>OX463779.1:41858248-43163248 GCA_949825025.1 Siphlonurus alternatus
TGGTGGTTAATTGGTGCATGAGCATATCGCATTGGGATTTTTTTAACATGTTCAATAAAACAAATGGTTATTATGCATATATTTAATTAAAAATGCACGTAAATTTAAAAAGTATAATATTACATAAATACTAATTTTATTCTTAATTCTATATAGCAATAGACAATAATGGTTGCATTTTTTTATTTCATAATTAGAAAATATACATAAAATTATGCTTTTCTGAATTTTTTCCAGATTTTTTGGAGTGCGGGAACTAATTTTTAAAAAATATTTAAAATATCTGAATTAGGGTGGTACATCTGATGGGACAACCGTGACGTCATCAATAGCCAATCAATGCAACCGTGATGTCATCAATAGCCAATCACAGCACGACAAATGACGTCACGGTTGTCCCATCAGGTGTACCACCCTAATTCAGAGATTTTAAATATTTTTTTAAAATTAGTTCCCGCACTCCAAAAAATCTGAAAAAAATTCAGAAAAGCATAATTTCAGGTATATTTTCTAATTATGAAATAAAAAAATGCAACCATTATTGTCTATTAATTCTAAGTAGTTCGCCATCAGCAATAAGTAAAACAAACACAAACTGTTATCATTGTTATCAAAGATTATTTCGACTATATAGCGATTTTTTTAAATATGATACAACTCTCCTTTAAGGGTTATTGTCAGTGGCTTAGATAGCCGATGCATCACTTAAAAAATTGTTGTAAACCATCCTGAAATTTATTTTCATAAAAAAGTCCAGTTAAAGTCCAACATTAAACATTCATTTTTTTTTATTTTTTTTTTCTTATTATTACTACGAGTTCTGTTATATTATTATTTTGTTTAAAAAAATCACTTTGCAATGGTAAAATAAAAAGCCTTGACATTAATCGTTATAGGAATATAGGAGTCGACACTCTTGAACTGTCTTTGTAATAAAACAGCCAATTAAAAAAAAAGTTATCATTGAGCAGAATTTACGTGTTTTTCGGTGCTGACAGGTCGTTGGTCTCAATGGTGTACGCAGGAGGGGTGGGATTTTGGGGCCTCCAGCAAGGCTCCAGGTGGTACGGTTCACGAGGCTGAAGGGCCGGAGGGGTTGGGGTGGTGGCGGGGGCTACCTGGGCCGGCTTGGGAGCCCGCGGTCGAAAACAGCAGACACACGGCCAGGCCCCCCTCAGGGCGCTCCTGAAGCCGTCGTTGGTCATTCCGTAGATGACCGGGTTGATGGCTGCGTTCGTGTAGATCAGGTAGTGAGAGATGAACCACAGGATCCGGAACGCTTCACTTATCTGGAACAGTATTTAAAAATGTTCAATCATATTCGTACTTGCCCATTCAGGTACACTAGCCATTCAGATAAAGATGTCCAATCCGGCTATACTTTAACATGGCCTGATTGGACATTTTTATTCGAATGGAGTGTACACTGTGTACCAGGACATACAAATCCCCTTATGAAGCTGCAAAATGTTTTCAAGACAAACTATCAATGCTGCATTAAAAATTTTAAAGATATCAAGTAAAATGTGTTCTCATCTCAAATGCATACGGTGTTTAAAAAGAGGTGTTCATGATCTACGGTATAATATTATAACTATTACAGTGAGTCTGTATATACCAACCAGTCCCCGGGCCCACAATTAAAGGTTACCCCGCCCCCACAGACGTGGAGGCAACTGACCTGATTGTGCGATCCGAGCATTGAATTACGGATGTAGATGAGCGCAGTGAAGGGCACGCGACACACGATGAACACCACCAGCAGCACCAGTACCATGCGCGTGACGCGTGCGCGGAAGTCAGTCGCCGTGCTGACGGGGTTCTTGCGAGCCTGCCGAGTGTAGCGCTCCAGCTGTAATTACAAGATTGTAAGGTTGAATCTGTAAATGTGTAAAACCATAAAATTTCACATGCACAAAGTTAAATATAAAATTAAGACCAGTTAATTCGGGAGATTTTCACGATAAAGGACAGAAAAACTCACACATGCATAATGCTATTTACTAAATACTAAATTAATGGTATAAAATGTTTAAATAAAGAGTTTTTATAAGTAATATTTTTTAATATGAGTTAGAAATAAATCAGGTCGTACCTGTGCAAAGTTTTGATAGCAAAGATGCATGCATGTATACCCACAAGTGCCTCATCACGAAGAAATTTGTAGCATTGAAAGTTTTTGAATAGCCAATTTTATTAATTTTCACCATGAATGAATTTATATATACGCCAATCATACGCGGAGCAACGGCTTTTTATATAATGACCCAGGATACTATTAGAGGCTTAACAATATTCATCAAGCTCTAGTCTTTTTACAAATCCAATTTCTCTTAAATTTTATTATAAAACGAGTTGAAGGCAGAAAGACTTATAGCTATAAATATATAATAGCTATATAGTCGTACCGTTGATTTGACGTCACGAACTATTTCCTTTGTCCTCCAATTAAAACAATACTAATAGGAGGGTCGCGTGACGTCAAATCAACGCCGAGACGACTATAGAGAGCAGGCGCGGATCCAGAAAAAAATTACGGGAGGGGCTGCCTCCATAAGGCCAATGTTAAAAAAAAAATTGGAGAGGGGTAAATGCCTATATTGCCCATGTTAAATCCAAAATTTTGGGGGAGGGGGGGCTACATCCCCCCCCCCTGGATCCGCGCCTGATAAAGAGGTGGTGAAGGTGGACTAATTACCTTGAAGAAAATGGCCGCGTACGAAATGAGCATGACAATGAGTGGGAGCCAGACAAGCAGGGCGATGATGACATTCCAGTAGGTGGCCAAAACCTCTGCGTTCTCCGTGCAGTAGCGCTCGTGGAAGTTGCACCAAATTCGCTCCTGCATTAACGTTTATTTGTTGAAAAATTAGTGAACTTTGTGAGAAATTGTTCTGTTTTTTTATTTGGATTGTGTAGTGTAGAGGTCCGTAGAGGACCTCAAGTTATGTATTGTCAATTTTATTTCAGGTAATTTTTAAGTCTCTAATAACATTACTTTTAGTGCTGTTACGTCATAGTCATGCAATTATGTAAAACAAAAAAAAAGCCATAGCATGTGAAATGTGCAATGACGTCGTAGTATTTTGCAGCATGATTTTTAGGGTGTTAACTGCCGGGTTAAAAAAAAAATTAAAAAAATCCTAGTTCATATAATAACTCGATTCCTCTGTATACCAATATCGTGTGAAATATGCAATAAGAAAAATCATGCAGGTTGATCACTGGGTTTGAAACGCTTGCATAATTTGTTACGTATTTGTTTTGTATATTATAATTAAGTTTTGGAAGTTTCATTTTTATTTACAAGAAAATTTCATCGCCATACAAACAAATTGAGTTAAAGTTTTCTTGAATATATTTTTACCCTATACAAGGAAAAATTGTATGAAATATTTAGAAAGCCTGTATTACACGATACACTATTGCATGTACAATTTTTATTTATGAGAAAATTTCATATCATATTATACAAAAAAAAACGGAGTTTATAATATTTATTTTTTTTTTATACAAGGATACACCCCTATATCAGGAGCTCGAAGCGGGGTAATTAATGGGTATATATAGGGATATGGGAGAGAAAGCGGATGATGGCGACGGCGTGCTACAACTTGCTAAGGTGAGACTGAAGGAACCGTGGAAAATCTATTGCTGATGGTCATAATATCTTTACTTACGTTGAAGTGCCGGTACAGAACGAGGGGTGCGGACATTGCGATGCCCACGATCCAGGTGAGGAAGACCACGGCCCAGGCGGCGCGCGGTCCGAGGCGAGGTCTTCGAGGGAACACGATGGCCACGAGGCGGTCGCAGCTGACGGCAGTGAGGCTCAGCACCCCGCCCAGCAGCAACGAGCCTGCAGGGACACCGAGGGGTCAGTGACCGTCTACTGAGGTCATGTCAAGGTCGATTTAGCGGGAGGATTTTTTAAAGAAATTTTTGTAGTTTGATTTTGACCAACTCTTGAAAAAACACGAGTCCAATATAGTAGTAAAATGAAGTCTTGAAATAAACTAGTTATATAACCTGCCATATGTAAAATACAAATTTATATCCTTTCAATATTTTGTTGGCGCCAAAGCCCAACAAAAGATGTCACGTGTACCTCTCGTGATTTGAGCAATTAAAAAGCTTGAATTTAATACATCATATTTTTTTAAATTTTGGTGCAAACATAAATGTATTTTATATTTTATTGTTTCACTGCATGAGTGGGAACGCTTAAGGCATCTTCTCCAATTTTTTATTTTTCAAATGAGAAAGTAACATTGTTAATATAATTATATTTCAATTATAATTAAGCGATCATTAACTATCATTTATAACATTTTGTTATATATTTTTCTCTACTTTAAAAAATAAGAATTCACATCACTCAACACCCCCATCAGACATTTTTGACATTTGAGCACCCCCACAGATATGTAATAATACTTACTTTGAACGAATCCTTCAGTTTTGCATATGAAAGCTCCAAGAACATAATTTTGAAATGAATCAATGCACATCAGCATCCAAGGTCCAATCAGTAGCCCAAAAAGATCACACAGTGCCATATTTGCTATAAACAAATTAGTAGGGGCTGATCTTAGCAAACGATTTGTACGAATAACATTTAAAACTGCTAAATTTCCCCAAATACCACCGATTACAATTGGTAAAAATGCTATTGTTTTAACAGTAATTTCCCAAGTTGGTTTTATGATCCATATTTCATTTGGGAACGGAAACTGACTAAAGTCAATATCTCCATTGTTGTCAGACTCGTTCGTATCCACATCGTACAGTTGATGGTACTGGTTGGAAACGTCGAGTTGAAGACCTTTTGCGAACTCCTCTGCATCCCTGTTGCTGCAGTTGCCCTGTGTTCTCAGACCGGAGTCGATCCAGGACTCCAGGATGTCGCACATCATCGCGAGGAGGCGAAGTGTCAACTGGTGCTCAACTAGTGGAGAGTTCAGATAAGGAGAAGCAGTCACTTATCGCTGCTTATAAACCACAATATGTCAAGCAAATTGATTTTCTATGTGTGTTATCTAAAAGAAAATGCATTTCATTGAAAATAATATATACGTACATCCACTTATTAATAAGGATCTATAAAGAAATAAACTGTGCAGAATCATAAATTAATAGCCCCATACTAATTTCTGTACTAATAGCATGTAATAATATGTATAAAAACATTAAAGTAATTAATTGTAATTAATTATAATATTGTATAAACTTTTCTGTTGTACTGTAGTTGACATTATTTTTTCAACGAAACGTCCATAAAAGAATATTAATATACAGCATTCATTAATATTGTAAAATAAATAAATAAATGAATGAATAAATAAATAAATAAATAAATAAATAAATAAATAAACAAACAAACAAACAAACAAACAAACAAACAAACAAACAAACAAACAAACAAACAAACAAACAAACAAACAAACAAACAAACAAATAAATAAATAAATAAATAAATAAATAAACAACATCCCTAAATAAGCAACGATACAACAATATTAATAAATTATTGTTAAAAAATCAATTTTGATAAAATATTTTAGATAATTAATATAATTTGTATAATATTTAATTAATAATAAGTAGAGTTTACAATTATTACAATATTAATTGTTAATAGGTAAAACTTGGCACAATAAACCTGCAAGTTTTTCTTTAATTTAGCTATAATATAGGGCATTATTATATAAAATCATAAAGCTCAATAGGATTGCA
This sequence comes from Siphlonurus alternatus, assembly GCA_949825025.1. Classification (NCBI taxonomy): domain Eukaryota; kingdom Metazoa; phylum Arthropoda; class Insecta; order Ephemeroptera; family Siphlonuridae; genus Siphlonurus; species Siphlonurus alternatus. Next base: position 41,863,985 of record OX463779.1, read on the forward strand.
TTATGAAAATATGCATGCGACATACAGCGCAGACGACAACAGTGCAGGCGATACCAGCAAATTTTTGATGTAATACAACATACAGCTCCTTATTGTTGACTTTGCTAATTGACATGATGGAATATTATCTGCACTCACTCTGAATGTTTGGCAAGCTCTCGGCACTGACACGAAGTATTAGAGCGATCGTCCGCCCAGCGCTTATCGCGACTCAAGCACGTCACAGTGTTATTGAAACTTAGCTAAGGGCACAACACCGGTGGCGTATTATAGAGTGGACATTTGGAAGATAGTGATTTTGATGTTAGGTTTTTCGTCAGGCGCGGATCCAGAACCAAATTTCGGGAGGGGCTGTCTCCATAAGGTCAATGTTAAAAAACAATTTGGAGCGGGAAAAATGCCTATATTGTCCATGACTCCATAGGCCTGTTCGTAAACCCTGCTCGGTGTACACTTTCTGCACCCAATCGACCTTATATACATGTGATATAAGGTCGATTGGGTGTAGAAAGTGTACACCGAGCAGGGTTTACGAACAGGCCTCATGTTAAATCATAAATTTCAGCGGAGGGGGCTGCATTGCAGCCCTTCCCCCCAGCCACCCCACTGGATCCGCGCCTTATATATTCTTTTCATGGACTGTTTGGTGCGCCTCCTGCCTCCTTGACTTGCTTTTATGTATCCATGAGGGAATTATAATAAATAATTTAATTAATTGATTACAACATTATAGAGAAAATAAATTAAGGGTACAACAACTTTTCCTCCTATAATATTTTCTTATATTGCCTCCACGCAGCAATACCAATTTTTGCCTGCATATGCCACCACTGCACATTGAATTAAGTAAAGTATTTATTTTATATAAAAAAAAGTTGTAATAAAAAAATCAGTTGAGTGAATTAAGTAATTAAGTTTTATTTTATTCATACATATTCATATATTTTTTTATAAACTCTACGTAAGAGAAAAAAAAATAAAAAAAAAATATAGGAATTAATGTTTACAGTTTTTATTTAACTGAACATATATATGGTTTATATAATAAAACTAAAAACAAATAAATACACAAATACTATAGTAATAATTAATTTACTATTTCATTTATTAGATCTAAATTTTTAAACGAGAATAAGTTATAAACATTAAATAAAATATTCCTCAACTGAGGTTAATTAGCAAAAATTTAAACAAGCTCGAGGTATAGATTTCCTAGGCTTTGAGGACCTCTACAGACCCCAAGTTCACGGTAGCGAAGATGATAACTGTGACGACGGTAGCGACGATGAGTGCAACAAAAGCAGCTGCTTGTGACGTTTCTGCATACTTCTCCTCGCCCATCACGCGCACCGCAAGCTGTGAGCAACAAAATGCACCGTCAGTCCTTGACATTGTTTTCAAGGCTTTCACACAGTCAAAAATTGCTACGGTGCGTAGAAATGCCGCAAATTTAAGTTTCACATGACATACTATTTTTCGTCTGTGGGCTGTTGCGACAGAAAATAATGTGAATACTGTAGAAAAATCAAGATAAATCATTTGATTTTTCTACGAAAAGCAGCATAAAATCGCAAGGTTCTACGGCGTGTTGTGGCGCCATCAACAACATTTTGCAGTGTGATTCCACAAATTCCGTTAGCAAATTTCGATTGTGGGAAAGTACTTTTCCAATAATAGCATTTATCAACAAAGTTTTGCACACAATAATTGAGGATATGAAGATTATTCAGTAAATGATATCACAATTTTCTCCAGTATTTGAATATTTAATTGAGACGTAATTACAAATTAAAGAAATTTAAATTACCTAGCACAATTAATATAGTAAAATACTGTAGTTCTTAACTTAATTAAGATTAAAAGCTATTAAAGAGGAGTCAGCGAGTTGAGTGCGCAGTGCATGACGGGAATGACGTCACGCACTATATATGTGCATACGAAAAAGTTACGTCGGCTCCTCAATAGCTGCGCAGTAGAAATTTATGCAAGTTGCGCAATACGAGCATCTGCTGAAGTTATATAGTGTTGTTGATCCCGTTGATCCAGTCAGCTGTTAACCCGTAGACCGCATCATTTGAAATGAAAATTTGCCACGGATTTTGGTATTGTATCGGAATTTTCTCAAAATTTTTATGAAGGGCTAATAAAGGTTATGACACTTTCTGATTCACCATAATATGTTCTATCTTAGAATATTTTTTAAACACATTTTACGGGAGATTGCGAAAGAAATTAAAGTTCGAATAAAAAAGAAGCCACGTTTTTCGAGCGTTAGCATGGAGTAGATGGACGAAGTCATCGACTTTTAGACCCAAATGCTCAGAATTTTTACGAAGGACGGTCTCAACTGATTTCAGATCCTTATTTATGGTGCTCCAAAGTAACTTTTTACATGCAAGAGAATGAGCTTTACCATCGGTCAATTTTTCACTCACTCTACTTTAATATTGAGAAAACAATGTACGATTTTACGCTGATGTATTCAAACATTATTGTGTTCAACAATAAAAAATTTCATAACTGTATGAGCAAGTATGAATGTATACAGTATATATATATACATAGTAAAATTAATCCACTTGAAAAAAATATGAAATTCTTAAAAATCAATAAAATTTGTTAATCCTGTCAATTTACATTAAACTTTCAACAGAAATTTATATGTATTTTGGTCAATATTTTACGTCTAAAAAATTATATTACTGCAACAACTTCAATTTTTACGTCAATATGTACCTTAGTAGCAATGAGAGCTGAAATGACGACTGAGAAAAGGAGGTGCATGTAGGAGGGAGCCAAGACGGAGCACACGGAGAAAAGAACAGCGGAGGTGAAACAGGTATTCACAACGCTATAACAAAAACATGAAACGTGGAAGATTTTTTACGGCATATAAGACGAGAAATTAACTTACGTAGTGGTAGCCATGGGCATTGCAGATTGATCTTTACCCAAGACATACTGTCGAACTGATTTCAAAATTTCCCCTCCGCAGCCTGTAACATATCACCAAAGAATTAAAATATAGATTTTAATTCTTTGAAATCACAGTACAGTTTAACAAATTTAATATAACCATGACCGAAAAAGTATAGCCAGAATTGCTAAGTTTCTGGATTTTCTGGTTCTGCAGTTTTGAAGCTGAAACTTTGCAGAGAGATTTTAACCCTGCAGAGTTTAAAGAGTTCATAGTTCAGCCATAAACCTTCCACTTCCGGCTACTTCCGGTGGTAATCTTTTATTTGTTGAACTATATTTAAAGTTTATTTATTACAAAAGATGATACAATATTTTAGTATATAACATGATGCAGTAATATTTTTAATTTATTTTAATGAGGTATTGTAAATAGGCAATGTTTCACCTTTATGACACAGGTAGATAAGGAATTCGAAAAAAATCTATTACACTCTATTGCATAGATGAGATCTAAATTTAATCCACTAGGCTTAAATTTGTTTATTTTGATTTTTACAGTAATCGAAATCAACAAAATTAAGTCTGGATTAAAGTTTGAACTCATCAACGTAATTGAGTGAATATAACATCGGTATAGTGCTTTTTTCGAGTTCTTTATTTACCTCTGTGGTAAACGGATATGAAACATATTGCAGGTCGTCTACTTACCATGCACTATATACTATATTATAGTTACTGACAAGTGTGTATTTTTATCATACCTGCTACTGTTCCAATCAAAGCACTGAAAAATATGCAGGTTGTGCATGGCACTGAGGTAAACACAATCGGTATTATTCTCACAGCCTGGTTTATTCCACTGTATATTTTGATACCCCTAAAGAATAAAACCAAAATTTTGTCACACACACAGGCACAGATATAACAAAAAACATAATAAAGCATATTTACCTCCAAATTTCATCAAATACATGCAGATATATATTGTAAAGAGGATATTTTGAAATTTTATAGAAAAAGTCCCCTGGACAATAGAATACTAGAAGCCTGAAAGAAACAAAAAATTAAGAATATCATACAATTTTATGATTAAATTTCATGCGAGTTATTATAAATACCAAGCTAAAGATCCAAGTATGAAATGGGTTGACATGAAAATGGGTTCCATGGGACTCACTCCCAACAGTAGATTTGCTACAACTCCTCCACCAGCACTCCTGAGCATTGTGTTAATGTAGCTCGCCAAGGGATTTTTACGTACTTCATCAATTGAACCTGTTAAACAAATTAAATAAACATTTTTTATATAATTTTGTGTGCGCCATAATTAAGAGTAATAATAAAATAAATAGAGTAAACGTTTATTGCCAGTGAGCAGGTACATTAATGCATATGTTATTATTATGTGTTCATTTTTTTAAATATGAATGATTTTTACATGTGACATCAATTCATAAAGTCTTTAATTTCCGAAATTAATGAAGGAGTTACAATTTCATATGAGAATTAAATTAAGATATCTAATATAATATATTCTCTGCACATGGTTTCACGATGGTGATCACAAACAAGAAAATGTACTTAATGTCTTTCAATGTTCTTTCTGTAATTTATTTTTCCATAACTATATTTTTATTAATGTATTAATGATGCAAAAAATACATGTATCATATATATTTTATCATGCAGCACATATTTATATATATATATTATATATTTTTAACTATTATGTTCAATTGATATTTATTTTATTATATTTCATATTTTTCATAAAATATACCAATTTAATGAGATCGATATAACATCAAAACCGTTAAAAAAATCGATTCTATAATTTCCAAAATTCAATTAAAATTCAACATAAATACATACCGTCTTCAGTCATTTCATCTCTCACTCTTTTTGCCGCGAGATGAGACCCGGCCCAGACAAAAATTGGCATATTTGTGATAAAGAACAGGTATACACTAGTAGCAGACATTTTTGCTTGTCACCTTTTTTTGATTTTACAATCACCAATAATGATAATTTTTTTGAGAATTTAGCCAGTTATTGATATTTTCGTATTTGAGATCATAATATAGTTGAACATTCAAAACGATTGTTTGTAATTAAATTGTGCATTTATTTTGTTTCCAAAAATTGAACAGGGGTTCCTTCTTATTATTTTTATTGTTGAAATTTGTAAACAACAAGCAAAAAGCAACTAATTTTTAACCAGAATTTTTAGGGGAGCGTTTCAACAAAAGTTGCTTTCTTAATTAAGCTAGATATTGGGAAATGGCCGCCAATAAGCCATTACCGAATTAGCCATGTTCTCACCATATGGATTCCCCTTATATTTTTTTGTGCAGCAATGCAGCAATTAAACATTTTTTTAAACCAGATTTAATAAAGTTAATAAACAAATTAAAACAAATATATATATACGTCTCAATAATAATATGTCTGCATATAAATATATTTTTATTAATGTATTAATGATGCAAAAAATACATGTATCATATATATTTTATCATGCAGCACATATTTATATATATATATATATATATATATATTATATATTTTTAACTATTATGTTCAATTGATATTTATTTTATTATATTTCATATTTTTCATAAAATATACCAATTTAATGAGATCGATATAACATCAAAACCATTAAAAAAATCGATTCTATAATTTCCAAAATTCAATTAAAATTCAACATAAATACATACCGTCTTCAGTCATTTCATCTCTCACTCTTTTTGCCGCGAGATGAGACCCGGCCCAGACAAAAATTGGCATATTTGTGATAAAGAACAGGTATACACTAGTAGCAGACATTTTTGCTTGTCACCTTTTTTTGATTTTACAATCACCAATAATGATAATTTTTTTGAGAATTTAGCCAGTTATTGATATTTTCGTATTTGAGATCATAATATAGTTGAACATTCAAAACGATTGTTTGTAATTAAATTGTGCATTTATTTTGTTTCCAAAAATTGAACAGGGGTTCCTTCTTATTATTTTCATTGTTGAAATTTGTAAACAACAAGCAAAAAGCAACAAATTTTTAACCAGAATTTTTAGGGGAGCGTTTCAACAAAAGTTGCTTTCTTAATTAAGCTAGATATTGGGAAATGGCCGCCAATAAGCCATTACCGAATTAGCCATGTTCTCACCATATGGATTCCCCTTATATTTTTTTGTGCAGCAATGCAGCAATTAAACATTTTTTTAAACCAGATTTAATAAAGTTAAGAAACAAATTAAAACAAATATATATATACGTCTCAATAATAATGTGTCTGCATATAACTTTATTATTATTTCCACACGAAAAAAAAACATAAAAAACGAAAAAACTATAACAAAACAAAAACGTCCATCAACTCTTCAATAGAAGAGTCGTACTCATGTGTAATATATTCCAATATTCTATAATATTAGTATTATTTATCGAAAGCTTAAATAAAAATAAACAACTATTATAACCATGTCTTTGTGCAATAAAAAAATATAATATATTATTATAATAACCATGCTGTAGTTTAATGATTTTAGACGTTTTGTCCATGCAATACGCCACATGACATTTCTGCTCTCTCGAACGACAACATATCAGATAGCTAGTATAAAATATTTTTGTATTCTATATACATCAAATCAATAAAAATATTTATATGCCTATTTAAGATTTTCATCTTAAGAATTGAAAAATTGATTTAAATACAAGTTATAATATTATATTTAATACATTAATTGCAGAATATAATTTTAATTTTGTACCTAAATTGCAGTTTTTAATAATATTGAACGTCATGTATTTTTTATTGCATATATAGATCATGGAGATTGCAGTGTGACACTCACAATATATCGCGAGCACCAAAATAAGAAAAATATATACCATTTGTCTGTACATGATTTGGTTATAAAGTCATATATGCATGTACTTAAGCCCAAATTTTATGTACGATGTAATATAATTTTTCTAATAACAGCCTTTTTGAATTGAATTGAACATAACATTTTGCTCCAAGAAGGATCAATTGAATTAAAATTTAAAAATATATATATATTTATACTTTTAATTCGTTGATGCTCTTTTTTTTATTATTTCATGCATATTAATTATACTATATAAAAAATAACTCGTCATACACAACTAACACTTACTTATTTGTATAAAATACGCGTTGAAAAACACTTTTATAAATTTTACATACCATAACAAAAACTATACCGCCATCTTGCCCCTGCCGTATATGTAATCCGCTACACTTAGATGCTGAACAAGTTGCCTAACCTCGCGTCGAGATGAAATGTTTTTGGAAGAATGGTGACGGTATTAACAATCGTGCTATTTATAAAATTATTAAAGATAAAATGAGAGAACAAAGTCACCGTTCCACTCTTCTCACGTGCCGGGAGAAAAAAATCACTTAAATATTGTATTAAAGAGTCCTGGGGTGTCTCTCCCTATATGCAGACATGTTCAAGGACGGCGAGAAGCGGCATACTTTGGTTTAGGCTGGGCGGTTGGATTATATACAAAAAAAATCTCATTAACGCAGTTGGTCTGTCTCTGGTAGAATGTCCCCTCTGTCACGGTCTAGAAACAGCATCACATATTTTAAATGAATGTCGTGAAACTGGAGATGCTAGGATTAAGGCAAAATTACCGCCTAATTTGGAACCTAGCAATTTTCACACTCTTACAAATGTTTTACTATATTAGAAAACTTAGGAGTCTATTTAAATTTTGTCAGAACGAAGAGTAACAAAGTGCTCGAAGAACTACAGTGATTTGCATAATTATAACGTAAAAATTGTGTTCACTTCCTAATCGTGCAGTGGTGTTATATATAAGTATAGCCGAAGTGCAGTGTTTGAGTTGATTACTTAACAATTATTGCATTATAATTCTACCCGCCTCAAGAGACTTGTCCTCCCCGGATATTGCTCACTGTCTTAGTGTATTTGCAAAAATTGTGCATGAAATTGTAATTTGGAGAATGTGTAATATTGAAATAATTAATATGTCATTCATGTTTTATTATAATAAAACATATAACATTGTACTTATATGTATCTACCATAGAGAGAGAATGATTTTAGTCTGTATTTTATTCATATATATATTAACTGATAAATGAATGTATTTTTCTATTATGTGTGCATTATATATGCATTTTTTATTTTTTCAAACCTTAGTTTTAAGCTAATATGTAATAATCAAGGTTGATTTGAGTGTATAGATATTTTTATCTGACTCGACTATGTGTATCTATTGTACTGTGAATTTTAATACAATAAAAAACCTTTTAAACTGAACTAATTTCATGGAAATAAAGGCATGTAAATAAAATCAACACTTTTTCACAGTCAAAATTGTTTATATAATGTAATTAATTTGTTGTAAATTTAAAGTAGAGTGAGCGAAAAATTGACCGATGGTAAAGCTCATTCTCTTGCATGTAAAAAGTTACTTTGGAGCACCATAAATAAGCATCTGAAATCAGTTGAGACCGTCCTTCGTAAAAATTCTGAGCATTTGGGTCTAAAAGTCGATGACTTCGTCCATCTACTCCATGCTAACGCTCGAAAAACGTGGCTTCTTTTTTATTCGAACTTTAATTTCTTTCGCAATCTCCCGTAAAATGTGTTTAAAAAATATTCTAAGATAGAACATATTATGGTGAATCAGAAAGTGTCATAACTTTTATTAGCCCTTCATAAAAATTTTGAGAAAATTCTGATACAATACCAAAATCCGAGGAAAATTTTCATTTCAAATGTTGCGGTCTACGGGTTAACAGCTGACTGGATCAACGGGATCAACAACACTATATAACTTCAGCAGATGCTCGTATTGCGCAACTTGCATAAATTTCTACTGCGCAGCTTTTGAGGAGCTGACGTAACTTTTTCGTATGCACATATATAGTGCGTGACGTCATTCCCGTCATGCACTGCGCACTCAACTCGCTGACTCTACTTTAAAACATTTATTCAGTAGAATAAAACACCAATAAAATTAAGTATTTTGAAACCATGAAGTACCATATTTGTTTTTACATGATATTTACGAATACAATATTATCTAACTTTAGTAAACATTTTGAGATCACTAAAAAACAAAATATATATACCCCAAGACACCAGAAAAATATTCATGTTTTATTATTTGTTGAAACAACAACATAGGAGCAGGAAATTCACAAAGGATATAGACTACTTTTAGGGCACAATATTTTTAACTATTTTAAGGTTTGAGTTTGGACTTGATTTTTGTTCACAAAATTTCTATTATTATTATTATTATTTTTTTTTTTTTTTTTCCCTCCCTCACATGAAGTCACAATTCTTTGAAAATGCCCCTAATATTAATATGACTTTGATGGTAATATAATGGTGATCAATGTATGCACTAGATACAAAAATCTCTATATCATGGTGATTTCATTGTGTTTTTTTAGTGCATAACAATATCAAATTATTTCAGTAATTAATAAAAAAAATATATTTAAAACAAAATTGTATAAGATTAATTAGACTGTACAAGCACTGCTTCTTTTAGCTGTGTCAATTTGTTTATTTTAGCAAAGCAAGTATAGCTCATAAACAAAATTATGTATAATTTTAGAGTTGTAAATCACAACAGTTTATTTTTAATACTGTATTGTCAATAAGTTGATTCATATTCCAAAATATGTAATATTATTTTCAGTATGTTTAATAAAATACATACAAGTCCTAGTCTTTTTCTGAAAGCATTTATTTTTTATTTTTTTTTTTTTAAAGCAACGAGACCATAGTGTTTTTGCAAAGCTTGCATTTCTTATAAATTTTAACAATTACATAGTATCAAATACCTATTACTAATGCAAGCAATCATACATTACTAAGAAAATTAAAACATCAATTTCAATTCTTTCTTGAATCAGTGTGAAAAATGTACATTTTTTATAGCAATAGTAAATTCTAAAATGTAAATAGTAGAAAAACTTGTATATCTATTTATTTGCTTTATCCTTAGTGAAGCCAACAGTTTAATATGTTATGGTAGAATTTATTAACAGAAGTACGTTTAAAATAAGAATTAAATGCTAGCACCTATTTAAAGTTATAGCCAAATTAAGACAAAATTGTGTTATTCCCATAAATATGGGCATTTATGCATTTATTTACAATTTTAGTTCTAAATATTTTAATTTTAATAATCTTATTTCAAAAAGGAAAGGATACAGTAGCATGCACTGAAGTAAGCACACTTGTAAAGTGTTCCCCTTTATCACACAGGTTATGCCACGGTGTGCATTTTTTTTTTTTTTTTTTTCCAAGTTCCTTATTTACCTGTGTGATAAAAGCAAGCATTAAAGGCAGCCTACTTCAGCTTATACTACTGAAAAGATAGATACACCAGCAAGGCTTTACCGATCAAGAGTATTAATTATAAATATAAATTAAAAATAAATTAATAGAATGGACATCTAAATATCAATAATGACTAGAATTTACTGTGAATACTAACATGTAACAAGAAATAAACAGGTGTTTGTAATTTAAATCAGTAAATTGATGCAAAATTTGTTTTCATATGCAAGTACTGCAGTTCAATATCAGTTAGATTTATAAATTCAGGGGGAAAAAAATACAAATAAGATTTGTATGATCCCATTACATGAACAAGTACGTTAGGTATATATATTGAATATTAACTGAGCAATGTTTTATGTTGCAATCTGATGAATTCCACATTGTATGAAATTTTGATATTAATTGTACAAGATTTGGATATTAATTGTAAAATAGTCATTCAATGCAGAGAAGACATGAGTTGAAGACATTGTTTGCTGTCGACTACATCAAATAAGCAACAGATAGAAAATTTAACTCAATTAATATTTCAGTTCTAATGAAGTCGCTAGCATTGTAGTATATTAATACCTGATTTGGATTAGCTGTAACAAAATTTGGCTATTATTTGGAGCAGGCCATCACATTAAAGCAGAAATTGACATGTTGTGTACCTATGAACTAGTTTATCTCAATTTGTAAAGTGTGTTTATACTCATCTAAGAAGAGAGAGACATTTTCTTCAACGGCAGTGTATATAATAAATTTACAGTATATTAAATGTATCTACACAGCAATAAAAAATGTTAAGTACAGTAAAACTAATTCTTCATAATATATCCATAGTACATATCACAAATTTTGTGCCATTTTTTTTTTCTTTAAACTCCTATAAGAGTGAATATTAATATTGAATTATATAATAATAATATTACTGCTCTTCATCATCAGAATCACAAATGTCCTGCATTCGTACGTAACATTTAATTGGTTTTGGTAAATAACATTTTTCTATTAACTGATACACTTGCTGTCCCATTGTTTGCCTCACGATAAGTCTCGACAGTTCTCGCAGTGACAGTGGGTTGGAGGAGACGTGTTTCAGCCATGAGACTACGTCATTGTCTTGTTTCGGAACACTTAATGGGTTGACTCGAGTGTGTCCCGCTAGCACCAAGGTTTGAAGTAAGGAGAAGCTGCCTGTCTTCTGATAGGCCCAGCGTACGACATCGCCAGCGATGGGCACATGCATGTTGACCCGTGCTCCTCTACGAATGAGGGCAGCGGCCGCTCTACCCCGGCCAAGCAGGAGCGCTCGACACAAGGGGGTGTCGCCTGCAGCAAGTGCCTCGGAATCCAGGTCCACCCCTTGGGCTACCAGACAACGAAGCAGGCAGAGGAATGTCGCAAAGTCGTGACTTACTGCCTCATGAAGCACAGAGTGGCCCGTCACGGAGTTGGAGAAGTTCACAGAAGCCCCTGGAAGATAGCAGAGTTACTGACTGTTTTAAAAAAATAGATGTATACAGTATTGCCAGCACATAAAATTATGATGTTTGGGAATCACAGATATAGTACTGTACTTAAAGAGTGATTACACAATTTTTATTGCTTCTTTCTACAGGGTATGCAATAGTGAATTTAATAATTTTTTAAATGAAATAATTATTTCAAACAAATCAGGAAGTTTTGTCAAAATGTAATTAATTATACAGGTTATTCTAAGGTGTCCTTGGTTCAAAAAGGAAACTAATCAATAATTCAAGCAGCAGGGAATGAGGAGTCAATCATTAATACATGACTGCGATGTTAGGGCATTGATCAGGGTAGTACTTTTATCTTACAAACATGGTAGCATGGCTAATCAATGCTTTCAACTGCCTGAAAATGATTTCCTTTTCTCTTTACAACAAGACACACACTACCTACCATTGTCCACAAGTAGCTGCACCATGTCGACCTGCCCGGTACGCACGGCCAGCAGAAGGGGAGTGTCACCAGAGTCGTCCCGCAGGTTGGCCAGCGCCCCGGCCCCCAGCAGCAAGCGGACCACCTCCAGCTGTCTGAGCAGCACGCAGTGGTGCAGCAGGCGGTGGGAGTGAGTCAGCTTGGAGCCAGCAGAGAGCAGCAGCCGCACCAGCCGAGGCCTCTTCTGCCACACTGCCTCACACAGCGGGGTGTAGCCTGCAAGAGGGGATATTTGTCAGGTAGATCTCGGCATGCTAAGACAAGGTGATATCAGTGGGTTACCTATTTAACATAGTAAGTTTTAAAAATCAACAAATTAGCATAGAAATGTAAAACAAATAAATTTGTGATCTGTTTATCAAGTTGTATCTGATATTTGTTTTTTGTTTTTTTAGAATTTCTTCCTGGTTCACTTTCTCCACTAACAAACAAATAATAAAATAAACATGAAAACAAAGACAGTAATAAAATTTTATCTTATTTTATTTACTGTATTTATTATATTTTCCTCATGTTAGATAATATAACAGTTGGCTGGTGATACTAACACATTGACACATCTTATTGAAGATTGTTTATATTGTCCATAGCAAAATATTACGTAAGTTTATTTAAGTACTGAAGTAGAAAGAACGTTACTCTGCACCACATTTTCTCCTACCATGAATTTCCTCAAGGTTCACTCTAGCGCCTCGTTGTATCAACATCTCAGCAGTCTTCTCGTGGCCTCGAGACACGGCCAGGAAGAGAGGTGTCCGGTCCGAGGAGTCCATGGCATCGATTCGAGCCCCCGCATCCAGCAGCGTGTGGGCAACATCTGATAAACCTCGGGCGCAGGCTGCGTGCAGGGGACTGCTCTTGTCTGGGCCTCGGGCCTCTGCCTGGGCCCCTCGGGCAAGCAGGATCTTGACAGCACCTACGTGACCTCGGGCAGATGCGAGGAGAAGAGGACGAACGTCACTCGAATCACCAACGTCAGCCTTGCAACCTGTAGGCATTGCTGGTGTTAGAAACTTGACTGCAAACCTACAGAAGTCTATATAACGATTAAATGACTGTACATTAAATCAATACAAAATTCAAAAATATACTTAATTTTGTGAGTTAATCCATCAAATTTTATTTAGTGTGGAGTTGTTATTAAGAAAGCAGCTCATGGCTATGCTCCACCAGGATGAGTTCTGAATGTTGTATTCAACATACTAGCCTCACTAACAGTAAGAAACAAAATTAGATGTATGGCATGCAGAGTGAGCCTCAGCTGTGAACAATGCTGTAAGTTCTTCCATAAACAACAACAATTTTCAAAGGTACATTTTCTTAAATGCAACATTTAGATTTTAAAAAATTGATAAAATTAAAAATATATTTTTCGCTTGTCATTCAAAATTTTAAGGTTCTGCAGAAGAGAGTTCTTGTGTTGAGAAAAACAATATTACTGTCTGGAGAGACTGACCTGCATCAAGCAGGGCTGTCAGAAGGTCATCGTGTCCTTGCTCCGCAGCGTAGTGTACAGCTGTTCGGCAATAATAGTCCCGGCAGTTGACGTCCACCTTCTCCATCCTGATGGCACCAGAAGCATCGGGGCTTGGGGGAGGGGAAATCATGAGCATGGCGTGGCCAGTTCTCTCCAGAATGCTTGCGTACCATCTATACAACGACACCCACGAATCCTCTGCTCCTGCCGGGGCCTCAGGGGCCTCAGAATCCTCTTCCACCTGCAAGGTAAAATTGTAGTACTTATTTGTAATTAAAACGGATTTGTATTCATTTTGTAACTCAGATTAGAATAATAATAATATATAATGCAGAAGACTTATGGTACTGTATCCATTCAATCATCAATCACGAATTGAAAGAAAAAAAATCAATGAACTCACAAATTTATCATAAACAATCTTCTTTGGTTGAATGGCAGCATCTCTAAATTTTACCTTAGCTTAATTGTTTCAGCAAGAGATCACATCTCACTAAGTAAAATTGCCTTGATGTAAAATGATGGTCGAGTCATACCTCCATATCCCATTCCAGCCTCTCCATTCCATCAGGTGTTTTTGCCTCCGTGTCCACCGGCGCTGTCACGGGAGCTGTCACAGGGGCTGGTTGACTCTCTGGCTGGTTGTCATTCTCATCACAGTGGACATACGTGAAGTAGCCTTGGTTCTGCGTGCTGGGAATGTGCCTCGCCTCCTCCTTCTGCGACTGTGGAGGTTGCTCTAGCAGAAGTCGCAGGAGAGCCAAGTTCCCACACTGAGCTGACAGGCCGAGCGCTGTGAATCCCGACTTTCCGATTTTGTTGACACTCGCACCTGCAATGGAAATTTAATGTTTTAAAAAAATGAATGTTAATCGTATGAATTTAAAATTATTGTAGTTGCTTTTTGTTTGATTTTAGCCTTTGTTTTACAAATATCCATATCCAATTATGAAGCTGACGGTCTCACTATGTATACGAATCGCGGAAAAAAAACCCTCGGAAAAAAAACCCTTGTATTAAAAAACCCTTGAAAAAAAACCCTAGGAAAAAAAACCCTCGGGGATAAAAAACCCACGGAAAAAAAACCCTTCGCTGAAGGAGCAGCCCCAAGGAGCATTCGTGGCGTAGTAGCGCGGTAGCGAGGTTTCACGGTGTGGGGAGCTCATCAAAATGTAGAAGTCTACGCGGCGATGTTGTGGAAGTTAACTATTATCTGTATAGTAATTCCAACTGTGTTTTTAGTTAAAAATTATTTTAAAAACATATTTTTTCTAACTTCGAATATTATATATTGGATATAAAATAATTAAAATAAAAAAGTAATAAAACAAAAAAAGTCGTCGTCGTACTCGTATTATTATTATATAACATATAGACATAAAATGAACATTTGAAAATTATAATATCTAATAGGTTAAGTGATTCAATAATTATTATTAACATGACTAATGAGACTAATCAGATATATGATATCTTATGTAATATATATTATTGGAACATATTATATAATGATAATCTGTCAAAATAGGGAAAAAAAAAAAAACGTGAAACTTCGCTACCGCGCTACTACGCCACGAATGCTCCTTGGGGCTGCTCCTTCAGCGAAGGGTTTTTTTTCCGTGGGTTTTTTATCCCCGAGGGTTTTTTTTCCTAGGGTTTTTTTTCAAGGGTTTTTTAATACAAGGGTTTTTTTTCCGAGGGTTTTTTTTCCGCTTACCATGTATACACATTAGTTCAGATAAGCTATATGTTGTATATTATTCACCTTTCTTACGAAGCTCTGTGACTTTTGCCAAGTCCCCCCTCTGAATAGCGATGAAGAGCTCCTCTTGAATGTTCTCCATGGCATTTCCTGCAGGTAAGAATCCTTTTTAAAATTGACGTGTAAACACAGCTGGTATAGTTAAAAAAGCATCAATTAAGCAGAATCAATCAATACATTGGTGCTAACCACAGGAAGCCAAGGGGACCGAAGTAGACAAGAAAGACCCCGCCCCCCTCAGAAGTCTATACTGTACATACTGCTCGGTTCAGGAGTCCCAGCCCACGAGAAAAAAAACGTGAATAATTCGTCAATATGGGTGAAAATCTCACCCATATTCCCATACATTGAAATATATTGAAGTATGGCTCATGTAGATTGACGCTTCATTCAAGCATATTGACAAATTTTCAGCTATTTATCAAAATAGGTGAATTTCAAGCAGTTTCACTCACCCATTTTGACATATACTAACATATTTTCACACAATTGACTCGTACAGATTCACGCAGTTTCACGTATATCCAAGTATTTCTAATTTGGTGTGAACTTCACCTACATTGATGCCTGTTGACTTATTTTCACTCACCCATTTTGATAAAGTTTCAAGCATTTTCACGCATTTATTGCTCTACAATTAATATGAAGTAAATTGATTCATTTTGACGTACTTTCAGCTACTTTGACACAATTTAAATTCACTCTTTTTGGCATATTTTCACGAACTTTCACCCTTTTACCGACCAAATTTTTACACCAAGTCTGTTCATGCATATTGACACTTTTTAACATATTTTGACGAACTTTGACCCTTTTACTAACCAACTTTTTCCTTAAAGTCCGTTCATGCATGTTGACACTTTTTGACATATTTTCACGAACTTTCACCCTTTTACCAACCAAATTTTTACACCAAGTCCGCGTTCATGCATATTGACACTTTTTGACATATTTTGACGAACTTTGACCCTTTTACTAACTAACTTTTTCCAGAAAGTCCGTTCATGCATATTGACACTTTTTGACATATTTTGACGAACTTTGACCCTTTTACTAACCAACTTTTTCCATAAAGTCCGTTCATGCATATTGACACTTTTTGACATATTTTGACGAACTTTGACCCTTTTACTAACCAACATTTTCCATAAAGTCCGTTCATGCATATTGACACTTTTTGACATATTTTGACGAACTTTGACCCTTTTACTAACCAACTTTTTTCATTTAGTCCGTTCATGCATATTGACACTTTTTGACATATTTTGACGAACTTTGACCCTTTTACTAACCAACTTTTTCCATAAAGTCCGTTCATGCATATTGACACTTTTTGACATATTTTGACGAACTTTGACCCTTTTACTAACCAACATTTTCCATAAAGTCCGTTCATGCATATTGACACTTTTTGACATATTTTGACGAACTTTGACCCTTTTACTAACCAACTTTTTTCATTTAGTCCGTTCATGCATACTGACACTTTTTGACATATTTTGACGAACTTTGACCCATTTATTAACCAACTTTTTTCATAAAGTCCGTTCATGCATATTGACACTTTTTGACATATTTTGACGAACTTTGGTCCTTTTACTAACCAACTTTTTCCATAAATTCCGTTCATGCATGTTGACACTTTTTGACATATTTTCACGAACTTTCACTCTTTTATCGACCAAATTTTTATACAAAGTCCGTTCATGCATATTGACACTTTTTGACATATTTTGACCCTTTTACTAACCAACTTTTTCCACAAAGTCCGTTCATGCAAGTTCACCTATTTTTACACTTTTTCAAGCATTTTCACACGTTTATCGACCAAATCTTCCCACAAAGTCGGTTTATGGAAGATAACACCTTTTTTTACAAAGTACATTCACCTGTCAAAATAGGTCAATATACGTCAGTGAACTTTGTAGAAATAATTGGTTAGTAAATACGTGGATGTTCGCGAAAATATGTCAAAATGCGTCAAAGTACGTTGGTGGACTTTTTAGAAAAATTTGGTTAGTAAATACGTGGAAGTTCGTGAAAATATGTCAAAATGGGTTAATATACGTCAGTGAACTTTGTAGAAATAATTGGTTAGTAAATACGTGGAAGTTCGCGAAAATATGTCAAAATGGGTCAAAATACGTCAAGGGACATTGTAGAAAAATTTGGTTAGTAAATACGTGGAAGTTCGTGAAAATATGTCAAAATGGGTCAAAGTAGGTCAGTGGACTTTGTAGAAAAATTTGGTTAGTAAATACGTGGAAGTTCGTGAAAATATGTCAAAATGGGTTAATATACGTCAGTGAACTTTGTAGAAATAATTTGTTAGTAAAAACGTGGAAGTTCGCGAAAATATGTCAAAATGGGTCAAAATACGTCAATGGACATTGTAGAAAAATTTGGTTAGTAAATACGTGGAAGTTCGTGAAAATATGTCAAAATGGGTCAAAATACGTCAGTGGACTTTGTAGACAAATTTGGTTAGTAAATACGTGGAAGTTTGCGAAAATATGTCAAAAAGTGCCAATGTGCGTGAATAGACTTCGTAAAAAAATTGTTCAAGAATTGAAAGTGGGGGAACTTCCGGTCATTCGACTTGGCGGTTGGTAGCTATACAAGATGGCGACATAGCTAGAGGTGCGTGGAAGCTTCATGATTGTGGTGTTTATGAGGTGTTTAAGTGAAGTTTTACTTGTTCCTGAACATAAAATTGTTAATTAAAGTGAAGTTAGGTAATCATTCGTTTGTCCAATGTTAAAATTTGCAAGTTTTCCGCATTTTTAATGATGAAAATAGAGATAATGCGATGTTGAGTTCCCTCCGGCCGTACGGCACGTGTTTACAAAATGTCAGAATCGGATGTTTAGTCGTGTATTCAAGATGAGAAAAAGAAGATTAAAACACGAGAAGTCGTATATCAGATAAGTAAAATTAGTTCCTTATTTAAGAAATTACTATTATGAGGTATATGAATTCGCTCATTTTGATGGTTAAATTGAAACAGTTAAAGTTTGGCCCTATATTATGGTAATTAAATTATTTTTCAGTTAAATTATTCAAGCCTAGAGGGAATCAGTGAAAATTTATTGCTATAATATTCAACCCTATAGTAAAAGTTTTATTAGAGGCCTCATTTTACTGTATGCCTATATATTTCTGTTTGTAATAATACTTATAATTGTTATTTTTATTTTGCTCTTCATTTTTAATTGTGGTGTGGCAAAAGTGAGAACAATTTCCATTGTGTAAAAAATTTGCGAGCGTGTTTCTTTGTGGATTCTTTGCACATTTCAGGTATCGATGGACTGACGAGGCTATGGAACTGCATTAACTTCAACGGTTCGGTGAGCTAGCCTATGACGAGAAATGTATGCTGTTGTGCGTGAAAATGTGTCAAAATGCGTGATGTATAATATGCATGAGTGAACTTAATAACAAAATTTGATCGATACTTATGTGAAAGTTCTTGAAAATATGTCAAAAAGTGTCAATATGCATGAACGGACTTGTTGTAAAAAATTTGTTCCATAAAAGCGTGAAAATTCGTGAAAATATGTCAAAAAGTGTCAATATGCATGAACGGACTTTATGGAAAAAGTTGGTTAGTAAAAGGGCCAAAGTTCGTCAAAATATATATGTAAAAAAGTGTCAATATGCATGAACGGACTCTATGGAAAAAGTTGGTAACTAAAAGGGTCAAAGTTCGTCAAAATATGTCAAAAAGTGTCAATATGCATGAACGGACTTGGTGTAAAAATTTGGTTGGTAAAAGCGTGAAACTTCGTGAAAATATGTCAAAATGCGTCAATATGCATGAGGGGATTTTATAGAAAAAAATTGGTTGACAAATGGGTGAAAGTGCGTCAAAATATGTCAAAATGCGTCAATATGCATGAGGGGACTTTGTGGAAAAAATTTGTTCCATAAAAGCGTGAAAATTCGTGAAAATATGTCAAAAAGTGTCAATATGCATGAACGGACTTTATGGAAAAAGTTGGTTAGTAAAAGGGCCAAAGTTCGTCAAAATATGTCAAAAAGAGTCAATATGCATGAACGGACTCTATGGAAAAAGTTGGTTACTAAAAGGGTCAAAGTTCGTCAAAATATGTCAAAAAGTGTCAATATGCATGAACGGACTTGGTGTAAAAATTTGGTTGGTAAAAGCGTGAAACTTCGTGAAAATATGTCAAAATGCGTCAATATGCATGAGGGGACTTTGTAGAAAAAATTGGTTGACAAATGGGTGAAAGTGCGTCAAAATACGTCAAAATGCGTCAATATGCATGAGGGGACTTTGTGGAAAAAATTGGTTGACTATTGGGTGAAAGTGTGTCAAAATATGTCAAAATGCGTCAATATGCATGAGAGGACTGTATGGAAAATATTGGTTGACAAATGGGTGAAAATATGTCAAAATGCGTCAATATGCATGAGGGGACTGTATGGAAAAAATTGGTTGACAAATGGGTGAAAGTGCGTCAAAAAGCGTGAGAATGAGTGAAACAAGTACGGGGGGCAATGCAGGTCAACAGAGGTGAAAGTGGGTGAATATTCGTGAAATATCCACTCATTCAGATTCACGCATAAAAGGGGCCAATTTTGGGTTAATATGGGTGAAAATAGGTGAGTCAATATATGTGAATATACCTGAAAGTACGTGAGGCCGAACGAAGGATTTGGGCCGGCATTTACGCCAATATTTGTCAAAATACGTGAAAATACGCCAATATATACGAGCCAATCTGCACCAAAATGCTTCAATACACGTGAATTCACTCGCGCATATTCACGCATAAAAGGGGCCAATTTTGGGTTAATATGGGTGAAAATAGGTGAGTCAATATATGTGAATATACCTGAAAGTACGTGAGGCCGAACGAAGGATTTGGGCCGGCATTTACGCCAATATTTGTCAAAATACGTGAAAATACGTCAATATATACGAGCCAATCTGCGCCAAAATGATTCAATACACGTGAATTCACTCGCGCATATTGACATAAACGAGGGGCCAAATTTGGGTCAATTGGAGTCAATATGCGCGAGTGAATTTGACTCCAATTTTCACGCTTATTTTCTCGTGGGAGGGGCGTAGACAAGGGGGGGGTTTTGGGTGTTATAACCCCCCCCCTTGAGAGCTGAACCTTAGTAAATTTTAAGGGAAAAATAACAAAAAATGGGACTCGACAGATACGATTTAGCTAAAATTTTATGAAAAATTTTCTAAAAAAAAAATAATAAAAATAAAAATTTATATCCCCGAAACACATCGTTAATACATATTTATTTTATTTAAAATCGGTCTGCAGAATTATGATTATATAATGATGGTATAATTCTATATTATTATAATTATAATATGTACTATTCCTCATTAAGTTATTTATGTTTTTGTACACGAAAAGACAACAATTTAAAGTGTAAAAAATGTTGAAAGTATTCCCCGCAAAATGTTCAGCATAAAAAAAAATTATACATAGTATTTTATTATTTTTAATTAATTATATAGGTATATTACATCTTACAATTGCTAGTTTCATTGTCTCATGTATAATACTGTACGTATATCTTTGAATTTATTATTGAAGTTAAAAAAAATCCGATTTTTTAAATGTATTAATTTTACAGTATACTTAATGTAATGAATTGATATTCCTGTTTTGAAAATTTAATAAAAATATTTTTTCTTGCTCGTACATCGTCTTAAAATGTGCTCTATTTTTTTATAAGAAAAAGTAGTGACAAAAATATTGTAACTACATAATTTCTGATTTACAAATATAAGAAATTTGCTGCAACTTTTCATCGAAAAAATGTATAGTCCACGTCTCTTTTTCAAAAAAATCGCGCACCATGAAACTAATAAAAACAATATAAAAGTGGTATTAGATGAATTACTTGATTTAAATATACTCAATTAAAGCACGTTAGTGCACGAATAATATTGAAAAGAAATTAAAAAAAAAGGGGTGCAAAAAAAATAAAATTTTAAAAATATTGCATCAGGCCATGCATTCTCTATGATAGTATTTTTTATAATTTTACCCTAAAAAAGGGGCGTGTCCTTAAAAAAAATCGCGCCTGCGGCGGGCTATTGGGGGGCTGCGCCCCCCAAACCCCCCAGTGGGCTGTTTTCCGTCTTATTTATTTTCAAGAACCCCCCCCTTGAACAAATCCTGCCTACGCCACTGAGGAGTCCACTCTGCCAATCAGCCCCTAGCTATGCCATGCAATTTGAAATTATGCCACTGCATGGTAATACTTGTAAACATGTAAACATGCAGGACTTTTCATCACATATGCATATGTGCAGCTTCCCTCCAGTTAGTTTATACAGTACATACATAATTTAAAGATCAATATGCATATTATACTGTAGTAAGGAATGAGTATTACGTTTTTATAGTAAGCTGTCGTCTATAAATCAAGTATATTATATACTGCACCTTAATTACAGCACATTCTGCATTAATATTATCCGGTTAATTAATTAATCATAATCTTCTCCATGCACAAAAATTTTAGAGATTAACACAGACTTATTGGATCAAAAAACACTAAATCCCATCATTACTGCTTTTAGGTACAGATGCCACGCTGCCTAAATATGTTAATTGACCATTTTGTGTCTCAAAATTAATCAGAAAACCATTATTTTATGTCAAAAATGAAAAAAATTGACAATGACTCATAGTAAACAAGAAATCACCATAATAAATCTTGAGCCAGTAGGGGCAACACAATAAAATTTAGTATATTTTTCGTAAGGATAATTTTTGTCCCTAAAAATGGTAAATAATTATAACACTTTCCATTGGGGCTGAAATCTTGCTATTCATCAATGAGGATATACTGTATTATGTGTATTCTCTAATATAATATATGCTACTCATTGATGGATTAAATAATTTGATATAATTATGTGTTAATTAAGAACTAAATTGGTGTGTAGACTGGTTCATAATAATGAGTCCTCTTTATAGTCTTGATTACTTTGCATTCTCATTGAAATAGTATTCCTGAATGAAACAAACGTTAATAAAAGAAAAATAATAATAACAATTGATAATAAATAAAAATGGAAAGGAAACCAAATTAAATAACAGTCTGTTAATTTGCAGTAAAAGAACCGTGACTTCTGTGACACAGTACATATTTTATTATTAATATTTTTACAGTTATTTTTGTGATACATGATAATTAAAACAAAGTTGAAATTAAAGATAGTGGTTGCCTTCTCACTCGATCTCGCCCATGTAGAGTGTCTTGTCGCTGGATGCAGAGAGGACTGGAAAAAAATTAAAACACAATTAATTTCTTTCTCCGTCTATTGTTGTTTCTGCTACTCACTGATAGGCTCCTTGGGGTGGAAGTCAATGTCGTTGACACTACCGTTGTGTCCGGGCAGCTTGTAGAGGATGCGGCGAGTGGTTGTGTCCCAAACGTACACGAACCTGTCTGACGAGCCAGCGGACACCTTGGAGCCGTCCGGAGACCAGCAGCAGCGCAGCAGGTTCTGACGGACACAGAGAGATGGTTGTAGTAGAGCAGACAGTACCGGCATGTAAGGAGAATATCCTCTCTCGTCCAGAATAATGAGCTATCTACCTAGCATGATTGTGTACTGTCTGCTAAATCAGGTAAGTGTAATTATGAGTTGTAAATAGTTACAGCAGAAAGCCCAAAATTGCAGTCATCTGATCTAGCACACAGCACATTATTACACATGCTCATGGTAGCCAAAGAGATAATTATTCCAGACGAAGGACGATATACACAGATGATAAAACAACTCTCGGCTATTCAAAAATGATGGCGTCATTAAGAAAAGGTTGATAAGAGAGAATAATAATATAACAGAGCTGAATGAGAAGTAATGTTGTCAGTGGCTACCAGGAAAGAAATTTGGAGGGGGTTCAGGGGGTGCATAAGAAATGGGTGAAGGAAAAGGAAGACCCACCAACAGCCCATGTATTTTTCTCTACATCGCAACCAGTCCTAACTATATGCCCTCAGGGCGGAATAAAGTTATTTCCTATTTCTGCCAGGGTACATACTGATCTTATGTTATGTTAATGGCTTCATACACTAAGGAACTTCATGTACATATGTACACTTTGCCGGCATTACTTTCTACTTCATGCCATATAATTGTGTATGTTTAGTACAGTTTATAATTACTTGTTAAATAGAGTATTTGTTATTACATTAATGGTTGTAAAATAAGGTACAGTACTGTACACTGAAGTTATTATTTTTAATTCTGTCTATAAAAACTTGCAAGTGGACACCTCCAAGACAGACACAGTATTTTTTCCATTCTCTCACCTTCTCAAAATTATGTTGGTGCCCCTGGAAGATTTTGACGCAGCGCTCCTGCTGTGCAAATGGACGCACGTCCCAGATACGAAGTGTGGCGTCCATGGCGTTGGACATGATGTAGGAGCCGTCCGGAGAGAGGCTGATGCCAGTCACCGTGTCGGCATGGCCTCGCAGGCGGTACAGCAGAGCGTTCTGTCTCAGGTCCCACACCTGCAAGGTTGACATTGTAGCTTGTCTGTAGGGCATTGCTAACCTTCTGAGTCTGTAAAAATATCATTATAAATGTCTTGCTTTCATAATTTTTAAATAGCAGAATCTACAGATATGAAATGAACAGTTACTCTGCATAGAGAATAGAAAAAATACTGTCTATATTGGCATTCTAGAAGTAAAATTACTTAAATACTTGTACAATATTATACGGTATGTGCTAAATATGTCAAGTTAGATTGGAAAATATTGATAGCGAATGTAATAATTTGGAAAGAACACCTAACAACAATTTACTGTATGCTTGAAGGTCAACTTATTCACAAATCTATATTAATTTGATACACTGCGGTCAATGCACTTGTTTGAAATTTGACGATCAAATTAATAAGCTATAAATGTTAGCCCACCTTTATTTCATTATCAATTCCTCCAGAGAAGACCTGTTGTGCCGTGTCATTGAAGGAGACTGCGGTAACTTGGTAGGTGCTCGTGAGAGTGGTCGCCTGTTGCTGGCCTCGCTTGCGGGGGTCCCAGATCCTCACAGTGCCATCATCAGACCCAGAGCACACGAGCAGCGGACCGCGTCGTACCGGATGACAGCTGTTGACGAAGCTCGTGTGGCCTTTGAGTCGCTTCACTCGCACACCAGCCTCAATATCCCACAGAGCTACTGTCTTGTCTGTGCTTGCTGTAGCGAGCTGGCTGCCGTCAGTAGTAAAATGCATCTCCATTACTGCCCCAGTATGACCAGACATCACGGCAATGTTCTCACATTCCCCCAGTACATTCCAGAAGACTGTTAGGAGAGAGAAAAAACATCATTATACAAATGAGATGGAATGAGGTGGAAGAAAGAAGCTTACATATTTGTCTGTCAAATCCAGAAGATGCTAAATATTGTCCATCTGGGTGGAATTCAGCACAAAAGATGTCTCCCTGATGACCTTCCATCTGCATGATTGGTGCCATCAGACTTGAAGTTCGAGGCGGACCCTACAACACAAAATAAGAGAATTTAGGACAATCATATTGTCATGATGTAAGCAGAGTTTTACTCTTCCACTATGTTTAATGGTAAAACTGTTTGCCATATTTGCATGCAGGAAGCGATTGCCAGGACTAAAGCAAAGAGCCCATCTAGCATAGCCTGCATATAGCATGTAATTTAGAATCACCAAAACATTAATTTATTGCATTAATTAGCAAGGTACTTACTGCAAGTTTTAATGCCTTATCTTTGGCTTGTGTAGCAACGATTTCTGTCCTGGATTTTTTAGGTGCAGGGGCTGAGGGCACCAGGGCCAACTCATCGCCCTTTCGTTTTGGATCAAGCTGAGGCATCTTGCTTACAGACACTGTTTATATGACACAAAAACAACCAGACAATATTTAATTAATCTAAAACTAATGAAATTTTAGCTCTTGTTTCTATTTATTGTGAAAAATTACTGAAAACGTCACTCTGCCGGTTTTACTTGCACATGTAAACAAACATGGCTGCCAAATGCCAAATCGATCTTCAAACATCGATAAAAATGTGGGAAAATTTCAAACTAAAAAAAAATGGCTCTAATATATAAAAAATTGCAATTTTCCTTAAAATTTAAAAATAAACATAAATCATATTCATATTCTTTACAAAATATTCATAATGGAGTACATAGTAGCATTGAAATAATAAAAATGTTTATTTTCATTAAAAAAAATCACAACGAGAGCTAAATATAAAGCGCGCATGGTCTCGAATCGCAAAACAATAATAAAAAGTACCGTTGCTTTTTGTGAGAGCGCCGGCGGAGAGATAAGGAGGATAAAAAGAAATAAACGGTAATTTTTATAGCTGCTGGCTCGATGAAGGCTAGTAGGTAGGTGGGTTAGTCAGACGGGAGTCGCGATCGTTACAAGACGACTCCATAACTTGGGTGAATCAACTTTTTATTGAACGAAAACAAGCGGATATTTTTTATGCAGCGCGCGCTCATGGTAAGTGATTGTAAAAAAATTTTGCTGAGTGATGTGTAATTGGATTCTGTATTGGAATCAAACATACAAAAAAAAATCAGTATGTAATTATCTTTTCAAAGAAAATAACGAGTAATTTATAATATCATGTGCCTAGGTTCAAAAGTCTTCGTTCGTATTTTTTAATATGGAATTGAGTTAATCAATTTTATTTATTCTATATTTATTACATGATAAGTTGCTATATTATATATTCTATATGCGATTAAATTAAAAATTATTAGCTTTGTTAATTTGTTATAGGGAATAATCTCTAATCTGAGAACAAAAAAGAAAAAAAAAATCGTATAAATAAATAAACGTTGAATTGCATGTGGTTGTAGAGCAAGATTTATATAATATAGAGCTTGAATTTTTTATAGGAAAGGGATGAATGTAACATGGTAAAAACAGACAATATTCCAGCTACATTAATCATAACACACTCCCACTTTTCATGTATTACTTTTTTGCCATTATGATTTCATTTAGTAATTATTATTTTCTGATTTATATATAATTAATACCCCATCGAGTATTTTAGTATACATAGTTAATCGGTGCGAGGAAAATCAACATCATTTTCACTATCGAATTATTTTTATACACGTGCTTCATGGATATTTATTTAATATAAAACAAAATACATAGTTTCTATTATACACATTGTATCGTAAAATAATTATATTACCATAAAAATTTACTCGGCAAAGTATAAAATTGATAAAACAAACTAAAATTCAATTTAAAATATTTTATTGTTTCAATTCTTCCCACGATATAAAATGCAAGGTGCCTAAGGTGTAATCATATACCAATGACATTTGTTGAGGTTTATAGGACAAGTCAGTCAAAAATAATTTAGGAGAATTCTCGAAAAGAAATATATATAAATAGCCCAAACCATGCACTAAACTCTCATGCTGTGCTTTTGAAGCGTATTTGAAATCCTTTTATGAAATTTTCTACACTGAAATGAATGGAATGTTTTAGTAAAAATAATTTATTTCCATCTACAGTTCACAATGCAAACTCTGAGAGCCGCTTCATCGATCATGCAATACAAAGCCTGTCGCATTTTTACAGCTAGATGTCATTGATTTCCTGCGTGTCGTATGTAATTACATAATATATAAAATTACATATACAATCGTCATGATATACAAAACTACTGTAAGTATTTAGTTACATACAATTAAATAATACAAGTTTCATATAATACATATCTTATTATTTCTTACGAATGTAATTTATAATATATAATTAATGATTAACTCTAAAATATCTTAGTCTGAGAATAAGCAAGGGTTGTCTGAGAAAAAAAAATTCATACGATATTACGAAATTGCACCCCAAAAAGGGCCTTTTGCACCATGACAGAGGGTGCTGTTTTTTTTTTTTTTTTTTTTTTTTCGGGATCAAGGGAAACCCGAAGGCTGCAGGGGCTTGGTAGCTTGTATGACCAGAACGAAACTGTGAGAATGTATTTTGAGTAACTCCAAAAGAAATTTAACATTAACAGATTACTTTGGGTCAAAATTCAAACGTTCTATTGTAATAACTCTAAACACATTTTCAAGCAACGATATAATTTATTTATATTAATGTATTTTTAATTTGAAGTACAAAAAAACTATTCGAAATTTAATATTTTAACTTTTTTTTTTTTTTTTTTTTTTTTAATAGTGCAATATAGTGGGCACCGCCGTGCGCATAATTCTTTCACTCAACTTTATTTACTTCGATCAAACAACAACAATAATTAATAAAAAATAATGTTTACAAGTATAATCGATAATGATAATTTATTTTGTCAAAATAATTTTCTTTTTAATTATATCGTATAAAAAATAATAAAATAAATTAATATAAATTTTACGCTTCTATAAATCTGAACACGACATTTTTCTTAATCTTCTTTATTTTTTAAATTGCGTTTAATTAAAAATGAGTTTTCACGTTCCGGTAATTTTGATAGAGATAAAAATGAGGTTTATTAAGAAAGTCTGCGACGTTTTTATCGAGAAGTCTGATTGTGTGTTTATTATGAAGCTCTAATTACAAAGTATGGTGCGACCTAGCTGTCTACCTGCCCATGTTGGCTTATTACAACTCTCTTCCATTTATCTCCTTATGGAACACGCCGTGGTCAATATAAACAGTGTATCGTCATGCACGCCAGATAGTATTCCAAATCGCGAGACCTTATTATTTATTGGTGAAAAATGTATACGCACATTCATAGAATAGTCATTATAAGTTAATACGTATTAGGACATTTATTATTTTATGTAAAGAAATAAATATTGAGTTTCAGACAATGCATGCAATTTAAAATTTTATTTTTTCATAACAATAATTAATAGACAAATAATCATTTTTTTTTTAGATATTTATATAAAGGACCAGTGGCGTAACTACAGAGGGTGCCAAGGGGGCCAAGGGCCCCGGGCCCGTGCATCAAATTGGGCCTTTTCAGTTAAGCTCATTTTCAAATTTCCATTGAGCGTGACAAAAAAATAAATAAATAAAAATAAACTTTATTAGGCATTTTTTTCCCGTAAACAAATTTTTTTTTTAATGTGACAAATATGAAGATCAGGAACGAGCATTATCGTTATTATTTGGGGATGGGGAGAACAATATATTATAGCTCACACGTGCTCCTCATCTGTCATCTGACTCATCTCTCCTTGTTTTATGTCATTTAAGATTCGAATGAACCACCCCAAATTCAGTTCACCACGTTGAAGTACGCGTATGCAGTTGAAACAATAGGCTTTCTAATAAGTCAAAATTAATGTGCTTAAATTATAGACATTTTTTATGTGATATAGTATACCAAACTTGTTAACTAGTAATTCATGTTATAGTAGATTAAAATGAACTAATATGAATTTTAATATTTTTATTATAATACAGTACCATACTGCGTTTTTTATTTTTTTTTTTAAAAATTGTGGATTGCTGCATAACGTGACATCTGTGGATCTGCAGATATAAATTAATAAGGAATTTATAAAATATTGCGCAAATCTAATTTCATTAAAATATGTAATTTTCTTCATTTAAATAAAAGTGCCACGCCTACATTTTCTAAAAAAAATCGCCTCCGGCGGGGATCCCTTCCCCCCCACCCCGGAGCCGCCGCTTCGCGGCGACGGAGGGGTCCAAGTGGGCCTTCGGCCCCCGGGCCCATATTTTGTAGTTACGCCACTGTAAAGGACCCTGCATGGGCTAAATAAAATGATGTATTATCATCAATTTTTTTTTTTTTTTTAATTAAACACCCTTATTAATTAATAATGAGATGAAACTTGCTGTTATTAATATGTTATGGTCATAAACAGCATTTTTCTTTACATGTATAATAAAATTATGCTTATGTGTTAATATTACATATGTTGGCACTGCATGGACTTTATGCACTTTTCACCACAATTTTAGGAGTTGAGACTTCAGTGAAAAAAATATGACAACATATTATTATTATTAACTCGGAGGGCTCTATCAATATTTTTGCAATAAAAAATCGTGGTATTTTAATAATTAGCGTGCAAAGTAGCACTGAATTTAGATTTTATGTTATAACAAAACTTCTTGCCATGGATTCTTTATATAATTATATAGAATGTAGTCTTCTTTGACCTTATAATGTTAAACCTTGTAATTTGAACTGAATAAAAGGTATATGAAATAGCACATTATAATACTAATGCTATTTTAAGTGAATGAATGGCCTGTATATTTCTTGCTCGTCATTCATGTACATTTTTTTTTAGTTGCTTTACATTTCTCTTTTACTTCGTTGTAAATTTAACAAGATTCAGTGTCAAAGTGAAAGCAACATACATTTAACACTACAGGAGACATTTTTCATACTTTTTACTTAAAAAAACCGCTATTGTTATCGCTAGGACTTATGACGGCTTATCTTAACGCTTGACAAATTCTCTCTGGGTGGGTGGAGAGGTGACCTCTTCTGGAGAACTTGGTGCTCATTTGACGTGGGCTGCACCGTTGCAGCCGCTGGCGAACAATCTTGGACGTATGAGCTATCGATAGAATAAAGAAGGAGCTGTCAACTATTAATA
The DNA here is from genome assembly GCA_949825025.1 of Siphlonurus alternatus. Taxonomy (NCBI): domain Eukaryota; kingdom Metazoa; phylum Arthropoda; class Insecta; order Ephemeroptera; family Siphlonuridae; genus Siphlonurus; species Siphlonurus alternatus. The sequence continues at coordinate 41,894,094 of OX463779.1, forward strand.
TACGATTTTTATTAATACAATAGCGATAATATTTACTGACCTATATTTTGATTTAAAAAATTATTCACAAAATTTTCATCTTTTTAGAGTTGTTAGTTTTATTTTACTCAACAGATGGTCTTACAATTAGTTTTATCTTAAAGTTTGAGTGGTATACACATTTTGAAGCGAATCTGTCTTATCAGTTTTGTAAAAAATGAGGTGGAAGTTTAACATTGGCCTTAATGGAAAAAAAAAAACGGAAATGGAGCTGTTGAAAGAAAACTGCACGACTGAATTTGCTCAACCCATAAGCGATTAAGTTTTAGAACATTCTCGATTTTTTAAAATTTATTTCATTCGATTTTGTTTGCAGGGATATTCTTTGACTCCGAAGAATATATATCCGTAGAATATGGTTAGTCGAGATTAACCGTTAAATTGTGATATCTACTCTCCATAATGTATTTTGTCCTATGATATATGACATTATCCCTGGGATTTTTACCCCTCCCCCCAATCACTGCATGCCCTCCCTGTATGTATTTAAAAATTCATGCAATGGAGTATTTACCTCAATTTCTTTTATTGCAGAAATGAATATAGAGCGTGCAAAGTTATGCTACCCTGATTTTTTTCAGATTTTTTAGAGCCCGGGAACTATTTTTAAAAAATTATTGAAAGTTCTTTTTGTGACGTCACGTGACGCCGCTCCTTAACAAAAAGATAGGACTTGCCGCCGCGTGACGTCACAAAAAGGACTTTCAATAATTTTTTAAAAATAGTTCCTGGGCTCAAAAAATTCTGAAAAAAATCAGGGTAGCATAACTTTGCACGCTCTATCCATTTCTGCAATAAAAAATTTTGAGGTCAATACTCCATTAAAAAAATACATGCAGCTTAATTATTACCATATTTATTATATAATATTAGATTGGTTTTGTCATTATTATATATTATCTTGATATTGTAAGTTTTCTCTTTTTATTACTTTTCTGCATTTATACTTAAATTATAAAAAATTAATATATATTGTCTTGAATAATCCATGAATATTATATTTGTAGCAAGTTATGAAAAATTGCATGAACTACATATTACGAGATTTATATTCTCTCTCAATATATGTTTTTGTTTTCGCTATAAGTATGTCAGCATGCACGGCGAACGGTTTGTGATGAAACGAGCAGCTAATGAAAACAAAAAAAATGAGTGTTTGATGGTCAGCTGCAGTCTTATACTGGTCACTAGCAGGGTCCGTATTCGACTCCCGTGCAAGTCATTCAGTCTGAGAAACCATAATATTACCATCACTATAATATAATATGCAGCTTAATTGAATAAGTGTGTTACTAAATATGAAAGAAGTACACATGAGGTGAAATAAACAGAAGTCATTGAAGATTAATTTATATTATACTTTATTTTGAAAATACGTATTAATTTATATATAATATATATGTATTGCATGCACATGTTGATCCATTATATTCGAAACTATCTATCAATGGGAGTATCGACATAAATTTTTTTTTATTGCAGAAATGGATAGAGGGTGCAAAGTTATGCCACCCTGATTTTTTCAGATTTTTTACAGCCCTAGAAGTATTTTTAAAAAATTATTAAAAGTCCTTTTTGTGACGTCACGAGGCGCCTCTCCTTAAAAAAAGGATAGGACTTGCCACCACGTGACATCACAAAAAGGACTTTTAATAATTTTTTTTAATATACTTCTAGGACTGTAAAAAATCTGAAAAAAAAAAAATCAGGGCAGCATAACTTTGCACCCTCTATCCATTTTTTCTGCAATAAAAAAAATGAAGTTGATACTCCATTATAAATAAACAGAACTATTACAATGAAATAGTTTTAAATATTAAATCAATTAATAACTTATAATAATTTTATAAGTTATAATTGTGGTTGAAAATATTTTAATTTAAGTTTAGAATAATAAAACAATATGTATAATAAGTATATTTAAGTATTTTTCTCTATAATTATATTTATCATTAATTACATACTACAAGAATTAAAAGACTTTAAAAAATATTGATTAAAATAGTCAAAATGGATAAATAATGTATAAAATTTACTATAAACAAAAACATGTCATAAAACAAATTGTCATAATAACACTCTCATATTCTTCATTCACTGCACAAACTCATCAATTAAATAAGATTTCTACACTGGGTTGAAACTATTTGGGGATAAGAGGGTCCGGATGCGGGCAGGGGCAGTATTCCAACTAGACATTGAACGAAATTTGAACCCGAGTTTATACAGTAATATGGAGGTTCATTATATTATTAATATATATATTTTTTCCTTTTTAACTGTATAATCTTAAATTGATTAATTAACATTAGAAAATAAATTTTAATTTACAATTGTTACAATTTAATATAAAATTAAATCATACACCAATAAATAAAATAATTGAGGAAACAAATACACCGAGCATGATTAGTAATTAGATATGGGTGACAATTTTGAACAATAATCACGCGTCCATCCTGACTTCCTGACTGAAATTTCTACGTTTCCCCAAGTCTAAGGTAAATAGTTGGGAGGATGGATTGCAAGGCGTGCCGAGGCGTACAGTGGCGGATGAGCCCGCGAACAATTCTTTTAACTATTTACTTAATTTTTTTGTTGCCAATACTCATCAGTTTTACTAGGTGACTTAGCAGGTGAATTAAGAAATCATTATCAGTTCCCTTTTCACTATTAAGAGCAATCTCCATGAATTCCACGATGGAATGAAACGAATCAAAAATTGTATATATTTTCTTTTCTTGTGCTATGTCGTTAAATAAAGATATTATTGCCTCATGATTGTTATCAAGTACTCTTGAAATACATTTGATTAATTGGAATTTTTCTCTAATTTTAAAATGGCTAAAGTTGTATCTATTTACATTACTTAAACTTTGTCGACGCTGAATATTTTGCAATGTTCTGTTCATGTAATCTCGCAATTTAGTCTTGTTATCAAATATTTTTAGCAATGTTTTGGTGAATTCTTCCCATGTTATTTGAGAAGAATAAATCCACTGTTCTTGTGCATCTCCTTTCAGAGCTCTTGTGGCAAACAGGGTCCACTTGGATCTAGGGACATGAAAGGTTTCTAGTTCGTACTCCCAGCTGAGCAAAATCAATTTTGGATCCTCCCAAGCCTCTTCCGTGAATTCAGTTAAAGACAGCTGAGGTATTTGAATATTATCTTCCCCTTGTTTATTTATATTACTTAAATAATTTTGAATAAAATTTGCCTCTTCAATTTTGTTTTGTAGAGCGGAAATTTCCTTAACTAATGTTTCCATCTTACTTGTTAAAATTACATTCTCTTCAACCTGGTTCTGTAATTCCATATTGATTTCTGTGAATTTATCACCGTCATTAAGAATCTCTTCGACTCCGGTCTCATTTGATTCACCTGACGGCACCAGACTATTGGCACCTCCGTCAGGTTTACTTGATGTGGTGTTACCAGAAGGTTCAGGGTGAGGAGAGTCGAGGAAACGCCGCACGTGAGCCAGGCACTCACCACACACTCCCTCACCTGAGCACCCTGAAGTGGTCTGCTCCTCCAGTTCTCCCAGCACCTCCGCCAGGTCGCACACAAGCAAAGACTTTGCCTGAGAGCTCTCTACCACCTGCCGGCACTTACGACAACGGAGATATTCTACAGGAATTATTTGAGTGTCCATCAGGCCTTGGTTTATCATAATCTCATGACGTTTGAACAATCCAAACGTACAGAGAAGCTCCTTTGGTTTGTTTTTAAGACCTTCTCTGTAAATTTCCTGTAAGATAATTTGTTTCCTCTGCCTCGGATCTTTAATCTGGTTACATGCTGGACATAAAAAGTCATGTTTTTTTTTGTTGATGACGTACACTTTTGGTGTCCAGTAGCTGCACCTCCAAGGCAGCAATCGACTCCTCGGTGCTGCACATTTTGCTCTTCATCTCCTCTCGCTCACTGATAAGGCCTCGGATCTCAGCCTCCAGTCGTTGGTCCTCCGCAGCTTGGCAGTTCTCACACTCGTGGCAGCACGAGTCTGTGTCCACGCTGATCTCGGAGCACTGGTACGTGCTGTCCGAGCAAATAGACGAGGCCTCGTCAGACGCCCTCACACAGTTTGATGACATCGTGGCTGAGATACGGAATATTCATATCAGTTATTTTTTTATTTTTTTTACAAGGTTACACCCCTATGAGCTTGGAGCTCAGCCGGGGTAATGGGTAGGGATAAGGGAGGGAAAGGAAGGTGCATGACTACGGCCTTTTATACACGTCCCAGGTGTCCCAACATTTGCTGAGGTGAAACTAAGGTAACCGTGGAAAACCTCAGTCCACCTTTTTACCAAAGTAATGTCCATAAAATTTAATATAAATTTAAGAGTTTGTTTTAATATTTTTTTATTCATTTTTTCAGTATTTTATTTTATGGTGTTAATGTTGTGTATAATAAAAAAAAAATGTTCAGTTTATTTATTTATTTATTTATTTATTTATTTATTTATTTATTTATTTATTTATTTATTTATTTATTTATTTATTTATTTATTTATTTATTTATTTATTTATTTATTTATTTATTTATTTATTTATTGCAAAAATGGATAGAGCGTGCAAAGTTATGCTACCCTGATTTTTACCAGATTTTTTAGAGCCCGGGAACTATTTTTAAAAAATTATTGAAAGTTATTTTTTTTGACGTCACGAGGCGCCGCTCCTTAAGAAAAAGATGAGACTTGCCGTCTCGTGACGTCACAAAAAGGACTTTCAATAATTTTTTAAAAATAGTTCCCGGTCTCTAAAAAATCTGTAAAAAATCAGGGTAGCATAACTTTTTGCACGCTCTATCCATTTCTGCAATAAAAAAAATTAGGTCGATACTCCATTGGTCAAATTTGGATGAGCGAATTTAGAGTACCGTGCGAGTTTTATTAAATTCAAAGTGTTGAGTTGCGAGATCTTCATGTAGTTATTGATTTTCATCCTTACGACTAAAATTACTTCTTAATGTTATACTTACCTGATGATTTATAGTAAAGACGTGCACACCAATCTCCAACAAAAAACTTTGTGTGCTAAAAGATCCAGCGCAACTGAACACAAGATGCATACGTGTACTGTATTATCTGCGTTTTGTTATCTGTGGTTTACTTTATCAATAATGTGTGCGGCGCTAGCAGACGCGATTGATTAATTGATTAAAATTTGAATTGGTTTTAAAATGCAATATAGGGTAGAGTATACTCTGTATAGTCATTTAATACAGAGCGTATATAGCGTAACGTTTCAAGTAAAAATTACACTGCTTCCTCCCTGCATGGGGTAAATACTCTACGGTCATCCTTTCCCTTTCTTTTAACCAATTAAGAAAGGGAAACCCCGCATCGAACTTCAAACTCGCCAATGTCACTAAATATATATAATTTGGTTTCAGTATATAGACTCCATTCTGCAATAAAAAGAATTTCAAACATTTCCAAACTCAGATATCAACTGGAAGATTAAAAAGAACTGATCGCTTCTGGTGAAAATATAAAATTTTATTTTTTAATAAATACCGTGACCACATATTAAAATTCACCTCGAGTTCTAATAAAAATGAAATGCTGACAAAATTCTAATTTAACTTCAAATTAAAGTGGTTTAGGAGGTATTACATATTCCTTTCCCATGCAGCATATTAAAAACTAATAAATAAATAACATTATATGCATTATTATATACAAAGTCACATACAGTCTTTATTAATATACACAAAAGAATGTTATTTTTACAACTCACTGTCTATCATATTTCTTACTGTCAATAGCATAGCGTAATAAATAATATCGTAGGTGACGTGTTGAATGTCATCACTAACAAGGTAATCTGAAAATATATTGTTGTTTTGTTTAATATTATTGTAATTGATATCAATTATATAATAGAAGGACTTAGCGATATTCCATATGGCTATATAAATTACAATATCAGAGAAGTGAATAACAATAAGAGTCAGGTTATATAAAATGAAAATAAAATTTCAAACAAAATAATCAAACGAATTTCATGTTAGAATATTGTTATTTTTTTAAAAAATGATTGTATTTACTTAGGACACGTACAGTAAAACTTAATCAAATAAATAATTATATAGGAGAAAATGGATAAAATAACGATTTTATATTTATGTTTTGAATGTAATAATTCTGATTGCAGCCTTGTGAATCTCTGTATACGACTTGTTGGTATGCAATCATACATTCACGCATATATAATTATATACTTGCTGCCTATTTAATTTGGTTTTCATCGTGTATGTTCGGAAGTACAAGCTCGTGTTCAGCCAATGAGGTTCTTCGTTACTAACTATCTACCAATGACAGAGGACGTTACAGACAAGATGAAAAAAAAAAAAAAAAAACATCATATTGGGAGAGTGAGTATAGTCAAACCTAACTTTGCATTTGTATTTACTATTTTTAGAACTTATATATTTTTATATAGTATTATTAGACTGTATCAAAGAGTTTACATTGTAAGATGTAAGATCTCTGACTGTATGCTTCTCATCTCTCCCTAAATTTCAAAGTTGCATCTACAGGTCCCTTCGAGCTGCAACTCCAGCAAATCAGGCAGGGGAAAAGTTCATGCTGATTTACATATGTTTAAATATATATATATTTGATTTTCGTCATGCTGTATACCGCATTTTGCGGCCTAGATATTAAAAAAGTTGCGTAAAAGGTATATATAAACAACTATATACATATTTATATATATATATATATATAAAACATAATGCGCATGTAGAGCTGAGGTACTCACGTTTAAATTTTTTTATAATATCTTACAGCTGCAATTCATTTTATATTTAATTTAATGTTGATCTCATTAATTAAAAAAAAACAGCTTTTTAATTTAACTGGCGACAAACACTTTTTATCTTATAAATAAAGGACAGCAGTCTGGATGATAAACAGATGAAATGCACATAATTTGCTCTAATTAATTAACTAATTAAAATCCTGGCCTGTTTTACTGTTGTCTGCCTAACACGAGCGTGACATTTCGACTGTAAATTTTATGATTTAATTTGACTTGAACATGTGATCGCGCACTTAATATACACTTCAGAAGTGCGTGAGAAAAGAGTAACACGCCTCGGTTTTAGACGTACATCATAGAGGACAGCACCAACTTTTATAGCCCTACGATGAGGGCGTTAATTGTAACGTATGCTATATGAAAGCGTTATAAGCTTGAATTTTGTTCTTTCTTAACTGAACTCAATTTTAATTAACAGATTTGGGAGCAAAGGCGGATCCAGCGCTCGACTCTGGGACGGTGTCCTATCCTGTACAATGTTAAATGTATGGTGCTATATTTGAGGAGGAAGGGAACGGGTAAGGGTTGGTAGCACCTCTCATGTATTTTGAGACTTTCTGTGGGGGGGGGGGGGAGGGAGGCAATGGCCACCTCCCCACCTCCCCTGGATCCGCCCTTGTTGTATAGAATACTTGCATACTTGTTGCAGTAAGTATTAAGACTGACTTTGGACTGTAAATTTCCTGCTGATCCTGCTCCCCCTTCATAATATAACATAATATATAAATATATTATATATATGTTATATTATTGTACAGTGCCCATGAAAGAGATAATAAAATGAAATAAATAAAATTAATTTGATCTCTCATTGTTTAGATTTTTTTTTTTTTTTAGGCCGAGCATTTACCTAGTTGTGACTGAGGGAACCTTGTGGAAATCTCAGATTGAACTCACGATCATTCGATTACTCGTACAAATCGGATGTACAAATCACTGCGAAGTAAACTTTTTCGGAATGTAGGCTTTATTTGTCTCGATCTTGGGGTTACAGCATCAACAAAACAAGCCAATGATTTGCTGATTTTGTAATGGTGATTATACTCCTAGCTGCATGCCTGCAAGAGTAACGTATACGTTCGTGCTTTCCGCACAAAAATGGTGTGCGAATATATTTTTTATAATGAACGCGCGCGTTATATAATATTATAGACACGTGTTCATTAATATATAAATTGAATGTGCACGAAAATAATATTTGTGGTTGTAAAGTATACAAATATTTAGGTTTCATATTATATTAAAAAAGTGATTAGAGTATCGTAACTTTTCGGTTTATTAACTTTTTAAACATATCATATGTAATTTTAGTAGGCACTTTTGAATCAAGATCATAAATTAATTGATTTTTTTTTAATGATTGTAATTTATTTCGTTTTTTATTTCTACATTTATATTATTCTAATTATTGTAAAATTTTGAAAATGTTATATAATATTACATAAATGTAATAAAACAATAAAATTATATTTTTTTTTTTATTAAATTTACATGGATAATATAAATACTAGTATTTCTATTCCCTGATTTAATGTTTAAACTCTATTATATTATATTATATTATATTATATTATATTATATTATATTATATTATATTATATTATATTATATTATATTATATTATATTATATTATATTATATTATATTATATTATATTATATTATTATATTATATTATTATATATATATGAAACTATTATATATATATATATGTATGAAACTATTATATAATATGTTTCATACATATGACGAAAGTATATGATACCAACACGAATCTAAAACTCCATTGCATATTTTTTTTATTACTTATTAAGTGTTATTAGATTTATGAAAATATATAATAATATTCCTTACAAACTTAAAGAGTGCAATGCTGTCCATTGTCCTATAATACGTTAGGGAAAGTACATTCCAAGTTAATTTAAATAACACACAGTACACTAAGACTTTCCCTGTAAAATGTATATAACAATGTCGGTATTGTCCAACAAAAGTCGGTGCAGTTATTTACTGCTAATTTAAATGGTTGGTTGGCGGAAACTGCAGCGACATCCGTTGTCATGGGAACCAGGCTAAACAAAAACACAAATGAGTCGCCCATCACAGCCACTAGATAATAACAATAGTGAGATAAAGTGGTACAGAGGAAATACAGAATGACGCATGTGTGTATGGGAATATTAATTTACATGAAAAGTGATACGGTTTTCTCATTGTTTATCTAAAAAAAAAAAAATGTTTATTTTCACATACAGAGATGAACACGTTATGTAGACTACAAAAAATAATTATAACACGATAAAGAAGATATAAATATGACATGTGTAATTAAAAACAAAATTTATTACTTTTAATATATGTTGTAGTTTTTTTACTCACGCGCTACTCATGATATAATTATACAAATAATTATAAAAGCGTAACGATTTAATTGTTGAGTCATTATTTTTATTCAATTTACTTTAAATTTAAATGCCATAAAGTGTATTGTTATAAAAAATATCTAATTTAATTAAGAAGTCAATATTTTCAAAATTTATTTCTTTGTAAAATTAGGAATCTATTCGAATAAACAATGCTCCTTAAATACATTAAATGTATGTCTGTTTCATAATCATTGGAGTATTCTCATAATATATAATATAGCACCCGCTATTTAAACTTAAAATTGTTTGTTAATTATCTTTTTCGTTGTTAAATTTTAAATCATATATATTTTTTGGCACGGTGAGAATTGACTATACGGTGTCTTGAAAATTTACAGCAACAATATGTTTTATAACCATAATTATTAATGTTTATGACATTATCATGAGATTAACCTCAAATTCCAACTATGTTTTTTAGACGAAGTTCACACTCACTATATTATTACATTTGGTTACATTTTAGTAGAATTTGAAAGAACATCGGATGCATTTTTTTTTTTCATTTTTTATTTATTTATTTATTTATTTATTTATTTATTTATTGAAAATATAAGTATTTTAATTTGTACTCCAATACAAACAAGAATACTACTTGCTGCATACTTTTTTATTGTTATTTAACACACAATTAATATAGGAATGACAGTACAATAAGGTCACATATATAATACACTGACAGTGCATGAAATACAATTAATATAACAATGAACTATAGCAATGTACAACCTGCATGTTTGTTTTTTTAATTGCATATAGGGTAAAAACGTCCCTTCCAGTTCCTGCATAAGCTCTTTTAAGAGAATTAATGTCAGTGCTAAGAAAAATAGGCTTACTAGAAGCAGAGATCTTATGTAGTGTAAGCTTTTTGATAGAAGGTACATCTCTCTGAAAATTCTGAAAGTTGTAACAAACCTTCCTAAAATCATTAAATTAATTTTCATGAAAAACTTGCAAAATCTGTGAAATTTTTTACAGGTTCAGCACAAGATTAGCATTGTTTTAAATGGGAACTTCTGTCGCTTTTAGTCAAATCAGTATCTTTTTCACACATAAAAAAATAATTAAACTAAATCTACCCCAAATTTGTTGTTATTTTTTACATCAGCAAACTAATAATTTTTTTTCCTTTATTTTATGAACTTAATTTACCGTCGGAAAATTTTGAGCAATGACATTAATCTTTAGTAATTAATTTGTTAATTCTTTTCATGTATCGCTTTTCCTTTTGCTGCAGAGTCTTTATTTCTCTATTCTTTTTCTCTAAAAGTCTCCTCCCCTCTCGCAAGGCTGATCGGGCCTTCTTCGGTGAATTCATATCTTCCATTGTGTAATCTCCGAAATATCTCTTCCTCGCATTTTTTTTTGCACCAGTTCTGTAACAGCATAAATCATAATTTTGTTACATTGTACTGATTTTTATACACAATAATAATAAAAAAATGTTATAATTTTATAAGGCTAGATATAGGCATATAAATTGCAAATTATTTTTTTATGTTATACAATTGCGGTGTCTTTTTTGTATCTTTTCTATTTTATTTATTTTTTTGAAACATTTGGTTCTACAGACAAAATGGTTTACGTCAAAAACTAAAATTAAAACATACATGCAACATAAAGTTAAACATATATATAAATATTGTGAGAAGAAAAAAAAAGTATTAACAGATGCATTAATCTTAACACTTTCACTATTTTTATTTTTTAGTATTTTTATTACAAAAATAAGATTTCACTGAATAGAACTTTTTTTTTTCAATCAATATATTTTTTTAAACTATTTTTAAAAACAACCTCTCTTTCAAGATTTCTGATAATATTTTGCAAAAAAAAATAGTAATTTTTTGCAGTTTCGTAGAGAGTATACTTTATGATAGAGAGTATACTTTATTATATGGTATACTCATCTTGATAATAACAATAAAAATAGCGACTTACCTTTCCGAGTGTTGTGATCGGTTTTGGGACAGGTCGATAGCTTCGTGCTGCAAACTCAGAGGTGCATAAACTGCATTTGCTAATGCAAGAGGTGTCCCACTGTAACGAATGTGCAAATCAGCAATAAACAATGTAGTATTGTCCTCAATTTTTTTTTATTTCAGAAATGGATAGAGCGTGCAAAGTTATGCTACCCTGATTTTTTTCAGATTGTTTAGAGCCCGGGAAGTATTTTTAAAAAATTATTGAAAGTTCTTTTTGTGACGTCACGCGGCGGCAAGTCCTATCTTTTTCTTAAGGAGCGGCGTCTCGTGACGTCCCAAAAATAACTTTCGAAAATTTTTTAAAAATAGTTCCCGGGCTCTAAAAAATCTGAAAAAAATCAGGGTAGCATAACTTTGCACCCTCTATCCATTTCTGGAATAGAAAAAATGAGGTCAATACTCCATTGATGGTTATATTTGTGCATAAAAAAGATCATTTACTCTCCATAACTGTCAGTTAATAATGCAAGATGCTCTATATGTTATTATTTAAAAAAGTCAAATTTATAATTTTATGTAGACAACAATAATTTAACCATACCATGATAAAACAATTTCTTTATATACAAAATTCGTTTATAAATAATTAATTAATTATACGAATATTAAGAAAAAAGTATATATAACAAATTTTGAATGTTTATTATTGACTTAAAAATGAAATGCAAAAAATTTTAAACGTTAATATAATAAAATTATATTTCACTTTTCTCATATATATAAATATATAATTGTATATATATAATTATATACGCGTAAATAAATTTTTAGCTTATATTGAAATTTTGATTACCTTTCAATTCGAGGCGTGAAACAATCTAATGATACAGCAGGTCTTGTGGTATCAATTGGTATCGGTTGTGGTATCAATTGAATGATAGCAGGAGCTGCTTGTTCCACGTGGGGCACTGCGACAGGGGTGAGGTCAGGTGGCGATGTCGGAGTGGCGTTCACCACGGCACCATCCTCAGTAGTAGGTGAGCTGATTGCCGCGGAATCCGCAGTGGCATGATCTATCAGATCTATGGTCCCTGAGGTTGGCTGGTCAGGTGCGACACTGAGGTTCAGTGGTATTTCAGGAGGGGTTGTATTGATGACCAAAGTGTCGTTGAGTTCATCCATTGACTTTTCTGCTACAATCTTCTTACGTGATCTGAAAAAAAAAGTGAATATTTTTATAAGATATTGAAGTTTGAAAAAGTTACAGCTATAAAAATATACATAAAAATTCTATAAATAATGATACAATTTTTAAAAAAAATCGTGTTACGCGTATTATACTACGGCATAAAGAGGGATTAAAATCCCTAATAAATAGCGTCAGCCTTGAGACTAAACAAACACAAAAATAAATAAATAAATAAATAAATAAATAAATAAATAAATAAATAAATAAATAAATAAATAAATAAATAAATAAATAAATAAATAAATAAATAAATAAATAAATAAATATTAAAATAATAAAATTGATATGACAATGATATTAAATTTATTTATTGTCATTACTTTTTTCAATAGTATACAGCAATTTACCTTCTTACTGTTGGCTCCGGTCTTAATTTAGGAGGCTTTCTCGGTGCTTTCTTTATCTTTTGTAAGTGCTGAGGAAAGTTAAAAATTGTAGGTATTGCACCTGGTCTGATGGTACGCAAACTGGACCAGCCTGATCGTTCAAAACAGTCAGGTTCAAAATGATCAGAGCACACCAGACTTTGCTTTGATGGTTTAAAATGAACTCTTCGAATCGCGTGGATCCACTTGCTTCGGGTCTCGGTATCTGATGGGAATCTGCAAATGATATTTGCGTATCACTATTATATATTATACTCAATATAATAAGTACAGTATACTACAATTAAAACAGAACATTTGAACTATACAACACCTCCAAAGTTGCATATTATTATACTATAAATATATATACAATACGGGTTGATGTGTGGTTCTTAGAAAATGGGAAAATAAACTACGAAATACAAATAAAAATGTGTAATGTTTATGACCGAAGTTATTGTTACCACGACGGCGGGGGGTGAAAGTGTCATGCAACCCTACAACCCTCTGACCATGTGGCCACGGCCAACTGGAGTCCAGTTGGCCGTGATGTGGCGCGCACAGCTCAGGAAGAGCGGCAATTCGGTACAGAGTACAGATACAGTCAAAAGAGATGGGTTTGGTGAGAAAAAAGAATAAAGAGAGAAAATAAGATTTACTCAAAGACTTCATTTACTGCTCGAGATAAAATACTGTAATAATAGAAAAAAAAAACTCCCTAGCTACATTACAATAAAACAGAACCTTTAAAATATACAACGCCTCTAGAGCTGAAAAATACTCAACTATATTAGATTTTTTTTAATAACAATTATAAAATAAAATAAATAAATTTAAAAAAATAAAAATTGACTAAAATATTAAAAAATAATTGTTGTTTTCTTTACTTTTATAAAAATATTACGTACAGACTTGTACAGTCGTCACCTCGGAAAATTCCCCTTTTGTTAATCACCCCATGTTCCGTAAAAGAAACACACAGGGCACGATGATTAACAAAAAAGGCTGAAAGTGGAAATTTTCAGAGGCGACGAGTGTACAACAGAACAAAAATATCTCTCTATATTATGCAACTATAATACCATATAATATAATTATGCAATTTTTATTAAAATTATATGTAAATTAAGACAAATACTATTTATAAAAATATTTTCATAGCATGATACAAACTATACACATAGCTTAATTAAGTTTTGTTATATTAATTTAATAATTTACCGGTGAAATGATGTTCCTGCCGCAGTATTTTCTTTCGTGGACAAATTATAGCACTTATACGCAGCACAATTACGCACCATTTTCAGCTATATCGCAATTTTTCACTTATATACACGGGATTTGCAGCGCACAAGAAAAATACATCTGTTCTGGATTACATACAAGCTCGTACTGCTGGACTTGCAGGAATGCAGGCTCAACAGGCTGTTACTACTACCCTCTCTGCTACTACCCCTAACTTTTATCCTAGACCTGACGTCACGTATATGCCTGCTGTCTACCCCTCCTAACCGCAACCATTTCCTGTCGCTATCCCGCTCAGGGGTTGTTAAGTTACTTTGGAAAATTCAATGGAATGGAGAAATCTGTATGCCGTGGCCATGCCGTGGCTAAAGAAGAGAGACGTCTTTGAAATAGTTTTTTTTTAACCCTCTATGTGTTTTGTCAATTATTTCAGATTTTTTTCAACCCTCTAGCACTCTTTTATCATCGTGCTACAAAATTCTGTGACGTCATATGTAAATATTTACCACGCATGTATAGAGAAAAGTATAAATTGCATGACTATGACGTCACAGCACTTTTCAAAGGTTAAAAAAAATATAAAATATACATATAACTCCCAGTCCTACATCAAAATATATACTCAATAAAAATACATGCATCTTGTGTCCTATATTTTAGATTGTGTTTCGTTACATACAAAATTTACTGAATACTTTTGTGTCACTTTATATAAGTGATATTACTTGTGTGTTATTTTTGTATTATTATGTAACATATATTCATACGAATGACAATGCATTTTTAATGACGTATACTCTGACTTTTGTATACAATATTTCACCAATGGACCACTCTCTTTCATTCAGATTTTTTTGTATTGTTATACAATATACAAGAAAATATTACAGTACCCCAAGAGTTTTAAAAACTCGTGATCGGGAGGAACGTTATAATAATATAATATTCATTTGTATATAAAATATTCATTAATTTTCAAATTCATCAATTTTTCTCCATGGCTTAATATTATTTCTCTTAATATTATATTTTGTATTCCCTTCTCAATCCCCCATGGTCATTAACATATCGTATTAAGCTACATATGCTAAGAGAAAAAAACATTGACTTATTAATTAGAACGTCGACGGATGTTTCATGTAAATGGAGAATGACTTGTGCCAACATTACATCATCAGGACACGAGAAAATAACGAAACATTTTGTAACAAATGTAGCGGAAATTATAAACAATATAAAATTGCATAAGAAATCTATATAATCTGTCCAGGGGTTCAATTTAATGCTGAGAACTAAATTAGAATATTCAATTATATTTTTATGTTATACTCACAGTATGCAGGATCTGGACTTTCCTTACCTTACATCATATGAGGTAATGTGTGGATTATACTGCAAGGACGATGCCCACATGTTTATAATGTTAATCATTCAGTTTGTTTATAAAGTTTCCCATGCATGAGAAAGTTATTTAGAATTATTAAACAGTTCTATAGATATGGCTCAATTCACCTCGAGGTTTTGATATCTTAATTATGTAATTTCTTGAGATGAATTATTAAATAGTAATTAATTTTATATTCAGATCAAGTTGTTGGTAGTTGTTGCTAAAGTGTTTGTCATTAATTTGTTTTTGAATTATGAAATATGATGCATTTTCTTAACATTTTTTTTTAAACTATTACACTATCGCAGGATGCAGGAATTAATGATATTTAAATATAATAGAAAATACTTAATCCAATAATATATCAATTATGTCAGCAACAATTAATTATGCAAGCATGTAATATATTAATTAGCAGTTTAGCAATATTCAGATATAGGTTAATAAGAAGAAAATAAAGGATATTTAATTATCAATGTGTATATTATACAATTAGTACAATAATTATTTGAAATGAAGTATTATAATTTATAATAGTTTTTTTTTGGGAACAGCGTGATTGGAGCATTAATAATGACAATTAATAATTAGTTGGTATATTAATTAGATCAAATCATGATGTGGTCATTTGTAGGATTTAAATATTTTATAATTAAATATTAATACATTTTAGCATAAATTTCATTTAAACTTTCTACAATGTCCTTATTTACAAACCTGATCGCCCCTCTATGAACTTTTATAATTAATATTTATTTTGTGATAGAATTTCTGAGCTAGAAGTTATGTGCCTATTACCTTGACTCCCAGTTTTCGATTAAAGCTCGTTATAGTAAAAAAAAAGTAGACAAATATTATGTCCATCCAAACACCTGTTCTATTTCACCTGCGTGCCGATGTAGCTGTATAATTAATGTAATTATGTGCCTATTCACCACACGTGCGCACTTGAATAATATTAATTAGAGTCATGCAGATTTATAGAATTTTGAGCCCCTAAATAATTGGTACCGTCAACATAGGGCAATTAAAAGTAATAAGGGACAAATAGTTATCATCAAGTACCATGCTAACAATGTTACACGATATATTACAATAAACGATTGTAAAGTAAAGTAAATTTTAAATGCAACTTATTCTAGTTATTTAAGATACCTTTATATATATATATATTGAAAAAGTTTCATATTTATACTGGACCCTAATAATTATTATAAGTTTTTTGTATTTTTTGTTATTGTATTTTGTGGCATGAGTAAAATATATTTATAAATTAATTATGGTAATCAGTTTCTTAGATGCAATATGGTAGATCCACGTAGATGGGGACGATCTACCCCCCCCCCTTCAAAATATTCGATCCTAAATGCACTGAAGGTATTACCACCCTCCGTCCCTTTAAATTTGAGAAATAACATTGAAGGATGGAGAGCACCACCTCGCCCAAAACCGAAGGTTAGATGTGCCTTTTTGCTGCTTGTTTGAAAGTAAAGAAAGACGTAATAACACTAATAACATTATGAATGAAATTCTACTAAGGGTTGAGGGCTATAAAAAGTTTACGTCTGGTGCCGACATATCAAGAGTGACGCACAGACTCGCGATTGTTGTCCGGATGAGACTAGCAGCGTGAAAGGAGGACGTGACCTGGATTTGACGTCGGCTGCTGCGATGCTTGCCGGCAGAGGAAGTCCACCTGGCGAGGCTCTCTCATCGCTTACCTGTTGGCTAGTTGCGTGCAAGCGCCCGAGCGTTCCCGCGCGGCGTCATGCAGTCGAAACCCGAACGTTGAAGTGTCAAGACGTGTATGTCAAGTGTCTCGAGTTGATACCGCGTGTTCGGAGATACACCCACGGAGTATACATCCAAGATTGTGTGTGGTGCGTTCACCTTGTTTCGTCTTGTTAAGAAGGCGAATCACCTCATGGGCAGCCAGGTACAACATGTAAGTGAATTAATTGTGAGAGCTAGCATGAGTTTAAAAAATGAGGATGTTTTACGTGTGTTTGAGGGTGTCGTGAATATTGCTTAATTAATTTGCTGCTTATATTTATTGAAACTTAGCCCTATATAGCTTAATTATATATCTACTTTATTGGAGTGCATTAATTGTGAATTAATTTTAAATTTCCAAATAGATATAAATATATATTGTGCCGCTAAAATCAATGTTAACTCTAATATCATAAATTTGTAATATACATTGCAGGCGCGGATCCAGGGGGTGGGCTGGGGGGGGCTGCAGCCCCCCCCCCCCTCCGAAAT
Organism: Siphlonurus alternatus; assembly: GCA_949825025.1. NCBI lineage: Eukaryota > Metazoa > Arthropoda > Insecta > Ephemeroptera > Siphlonuridae > Siphlonurus > Siphlonurus alternatus. Next base: position 41,911,832 of record OX463779.1, read on the forward strand.
TTTGGATTTAACATGGGGATTTCCCCCACTCCAATTTTTTTTTTTTTAACATTGGCCTAAAGGAGGCAGCCCCTCCCGAAATTTTTTTCTGGATCCGCGCCTGGTAATATAATAATATATATTTTATAATTATTTGCTATATATGCGCGTATAAAGAAGATGAAGTGCATGCATGTTGATAATAATATGTTCGTTTGAATTTTACAATTTTTTTGCTTAATTTATTTTCTTTTTGACAAATTTAAGCACAAAAAGTATACATAATATAGATAAAGAACACAAGAAAACGCTATTGATCCATAACATTTTGTAAATCAAATAGTTAATTAGTTGTGACTTTGTGACGCATCCAAAATTCTATTGACAGAAGTATTAATGATTTCAAAATACAGCACACTCATCAAGAAGAGTATATTCAAATAGGAATTTCTACATAATTTCTCAATCTTTGTACTGTACATATTTTAGGACTTCCCCACTAAATAAGATTAGCAACCTAGTTTTTATAGTTTAAATATAGTTTTGGAAACTTCGGTTTCGGTTTCACTCGCCGGTGTTTTTGTTGACAAGTACGGTATACTGACGCACGTAGCCCGAGGGTCACGGGCGTCGCGGACCACTGAAGGCACCAGACGCTCTGCTGGCTGCCGTGGCCGGGTGCGTGTCGAGAGAGAGGCGCACATTCTGGAGCGAGGCAACTGGGGCACGCACCCCGAGAGAGTAGTGGACCTGTGTGGGTTGTAGAGGTTTTTAGTATCGATAGAAAAAAACGTGAATTAATTGTTGTTCACGATGTTATGTTGCTGAAGATTTAAAAAAATTGTCTCGTGAATGGATTATATGTATGACCATGATTTTTTTTTAATTTTTTTTTTTTTTTTTTTTTACAAGGATACACCCCTAAGAGCTTACAGCTCGCGGCGGGGTACTGGGTAGGGATAAGGTAGGGAACGGATTGAAAAAGCATGCACAGTAAAAAGTTGTGCACCGTACGGAGAGAGTATGATATTTTCATATAATTAATTTTCAGGAAAAAGACATGCATAATTACAAAGCGTGTCATCACGGGTATAAAGAATAAAGGGAAAACTCTAAATAATATTAATTTTTTTATTGCAAGTGACATCATTAATTACCACATTAAATAAATAAGTTTGTAACAAAATTGCAATACTAAAATATTGTAAACCTGCATTTTGTACCTTACGGTTCTATATGTGCAATAAATAAATAAATACAAAAAATACAAAAAAATGCAGCAAAACTCGAAAAAGCGGTACGTATAAGTTGTTTACCCCCCCCCCCCAAATTACGAGACATTGTGGGTGCTTTCTTTGTTTACATGTTTGTTTACACAGCCCCCCCCCCCCCTAAATACAGGGTATAAATAATGAAAGTAATTCAAAAGAAAATGAAATTCGGTGCGAATTAATTTTTTAATAATCCTGTATTCATTATTTTAATACCAACCAACCATTATTTTAATTACTCGTTATGGCTATATATATAAGTATATATATTATTAATAAGAGCAGTCTATATACTGCTAGTAATTAAGTGTAAGTCGAGACTTCGTAATGAGGGTATTTACTATCAAATTATTCTGTGATTTTGCTAAGAATCTACCATGATTATATAGTGAATTTATATACGTCGATATAATATTTTTATCAAATCTAGGTGCTAAAAAAGTTGCGTAGTTTAAAGGCGCTCAAACTGCATGAACAGGGGTGCCATGTGTTCAAATACACTTTAGCTCTAATCAACTCATCAGCGTTATATCAAACAACTTTTGTGGCAAAGTAGCAGCAGTACAAATGACCATTCTCCGGCCCATATCTCGCCTTCTATCTCGGTACGCAGTGTTAATCGTCTAAATATATGCAGCAACTTCTTCAGCGAGGGATATACAGTCAAATTTATTTAATATTCCAACTGGAAGTTTCTGACCTTCTTGTTCATAGTGGAATTTTGAAAATTTGCAGAGAGGTTTATAGAAAGAGTACCAATAATAATAATAATAATATTAACGCGGCAAATGTGGCAATGCCACGGTGGCCCGCGAATGTTCACCAACTCTCAGAGATTTCTTAAACAAATCAAAACTCTCCGCCTCAGCAACATGCTTATTTCACCATGCTTTGTGTGAAATTTCATTGCTAAAATACGAACAGAAATAAAAGAAATTATGTAAAAAAAAAAAAAACTTTCAAATTTTTGTCTACTTCCGGAGGGAATTTTTAATTAACTTGACTGTAGTTGAGTCATCAGGATCAACACCGTATAATATTGACTTGATTTTAAATAGTGCATGTCTCGCTATAATGGATTATTATCACCTTACTTGGAAAGTACAGACGGATATATAATTTTATTGCTTATGTGTACATAAAACATTCTTTAAGTTTCCTGAAAACACACGACGAGGCAGGAAGTTTGCATCACTTGCTGTAGGTAAAACATATTCAAATATTAAAAATAAGATTCAGCAACTTTGTCATTTCTACAATAATTATTCCTGAGTGGCCTGGGTTAAACGTTCGAGTTTAATAATATTCTGTATCAACATTGAAAAAACATAATACCCACATTAATTATAATAGAGCGTTAAGGTTTGTTGTTTTTTTAAATTTTTTGTGCATTTTTTTTAAATATTTTTTTAATTATTAATTATATTATGAAGTAAAAAATATACTTGTTGTTGAAATAAAAGTTGTGCCCAGGCTCAAAATTAATTCAAGTAGGGGTGTACACAAGGGGGAGGGAGAGAGGTAATCCTCTCTCTCTCGAATCGGTCACGATATTTTGCGTTCTCATCGTCCTATATCCAAGCCTGTTGTAATTAGAGAAGAATAAGCTCTTCGTATCATTCCAAATCAGATGACCCCTATAAATGAGGGAGTAGGAGATATTTTTCAAATCGGTATAGATTTAAAAGAATTACAGAGAAAAAATTGAAAATTTTAGCATAGTGACTTCTGTAAAAAAAAATTGCTGGGGAGTATAACTTGAAGCCTCTATAGAAAAAATACTGACAGTAGGTCAGTATAAATCGTTCCATATATATTATATGGTTCCACCATCCACTTCTTATGGTATCCGCTCATCCCCAAGAAAGGCGAAGAACGCCCTCCAAATCTCCGATATTTTTCCCTAACCTTGTCACTGATGATTCCAAGGTTAAATTAACAAGACAGCTGAGAATGAAAGTGACTTAATTATCACCGTTTCAAATTTTAGTGCATGGTAATTATCACTTAATTATTGTGTTTAAGACTTTAAATTTACTCTCTTTTGTTGCAACATACTTCTCAGCAGTTGAGGGTAAAAATCTTGCTGGACATTAATTATATGTATTAAATTATAACTGCTAAATTTCTATCTTCATTTCTCCACAAACATTTTTTTCCCTTATTTGCAGCAGAAAGGTTTCAAAAATACATTATGGGTAAAGATGAAATAAATCTCGCTTACAAACTTGGATGGATAAATAATTTTATACGTTACAAGGAATGTCATACAAATGAATCATAGATTTTTTTTTATCTATAATAGTCATATACATTTAGCCGGACGCATCGGTTCAGCAGTTTCCTTTTTTTTTCTTTCTAAATAATAGAAATTTTAACCGTTTTACCGTTATTTTGTTGTACGTGTTTACATTTTTGTTATTTGACATAAAGATTGGGACAGAGCAATACAGTTCCACTAAATTTAAATGTGACTGTACTAATGGACGGGATGGAATTGAGCAACGTTTGTCAGGTATTGATCACCGAGGAGCAGACTGGTGGTTATCACGTACGCACAAACACGTAAGCCACCGGCATACCTCAGCCATCACACGTCGTGAGTCGTTGTGACACTGAGCACGTGCTTGCAGAGTGTCACAAAATAGATGAGAGCTATAGGAGATAAGTCAGAGGAGAAACCAATTTAGTCAGGCAAGGTCCTGGAGGCACGCATCAGTGGTGTGTAGTTGTGTTTTATGTTTTCTGTTGGTATAAGTATATATAAGGTATCTTGTGTTATATTATTGACTTTTACTGGTATAGAGCAAGATTCCTTGAAAGAGATCTTGGTATAGTCAACACTAATAATAACACTAATTAGCAACTAGTAGTAGCTAGCGTATTAAAATCAAGTACCGAGATGAAAGGAGAAAAGGTCCTCTATTCCTTTGGGGGCATGCAAGCTTGCAAGCAGGAGGTGCATGACAACTATGACAAGTAACTTGCCTGTCGTTTCTTTTAATTGAGATGTGTCACTCTTATATCAATGTTACCTGCTGACCAAGTAACATCTCCTGTGCCACGCACGTCTGTAAACATTTTTTTTTTTTTTTTACATTTTATTTTTGTCTTGGCACAACTTTTTTTCTATTAATTTAAGGTTATTTTTTAATATATAAGTGACATAATTGTGGTGAGTAATACTAGTGGTTATGTAGTCATTTAGTGTCAAAGGCCGTGCACGATTGTGGAACAAACTTCTTGCTGATATTTGTTGTAAAGAATCGCTAAATTTAATGTATTTAAAGCTTGCATGCAGCATGTCTATACTAAAAAGAAAATGTTATAATTTTTTTTGTATAGATTAATGTTTAAACTGAATGATGTTTTAAAGATTAGTATTTGGATTTGGTATTATATTTTTGGTTTAACATGTTTTATTAAATAGAAATATCACTTAAATCAGTAAATTCTGTAATTATATATAAACATAATAATTACATAAAATGCATTTCATTACTTTGATTATGTTTTTGCGTCTATTTAAATTTGTATTATGTGCTTTTGGGTTTAGGTTATAGGACTTCTTTCTAAATTCTGACTACGCCCTTTTCTACAATAATGTCCTTTATTAAATTATTATTATAATTGTGTTGGTTGGGAGTGTTGGGACTATTTAGAAGACCCATGATTATATAACAAAAGAATTTTATCAGTTTCTTTCGAATAATTATATTAATTATTAATATTAATTTTTATCAAAATGGGTATACTTCCTTCTGATAACAACCACCAGTAGTAAATTTACATTGTTTTAAGCTGCATTATTATTTACAATATGACTGTCTCATATTACACTACGTTAAAATTGAAAAAGCTTGCAAGCATTTGAATCTCTGTATGGATATTATTAAAAAGGTCACATGCACAATGGACAACATAAAATAAAGAAAATACTGCATTGAACAAAAATTTCTACAATTTTCACTTGGGTATCCAATATTAATTAAAGAATGAAAATAGTTAGAAATTACTTTATTGTTGAACAAGACGAAATTGATACCATGAATAATTGACAACAAAATTTTCTCCAAGAAACCAACACTTGTAGTAATTTTCTTATGATTTCTCGCTCCATTATCCGTCAGTATTAACAATTCAATGTTGCAGGGAATTGATTTTGTATATATATTCAAATTCAATTTTTTATTTCGATCGTTGGCTTTACAGCATAAATCACGTCAGAGTTGTTACATAGATTCTACATAACAGATACTTAATTCTAATTAACATATACATATAGTACTTAAAAATAACATACATAGGTATATCAAATATTCATGAATAAAAATACACTAATAACATAATAATTATTATGTTCAATGTTCATTATCAAAACATTTTTTTTTTAATTTTCACGATATTTTTTTATATAAGAGAAAAAAATGTTTCAAAATCTATTAGGCTTGAATCTATTCATAATATTAAAAATTTAAGCTTTCTTTTATAGTAATGAGTATTTGATATATTGCTTTTGATTCTTTTTCCATGCATTTGAAAATGTTTACTACTTATTTATATATGCATTGATTTATATTTAACTATACATCAGCATTATACTGTATAGTGCAACGCTCTACTTTCTATGTATAACTTAAAAATGATCCACCTTTACACGCATGTATAATATATCCTCGCATTTTAGTCAGGAATTATAATATTATATAAACTTTCAAAAACACGTGTGACGTAGTCTGGACCTGCAGTCACTCGTCATGCTGGAAATTTAGAAAAACCCGAGGTCGACACGTCTGTACATGTTTGTCATCTTTCCATCGTGAGATTGCGTGAGTCACCTTGCGTCAATGCGGATCGAGGTGTTACTAATTGTTACGACACAGATCGTCAACCTCGCCAATAAAATTATATCGTACTATCATAATGGATTAATTATCAACGGTTTCAGACATTTTTATATGTTGTTGTTTTTTGTTATACTTTTATTTTCTCAGTAGTAATTGAAACTATACCATTAAAAATTTACTCGAGTGTACGTACAGTACATGAAATTAAATTTTTACAAGGGAAATTTTTTACATCTGATAATTTTAATAATTTTAGAACGTCACAGCTAGCTTGGATGATTTTGACCTTGTTTCCGAAAATTTTACAATCAAATATCCATTAATTCTTTATCTCTTTCTAATACGTGGTCTTATATTGTATATATAATATACATGACACTCCATACGTAAAACAAAAGACCTATTTACAAGGATTGCTAATTTAAGTTTACAAATCGATCATGCAGCTGATATTTGTAAAAAAAATTTTTATGAAGCTACACTGTTAGGATAGGAACGATGAACACTAATCACCTCGAAAAATTCTCCTTTGCGGCCTTGTTAATCACCATACCATTAATTTAATTAATAACCTCGTAAGAATAACGCAGCTATATAGGGCATGGAGGCTGCAAATAGGAAATTTTCCAAGGCGACGAGTGTACCATGATGGTGCACTTGTGTATGGTTCCCCAGGCTTTGGACATCACTTTGGTCCATTGATAAAAAGTAGAGGTGTCCATTAGTGCTGTTGAAAATTTTCGGATTTCGGATTTTCGGATATTTTATTATCCGGATATCCGGATTTTGGAGAAATGGATATCCGGATAGTCGGATTTTCGGATATCCGGATATCCGATTATCCGTTTGAAATTTCGGATATCCGATATCCGATCGGAGTTCGGATATCCGAACTCTGATCGGATATTCGGATATCCGAACTTCGATCGGATAACCAGATATCCGAACTCCGATCAGATAATCGGATATCCGAACTCCGATCGGATAATCGGATATCCGAACTCCGATCGGATATTCGGATATTCGAACTTCGATCGGATTTCAAATATCCGAAATTTTGATCGGATATCCGAAAATCCAGTAATTTCAAATATTCTACAATCCGAAACCTACAATCGAATTTCTATCGAATTTCTGAATTTCAGCTTTTGCTTTCGGATAATTTGGATGTGAAATTAAGCATGACTGTAATTAGTATAATACTGTAATTCAAATATTTAGTTTTAAATTGTTATGTGTATTCGCAATTGCAAATTGCATTACATTTACAAATTTTAAACCAATAAATTTTTGTTAAATTAATTTGAATATTTTTAATATATTATATTGAATAATGTATATTGTATTTAAAATGTAGAGGTAATAAGTTAATAACTCTAATAATTAAGCAATATAAATAATTATAAATACTTTAAAGTTTAAATTATAAATAGTACAAATACTACAAATAGTATAATACAAAATACAAATGTACAAATCACAAAATAGAAAATACCACCTTATAAAGAATACTATATATAATTATATAGTTATATACTAGATAATCTAGTAATTTAAAATTTAAAAAAAAAAAAAAAAAAAAAAAAAAAAAACTGGGCTACGTAGGTATAACTAGTAAGTATAAGTACGTTACTATATTATATACTAACTACCTAACTACGTACATTTTGTACCCTAAATTATAAATTGCCACATAAAGATTATATCGAGTTTAAAGTTTAAAGTTTAAAGTTAAAGAGTATAATAATTAATCAATTTAATCTAATCACAGTACTATCTATATTCTATATAAATAATACGTACATAATGTTATAATATCTATTTATCTATACGAGTACGAGGTGAAAGAATTAAACTGCGTGAGGTGAGAAACGAAATTTAAATGCCAGAGAGCTGAACGCTCCAACTCTAACGTCCTTGAAATCGCGTGATCTACTTGTGAACTCTTGAGGCCTGTTCGTAAACCCTGCTCGGTGTACACTTTCTGCACCCAATCGACCTTATGTACATGCGATATAAGGTCGATTGGGTGTAGAAAGTGTACACCGAGCAGGGTTTACGAACAGGCCTTTGAACAAGAATGAGAGATAATTTAACAGCCAGGCGCCGGCCGGACGTGCACGGGCGCGCAGCATTGGTTTCTGGAATTTCGTCCACACTCCACAAAGTCGCAAATATTCTCTCCACATTTCACATCCTGCCGATGCTACTGTTTGCAAGGCTAAAAATACATTCTGAGTCATTCTGACCGCTGAAAATATTCTGAATATTATTCTGATTGGTTGACTGATATTATTCAGAATGTTATATAGGGTGCTCCACTGCAGGACTTCAACTAACATTAACGCAAGAAATATTGAAGACAGTGTGAAAACACGTGCGTCTTCAATCTTCATGTAAAAAAATATCAGTTATATTAACTTATAATAACTTAATAACTTATATTTCTTTTACTGTAGTAGAAAAACTGGAAAATTTTCATACTTTTATAGTTTATAATTTGTAATATATTATATAATATCGTATATTATATAACATATTTTACAATTATAATTATATTATAAATATAATTCAAAATCAGTTTCGGATATCCGGATATCCGAGAATTTGAAATCAGTTTCAGATATCCGAAAATTCGAAATCAGTTTCGGATATCCGGATATCCGAAAATTCGAAATCAGTTTCGGATATCCGGATATCCGAAAATTCGAAATCAGTTTCGGATATCCTGATATCCGAAAATTCGAAATCAGTTTCGGATATCCGAAAATCCGAAATCAGTTTCGGATATCCGGATATCCGAAAATCTGAATATAGTTTCGGATATCCGATTATCCGCAAATCCGAAAATTCGGATTTCGGATTTTCGGATATTTTCGAATCCGGATTTCGGATTTTGAAATATCCGGATATCAACAGCACTAGTGTCCATCCTGTTTGAGGTTTTCCACGGTTCCCTCAGTCTCACTTCAGCTGGGACGCGTAACAGGCCGTCGTCACCATCGTTTCCCTCCATTATCCCAATCCATTACTCCGCCTCAAGCTCCAAGCTCATATAGGGGTGTATAATCCTTGCAGGAAAAAAAAAAAATAATAAATATGTTCTCCATGGTTTGCGCAGATGACCCGGAGCGGCCCAACACGGTGATGTTGTTGCTGACCACGTTGCTGGCCGTGGCGCTGGCGGCGCTGCAGGGGGCCGCGGAGGGCCCAGCATTGCCGCCCCCCGCGCTGCTACTGCCGTGCGACGGACTTGACACGTGCCAGCAGGGCCACGTGTCTCGAGCGCCACGCCCCCTCTTGGTGGACACGGACTGGAAGGAGCGCAACTGTCTGTGTGACCAAGCGTGCGCCCGCTACGGTGACTGCTGCGACGACGCCTCGGCAGTGGCACAAACCAAAACATTGTTCAGGTTAGTAGTAGTCAGTGAGGAATTGTCTGAGATATTGGAAATGGATCATGGCGATCATGCTTTGCTGGGTTAGAAATATGTGAAAATAATTTTAATATTTAATAAATTAATTTAACTTTTTTTCAATAAAGCAAATTTGATTCGTACGCTGACCATGTGTATACATAATAAATAATAACAATAAACTTTATGTCTTACAATATAATTAATATAATATAATATAATGGACAACATGCATGAAATTTTTTTACTGCAGAAATGAAAAGAGGGTACCAAATTATGCTACTCTGAATTTTTTTCAGATTTTTTGAAACCCAGAACTATTTTTAAATAATTATTGAAAATGCGGCCACGCCCCCTGGAGGCGTCAATAGGCGTCCAGTTTCTATACTTTTTATTAAAGCTGCAGGGGTGCCAACTGAAATCACAGGACTTTCAACAATTATTTAAAAATAATTCCGGGTCTCAAAAAAACTGAAAAAATTCAGAGTAGCATAATTTGGTACCCTCTATTCATTTCTTCAATAAAATTTGTTCATGTATGTTGTCCATTCAGAGCTTGAAAAGCTTTATTATATTAATTATAATATACATTCACATTTATTGGAATCTCTGGAATGATGTATAGTATAATTATATATGTTTATTACTATATTAGTATAGGTATAACCTCAAGTGCTTTCTTAACTTCATATTTTAAAATAAAAAGCTATAGACGGACAACCTGCATGAAATTCATGCTGCAAACAAAACGGTGTGTGTCCCTATGCGTGCGTGCATGACTATGACGTCACAGCTTTTTGAAGCAGTATATTTTAAGGGTGCAATGTTAGAGGGTTCATTTTTTTTTAATATTTTTTAACATACAACTCGATGAACTCGAGGTCTCTCATTCCAAGTGAGTAACAAAAATCAATTATGCATGTGAGAAAATCTGGACAATTATTTAAATGTTCCGTTCGTCTCAATTTCACATTGTTTGTTATAAACTAATTGGTGCTCATTTTACAGAGCCTTCGAATGCACCGACATGCGCAACTTCGGTGGCATCTACATGGTGAGCACGTGCGCCTCATCATGGAAAGGTGACGAGGAGACGAAGCTCCGGTGCGAGGCTGCCGCGGACCCGGCTGACCCTCTCTCCAGCGAGATGCCGGTGACCCACAAGGGCACTGCCACCACTTACCGCAACCTCAACTGCGCGCTGTGTAACCTCGACTCAGCAGCCCTCGAACATATGTCAACCCCTGAGGGACGCGACGAATGGGTCATGTGGGGAGCTAGACTCGAGTGTTCAACGGTGCTCACTGGATCCCGTGATCTTGCATCTGTAAGACATGCACTAAGATTTGAAAATGGTTCATGGGGACTTAGATTACCTCGTAATATATCTGGACCAATGCCAAAACCACCTCAACATATAGATGAAACAGATATTGCTGATAAATTACAAGCATTTATTCAAGCAAATAATGAAACTAGATCAAGGTTACTTAGAGGTCGTAATTTGGAAGATTCCACTGAACTTCCTACGATGACTCCTCCGATGTCAACAAGCAGTGGTCTTCGACACTTGTCACGTCGCAATTACGCGATGTACAACGCGAGTCAGTTCCACCGTAATGACTCAGCGTTAGTCAGTTTGCTCAAACAACGTCAACAGCAGCACGGGGCTCGTGCCAGACGTGACGTAGACGAGGAGGACGAGAGTGACGAGGTGTTCCATAAGTGTGACGTGGATCCGCTGTTACCGGACACCCTGACACACCTGGTGAGGCGTTGCAGACCAAAGGTCATCGGAGAGTGCCCCATGGCGTGGGTGGATCATAAGGTACGTTGACGTGATGCATGAGAGGTTTGGAAAAAAGTTTCATGCAACCTCACTTTTGCATAAATTAATAATTAGAGAGCTCTGTTTTAATTTTTTCACTAAGACTTTTTTCTAGCAGCAAAATATTTCAAGAAAATATTCAAATTTTTTTTTACGTGCGTCATTTTTTTTAGTAAAATTGCTACTTTTTTTCTGTTTAAAAAATAGTGATGCATTATGATGCAGACGACATCAAAATAATTTATTTAATTTTCAAATTAGAAGCAATAACTTTTAATGCTCCGGACATTCATTTATTTAAAAAATAAAATTTTGTAGTGTATTTTATTCTAAACTGCGTGTATATTTTTTAGATTTCTAGAAACAAAGTTTAAAATTTTTACAACCTATCCATGGTCTCATTATTTTGATTCATCAGATTCATTATTAAGTATATTAGCATGCAGATAATAAATTACACATATATAATAAATTGTATTAGAGTTAAACCTAAATTATAACTATATATACGCGTGCATAAACTTGATATTGAGTTAGAAACGTTTATTGAGACCGGGTGCTAAATACTGATAGACAATAAAGTTTACGATGGCTGCATGATTTTTATAAGTGGTGTGAATATCTGCATGTTATTAGAAAAAATTGTTGATACTGTCTGGTTGTTAAATTCTTTCTAAATGTCCAATATTTTAATATGAAACGAAAGCAATTAAGCAACACTTAATTATTGTATTTTAATTAATTTTATTCAAACTCACGCTCAATCAGATTGTGGTTAATATATCGTCCCTTGTCCGGAATAATGATCTATCTGACCATGTACCATGCATGATCGTGTGCAATAATAAGCTGTATAATATATAAGGTGATCATTGTAATTTTGAGCTGTAATTTGGTAAATCAGAAAGCTCGTGATTGCACCATATAATAAAGAATTGCGCTCACATGATATACATATAAATATATTGTATAATTTATAGTAGTAGCTCTTGTTGTACACGATCACGATAAAGATAGCTCATTTTTCCGGACGACTTTTTATATATGTTAATTATATTATAGCATTAATTGCTACTGCAGTAAAATTTTATCGATATAACAATTAATATACTGTATTAAGGTGCGATTCACAAAGGAAAACATCCAAGTTTGTCATGTTAACCATGCGCCAGCCTAAATCAATAACAATAAACGTTACTGATAACTTTGATATTTGTTTGGATATAAGTCATTCGTGAATCGAGCTCAGGATTAATATAAAAATACGTTCTACCCCGAAATAACTATATAATATTCAGTGACATGATCCAACAACACTTGCAATAATGTTGTTCTGTTTGCAGGTGAGGACGATGTGTGAGTCCCACACCGCGCACGTGTTCAACGGCGGAGCGACCTACCGCAACGTGTACTGCGCAATGTGCTGGGGCGTTCCCGTGCAGGAGCTGTCGTGCCACGAGACTCAAATCAACACGCGTCTGAATTTCAACAAGGACTTCAACGTCGTAGCGTTCGCCGTCCTCTTCGACTTTGGTCGCGGCCAGGGTTCGGTGGGCTCCTCGTCGTGTCCCGCTCGTCAGCTGTTCGACCCTTTCCTCGGGGTGTGCCGCAGTCTGGTGTGCGTGGCGGGCAGTGTCGAGGCGGCAGGTCTGGGCAGGTGTGTGGCGCAAGCGCACCTCACAGAACCGGAGCCAGAACGCAACAACACGTGCACAACTTCGCATTTGTTGGACGACCGCGAGTTCTCAATAATGAAAGAGAATAAAGTGTTGATCATCGCTGCAACAGGAACACAATTAGAAGAAGATAAATATAAAGTGTTAGAAAATGGTTCAGCATTAATTTGTACTCCATCACAATTAAATTATACTTTAACATCAGATACTGGAGATAAATTTGGTGCAATGTTAGGATATATTACATTAGTTGGTCTTGGAATATCTATTATATGTCTTTCATTACATTTACTTGCTTTTTGTTTAATTCCAGATAGAACAATGCATGGTAGTGGTAATAATAATGGTAATAGTAATTCTTCTAAAAATTTAGCATCTTTATGTTCTGCATTATTGATAGCATATTGTGGTTTTCTTGGTGGACAATTAGTACGTGACGAACGTGATTTTTGTGTTTCATCCGCCATCATAACTTACTACAGTTTCCTTGCTGCGTTCACTTGGATGTTCGCCGTGTCGCTTGACATTTGGCGCTCACTTCGCCTCGCAACGACGCAGCTACGCACCTCGTACTCCGGACGTAAACAATGGCGCAAGTTCTTTATCAACTCCGTTTGTTGTTGGTTTGTCCCCGCGATCATCGTCCTGGCAGCCGTCATTGTTGAAAACTCTCCCCCTGGATCTGTAATAGAAGAACTGAGACCAGGTTTCGGAGTTCGACCTGGAATCTGCTGGTTCTCAAGCCGTAAATCATTACTTGTATTCTTCGCAGCTCCTATATCAGTAGTAATGCTTCTGAATGCAATTTTCTTCACGTCTAGTGCTTTGATGATTTACAGTACGACTGCCAGTACATCTGGTGGTCCTAGAAGAGACTTCCGTTTGTACTTGAGACTTGCTGTCCTTATGGGACTTACATGGTCTGTCGGTCTACTGGCTGGGTTCCTGGACACCCCGCTTCTGTGGGTGGTGTTTGTGGTACTTAACACGCTGCAAGGTCTCTTCATCTTCTTGGCGTTCACGTGTACACAGAAAATGATGCGTTCTTTAAGAGAAGGTTGGTTGTGTTGCTATTGTCAACATTGGCGTCGTAAGCGTAGGAGGCGTGAACTTGTCACTAATTCTAGCCTCGGTGGTATTGATGGAGGCGTGATCGGAGGTATCAGGAAGTTAGGTGTCCCGAGTAGTTCCGATCATCTACCATGGTCCGCCTTTTCCAGTAGCGTCAATTCCTCCAAGTCATCGCATAGTGAGGATTCTACCAGCCGAGCTACTGATGAAACACTTTACTGAGGTTTTAATTTTATACGACCAAATTATACTATTTAATTGGATAACGTTTGTAAAATAATAATTAACTGATAGAAAAAGAACAGCAAGCATTCTCAATTTTTAAGTATAAAGCTCAAAACTATTGACATATTCACTGCATTCTCAGCACCACCTCTCATATATATATATATATATATATATATATATATATATATATATATATATATATATATATATATATATATATATATATATATATATATATATATATATCGTACCTTAATATAGTTAAAAATAAATAAATAGACAAATTTGATAATATTTTTAAATTCTGTTTATAAATAATTTAAAAATGCTAAAATAGGCATCTAATTTTTTATCTGCATCACTTGAGATTAATCGATTACTATAATCAATCAGTGAATTTGTTTTGATATTATATATATCATTGAAATTTTTTTTTATAATGATGAAAACATATAGAGAATGAGAATGCTTACTGCATGTTGATTGAATTTTTTTGTTTTTTTTTAAATGTTAATATTCAAATGCCTAAATCAAAGCTTGAAGATGATAGCGTTAATTATTTATTAATGATCATTATAATTTAAGAATAATTCCTTTTTATTTTATTGAAAAACTAAAATATTTTATAAATTTGAATTAAAATTATATTATTATGCTATAATCATACTGTAAATATTAAAAAATTAAGGGCGTATTATTTTGTAACTAGAAGATATATATTATAATATTATAAATGATTTTATTATATTATTATTATTGTTATAGGGGAAAAACATACTCAATAATAGAAAAATAAAATAGAAAATCATTTAGATATTAGATTTTTTTATTATAATAATAATAATAATAATAATAATAATAATAATAATAATAAGATTTAAGATATTTGTAATTGAATTTAATCCTAGCTTGCCGTTCCCTTAAAATTAAAACAAGATGTAAATTGGTTTGCGATTGGTGGAACATAATTAATTTAAAGACTTTCGCTTAAACTTATTAATGAAATATAATTAATAATTAATTGTGTAGCTATAATATATATATATAACATAAAATGGACGAAATATGGCTGAGTCCTTCAAGTAAAATGCAGTAAACAGTATTCACCTCCTTCGAGATTTCTTATACTCTTAATTTATGAATTAACTTTAAACTTTAATACTTTGTAGTATTTGTAAAATAATTGTATTTTGTACTGTGTAAAATAAAAGTAGTTTAATTAAATAATTGGCGCTGTTTTTTTCATAATTTAACCTTTTTTATTTTATCAGCTTAGATTAGCAGTGATAAAGTGATATCAAAATATATACATATATTAATTTATATAGTGTTCTAGACATTATTATTACATAATAATAATAATTATATATATATATATATAATTATATATATACTATGTAAATTTTGCATATTATATAAACCTCATGTAAACATTCTACATATTTATAAACTCATTTATATGGAAGAAGAAAACCCAGTGGCGTAGCCAAAGGGGGGGGGGGTTAAACTACCCCCCCCCCATGAAGATTGAATAATGACTGGATCACAGTACAGGAAAGATAGTAGCCAAACTCCTATACCTGCGCTACGGGGGAGCTGAAGTCAATTTTTGACACTTTTTGAATATTGGGCAATAAAGAGGACAATAAGCAATAAGAAACCTCTCACTTGCGGCTACTAACCGCTACTTCCGGAGGGAATGTCAAAGTAATTTGACTGTAGGTTGACAGTAGGACGAGCAGCAGGTGACTGCGGAAGTTCACAGACCATCGGAGCGACCCCCCGAGTGCACGCGCGCCATATCGGGAGCGGAAGCACGCGATCACGTAACGGTGCCTCCCGATTAACCAGAGATACAACAGCTGCAATTTTAACTGCTTGATGACATTAACTTTCAGCATTAGTACACAAGTATTTTGTCCGCAATTATATCAACATCGCACCATTATTGTATATTATACGGACAATGTAAGTCGGAATCATATCACTCATATGTCATATCCACTATATATTAATTATAAGTATTATAAAACACATTAGAAATTGCTGCAATATTAATTACTATATATATATATATATATATATATATATATATATATATATATATATATATATATATATATATATATATAATATTAATTGCAGCATGTTATTTCGATATTGCATATTAAAATTACGTATATCAATGCACATATATGAAAGCTGAGTGTGCAGTATTTAAATTGAATTATTTTATAGCAAAAAATGAAAATAGTATAATTATATAGTTAATTTTATAAATATAAAATTAATTTGTAGGCTGTTTAGGGGACGAAATAAGGATTATAAGATTAAAGAGTATATAGTATTATTTTTATAGTGCTAAAAAAATAAAGTTGTCTGGATGTCTGTACAATGTACAGCCTGTATACATATATAATACATCGCTATATACTATATTATATAAGTTGTATATATTATAAACATAAAATATTGACTCGGCTCGCACATGGTCGTTGGTTTTTAAAGTCAGAGCCCAGAGACCCTTAGAGACCTCTCCGTGTCTTATGACCAGAAATTTGAAGGCCTGAGCGGGGTCCAAGTGTGGCGGCGCTGTTGCTGCGGTCCTCTACAGGTCTGCACGGCCCGGCTCTCGCTGGCTGCAAGCTGCGCGCGCAGCTGAAAGCCGGACCGTGGCCTAACCATATGCGATGCAGCAGCGCCGCCACACTTGGACTCCGCTCAGGCCATCAAATTTCTGGCCATAAGACACGGGCGCAGGTCTCTAAGGGTCCTGGTAAGGGGTAAGGGTATACGTCTCTGGTCTCTGGTCAGAGCGTCAGAGCCGTGTCGGGTTTTTTATCCATTTTAAAATCTCCCACATATTTCAGTGTCGATTAAAATGATCGATTGTGTAGAATGCGCAGTCTTGGATGCGCAGTTGTTATAAATCAGGTGGATCAGAAGTAAACAAACCGAATCAAATGTTTTTTATTTTTGAAAAAAAGAAGTTAACTGGGGCATAATATATGAAAAACACTTATCTAACAATTAACTAGAAATACTTAAGACTACTGTTGACTTGTAGTGTTATAGTCAGCTCAATATTTGAATCAATTTTAAGCTTTTAGTCCACTGGAATCGTGCAAACAAAATCTACCAGACCTTCATCGGTTTTTGACAAACTGGAAATTATAAAATGATTACAAGAATAAGTATGGCTTGAATAAATGTTCTTTCATTGCTATAATATCTAATGATTAGATTAGTATATAGGTGACTGGCCTAACCTTTCTATTTAATTCAGTGTTTGGTTTTGTCCTGTCTTTGTTGTCAACCGTTCATGTCATTTTGTTCTGTGTACGCGCACAATAAAAAGCCTACCTTTTGTAAACAAATCTTCCATAATATTTTTTGTTCAATGATAAAGCTGCTGTTCGGTTTGTGTAGACAAAGAGCTTCTGTTAATTTATTTAATATATCTACTAATGTTGCAAAACCATATTCAAGAGAACGCCAAGTATTACTTCAACTACAAAACATATGTAAACCCATCAGCAGTATTTGTACATTATACTTAAACTCTACTGACTTATCCAAGAAAGTTGTTGATAGTATGACAAGTAAAGGCAGTAGCAGCAGCTCACCTGAAGTTTTAGAACTACATAGAAGCTCAAGGGAATCTCCACATAGTACAGCAAAATGTTCATTAAATCAAAAACGGAAAAGGAAAACAGTGGCTGAAAGTTTAAAAGATAATGTTCGTAAATGGGAAGCATCTCATTCATCTGGAAAGAAAAGAGGGAAATCATCAAGTAAATCACCAGATATTGTTGAACCAGATTCAACAAATAAAAGAAAAGGATCTGGAAGTGATTCTGATGATCTTGAAATCATTGAAGTAATACCAAAACCTAAAATGCACAAAAATGCTACTGATGCCCAGCAAGGTCATTATTATAGTCAGGAGAGGGATGAAATTTGCAGCAATAACTGATCATTGTATTTTCCAGGTCTGTACCACCCACACTCCCCGCTGTCCAATCGGCACTGGCACAACACCAAGTTTGGAACCAAGATCCAGAGAGAGGGTAAAAATATTCTTAAGGATTAATCTCAGTTACCCAGATCTCAGGACTGGCGCGCCTGAATGTAATGAAACTTGCACAGTGTATTCTTCTAATGATACAGACTCTCCCTATTTTTTTTATTAAGAAAACTTTCTTATAGATTTTTTTTTAATTGGCTAATTAAGTTTTACAGGTTAATCAAATACGAAATCGGAACTCGGAAACGTACCGCCTGATCTGCATGAATTATACCTTAAAAGATGCGTATTAGTTATGAAAACCACGGTGGAAAATATGATTACGAATCTTCTTATAGATATTTAGAAAAGTGAAGATTTGTGAAATGCTAAGTTTGAAGACAATTTGAAGTTGTGATGATAAGCGTGGCATCACTGTAAGTCATCATAAAATCATCACTTTTGTGACGTCACACGTAGCTGGCATATGACTTATTTAATTTTAGCGGGCAGAAATAACATGCGACGTTGCAATGACGTGACGTGCCTCTAACAAGGACGCTACAGTAAGGATAAGTCACGGAGCTGCTGCCCCCTATACGGGCAGTGACGAACTAGAAAAAAAGAATTGAACATCGCCTTTTTGGAGCCAAAACGCTGTCAAACGCCGTCCGAAATGCGCAAAAAGAGTGTTCGAAAACCGAAGGAGTACTCCGTGCAGGTTTACGAACATGCTTTTTGCGCATTTCGGACATCGTTTTGGCTCGAAAAAGGCGATGTTCAATTCTTTTTTTCTAGTTCGCCACTGCCCGTATAGGGGGCAGCAGCTCCGTGACTTATCCTTACTGTAGCGTCCTTGGCCTCTAACAGCACTAGTAACGCCATCTATTTCTATATTTTAGAACTTTCAAGAAATGTTCGAAAGCCAGAGGTCTCCGCGGGGTTTCTGTTCGAAAACAAGTCAAACAGCGTAATTTTAATTGTGTTCTAAATTAGATATCTACGGCACTAATGGATAAATCGAAATAAAAAGAGCAGTGTAGTACGTTTTTATGTATACTTATTGCTTGGGAACTTTGTGGGGACGTGCGGTCCATTAATGCGTTGGATGCGGCGCATCTAGGGAAAATTTGAGCTTTCTTTAAAGAATATAAATATTTTCTTTTTCAATTTCATATCGTCAAATTTCAATAAAAAATTTTAATTTATCTTTGTCTATGTGAAAATCTTCGTTTGAATTTATTGAAGCGTTTACCGCTAAAACGTAAATGAATTCGCGGTGCAATGCAAAGACGCCCTCTTGCATGAAAGCGGTAGACTCCCTCAGATTTGTTTTCCCCATGCATGAATCTACATTTCCCCTCCCGCGCCCGTTTTTTCGTATAGTTTATCACCAAAGAAAAAACTGAGCTTTCTACCGATTTAGGAGGTGGGGGCGAGCTTCAGGCCTGGGAGGGAGTTGAGGGAGGGGAGCGACGACGATCGAGGAGCCTCGTGGATTATCGTAAATTATATGCTGCCGGGAAAAAAAATATAAGATTTGAAAACTTTATCTCTTATTTTTAAAGCAAAAAAAATATAATATAGTTTCACAATTATGAAATCCACACTATAATTATTTTAAACGATTAAACTCATGTTCTTAAATTGACTTTACCTTTCAAAACAACAAATTATTTGAAAGAAATTACGTATCTTAGAATTCTTAGAAAACAAAATATTGATTTATCGACTGCTCTCCTGATCAATCCGCGTCGCGGATCACAATTAGAATTTAGAACAAGTTTTCAGTTTAGCATAATTATGTATTGAATGCAGAGAATAAAATGTGTATTTTTTTTTTTTTTCACGTATTGCAGCTGTACACAGTCGGAATCACAGTACAAAAATTATACGTATTGTTTTTAGTGAAAATATTTATATTATATATTATGTGTTCGATCATGAATATAACTGTCATACGATCGATATAAAAAAAGACATTATCACCGACAAAAAATTTAACTCGTCTTACAAATTGATTTAAAAAATTATTTGTGATTGATTTTAGAATTATATAAAACGTTGAAATGTAATATATTTTTGTGTTATTTATATGCTTAAAAAGTCGCCTGCCACGCCCCCTTTTTAAAATTTTTTTCGCCTGCGGCGGGCTATTCGGGGGGCGGAGCCCCCTTTTGCTGTGTCCAGTCCCATAATTTTGCCCCCCGCATTACTGCCTGCTAAAACCACCGCACGCCACTGCGGAAATTGTTTTTCAACATTGTTCACAGTGCTCTCTGGGGCTCCTAATACCCAGTCTGTACGCCTAGTAAACTGAAAGCACTGCAGCTAATAAGTGGATGACTAATGTAGTTAGAATAATAAGTATTTTTTCATGTAATGATTTTAATTCAAATATAATCTGGAGATTATAAAAAATACTTGTGAAAAGTTTGTACGTACTTTTACTTAAAATCTGTGCTGTAGAACTTGTTGTAAAGGAGGATAACGCCCGCTCTGGATGAGCTTGGCGTCATTGACACATTTTGCTAAAACTACTAGAACTAGTAGAAAATGAAGGGTGGTGACTTTTTGTGTGTGTGTGTACTTATAGGTTTGACATTATTTTTAAAAGGATAAAAATATAACAGCTGAAGCCATCCCCCTCCTTTAAGCTAAATTAGCTCAAGAAAACATCCACTCTCTTTAAAAACTCGTTTCTGGTGTTCTCCATAGGTTTGCGGAGGAACGCCTTCCCATTTTCAGTGATGTCGTACAACGTGCTGGCCCAGGAGCTGCTGGAGCAACATCCCTATCTGTATGAGGGCCGTGATAGAACGGCGCTGCAGTGGCCAGTCAGACATGAGGGACTGATGCGCGAGATTAGACATCATCTGCCTGACGTAGGTCATCCCTGGCCCACTTGACCCAAGGCCTACTTGACTCCTGCTTGTTTTTATGTGATAGGTCATCTGCTTCCAAGAAGTGCAGACATCACATTTGCAAGAGTTCTTCGAGCAGCCTCTCAGCCAGATTGGTGGGTAGGAGTTATGTGCTCACAGTATATTGTTATGTACATTCGTCGCCTCTGAAAATTTCTTTTTGCACTCTTGTTAATCACAATGCTCTGTGAGTATATCACAGTGAAGAAAAACAAGGCTATATGCAAAAAGGAAATTTTCAGAGGCGAGGATTGTACAGTTAAAAGGACATAAAAACATTATGGATTATGATTAGTTTCATGTATGAATTAAGCAACAATATCTTTGTTCTTTGTACCTCTATGTTGTATGAGATTAAAATACAGTAAATAAACTTGACTGCATGATATTGGTGACTTACTGTAAGTGTTTTTTGATGGAACATTTTAAATAATATAAATATGTATTGTCATATTGTTAGTATGTATTGTTATACTGTATGTTCTGTCAGTATAGGGTATACTGTAATTATGTACAGTATGCAGAGTAGCTTTTAAATTAAGAGATCTCTATCCATAGAATGTTTATAAGGGTAAGATAACGCCACCAATGTTAAAAAAAAAACAACTAACTAACTAACAAAAATTATGAAAAAAATTTAAAATGTTCTCCTCTACACCCCCTATCAGTAGCTAAAATATCTGGTATACAAAAACTAGATCGTATTTGTATACCTGATATTTTAGCTACTGATAGTATAGGGGGTGTAGAGGAGAACATTTTAAATTTTTTTCATAATTTTTGTGTGAGGGATTTTTTTTTTAACATTGGTGGCGTTATCTTACCTTTAATAAGAATATATATATATATATATATATATATATATATATTTATATATATAATATATTATATTATATTATACATTCTAATTTGATAGATTTATTTATTTTTTATATAAAAGAAAAAAAAATATATCTAATATTACAGAGACTGTCAGACTGTGTCTTGTGGCCAGAAATTTGACAAAAAAAAATCTTAAATTGAATCCACCTTTCAAGGGACGTTAGAGCCCCTCTGTCTCTCGTGTTACGCTTATATATTCTTAAAACTCTGGAAAGATAAAAGTACTGCAATTTTTGGTTAACTTTCTGGTCATAAGACAAAAAAATGTTGCAAAAAATTGTGTAAATATTTTATTGAAGTTTTACATTTTGGAAGTAATATTCTTCTTTTTATTTCCCCCAGGATATGAAGGAATATTCAAAAAACGTACAGGCAACAAAGTTGATGGATGTGCAATCTTTTGGCAAAGAGGAAAATTTGGTTTACTAGAACAAACTTCTGTAGAATTTTATCAACCTAAAGTTAAGTTACTTGACCGAGACAACATTGCAATTGTTGTCCGCCTTGGCGTGCTAGGATCGAGTGACGAGATTGTCGTTGCCACCACCCACTTGCTCTACAACCCACGACGAGCTGACATCAGGCTCGCACAAGTACAGCTTCTTCTAGCGGAACTTGACCGTCTCTCTCACACTGGGAGACATCCAGCCAATCTGCCAGTCATCCTCACCGGAGACTTCAACCTCCAGCCTCACACAAGTGTGTATCAGCTGTTATCAAACGGTGTGTTGAGCTACCACAGTGGGAGAAGTCTGGCCGACGGAGGGCCTCCCATTGGTACAGAATTGGTACCGTCGCACCTCGGCATCACGGACTGCTGCCGTCACTCCTCCATCATGACGCACCGGCAGTTGTCTCCATACAACCAGCGTAGTCTTGACGTTGTGATGTCCGAGCTGGCTTTACTGAGACTGCATCACAGCGAGCGTAGCAAAGAACCCTCGGCAAGATCATTGCAGGAAGAAACCCCGCCAGAACATCACATGTTCGGCTCAGGGACACTCAGACACGGGCTGCAGTTGAGGTCGGTCTACCAGCACCACCCGAATGTCCCACCGAAAGAACAGGAGGCAACAACTCATCAGGACGAATGGGTTACTGTTGACTACATCTTTTTCAGGTATATGTAAATTATTTTCTTCAGGACGATTATGTTTTCTCCCTCTTTTTATGTTTGTTTGAAGCAGAGTCTTCTGCGCGCAATGTTTCTAACAAAACCTTGTTCAATGTCTGTCGCGTGGTCCGATTATTGCGTGACGCTTTAGTTCCATTTTGCGCCCGCCAGAGTGACCAGAGGCGCCACTAGCGAGCGGTTTTTGTTGACTATGCGCCATTGTTTAACATAGGAAATTCGAGAGTTGACGCCTAAATGTAACGATAACTTCCAAAATATCACACCAAAAGTATAAAAAATATCATTATTTCGTACTACATTGATCCAGGTAATGTAAAAAATTAATTATTAGTAAATATAACGCTACTTTATCTTATTTTTAGCACATAGAAAAGACGACGCAGACTGAGGTTTGCGTTTCATTGCCTTTAATGTGATTCTATGCAATCATAGATGTTAGATGGGACTCCAGTCACTCCAGCATTGAAGTCTAAAAGCATAGAAACTTGTAAATTATCGAATTACTGCTATATCTTCAGGATATAAGAAATTCAAAGGTACAATTTTAAAACCCTATTATATTGCTTTTTATTTTTAAATAAATCAAGAATTGGACACTGGTGCGGCTGGTAAGGGCAGCCAAGTCCTGTCAGAACTGCTAGCTAAAAGATTTTAGAGCTTACAAGCCCTTGGGAACACAGAAATGATATACATTACTTACACCATGGTTATCGCTCCACATTTCTTCGACCGTTTCAATGATAAAAAACCGTTAAAAATTCTTAATTTTTTCTAGAAAATTTCCGCGCATGTTTCTTTTCATTTCACTTGATTTTTGAAAACATGTCCTGAATTTTTTAATTATTTCTATTAGTTTTTCATGTTATTCATAATGCTTTCCTTGATAATTACCGCTCGCTGGTGGCGCCGCCAGCGGCAAAATATTGTAAACAACGAAGTTTGTTTACTTTTTTGCTTTCTCGCGTTCAACAATCGAAAATTACACCACGCGACAGACATTGAACAATGTTTTGTTAGAAACATTGCGCGCAGAAGACTCTGGTTTGAAGTCATCTTGAAAGGTGCATACATGACCCCCTCAAAAAAGTATCAACTGCCCCGAAATACCCAACAATCAATTAAATTTGTTATGAATATATACATAGTATACTATAAACTGGGAACAGCAACAAGATAAAAAAAAAAAAATCAGAGAGCAAATCTTTTACTTATCTACTAATATAAATAAAAAAAAATATATTTTACACATATTCCACATAAGCCATTGAATAAATTCTATTTATGTTAAAGGCCCATTATACCATAATGGCATATTCATCCATTTTTAAAGTTAACATTAAAATTCTGTACACTCTGGAGTTAAAAAAATTTGAAAAAAATGCATGGGAGAGAAAAAGGTAACTAAAATAGAAAAAATCTCGTGACGATGATCTCATGGTCACGTCGGGTATTTGACAACAATGAGCTAGGTAAAAGGGAGTTGAGGTGGGGGTGACTGCCGCCCGTACAGATGACGTCACACGCCGGAGAGTGCAGAGAAGAATGGAAAGAAGGGATGGCGGGGCGAGTGCAGTCAGGCAGAGGCAAATTTTATGACTTTATGTGAAGAAGCAAGTTTTTAAAGCTATCCCTTTGTAATCAGCTAATCAGTATTCAATACTGACAAACAGCAATGTTACATTAAAAGGAAAATTATACAATGAATTAAATTTAGTTTTTGAAATCAAATAAAAATATTAATTTGCGTATTTAATATTATACGTATTTATAGGTATTCTGATTGCTACAAAAATGAACAATTAAATTGAGCGATCTAATTAAAATTAATTAGAGGATGTTACAAAAAATTAGATGTAAAACTAAAACTAAAAACGTAGAAATTACAAATGATGGCGGTATTAATAACAATTCTTTATAATTAATAGAGCTCAAGTTGTTATTTCACTCATCTAATTATTATATAATTATTTTTATTTATTTTTTTTTTATGTGTATAGTGTTACGAAATAATTTATAACTCTCTGCTGTACATTTTAAATATAAATATTATAATATCAATATTTTTAAGTACTGTACATTGCAAAAAATAAATAAATAAATAAAAATGCTGTGATTAAAAAATGAAATAATAATTGCGTATGTAAAATGATTTAGTAAATAAACAATAAATTTAATAAATAACGAATATATCAATTAGTGTCTGCAACTTATCCTCCCTCTATTATTATATATTCAGCAACATATAATAATATTGTCAAGGTTTGGTAAAAGTTTCGTTTCTTTTTTTTTATAATATTTTACTGCAGCCAGCAGATCATAGCAGGTAGTAGGGTATATAGTAGCCTCCCCCTCCCGCCCAGCCTGTCGCCCACCTCCTACTTCCCCTGCATCCCCTAATCTCCTCCTAGCTGCAACGTTGCAACTTCCTCTTGCTTGCTTTTGGCGATATTAATTTGATTATTATTATTTTTTAATTGACCCAAAGTAAAAAAAAAAATGTACTATGAGGATCAATACAGGTATCTAAATGTATTTCAGTAGGCATGTACTGTGCAAGACAATGGGGGCCTTTAAGGGAAAGAGAACATTGATCAGCTGTTTCTTTAGTTCCATTTGATTAACATGTAAACCTTAGCAGACACATAAAAATTCAAAACAATTATTCGAGCTGATTTTTTTTAATTAATTTTTTTAAGTTTCAGCATAGGGCTTTCCCATGGAGAGCCAAACAAAAAACTTAATTTAAAAAAATTAGCTTGAATAATTGTTTTGAAATTTTTTCTGTGACTTACTTTTAGGTCTCTCAAAAAAAAAAAAAAAAAAAAAAAAATCAGAATTTTTGTGTGTCTGCTAAGGTTTACATGTTAATCAAATGGAACTAAAAAAAAACAGCTAATCGGTGTTCTCTTTCCCTCAAAAGTCATGAGCATTATTATTTTTTTTTTTTAAAAATTTCAACTTCAAAATTCTGTTTAAGAATTTCATTTAAATTATTCCTTTCAGTTCACCCCTTCACCCCTTGATACTAACGGAATGTGTCCTGCACAGCTTGGACTGGAAAGAGAACGGTTCTCCAAAGGAGAGACGTCGCCTGAGCCTGCTGTCCCGCTGGAGCCTTCCCTCGGTGGCACTCTGTGAGCAGCTGGGAGGAATCCCAAACATGGACGCCCCCTCGGACCACCTGCCCCTTGTAGCATGCTTCCTGCTAAGCTGAGGTGAGGGGAGAGAAATAACACACTTTGTTGATTTAATAAGTTATGTATAATATGAATAATAAAGAGAATGCTCAGTTAACAACACTCAGCAAACAAAAAAGAAAAAAAAATACAGTACCATACCATAATGTGAGAATCAATGTGGGCCCTGCTTTTTTTTTTAATTTTTAATTACGTATACTCATTTTTTAATTAAGTAAGAACCTTTTTTTTTATGTATAACACTGCACTCATTAATTGTCTACATTAAAAATAGACACACACAAAAAAATGTATTTTTATTATTTAAGTACAATGTTTTAATTATGATAAAATGTTTAGACTTTATAGTACAGTAAATGGCAGGTTATAGAAATGTAAGTTGTGTGATGTTTAGAAATGATTTGGAATTTTAAAGTGTTATAAAAAGGCAAGAAATCAAGTTAACTTATAGGACACATGTATGTAATACATTTTAATATAATTTTGTAGTTTTTTTTTATAGTTGTTAAAAAATGTCTTAAATCAAATCTCAGTAAATTCTAAACTTTGCAATATCATTCTTTTTAAACCTTCATATGACCATTTCTGCAAAATAAAAAAAAAAAAATAAAAAAAGTATATTTTTTTAATAACTTCATTTTTTATATATTTTAAGGCACAGAATTGACCAGCTGAAGAATTTTTTAGTTTTTTGATACAACTTTACAATTTACTGGGTTACAAAACGACATAGAAACAGGGCCCTACAGAATTCCTTCTCCTCGATGGAGAAGGATGCTCCCTTTTTATTTGTCTTTTTTTTTTTTCCTTTTTTTATTTATATTTATGTACATTTCAAAAAGTTCACATATAGGGACAATTTTAACACGATTAGTATGTATTATTTATAATATTTCATAGCATAATAAGTAATATTAAAAAGGAAGAAGGTAGACTGCATGCATTAAGCCTCCTTACCTTACTCTTTATTTTTCTTGAGGAAAAATCATTCACCTTAAAATAGAAGTGCCCTAAGCACAATTTTTTTATGCAATTATTAGCTTTATGTGAATGTAACATAAGGCCTCTAATTGCAACAAAAACTTGTGGCATTTACAACACTTATATTTTGAGGCAATGAAATGGTATATATCTTAACAGCTCTGGCATTCAGGCAAAAATTCCTATGAAGAGTGCATTTAACTTTTATAAAAGTAAATACACTATGTATATTTTTTTATAGAAAGATTATATAGTTAAAAAATTTAAAGGGGAAAAATTTATGTTCAGAAAAATTGTATATGTATTTATGTTTTACCAAGAAATGATACTGTAGAATAGTTTGGAGAGTTGGTGATAGATAAAGGATAATTATATATCAGATACTCCTGCAACACAGAAGTAATTTATAATTTCAAAAGGATATTAATCTCAACTCTGTACAAACCTTTATTTAAAAATCAAAGGTTTACCTTGTATTCTTCTGTAATGGTAGCTTTTTTTTTTTTTTTTTTTTTTTTTTTTTTTTTTTTTTTGGGCTCTACAATTATTCAAAGAAAGTAAACTTTCAATCCAATTTTGTAAACAGTTCATGTTTTTCTGATTTTGTTGTTTTTGGCTTTTTACTGTTTAAGTAGCACCAATTTAATGTAAAATTATACATGTGCAATTAATGACGCTATTAATAACAAAATCAGTAAACAATTTTTATAATAACAAATGTATTTTCTGGGCATATTAAAATTTACAACACAATATTACCGAGCATATTTTCCCTCCATCAATAGCTTTGTTATTTATCATAATTATTTATTTTGGCATCACATCTCTATTGCACGAGTGCCCTGATATGAAGCAATAAGAAAAAAGAAGAGATAGAATGAACAAAAGGAAAAATAATATATTATTTTAATTATCTAATAATTATATATGTAATGAAACTCCAAAGGAGTGTAGTAAGAATACTTTTTTTTTTTGAGGATGTGGGGGTACAATCACCAGAAAAAACATAAAATATGAGTAGAAAAAGTATCACAATGATAACACATAAATCTGTCCTTTTTTTTATAGGAGCGATGAGTTTTTTTTTAAGTGATGACGACGGTTGGCTGCTGCAGCAAAGGAGGGTGAAGAGGTGGGGAGCGTTGCTGCTGCATTGTGGGGGTGAGGTGATGGCGAAGACAACGACATAGAGTGACGACGCAAGGTGGGGTGGCGATCAACAGCAACTGGTGTGATGACGACATTAAACATCGACCACCATCTTCTTGTGGATGTCAGTGTTGCCAACCACCTGTAGAAAATCATTTGTTAATTTATTGTTCAAGTCAAGCAAATATGGTCTTTTAAGCCTTAGATTACACCAGGAAATTATGTTACTTTGGCAATTAAAAATTAAGAATTAATTAAAATTAGGATTAGTTAATGAAATTAAGAAATTAAAGATTGTACAAGAAATATTACTGTAATTTCCAGGCATGATATAAGATTTATAGACTGCAGTAGTTTCCTGTCGATAGCTGCTAATTTAATGGAATTTGTATAAGCATAATTTGTTTTTAAGAAGTACTCTAAATAATGTTGAAATTAAATTATAATTCAACATAAATTCTATGATATTTACTACTAGCTTAGACTTAACCTTTTAGTTGTTGTTTTTATATTGTAAAGTTTTAGCACTTGGAAAATTTCCCTTGTCAAGATATGGCAGTAGCACTCAAATAATACATTGACACTATTGCCACCTCTTGGTGATGAATGTTTTCAAAGGCAAGGAGAGGAGAGTCCTGCATGTTTATGACTAGCACCAATGTGCAAGAAATATACACACTTCATTAATTTTGTTGGTGCCTTTATTACTATTGGTGTAAATAATTTTGAATGTGTAAGGTAGAAAAATTTGTTTTATATTTTAATATATATAATTTCTTGATTATTTAAGCTAATTAAAATAAATATGAAAAATTAATGGATGTTTAATTGCCTTTAAAAAGAGATACAACAGTAAATTAAGTTTAAGGGTAAGATAACACGAAACATTGATTGTTGTAGTCCCATTTGATTAACATGTAAACCTTAGCAACCTCATAATAATTCTGAATTTTTTTTTGAGAGACAGTTCTTAGCACCAAAAAAATATAGAAAAAATTTCAAAACAATTGGACGATCCAATTTTTTTAAATTAATTTCTTAGTTTAGGTCTCCATGGGAAAGCCCTTTACTGAAAATTTAAAAAATTAATTTAAAAAAAATTGGATCATCCGATTGTTTTGAAATTTTTTTCACATTTTTTTGGTGCTAAGGACTGTCTCTCACAAAAAAATTCAGAATTATTATGAGGTTGCTAAGGTTTACATGTTAATCATATGGGACTACAACAATCAATGTTTCGCGTTATCTTACCCTTAATCTATTCTAATAATTATTTTCATTTGTTATAATTAAAATTGTTGCAAAAGTTAATATTTTGAACTAGTGCAAGTACTTTTGCACAAATACCTAATTACAGAAGTAATTAAGACTTTTCATTTACAATGACATTTCTCATTACTTAACCAATCCACATTTGGTATCATTGCAAGGCAGGAAAACATAATATTTTTTGTAGTATGAAGGCTCATTTCCATGGAGCGATGTCGAGCGAGGCTTGGCGGGGCGAGAAAAGCGCACTTGCTTCAATCTCGTATGGCGGCCATGTTGGCAAAAAAACGCCCCCGGCAAGGCGAGGAAATTCCGAGCCTTTGATTGGCTATGGCACGCGATTTTCTCGCTTTCCACGCTCCATGGAAATCCGCCTTAATATGTTGTTTGTGTATGTAATTATTTTACAGTAAATTACAATATTTTTACTTTAGTATGTCATTTAACTAAAAAAGCAGTATTTATTTTATATTATATTGTGATTCAATACAGGTTTTTATTTATTAACCACTCAACTATAAAACACGGAAAGATAAAATTCACCAACTCCTAAGTCTATATGTTATAATAATATAATGGACAACCTTCATGGAATTTTTTTCTTGCATATTTTATGTGGATACAGCTAGGACCTTGAGTTACTTATTGTCAATTTCTTTCAGTTTTTTTTTTTTTTTTTTTTTAAATCCTCCAAATTGAGGTGAAAGAGGCTGTCAATGAGTCTTCCTGAACTTCCTTGTTAAATATTTACATTACGTTACAGCATATTGCAGCATGATTTTAAAAGTGTTAAAGGGTAAAAAAAAAAAATCATCTGAACAAAATTTAAATACATAACTCAAGGTCCTCTATCCAAATATGCAATAAAAAAAATCATTCAATGAAGATTGTCCATTTTCAGTTATGAGCATTTATAATATTACTGTATAAATCATAAAGGACTTGAGTAAACCTTTGTCTTAGATTGAATAAGATAATAAAATTCCACCGATTTCTCAAAGATTTAGTAACTGGGATAAAGTTTAATCTTTAGTGAATACGCCCCATTTATTTAACGTGTGATTTTTTTAAAGAGTTGTCTTTTTTATATTGATTTTATAATTTGTATTTTTATTTACAGCATTTGATTGAATGTCAAATTTCTGAATTAACAAAATGAAAAATTGTTAATTGGCCACACAAATTTTGGTAAAATTTAAGTAAAAAAAGCAATGCTTCAGTTAATTTTGGCCAGGAAAAAATTGTATTCTTTTCTAAAATCAATGTGTCAGCAGATACACATTGTTATTACAATAAGTTGATGCTGTTAAAATGACCATGTATCCTAGATAATAAAGTAATTCATAATATAATTAGAACTATTAATTCAATCTCATATATTTTAAAATTTTAAAACCACTGTGTAAGAGTAGTTTAGCTTAGTGCTCCATAAAGAAAAGGCATTACTTCAGTTTATAATGGAGTATTGACCTAAAAATTTTTTTATTGCAGAAATGGATAGAGGGTGCAAAGTTATGCTACCCTGATTTTTTTCAGATTTTTTAGAGCCCGGGAACTATTTTTAAAAAATTATTTAAAGTTATTTTTGTGACGTCACGAGACGCCGCTCCTGAAGAAAAAGATAGGACTTGCCGCCGCGTGACATCACAAAAAGGACTTTCAATAATTTTTTAAAAATACTTCCCGGGCTCTAAAAAATCGGAAAAAAATCAGGGTAGCATAACTTTACACGCTCTATCCATTTCTGCAATAAAAAAAATTGAGGTCAATACTCCATTGATTAGAATATTAAGAGTACAGGACATGTATTTATTATTATTTTTTTTTTCATGAACAATATGACAATTTTACCCAACACACTCGAAGTATGGAAATCAACAATCAAATAAACAAATTAATTGTTTATTTCTTTATTTTTGTGTTTACAGGGATTCACTGCACAACCTTCAGGTAGTGATTTGTTCTTATTGGACTGTTTGGGAATTTCCTGCCTCTGACTTGTTATTTATGTAATCATGAAAGAAATACTGTATAATAAAATAAATTATCAATTATACTTGATACAATAACTTATTATTATTATTTTATTGAAAGGCACAGAATTGACCAGCTGAAGAATTTTTTAGTTTGTATTTATGCAAGTAAAGCAGGGGTCAGGTTTGTGTTGTTTCAAGGTTATTCAAGGTGATTTTAAATCAGCACGTACCGTACAGAACTCTTCAAAGTTGATTTTGCCATCATCATCCTTGTCTGCAAACAGGATAGTCTTGTCCACAATTTGCTGCAACTGCGTGTCCTTCAAGTTGTTTCCAACCATCATTTTCAGCACCTGTCACCAAGAAAACATTGTTAAACCAACTGAATAATATTTTACAGGGAAAAATTCGGATGCCAATTTTCTGACGTGAGTGTAATATGAAAACAGAATATATCACTAGGGCATATAATTTATGGATTCAAATAGTTCAATGTCAGTTTATTACTAAAAATTTAATCAGATGAGACCACTACTTAAAGGGGTACCAAAGTGAATACTTTTTTTACATGTTCGGGCAGCTACGAAGTATTCTAATATCCCTGTGGCTCAATATTTACGTACGATGCCTAGTTATTTTACAATTAATTATTTAGTTTGAAAAGTGAGTTTGAAAACCGTTGGTTGATTCAAGCATGCCCGCGGCCGCAGCGGCCGGTGATACGACAAGAAGGGGGCGGGAGGAGGTTCCCCCGATTCGCGGGAGATTCTCGTCGTATCAGCGGCTGCTGCTGGAGCGCACCGACTTGAATCAACCAACGGTTATCAAACTCTCTTTTCAAACTAAATAATTAATTGTAAAATAACTAGGCATTGTACGAAAATATTGAGCCACAGGGATATCAGGATAATTCGTAGCTGCCCGAACATGTAAAAAAAGTATTCATTTTGGTACCCTTTAACCAATAATACACACAATTAAGGGTGAAATGAACATTATACTTTACACTACTGTTAGATATTGTGTACAAGTCAAATTATTATTTTTTTTTTATTCAATTCATACAAAATTACATTTTAACTAATATTAGATGAATTAATGACAAATTAATGTAAAATTGAAGATTAATACATTATTTAATTCCTACATACTAAAATACAGTATTGGAACAGGAACCCTGGAAATTAATACAATATAAAACTTGCACTCTCTGCAATTTGCAAGGAACCATTACTCATTAATTAATTAGCTATGCACATACTGAGATAAATACATTATGTATCGATCACCTTGTAGCGCTGTCTATTTATTTATTTTTTGTTCCAATTCCCCTCCGAAAGCAGCCAGAAGTGTGGAGTTAGTAGCAATTCTGTTTAGAATTCAATTTTGAAAATTTGAAAAGGTGTTTACAGTATAAATACTGAGCTATGTCTGATATTGCAATGCTGAAGTATGAATAGGAAGGCCATAAAAACAACATTTTTGGAGAGAACATAAAATAAATTTGAGATTGGCACAGAAGTTGTTTAACTTATGAGCATGTCATCGGTATGTATGTACTTTAAAGTACATACACTTTAATTTAAACAAGATCTCTGCAATCTGGTGTACTGTAGTTTTTATAATTTGTTTGTGACCTACGTAAAATATTTACCTGAAACAACTCTCCGTTTGAAATGAAGCCATCATTGTCCATGTCGTAGATGCGGAAAGCAAACCTAAGTTTTGATTCTTTGTCTCCCTTCACACTGAATTGTGAAACTCCTTGTATGAACTCTGAAACAAACAACACAATCATCAATTACAAAATCTCCAGCTGTTAACACATGATTCAGAAAGTAACTGATAATTATGCATAGACAAAGTAAGCCTTG
Organism: Siphlonurus alternatus; assembly: GCA_949825025.1. Lineage (NCBI taxonomy): Eukaryota > Metazoa > Arthropoda > Insecta > Ephemeroptera > Siphlonuridae > Siphlonurus > Siphlonurus alternatus. Next base: position 41,945,541 of record OX463779.1, read on the forward strand.
CTGAGACTATATGAGATATATTTTAACTGCAGACACCTGAAGAATTTACTTTGCTTATTTGCATAAGCATTCCATGAGGTTTGCAGGAGTCCAATATTTTACTAGAGTTGGTAGTAAATAATTGAATCTCACTATGGTAGTTTGGGAAACAATAAAAATTTCACCAACCAAAGTTTCATTAAAAAGGCAGAGAACAAGTCTTGAAATTTGTTATTGATAACTGTATGAACTCAATGTTCTTTTTTCACCATAAGTTGGGAAAACAAGCAACAGACTTATTTATTCCAAACCACTTTTACCTGCGGCATCACACCCCCCATTTTTTTTAATGGAATATATAAGAGATTTATTATGATTATTTGTCAATTTATCAATCAGAAGGAAAAGGAGAAGGCATGAGAAGTGAAAGGAGAAATGGTAGACCCACCATAATATTTCCGACCCTATTTTTTTTTTTTTTTTTTTTTTTCTTCTAGCTGCACACCAAGTTGCCACAAAAATTTCTTCTGGTAATTTTTTAATGATCATGGGTGTGATATGACTTAGAACTTGAGAGACTTGGTTAATAAATCAATATATTTTGAAAGATTAAAGAGTTTTGAATTTGAATTACATAACGTCGCCTCAGAATGCAAATCACGTAACTACAAAAAAAATTGATGGGACTTTGACCCTTATGTTTTAGTAAAATAAGGTTTAAAATTGCATCAAATTTTTTTGTAGTTACGTGATTTGCATTCTGAGGCGACGATAATATACTGTACTCCTATCTTAGTGCTCTCTTTTCTCAAGATACAAAAATAATTATGTGCCTGAGTTTATAATAAACATGGCAAAGCAGTCAATCATTAGACAGGTACTGAGATATCTAGCATAATATTATGCTTTCTTTTAAACTGCAGTCATACGGCGAGATACAAAGACAGTGCAATATGTCCGAGAGAAAAGGGGGAGGGGCACATTGCAGAACAAACAGAATCAAGTAAATTTCAGCATTCGTCAACAAATTATGTTACGATTGTCTGTGTTTGTATTATTTACACCACACAACAAAATTTCAGTTTGCTTGATACTTGTGGTGAGTTGAAGAGCCTCGTAGAAACGAAATAATCTGACAATCCTACCGAATAACTTTATGATTTAGAAGAGATGCAGCAAGGGGAGTAACAGGTATATTACATGCATAATACACCTGCTTATTCTGATGAATGATGAAGCTGTGTATGCAAGTGATATAATTAAGTAAGCACAGTTCAAATTAGTAAGTAAATAGCAAGGAATTTAAACTTTATTGATCTTTCAATGCTGCTCGCTTGCATTGAATAACATACAAAGTACAGTATAATTTTTCATTCATAAAGAAAATTGTTGATGTCATTTACCTATTAGTGTGTTGCTTTTAAATATGCTGCAAATAATTTGATTACTATAAAATACCTTTAAAATCCACTTCTCCGTTGCCATCAGCATCAAAAATGTCTATGACACGCTGTACTAGAGGGTTCTGTTGAAGTTCTGGTAGAGACATAAACTCATCAATACTGAGGGAGCCAGAGTTATCTAAATCTAATTTTCTAAAACGTTTTCCCAGTCGCCTAATTTCATCAGCATCAACTGTAATGCATAAGAAAAGTTTATTAGGTCAAGCACTAAACAAACACCAGCTGAGCTCCAAAATTGAGAATACTTACAGTTGGAGCAGAGCTCCATAGGTAGAGAGCTTTCATTGCCCTGAAAACAAAGCAAGTTTTCTTTTTAATAGCAATATAATGTATAAAAATACACGGAGCTATTAGCCAAATTGAAATACGTCGTGAAACAAATTATTAAAAGAAGGGGAATAATAAAAATTAAGTTCCTCGGTTTCAAACATATTTTTAACCAAGGAAATTTGCATATAATAATAGTATATTACTCTATTATTGTATCTAATACTAAATAAAATTATATTTACTTACCATTTTCAATCAAAATCCTCAATGGGGGAGTGTCACGGGTCGATTGTGTCAAAATATTCACTGCAGTTTACAGTCCGGGAGCTCTACCGGAAATAGGCCACTCGCCGCGCAGCCGCCCTCTTTCTTCCCCTCCGTGTACTTTTTTTTTTTTACCTCCCCTTCAGTTCAACCTTCAATTCCCCTTTCCCCTTTCCCCCTTCCCTTCCCCTCCCCTCCGGTTCTTTCTTCAGCCATCTGTCCGCAATGGCGTCTGGTGTAAGTATTTTTGTTCTTTATTTATCTGTTTATAACTTCTTCATCCAATTACTTACACTTTGTTTTTTGATAAATTCGCATTCTAAAATATCCATTTAATAAGTTTGCTATTTTCATTTACAGACGCTTTACACGTATCCTGAGAACTTCCGAGCATTTAAAGTACTGATCGCAGCTCAGTACTCTGGAGCTAATGTGAAACTTGCTAATAATTTTGTGTTTGGCGAATCGAACAAAAAAGAAGACTTCTTAAAGAAATTCCCCCTTGGAAAGGTAATTATAAATTGTGTATTTATTTAAATTTCAAACAGGTCTTTGTTTCATAGTCCTGTGACACTTTGTCAGCTTCCAGATGTCAGTGAACTTAATTTACACGTGGCAGCCGGTATCTCGCCGGCTTTCTTGATTTATGTCGCTATATTGTGTCTGTAATCAACAATTTTCTGTATAGGTGCCCGCCTTTGAAACTTCTGATGGGAAATTCCTGACAGAGAGCAATGCCATTGCATATTATGGTGAGAATAATGATGAAATATTGCATCCATAATTCATCACATATATATTTTAGAGTTTGGTTTGGATCACGATTTGGCGCACAATTTACACGATTTTATTGCAGTAACAATTTTAATTTTATCATTGATAGATTTAGCATTAGCAGATAAATTTTTACGGGGCCCGAACTTGAAACTGCAAACGAGTAAAACTGCACAGTATGGAAATTCCATTGGGATCTTGAATGACAACAAACAGCTGATGATAAAAGAATTAAAACAAACTGGTTTATTGTTTAATAAAGCACTATCAATTAACACCTTGAAAGCTTTAATCAGGCGAGCCTTGTGTTCTTAACCACGTTAGGTCTACCCGAATTTTGAACCGACTGCATTTATAAGTAAAATCTACACCTGACGCCTGAACATTCTCCATTAAAATTGGTATGACTGCTGGTACGTGTTCATATCACTCTTAAACCACTCTGATTCAACTCTAAAATGAATGACTGGAGACATGGAGCCAAGCATGAAACATGGAAGCCGCCAGCCAATGACTTAGCTTAAAGTGCAATGAAGCCTCGTTGCCAAATAGTGCCGCTAATTTTCAGCTTCACATAGATTGGCAATGTTGCTTCTTTTTCATTGACTTGCGGCATCCCAAGATCCCCGGGTTACCTAGTGTATGCATATGCATACTTTCTTACTTTCACTCGAATTATTTTAACTGTGCTAGGATGATTTGAGGTTTATTGAAATATTCTATATTCTACCCCTCAGTTTTGAAGTTTCAAAATAATACTGACTTAGAACATTCCTCTTCATTATTAAATATTACAATAACCAAGCTTTATGACCTAACTGACAAACGATTGTTTTCTGCCCTTCAGTATCCAACAAGCAGCTGCGAGGTAACAGTGACCTGGAGCAGGCGCAGGTTCAGCAGTGGCTTGGCTTTGCAGACAGTGAGATCCTGCCTGCCTCTTGCACCTGGGTCTTCCCCTGCCTCGGCATAATGCAGTTCAACAAGACATCGACTGAGCGAGCAAAGGAGGACGTGAAGAAGGCCCTGCAGGCTCTCAACTCTCACCTCCTCACGCGCACCTTCCTGGTTGGTGAGCGAGTCTCGTTGGCAGATGTTGCAGTGGGCTGCACTCTGCTGCACCTCTATCAGTATGTGCTGGAGCCAAGCTTCAGGTGAGACCTTTGCAAATGTCAACAATATTCAACCCATTCCCATCAGAAAGTTGAAGCTGTTCCCAATCCTTGTCTTCTACCGTTCCCTTTAAATGGCTAAAAAAAGTAGGGTGTGTAATGTGCACCTTACTTATAAGGGAGGGGAGAGCTTGAGTAGGGCCTCCTTACAGTGGACCAGTTATGTAATGCCTGGCAACATGAAGAGAGAAGAGAAAGAGTCTTGTCTCTATTGGCTTACCAGAAGTAAAATGGTTTAATAACCAATACGTGGGCATAAGAAAAGAAGATAGAAGAAGTTATACAACGGGATGTGTCTTATGGCCACAAAATAAATATTCCAAAAAGTATTTATTTTCTGGACCTGAGGCACTGAAATCTTTGATGCTCTCACCGTCTCAACATGCATTTCATTATATTTTTTCTTCTTGAACTATTTTAAACTTCTTTTTTTTCCCCCTTTGCAATAAGCATGCAGTTATAGTTTTTAATTAATTATATCTAATGACCAATGACATTTTAAGCATGTGAATGAGGTTAAAACATGCTTGTTGCTCTACATGTTTGCTCCACGATTATTATTTTTTTTTAAATTACAGTTGTTTCTCTTATTTTTTAGTTGCATTTTTTTTTTTTTTTTTTTTACTGTCTTGCTTTAGTCTACCTCAGGTGCAATTTTTATTATTTGTTCTATTTCATATTGTTATTTATTTTATTTTTTTTTTTTTTCCTAACTCTCAATGTCCTTACAACTGGAATGTTATATATTCTGTTGTAAACCTCCTTCAAAGACAAACATTCATTTCAATTGAATGGCTTGTAACAAATGGAGGAAAAGAACAAATGTCAAACACCTGGCTCTTTTTATGTGCCGTTTTCTAAGAGGTCCAGTCTTCCAACGACAGACAGTAGTTAGATATATGACACTGAAACTTTTACAGGCAATGACTGCTTAGTCCACAGACCCGAAGTCAATACATCAATAAATTAAATTACAGGAAGCCGTACCAGAACGTGAACCGATGGTTCACCACGCTCATCAACCAGCCCCAGGTGAAGGCTGTGATTGGAGAGTTCAAGCTGTGCGATAAGATGGCAGAGTTTGACCCCAAAAAGTTTGCAGAAATTCAAGGTGAGGCCTCGTCAACTATCATAACAATCAATTAGTATATTAGTATGGTCTTAAAAGTTATTTAAGGTTATACAGCTATTGTCATAAATAAAGCATGGAAAATTTGCTTTTTATGTACAAACAAAATGTACAGTTAGCTGGAGATGCAAGCTTGGCTGTATTTGTAAACTTTCTGATTATATTTATAATTTTTGTCAAAAAAACTTGAAAGGTAGACTTTGTCACAAATGTTGTTAAGGGTAAGGTAACGCCACCAATGTTAAAAAAAATCCCTCTCACAAAAATTCTGAAAAAAATTTAAAATGTTCTCCTCTATACCCCCTATCAGTACCTAAAATATCAGGTGTACAAATACGATCTAGTTTTTGAATTTTTAAAGTTGACTACTTTAACATGGAAAAATGAAACTCCCATGTTAAATTGGTCAACTTTAAAAATTCATAACTCAAAAACTAGATCGTATTTGTATACCTGATATTTTAGCTACTGATAGGGGGTGTAGAGGAGAACATTTTAAATTTTTTTCAGAATTTTTGTGAGAGGGATTTTTTTTAACATTGGTGGCGTTACCTTACCCTTAATTTGAATTTTATTCTGATATCTTATTTGGTCTCTTATCTCGTCGTTGATTGTGCTTAATATGACGTTTTGTTTCAAAAAATAGTAAAGGGCTATTGTTTATTTTTAGTAACCTCAGTGTTGTCATTTGAATGCAGATTTGTGTCTGTGTTTGGTCGATGCAGAGGTACAGCAAATTTAGGGACTCCACCCCTGAAGTCAAAAATGGCTAACGAGGGACTAAATCGCCCAGAACATTTAATTGTTGAGAATTTACTTTGAGACTGCAGATGTCAACTTGTACTTACAAGTCTGGGTTTGCAGGAAAGACTGGCGCTGCACCCGAGAAGGCTGGCAAGAAGCAGAAGAAGAGTGAGTCTGATAAGGCCGACGTCAAGCCCAAGAAGAAGGAGGCCGAGCCCAAGGAGGAGCTCGATGCTGCAGAACAGGCGTTGGCTGAGGAACCCAAGAGCAGGGACCCCTTCGAGACAATTCCTGCTGGGTGAGTTGTCTTTGTTGAGGAGTTTCACCACGACCAGCTCTATGTAAGAGATGACTTCTCATTGAAGATAATTTTTTTTCTCTAAATACCTAATAGATTAATGAATCAGATGCACTGTCTGTACAGGGAATGTAATGTAAGGAAATTGTTATTCTTGATGATCATTTAATAGTCATGTGTATTTAATATTTGCAAACAGACTTGGTTGTATACTGTAGTTCTCAAATGCTGTCAGGCTATTTTCTTAAAAACAATAAACAATTGAGCAAAAATAAATATTGAATTCAATACACTATTTTGATGAGCCAAATTTTAAAATAAGTTGGTGAAGATGTATTTCAATTTTCTATGTTTAGTTTCTGTCAAAGGGTGCATTATTATTAAAATCAACTAATATTAATTTTATGGTTAAACTTGTAACCTCAGCGGTGTCATTTGAATGCAGATTTGTGTCTGTGTTTGGTCAATGCAGAGGTACAGCAAATTTAGGGACTCCACCCCTGAAGTCAAAAATGGCTAACGAGGGACTAAATCGCCCAGAACAAATGCTCTAATCTCTATAATTTCAATCAATCAGTTGTGTTCAATAAAAATACTAATTTTCATTTTATTTGTTGCAGCTCCTTCAACCTTGACGAGTTCAAGCGTTGTTATTCCAATGAGGATGTGGAAAAGTCCATTCCATTCTTCTGGGAGAAGGTGGATACCGAGCACTGGTCTATCTGGCTGGGCGAGTACAAGTACAACGATGAGCTCGCCAAGGTCTTCATGAGCTGCAACCTAATCACCGGCATGTTCCAACGTATCGAGAAGCTCAAGAAGAATGCCTTCGCCTCCGTCTGTCTCTGGGGCGTTGACAACGACAGCACAATCTCCGGAGTGTGGGTCTTCCGTGGACAGAAATTGGCCTTCGAGGTGAGCACCGTGTCTAGCAGGATGTACCAGCATGCACCTAATTTGCTTATTTAGTTAGCTAATTTCCTAATATGCTGGAGTAATTTATGGTGATATGATATAACTAAAAGAGTTGTAATAGAAGAAAGATTTCTTTTTAAATGACATGTTTGTGAGACTTACAATATTTCATCTTAATGATGTTTAGTTTGCAGAAGTCAACTTAAGAGTTTTTAAATTCCCAATGTGTCAAGCTGATTTCCTCATTGCACTTCTTATTTGATTGCCATCAGCAAGCAGTTTATTTTATTATTTTTTTACCCAGTTAACTTTGGCAAATTAGACACTTCTAAAACAATTGCTGTATTACTGTCTTGTTTCAAAGTAAGCTATTCTTTGTCCTAGAGAAGCAACATAGTATAGATTAGTGCTGATGACCAACCTCGCCTGTAAATTCAGCAAAAAATATTAACTAAACCGTGCAAAATATAGGGCATTTACTAGGTAATGTTGCAACATGTAATTTTTAAATAAAAATAGAATTATTTTGTTATCAGAAAGTTGGAAAGTAGATACTGAAGTTACCTAACTCCAAATGAAATTGTAACCGTAATAAATACTAATAGTCCTCTGATAGTAAAAAATAATCTAGCTCTAATGTTGGTTTACTGAAGTAATCCTATGTGTTGGAAATGACTATGATGTAGAATCTTTTATCAACATTGTAAAGGATGAAGTTTGAAGATAAAGTGTGGGAACTGTACAAACATCTTGCATTTCCCTCTTCCAAATGTAAAAATATCTCCTTTTGGGCAAGAATTTTAATCATTGCCTGTGCTGGTTATATAATTTCTTACCATTTATGATTCTATAAAGCATGTTACAATTTCAAAGTTGAAAAAGTTGGTAGCTATTTCACTGTATAACGTGCAGAAAATATAGAATATTAGCACTTGATTTTAAATAAGGACATTTGTATAAAAATTTTAACATAAACCTCAGCGTTGTCATTTGAATGCATATTTGTGTCTGTGTTTGGTCGATGCAGAGGTACAGCAAAGTAGGGACTCCACCCCTGAAGTCAAAAATGGCTTACGAGGGACTAAATCGCCCAGTACATTTATCCTTTATAATTTGCTTATTTTTTCCTTCACTCTTATTTTAAAATGGATGATTAAAAACTATCCACAAGTTTGTTTTCTCCGTTTCTAAAATGAACAATGCTGATGATTTGTTGTGATGTTTCAGCTGTGTCCCGACTGGCAGACAGACTACGAGACATACAAATGGACGAAACTGGACCCCGCTAAGGCCGAGACCAAGGATCTGGTGCAGCGTCACTTCGCGTGGACGGGCACCGACAGCAACGGTCGCAAGTTCAACCAGGGCAAGGTGTTCAAATAAACACTCTTCGCTCACCATGCCCTCTCTCCTCTCCCAGCCACCAGCAACTATATTTATTGGACCTATGTTGTTGCTGTTTTTCTCCTAATAAATGTTGCTTTGGCATCCATAAAAACTTTGGTTCATTAAAGAAAACTGAAATAATACTCTTTCATATTTAAAAAATACTGAGTTATTAATTCATTTTTGTACTTAAAACCTTCAAACTGCTTATAGCCACTTTATTAAGAAAATATAAACTGAAATTTTTTAACTAAATCTTATTATTATTATGTCCAAATATATTATTTTGTGTTAATTATAATGATTTAAAAAGTATTGTAATTTTTTTTATGGTGTAAAATCAAAAAACGATATTTACAAATATGTATACTTCTTTTATTATTGTTATTTTATGTCGTCAACAACATTACTTTAATTAACAAGGTCACAGTTTTTATAAAATATATATATTATTATTATTATTGCTATAAAGTCAAGCTAGTCAGATTTTTTTTAGTTTAAAAAGTTTTAAAACAACAACAATACAACAAGGTTGTCGTAACTCGAGACAATTATCCTAGGCTGCGTAGCTTGTGATTGGCCCACGTCGGGAAGGAATGGATAATGTCCAGCAAGGCACTTGTCCCCAATACTTGATCTTGCCGCAGCTTCAAACACCGTTCTCCAGAATGTGGAAAGCTGCCCCAAGAGCCCAACTGATTTCGTGGTTGTCAATTTTCTTGAAGAGCTGTAAACAAAGAAACAGTTTTATTATGGAAAGTTCCTTTCAACAGTAACTATAAATCATGAATATTTCTTAATTTATTTTAAAGTCGACTTCATATCCATGTACATAAGGTCGATTGGGTGCAGAAAGTGTACACCGAGCAGGGTTTACGAACAGACCTATTGTCTTGGTTTAAAAGAGGGAAAAGTTTAAATAAGGCCAATGTCAAACTTGAGAGTATGAGAAGTTGATCAGTCAATTTATTAAAAGCGTTTGAAATGATAATGTTGAGAGGAAAGGGGGTATTCTCAGGAGACCTGAAAGTCTTGAAACCAGACAGTTATATCCATGGAAAAAATATTAATTAAAATACCTCCAAATAAAATTGAGGTGACTTCTTATTAAAAACAACAATGCAGTAACTAGAAAATGTTATACAGTAACATAAATAGGAATATATTCTTACATTCAATTTAGTTTCTGGTGCCAGCCCAAATCCGTCCCTCAGCAGTACAGAGATAAAAGTCAGGTCAAGGCACATGAACGGTTGGTCCGCATTTGGAATGCCGCAATCTGCAAAACGAAAACGACGGTCAGTCAGTAGCAGCTAGTTCTTGAAAACTCCAATAATAACAACTCACTTGATTCTGCAGCGTCTGAGAATTGCTTCACTTTAAGAACTCCCCCCTCAAATTGATCTGCAAAGAAAAAATACATGATTTAGTTAACAATTTCACTACTGTTGTCAATAGTATTTAGACAATCAACATTTGACTTGCACCAAAGCAGGCACAAAAATCTTCAAATCTTGACTGATGCTAGCAATTAAGTGAAATGTGGCAATCATGATGTAATTCCTCCATGGTGGCAATTATACATCAACTTAATTACAGTATATTATTGTCTTAATGAGCAGTTACATTGCTGTTATACTGTAATCACTGAATTTTCTGTGTCAAGTAGAAGAATTTCATGTCCCCATCAGTACAGCAGAGAATGTAAATACTAGCTATATCTAACAGTTTCTGCGGTAAATACTTTTTCAAATATTGCTCTTCTTCACTTTAAATTTAATTTCTTTTCTTACATATATTTCTCACATATTTAGATATCGAGGCAAACCTTCTTAATACATAATGCATCACAGAATTAATTTGTCAGCTCTTGTGTTAATTGTGGCATTTTTAAGTTCACGTATGAGCTTACCAATTAAGCCTACTTCAGTTGCTCTGTCAAAGTAGTAGGAAAAGGCGTTGATTTCTCGGTGGGTCAGGTCTTTAGGTTTGTAAACCTTGTCGCCCACGTAGCTCTTGACCAGCTGTTCACACTCCGTGAAGTTGACTATCGGACGGTCCTCTTCAACCACTCCCTTCTTGGCGTTGATGTGGATGAACGTCGGGTTTTCAGAACCTCTGCAACAATCAAAGAAAAACACATGTTGATATAGACAATGTATTGATGTTTTTATTAGCGTCTCAAGCAGTTAATCTACAGATGAGTGAAGTTTGGCAAGCTCATTTTTATTATTATGTATTGTTAATTGTCCTTGGCCGTATTCACATACAATTAATTCCGGCTACCTTTGGTGCATCTTATAAGTTATACTATCAGAGCGATGGCTTCATATATCAAGAGTTCTGCTGTTATTATTGTTTTCCAGATAAGCAAATACACATAAAAACAACAACAATATGATTCTATTGTCTACTTTACGAGAGCATAACAGTTAACAAAGATATCAACAATGTATCCATGCTGATTGATATGCACATATACATAATAGGAATCCATTTTGATCAAATGTATAATTTTAAATCTTAATAATTATTTAAATAAATAACATGCAAATTTAATTTATGTTTCAGAGCATACTAAAGAACTTAAACTAACATTTTATCCAGTTACATAAAGTTGGCACCAGCTTACTTGACTGTGTAGGTGGTGCCTGCATACTCCCACTTTGTGTTGATGATGGGGTTTATACACGCACTGTTGACGGCAGTCTTGTTGTCTGGCTGACCGGCAGTCAGGACACCCTGCCGTGCCGCCATCAGACCAAGGCCCAGGTAGCTGCACACACAACATGTTATATCATGATTTGCAGAGCTTGGTATTTGGAGTTTGAAACCTACAAGGAATATAATTTATTGTTTATTTAATGCATTTTGCAAAATATGGAAAAAAAATAAGTAATATTGAACTAGAGTACAATCAAATAAAAAATAATAAACAAGCAAGATTTTACAGGAAATAAAGACTGGTATAACTTAAAAAAAATTTAAAAAAAAACGCCAAGAAATTATGTTATTTTCACAAATTTGCAGGGTATGGGTAGTATAATATATAGGAAAACAAAAATAAAAAGAAATGCACAAATCTAAGAAGGTTGGAGTACAGGGCCCCCCATTTAATATCATTATTTGTTGCGATGGTAGATGCGACGCGTCGCTAGCAAATATTTTCAAATATTTTGCGATGCATTTACCACACTCCTTTGCGACTTCGCAAAGTGAATTTAATATGAGCGTCTGCGACAGAAAAATATTTGCTAGCCCCTCCCCCATCGCAAGTGATCTTCCAATCATGACCGCGCTACATCACGTGTCAATCGCGTCGCAAATTCGAATTTGCGATGATGACGTCACTGCGATGATCAAAGTACATCGCATCCGATTGCGTCGCAAGTCGCATTTTACCGCGCGGTTCAAATCCTAATTATCCAAAATTTTAATTCGATTTATAAGGACATGGAATTAATTTTTTTATATTTATACATATTTCTTGGTTCAATCCGTCTCGGGAATAAAGAAAACCTGAAAAAATATTTTTTTATGAATCGATTAATTTCATAAATTAATTAAAAATAAAGCAGCAAATTTTTGGAAAATATTTAATTTAAATTGGACACAAAATAATACCTTGATTAATTTGTAAAACAATTTATGTTCTTCAATCCAAGAACAAGCAATTGGAGAGCTAGAACTCGGCCATGGATGCTTAGATAGTATTAAAAAAAATATGAGTATGTAAAAAATCTATCTAAGAAAACATTGGCTATTCTAGATAAATTTTATTTTTCTTCTTCTTTGAATTAATTAAGAAGAACAAAGTGATTCCGAGGTGAGAAGAGCGTGGTAAGTCGTCTTGCGGCACCTCTTAGGTTATCGCAAATTTGGCATCGCAACTGCCCGAATTTGCCGTCGCAAGTCTGCACCGCGGACAATATTAAATCGACTTTTGCTTGCGACGTCGCAATGGACTTGCGACGGCGAGAAATGGATATTAAATCGGGGCCCTGCAATTTGCTGAAGGTCATTTTGAAAAACTTAGATATTCATTAGCAAGACCGTTGGACTGTTCTGTTGAAAATTAGCAGTCAAGAGGGCTTACCTGTGTGTGTACACGGAGAGCTTATGGTGGAAAGCCGAGATCTCGTGCACCGACTCTGGGTCGTGGGCCCTGGTGGCAGCCTCCCCCTCCTCCCCCAGGGCGAAGGTGATTTGTGTGGAGCCCCCGCCAAGGTCCAGCGCCGCCACAGTGTCTTCGGGACCGTCACCAAACCGATCTGCGGCACAACACAACTTCAAACAAATGGCACGATTGCATTTTTATTACTTTCCTTTGCAAGGACTCAAATTTGTCTAAACTCATATAAAATAATATTAGCAACAGCAAAGGCCTTGTTATTTAATAGCTTGATTACTCAACATTTAAAAAAAATCACACTGTTACCTGGCCTGAAGACCAGAGTGTCATGTCACCAAGTTGTCATGTTGTACAGAACTTTTGTTATTGTTGATATTTTTTTTTATAAATGTCGAGATGTTTCAGGAAATTACTTTGCTGCTGTATAAATAGAGTTGATTGCGCTGACTTCATGCCCCTGTAAGTTAGGCTGCCCTATAGAGGACCAGAATGCACAGACTAGTATAATTATAAAAAAATGGGGAATTCTCTTACGACTCAAATTTTAATTTAACTACTATATCATAATTCATAATTATTTATTGCTTTTCGATTGTACAACAATATAAGCACGTCAGATACATAATCACAGCAAAAGTTAAAGATCGTCAATTCACTATCACATAAAAAAAACATAACATTGGTATGTTATGTTATGATGATGTTATCATGATAGGGTTCATATTATCAATATGTTTGACTTAAGTTTCAAGTTTTTTAACTCAAATTTGGGGACTCTGAAGGGATTATTAGAATAGGGGCAAAGTATGCAACCCGCGCGCAAACCTGAAAACTGTGACGTAGAAACTCCCTAGTTAACACACAACAACTGCCTGATATCATAGTTTGAGCGTCAAGGAGTGATTGGCTATAAATTTGAGTAACAAGATCGAAATCAGCTGGTTTTTCTACTAGTCCAGGAATATTAGGTAGAAATGCATAAGCGGGGTGGGCAAAAATAGTAATAAGCTGAAATTTGGTACACACACGCCTGGATAGTATACGAGTTCCCAAAAAAAAGTCCCCTAAGGTCCCCTTTGAGGAGACCAAAATACGGGACATTTCCCGGAAAAATGTACTTTTTTATCAAAAATATTTTTTTCTAATGCAATTAACGATCGTGCATGTCCTAAAAAATGTTGGAATAGAGATAATTGAACTAAAAATAGATTTCAAAAAAATTAGCTCCCCTTAATAAATAGTTTCCAAAATATCCCTGAAATTTAAAAGGCGTATATTGCCAATAAGTGATTTTGAGTTTCAAATTGCATTGTAAATAAGCGAATTATCAAAAATATTGTGATGTTACAAAATAATTTTTACGAAACATGTAGTACAGTGCAGTTTACACAAAAGCGCTAGTACGTTTCGTTTTTGATTTGCGGGAATTTTGGGAAATTTCAACTCGCAAGAAGTGGGCGTGCCCCGACTCCTTGCACTGTATATACTGCGTTTATATATATGTGGGAAAAATTATGACCATTTTTATAGACTCGTTCTGATAGTGTGGCATGAAGCATTTATTTGGGTCTTCTCTCTACCCCCCCCCAAAAAAAATCCCACTCCCCTCCAACTCCAATCCCCAACTGAATATAATTTGCTTCTGTAATTTGAACTAACAATAAGAAATAAATATCCAAAAAACCTACCCCCCCAAAAAAAACCCTTCCCCCCCCCCAAAGAACCCCTCTCTCCTTTTCCTAGTTATAATACCATCCATGGCACCAGTCTGCACCTAATAAGCATCATGTGAGCAATGGAAACAACGAATAACACCATACAAATTTTGCGAAACTACAAAATAATTTTTTTATGGCAAAAGGTGCAGCTACATGTTGTTTTAAATTGGCAAGAGATACTCCTTGACTCAGGAAATTCTTCATGCAATAATACATATGAATATGAATCTGGTTATTTAATTTACACAGAGTTATATCACCAATTAATAATGATTAAGTTGTCCCTCTTTCTCGTGGGAACGCGATTTAAAGTTAAATAATTTTTTTAATATCAGCAATTCTTTTCAATTGAGAAAGTGTTTATTTTTTTTAAATTGTACTACATAGATTATTTACGTACATACTCACACGTACTGTAATTCTTGTCTCGACCAAATAAACTTTTGTTTCTTTGCATCATTGTATGTCATATATCTAATAGGTATAATTATATTTCTAAACCTTGGCTAGCGTAAGTTTCTGCTGCGATTTCTTTATGTATGTACTTGGACATAACGTCAATCGAGTGAACTCTGTGTGTACAGAAATTGTTATACTATACAGTGTGCATGGACAGGGATTACGAACAGACCTCATGCATACAGCATAATTTTATTAAGCTACATAATTTAAATTGAAATATTACTTGAAAATTCAATATATCAGAGGAAAAAATAATATGAGCTTAATAAAATCCTTGTAATGTAATCACACATAATATCAATTATA
This sequence comes from Siphlonurus alternatus, assembly GCA_949825025.1. Taxonomy (NCBI): domain Eukaryota; kingdom Metazoa; phylum Arthropoda; class Insecta; order Ephemeroptera; family Siphlonuridae; genus Siphlonurus; species Siphlonurus alternatus. The sequence continues at coordinate 41,960,553 of OX463779.1, forward strand.
ATTTTGTTATTATGAAGATTTTCAGTTATCACCATAGCAGAGATAATTATATTGTATATGTGAAATATTGAAATACAATCTGTTATAATAATATTATACAGTATATACTGTATAATATAATATAATGATAGCATAATCATATAATCAATTTAATTAATACGCGCGATGGTGTACATTTTTAATTTTATTTAATGGTACTTTGATTACAATTGCAATGTTTTAAGGAGGTTCTTTATTTACATTTTACTCCATGCAGGTACATATTATACATCTTCCTAATGCATTAATTATAAGCAAGCCAATCCATGTATTTATGTGCCACATTTATATCCAGTTTTATGTTATAGATCAAGCTTACTTATCAAAGGAATACAATATTAAACTTTAAAAAAAGACATGCAAAATCCTGTAGATTGTACGTAGTTCAAAATTCAAAATATAAAATAAATACTAGGAATATTAAAAAGAAAAAAAAATTCCGAAATGATCATAAAACGTGTGCTCTTATCTCTTAATGATGAATTAATGAATTTTAGTCCATGTATATTATGTATTCAATTCATTGAATCAATTTTTCTACAATATCTATCTTTTGCCAGAGAGGGGGAGGGGGTCTAGGGGGGGGAGTCTAGGGGGGGGGAAGTAAATTTTCGATATTTATTAATTTCTTACATTTAGTTCAAATCAATAAACTTGATCGTTCAACAGCAAATTTTATTCAGCAAATTTATTTTTATGTTGGCTGGGAGGTGAAGGGGGGGGGGGGAGAATTTGGGGGGGGGGTAGAGAAAAGACCCAAATAAATTTTGCATGCCACACTATCAGAACGAGTCTAAAAAAAAAGTCATAATTTTTTCCACATATAAACGCAGTATATACAGTGCAAGGAGTCGGGACACGCCCACTTCTTGCGAGTTCAAATTTCCCAAAATTCTCGCAAATCAAAAACGAAACGTACAAGCGCTTTTGAGTAAACTACACTGTACTACATGTTTCGTAAAAATTATTTTGTATCATCACAATATTGTTGATAATTATAATGCAATTTGAAACTCAAAATCACTTGGCAATATACGCTTTTAAATTTCAGGGATATTTTGGAAACTATTCATTAAAGGAAGCTAATTTTTTTGAAAACTATTTTTAGTTCAATTATCTCTATTCCAACATTTTTCAGGACATGCACGATCGTTAATTGCATTAGAAAAAAATATTTTTGATAAAAAGTACATTTTTCCGGGAAATGTCCCGTAATTTTGTCTCCTCAAAGGGAATCTTAGGGGACTTTTTTTTGGGAACTCGTGTACTATCCAGGCATGTGTGTACCAAATTTCAGCTTATTACTATTTTTGCCCACCAAAATACTTAACTTTACTGGACTATACCCTAGTATCAGTAGTTTTATTCCTAATATCAGTTTACTTTAAGAGTGATAATCAAAAATATAAATTTATTGCAAGAAAAATTCGCCTGCTAGGCAGTTTCTACGTCACGTTTTGGCGCTAAATTCAAAAGAAGGAAGATTTTTAAAAAGTCCCCCGTCTCCAATTTTGAAAATTGAAACTTTTTTGTTTTGTGACATTTAATTTCAAGGCATAGAGCATCTGAAAAAAAAAATTGAAATAAATGTAGGAGAATTCCCCATTATAAATTGATTTTTTTCCACTTTATTAAAAAAAATAAATCAGGTTTAAAAACTTGTAAAAATACACTAATAAACCTATCTAATGCCATAGTAGTTGGACCTCCACTTTCTCTTTTCTACCCCCAACTCCCCCTCCTGGCCGTTTGATACCATATACTTGCTATGTTATTTTCCCTCGTAAACATACACAGCAATCAGCTCTATATGCAGTGAAAATTAAAAAATATATTTTTCTTCAAAAATAAATAATGATGCCAGACATTAGATTTAATTATACTTTACAGTTGTCAGTTTTACATTTTACGAAAGGAGAGAAAAACTGAGTAGTATTTCTTTTTGAAGGAAAAGACTCGCCATTACTAACCTAGGAGAAAGTTGACGGTGAACCAGGAGAAGAGGCCTTCGTCTGTGCCGTCCATGATGGCCACCGAGTTTTCGCTGGTGTGGAACGGAGACTCTCTGAACACCTCCCGCACCTGCAGAGCAAGAGTCCGTCAGTCCGGGTCCGCAAGGAGACAATTTGGAGGGGAGGTAGGTCAATGTTCAACATTTTAAAGATAACACCTACATTAAATTTCAAAAAGATGGAGGGGTACAAGCTTCCCCACTCTACTCTTAGCCTGTTCAGTGTCGAAGACGGTGGAAAATATACAATCTGAAGCTGACATAAATGGTTTAACGGTAATGGAGATTTTTGACATTGCAGTAAATAAGACAGACTACTCCACAGCCCTTTGGCCTGTCTATTTTTTTCTACATTAATGGCTTTACAGATAAACAGCTCTGGAAGTCTTAAAAAATAAGGAGTTTTACTACAGAAATATAGAAATCGAGGAAAATTATATGATGTTATTCCCCGGATGAACGCGTTTTTTTCGTGCATCCAAGATGCGCATCCAGAGGCAAATTAATTTTTCATGCATCCATGGATGTGCATCTGGATGCAAATTTATTTGTCATGCATCTGGGATGCGCATCCGGATGCAAATTTATTTTTCATGCATCTGGGATGCGCATCCAGATGCATTAATTTTTTCCCGTGCATCTGGGATGCGGATGCAAGCCTATTTTTGCGCATCCGTGTGCATCTGCATCCGCATCCGATCCTTAGTTTTTATAATACACTTTGTTTCTTGCAATTTTAAACGACAAGTGGCAAATAAATTTAAAAAATATGCCTCGTGTTATTTATTTTTCATGCATCTGGGATGCGCATCCAGACGCAAATTTATTTTTCATGCATCTGGGATGCGCATCCGGATGCATTAATTTTTTCCCGTGCATCTGGGATGCACGGATGCGGATGCAAGCCCATTTTTGCGCATCCGTGTGCATCTTGCATCTGATCCCTGTGTTATTCTAATGGGAAGTTTCTGGTTGACAAAAATGCAGTTCACACTTCTCTAACACAGCTAATGCTCCCTAATTTTAATGAAGTCTTCGCACTATCAACTGACGTACCTCCTCTATCAGCTGGTCAGCTTTGTCCCGTGGCAACAGCCGCAGTCCCGCAGTGGCCTTCATGGCGAGGGGCGTGACACCGCGCTCAGCTGGGGGAACTACGCCCTTGGCTAGCTCCAGCAGGTTCATCATCTGCTTGGCCCCCTCCTTAGGATCATCAACGAACGAAGACAGACCCGGTTTGACCTGCTCGAACAACTCGTTGTCTAGTTTAAGGTTGCCGTCTGAGAACAAACAAAAATCATAGCAGCAAGTAAGAAATAGAGCAGGGTGAGAAACTAAGACAAGAAACATGTATCATTATCAACCATACAAATTATTTATTTATCTATTATATTTATTCAAAAAACAGACTACAGGTTAGGTAATCCGATTATAAAGAATACAATAGTTCATACAAATTCTTAGTTAAAATACACACGTACAAAAAAAAATATAAAACTAAAATCTTGGTAACATATTAATACATTATATTTATATTACATAATTAAACATGCATTTGAGTTATTTACATATCCTTGCAATTTCTTGCGAAGATTGATGGAAAATGTCAAGCTCGTATTTACTGTACAGTTCATTGCAAAATGATTGAACTCTGGAAATAAAAGAATATTTATCAATATCAATTCTTGGGTTTGGTATGTAGAAAAGATGAGATGATCTGTTTTGTCTCGCTGGTACATTTAGACTGAGCTCAGCTAGAATTTCAGGACAGTCAAATTTTCCATCGATTAACTTCTTAAGAAAAAAGATATCGCTCATATCGCGTCTGTATTTAAGTGTTGTTATTTGTTATTGCATATTTTTTGCACAATTCAGGATAATTTTGTTTATTATAGTTGATCTTGTCTTTTTGACACATTATACTTTTAATAAATTTTCTTTTAATTTTTTCCAGTGTATCTTGTTTTGTTATATAGGCAGCTGGAGACCACACAGGGCTTGCGTAGTCGTGAATTGGTCGAACAAGTGTCATGTACAGAATTTTTGACGTGTCTGTTTTGAAATTTCTCCCAACCCTTAGTCACAATGTTAAAGTTAATAAAGTTAATATCCTTGACACCATTTTACCCTTTCGGGTGTGGCCAGGTATTTAACCTTGTGTGTAAGAGTTATCTTGCGACCGAGCTGGGGCTTACCAGGCCCCCAGAACCCTTTCCTGCACTCTTCTGGGCTCGACTACTAGATCTGTGAGGCCTGCAGTATTTGAACTTACAGGGGTGATCACTTCCTTCGGAAATATTCCGAGAGATAGCAGCACCGTGATCAATTGTGCCGCTGTACACATACAGCACGTGCCAGTAGATGGCAGCAGTGTCACTTTTTACAGCGTCACCCCTCCAAGTACTAACCACGCTCGACGTTGCTTAACTTCGGTGATCTAACGAGAACCGGTGCATTCAACGCAACAAGGCTGTATACAGTACAATGTATATGCAGTAATTAGACTAGTGTATGAAATATGTATTACTGTAGTACTAAAGTAATACTAAACATTTTTGCATTTATAATGAATTCTATTCATTCTATTCTATTCTTTACACAATGGAGTACCGACCTCAATTTTTTTTATTGCAGAAATGGATAGAAGGTGCAAAAATATGCTACTCTGATTTTTTTCAGATTTTTTAGGGACCGGGAAGTTTTGGCGAGGTCAGGTTCGAATCCACGTCCCTTTTGGGGCCTATCTTTTATTAAGAGAGGCGGCAAGAGGCGGCACTTTTTCTGCACTTTCAATAATTTTTTAAAAATACTTCCCGGTCTCAGAAAAATCTGAAAAAATTCAGAGTAGCATATTTTTGCACCCTCTATCCATTTCTGCAATAAAAAATTTTGAGGTCGGTACTCCATATTGGTGTTAAATAAACAAGGAACAGGTGTATAGACAGGTTTACACCCTTTTCCTTCCACCGAAGGAAAAGTATATAGGCAGGCAGTGGGTAAGTCCTTTTTTTCCCACACCGTCTTTAAAAAAATAAGAATAATAGTGTATAGTAATTTAATTTTTTTCCTGGGTACGCCACTGACTGGAAATATTATGATGTATTGGATGCTTAACTACTAGCGCAAGAGAAGATATTGGTAGTTTTCTGTCAAAATTAAACATTCATCTATTTTATCTACATCAATTTACCTTGACAATTCACCCCTTACATACACAACATGTATTATTGATAATTGATAATGACATAGTCCAGCATTTTTTCTAGATTTGACTAATGGTATGTAGAAATTTTCCAGTATAATTTTCTATTGTGTAATACTAAAAAACTTGTCACATCTTGTTCTGTAGGTCAGACGTACCAACGAGGGACTTGTGAAAGGTGAAGGCGAGGACTCTGGAGCCTGTGCTGCCGGCATCAATCACCACGGCGTACACGTGCTTCTGCAGACCCAGCGACATTGCCATGTTGTCCAGCGCAGTGGTGCCGTGGGCGTACAGACTCCATGGAAGAGCTTGGAAGTAGGAACCTGGAAATAGAGAATAATATGAGGCGTTATCCAGCTTTAAACTACAAAAGTATAGCGTCACAGGTTTGGTCAACTGCAGTGGACTGTACTGCAGTATTTTCAACAAAAAATTTCTCATTCTACTCCCCCCCCTTCCCCCTCGAGGATGAAAAGTCATTAAAGTAGGAAACATACAGTAGAAGTAACAACAAATGTGTACTGTAGTATTCTAGTATTCATTCTTCAATAATAGTAAACTATTTTAACAGTACGGTGATTTTTAATGCATGCAAAAAAAAAAAAAAAAAAAAAAAAAAAAAACTACTGTACATCTGGCTCAGCACTTCATTTTATATACACATGTACATATTCATGTTGCTTTTAGTATACAAATACTAGATGAATGCTGCCAGAACTGTTATCTTTGACAGTAGATAAAAAATATAAAGCAAAAGGTTGAGTTGCAAGTGACTTTTCAAAGACAATTGTTTGCACATAGCAGACTTCCCGTCACTGATATTAAGAGACAAAGGATGATAATACAATGCCTCCTCTCTCTGCAATTTAATCTTCTTATTACGAGTACAGTATCCTAAACCTGCATTTAGTCATGCACCATTTACAGAGGCAGATTGGTTCTAAGGGGGAGGAAGACATTATCACAGTGTTTTAGTTAATTTTGGGGCGAGTCATCCCTCATAGTAACCAAACTACCAAACAATAAAAAAAAATATGAAAAATGACACAAGGGTAGATTAATCAAAAGCAAAACAAAAACAGTGTACTTGGCAAGTCCTGATGTTTAATTATAGTTTGATGTGACGGTATGCACGAGCATAACTATATTCCCATCAGCAGGCTCAGACTGGCCATAAGAGTTGGTGAGCGATCGCTCAGTAGGTCCCCTTGGCTGGGAGACCCCCTACAACGTTAAAAGTAGGCCCCCACAGGGTCAAGTAGGCCCTTGATATGGGCCCGTACTCCTGTTTGCTCAGTATACCCTTCAAGCCCAGTCCGACCCTGCCCATCAGTTAACACAGAGTGTCAAAAATGTGTTGGGCCGGTACTTTAGAGTGTTGGCACAGTACTGGCTCAACAGTCTCAGAACTGGACCATATATGTTACTGGTCCAGCAGTTGTTTTTACTGGGTATTAACGTTTATGTGATCGCTATAGTTTGTAGAAACCAAAAGATTTAGAGAACAACGGGTTCCACTGTTGTGTATATATAGCGCATGGCCATTAATTGGCAAATTCATAACCTTCGTTCCGCCCCTTGTGGCAACATCTACCATCATGGCTATGTCGCTTATGTGGCATTACCATCCAGTCCTGGAAAATGGTGCCTCTGAAGCTTTGGTCTATGAACTGGCCATAAGACAAGGACGTCTGATAATATAGATGAGTACAGTATGTGTACTGCTGTATGTTATTGGCATTGTTGCTTTGATCACGATATGCCAAAAAAATAATCATTAATACTTCAAAATTAAACTTACCAGCAATAAGTATAAATAAAAAGGCCGAAAATCCAAGTATAAAAACACAATTATTCATTTTTCTTGTTGAAGATTTTTGTGTCTTCCTCCGTGGTGGCGGCTTTGATGCGGTGCCATTTTTTCCCTCGCCATCCTGTTTTAAGGGAAGATAAAACTTATCAAATGAATGTTGCATTTCCAACAAAGCAAAAATGACGTTGGCACAAAAGATTTAGTGACACATCACACACAAAACCATCAATTTTCAAGAACTGTTTATAATATATGTTATTAAATGTCCCTGTCCTGTATTATCTTTAAAATTTTACTAGAAGTATAATTTTAAATTAACAATTAAACGCGGATATTTAGATTAGTCGTATAGATATGCATAGGTCTGCAGAGAGTCGGGGACTGTGTGGGTTTAGTCATATGTATATTATATACCAACATACAGTATGCGTACCGGTAAACCATGATAAAGGCTTCAACAAAACACAGCAAAAAATTACACATTCGACATGGGTATATATATTATTATATGCACACCTACAATCGCACAACCAACAACGGTAAATGTTTAGCTTTTTATCATTGTTAATAGAGATAAGATAAAAAGGCAAATAAACTGATATGTTACGTCACAAAACCTCATACAGAAACATGATACAACTATAGATACAGAAATATAATTATTTTAACCTTGAAAAATCAACACGTATGAAATATCATTCTCAAACATGACAAAAGGCAAGAACACGATGAGAGAAAAAACAAAATTCACCTCTAATAGTCTTCTGTTCACATTAAATGCTTCATCAATCTCGACGTGATACATCACAAGTTGATTAATTCTTTACGGGGAGTTCTTACCCTTCGTTTTCTGGGAGCGGTTGCCATGGATCGTGTAAAAACGCCAAGTACGCGACCACGAGCAGCTGATGTAGTGTGGCGCTGTTTGCGGCTGAATGCGGCCGATGCGGCGAAGATGATGGACCTGCTGCCTGCTGCTGGCTTGGAGGCTCGCGAACGACTGCGCGACTTTTGCTCTTTCTGCTGCACTCGGCGGGAAAATAAAATCAATCTTTGCTGAACCTTGGAACTTCTTATCCATTTTTATCTCAAATTGATTAAGTACCTCTATATAACTTCCATATTCAGTTATATATATCCCACGTATCAATTTAATATTTTTACTGGAAAATTATTTAATGGGAGTATGTAAATAAAGTAATGACGCATTTACAGTTTATTTGTGTTCTTTATTTAGAAAAAAAAAGTTTTTCTGTATTATTTTTTATATAATATTTAAATATATTATAATTATGTATCATAGCTGTACAGCTATAGTATGTACATTAAATAATATATATATATATATATATATATATATATATGTTATATAGCTTTTAGGAACCTATTGCATATAATTATATAATTAAATCTGTCATGTTTTTATGAAATCATATTATTATATATTTAATACATAGATTCAAACTATTACAATTATATATAATTATACTATAAAATATAATCCCCCCATGCAGCAATTAAAAAATGACAATAATGAAATTAATTAATTAAGTTATACAAACACCATATGGCAAGTATTACTGCAGATGTGTAACAATAAAACAATTAAGTATAATATTATAAATCTTTTAGTGAATATTATATCATTCTCATTTATGTAAGCTATATTATGTAGTCTAAATATTATGATTTCATTCAGATCAGTTCAATGACACATTAAGTAGAACATTGATGTTAAAAATGGAACTCAAAATATGTCTTAAGGGTAAGGTAACGCCACCAATGTTAAAAAAAAATCCCTCTCACAAAAATTCTGAAAAAAATTTAAAATGTTCTCCTCTATACCCCCTATCAGTACCTAAAATATCAGGTATACAAATACGATCTAGTTTTTGAGTTATAAAATTTTAAAGTTGACTACTTTAACATGGAGAAATGAAACTCCCATGTTAAATTGGTCAACTTTAAAAATTCATAACTCAAAAACTAGATCGTATTTGTATACCTGATATTTTAGCTACTGATAGGGGGTGTAGAGGAGAACATTTTAAATTTTTTTCAGAATTTTTGTGAGAGGGATTTTTTTTAACATTGGTGGCGTTACCTTACCCTTAAGAATTAATTAAAAAATGATAACAACGTTTGCGAGTAGATCTTCAGTGATGTTTACTTTGGTCCCAGCATGTCCTCAGGCTTGACCCACTTGTCAAAGTCGGACTCGGTGAGGTAGCCAAGCTTGAGGGCTGTGGCTTTCAGGGTGGAGCCTTCCTTGTGTGCAGTCTTTGCAATCTTGGCAGCCTGAAACACAATGCTCGTTAATGTTGGAGCTCCGTTCTATTTATACCTAGCCCTCAAAATCTACATAATACAGAGACCTAGCTGATTTATTTTCTGCCCCTCCAGTAATTAACCCTATGAGATCCTTATTTATTATCAGACCATGTCACAATACTGCATGATAATTCAGAAACAGAGGACTGTAATGGTAATGGGGGTAAAAATTATGCAATACTCTTAAAATTATTATATACATTTTTTTTTTTTTTTTTTTTTTGCAAAGTTTAAAAAAATTAGGTACTATAATTTTGTATGTTCTATTAATTATTCAATAAGAAAATTAAGAATATATAAAATAAATAATGTGATAAATTGAGATCTTATTACTGTTTTATTTCAGATTTTCCCCTTGAGTCCTGGAACTTTTTTAAATAAATTATTGAAAAAGACCCTTAGTTACTATCTTTTTATTAAAGAGTGACTTTAAAAAAGGGGGTGTGGTTCATACTTATAATGTACTTTTTTTTTTTCTTTTTCTTTTTTTTTTTTTTTTTTTTTATTGGTTCCAACCATAGTCAAAACAATCTTAAAAGAGTCAAAGTGGCATATTTTTTTTACCCTCTTTGCAATATGTCATAAATAAATTTCCCCTGTCCTATAATTGTGGAAAAAAGCGGTGTATATGTATTTTGATTTTTCATATTTTAAAGTTAAATAATATTCTGGTAGTACTGTAATTTCTTCTCATAGATATCTCTTTGATTGATTGATTGATTAATTGATTGATTGATTTTATTTCATTTTCATTTTGGGGTAATTGACACATTTTGGTCATGTATGCCCCCACATCTCACTCTCTCTTTCTCTCAATGAGAAACTGCATGTTACCAGCCTGTGTTTCCAACTTATTAGACTCTAATCAGTGTACTCTCACCTTGTCATAGCCGATGTGGGGATTGAGAGCGGTGACCAACATGAGTGACTCGTGGAGCAGCTTGCTGATTCGCTCACGGTTTGCCTCGATGCCCACGACACAGTTGCTTGTGAAGGCGTTGCTACTGTCACCCAGCAGACGGATGGACCTGTTGACCATACCGTTAAAGTCCATTCTCAAACTCTTGGAGGACAAACGTACCTGAGAACGTTGGCTACCATCATGGGCTTGAAGACGTTAAGTTCAAAGTGTCCGTTGCTGCCGCCCACGGTCACTGCCACGTGGTTGCCCATGACCTGTGCTGCCACCATGGTGATGGCTTCACACTGCGTGGGATTCACCTTGCCTGCAAACATTAGGTTACTAACGTCAAGGGATGAAACTTCAAAACTCATTTAATTTTTTATTACTCATTTATCGTAATAAAAGCAAATGTCTAGCAAGGTAAAGGGACATACTTTTTTACATCTCCTGTACAGATGATTTGTCCGATTCCTGGTTCATGAATATGTAGTGTATTTACGTAAAGACCAATTTTAATTTAGCTGGTTTCCATTCCCCTTTAAAAGATTTTAATCATACCTTAACAACCTGTATGATTTTTTTATTGTTGCATATATATGGATAGAAGACCTCAAGTTATAATAAATTCATTGTTTTCTTTCTCTTTTTTTTTTTTTTTTTTAAATGCCTAACACCCTGCAAAATGCTATGATGTCATAGTCATGTGACTCCTTTCCCTACACTTGTGTGTTAAATATTTGCATGACCATGACATCACATTGTTTTGCAGCACAATTTTAACAATTTTAAGGGTGTGAGATAAAATAATTTTTTTTTGGAAAAGAATTTATTATATATATACAGTATATAACTCGAGGTACTTTATCAAAATATCAAATAAAAAAAAGTCATGCAGGTTGTCCACTGTCAATGAAATGTTCTTGATTCAGTTTGCATATTGTCTCACTGACCTGGCATGATGCTGCTGCCAGGCTCATTCTCAGGCAGACTCAGCTCTCCCAGACCACAGCGAGGGCCGGACGCCAGGAAGCGAATGTCATTGGCAATCTTCATCAAGCTGCACGCAATCGTGTTGAGAGCTCCGGAGACCTCCACCAACGAGTCGTGGCACGCCAGGGCTTCAAACTTGTTGGGAGCAGTCACAAACGGAAGGCCTGGGGACATCAAATGTGGTGACGTTAGAATATTTCACGAGGGAGTAATATTGTTAACAGGGAGAATTATAGAATCATTATTTAAGTGATATTATAGAGTTCAAAAACAAAAACAAAAAACAAAATATAAATGTGTGAAAGGGATTTTTTTTTTTTTTTTTTTTTTTTAGTGCTTGAATGAGAATGACACATGTGAAATTCAACAATTTCAGACGAATCCCTAAAAAATCTTGTTTAAAAATAACATTTTAATAATAATAGAAAGGCAATATTTGAGGTAAAATACTCTAAAAAACACAAGGAAAAATCATGGGTATGATTATTATTATTTTCTCCTTAAAGGCCTTATGAACCTTTTCACAGTATTAAGTACACGGTTAGCTTTGCTTCAGTGTGATTCGGCTGCATACTTTTTTTTGTTTCAGTAGCACAAATATTAGAGATAATAGCCGATGAAGAAGCACCTGTGACGTCACTCACGTTCATTCAGCAGCGACAATATAGGGAAATCCCTGCAAAAGATAGGTTCACTTCCGCTACAACCACGGCCACAATTTTACTTCTGGAATTTTGAAACTTTACCAGAGCAGTCTTGATAGTATTTGTCAAATAGCCTGAAATATTTTTTTTGATGACATTCATAGAAACCGAGTTATTGCGATAGAAAGAGGAGCGAAAATGTTGTATAGGATAACAATGTTAAATTTTTGGCTTATCTTGCTACTGCAATAACTCGGTTTGTATGAATGTCATCAAAAAAAATCTTTCAGGCTATTTGACAAATACTATCAAGACTGCCCTGATAAAGTTTCAAAATTCCAGAAGTAAAATTGTGGCCGTGGTTGCAGCGGGAGTAAACCTATCTTTTGCAGGGATTTCCCTATATTGTCGCCGCTGAATGAGCGTGAGTGACGTCACAGGTGCTTCTTCATCGGCTATTATCTCTGATATTTGTGCTACTGAAACAAAAAAAAATTATGCAGCCGAATCACACTGAAGCAAAGCTAACCGTGTACTTAATACTGTGAAAAGGTTCATAAGGCCTTTAAGTGTTTTGTGTAACTACATAGAGCTCTACGTAGCTCTACATGCATAGTTTTCAACCTTACAGAAAAATTAAATCATAAAGAGTCCATATTATCAGAGAGTGGTATTTTCATGATTTTCAAAGGACTTTAAAAATTCCTTTGTAATTCCAAACACTTCAAAGCAATTTTAAAACCTTATCACATCAAATTAGTAAAAATATATCAATACATTCCATACTTTCCTTTGAAAATCAGGTTAGCTGAATTAACCAATTAACAAGTTTAAATGAGAAATTCAATTATTATAATAATTTACTTTAGACTCTAGACAATGAGGGTCTCACCGGTGAGGTCTGCCAGCTTGGCTGCCACCTTCTCTGCAAATCCAATGCGAGTGTTGAGGCCAGTTCCCACGGCGGTGCCTCCTGCGGCCAGCATGTACAGCCTGGGCAGGCAGGCGTGGACTCGCTCAATGCTGAACTTGATCTGCTGAACGTAGCCACTGAACTCCTGTCCCAGCGTGAGAGGCGTTGCATCCTGTAAGCAACAGCGGACGTTAGCTGTGGTGCCGACGAGAGACTATACAGCATAGATATTATTATACTTGATGATGCATACAGAACAGAGCTAAAGGCTTCAAGTAATAAATCATGACAAATGATAATGAGCCAACAATAAGAATTGTTAGAATGTTTGAATTCTTTCTCAGTAATTAAAGAAGCCAATACACTACTTTAAAAAACATATTGTGCCCCATTCTCCCCTCCATCCCCTTCTTCTGATTCTGATTCTGTCTTTTTTTTTTTATATATTATTATTTTGAACCAAGAATTTTTGCACTAAAACTTTGGTTAATTTTAAACTTTTTTTTTTATTTTTATTAGAAGTTTTTTATTCAAATAAGACTACATTGAAAGTATTCAGCAAACAATTATCTTAGTTACCTCTATTTTACTCTTTAAAGTAAAGGCGAAACTGTATTTTTTCACCCTTAATTAGAAATTATTTTAATTAAATGGCATTGAACAGTTAAGGTTTCACTTTTTTGTACTGTTTTTTTCTGTTTGCACTACAGAATAAAATACTATGAAGTAATGAAAGCAGTACACAGAAAAACTGGAATCTATTGTATCTATTGATGGAGGAGAAAAAATAAATAAATAAATAATTGAACTACTAATCGATGTCAGCACCTGAGTGTGTGTGCGTCCGATCTTGATGATATCCTTGAACTCCTTGGCCTTGGCGTCAAGGGCGTCATGGAGGGCGTGTAGTCCGGGCAGCAGCGTACGGTGAAGCTCCACGGCAACAGCAACGTGCATCGCTGTCGGGAATGTGTCGTTGGAGCTCTGAAAAGGACAGTCGGTTACACAACGCTCAATATTTTATTGAAATTTTTATTCCCTATGAAACTTAATGGACAAAACATTTTTTTTTTAAACATTTTATTACACTGTACTATTATTCCTTTGAATCACACAGAATATACAGTACATTTACTACAGCCTAACTTTAAATGGTAAAAAATGTTAGGATGCAAATATCTGTCCAATTTATTTGATAAAATTATAAAAACAAAATAATATAGGATCATTAGTTGACATTAAAAAATATCAGCTTATTGTTAAAAATGAGGGACATACAAATTTCCCCACTCACCTGGCTCTTGTTGACATGATCGTTGGGGTGCACGGGGGTCTTGCTTCCCAGTTCTCCGCCCAGCATCTCGATGGCTCGGTTGCTGATCACCTCGTTGGTGTTCATGTTGGTCTGCGTGCCGGAACCTGTCTGCCAGATCACCAGCGGAAAGTGCTCCGCATAGAGACGTCCGTCAATCACCTCGTCCGCGGCCTTGCTGATGGCGTCAGCGATTTTGGGGTCAAGTCCATAGTCCTTGTTGACGATCGCAGCAGCCTTCTTCAACATGCCCATCGCCTTCACCACTGGCAGCTGTAAGTGATGGCAAGTCAATACATATCTAGGGAATGTAGCAAAATTTAAAAACTATTGTCTTCTCGTCTTCAATTATTTATAATTAGTTTTTAGTTTCTTTATAACAAACAATGTGTACAGTACATAATATTTTTATTGCATATTTAATTAGTGGACCTCGATTTATGTAATTTAATATTGTCCATTTTGTTCAGATTTTTTTTAACCCTGACACCTTAAATATTGTGCTGCAAATTGTTGTGAAGTAATTGTAGAAATATGTAAAGCCTTTCCCTATAGTCTTGTGTGTTAAATATTTGCACGACAATGACATCACAATTTTTTGTACATGAGAGTTCAAAAAAATTTGACAAAAATTGTCAATAAGGTACATACAGTATAAATTAAGTCCTCTATTCAAATATGCAATAAAAAAATTATGTGCAGATTGTACATTATAAAATACACGGTTACTGAACGGTGCAATAAAACTTATTTTATACTGTAATCTTCACAATTATAGTATATTTCCATATTTTATAAAAAGGGGGAGGGATAACTTTTGTATCTTGCAACTTAATATTTACTAAATAATAAATATATAGCTAAACTGTACATGCACAATATTGGATTTACAGCAAAAACAATAAAACTTACTGGCATTCGTTCCGTTTCTCCTCCAATTGGGAAATTGAGGACAGACCGAACCGTCTGCGCTCCGTAGTATTTCTCAACGGGCACTTTCAACTCTCCGAATGTATCTCGCTCAGTTCTGTATTCTGCCTGTAATAGTAAAAATAAATACAGTACATATTTATTATTAATTTGTATAATTCCATTTAGCACTTAGCGAGTTTTATACATAACCATAATGAAATCAGAGTGTTGCACTGGTTGATTAATATTCAGATTTTTCTCGACTCCAGTAAGTATTTTTTAAAAGTGTTGAAATTTCAGTTTTAACAACTACGCCTCTTATCAACAAAAAAGTATTCTACTTTTATTTTAAAAAAATGCTGCCAGAAAGTGACCATGGTCTGTTCCTTCAATAATTAATTTAAAAAAAAAAAAAAGTTACTAGGGTCAAAAAAATATGTCAAAAGTTCAGTGTAAAATTTTTGATCAAACTATAATAAACAAATTTTATGTTGTTACTCTAAATTAATACATACAATACATAATAATTAACACCTAAATAGGCATGGATACATAATAATAAAACTGGGGAGGGCAGTATTTTATGTAAAAAAAAAAATAATAAATAAATATACTGATTCGCCAACATAAATATTAAATCTAAATTTATGGGGGGGGGGGTAGTAAATTCACACCTCAGTACTTGTAACCAAAATTATGTTGAGATATATATATATATATTTTTTTTTTCACAATCACTGCACAATTTAGGATACTGTATACTGTAACTTTAATGTATTACTTTAATATTCAGTATTGTACATTAGATGTGATTATAAATTCAGTAAAAAAAAATATTTTATTTTAAAATCCATTAAAGAATTCATCATAGATTACGTAGGTACTTTTTAATTGGTGTGATAGTTCACACGAATTTTTGAGTGAAAAGCTGTTTTCTATACCATAAGGATGCATGTTAAATGACTCCAAAACACTAATTAACTTTTTTTTTTTTTTTTTTTTTTTGTGGTGAAGCTATTTGAGATAGAAATTTTTGGTTTTCATTTCTCAATAGAGGGATGGTTAAACTATTTCTAGAAAATAAAATATTGAAAATAAATGAAATCGTTCGCTCTACTTTAACTTGATTCCCTTGATATTTTATTTACTGTATCTAATTTTATTTTATACACACCGATTACAAAATGCCGAAGTTTCCTCTAAAAATTATCACTTAAATTTTAATTTTAGCTTTAAAAATATAAAATTATTAGTAGTTGTACTGCATAAAAAAATCATCAAATAATGTGACAATATTTTTTTCACAATCCTCTACAATCTAAGCAATTGAACTCTGTGCTATAACACTCCAAAATTGGAGTGCAACCTAATCTAAAATTTATAGTTAACATATCCTTATATCCAAGCGCAGATCCAGAACCAAATCGGGAGGGGGGGTAGAGAAGAGGGGGGGGGGGGGGTAGAGAAGAGGGGGGGGGAAGCAATGTTAATAACAAAATCTGAGGCAGGGAATTGTCTAAATTGCACATATGCATGTTAATTCTAAAATTTTGAGGGGTAGGGGAGCTAAGCTAAACTAGAGCTCCTGTAGAAACGATGAAAGATGCCATGTAAAAATAAAGCTCAGGTTGAATTTTACATGACATGCCGCTCCAAGGGAGGGGGGGAGGGTCATTGAGCAAATCCCCCCCTCCCCCCCCCCAAGGTCCCAAAATACATTGAAGGTATTACCACCCCCCACCCACCTCAAAATTTAACATTGCGGGACAGGGCACCCCCTCCCCCTCCAGAGCTGCGGGCTGGATCTGCCTCTGATGACATGCCGTAGCAATTTTAGATTATTTAAAGGCACCTTAATGGTGTAAAAATATCAAGATTATCATGTATTAGTAAATAAATAGTGTTAATTTTGCTTACACCACACAATGCCCTTTGCATTATATTTAAATTTTAAAAATATAAATGATATTTGAGATGACGGTAGGTATAATTATAGTCTTGTGCAAAGAGTAGGAAGACTAGTAAGTGTTATGAGAGCCCATGCCATGGGCCGGCTCAGAGGTTGATTATGTCACCTGCTGACAGGGGCGGATCTAGCGCGAGGCTCTGGAAGGGGGGGGGGGGGGGGTGCCTTATCCCGCAGTATTAAATTTTGAAGTGAGAGGGGGGCGAGACTACGCGCTAGGGCTTGAAACAAATAAAAGGCGATGCTACCTGCTGCCAGCTGATTTTTTCTAAGGTATAACATGAACTTTTCAACGTTAAGTTCATGTTACGAGCGAGAAAGCTGTGATGAGGGAAAGAGAAATTTTTGCTTCAGACTTTAGCCGTGTAGAGAAGCTAGCGTTAGCCTTCCATATGTTATAGTTCATTGCTTCTGAAGTTACAATACCGGTAGCATATATATGGTCCTACAAAACTATATCTATTATGTAATGCACAGTTCATCTGGTTGTGCTGATGGGCTGATAATGTGATAAGGCTCTGATGATGTATGCATGATGCATAAATAATTATACCATACGTTTCATATATATATATATATATATGTCCTCATTAAATAACTTCTCATTTGAGGGGTGAGGGAGATAGAGATTTGAGTGGTATGATATATACTACGCCTAAATTTATCAACACGAGCAGAGAGAAAGGTTAACAATCTGCAAGAGATCCGTTTCAAAACACTGTATCTTTAAAAAAAAAAAATTACAACATAAACTAAAACAGAAGAGCTTATTGGTTGTTGAATTAAAAAAAAAAGTTTAGGACTTTGTACCTTGTAGATAGACTAATAGAGGCTATAGGGCAAATAAATTACAGCCAGATCGAAAGGCTATTCATTCTACGTTCACAATGATTAGAGAAAGATTGTTAAGAATTAATAGTCTTGAGAGGATTACGGCATACACGCAAACAAGGCTTCAGCATGCTTATCTCATTCTCAGTTTATGGTAAGTGCAAATACACTTGAAATATTATAGCCTTTATTTTATAGCATGCGCTGCATGCATGCAGCCTCCCATGAAGAGACGGTTGGTGTTCACAAAAATGAAGATAACCTGTTAGATTACAGATTTGAAATAGATATTATAAGCAAATACTATTTTTAACCTTGTTATATAGAATATATAGTGGCTGTAAGGTATAGGGAATACATTCCAGCAACCAAAAATCGTAGAATTCTTACCATTATTGCTGAATTAGTTTTGAATGTTGCTACAGATGTCTTCCCCCATATAAGCTTTATCTGGTCGGCAACACGGTGCCCTGCAAGGCGAGGCAGTTGACTAGTAAAAGCCATAGTCGTGTATCGTATGCTTTTTACTTGAAATGACCCTGGAAGATCTTTAGCTTGTTACACTCTACGTCACGGTGCAGAAAGGCAAAAAGACTGAAAAAGATTAGTCTGACTGCTAGCAGATATTTGTGACAAATTTTGCCCAATCAAAAGCGAGGGAGGAGCTACGTTTGTGGAACAGCTTATTCCCCTGTTCTCAAACTTCCTGCAGCACAGACCGCCTGGCACGAGTGAAATAATATAGAATAATATACTGCTGAAATTAGATAATTTTTAATTTCAAATGAATTAACAACTAATATATTTATTTTATGTTATAATAGTGTAAATAATTATGTTATAATTAAAATTAAAATATTGTACAATATCTAGTATTTAATTATTTATATATCATTAATAAATTTAATATATATAAATAATATATAAATCATTAAAATCATAAATAATTAAATATATATATATATATATACATATATATAATGCAAAATATATAGTAGCTTATTTATAATATATACTTAAATATATTACAATGTATTCTACAAATATATATATATGTTTTAATTACTATACCAAAAGCCAAATTGAGGCAGAGAAGCCGAGAAAAATGACCAAAACTAGTTTTGAGCATCTAACGACTGGTATATAAATATAATTAATATGCTAGTAAAAATTAAGTTCTTGTTTATCGAGCATCGGGTATCATGAGCAAAATAAAAATCGAAATAATATAATATTTCGGGTTTTGCTCAATACTATTATAGTTTTGCGCTCAAGTAGAAATGAGCAAAACCCAATGAAGACTTTCATTTCGGCTTTTGCTCATTTCCATCTAAACATAATTATTATTAAACTCTAGCTATTTCTGCGCATCGCGGTATTTCAAAAAATTATTAATTTGAGGTACATCGTGCCACAGACTTAATAATGTATATATATTTATATCGATAGTATACTTGGGGTGTACGTTAATTGTTTATTTATATAATAAATATGTTACATATATACCATAATTTTTTTACTTTATTACTTAAAGTAGAGTGAGCGAGTTCATTTTTTTTTAATATTTTATTTTTTAAAAATAGTTTAGGCTGCCCTCTATTGAGAAATGAAAACCAAAAAATTATTCCATCTCAAATAGTTTCACCACAAAAAATTCCCAAAGTTGGTGTTTCGGAGGCCTTTAACGTGCAATGCAGCCTTATGGAATATGGAACATAAAACCGCGTTTTACTCCAACATTTTCTGAACTATGGTACCATTTAAAAAATACTTACGTAATCTATGATGAATTCTTTAATGAATTTTCAAATAAAAAAAAATTTTTACGGGGTCATTTTCTTGGATAAAAATCATGAAAATCCTTAATTATGGGAATTAACCCGGCCGCAAAAACTTAAAGATTTTTTTCTGAAAAAATGGCTCCGTAATTTTTTTTTTATTTAAAAATCCATTAAAGAATTCATCATAGATTACGTAAGTATTTTTTAAATGGTACCATAGTTCAGAAAATGTTGGAGTAAAACGCGGTTTTATGTTCCATAAGGCTGCACGTTAAAGGCCTCCGAAACACCAATTTTGGGAATATTTGTGGTGAAACTATTTGAGATGGAATTTTTTGGTTTTCATTTCTCAATAGAGGGCAGCTTAAACTATTTTTAGAAAATAAAATATTAAAAAAAAATGCAATCGCTCACTCTACTTTAAATTCTCATTATTTTTGAGCAAAGATACCCTGAAATTATATAACTTATTGTGAATACATATATAATAATTTATGTTAACCTGCAGCAAAATTGATGACTGCAAAATAATCCTAACAATGTCCTAACTTAAAACCATTTTTAATTAAATAAAAAGTAAGATATGTATCTGTTCCCTGAAAAAACATTTCTTGGGGAAAACAAACATTCCATGCAAAGTAACAAAATATTTGTCAACTTTTGCTGGCAATATATTTTTTATTCAAAGCTTTATTGATTTTTAATTAATTTTTTTATCGTAACTGTTCAACGCCGGCTAAAACTATACACAATTATTTTAAAATTGATAAAGCTTTGAATAAAAAATATATTCCCAGCAAATATTTTTGTTTGCAAATATTATTTTACGTTGGATGCAATGATTGTTTTTCCAAAAAAAAAAAAATCTCTATGGAGGAGGTACACTTCTCACTTTTTATTTAATTCAAAATTATTTTTTCAAATTAGGACAATTAAACTATTTTCGGCTATTTTTATTGCAATGTAAATATTTCACTGTCATAACATGTTTTATTAATTTTATATAAATTTTTAAGTGCCATATATGTGCGCAAATCGGGAAAGTCATGAAAATCAATTGAAAGAACCCGAGGTTGTTCTGTCAAAAAAAATCACAGAAATTAAAATTTTTGCTTCAAAAAATATGAACTTACTACTAAAATTTAAGAAATAAATTTGCTATGTGTCAGCATGTTTTTTTTACAATATTCTGGGCTTATTGGAACCTGCAGAGAGTTACAACACTCCAAAGTTCAGGTGACTCAACTTGTGAATCCGAGAGTAGTAACCCTGATTGAAAATCAAATTTTTAAAGCTGAACCAAAATTAACACTTTTTTTTTTTTTTTTTTTTTTACACATTCGGGTACATTACTAGAATTATTTCGGTATATAATTATGTTCCACAATAATTTGATAAGATTATTTTCCTAATTGTGCATTTTTTGACCCAAAGTCACACAGAAAAATGTTCCAATAAGGTTTTAGTTGTTACATTGGGATTTTATACTTGCAAAACTCCTCGATTAAAAAAAAAAAAAATAGGTGAAAGAAAAAAATATATAGAAAATATGACTAGCATTATCACCAAAAAAAGTTTAAATTAATTTTTCCTTAGAATCTAAAATTCCATAATAAAAAATACATAAAATCTCGCGATATTTAGACATATTTGTATTAAAAAATATAGGCATGCCACGCCCCCTTTTTGAAAAAATCGCGCCTGCGGCGGGCTGCTTGGGGGGCTCCGCCTCCCAAACCCCCCGATGGTACGGAGGCCCCCGCCTTTCATTGCTCAGTAGGCCTTTTGACCCCAGTCCGACCCTGATTAATAGTATATTAATATTGTAATATTTGTCGGCTCAAGTTTCGTATTTTGATTTTGCGTATGTGAATATCTAACAGTAAGATTATAAATAATATAATATATACTCTCAGCTCTCATGCAGAGTTTTCTGAGGTTTTCTCTGTCTCTGTGAATAAATTAAAGATCTGAAAAGTTCAACTTCGATCTCACCTCATTTGATTGCAATAGAGCGTTTACCGCGTTTATCCGCGCATGCGCATATATCGGTGGAAAATTTTGTCACATTTGTCTGCTAGGGGCGTAACTCCGGCTCTGCGCACAATTTTTTGCGCTCCGCTCCCTCGTCCCTCCTTGCCAGTGATGTGAAATTCGCGCGAAATTTGGTCCGCGAATATGCGCATGCGAATATGCGCGAATATGCGCGCAAATGCGCGCATATGCGCGAAAGATACTTTCAAGATGGCGGCCGCGCGCAATTAAAATCACGTGAGCACCTCGGCAGCCTGAAAGGCCGATTGCTTTAATTCCATGATTAATTAACTCTAATTTAATCCAAACACTAATTAAGCAAGGGATTATACCAAGAAAAATAAGAAAAGACTCTCTGTAGCATTTACTGTAGTTTTAACCAGTTTTAAATTGCTATTTTTGTGGCGGGAAAGTCAATTTTCAATATGCGCGCATATGCGGCCGCAGATTGCCCGCGAATATGCGCGAATATGCGCGCATATTCGCCGCGAATATGCGCGGACTAACATCACTGCTCCTTGCGCTCCTTGCTTCCCTCCCCCCTTAAAAGTTGTATCATGCCCTCCCCCCATGATACAACTATAAGCCCTCCCCCTTTTATATCGCCATTTTACTCGAAAGCTCGAAAGGGGCGAAACGTAAACATTTTGGGAAAAATCATTTCCTTGCCTTACATGAAAATAAAATTAATCTGATCAAAAAAGTTTGTCAAGTTATACTCTAACTCTGAAACAAATTTATTACAATTTTATAGCGTAAGTATGTATGATAAACTTGAAAGTTGTGGTGCCATGGCGATCAAGTGTTATTTATTTTTTGTTTGTTTCTTTCACCTGCTTATATCATCTTGTTTTATTAAAGAATTCATAATACGACACACATTTTATCTTCATCAACCATCACAAGATGTTCAAGATGTGCTTCAAATTAATGTCATTGTCAATGCAGAGTATATTCAGTATGATTAGGATAAGTAGAAGAATAGGATATATCCTAAGTATGATATGCATACATCATGCCAGAAGGTGTAGACAATTAAAGTGGGCGTATACCAGAGACTTTTCTTGTGTTTGATTCTTGTCATGAACGGATTATATATGCAGGATATGTAACCGACAGGTGTGTTTAAAGTGTCTATACACTTGCCTTATATGAGCTTAATTATGAGTGATGTCATAAAAGACATTTTTGGCATGAGCAGAAAATATAAGTAGGAGTTATTTTCTCTGGCACGTTTGAGTGATAAGAATTTTCACATGCAGCGACTGACCTTCACTCCACAAACTCAATGCGCATTGTTGTTGATGTGATATATATGTAAACAACAAGATACTTTTAACGTCTCTATCGGTACTGCATGTATCATTTGAGTGAGTTTCGTCAGAATAATAAGCTGTCTGATGCTTCAGAGAAAAATTCTGAGGAGGGTTTACCATAATAAGTGGGTGTAAGAAAGGTGGATGGATACATGCAACCTCGGCCTATATATTGTTTTGCTCAATCCTGTATTCAATTTGGGGTGGGGGGAGGAGAGGAGGGGATTACACTTCTGGACGCCACGAACTTTACTGCTGCTTTGTTTGTAGGCGTTATCACACAGTCTATGAAGGCTTGGTGAACCAAAACTCTTTTAATTTGCTATTTGTAGACTGACAATGTGAGTGCTCTTCTTACATCTCCTAAAATTGCAACTCTGCATCTAGCTCTTTGTCCATTGCAGCTGCAGCTCTAGCAAATGAAGCAGGAGTAAAGTTCATGCTGTCCCGAAGCGTACAGCAGAATATGCGAATCATTCAATCTTAAATTGTCAGCAGAAAGCTTTCTTTTTTTCTCTCATTCTTTTCTTGTATTAATTTCATACAGCTTAAACTTAAGCTTGACTCCTCTGTTGTGAACTGCAGAGATACAGTAATAGATCTCTATCTTATCTTTTTATATATAGCATAAATATTATATGATACATGCCCACACACTCCTTTAGGAATAAAATTGCTGTTGACTGTCTGCTCCCTCACGTCAGTGATGTTAATAGTTTGTATACCAATATGTATATGTCTTACATTGATCAACTCTAGCTGGGTCCTTCAAAATCAATATCAAATAATGTTGATATAATATGTGAAGTAAAGAAATAAAAGTATATAATAAATATTCAACATTCTTAATCTACGTAGTACATGTTAATTAAAGTCAATAGGGAGATGGCAGGTTGGAGTGAGTTTAGTGACAGAACTAGGAAATGTAGATATATTGGGAGGAGGGGTCATCATTGGAAGTTGGAGTTCAGGGGTAGTGGAAGTGGTGTGGGGAAGTATTCCTTCATAAACCGAACAGTGAGGGAGTGGAACTCCCTGCCATCCAAGGTGGTGGGGGCGAAGAGTTACGAGAGATTTAAGAGTGCATTGAGAACTACATTGCGAGCCACCGTGGTTTAGCCACCGTGGTTTAGCCACATTTGCCGCAGATCGTTAAAAATAAAAAAATCAAGACCACATAGCCCAAAAAGAAAGCAACTGTATTTAGCAGTATTACTAACTACAAATTATTATTTCAGAATGAATCCGGACGATCCCAGCCTCCCGCTTGTGACTGTAGCAAATCTTTCCACTACTGCCAGTTCTGCAAGACCGCCATCACCAGGTCAGTAGTCGAACGTTATGACAAGAATCAAACAATGGGGAACTTTCTGGTGAATTTGGCTACATTAAGACATCCGTGGCATTAACAAGAGTCAAATTTTGTATATGGCTCATTGTCTCTGAAAATAAAATCAATTTTTAATCTTATATTTTGTAACTATGATTAAATTATAATTTTAATACAGTACACATATTACATATTATGAAAAGCTATAATCTGTATTGAAACTAAATTTGAATTACAGTATTATGACTATGACATCACCATTTTGGAGGGTTAAAAATAAATAAATAAATAAACAAACAAACAAATAAATAAATAAATAAATAAATAAATAAATAAATAAATAAATAAATAAATCAAAAATTTAAAAAAAAAAGTGATAATAACAATTAGGTTCTCTAACAAAATACTGTACAGTACTATGCAATAAAAAAAATCATGCGGCTTGTCTATTGTAAATTGTTTATAAAATTTGTATTGCATTTTGTAAGAACCTGTTAAACAATTTTAATAATACTATATTAATTGATTTTTTTTTTTTCCATTAATACAATACATTCACTGTAACAATCCATTTAGTTAATTGTTCTCTCTCTGTTCTCAGCACCTGCACATACGTCTGAAGTTGAGTCCAACGAACCTCTCCTACTGGTGAAGAGAAAACGTCACAAAGTAGCCAAGCCGGAAGAATGGGAGAAAACAGAGAACAAGAGACTGCGGATGGAAGGAAAGGTTTACCTGGGACGAAAATGTCACGACGGAACTACAGTGAAAACAAACAGACCAGAGAGAACAATGGGGCCAATGTGTACGTCTAAAGTTTGTGCGAGCAGTAATTTTAAAAGAAAGTGCAGTTTATTTTCATTTGAGGAAAGGACAGCTATCCATACAAGGTTTTGGAGAGACTTAAATTGGGACCAAAAGAAAATGTTTATCATCGGTCATGTTACTGTTAGTGCTCATTCAGAGGATAAGAAGTCCCATAAATCACACTCCCTAACTTATCATTTAACTAACGCAACTAATAAACGATTGGTAGTTTGTAAACAAATGTTTTTAAACACACTTAGCGTTGGAGAAAGATGTGTTTTAAGTTGGACTAAAAATAGTAGTTATGGAATACCTATTCCAAAAAATCATATTATTAAAGAAAAAAATAATGATGAAGATAAATTTAAAATTCAGTCATTTTTAGAATCTTTACCTAAACAACCTTCTTCTCATAGTAGTCGTAAACAGACACCAAAAGTTTATGTTCATGAAAGTTATTCAAGTATGATACAATTGCACAAAAGTTATGCTAAATATTGTGAAGATAATAATATAAAGTCAGCAAGTCGGACGACATTTCATCGAGTGTTTGTAGCTTCTAACCTCCAGCTGGTAACTCCTGAAAAAAGTCAGTGTGACCCTTGCTGTAACAAAGTGCAGAAAAAGACGAAACAAAAACCAACAGACGAGACGAGAGAGAATGTTGTGAGGCCCCAAGTTCCACCCCCGCAGGGACCAGCTGCCCCCCAGATGTCAGAGTGGCCTTGCCATTTTCTGTCCTCCCTCCCCTCATCACGGCCCTATGATTCAAGTTTCATTGGAGTAGCGACTGCCCAACCAATGGAACACCACTGGCACGCCAATTTGATTTGAGTATAAATTATAGGTACGGTATATGTTGCAAACTAACATACTTTTAAATAGCAAAATTTGATGGTGAAAGTCAGAAATATGCTCATGTGCAGCTCTGACAACTCAAAAGTCTGTTTTACATTTAAAAATAAATAGTAAATAAATAGACATTTGGGAAAAAAAAAATCTTTGAATCTTGAATACCTTGATTTTAATACAGTACTCTGATTTTTTAATATTTTTTTTTAACATTTCACTGATAATATTACTGTACTGTATTAATACTGTTTGTTGGGAATATATTTTGGACGTTCACCACCAAAATGTAGCTTTTCAGCAATTTCTCAGCTGTCATTTTTTCTGTCAACTCTCATTTTAACATTTATAATTGAATACAAAGGTCATAAAAGATGTAATCATATAAAGTACTTCTGATGATGAAGCTGTAAGAGCTCAGCTAATATGATTTAAATGGCCCATACATTAATATGAGAGAAATAGGAACTGTGATTTCTCTAACTAAAAAATCACCAACATGATGTCTTTTGAATCTTTGATGTGTATGTGGAGCAACTGCCAGTTGGATAGTTCAGTGACTAAATATATTTGCAGCGGATATTCAACAGATACATACTTTTTTATGGGTTGGGCAATTAAGTTTAGCTTAAAACAAGCAGAGCTAATACTTTTTTTAAGACTAAAATTTTTATAAAGTGGAATATATATATATCATAATCCAGGGTAGAACATAGAAATACAGACTTCTAAATTTATTTCTTTATGTGTTAATTCATAATTTTTATAAAATGCAGTTTACTGCATAACTGTATGCTTTATAGTTAAATTATAGGCACATGCAGCTTGTTATACATTTATACATGTGACATGTGCTACTATAATAATATATTTGTAAAATGAACTTATATTTGTGTGTTAATCTGTTATTAATTGTTCATGTAATTATATCTTGACTATATATTTATACCAGAGTGTGGAGCCGGATCCGGATCCAGAACCGGTTGAGAACCGCTAAAAATCGAGGAAATCCGGATACGGATCCAAACGGAACCGCTTTTTTTAAAAGGGGATCCGGATCTTCGGAACCGCTTTTTTAAAAAGGGGATCCGGATCCGGGTCTTCGGAACCGCTTTTTTAAAAAGAAGATCCGGATCCTTGGATCCGCTTTTATAAAAAATTTAAAAAAGGGGATCCGGCTCAAAGGTAAGGTAACACCACCAATGTTAAAAAAAAATCCCTCACACAAAAATTCTGAAAAAAATTTAAAATGTTCTCCTCTACACCCTTTATCAGTAGCTAAAATATCAGGTATACAAATACGATCTAGTTTTTGAGTTTTGAATTTTTAAAGTTGACTAATTTAACATGTAAGTTTCATTTCTCCATGTTAAAGTAGTCAACTTTAAAAATTTATAACTCAAAAACTAGATCGTATTTGTATACCTGATATTTTAGATACTGATAGGGGGTGTAGAGGGGAACATTTTAAATTTTTTTCAGAATTTTTGTGTGAGGGATTTTTTTTAACATTGGTGGCGTTACCTTACCCTTAAAAAAAATTTAATTTTAAACTTTTTAAAGATATTGTATTATTATATATAATATATAGTCATATATTTTATAATTTTATAATATTTCATTATTTATATTTTATAAATTTATATTATAGAATAATTTTTTTATTAAATAATTAAAATTAAAATAATTCATGGACCGAATCCTCTTACGGCTTTTCTACCGTTAAAGAGCATCGCGCGATCGGGATATCCGATCTCCCTTTATTATCCGTTTCCTTCTCTTCCTCGTCACTGTCATTGCATTGGTCACTTGTTTACTTTTTTGAGTCTCGATACCTGCTCTTTATTTGGACCTGCTGCAATTAAGAAACTCTCCAACTTTTGACTGCAATTGATTCAGTGATGTTACATTTTTAGTTGAACGCAGTGTACACTCGTCACCTCGGCTAATGAAAATTTAGTAAAATTTACCTTTGCGGCCTTGTTATTCAGTAATCACCATGTTGCGTGAGAAATTACTAAATTGTTAAAAATGATAAAAATACCAGGTATGGTGATTAACATGGCTATAGTTAGAAATTTACCAAGGCGACATGCAATATATATATATATATATATATATATATATATATATTAAAGACATATGCAAAAAATTGTACTAAATATGCAGCAGAAGGTAGATAATTTGAAAACACGAAAAAAAAAAACAAAAAAAAATTGGAACCACAAAGAACCGGATCCCCTTTTAAAATAAAAGGATCCGGATCCTCAGTATCGCTTTTTTAGAAAGGGGATCCGGATCTTCGGATCCGCTTTTTAAACAAGGGGATCTGGAACCGGTTTTTCGGAATAAACAAGCGGATACGGATCTCGGATCCGCTTAAAAAAGCGACCGGTTCCACTCCCTGATTTAATTTCAGGGATTTACTTTTGACCCATTGTAAAAGTTTATGATTACGTTAAACTAATTTTCCAACAGCTCTGAACAGCATATCAGTTATTTTTATTTTTTATCCAGCTGGTAATATTATAGCAATTATTTGCTTTTATTTGAAATAGTGCAAATCAATTTTTTGGCTGCATTGTTTACTACAATTTTCAAATGTATATATTATACATTTTAATTCTAAAAAAAAAATAAAAAAACTAATTTTTGTAGTATATTATTATGTTTATTAATTACTGCATAATAATAATATATAATAAAGAAAGGATAAAAAAATTATGTAAAACTGCAATACATGACTATACTGTATATTATTTAAAAAAAAATAATACGAGTTAAATTTTTGTTGTATTTTTTAGTTTTAAAAAATCCATAATTTATTTTGCATTGTCAATTTGTTATGCTTCAATGGTGATTTTTAATGAAAAATTTTCATTTTTTTTTTTTTTTTTTTTTTTTTTTTTTTTTTTTTTTTTTTTTTTTTTACAAGGATACACCCCTAAGAGCTTACAGCTTGCGGCGGGGTACTGGGTAGGGAACGGATAGTGGCCACGGCCTGCGTGCTTACGCGTCCCAGCATTCGCTGAGGTGAGACTGAGGGAACCGTGGAAAACCTCAGTCAGGACGGACACCTCTACTTTTTCGCAGTGTACCAAAGCGATGTCCAAAGCCTGGGGAACCACACACAAGTGCATCACTGCACTGGGTGGAAAGCGAGACGAATTTACCCCAGGGAGGGAGCAGCGTATTTTTTACTTGAAACGGTCACCCATCCAAGTACTAACCACGCTCGACGTAGCCTGACTTTGGTGATCTAACGAGAACCGGTCAATGCACTGCGCCACGCTCGACCTATGTCTGCATGTACGTGTGATCTAAAATAAACATATTATAATATATTACTTAAAACTTAAATTGATTTTAATCATAATATTTTATATTATTCTGTCTTCGATCGCTATTTATATAATTATTAAAAAAAATGCTTAAATATGTATAAGAGTTTTTCGTTAAAAAAAAATAGAATATGCACCCCAAAAATCATAGACATGTGACAGAAATTCTCTTCAATATTTTTGATCACCAATATCACCATTGTAACTATAAATATAATATTTATAATTTTGTGAGCTCCAATCATCTCTGACAGAGTGCAGCTAGCTATAGCTCATATCATATATGGTGTAACAAAATACAAAATACTAAAAATCTTAAAGGATCTCGAGCCAAAGGAAAGGGATAATGGTCATGCAGGTTGGTATCTTCTCTCCTATAAACGCAATTTTACGATGCAGGGGCCTGAGGGGGCCCACTGGTACCAAAATGAATGGCCTACTCTGGCGGGCCCTCAAAATTACAGCTAGTATAATTTGTGTATTTTTCTTCTGACCATGCATGCGCGCATGCAGTTCCGAAAAAAAATACATAATTAATTTTTAAAATCATAGCCAAGGAGAATACATATCCTCCTTGATCATAGCGCTACAAAAATCAAATGACAAGTGCGCATCACGTGCCGTCACGTGTTGTGACGTCAGAGATCAATCAGCTGTGGATTGTTTTGGAGAAAAACAAAACTTTTTATTTACTGCAGTAATTGTCAAACTGACAGCACTGTTGTGGGATAATTAGATTACTATTTTTATCGATTAATTGTGCAATTTTAACGTGGAGTATTTGTCTCAAGTGTGGAAGTTAGAACCAGTGAAATATAAGAGTTTGGATTTTGTAATGTTATCGTCGTCATCAACTTGTTTATCTCATGTTGAAGTAACTCGTCATGCGATTTGGATTTGCTATCAGCAAAGATAAAACAGTTACGAGCAACTTATTGCTGTGAAGCTTTGAGTTGCAACTTTATATATTTAGACGTGAGCTCGAACTAAGAGGCCCAAAGAGTATAAAAAGAGAGTGAAGCTTGTTCGTGCTTCAAGGTCGTTTTGTGGTCCTGGCTTATTCTTCTGACATTACATATATAGACAGTTATATAATATGTAACCACAAGGTGCTGAAACTTGATATATTCCTCATGTGACTTTAATATAAAACTCTATAGTGAAAACTTGTCTACGCTAAACTTCCACAATGCCAAATCTTATGTGTTCAAATATTTTCTCAAGATGGAGATTATGGATAAGACCTGTTGTAATGACATTATATGCAATAATTTTAGTTGTATTATTGCCTTTAATTATTGGAAATGCATTAAGAAATGGAGTTAATAAAGATCAACAGATATCATTGATTGGTGGAATATTTGTACTGATGGCGTTACCTATTTCACTTTGGGATATAACACAACATTTAGTGTTTTATACGAAACCATATCTTCAAAAACACATTGTCAGGTACGTTAATAACAAGTGAAGTGAAGTAAACATCCTGCATATTGTTTGCTTGTGAATAGAGGCAAACTTTATGGGCTGCCTACTTTAATCGGAAACAATTTTACATATTTAGGTCTGCATAATTTTCTACTTCATACAGTAAGAAAGGGGAGGGGGTCCCACCAATACTATATACTGTACAGTATTATAATTAACTCACATTAATGATGAGATATTGTCTTCTATAATTTGGGAACCGCAACACCGTCCAGAGTCCATCTGGCTGGGCCGCTAGAAATGCAAATGCAGCTCCGGCCGTGACGAGACTGGCCTTTGAAGACTATAATACAGTACAGAAAAATTATGGCAACATTTAAAAAAAATATATAAAAAACTCAACATTGGAGTGAATGCGCCATTTAACATGGACAAGGTCTTATTTACTTGCCAAACCACCTCAATTTATTTGAAGAAAGTTCATGCATACAGTATAACAGATCTTGGTTTACCACTAGACAGTTCAGTCTAGACTAGACGGTGCCGGGATATATCAGCCAATGGAAAGGTAAGCCAGTTGTCATTCCAACCTTTCCATTGGCTGATATCCTGTCTGATATAATTATGTAATTGCCTGGTGGTAAACTAAGATCTATTACACTGAACATTTGGATTTAACAGTTTAACATCAAAGTGTTGTAAAGTTGTAAGGACTAGATTTTTTTATTCCTTTTAGGATCTCTTGAATATAAGGGATGCTACTAGTTAAATTTTAAAGTTTCATACCTACAGTGAAGGGAGAGCTTAAAATCTACGAGCATTTCAGCCTTCAATTTAAGGCTATATCACTCATCCAAGATGAATTGTTGTTCCAATTATGATAATCTAAAACTAAGTTGGCTTGAATTTTTTAATAATAATTATTTTGATTTTGTTTTCAGAATCCTGTGGATGGTACCAATTTATGCACTAAATGCTGTGAGTATGTCCAAACCAAATTTTTTTAACTTCATTAATACATACTACATGTATACCTGTAATACTTTAAAAGAGAAGAGTCTATATAAATTCAAAAATTCAAATTCAAATTCAAAATATTTTTATTAATTCCATTTCTCCTACAATCATAATATCAATACATGATATATGTTTAGGTTTTTAGGACAAGTCAATAGTAACTAGCTAAGCTGTAAAAAGACAATTACACTATTATATAACATTAAAAACAAAAAATCAATTAACAATGATATCATTAAAGTCATAGTCCAAGTATTTCTGCACACTATAAAAGCACTTGTCAATTAACATTTTTTTCACAGCTGTTTGAAATAATTTCACATTTCCAATACATTTAATCTTACTTGGTAACTTATTATATAATCGGAGGCAGCTAAGAAACGGACCGTTCTTGTACATATTAAGTCTGCACCATTTGGGTGCTATCACATGTTTTAAGTTTCTTGTATTATGACCATGATTTACTTCATGCTGTTTAAAAACATCCATATTCTTTTTAACATAGCTTACACTTTCAAAGATAAGAATACTTGGCAGTGTCAAAATTTCATTATTTTTAAATAGATTTATACAAGAATACCTCCTCTTTACAAAATACATGAGACGTATTACTTTTTTCTGTAGTTTAAACAGTCTATTAAAATCAGGAGAATATCCCCAACAAATGATGCCATATTTCAAAAGTGAATAAAAATTTGAGTAGTATAAAGTTTTTAAACATTCAATTTCACATTCATGCCTCAGTTCACCAATAGCAAAAATTACTGAGGAGAGTTTTTTACAAATATAGTCTATATGATCTATCCATCTCAAATTTTCATCAACAATTATACCCAAGAATTTTGTATTGTTTTTAAGTGTGATATATTGATCAGCTGCAGAAACTGATGTGATTGTTGAGTTTTTATTTTTAATATTCTGAAACTGCAAAATTTCTGTTTTATTGACATTAAGTATTAAACCAAGATTATTAAAATAAACTTTAACCTTTTCAATTGAACTTATTATGTTATTTATGAGTACATTATTATTTTCACCAGTTATTTTTAAATTAGAATCATCAGCATATTCCACAGACATACAGTTGCTGTGATCTATAATTAAAGGCAAATCATTTATGTATAATATGAAAAGTATCGGTGCCAGACAAGTGCCCTGCGGAAGGCCGTATACAAGTGTTTTCTCCTCAGAGTAACATTTAACCATATTATTAGTTATAATGGAAGGTATTTCTACTGTCTGTGTCCTATTTTCAAGAAAAGATTTTATCCAGTTGAGGCTTTGTCCTCTGATTCCATATTTATAAAGTTTATTTAACAAAATTTCATGTTCAACCATATCGAATGCTTTAGACAGATCCAAGAAAATTCCAGCAGTTTGCTTTTTGTTATCTATACTCTCTAATAAACTGTCAATTAATTGAAACATAGCTGTTTCCGTAGATTTATTTTTACGGAATCCGTGTTGAAATTCTGATAGGACTTGATTTTGTTCTAAAAAAGGCAGGAATTTTATCAGAAATGCTTGTTCAAATAATTTAGAGAACACAGAGAGTAGACTTATAGGTCTATAGTTTGCTACATCAGTCTTTGATCCTTTTTTGTAAACAGGCTTTATGATTGCATGCTTGAGAGCAGAAGGAAATTTACCATCAATAAAAGATTGATTAATTATGTCTGTGATAACCATATTAATCTCTTCTGAACAGGACTTCAGAACAAAGTTTGACACATTATCAAAACCATATGACTTTTTATTTTTTAAATGTCTGATAATTTTTTGCAATTGATTATTTGTTAAAGGTGACAAAAACATTGATTTTGGATTTACTTTAATAAAACCATAAATATTTGAATTTTGAGTAGCAGAGTCAATTTTGTCTTTACATTCTGATATGCAATTTTCAAAATAATCACTAAAAATTTGTGCCATACTTTGAGGATCATTAATACTTTCTTCATTTACAGTTATATTTGAAATTTTACCCTTCCCTATGGTTTTACCATGTTTCCTTCTTATAATATCCCACATTGTTTTTGATTTGTTTTCAGAATTATTTATAAGCCTTGTGTTTTTTTTCTTACTAGCTAGTCTAATTAATTTATTATAAATATACTTATATTTTTTTACATATTCATCAGTCCATATAGTTATGATATATAAAAAATATTGTTATGATAATGCTTCACTACCCCAAAGCCTGCTTCAAGAACTTAAAAACTTCTTCACCAATTCTTGTTACAAAGATCTAAATTACAACATTTCTAAGATCTTGCCAATTTTTTAGAGCCTGATTAGAACTTAAAGATCTATATTGATGATTCCAGTGGATCGGACTGGTGGTTCCCTCCATCTCCATCTACGTGGACAGTCTGAGGGAGTGCTACGAGGCCTACGTCATTTACAACTTCATGATTTACCTGCTCAACTACTTGGAGATTGAAGTGGACGTTGAGTCGAGACTTCAGAACAAGCCTCGGGTCAAGCACATCTTTCCTCTGTGCTTCCTCAGTCCGTGGGAAATGGGAGAGTAAGTTAATTCTTCTGCTTATTGTTTGTAAAGTATTGTTGGTAATGTCTGTTGTTGTTGGTGTACAGCTGTTGATTTAGATTGATTAAAGTACATATTATCTTATGGAAAATTATAGATAATTATAAAAATGGAATCGATAACTAGCGCCAACAATGTCATTACGTTCTGCGTTCTGGTGGGCAAAATCAGGTACCACTTATCCTATGATTGACAATGAAAAAGGCTCCATCGGACAGATGTTATAATTTTTACAATTATTGAGAATAGAAGACTTTGATGTAAATAGGCATTGGACAGTTGTGCAACGTTGTGCAACATCAGTTTTTTTTTATATATATTTCTTTTTGACCTAATGTCCTTAAAATCTTGCTGCAAAACGATAAGACGTTATAGTTACGCAAAGCCCTCTGTAATCGTGTGTATTAAATTTTTGCATGATGTCACAGCATTTTGCAGCACTTGAGGATTGTAGAGGGTTAAAAAATATGAAAAAAATTATAACAGCTAACTTGAGGTCATGTATCCAAATATGCAGTAAAAAATTCAATTTTTTGTCCAGTGCATTATATTTTAATTCTTTTCTTTCCAGTGACTTTGTCCAGACCTGCAAGCATGGTATTCTTCAGTACACAGTAGTGAGGCCTTTGACAACTGCAATATCATTGTGAGTACACCTTTTCTTTTATCTCTAACTATATAGCCAATGCTGCAATGCTTAATAATGGCAAGAAATATGATATATATTGTCCTCAATAGTTTTAATTTTTAATTTGTGCTCATTAACTTTCCCCGATTCCAAACAAACATTGAAAATTTTAATAACATGAAACAAACATGCGGTAAGAAGTGCTAACCACTAGCATTAAATTTTTTCATTGCAAATTTGCAAATAGAACATATATTTATGTTTGTGTTCTCAGATTTGTTTGAACCCTTTAATCGTTCTGCAAAACGATGTAATGTCATAATATATATACTGTATATAAACATTTAACATACAAGCATAGAGAATGAAATTGAATCCTGGTGTTAGAGGGTTCAAAAATATATGAAGAAAAAAATGAGAATGCAAACATAAATTGAGGTCTTGTATCTAAATTTGAAATGAAAATATTTCATGTGTGTTTTACATTTAGAATTTTCAGTCATTGATAAAGAAGTTTACAAAAAAATTAAACAATTTCTTCTATTTAGAAATCTCTACATAGAAATAAATAAAAGAACCAGGCTTTTTTCTGTATTAATTTGCTGTGTCTGACTTTTAGATTGTTTTGTGTTGCAGCATCTGTGAGATGAACGGAGTGTACGGGGAGGGAGAGTTCCGCGGGGACACGGCCTTCCCCTACATGATCGCGGTGAACAACCTGTCACAGTTCGTGGCCATGTACTGTCTGGTGCTCTTCTACAAGGCCAACCGCGAGGAGCTGGCGCCCATGAAGCCCATTGGCAAGTTCCTCTGCATCAAGGCGGTCGTCTTCTTCTCGTTCTTGTAAGTCAGCAAGGTTTTCAGTAGTATGTGGGCTTGTTTGTTTGACTGTATTATACTATTTTTACACATAAATTCATTTTTTATAATTTTTACCTGTATTTTTTTTATTAATTTATTAATTAATTTGTTTCTTTGTTGATTCGTTTATTCATTTATTTATTTAAAATTTCAACCTAATTATAATTAATTTTAAAATTTTAGATTAAGAAACAAAAAAAATCAATAATGAAGTGTAAATAAATTTTCTCACTGTGTCAATAAGTAGCTTAATAGGGTGTTAAAAAAATAGTGCAGTTGTATTTATTTAGCGTATCTCATAATTGGTGTGTGATTGCAGCCAAGGAATGATTATTGCGATCTTGGTATACTCTGGTGTGATCTCGACTGCCTTTGGAATTGATGACGTGAAAGGAATTAAAGACATCACTGCTAGAACTCAGGTGAGAAAATATTTAATAAAAGAATAATCAAAATATATTGAAGCAAAATACAAAGTCCAGATAATAAACATTGACAATGTAGTGAAGTTGGTGTACAAAACAGAGATCAGTGACTTATGGTCACAAAATTGGTAAATCTTTCAGAGGTTTCCAGAAGTAACAATAGGTGCCAATTAGGTGCGGAATCAGTGGCGTGCGGTGGGTTTAGCAGGCAGTAATGCGGCGGCAAAATTATGGGACCGGACACAGCAAAAGGGGGGTCCGGGGGGCGGAGCCCCCCGGATAGCCCGCCGCAGGTGAATTTTTTTTTAAAAAGGGGGCGTGGCAGGCGACTTTTTAAGCATAAAAATAACACAAAAATATATTATATTTCGACGTTTTATACAATTCTAAAATCAATCACAAATAATTTTTTAAATCAATTTGTAAGACGAGTTAAATTTTTTGTCCGTAATGTCTTTTTTTATATCGATCGTATGACAGTTATATTCATGATCGATCAGCACATAATTAATATATAATATAATTATTTTCACTAAAAACAATACGTATAATTTTTGTATTGTGATTCCGACTATGTACAGCTGCAATACGTGAAAAAAAAATACGCATTTTATTCTCTGCGGTCAATTAAATTCTAATTGTGATCCGCGACGCGGATTGATCAGGATAGCAGTCGATAAATCAATATTTTATTTTCTAAGATACGTAATTTCTTTCAAATAATTTGTTGTTTTGAAAGGTAAAGTCAATTTAATATTAAGAACATGAGTTTAATCGTTTAAAATAATTATAGTGTGGATTTCATAATTGTGAAACTATATATTTGTTTTGCTTTAAAAATAAGAGATAAAGTTTTCGAATCTTATATTTTTTTCCCCGGCAGCATATAATTTACGATCATCCACGAGGCAAAAACATTGGCTCCTCGATCGTCGTCGCTCGGGTCGCTCCCCTCCCTCAACTCCCTCCCAGGACTGAAGCTCGCCCCCACCTCCTAAATCGGTAGAAAGCTCAGCTTTTTCTTTGATGATAAAACTATACGAAAAAACGGGCGTGGGAGGGGAAATGTAGATTCATGCATGGGGAAAACAAAGCTGAGTAAGTCTACCGCTTTCATGCAAGAGGGCGTCTTTGCATTGCACCGCGAATTCATTTACGTTTTTGCGGTAAACGCTTCAATAATTTCAAACGAAGATTTTCACATAGACAAAGATAAATTTTTTTTTTTTATTGAAATTTGACGTGATGAAATTGAAAAAGAAAATATTTATATTCTTTAAAGAAAGCTCAAATTTTCCCTAGATGCGCCGCATCCAACGCATTAATGGACCGCACGCCACTGTGCGGAATGACTGTAGTGCTATCATTTCGGGACCTCTGGAAACCTCCAAAACCTTAGCTAACGGGCAAACTTTATGATTTTTTGTATTGCTTTATTGCATGTTTGGGTAGAGTACCTCAAGTTATGTATTGTTCATGTTTTTCAGATTTTTTTAAACCTCCAAAGCCTTCAAAATCGAGGAGAGAGATGCTGTGACGTCATAGTTATACAACGTCTTTCCCTATACTTGTGTTTTAAATATTTGCATGACTATGACGTCACAGCGTTTTGCAACATGATTTTAAAGGTGTTAAAGGGTTAAAATACCTGATAAAAATTGACAACATGTAATTCAAATTTCTCTATCCAAATATATGCAATAAGCAATAAAAAATGTCATGCAGGTTGTCCATTTTCTGTCCATACAACTCTGAGGACTCTGATACAAAGTTACAGAGACTGGTGTGTTTGCAGGACTTTTTGATCTGCATTGAGATGTTTCTGGCTGCCGTGGCCCACCACTTCTCATTCTCCCACCACCCGTACATCGACTTCACTGCGTCTGTGCAGCGCTCATGTTGTCAGTCCTTTCTCCACATGTGGGACGTCTCGGACGTGCAGAGGGACCTCAAGGAGCACTTCGGAGTGGTTGGTGAGTGCTCCGAGATCACTGGCAAGGTGGAAGTGTTGTAAAAACTGAAGAGAGAGTACTAATTGCAGTAGAAATGTAGAACACAATAATAATGGACAAGCACAGTAATTTTTATTTGGTTTGTTTTGTTTACAATGTTGTTTTGCAAAAAAAAATGAATACATACCATACCCAAGTATTACCATATTTTCACTATTTACTATAGTCTATAGATGGAATAGCAAATAATGGTAAAATTTTTTAAAAACAATATTATAAATTATTCTTTAAATATTTTTGAATCTACTGTTAGTACAATACATAACAATTGTGCCATTACCATTATGAAAAAATACTATAATATCAAATCATAGTTTTAAATTATCTCTGCTCCCATGAGTTAAAAAAAAAACTAATTAAATTTCTCCATTTTCACAGGTAGTTCCCTGAGTCGGAGAATCCGTGGGCAGAATGCGTACCAGTCCATTCCGCGGAATGATGCAAACGAGCGCTCGAAGCTGCTCTCCAGTGACTCGGAGGCTGGCTCCAGCAGGTCGAGTGTCGGTCGTGTCGGTGCAAGCTTCTCTGACGAAGTGCAGACGTACCACAGTGTGGCAGACGGAACTCCAGTGCCAGAATTCACCGGCAGAGAAGAGCTGCCCGCCCCCGTCCTAGCAAATGAGGTGGCCTTCATCAGCCCATCAACTCCATCCACCTCCTCAGACTATAGACTCTGAGGAAATACCACCATGCTGTTTATTTGATTTAGATTAATACCGTAAGAATAAAATGCAAAAGAAAGGTGCTTTAGGAGCAGAATGCAACCTGCATTTCAATCTAGTATCAGTGTTACTTAAATGTAATGTGCCTGCCATCATATTGCTAAAATATAGACTAAAATGTGTTTCTGACTGCATCTTGCTCGTAAAACACCTCTTCTTGCATGCTCTAATAATGAATGTAAGAATGTATTAATTTGTATTATCAAGTAACTTCAAATTAAAGAAAATAAACCATTTAGGTTGTGATAATCTTATTAAAAGAAAAGGATAGGAATAACCAGCAAGGCCTTACCGATCGAAAGAGTCACAGCAGGTGGAAATTCTTGTGGTCACAGAGGTTCACTCGAAAGTTTTTACATTTTTGAAACGTTTCGCATCGTGGAGATGCTTCTTCAGTCACAAGAAGAAGTAGGATTCACCTCTGTGACCACAAGAATTTCCACCTGCTGTGACTCTTTCGATCGGTAAGGCCTTGCTGGTTATTCCTATCCTTTTCTTTTAATAAGATTATCAAGTAACTTCAACATATTATAAATTATAATATGTTACAAGTTTTTTATTGCTAGAGATTGGTCACAATTAATCTTCGTTGTTTTTCTTTGAAGACTTATTTACTTTTAGAAATAGATTGCTCCTAATTACATAATGTATTCATTGAACCATTCTTACAGTTGTGAGTTTGTATGGAACAAAAAAGACTAAAATGAAACAGATTTTACAGTATTCAAGTTTGAAACAAATTTTACAGTATTCAATTTTTAAAACAAATTCAAACACATTTGGACTGTGTTTGTTCTTTTTATTATTATTGTTATTTTTTTCTCACAAAACAAATAAACTATTTGCCTTTTGCCTTTTTTTTTTTTTTTTTTTTTACCAGGGACCGGATGCACGCGTTTTTTTCGTGCATCCGAGATGCGCATCCGGATGCAAATTAATTTTTCGTGCGTCCATGGATGCGCATCCGGATGCGAATTTATTTTTCGTGCATCTGGGATGCGCATCCGGATGCAAATTTATTTTCCATGCATATGGGATACGAATCCGGATGCATTAATGTTTTCCCGTGCATCTGGGATGCACAGATGCGGATGCAAGCCCATTTTTGCGCATCCGTGTGCATCTTGCATCTGCATCCGCATCCGATCTTTGGTTTTTATAATACACTTTGTTTCTTGCAATTTTAAACGATAAGTGGCAAATAAATTTAAAAAAAAATGCCTCGTGTTAAAGATTTATTTAGAGGCCATTAGCAAAAAACCTGATAAAGAAAGAGAAAAAAAAAGTGTTAAATGGATGCAAATTTATTTTTCGTGCATCCGTGGATGCGCATCCGGATGCAAATTTATTTTTCATGCATCTGGGATGCGCATCCGGATGCATTCATTTTTCCCTGTGCATCTGGGATGCGCATCCGGATGCATTCATTTTTCCCTGTGCATCTGGGATGCACAGATGCGGATGCAAGCCCATTTTTGCGCATCCGTGTGCATCTTGCATCTGCATCTGATCCCTGTTTTTACATATTGTGTTATTGTACATATTTCAAGTATTGACTATATCGTCCCTTGTCTGGAATAATTAGATATCTCTCTATACGATGAATTGTATAATAAAACAGGTGAGTGCAATTATGAGCTGTAAATCAGTAAAGCTAAAGCTTGTAATTGCACTCTCCTGATATATAATATATACATATAGCTTATTATTGCACATGCATTTTATCATGGTATAATTATTCTGGACAAGCTAGAGATGTTTTTCTTTTTTTCTTTATTTTTTCTTATTTATTGTACCACATAACTGTATAATTTGTAGGTTTTGTAATTAGAAATACGTAATTGCCTCAAAATATAAATGTCTTAACTAAAAACACTTTTGATGCAACTCTAAAAACTTTCAGTAGTAATTAGGGGTCAAAATACCATCAAATTTTTTTACCATGGTTAAATGATTTTGAGATAGTGAAACAGTTACAATCCTTCAATCATTCCCCCCCAAAAAAAAAAAAAATAATAAAATGTGATTAAATGTGCTTATCTGATGAGTATAATTATTGTATTGACAGGAACAGGATTAGAAAGTGTATTGTTGCCTTTTCCCCTTGTCAATTGAAATTTGTTGCTAGTCTGGGAATATTTTTTGTATATTAGTGTTGTAGAACACAGTGTTCTATGTTACACAAAAGTGGGCCTAAATTAGATTGATAGAAATGGTATTTTCTTACAATAATAATGACTGTGTGATGTCTTAGATACTTATATTAAAAAAATATTGAAAGTGCAAGTCCAAAATATGATCCTATAGCTCTGACAACACTAGTTGTAATCAGTATTAAAAGTATTATAAAAAAATTGATGACACTTTACTAAAAAAATATTTATAATGTATATATAATGTTAGAAAACTATCTATTGCATCTTAAATATTTTTGGCTTTAATACTTTTTTTGTTATAATATTTCACTTAATTTTAATTCTGCTGATTTTTAATTTTAATACTATACTGACAGTACTGACTTAGATTTTGTTAAAGCTGGGAGCATATTTTGTGCTTTCATCATCAATATTACAATATATTATGCTTTACTTACTAATAATATTTATAATATATATCATGCAAAATTAGGTGATTGAGTGTTTTACCTTTAAAAATGCTATTATCAATATGTCCTTTATACTTAAAATTTTTATTTTAAAACTGAAATAAATAGATTTTATATGCAACACAAATAATATAATTATATGGCTTTTATTATTTTTTTAACATTTTTTAATTATTCAGAGCAGAGACCACGACTATCTCGGATCATTTGATTTGAGCCTCTCGATCAATTCCTGCAATATTTTATGGACAATGTATACTCGTCGCCATGGAAAATTTCCCATTAAATTTGCAGCCTTATTAATTATCATGGCATGCTCTGAGTACAGGCGCGGATCCACCTTATTCC
This sequence comes from Siphlonurus alternatus, assembly GCA_949825025.1. Classification (NCBI taxonomy): domain Eukaryota; kingdom Metazoa; phylum Arthropoda; class Insecta; order Ephemeroptera; family Siphlonuridae; genus Siphlonurus; species Siphlonurus alternatus. Next base: position 42,002,479 of record OX463779.1, read on the forward strand.
ACCCATCGGATCCCCTCCCACTTCAAAATATGTCATTGTGGGATAGGGTACGTAGCACCTTATCCCCCCCCCCTTATCCCTAGAGCCGCGCGCTGGATCCGCCCCTGCCAGTGCAGTGTAAAGAAGAATCCGCAAAGAAGAGAAAACTTTCCGAAACCATATATTAATATAATATATTGTATGGTTTATTTATATTATTATTATTATAAAATGTATATTATGGCTTATTTTTTCATTTTATAGTTCTATCATATATGATTATTATGCTATATGTTTTATACTTTATTATAAACTATAGCATAATTAATTTAATTATATTTTTAATGAGATGGCGACCGAGAGCTTTTTAATTAATTATATTATAATTTCAATACGCACATATATATATTTAATTAAATAATTAAATTTAGGAGACTTTGCGCGGCATTTTGTGGATAAAATAATAAATATAAATGGATAATTTAAAACCTATATAGCTACATGAAATTTTTTTATTGCATATATATGGCAGAGGTTACCAAATCATGCTACATGCACATACTCTGAATTTTTTCCGATTTTTTTAGACCTAGAACTATTTTTAAATAATTATTATTATTGAAAGTGCGGCCACGCCCCTTGGAGGCGTCTAGTCCCTGTCCTTTTTATTAGGGATTCAGGGATGCCAACTTAATTTACAGAACTTTCAATTATTATTTAAAAATAGGTCTCAAAAATATATGAAAAAAAAATTAAAGTAGCATAAAATATGTAATTTGGTAACCTGAGATGAGTACTATTATATATTGAGTACCCTCTATTCATTTCTGCAATATATATTATTTTTTTCATGCAGTCTCATCTCATCTTCTTCTTCCTTCTTCTTGATCCGTTTCTGAGAATAGGCCAAAAACAGCCATGCACCCAAGCACTTCGTAATGTTGGACTATGCAGTCTCATCTCAGGGCCGTCCCATGCGCACGGTGCATACGTACGTTTATATTTTTCTGCTCTATTATAGAGTTTTCCGTAAATCAATAGCCACGGCTTGGAAAAGCTGCGCAGAAACGAGTTTTAAATGTTAGTATTCTACTGCGCATGGCTCCGCAAAGTGTGCATATGATAAGAAAGCTTGAATCCAAATGAAGCTGCGCACACGCTAGGTGACTAATCTGCGCACAGCCAATAGCAGCTTTGTATGCTTTATGAACATCAAAGATACGAACTTCTACCCCTGCAGCAGATTGCTTGCGAATGGACAACATACATGAAAAAATTTTATTGCAGAAATGAATATAGAGGGTACCAAATTATGCTACTCTGAATTTTTTCAGATTTTTTTGAGACCCGGATCACCCGGAACTATTTTTAAATAATTATTGAAAGTCCTGTGATTTTAGTTGGCACCCCTGCAGCCTTAATAAAAAGGATAGGGACTGGACGCCTATTGACGCCTCCAGGGGGCGTGGCCGCACTTTCAATAATTATTTAAAAATAGTTCTGGATCTCAAAAAAATCTGAAAGAATTCAGATTAGCCATAATTTGGTACCCTCTATTCATTTCTGCAATAAAAAAAATTCATGTATAATGTTGTCCATTGCAGTGTTTTCATTTAATACGTTTTAATGCAACCGGTTTGGCTTAATTGTAGTATTGTAAATAAATATCAAATTTGAAATGAGATAAAAAATAAAAAGTAACGTTCTCGCTAATGTTGAACAAAAACTCTGCTCCGGTAGGGGCCCCTTGTGCAGCGAAACAGCTGGTTTGAGCTCACTACGTGACGTCATCTTGGGTGTTTTTGGCCAAAATGCGCAGATCAGTCCAAATTCGTAGGGCTGATGGACCTATCTATTATAGTTGTATCAATGCAGTCTCATGCATGCAGATTGCGCAGATTGTCCATTACTGTATATAATTTATATATATATATATATATATATAATATATATATATATAAGATTTATTTTCCAATGTTGGTCGCACTGTGACAGCAGATCGAGTATCATCGAGTAAATCCGCTGGTAATCCGGCCATCATCCATCATTGAATCCATGATCCAGACTGAATCTTCTGAATCGGGTTTTGCCCTTTTGCCATGGCACTTTTGGCATTACCGGCAACCTCTGCTAATCTGCTGTAAAACGAAAATTCGGAGTGTTATAATATTCTCGCCGAGTTTTCTAAAAGAGAGAGTATATTTAAATTTAACTGCCCTAGCTGCTACTTCTTGAAAGTACAAGTTGAAACATGGAAGCAGAAGTTACGGCTTTGAACAAGCTTTCGGTAAAGAGATTTGGAAGAGTATGTGAGGGAGATCAGACGAAGGACGACGCCATGTCGGCTTTTGAGTTCAAACCGCTGCCTATCGGCTGGTTCACCCTGGACGGGGATGGAAATTACCGTGGGGAATGTGAAGAATTCGTCAAATATTTGTATTTGCCAAGCCTCTCGGTGAATTTCAATTTGAATAAATACCATAAAGATGACAAGTACGACTTTGACAACGTGGGTAAGATGTATGAGCACATCGACCCACTTCTGCACTGGGTGAAAGAAAACTCCACTGGATGGTAAGTGTGTGCAACTCATATTATATAAACAATAAATAAACAATTATTATTATTATTATTATTATATATTATAATGAAACATATTATATGTGCATTAAATTCGAATTAAAATAACCCATTGCATGGCATGCGTGATGAACATTAATTATTTTGCAACATTGCGTATATGCACACGTACCACATACATGTATATATTATATATTAAGTATACAGCTCAGCACTCGCGCGACCCCCCAAAATTTCAATTTTACAATTTTTATACGATTTTTCAGAATTTTCCTAATTTCATAATTTTATACAGATTCGAATATATTACTTATTCATGTATGTATCAAGGGTGCAAAATTAAGGGAATTAAATTTTCCGATACTTAAATTCGATCTAGTTTTCAAGTTATTAATTTTTAAAGTTGACTAATTTAACATGGAAGTTCCATTTCTCCATGTTAAAGTAGTCAACTTTAAAAATTTATAACTTGAAAACTAGTTCGTTTTTGTATACCTGATATTTTACCTACTGATAAGGGATGTAGAGGAGAACATTTTAAATTTTTTTCATAATTTTTATGAATGGGATTTTTTTAGCATTGGGCCAGCTGATCTGTATTATCTCTACCTTAAACAGAAGCACGAATACCATTAATAGAATGGTTAATTAATTAAGCCTTTTTATATACTTCCCACGTATAAATTTTGACTACTTTGGGCTTGGTTTGCTAGCCCAAAATAGCATTGCTAGCTCAAAATTACTTTCCTTCAAGTATCAGTTTGGGCTGCGAAGCCCAGAGTACCTGAAACTGGCTTTAAAGTGTTATTGAGCTATCTGAACTCAAATTTGCTTATAACCAAAGTAGCCCACGATTGTCCAATAATGCTTCAGGCTTTATTTAGACCAAACATGCTCATTTAAGCCTCCAGCTCAGATTGGAATTTTATAGCTTAAAATAGACCAGATTTGTGACCAAGCAATTTTAACCTAATTAAGACCAAACAAGCTTGAAACAAATTTAAGCTAGCTGTTGACCGTTTTAGCCCAAAATGGTACCTAATATCCCCAGGGTTGCAGTAAGCTTGTTATTGGCCAAAAAAGCTCAATTAAGCCCAAGCTCAACCTAGCTTCATGTAGCTGTATATTGACCAATCCAGCTAAAATAAATCTGAGCACCCTGTAGACCATTTCTGCCCAAAATAGCCATGAATGAATTCCTTGCCTCGGCCAGCACAAAGTGAGCCAAAAATGCTTAAAATGGCACTCTTCAGCCCAAACATGCCCTTTTTTACTCTGAAAGTATTCATGTGCTTGACCAAGCCCAAAATGGACCAAAAGAGCTTAAAATGGCACTCTTTAGCCCAAACATACCCCTTTTTACTCTGAATGTATTCCTCAGGTTGGCTCAGTTCAAAATAGCCCAAAATAGCTTAAAATTGATTTTTTTTGCCCAAAGATGTTTTTTCCCTCCCTGAATGTACTGCATTGGTTAGGTAGCCCAAAGTGGACCAAAACAGCTTAAAATGGACCTCTTTTGCCCAAAGATGTGCCGGTCCACCCTGAATGTACTGCATTGGTTAAGGTAGCCCAAAGTGGACCAAAACAGCTTAAAATGGACCTCTTTTGCCCAAAGATGTGCCGATCCACCCTGAATGTACTGCATTGGTTAAGGTAGCTCTACCTTAACCAATGCAGTACATTCAGGGTGGATCGGCACATCTTTGGGCAAAAGAGGTCTATTTTAAGCTGTTTTGGTCCACTTTGGGCTACCTTAACCAATGCAGTACATTCAGGGTTGATCGGCACATCTTTGGGCAAAAGAGGTCCATTTTAAGCTGTTTTGGTCCACTTTGGGCTACCTTAGCCAATGCAGTACATTCAGGGTGGATCGGCACATCTTTGGGCAAAAGAGGTCCATTTTAAGCTGTTTTGGTCCACTTTGGGCTACCTTTACCAATGCAGTACATTCAAGGTGGATCGGCACATCTTTGGGAGCCCAAAGTGGACCATAACAGCTTCAAATGGACCTCTTTTGCCCAGAGATGTGCCGATCCGCCCTGAATGTATGCATACTGCATTGGATTAGGTAACTTAAAGTGAACCATTACAGCTTAAAATAGACCTCATCTATAAGCTGGGTCTATTATATTTATCAGAATTATTTAAGTCGTTCTGTCATGTTTACAAAGATTTCGCCATTTGTAGACTTTTGGAGATTAATTTAGCGCGTTTCCGATGGTTTCCGATCGGTTCCGAACTTCCGATTGCTCTGATTGGTTCATTTGAATTCATTTCTCTACCGGTTTTCCATCTGACTTGTAACAGTCGACAATCATATTAATGTTGTTGTTGTTGCAGTATGTATCTTTCTTATAGTGTCCTAAGTAGTGTCATGTATCTATATTTTTAAGGTTTTCTTTAGTGTAGTAATGCGTAAATCATCTGCTAAGGTAAGCATACATGTATATAGTCTATATACATCAATATCTCAGGGTTAAAGTTGATCGGGAAATGTTTTTCTGTTCATGCCACCGGGTGGCATATCTATCCTAATAGGTTTAAGCTGCTAACAATGCAGTTCCTCAGCCTATTCTTCCACAATTTTGAAGAAAAAAGCAGTTCTACACAGCCAAAATGTAAGGAAATAAATGAACAAAGGTTAATTTTGTTCTAAAATTGCGGTAAGTGGCACTTTTTACAATTTTAATAACAATTTCACAGCTATAATAAATGAAACTGTATTTCATTCAGGATATTATGCTCTCTAATTACTAATAGAATTGATACAATGACCTCTTACATACGTACTGTATGCATACTGTATTTACCGTGTGCAAATAATATGCATTCAGTACGTTATTTGTACGTATATATATGATAAAAAAACAGAATAAACAGACACCTCATTTAATATGCATACCATGTGATTCTTGGGCCAGTCTCTTCCCCTCACAGTCAGCCAAGTATTCCTTTGCATTATTTATAGTGTCTGGTATGCATGCATCAGCATGATGACAATACTGATTTTCCCCAGCTCTTATAACCATGAATAAATTATTTTATTTTATAGCACTTTTATCAACTTTGAGCTTCAAGTTTTAACTAATTAATAGAATGCATTCATGGTCATAAAAGGCACATGTTTTTAGGCAAAATATTTCTATCTTCATCTATTTTCGTTTGTTTTATGAAGCGATAATTAAGGTAAAGAATGCAATACATTCAGAGAAAAAAAGGCCATTTTGAGCTATTTTAGTCTATTTTTAGCTACTGTTAGTAATGCAGTACATTCAAGTTGAATAAGCACATCTTTGGGCCAAAGAGGTCCATTTTAAGCTGTTTTGGTTCACTTTGAGCTACCTAAACCAATGCAGTACATTCAGGGTGGATCGGCACATCTTTGGGCAAAAGAGGTCCATTTTAAGCTGGTTTGGTCCACTTTGGGCTACCTTTACCAATGCAGTACATTCAGGGTGGATCGGCACATCTTTGGGCAAAAGAGGTCCATTTTAAGCTGTTTTGGTCCACTTTGGGCTACCTAAACCAATGCAGTATATTCAGGGTGGATCGGCACATCTTTGGGCAAAAGAGGTCCATTTTAAGCTGTTTTGGTCCACTTTGGGCTACCTTAGCCAATGCAGTATATTCAGGGTGGATCGGCACATCTTTGGGCAAAAGAGGTCCATTTTAAGCTGTTTTGGTCTATTTTGAGCTATATAAGCGTACTGGGGACAACCAGGGTAGAAAAGGTCAAGTTTGGGCAAATTTGGTCAATTTCCAGCTTGTTTAAGCATGGCATAGTTGGTTCAAATTGATCCATAATGAGCTACATAGAGCTATGGATTAAGTGGTGTATTGGTCCAGTTAGGGTTATATTGGGCTATTACAGCTCAATGTTACTTTTTTTGCTAGCCCAGATTTGCCCAAAATCGGCCAATTAGGTGCCTGTCGGAGTCTAATTGGGCTAGCAAAATTTTGGTCTTATTTGAGCTGATAAGCCCAAAGTGTAGTCAAAATTTATACGTGGGTTAATGCTAAATATCTAAAAAACTTCACCGATATTGGTTATATTTTGTCTTGCAAATCAATCAATTTCACCGTTTTATATAAAGCTTATTTAGAGGGATTTATTTAATTTTTAATCTGCATGTATTTATTTTTTAAGTTCAATATAATTTGTATCTCGTAGTTACGTAAAAACTCTAACTTAAGGTAGAGCTAGATAACACGGATCAGCTGACCCAATGCTAAAAAAAATCCCATTCATGAAAATTATGAAAAAAAAAGGAAAATAAAAAGGTTCTCCACTACATATCCCCTATCATGCAGTAGCTAAAATATCAGGTATACAAAAACGAGCCAATATTCGAGTTATTAATTTTTAAAGTTGACTGATTTAACATGGAAGTTCCATTTCTCCATGTTAAGTTATAGTCAATCAATATAACTTTAAAAATTCATAACTCGAAAACTACTGCAGCTCATTTTTGTATACCTGATATTTTAGCTATATGTATATACTGATAGGGGATGTAGAGGAGAACATTTTAAATCTTTTTCATTAATTTTCATGAATGAGATTTTTATTAACATTGGGCGTGTTATCTCTACCTTAATTGAAGAGCGCGATGAGTCTATTTAATTAATTAATTTAATCATGGTTTTAACGTTTTTTAACTACAATAGGAATTTCTATTTGTGCAATATTTTATTGTTTTATTCTTCATTTTTTTTCTTTTTTTTCTTTTTTGTGAATGAAATTAATAACTTCGATACTTAGAAAATGTCAGTAGGAAAGTCGTTCTGACAGTTTGGTGTTCATTGCATGAAGTGCGCAAAACTGCATTTTCAATCGCATTCATTAAGATTCTCTGTCTCGAAATTTGTAACTCACATAATATTTTATTGTTTATTTAATATTTTTGAAGGCAAAGTAAAAATGTTTTGTGAATGGAAGTATACATAATATACACATCAGGCAAGGAAATTGAGATGTTAACATCTCAATTTCCTTGCATCAGGTATAGTTAGCAAATGTCAGTAGGAATAAGTCACTCTGACAGTCTGACTTCGATTGAAGTGCGCAACGAGTCCTTCTCATTAATTAATAATGATTTTTACTCGGAACTTAAGTAATATTTTATGCTCATTGAAACAAAAGTTTTTTGTTATTGCTGTTTTTAGCAATTGTGACCATATATAGTCAACTACTGTAGTAGAAGAAAGTCACTCTGACAGTTTGAAGCTGATTGAAGAGCACAATTAATGAAGGTTTAATTTTTGAATAATATAATAATAATATAATATATATATATACAGTATATATATATAAATATATATATATATAAGTATGTATGTATATGTATATAATATAAAAAGAAAACATCAAAATTTCCGTTTCATTGAAAAGAAAGGAAATTTGTTTGACGCACCACCAGGCACATCCTACGCACACTGCGTTGATAAAACATTTAAACAAGGACGTGGAGTTGCAACTCAATTTAAAAAAAAACATGGACAAACCCCTTTTTTAAAGAGTCAACTCAAAAATACTGGTGAAGTAGCTGTTTTATCTTCAGATGACAGTTTTATTTTCTACTTAGTTACTAAATCTGTCCATAACAGCTATCCTGACCACTCAAATATACTACTTGCATTAAAAAATTTAAGAAATATCTGTGAGATTTTAAGTATAAAAAAACTCGCAATTCCTCGTTTAGCATGTGGCAGAGACGGTTTCAACTGGTCTACTATAAAACAAGACATTATTTCAGTGTTCAAAGATCTTGACATTGAAATTGTTGCTTATTATGGATGGAAGACATTAGCAAAGAAAGTTGCAAGTAATGATGATGAAACAGCTGTTAAAGAACTCTTTGAGGAATCAGCCCAATCTACTCTAGCAAACGTCATTACCGCTAGGGCCCCTCCTTCTAATAACCTGGCGGTCCTTGTAAGTTCCGGGCAATGCCAGACCTCTACCTTGCGAGAGAGTACCCGCCCCTCAATTGTCACGCCTGACATAGTGAGGGTGGAGGGACTGCCAGTGCCAGCCACGAAGGAGCAGATGTCTAATACCCGGGGCGAGAAGTCAGGCCTCGCTCAGGTGAACGACGGTACCACCCCGGGCGAGGAGTCAGGCCTCGCTTCGGTGAACGACGGTACCACCCCGGGCGAGGAGTCAGGCCTCGCTTCGGTGAACGACGGTACCACCCCGGGCGAGGAGTCAGGCCTCGTTTCGGTGAACGACGGTACCACCCCGGGCGAGGAGTCAGGCCTCGCTTCGGTGAACGACGGTACCACCCCGGGCGAGGAGTCAGGCCTTGCTCCGGTGAACGACGGTACCACCCCGGGCGAGGAGTCAGGCCTCGCTTCGGTGAACGACGGTACCACCCCGGGCGAGGAGTCAGGCCTCGTTTCGGTGAACGACGGTACCACCCCGGGCGAGGAGTCAGGCCTCGCTCCGGCGAACGACGGTATTGCCCCGAGTGAGGAGTCAAGTCTTGTTTTGGTAAACAATAGTTTGCCTGAATCAGGACCACCCTTACCAGATCCTGTATGTTCTCTTGAATTGAATCAAGATATTATAGATCTGAACTCATTACATCCAAGACTCAAAGCTTTTTTACTAACGATTTTAGATAATAAATTCCAATTTACAAATGATCTATTAAAAAATGATGAAACCGCTGCTAAGAAAAGTGCAATTAATTCAGAAAAATCAATTAATGAAATTTCATCTGTTGTCTCACCATCCATTATTAGTAAAAATGATACTATTAATGATAATGTTTTGAGTTCAAATGTTGATAATTTTAATCTGGCATCTCAATTGAAATCCCCCATTAAAAATTCTCAGGAAGATACACAATCTTCCCCTGTGAGATCACGGCTCCGTGCCAGTACACTAAACAGTATCTCCACCAAATTGCCCAACAAAAAAAAAACTTAATGTTCAGGTTCACTCAGCCCCATGTAATATTAAAATTCTTCAGCTTAACTTACCAGGCCTAAAAAATAAATTACCAAAATTTGAGTATTTTCTTGAAATGGTTGATTGTGATATAATTATATTATGTGAACATGGGCTGAATGAATCTGAAATTATAACAATAAATTTTAAAAATTTTATGATAGTTTCATATTACTGTAGAGATATTCAAAAATGTGGGGGAGTAGTAATTCTATCTCGTAAAGGTTCAAATATAAATGATATTAAAATAAAATCCATTGAATCAGTTTTTGAATGCTGCATAGCGAAATTAGTAATTAACAATACAACAAACATTTATTTTGCTTCTATATATCGCCCACCTAATATATCTAGAGTGATGAAAAAAATTCAGAATTTTGACAACACAGAAAATAATATAAAACCATTCTTAAAAGAATTTGAAATGTTATGCAAAAAATTAATTAAATACTGTAAAAATAATGATGATTTTTTTATTATTGCGGGTGACGTTAATCTTAATTTATTTATTGATGATGCAAATGTAATTTTATATAAAGATATACTGGACTCATACAAGTTGGAAATTGTTAATAGTTCCGCTACTAGAGAAACAATGAAAACGGCTACTTTAATTGATCATATTATTAAAAGTACATCTGCTATTAATACTAATTATAAAACTGAAAAAACAACTCTGTCGGACCATAACTATACTATAGTCACAATAACATTAAATAACTCGAAGAACATTGATAAAATACAAGAAAAACAATTTTATTATAAACGAATATTTGACAAATGCAATTTAGATAATTTTCTGCTCCTATTAATTCGTGAAGAATGGAATGATTTATTAAATCCTGATCTCAATTCAAATGAGAGATGGTCAAAATTTCTTGAAATTTTTATTTATCATTTCAACGAGGCTTTTCCTGTTGTTAAAAGAAAAATTTCAAGTAACAAAAATAAACCTTCCTGGATACTCAATAACCCCCATCTTTACGAACAAGGGATTTCTTTAAAACGCTTACACTATGATGTAAAATTTACTGACCCAAATTTAGAGTCTACTTATAAAAAAGAAATGAAATCTTATAAACAAAATATGGCCACCGCTAAATTTAAAGAGAATGACCATGAAATAAAAGGAGCTAATAATAAAATTAAAGCTACGTGGAATATAATTAATAAAGAATGCAAAACAAAGAAAACAAATGTTAATAATAAGAATAATTATGAATTATGTATAAATAGTGTAACGATTACAGACCCCAAACTAATTTGCAATTTATTTAATAATTTTTTTGTCAAGACAATTGAAAATATAATAACAGAAAAATTTCCTTTTAATTATTCTAATACTTTAATTATTGTCGATTCTGATAAAAGTAAAACGAAATTAAATTTTAGTTCGATAGACCCGATTTATATTTTAAATCGAATGAAATCCCTTCCTTATAAGTATGCAGCTGGCCCAGACGAAATACCATATACTGTTGTAAAATATTGTGCTTCTGTTTTGTCTGTCCCTTTATCTAATTTAATTAACCATTCAATATCAGATGGTATATTTCCTGATTGTTTAAAGGATTCTAAGATTTATGCAACTCATAAAAAAGGCCCAACTTTCATTATTGATAATTACAGACCAATATCAAATACATCTGTTTTTGGCAAATTATTTGAGAATACATTAGACGATCAAATTACGGATTATCAAACAGAAAATCATTTAATTGCTCCCTGTCAACATGGATTCTTGAAAGACCGTTCTACTGATACAGCACTATTTGATCTTTTAAGCCACGTTTATATGGCAATAGATAATAAACTATTTTGCGTTGCAATATTTTTTGATTTATCTAAAGCGTTTGATAGTCTAAATAAAGATGTATTATTGAATAAATTTGATAACATGGGAATAGGAGTTTCGAGTCGTAATCTATTAGATTCATATCTAACTAACAGACAACAATATGTTGAATTAAATTCAAATTCTAACGGCCAAAATATTACATATAAATCAGACAAATTACCGATTACACTTGGAATTCCTCAAGGAGGAAAAATGTCAGCCACATTGTTTAATACAGGAACAAATGACTTATCAGATCATGTCAAGAATGCGGTATTAGTAAAGTATGCTGATGATATTACAGCTATAATCACAGCAGAAGCCGAAGATGAATTAATTCGTAAGATTAAACTTACTATTGAAGAGGTACATACATGGTGTACAAATAATAAGCTAATATTAAATTCAACTAAAACCGAATACATCCAATTTCATTCCCCTAGACAAATCCCTTTGAATAGTTATTTGTTGCAATTAGCCGGGAAAACAATTAAAAGAGCAGAGTCTGTTAAGTTTCTTGGTCTACACATTAATGAAAGTTTGGATTGGTCTTTACATGTAAATGCGATTTGTAAGAAGATAAATTCGGCCAATTTTATGTTATATACAATCAGGAATCATGTATCTCATGAAACCTTGCTAACCATATATTATGCGTATGTTTATCCACATTTGGCATATGGCATAATAAATTGGGGATGTAAATCGGAACTATTGAATCGATGTTTTGTTTTGCAAAAGAGAGCACTTAGAACGATTTTAAGAATACCAAAAGGACAGTCGTGTGTTTCACATTTTAAGGCTAATAAAATGTTAACTGTCCCTTGCATTTATATTTTAAATTGTGCCTCATTCAAAAAAAATCATCCAAATTTTTATGTTCAGAATGATGGCTATCATGACTATAATACTAGGAATAAATCGAATGTAGTTACTGAAAGACATAACACACAATTTTTCAAAAACTGTGCAATGTATCAAACAGCAAAATTTTATGAATTTTTACCAGCATGTTTGAAAGAAATAAAAACCAGTAAACTTTTTCGCACAAAATTAAAGAATGTATTGATCAATAAAGAGTTTTACTCTATTAAAGCTTTTGAGAGTAATAAAATGTCTGAAAAAGTATTATCAGGATTATAAAATAAACAAAATTATAAATTTACATATACATTGTATTGACTGATATATATATATGTATGTATATGTATATATACATATATGTATGTGTGTGTATATGTGTATGTGTATGTATATATATATATATGTATATATATGTGTGTGTGTGTGTGTATGTATGTATGTATATATATATATGTATGTATATATATTATATATATATATGTATATATATATATGTTCCACATAAACTAAAATTTATCAGTATTAATGGTGACTTTGGCTTGTATTTTGTTTTTATTATTATTGTCAGTGATTGTGTTTGATAGTGTTAAATAACTTATGTAAATGTGTTTAAGTTTGATGTTTTTATGTTGTATTTTGTCCAATTTTGACTTGAACATATGTTTGTCTTGTACAACCAAAAAGAAGTTCCAAAATAAAAATAAATAAATAAATAAATATACAGAGTGAGTCACAATTCGTGTTTCATTTCTATATCCTCTAATTTGGAATTGCAAAAGTGCTTGTAGAAACTTCAAATTGCGTACAGTGGTAGCTGAGGGTTGTTTGTTTTATGTTCTGGTGGTGAAAAATTTTTCCCACCCTTATTTCATCCCTTCTGGGGGGTGGGATCCCGTTCTTTACAAAAACCTTATGGGCTATAATAATACTTACAATGTTAAAGGGTTCCTGAACTTGAAAATTCATATGCAGATATGGTCCTAGCTCACAAGAGTCCGGATGCAAGTTTTAGTTGCTTAGGTCGCACCGTTGTCTAGATATGAGCGAAAGAATGCCACGTGGCTAGTAGCGATGACGTCACATCGCTTAAGGTCGAAGCGATCTTTTACATGCAAGCGTACGCGTACGGCCGCGCGGCGGCCGCGACCACGTTTTCTCGTACTCGTGGTCGCATAGCGCGAGTTAGGAGTGACGTATCAACAAAAATCAAAAAGGACATGAATGACAACATCCTAATGTACATTGAACTCAATTTTCGAACATTTATGTTGGTAAAAAAAATAGATATCGCAATTCACAAATTAATATTTTTATTTTTTATTCACAATGAAATATACAGAAACAGGAAGTTTTATTCTTTGCATGATTTTTTTGTTTTTGCTTCACATATTATAATATTACATACGTAAAGTAAGTGATGTTGTAAATTGTTAATTGCAATAAAATATTACAATCTCATTATTTAGTAACATTAACAAAAATACTCCAAATATTTATAATAATTATTTGAATTATATTTTCTTCTTCTTTTCTTATATTATAAATAAGCAAAATTACATGGTGCGATAGCAATATAATTTTAATATTACTACATAATTATGTTTATACCTTATACAGATATTATATATATAGGTATCGTAAATTAATTCGTATTATATCACTGTGAAAAAATCATTTCAAATTCAAACTATTTATATAAGCATGCAGTGCTCAAAATAAGGTGAGTTATACAGAGTGTTCCACAATTCGTGTCCCAAATGTAACGCGTAAAATGGAATTGCAAAAGTGCTCGTAGAAACTTCAAATTTCGTACAGTGGTAGTCGAGTGTCCTTTGTTTTGTGTTCTGGCAGTGAAAATTTTTTCCCACCCTTATTTCACCCCTTCTGGTGGGTGCGTTCCCGTTCTTTATCAAAACCTTATGGGCTTACAATGTTAATGAAAATGAAAAATTTTCGAATTTCAGTCTGAAAATTTCCACCTAGGGGTTTTCGAGAATGAGAAAAACAGTGGTGAAAATATTTTTTTTCTGCCATTGACCCTTCACCCCTCACAGGGGTCAATGTTGACCCCTAGAATGACTTTTTTTTTAATTCTCCGAATTTGTTGAAATTGATATGATTTTATGGGTTATCGACGATGACAAAACCCATGAAAACACTTGCGAGTTGATAAAATTGACCCTTGACCCTCGCAGGGGTCAGTAGTGACCCCTAGAATGACCTTTTTAAAATTCTCCGTTTTCAATGAAATTGATATGCCTCTATGGGTTGTCGAGGATGACAAAACCCATGAAAATACCTGCAAATTGATAAAGTTGACCCTTGACCCTTGCAGAGGTCAGTAGTGACCCCTAGAATGACCTTTTTAAAGTTTTGCGAATTTGTTGAAATTGATATGCCTCTATGGGTTTCGAGGTTGACAAAACCCATGAAAATACTTACGAATTTATCAAATTGACCCTTGACCCTAGCAGGGGTCAGTAGTGACCCCTAGAATGACCTTTTTAAAGTTCTCCGAATTTGTTGAAATTGATATGCCTATATGGGTTTCGAGGTTGACAAAACCCATGAAAATACTTACGAATTCATAAAATTGACCCTTGACCCTTGCAGGGGTCAGTAGTGACCCCTAGAATGACCTTTTTAAAATTCTCCGAATTAGTTGAAATTGATATGCCTCTATGGGTTGTCGAGGTTGACAAAACTCATGAAAATATCTGCGAATTGATAAAATTGACCCTTGACCCTACTAGGGGTCAGTGGTGACCCTTGGAAGGATCTTTTTAAAATTCTCCGACTTTGTTGAAATTGATATGCCTTTATGGGGATTGTAGGAAAACTCGGTGCAGGAAAACTCGGTGCAGGAAAACTCGGTGCAGGAAAACTCGGTGCAATTTCAACAAGCTAGGAAAACTCGGTGCACGGTAAACTCGGAGCACGGAAAACTGGGAGCACCGCTAGGAAAACTCGGAGCATCGCATATATTATAAAATATCGTATATGTTATATAACCAGCTATATTGTCGCCTCCAAACACAAAAGTTACAGGGAACTTAATTAAATACTATGAGGAGCATCACTAATATATCGTAATTTATCCTTAATAATTGTTCTCTAGGGCTTATAAATATTTATAAATTGTGTATTTGCCATGATAATTTTTTAAGAATTGTAATTATTTGTGTAATTATTTTTTGATGGTAAAAAATTATAAAATTTAGATCAGAACATAGATAACAAAATGACTGTTTACTTTCTGAAGTAAAGAAAGTAATTATTTAGTCCAGTTTTTGAGATGGTAATTTTTTTAGTTGAAAAAGATGCTGATTTGACTTGATTTGAAAATGGCCGCCAGATTTCCAATGATATTCTCATTATTTATATCCTGAATATCTCAAAAACTAGATTGACTTTTGCTTCATTTTTTTTTCTTTTTGCTGAATATTTGTTATAATGTAAGGAAGGTTTACTATAATTTTCAGAGTGATTCACCATCTCCTAAAATTAGTGACAATAACCCTTTTAAAACAACATACAGTTGAAATTTTTTGCTATATATTATATATATGTAATGTATCTCTTGAAACTTTACTTGATATCTTTCTATTTTTTATTTATTTATTTATATATAATATATAATATGTATATTATATATGTATTTTTATTTTTATTTTTTTTTTAATTTTTTTTTGTATATAAAGCTGTGCATGCAATGAAGTAGAATAGTTGCATCTGTGATTATACAATTCTTATTTAACTGTAACATAATATTTTGCTGCCTTGAGCCGTAATTCATCTATATAGATATTTTATTCTTTTATCTAATTTTTAATTAAAATAAATTTGCATTGCATATAAATTTATATGTAAATATATTAGGTTCAACAAAATGCATTTTCACATAAATTAAATACTTTTTTAAAAATGTTTACATATGATGTGCTGCTATAAATTTACTTTTAAATTCTTAACTAAATTCATGCATACTTTTCTAAATAATAAATTTTAAAACTGGTATAGGTATTGTATTATATACTAATTAACGCAATAATACGGATAAAAAATTCACAATAAAAGTGTTTTATTTTATATAAACATACTGTTATTTACATTGATCACATAAGCTAAAATATCACATAGGAAATAATGTTCGTCTACTTAAAAATTGATGCTTAAATTGTACAAAATAATACATAATTATCTTATTGGAATCTATATAATTAAATGCAAAGCTATAAATAGAAACAAAATCCACACCATAGCCGGAAATGAGGGGAGAGGAGAGGGGTCAGTACTAGGTGCCTAGTAGGAGATGTTGTGGGCCACACCCTCCACATAGTCATAGGCTGGGTGACCCTTAGCCCATGAAAGTTATTGGGCTGCGCCTCGCCCCATTGTTCAAGTGCACGTGCACTAATTACCTTACCTGCTACCTGTTTTTTTCAATCCAGGTAGTAAAGAAACTTGTTGACAACGTTTGAACGCCATAAAATAATGTACGGTTGAAAGTATTTCAATATTATTACAATTTATTACCATTCCCTATTTTTCAGCATTGCATGTGTATTATATTATATAAAATATATATAATGATTAATCGTCATCATGTATAAAACATATTAAGAGGCATTCACAAAGTCCTAAGGCCACATTTAGGGCTCGATAATTTAAAGCCCGATTTTATGCATGCTTTTTAGACCCAAAATTTCTGGTCTTAAATTATCGAGCCCTAAATGTGGTCTTAAGACTTTGTGAATGCTTCGTATTTATTTTCCTTTCCCTTTAATTAAATAAAAATATATTTCTTCACATTTATGCAATATGTAATATTAGATTTTTTTTCAATGTGTTAATGATAATATATATAATATGTCATATAACAAATAAAAATTGATATAAGAA
Source organism: Siphlonurus alternatus (assembly GCA_949825025.1). Lineage (NCBI taxonomy): Eukaryota > Metazoa > Arthropoda > Insecta > Ephemeroptera > Siphlonuridae > Siphlonurus > Siphlonurus alternatus. The sequence continues at coordinate 42,019,596 of OX463779.1, forward strand.
TGTAATTGTTCTCATAAAGTTATATGGACATTATGGACAAAAAATTGCTGTACCGCTGTTCCTTCTATGAAAGCACTTAAATTTTTCCTTTATTTTCAATAAATATTAATTAAATAATGAAATTATTTGAATTATTTATAAATAGTATTATATAATTTAATATAGAATTAGTGATATTCATAGTATTTAAGCCCTCCAATAATTTTTTTTGTATGAAGGCAACAAGAAAATTAAATGTGTTCGATTTTTGTTATATTTTATTATTTTTATGCTAATACACATATTCCAAAATCCATATACTAGTATAGGGATCTTGCAATATATGCGATGCTCCGAGTTTTCCTAGCGGTGCTCCCAGTTTTCCTGCACCGAGTTTTCCTGCACCGAGTTTTCCGGATACCATTATGGGTTGTCGAGGATGACAAAATAACCCATGAAAATACTTGCGAATTAATAAAATTGACCCTTGACCTCTTGTAAGGGTCAGTGGTGTCCCCTAGTTAAAATTTTCCGAATTAGTTGAAATTGATATACCTCTATGGGTTATCGAGGATGAGGAAGCTAATGAAAACACTTGCGAGTAAATTAAAATAATTATTGACCTCGCAGGGGTCACTGCATGGTGAGCCTTGAAATTAATCCTTCCACATTATCTCAATTTCATTGAATTTGATATGCATCTATCGGTTATTGAGAATGGAAAAACCCATGAAAACATTTGCAAATTCATCAAATTTATTGTTGACCTCGCATACTCTGAAACCTTTAAATACGAATTTTGGTGGTTTGGTAGAGATCGGCAAGAAAATCTATCAGATCAACTTAATTTAACATGGAAATCCCACAAGGAAGAAATGCAAATCGTGAATTCACCTGTCAAACAGTTGAGAGAGAAATAAAAAAAAAAATAACAAAAATGTTCTTGAAACTTACAACCCTTGGCTCTCTGTGTGCCAAATTTCAACTTTCCAACTGAAGTCATATGCCACTGAAAATTTAGCACAAAATTAATCGAACCCCATGTAACAGTGGCTGACTCAGTATTCTCCAATTGTGAATGGCCCACTTAAATTTTATTAATAATGATATTAATAAAACAATAATTCAAAATTTATTCAAAATCTAGAGGCCACCAGTGACCCTTGCGGGGTCATTAATGAATTAAGTAAACCAACTTGAAAATGTCTTCATTAATTTATCAGTCTCAACAACCCATAGAGGCATATTAAAATCGATGAAATTAAGAAAATTCGAAAAAAATTAACTTCAAGAGTCACCAGTGACCCCTGCGAGGTCAACAATAAATATGATGAATTTGCAAATGTTTTCATGGGTTTTTCCATTCTCAATAACCGATAGATGCATATCAAATTCAATGAAATTGAGAGAATGTGGAAGGATTAATTTCAAGGCTCACCATGCAGTGACCCCTGCGAGGTCAATAATTATTTTAATTTACTCGCAAGTGTTTTCATTAGCTTCCTCATCCTCGATAACCCATAGAGGTATATCAATTTCAACTAATTCGGAAAATTTTAACTAGGGGACACCACTGACCCTTACAAGAGGTCAAGGGTCAATTTTATTAATTCGCAAGTATTTTCATGGGTTATTTTGTCATCCTCGACAACCCATAAAGGCATATCAATTTCAACAAATTCGGAGAATTTTAAAAAGATCCTTCCAAGGGTCACCACTGACCCCTACTAGGTTCAAGGGTCAATTTTATCAATTCGCAGATATTTTCATGAGTTTTGTCAACCTCGACAACCCATAGAGGCATATCAATTTCAACTAATTCGGAGAATTTTAAAAAGGTCATTCTAGGGGTCACTACTGACCCCTGCAAGGGTCATGGGTCAATTTTATGAATTCGTAAGTATTTTCATGGGTTTTGTCAACCTCGAAACCCATAGAGGCATATCAATTTCAACAAATTCGGAGAACTTTAAAAAGGTCATTCTAGGAGTCACTACTGACCCCTGCTAGGGTCAAGGGTCAATTTGATAAATTCGTAAGTATTTTCATGGGTTTTGTCATCCTCGACAACCCATAGAGGCATATCAATTTCAACAAATTCGCAAAACTTTAAAAAGGTCATTCTAGGGGTCACTACCGACCCCTGCAAGGGTCAAGGGTCAATTTTATCAATTTGCAGGTATTTTCATGGGTTTTGTCATCCTCGACAACCCAAAGAGGCATATCAATTTCATTGAAAACGGAGAATTTTAAAAAGGTCATTCTAGAGGTCACTACTGACCCCTGCGAGGGTCAAGGGTCAATTTTATCAACTCGCAAGTGTTTTCATGGGTTTTGTCATCGTCGATAACCCACAAAATCATATCAATTTCAACAAATTCGGAGAATTAAAAAAAAAAGTCATTCTGGGGGTCAACATTGACCCCTGTGAGGGGTGAAGGGTCAATGGCAGAAAAAAAATAAGGTCACCACTGTTTTTCTCATACTCGAAATCCCCTAGTTGGAAATTTTCAGACTGAAATTCGAAAATTTTTCTTTTTCATTTTCATTAACATTGTAAGCCCATAAGGTTTTGATAAAGAACGGGAACGCACCCCCCAGAAGGGGTGAAATAAGGGTGGGAAAAAATTTTCACTGCCAGAACACAAAACAAAGGACACTCGACTACCACTGTACGAAATTTGAAGTTTCTACGAGCACTTTTGCAATTCCATTTTACGAGTTACATTTGGGACACGAATTGGGGAACACTCTGTATATATTATGGTCCATGATCGAGGCGCCTCGATCGAAAGCCTGCAGGATGGATCATACGAGTTGCATTTCTTACAATTAAAATACTGTATTAATTTTAATTAACTAATTTTCTTTAGTCCAAAATTAATTATGCTGCTGCACTATGTAGATTAATTACATTTTCTATATTATATCGAATTATCGAACACTGCGTAGCTTTTTCCTACCAAAGAATTATGGCAATTAAATAAATGATTAATTCTGGCTCGTTTCAACATGCCTTAAAAATATAAAACAGGCATCAAGAACAGTGTTGGACAGTGCGGTGACCAGTTTTCGCCAGATCACTGATGTCCAGCAACGTTGAGCGTGGTTGTTATTTGGATGGGTGACCGTTTTCAGCATCGCTTCACTTTTTCATACTGTATTTTTCTTGGATTTAGGCAATTGACAAAATACAGCCCGGGTCCATCTTAACTGAAGTATCCACGTTCCCTTTTTAGTTACAGGGTCCTGTGGATGAGCGTGCTAGGGCAAAGTGTCAGAAGGATTGTTTTATATATAAAATATGTACAATAATTAGTAAGTACAACAGTAACCTAAGTTGATTGTAATGTTGGTTGATTAAAAAAAATTACATTATTATTATATGTATATGTGTATGTATTAAATATAGTATTTTAATTTATACGTGTTTAATCAAAATTGTAATTGAAAAAATGCATTATTACTTTTTTTTAAATTTCAATATAATAAAAAATCTGTGAAACGTTGCTGAAAACGGTCACCCATCCAAATAACAACCACGCTCAACGTTGCTGGACATCAGTGATCTGGCGAAAACTGGTCACCGCACTGTCCAACACTTTCTTGATGCCTGTTTTATATTTTTAAGGCATGTTGAAACGAGTCAGAATTAATCATTTATTTAATTGCCATAATTCTTTGGTAGGAAAAAGCTACGCAGTGTTCGATAATTCGATATAATATAGAAAATATAATTAATCTACATAGTGCAGCTGCATAATTGATTTAGGGCTAAAGAAAATTAGTTAATTAAAATTAATACAGTATTTTAATTGTAAGGAATGCAACTCGTATGATCCATCCTGCAGGCTTTCGATCGAGGCGCCGCGATCATGGACCATAATATATATAACTCACCTTACTGCATGCTTATATAAATAGTTTGAAATGATTTTTTCACAGTGATATAATACGAATTTACGAGACCTATATATATAATATCTGTATAAGGTATAAACATAATTATGTAGTAATATTAAAATTATATTGTTATCGCACCATGTAATTTTGCTTATTTATAATATAAGAAAAGAAGAAGAAATATTTCAAATAATTATTATAAATATTTGGAGTATTTTTGTTAATGTTACTAAATAATGAGATTGTAATATTTTATTGCAATTAACAATTTACAACATCACTTACTTTACGTATGTAATATTATAATATGTGAAGCAAAAACAAAAAAATCATGCAAAGAATAAAACTTCCTGTTTCTGTATATTTCATTGTGAATAAAAAATAAAAATATTAATTTGTGAATTGCGATATCTATTTTTTTTACCAACATAAATGTTCAAAAATTGAGTTCAATGTACATTAGGATGTTGTCATTCATGTCCTTTTTTATTTTTGTTGATACGTCACTCCTAACTCGCGCTATGCGACCACGAGTACGAGAAAACGTGGTCGCGGCCGCCGCGCGGCCGTACGCGTACGCTTGCATGCAAAAGATCGCTTCGACCTTAAGCGATGTGACGTCATCGCTACTAGCCACGTGGCATTCTTTCGCTCATATCTAGACAACGGTGCGACCTAAGCAACTAAAACTTGCATCCGGACTCTTGTGAGCTAGGACCATATCTGCATATGAATTTTCAAGTTCAGGAACCCTTTTTAATGAAAAAGAGATTAAAAAATTTTCGAATTTCAGTCTGAAAATTTCAAACTAGGGGTTTTCGAGTATGAGAAAAACAGTGGTGATATTATTTTTTTACTACCGTTGACCCTTGACCCTTCGCAGGGTCAGAATTTGTCTCTCACAGACCCTTTTTATTTTCACATTATCTCCATGTTGGAAAGCTTTTAAGCATTTTCAAGCATGGTAAAACTAATGGAAGACTAATCAAAGTGTTAAAATTTATCCCTGGACCTTGCAGGGGTCACTGGTGACCCCTGACATGACCCCTGGCATGACCTTTTTCCAAAATTTTTAATAACGTTGAAATTGATGAGTTTTAAAGGGTTTTCGAGGACGATAAAGCTGATGGAAGTTCTTGCAAAGTGATAAAATTGATCCCTGACCTTGCAGGGGTCACTGGTGACCCCTGGCATGTCTTTTTTTTTTTTTTCCTAATTTTTAATTACAATGAAATTGATGAGTTTTAAAGGGTTTTCGAGGATGATAAAGCTGATGGAAGTCCTTGCAAAGTGATAAAATTGATCTCTGACCTTGCAGGGGTCACTGCAATGGTGACCCCTCATGGCATGACCTTTTTTCCAAAATTTTCAATTACGATGAAATTGATGAGTTTTAAAGGATTTTCGAGGGCGATAAAACTGATGGAAGTTCTTGCAAAGTGATAAAAGTGATCCCTGGACCTTTCAAGGGTCACTGGTGACCCCTGGCATGACCTTTTTTCCAAAATTTTCAATTATGTCAAAATTGATGAGTTTTAAAGGGTTTTCGAGGACGATAAAGCTGATGGAAGTTCTTGCAAAATGATAAAATTGATCCTTGACTTTGCAGGGGTCACTGGTGACCCCTAAAATGATTTTTTTTTTTTCAATTTTTTCAATAACGTTGAAATTGATTAGTTTTAAAGTGTTGTCGAGGACGATAAAACTGATGGAAGGTCTTGCAAAGTGATACAATTGTTCTCTAACCTTGCAGGGGTCACTGGTGACTCCTAACATGACCTTTATTCCAACTTTTTTAATTACGTTCAAGTTGATGAGTTTTAAAGGGGTTAAATTTTGAGGACGAGAAAACTGATGGAAGTTCTTGCCAGTGTGATAAAAGTTTTCCTTGACCTTGCAGGGGTCACTAGTGACCGTTTTATTATCTTACTTTGAATTCTCGGATTGCCTCCGTATTATAACTTTGCAAGTATTAAGGGTTTTCGAAGATGATAAAAATATTGGAAGTTTAATGAGTTTAAAGTGCTAAAATGCTAAAGCTATTTTTTATCCTACAGGAGGGGCACTGGTAATTTGAACTTTTTTTGAATATTTCTTGAAATTAGGATGGTTTTAAGAGACTGCTAGCAGGATTGAAATTATTAGGAATAATGTAAGCACTTGACAAGTTGAATTAAAAATTAGAGTGGTGATAATTAAAAATGTTATTTTTTCATTTAGAAAAACCTAAAAAAAATCAGTACAAAGTAACCTACGCTGTGAATAATAAAAAAAAAAAAAATGCAAGTTGGATATCTCTGTATTGAATTTATTTTGCGGTTATTTTGTTTCAAGAGTAATGGTAGCGTTTTGTTAAAATTTTATTGAAATTTTAATGTAAAAAATGATTAATTTTCCTGTTTGCTTGCTAATGTGCGTGACGATTTGCACTGCGAACAGAATAACATAAGGCATAATTTGAAAGAAATCAACAAAATCAAACCGGCAAGGGGTCACCAATTTCCCTGTGAGATAAGAGAGAGATTTGATCACTTTCTAATTCCCTCTATTATTTTTGTGATCCTCTAAAACCATTATTTGCAAATTAATATGGAGATAATCTAAGAATTAAAAAAAATAATGGGAAAAAAAGACCGGTGACTCTTCAATGTCAGCGATAAATTTTATCACTTTATGAGGACGACTTCCATTATTTTTATGATCCTTGATAAACCTAGTTTATTTGCAAATTAATATGGAGGCATTCCGAGAATTCAAAATAAAATAGGAAAATGGTCACTTAATTCTGACCCCTGCTAGCTAGGTCAGTGATCAATTTATCACTTGGCAAGACCTTCCATCAGTTTTATCGTCCTTGAAAACCCTTTAAAACTCATCAATTTCATTGTAATTGAAAATTTTGGAAAAAAGAGCATGCCAGAGGGGTCAAGTGACCCTTGAAAGGTCCAGGGATCAATTTTATCACTTTGCAAGATCTTCCATCAGTTTCATCGTCCTTGAAAACCCTTGAAAACTCATCAATTTCATCGTAATTGAAAATTTTGGAAAAAAGGTCATGCCAGGGGTCACCAGTGACCCCTGCAAGGTCAGGGATCAATTTTATCACTTTGCAAGTACTTCCATCAGCTTTATCTTCATCGAAAACCCTTTAAAACTCATCAATTTCAACGTAATTAAAAATTTGATTTTTTTTTTTTTGTGATAAAAATTTGAGGTCGAGCGTGGCGCAGTACATTGACCGGTTCTCGTTAGATCACCGAAGTCAGGCTACGTCGAGCGTGGATAGTACTTGGATGGGTGACCGTTTCAAGTAAAAAATACGCTGCTCCCTCCCTGGGGTAAATTCATCTCGCTTTCCACCCAGTGCAGTGATGCACTTGTGTGTGGTTCCCCAGGCTTTGGACATCGCTTTGGTCCATTGAGAAAAAGTAGAGGTGTCCGTCCTGACTGAGGTTTTCCACGGTTCCCTCAGTCTCACCTCAGCGAATGCTGGGACGCGTAAGCATGCAGGCCGTGGCCACTATCCGTTCCCTACCTTATCCCTACCCAGTAACCCGCCGCGAGCTGTAAGCTCTTAGAGGTGTATTCTTGTAAAAAAAAAAAAAATTTGGAAAAAGCTAGGTCATGCCAGGGGTCACCAGTGACCCCTGCAATGTCCAGGGACCAAATTTAACACTTTGATAAGTCTTCCATTAGTTTTACCATGCTGGAAAATGCTTAAAAGCTTTCCAACATGGAGATAATGTGAAAATTAAAAAAAAAGGGTCTGTGAGAGACAAATTCTGACCCTGCGAAGGGTGAAGGGTCAACGGCAGTAAAAAATTAATGTCACCACTGTTTTTCTCATACTCGAAAACCCCTAGTTTGAAATTTTCAGACTGAAATTCGAAAAATTTTTAATCTCTTTTTCATTAACATTGTAAGCCCATAAGGTTTTTGTAAAAAACGGAAACCCACCCCCTATAGAAGGAATGAAATAAGGGTGGGAAAAATTTTTCACCACCAGAACATAAAACAAACAACCCTCAGCTATTCGCGAACGCAACCAAATTCAGCCCTCCAGCGGCCAAAAGTGTGAACTACTAGAATGCGGCTAGCTGTTCATAACAGTATAGGAACAACATACCATTCCTGAGTTAATTTACGTGATTATATAATATTATCCACTTGCAAATTTTTAATTACCTTAATAAAGTTAAATATTAGTCTTAATAAATAAAATAACAGATAAATGTGACCATACACCGTGTCATTTGCTTTAAATAGAGTCTTGCGCGCGGCGCGTGGTATATATGCATAATATGTATATGTCGATCCATATGATATTAAATTATTGTTAATTTTTCTTACTGATTGGGATAAAATTATGAAATTAATTTTCAAGGTGTAATCGACCCTCCTAAAAACTTGGAAATAATTTTAGATTTTCTCCCCGACGCACCCCTGAGGGTGGAGAACTACCCCGAAAAACAATTTTCCTTACAAATTGTGCTAAAATTATGAAATTAATTTTCAAGAGGCAATCGACCCTACTGAACTCAGAAATAATTTTAGATTTTCTCCCCGACGCACCCCTGAGGGTGGAGAACTACCCCGAAAAACAATCTTCCTTAAAAATTGTGCTAAAATTATGAAATTAATTTTCAAGGGGCAATCGACCCTACTGAAGTCGGAAATAATTTTAGATTTTCTTCCCGACGTACATCTGAGGGTGAAAACCTACCCCTAAAATCCATTTTCCTTAAAAATTGTGCTAAAATAAAAAAATTAAATTTTCAAGTGTTTAGTAACCCTCTGAAACTCGGAAATAAATTTAGACTTTTTCCCCGACGCAACCCTGAGGGTCAACGGCTACCCACCATATCCTTCTTTCTTAATAATCGATCGAGTTGAAATTGTGAATTAAATTTTTTTTCGGGATTTATCGAAATTTTTCAGAGAAAAAGTATCCCAGACTCACTTCTTCACTTGCAGTATGATGATGGTTTCACTCAATGTGTTCAACACCGTTAATTGGCGTGATGGCACATGTTGGTCCGCTCAACAAGGTTATGTGTGTAGGTGCATGGCCTCTAACATCTGAGTTGTGACCAATTCCATGCAACGTCTTATCTCCACTTTCTGTTCGTCAATTGGTCTCAAATCTCTTCTTGTAAACCTTTTGCTTCAGAAAGAGATTTGAGACCATTGACGAGCTGAAAGTGATGGACGTTATGTGGAATTGATGGTCACACCTCAGTTGTTAATTAAAGTCACACATAGCCTCATTGTGCAGACCCCAACATGAGCCTTCACGCCATGTAATTATTATAACGGTGGACATCCATCATCATACTGCAAGTAAAGAGGCGAGTCTGATATATTTTTTTTCTATGAAAAATTACGATAAATCCCGAAAAAAATTTAAATCACAATTTCAACTCGATTATTAAGAAAGAAGGATATGGTGGGTAGCCGTTTACCCTCAGGGTTGCGTCGGAGAGAAAATCTAAAATTATTTCCGACTTCAGTAGGGTCGATTACCCCTTGAAAATTAATTTCATAATTCTAGCATATTTTTTAAGGAAAATTGATTTTCGGGGTAGTTTTCCACCCTCAGGGGTGCGTCGGGAAGAAAATTTAAAATTATTTCCGAGTTCAGGAGGGTCAATTACCTCTTGAAAATTAATTTCATAATTTTAACACAATTTTTAAGGAAAGTGGATTTTAGGGGTAGGTCTCCACCCTCAAAGGTGCGTCAAGGAGAAAATTTAAAATTGTTTCCGACTTCAGTAGGGTCGATTACCCCTTGAAAATTAATTTCATAATTTTAGCACAATTTTTAAGGAAATTGGATTTTAGGGGTAGTTTTCCACCCTCAGGGGTGCGTCGGGGAGAAAATTTAAAATTATTTCCGAGTTCAGGAGGGTCACTTACCCCTTGAAAATTAATTTCATAATTTTAAAACAATTTTTAAGGAAAGTGGATTTTAAAGGTAGGTCTCCACTCTCAGGGGTGCATCAGGGAGAAAATTTAAAATTATTTCCGAGTTCAGGAGGGTCAATTACCTCTTGAAAATTAATTTCATAATTCTAGCATATTTTTTAAGGAAAATTGATTTTCGGGGTAGTTTTCCACCCTCAGGGGTGCGTCGGGAAGAAAATTTAAAATTATTTCCGAGTTCAGGAGGGTCAATTACCTCTTGAAAATTAATTTCATAATTTTAACACAATTTTTAAGGAAAGTGGATTTTAGGGGTAGGTCTCCACCCTCAGGGGTGCGTCAAGGAGAAAATTTAAAATTGTTTCCTAGTTTAGGAGGGTCGATTACCCCTTGAAAATTAATTTCATAATTTTAGCACAATTTTTAAGGAAAATGGGTTTTAAGGGTAGTTATCTAACACTCAAGGGTGCGTCGGGGAGAAAATCTAAAATTATTTCTTAGTTCAGGAGGATTGATAACCCCTTGAAAATTAAGTTTTATAATTCTAGCTCGTTTATAAAAAGAAGTGGAAAATACTAATAGGTCTGAATAACGGGGTACAGCCGGGTAGCACTCCAGGGGTGTGCGTGGTAGAGGTGGTGCCACGGGGGTGTGGTAATGAATCTGTATTAATTAATTATTTCAGAGGTGTAAGTTAATAAAATTACCTATTGTATGAAATTTTCTCCATAAAATTCTTATAAATTTTCAAATTGTTACATCTCGGTCATATTCATTAGAAAAACTTTTCGTATTTCCTATGGGGAAAAAAAAAACACCCCTGAAAAGGCTGAAAGGGGTGCGATTGGCTCCAATAATATTGTAAAGCCCCTGAATTTAATTTGACAGCTGGTGCGTCAAATTTTACGTTTGTATGTAAGCTTTTAATCGCACATTATCAAATTATTAACCTGCTTTTCATACTCCACATTTCTTTCGAGCCGCATTACGTCCGCCATTTTGTGACGTCATCACTCTGCAGACAGCGCCGTCATCGGTCATTTCGTTCGAGAATAACCATGCACTGTACGAAATTTGAAGTTTCTACAAGCACTTTTGCAATTCCAAATTAGAGGATAGAAATGAAACACGAATGGGGAATTCTCCTACATTTATTTTAATTTTTTTTCAGATGCTCTATGCCTTGAAATTAAATGTCCCAAAACAAAAAAGTTTCAATCTTCAAAATTGGAGACAAGGGAATTTTTTAAAACTCTTCCTTCTTTTGAATTTAGCGCCAAAACGTGACGTAGGAACTGCCTATAGCAGGCGAAATTTTCCTGCAATAAATTTATATTTTCGATTATCACTCTTAAAATAAACTGATATTAGATATTAGAGACAAAACTATTGATACTAGGGTAGAAAAACCCGCTGATTTCGATCATGTTACTAAAATTTATAGCCAATCACTCCTTGACGCTCAAATTATGATATCAGGCAGTTGTTGTGTGTTAACTAGGGAGTTTCTACGTCATAATTTTCAGGTTTGCGCGCGGGTTGCATACTTTGCCCCTATTCTAATAATCCCTTCAGAGTCCCCAAATTTGAGTTTAAAATGTTGAAACTTAAGTCAAACTTATTGTTAATATGTACCCTATCATAATATAGTATAATAGTTAAATTAAAATTTGAGTTGTAAGAGAATTCCCCATTGTGACTCACTCTGTATATTATTATATATATTATAACGAATATATATATATATATATATATATATATATATATATATATATATATATATATAATAATATAGATAATATATATATTATCGGAATTTCTTATACATATTATTTTAATTCTTATTAAATCAAAGTGTTTTTTGAATGAGAGTATTTAGTGTACACTAACTTTGTGTTCAATAAATAATTTAATTAAAAAATTGCACCTTTGTAATTATTAGCTCCGATAAATAAAAATTTGTCATGTTGTGTGTCATACTTTGCTGGAATGGGCTAATTACGAGCTTTTCAGAAAATCAACTTTAATTATGGCTATCGTAACTTCCTTGAATTAATTATAATTTTACCATACCATAACTTCAAAGAGCTTTCAATCATGCCAAGTTTCTCCAATTTGTAGATTGTTTTACCAATGAACAATTTGCATTCATGACATTTTTTTTATTGCAGAAATAGATAGAGGGTGCAAAGTTATGCTATCCTGAATTTTTTCAGATTTTTTAGAGACCGGGAACTATTTTTAAAAAATTATTGAAAGTCGATTTTATGACGTCACGAGGAGTCTGTCCTTACTAAGAAAAGGATAGGCGCTAAACGCCCGTATAAACGTCATAAAACTGACTTTCAATAATTTTTAATAAATAGTTCCCGCTCTCAAATAAAACTGAAAAAATTCAGAGTAGCATGTAATTTGTAATTTGGTACCCTCTATCCATTTCTGCAATAAAAATATTTCATGCAAATTGTCCATTTGTGGCTATATACTGTGCCCTATTGGTAATAAATTATATAGAGCAGCAGTTTCCCTAAATCATGGGAAGTATATTAATTAACTTTCATGTGCCCTATATATTGTGCCTTTGAGTCAAGGTATTTTGAGATCTTTGGCAGAGGGGTCCCCCCCGCCAGGCGCGGATCCAAGGGGGGGGGCGATGGGGGCGATCGCCCCCCCCCCAAAAGGCCCCAAAATACATTGAAGGTATTACCACCCCCCACCCATCGCCCCCCTCCCACCCCAAAATTTAACATTGCGGGATAGGGCACCGCCCCCCCCCAAAGCCGCGGGCTGGATTCGCCCCTGCCCCCCGCCCTTGAATCCTGACAGTGAGTGTATCTAACTTTTTATGTGTTGTTCATAAAGTTATGTAATTTTTGGTTAATTGAATGACTTATAAATCATACAACTCATGTATTCACAACTTGGTGTTTTGAATATATTTATGCTACGAATTTTCTTTGTCATGATTGGTTCTTGCATCTGTACAATAAGCATTCAAATTTTAATTATTTACATAAATAGCATGAAATTCACGATATATGCCATGGTATCTTATTTGATATGTAGTGGCAGGATTTACAAACTATTTTGTGATCTGTGATATGTATTTTATACTTTGTTGTGCATAGTGATAAAAGTTGTTATTTATGTATAAACATGGACGATCGACGTTATGTCTTGAGTTTAATATTATTGACTTGCTTATATTGTATTATCAATCGAAAAGCAATAAAGATTATGAATTATGTTAAACATTTCAGCCCCGAGTCAGACTTCATCTGCTACCGAAACGTGTTTGCGAGTCTCCTGAAGACGCCGTACGAGTGCAACGCAGACTTGTTTCTATGCGGAGTGAAGCTGCGGGGGAGCATCTACCTCTGCAAGTTCGCCTCCGAGCGGAAGAAAAAGGACGAGGGGCGTTTCAGGAACAAATGGAGCGTCAAGCACACGAAGCAGGGATATAAGTTCCAACAATATGTGCTCACAGGTACGACAGTATAATATATAGTTGGGGGCTACTATACAGTATTACTGTATTACAGATCTTTTAAGTTATTTATACGTGTAGATTCGACTAAAGCTGCATGCGCGCGGCGAGATCGTCTTCTGCTGCTTTATCCCATCCAGATGACATACGGCTAGACAAAATTAAGTCTCGAAGCTATGCGCCATATAGAGTCAAGAGTCAAGGCCAGGGTCGGTCTGGGGGCCGATGGCCCGCTCCGCGGGAGGGCCCGAAAGGCCCGGCCGTGGAGCGGGCGGGGGAGGGGGGGGGGGGGGAGTTGCCCGCCGCAGGCGCGAAAATTTTAGCAAAAGGGGCGTGGCTTTCTTATTCTTTTTAAATTTTAATATGTTAAAATATTGCAAGGTTTCATTTATTGGGAAATTAAATTTGAGGATTTTTTTTTTTTTTTTTAGTTACAGTTTAATATATATTTTTTAAAGTTAAAGTAAATGATGATCTACGACCAAAAAATAAAGAAACAGCTGAGTTAATATATTATTATTTTCTAAAAATAGTTCTAGTGCTCCTCCATAATGCAACCGAAATCCAAAAAATTCAAATATCATACATAGGTTCTATAAAATAAAAAAAAAAAAAAAATCCAAAGTCAGAGAAAAAGCGTCTTACTTGACAAACATCCTCCATTTATTCACTTGAAAAAGTACACTGTTAGCCATAGGTGGTGTTCCATGGCTATAGAGCTTTAACCAAAAACGATTTTTGCTCGGGGCAGTTTTTCTGTAAAAAAATCGAAAACATATGCCATAGTAAATATATGTTAATTCTCATATGAGTTGCATTTATTTATTGATGGGAATACAGATTCGAAAACATAATTATATATTTTTTAAATATTTTTTGGTTACAGCTCGTATATGTCTGTGGTATATTTTTTCGAATTAATAGAGGGTGTTTGTTAGGTAGGCCCTACGCGTTTTTAATAATATTTGGAAGTTCTTTATTCTGGACAACATATGTGAGATAGAATTTTTGGATTCATGTCGTCCTAAAATTCAATACAAAATACAAACTTTTTTTTTTTTTTTTTAAATAATGAAAATGTGAACTCGTTAGATATTCAAATACGTCTATTTTTCTACAGTGCTTAATTTCTTTTTAAGTCCTCTCAAAGATATGTATGAATTGTAAGGTAATGCACAAAGTCAAGCGTGTCTTTTTATCATATTAAATAAAATAATCCTTGAAACACTTGATAAATTTTTGAATATTTTATAATTTCAGTAAAATTTCAAATTTTCTATGAGGCCCGGAGGGGGCCCGCGCAGGCCGGGGCCCGCTCCGCATTTGCGGAGTCAACTATATGGCCAGACCGACCCTGGTCAAGGCGCGGATCCAGGAGCAAGCTGAAGCCCCCCCCCCCCCCCTGAAATTTCGGATTTAACTTGGGCAATATATAAGAAGAAGAATAATAATAAGAATAATATACTTTCACAGTCACAACATGGTTTCAGAAAAAATATGTCAACTGAATCTGCAATGTGGGAATTAATTGATAGTGTTCTTAGCAGTATAGATAACAAATTCAAAACTGCAGGTTTCTTTTTAGATTTGTCAAAAGCCTTTGACATGGTAGAACATGATATATTATTAAATAAGCTCTATAAGTATGGCATAAGAGGTAATTGTCTAAATTGGATAAAATCATTTTTATCAAATAGAATTACACAAAGTACACAAACTGTTTTTATAAACTGTGAAGGAGATGGTAAAGATTCAATAAAATATTCAGACAAGAAAGAAATTAAATATGGCTTGCCACAAGGCACTTGCATTTCTCCAATATTATTCCTGCATGATTTATGTAAATGATTTGTCCCAAGTAATAAAAAATAATAATAGAGGCTTCAAGTCAGCTGATGTTTCGGTGATCCCACCCGCTATACCAAACCTATGTAAAAAAAAAACGTGAATTCGTTTTTTCACCAAGAATAAGATTTTTCAGGGATAATTTTTTTTTTTTTACAAGGATACACCCCTAAGAGCTTACAGCTCGCGGCGGGGTACTGGGTAGGGAACGGATAGTGGCCACGGCCTGCATGCTTACGCGTCCCAGCATTCGCTGAGGTGAGACTGAGGGAACCGTGGAAAACCTCAGTCAGAACGGACACCTCTACTTTTTCTCAATGGACCAAAGCGATGTCCAAAGCCTGGGGAACCACACACAAGTGCATCACTGCACTGGGTGGAAAGCGAGACGAATTTACCCCAGGGAGAGAGCAGCGCATTTTTTACTTGAAACGGTCACCCATCCAAGTACTAACCACGCTCGACGTAGCCTGACTTCGGTGATCTAACGAGAACCGGTCAATGCACTGCGCCACGCTCGACCTCCTTTACGGAACTTTGGTCCAAACTGAAAAATCAAGTAGATAATTCAAGATTTAGATTTTTTACTTGATTTATAACCGAGAAAATTAAAAACACACTTTGCTTCATTTTCAAGTGCAAGATGGACCTTAGCGACAAACAGTTGCGCAGCGAAAGCGCGTCACTTGAAGCCTCCATTGTGTGTCAATACAATATGCAGATGATTCAAATTTTAAATTAACTGGCCATAAAAAAACTCTGAATTGGATGATAATATAAAAAAATCAATAGTAACAATAAGTTCTTATCTTCACAATATTCCATGGCTTAACATTAAATTTAAATAAAACTGAAATTTTACAATTCCAAAATATAAGAAACAAAAGTTCTAAACTAATTAATATAACAATGGGAGATAACACATTAACATTAACATCAAAAGCGAAATTTTTGGGTCTCATTATAGATGATGATTTAAGGTGGGTGAGTCATGTAGATCATATTTGTAAGAAGTTGGCTTCAGTAATTTTTGCACTGGGAGAATTAAGATATGAATCTGAGCTACAATGCCTAAAAACTTTATATTTTGCAAACTTTCATTCAATTATTAAATATGGAATTATTTGCTGGGGAAATAGTACAACAGCTCATAGAGTATTTGTATTGCAAAAAAAAAAAAATAATAATAATAATAAGGTCAATATGTTTTGCTAAAAGATCTGCCTCATGCTTACCTTTATTTAAAAAATTAAATTTGCTACCACTCCCATGTATTTATATTTTGGAATGTGTATAATGAATGTTAAAAAAAATATGTCACTATATATAAGCAACATGAAGTTACACATGAGCATAATACAAGAAATATCAAAAATAATATTCCCTCAATGTGGTGTAGACTTGAGATGTATAAAAGTGGTCCCTTTTTGAGCTGCCTTAATCTTTATAATAAGCTCCCTCTCTCAGTGAAGTGTATAAAAAATATTAGTGATTTTAAAATAAATGTGAAAAATCTGCTACAAGATATGTGTTTTTACAGTGTTAAAGCATATTATGACTGTGATTTTATTAATAAGTGAGAAGAAAATTAATGTCATGGACTGATTCTTTCATTATGAACAATTCCTAACACTGCTTTTTATTGACTTGTCCTATAAACCTCAACAAATGTTATTGTATATTATGACACTTTGATTGTAGGAAAAAATGGAAATAAAAATATATTGAATTGAATATAGGCATTTCCCCCACTCCATTTTTTTTTTTTTTTTTTTTTTTTACATTGGGCCTTATGCATGATAGAACTATAATAGATAGGTCCATCAGCCTTACGAATTTGGACTGCATGATTGCGCATTTTGTCCAAAAGCACCACGTCACGTAGCTCAAAAGAGCTGTAATGCTGCAAAAAGGGGCCGCTACCGGAGCAGAGTTTTTGTTCACATTAGCGAGTACGTTGCTTTTTTCTATCAATCTA
The DNA here is from genome assembly GCA_949825025.1 of Siphlonurus alternatus. Taxonomy (NCBI): domain Eukaryota; kingdom Metazoa; phylum Arthropoda; class Insecta; order Ephemeroptera; family Siphlonuridae; genus Siphlonurus; species Siphlonurus alternatus. Next base: position 42,036,710 of record OX463779.1, read on the forward strand.
TAATCTCAATATATCTCAAATTTGATATTTATTTGCAATACTTCACGCCAGACCGGTTGCAGTAACGTATATTATATATAATATATATATAATATATAATTCAAAGAATTTTTTCCACGACCTCTGCTGAATATTATAGCATTTATCACCTTTCGATACTTTTTTTTTGTGTGTGTTTTTACGGGCCGGGTTATCTATTTAAAGTAGAGTGAGCGATTGCATTTTTTTTTAATATTTTATTTTCTAAAAATAGTTTAAGCTGCCCTCTATTGAGAAATGAAAACCAAAAAATTCCATCTCAAATAGTTTCACCACAAAAAATCCCAAAGTTGGTGTTTCGGAGGCCTTTGACGTGCAGCCTTATGGAACATAAAACCGCGTTTTACTCCAACATTTTCTGAACTATGCTACCATTTAAAAAATACCTACGTAATCTATGATGAATTCTTTAATGGATTTTTAAATAATAAAAAAAAAAATTACGGAGCCGTTTTTTCGGAAAAAAAATCTTTAAGTTTTTGCGGGTTGATTCCCATAAGGATTTTCATGATTTTTTTCCAAGAAAACGACCCCGTATTTTTTTTTTATTTGAAAATTCATTAAAGAATTCATCATAGATTATGTAAGTATTTTTTAAATGGTACCATAGTTCAGAAAAAGTTGGAGTAAAACGTGGTTTTATGTTCCATAAGGCTGCACGTTAAAGGCCTCCGAAACACCAACTTTGGGAATTTTTTGTGGTGAAACTATTTGAGATGGAATTTTTTGGTTTTCATTTCTCAATAGAAGGCAGCTTAAACTATTTTTAAAAAAATAAAATATTAAAAAAAATGAACTCGCTCACTCTACTTTAATATCCTTTTTCTTTAAAGTAAATATCGCGCGCAAAGATGATTTTTCATAATAAATAAATGTTTCTCACTATTTAATTTAAAAATAACCTTTTATATAGATACATTATTGTTAATATATAATTATATAGATTAAAAATAATAGTTGAATTTGCATTTTCTGTGCAGACACGCCAGGCGAGGCCCCTGACATGAGCCAGCCGCTGGTGCGCGACAAACAATGTACGTTCGTGGTGATGCGTGCCTCTGCCGGCCCGCACTCCCTGCTGTATGCGTCCAAGAGCAAGTGCGTGTCGGACCGGGAGACGGTGCTTGATCTGGAGTCAGCCTCGCTCGTCGACTTCAAGACCTACTACAATGACAACTACAAGTGGTGAGTCCCTGCTCGCGCGTATATATATATATATATAATTATATATATATATATATATAGTCCAATTTATATATATTTCCTCCGGAAGTGTTGTACGAAGTGCTGTCCAGAATTATACTTAGGAATCAGAACGGAAAAGTTCTCGACCCATCAGAAAAATCAAAATTTCCTATTACTAGAACGAGTCAAGTGATCGGAAATTATTTCCAACTCCGACAATTCTGGATTTTGCTTTCAAAAATGTTTATGGTCTTCCTCTTCGTATTTCAGCGTTGTAATTTCACACACGTACATTTCATCTACAAAAGATTCAATGCTTAATTATACAAATAGAATAGCTAAGAATAGTAAAACAAACTTCACACTTCTGCTGTGGCTACTTCCGGAGGGAATATCATATTATTTTGACTGTATTTCAAAGTTGATAAATTTATAAATACGAACATTGAAGTTAAAATTAATCAAATCATTTGTTAATGATTGCTCTAATTCCAACAATTAAAAGATATAATATATAATATATCGCTCACAAAATTTCCTATAACGATGCAAAATAGTATTTAGCTGTACCATTGTATAAAAATTTAGATGATTTATACATGTTTTAATATTTATGTACTGTTTATTATAATTTTATTAAATGCATATTTATATATATGATATACGTAATATCAAAGAATATTCTTTGGTAATACGTTTATACAGTTTATTTACTTTGATTTGAACATTTTAAAGTGATAATTAAGGAATGAAGTTCAATGGTAATATAGACATGTCATACATCAAATTAAAGCTTACATTTTAACATTTTCAAAACTTGCATCATAAATTACATGTGCGGATTTGTCTGTTTTTGAGACGAAAAAGTAACAAAAATGAGCTGTTTTTTTGTTCAAATAGCGGTGGTAACATGAAATTAAATGGCATTTTAATGTGACTGATCGCAACGTGGAAACTTATCAGGATGATCGAACGCCACATGCATCTTCAAATTTTGTCAATGAACCAGAAACAGAAATGGAATGGTTAAAATTCGTAGAGAAACCACATTGTGGTAAAAAGCGTTACCCCTGGATGGGAGAAGTGCAATTTTTGTTTAAATGGTCACCCATCCAACCACAAAACAGTATTGTGTTGCTTTACTTTGGTGATCTAAGGAAAATTGACCAAACGCATTATATATCACTCCCACACCAACCTTGCAATCCAGTGAAGGATTCAACAGTTAATTTCATGTTACCACCGATATTTGAACAAAAAAACGGCTCATTTGTGTTTCATTTTCGTCTCAAAAAAAGACAAGTCCGCACATGTAATTTATGATGCAAGTTTTGAAAATTTTAAAATGTAAGCTTTAATTTGATGTATGACATGTCTATATTACCATCGAACTTCATTCCTTAATTATCACTTTAAAACGTTCAAATCGAAGTAAACACCCTGTATAATTATGCGCGGGGTAATGGATGTAGGGAGAAGGATAAGGTATAGAGAAACGATGATTCGATGGCCACGGCCTGTTACGTTACTCGGCCCAGTATAATATTCGCTGAAGTGAGACTGAGGGAACCGTGGAAACCTCAGTCAGGACGGACATTTCTATACTTTTTATCAATTAATAGACCAAAGCGGCAAAGCGATGTCCAGAACCTGGAGAACCAAACACATGTGCATCATCATGAATGCATGCACTGCCACCCAAGTAATACTAACCACGCTCGACGTTGCTTCACTTCGGTGATCTAACGAGAACCGATCAATGTGCTACCATGCACGACTCTCAACCTCAACCATGCAATTTTAATGAAAAGTAGGCAGATAATTTTCCCCAAAAACGATATTCGCTTTTAACATCCATTCTCCTCTTTTTTCCTCCTATTTTGCACCATTATTCGAAGAAAAAAGGACAAAGACGAGATTATGACCTTTCTCCTATTATTGAGCATAAAATGTTAAAAATTTTGTCATTATTGCATCCTCACCTTGATCGAGAGTAAGTCAGAAATATTAAGATTTGTTATTTTTGAGGAAAAAATACGGTATAAGATTTGGTTAAGACTTGTTTAAGGATGAGTTGAAGACGTAATTTTTCAACTAGGCATGTTTGGTGACTTGCAGGTACAAATTGCTGGACTGGTGGTCATCCAGTATAACGGGCAAGGTGGACCGAATGATCATCGGGCTGCGTGGAGACTACGGGCTCATGCGGGAAGTGAAGATTTTTGACGTGGCAACGCTGCTGCGAAAAACCCACGTGAGTGAAAATAATAACAATTATTATAGGTATTGTAATGACCAATTTTTAACGTATTTTAATATTTGAGTGGGCTATAGGTAATGATGTATTATAAATTTAAAATATTCAGTATATTTTAAAGGAGGATAGAGAACTTCTAAATTCACGCGCGTTTTTAAGTATATAAATATAATAATTAACCTAACAATTAATTAGCAAGTAACTTTATATTGATGCAAATGATGTAATAATAATTTAAAGGTTTTTAAATTCTATAATATCTGGAAAAAAATTGCATAATTTAAAATACACATGTGCATTATGTATTATAATATGATCTCGAATATATACTCGATTAATCAAATAAATAAAATCAAAAGCAACAACAAAAAAATCGAGGGAGCAAGCGTTTGAACTCTGCAGAATTCCAGAAGTATACATTAATTTTGTAAAAGTAAAATATGAGATGATAAATTTTGCTATTAAGGGGAGTCGCACACTGCCTTCGTAACGCATATCGTATGCGACGTATGGTATCGTATATACCATGGTTCGTAAGATAAAAAATTAGAACCGCGCGGCTCTAAAACTACTAAATGAAAAACGTACGATGCGATATACGAAACGAAACTGTGTATAAGCGCGTACACCTGATCGCATAGGTTCTTAATTTTGTTATACGCTGTGAAATCATGCGATTCGATGTGAGACAGCTCCCTAAGGCGGTATATTATACGTATTACATAATTTTAATTATGTAATAATATTTTAAAATATTAAAAAATAACAAAAAATTAATATTTTAATTTTTTATTAATTTTTTATAATTTTTCAATTATAAATATTGCACACGATTTTTCCTTACAAGAATATTTTAACTCCATTTAAATGGAGCTGAAATTTTAAAAATATGTATGGAAAAATTGCGGTGCGAGCATTTGCTGAGGTGAGACTGACCATGGAAAACCTCAGTCAGGACGGACACCTCTACTTTTTATCAATGGATCAAAGTAATGTCCAAAGAGGGCAAAGACTGAGGAACCACACACAAGTGCATCACTGCACTGGGTGGAAAACGAGATTAATTTGCCTTTCCAAATGTAAAGGTGCTTTTCTATGGAGTGAAGTCCAGCGGAGCTTGGCGGGGCGAGAAAAAGGTGCACTTGCTTGACATGAAGCAAGTGCGCTTTTCTCGCCCCGCTCGACGCATCGCTCCATGGAAAAGACTCTTTAAAGCGGATTCAGATGGCGACAACGGCGTTGCGACGCGATTTTGTCACACAAGCTGTGAAATCCTATGCGGCGAGCGAATTCGCCAGGCTGCGGCAGCGAAATCGCGTTAATTGGGATGCTCTTTTTTTTTAATCGCCAAATATGACCGCGAATGGATGTTACAGCAAGTGCGCATTATTCGCGTCGCTTGGTGAAAATCGCCATGTGAATCCGCCTTTACACCCAGATTTGTTTCCTAGGAGGAAATCTCTGCCAGCGGCGGTGAGCGTGGCAGGTCCCGCGGGGGTTTCCATGGCAACCGCGACGCCGACGTGATTGCACTCAGCGAGGGGTCCGAGTTGGTGCTGCACAACCGCTGCTTCAACTTCTTGTCTGAGTTCTTGACCTTTGTCAAGGACACCATGAAGGACGACACTGGTCCTGAGGTCGTCTTTCAGTTCGAGTGGTCTCCCAAAGCTAATGAAAACTTCGTGAACTGCACCAAGTTTTCGGGCGAGGCGAGCAAGCCGTTCAGGTTCATTCCTGAGTGGTACATGGAGTGGCTTGACTCGCAGCTAGCCCTATAGAGTTCAGTGCTCGCAGCAGTAATTATGCTAAAGTCAAAATCTCTCATTTTGTGTGAAAGTGTACGTTTTTCTTGACCCTCATAGTGATAGAAGCGCGCTTGATTTACGTACACCTCATGACAAAGCTTTCGTTACACTTGTCTGCATGATGCGATTAGAGGACGCTGCAACTCAAGTGCGGTAGCCGTTAATGATTTGAAATTTCTGGGGGAGGTGAAAGAAGCAATTGGTTAATTCAATATCAAAAGTTCACTACGCCTTCACAATGAGCGTGAACACTCTGTCCACATGTAAATAGCGCAGGTGTAACGAAAGCTTTGTGCAGAAATAAATTATATACAAATCTAAATAATTGGGAATTTCATAACATTTTCACTCCAATATTGTGTGTGCGTTTTTTTTTTATATATAAAAATTTCTATATTCTATATGCAATTATGAATATTAATATGCAGATCTTAATTATTTTGTATTACACTATAATGTATGTATAAAGTATAAATGTATGCTATAAAAATATTAAAAATAAAATATTCTTTAAATATAAACTTCCTTTTTTTTCAACTTAATTGTATCCGGTTGATGATAGTGATTATTTTTTTATTTGTTTTTGAGGACTTCGATCGTAATTAAAATACTTTATCGCTAGAACCATTGGTATTTGGTAATGACTTCAAAAATTTCTCAGGCACACATCAGGCATGCACTCTGTGACTCAATATTTTAATAAATTTGTTTCATATATTACACATAATATATGAAATATGTTTTTTCTTTATTGCATATAATTATAAAGTGATCCACATATAATTAATTCTCTCTTGATTTGGTGGCTTAATTAAACTATAAAAAAAATAAAAATTAAATGAATGCATGGAAATCAGGAAATTATAACAAAGAAAAAATATTATATTAATTAAGATTCACGTTAATTGAAAATAAATATCCTAGAAATTAAAAAGTGACTGGTAAAAAACTTTCATTCTCTATTTATTTAGTATTTTTTTACAACAGTGAGCCTGCATGCAGTCAATAATTTACGACCGCGGAGAAGAGGGGGCGGGAGTCTCTCTGCCACATATGCGTTGCTTTCTGCTGATCGAGAATAACACATTTCTCGGGAAAGTGGGGGGGGGGGGGGGGGGGGAGAAAAGAAATAGAGGAATATATTCAATAAAACAAAAGACACTGCAAGTATACTATCATTATAGGTTGAATAATATAATAGTATATAATTATAAATAATAATTATAAAATATAAATTATATTGTAGGTGTGGCGCAGTGCGCTTGACCGGGTCTCGTCAGATCACCGAAGTCAAGCAACGCCACGCGTGGTTAGTAGTCCCCCCCCCCCCCCGAAAATGTTGGATTTAACATGGACAATATAGGCATTTCCCTCCATCTTTTTTTTTAACATTGGCCTTTTAGAGCCAGCCCCCCCCCCCCCCCCCCCCCCCAACGATTTTTTTTTTTTTCGAAATCCGCGCTTCCGCGCCTACCGGGCCTGCATGACCGGCATGACCGCTGCATGATTGGAAGTACGCGCCCTGGTCCGGCCAGCCCGTCCAGCCAGCAGGGTCCAGCAGACCAGCAGAAGCTACATGGTGCCTGCATGCCGGTGCCTGCGGCCTGGCGCGATGACTGACTCTGCTGGCAGTCGTGTCATAACTTGTTTTCTGAGAGGTCGCATGTAGTAGATCAGCACCCTTACCACTTTTATTACGTCGCTTCATTTATACCAGGATGGTGAGTAAATATAATCCATTCGTTATCTTAATTATATAATTGTAGCTTTCTTGGTTACTTGGTGTATATTTATTTATTTATTTATTTATTTATTTATTTATTTATATTATGATTGTGCTGCGTATATTACGACGTTATTATGTAAATCTCCTCTACTGTAGCTATACGAGAATTTCATGTTTACATTTTGGGTAGCACGGGGATGCCCGAAGCCGCCCGAAGAGCTTCGCGATGTAGGCAGAAAACTCTAAAATCATATGCTGTGCGTGTTTTAATAACATAACTCACAACACCTCTTTTCTCATAACAGTTTTGGTCGCGAAATATTTTTTTTCATTAGCATATTGGTTCTTGTCACCATTTATGAAAGAAAATTCTCGAGGAATGATGCGAATCGTCAGGAGAAATTAATTTCGAGACCAACTTTAACAAGTATCTGCTATATGCCGCTGACAATGTTTTGCCTACACAATTATGACGTCATATTGTTTTGTGACGTATGGTGAAAGACCCATTAACATATATAATTATGGTGGCTCGAGAATCACGTATTAGATTTTCTAATATTAAAATATATACAGGTATGTAACAGCCTAAGACAGGCGCGCGTACTTAAAGTAGGGTGAGCGATTGCATTTTTTTTTTTTTTTTTTTAGATTTTATTTTCTAAAAATAGTTTAGCCTGCTTCCTCTTGAGAAATGAAAACCAAAAAACCCCATCTCAAAATAGCTCAACCATAAAAAATTCCCAAACTTGGTGTTAAATTTCGGAGGCCTTCATGCGCGGATTCAAGAGGGGGGGGGGGCTGCAGTCCCCCTCCTCCCTTGAAATTTTGGATTTAACATGGGCAATATAGGCATTTCCCCCACTCCAATTTTTTTTAACGTTGGTATGCCTTATGGAGGCAGCGTCCCTTCCCCCCCCCCCCCCCCCGTTTGATGAAATCTTTAATCGATTTTCAAATAAAATAATTTTTTTACGGAAACGTGTTTTTCCAAAAAAAAATCTTGAAAATCCTTATGGGAATTATTTACCCACAGATTACAGGTCAAGGTCACAGAACTTAAAAAAATGTGAAGAAAAATTTACAACGTTGTTTATGTTGTGTTTCTAAATTTCCAATACAATACAGTCATTGTGCAGAGAAAAAATGACGACAAGCGCGCCGAGACAGTGCTATAAAGCCATGCATAAGGATCGGGGGATCGGACCTACGTTCAAAACGATTGATGGAAAAAAAAAAAAAGCATAATACTGTATGTTTTTATTATCATTATGTGTTAGTAATGTTAGTATCATAATAAATAAAAATTTATATGTACTATGTGTATATTTTATATATTTTTCACTCTTATATCAAATTCTGTGTTCATAAAGAATTAAGTTAAAAAATACATTATATAATGGATGGATGATAGGTTATATAATTTATAATTATAAATAGGATTGATGATACACGTATAGTTGCTTTGTTGCATTAATTATAGATAATCATCATGTATTGCATCATTCACAGATTTCACACACGACCTAATGAAATACTATAATATGTACATATATACCATGTATTAGTAAAAAATAATCAAATTTAAGCTCAAAAAACAAAAAAAAAAAACATTTCATTCCATTAATACACTATTTGTCTTTGTTGATCGAATTAATCATTTAATAAATAGTAAAGAAAAATCAAATTATTACGTAAAATGTTAAGATAAAATAAAATTATCATTCGTTCGAGACTACCAGACAATACAATTATACCTTCTGATAAGAGATCGAAACCCAATCGTTAATATACGCCAGTTTCTTTTGTAATTATAATTAATTGCAATTTAGATCGCCAGAAAAACTATAGAAAGATCGACAGCTTTATATATAAATATATAATATATATGTTGGTACCCAAAGCCGAATTTGGCCCAGGGCCGAAAAAAATGCGCAGAACTAGATTGGAGCATCGCGGGATGCTCCAAACCCGAAATTAATTCGTTTTTCGGCTTTTTTCAAACCACGGTGCTCCAAATCTTGTTCTGGTCAAATGAAAATGCTCCAAAGCCGATGATCGATTTGACCAGAACTAGATTGGAGCATCGTGGTTTGACCCAAAGCCGAAATGAGATTTTATTTCGGGTTTGGAGCAAAATTTGCGCACATCTAATTCTGCGCATGTTGCAGAGTTCACGTTACTTATTTTATTCTTTGATCAGTTTGAGTACTTCACGTCAAAATAATGCTTACCACATTTACTGAAGAGACGGATTATAAGTGCGCAGCACAATATTTGTTTAAAAAGTACTTTATTATTATTATATTTATATTTTTTTACTTAATTAAGTTAAAACATAGGCTTGAGCGAAAAATACGAAAAATTTAGGGAAATGACTTTCAACCTACCTTTACCATCCCATGTGGCAGCTGCGAACAATTATTTTATAATTATTTATTTTATTTATTTATAAAATAATTATTCCTTTGTCGTGAAAATATCCCAATTAAAAGGTTCTCATGAACTTTTAAATAAATGACTAATAAATGTCCTGAAATTTAAAATTTTAAGTGAAGCTAGAAACTTGTAGTTTTACTCTTTATACTTTTTTTTAAGTAAAAAATTGAAGTTCATGTTAAATAAATATCGTGCTGCGAATTTATAATCCGTCTCTTGAGTAAATGTGGTAAGCACTATTTTGACGTGAAGTACTCAAACTGATCAAAGAATACTGTATAAATAAGTAATAAACGTGAGCTCTACAAAATGCTCAGATCTAGATGTGGTCAAATTGTGCTCCAAACCCAAACCCGAAATAAAATCTCATTTCGGCTTTGGGTCAAACCACGATGCTCTAATCTAGTTCTGGTCAAATGAAAATGCTCCAAAGCCGAAGTAAAAGTCTCCATCGGATTTGGAGCATTTCGATTTGACCAGAACTAGATTTGGAGCATCGTGGTTTGACCCAAAGCCGAAAAACGAATTCATTTCGGGTTTGGAGCATCCCGCGATGCTCCAATCTAGTTCTGCGCATTTTTTTCGGCCCTGTGGGCCGAATTCGGCTTTGGGTGCCAACATATATTTTATAATAGCCAAGCCAACTTATAATGCAGATTGAAAACGACTATTTTGTGTTTCCCTGAATATAATATGGTGCGTGTTTAATTTATAATTAAGTTGCTTGTAATATAATATGACTTTTCTCGCTCTCACTGATATTAGTCATATAATATGACTAATATCAGTGAGGGCGAGAAAAAGAGATGAGATATTAAATCTGCATGAATCATGCAACCTTATAACCTTATATATAGACCACCACGAATTATCATTAACATAAATATAGCTTTCTGACTAAAAGTTGCTCCATAAAAAATAAAAATGTATAGTGATATAATAATCATAATAAATAAAATAAATTATCATTACTTTTTATCAAGATGTTTCTCTAAAAAAATATAAACATATGGCTCAAAAGTATAATAAAAAAGTCATATTATATCATATATTATAATAACATCAACATCTTTAAATTATCAACACCAATTTAAACTTGATTTTTTTCCTCTGCTAGAGCTCAAAGCTCATATAGAAGCCAAAATTCATAAAATACGAGACTTTCTTAATTGAACTGTATTATGCATAATAATAATGATGGAAAAAAAAAAAAATATATATAATATATTTATGAAATATTTTTTTAACCATGATGCAACGAAATAAAATGACATTAAATTTTATATACAGCTCTCATGGTTTTAGCGGGGATTTATTTTATATATTAATGGGGAATTCTCTTACAACTCAAATTTTAATTTAAATACTATATTATGATAGGGTACATATTAACAATAAGTTTGACTAAGTTTCAACTTTTTAAACTCAAATTTGGGGACTCTGAAGGGATTATTAGAATAGGGGCAAAGTATGCAACCCGCGCGCAAACCTGAAAATTATGACGTAGAAACTCCCTAGTTAACACACAACAACTGCCTGATATCGTAATTTGAGCGTCAAGGAGTGATTGGCTATAAATTTTAGTAACATGATCGAAATCAGCGGGTTTTTCTACCCTAGTATCAATAGTTTTGTCTCTAATATCTAATATCAGTTTATTTTAAGAGTGATAATCGAAAATATAAATTTATTGCAGGAAAATTTCACCTGCTAGGCGTGCTAGGCAGCGTAGGCAGTTTCTACGTCACGTTTTGGCGCTAAATTCAAAAGAAGGAAGATTTTTAAAAAATTCCCTTATCTCCAATTTTGAAGATTGAAACTTTTTTGTTTTGGGACATTTAATTTCAAGGCATAGAGCATCTGAAAAAAAATTAAAATAAATGTAGGAGAATTCTCCATTATAGTTATATAGTAAATTTAATTTGTTCCATTAATTTTAGGCCGCGCATATAATAATTTATAGGATAGTAACTACCAATGTTTATAAACAGAGTGAGAGTCTACATAGCGCATATTGCGTTTGAGGGTTTGACGGCAATTCTCATCAGATCATCGAAGTAAAGCTATAACGTTGCGTGTATGGTAATGTCGAAATGTAATAGTTGGATAATGGTTTACATTTTTTTACGAAACCAATCATCTCCCACCTGAGTCCCATGACTCAAGAGTAAATTGCGCTTTATATAATTCCTCCATATTTCCTTATGAAGCTATGTGTTTTTTCTGGCTTTATGGACCATTGTATTTTCAGTGTATATTGACAACAAGCAGAAGTCCTGGCTGACTCGATCCTGACTGAGGTTTCCATCACGTTTCCCTGTCGCAAGTATATAATAAATATAGGGAACACGATCGCTCTATTTGAGTTTTTTTTGAAGGTGGAAGGTTCAAGAATATGTTATTTTTAGTAGATTTGGTATTTGGTAAGAAAAATATGTATTATACTAAATGGAGTATTGACCTCAAATTCTTTTTATTGCAGAAATGGATAGAGGGTGAAAAGTTATGCCAACCTGATTTTTTTTCAGATATTTTAGAGCCCGCGCGCGGGAAGTATTTTTAAAAAATTATTGAAAGTCCCTTTTGTGACGTCACGCGGCGACAAGTCCTATCTTTTTCTTAAGGAGCGGCGTCTCGTGACGTCACAAAAAGAACTTTCAATAATTTTTTAAAAATAGTTCCCGGGCTGTAAAAAATCTGAAAAAAATTAGGGTAACATAACTTTGCACCCTCTATCCATTTCTGCAATAAAAAAAAAATTGAGGTCAATACTCTATTGTCAATTGATAAAAAAAATTAACGGTTTCATTTTAATTTAGTATCTTTTCAAAACATTAGAACATATCATGCAAATTTTACTTGCATGAACAAACAGGTGCGAATCCAGGGGGTTGGCTGCAACTCCACCCCCCTCCCCTCGAAATTTAAATTTAACTTCATGGGCAATATAACAATTTTTGCCCACTCTAACTCTTTTAACATGGGGGCCTTGTGGAGACAGCTTTCCCCATATCCCCATCCCCCATCCCCACCCCTTAAATTTGATTCTGGATTGGTTCCTGGAAATAATTATACTTGTGGATACAAACTTACAAAGTACATGACCGTCATATAAGACGGACAGTGAACCATAATTCTCCTCTAAAATAGTAAAACTAACTACATTCTCGCAGACCATCGCGATGTCTGCAGCCGCCGCGATGACGTCATGCCGCCTCCTGGTGGTGCTCATGGTGCTCACTCAGACAACGTCAGCTGTCTGTCCGGAGAGCGACCTTCGCAACTGTACATGTCACTTCACCAGCGACAAAAATGTGGTGGACTGTTCTAAACAAGAACTCAGGGTATGATAGTAATTTTATTGGTGTTATAATTAATTAAAAGGTGCATTTCCATGGAGCGGGGAAAGCGAGAAAAAATTGCGTGCCGCAGCCAATCAGAGTCTCGGTATTTCCTCGCCTTGCGGGGAGCGATTTTATCACCAACGTGGCCGCCATACGAAATTGAAGCAAGTGCGCTTTTCTCGCCGCGCCATCATGCCCCTCTCGACATCGCTCCATGGAAATGCATGCATGGCACGTTTAGTTCATAGAAGTGATTTTATTCGTAGCGAGCGAAAAGAAATTGAAATTATAAATTGAAATAAAAAAATAAAATTGTATAAAACTTGATTGTATCATCACAATCAAGCTTTTCTCTTTTCTCTCTCTCTCTCTCTCTCTCTCTCTCTCTTTTTTAATTTTTTTTTTTACTACGCGTGCATCAAATGCATCAAATACAGCTATAGTATAATAATATACTCGTCAATATTTACGTTTTTCTTTGGATTTTGTTGGTCTCTTTCAAACCACTGCTGGCCATGCATGGCCTAATTTAACAATCCATCCCAGCACATTTGCCTAGTTGTGATTGAGGGAACCATGGAAACTTCTGTCAAAGACTGTCGAGATGGTCGGCAATTGATGGAGGGTATTATCATATAAATATCAGTTATCACCACGTTTTTAATTATTTAAGTATATTATATTTTTCTACTTTTTTTGTTTTTTAACTTAATTTATTAGATAAAATTCGTGACATCATCAATGCAATTTCTTCCGATGAGGGATCAAAAACATCATCATACTGTATATATGTCATATACGGGCGTATCTCTGACAGCCATTGCATCTGACAACCGCTGAAAACTCTGTCGCATAGTTATAATAGTTATCATATCAATCACATACAGTCTGTTGTCTCTCGCGTGTTCATGAATGCCCACCCACTGTTCCTGAAACCTCACGGCTTGTCAGAACGAGGGGCAAAAAAGTAAATTTCCAATATAATTTAATAATGTCCCAGAATTTTGCTCAGTGTAATTATGTAATTAATATTATTGAAGCTATAGTAATTTTAAAACCTCTTTTTCATTTATTTTTCATTTTGTAACAAATTGGTCATTATGTAACAAAATGACCAATAAAAAAAAAAAAAAAAAGTATTCTGATTTTTACAATCATTGTCTTATTTTCTTCTATTTTTTTTATAATGTGTGTTTTATTGTGTGTGCTTTTTAAAATATACGATGGTTAGAATAGAGATATATTCATCTCCTTGGTCATAAGACACACTGCAAGAAAAGCTCCCAAGTTATTATTTATTGCGAGTCCCCCCTTTCTCTTCCTAACGCAGCAAACATGATTCAACAAACATAACACCATAATATTGCACTGATGATGTCACCCAAGGAATCTGCGCTCACATGAGATAAATATTTTGAATCGCAAGTGACGTGAAATATTATTATATTTTATGTTTATATTTAATTTGTTATTGAATCTTTATGGTCCCAAGAAATGTTGAGAATGTAAATAATTTTTTTAACTTGATTGTAATAATAATAATTATATATAACCATAGCTCTCTTACTGTATAAATTATTATGTTTTCTTTTTTTAAGTTATCTATATGTTTTTCCTGTCAGTGTTATTTTGTTTATTATTTATTTATTTTCTTAAAGAAAAAATACATTAAATATCAAAAAGAAAAAGGGAAAAAAACTCATTAATTTTGGGACTTTTATAATAATAAGTAGCAAACTATATATATAATTGTTTCATATAATTATATTATACATACCTGTGCGTATAATATGTCCATGCATGCAATTAATCCAATACGACTAGTTATCGTAATGTTTGTCTAAAAAATCAATAAAAAAAAAGTATATTTATAGATTATCGACTATCCAGTGGCCACAGCGGTTTTTGATCGTGTGAGGATATGATATATTTAATTAACGTTAAAATATACGAGCTTTTGTTTTTTTCAGTCCCGATTTTTACAATCTCTTTTTTTTTTTTTTTTTTTTAACCTGCTCAGTATTATATCGGCCCAACTGACTGTCCAATATCAGATCACTGTATTACAATTATAGTTGTATCATGGTATTACAAGAACTGAGCCAAAACCAAAAATTTATTGTATAATTATAATATAGATACATGATTGTATAGGTCTAAAACCTCCTTGATTTCTATTTTATATGGCTACATTTTTGTATTGAGTAATTTTTTTGCAATATGGCAATATGGTGGACTTTGCAGGTGCCCCCACTCGGAGGCTCCGACAAGTACGAACACGTGGTGCTAGCGGGGAACAGACTGCATGAACTGTCGGACGACTCTCTCGCGGTCTTCCCCAACGTGCAGGTCCTTGACCTCAGCAACAACGTCATCAGATCGGTGAGTCATCAAGAGGGTCACGGTCAGGCAGAGGGGCGAATCGAGTGCGCGGCTAGGGGGCGCGATCCTTTCTTGCAATGTTAAATTTGAGGGGTGGCACCTTCAATGTATTTTGGAACCTTTGCCCCCCCCCCCCTCATACCCCGTGAATCAGCCACTGTTTGCGGGTCGCGCGAGTCAACTCCGCGAAGCCATAATTTGTTCATATGATATATGATATATTATGATATATCATATATTATATATTATATAATATTATATATATTATATGATATATATATATATGATATATTAGTCCAGGAATATTAGGAAAATATGCATAAGCGAGGTCGGCGAAAATAGGTAAAAGCTGAAATTTGGTACACACGTTCCTGGATAGTATACGAACTCCCAAAAAAAAGTCCCCTATATAACGTCCCCTTTGAGGAAGCAAAATTACGGGACATTTCCCGAAAAAATATGATAGTTTTCAAAAATATTTAATGTCTATGCAACTAACGATCATGCATGGACTGAAAAAATGTATAATTTAACATAATATAGTACTAAACACTTTTCAAAAAAATTAGCTTCCTCCAATGAATAGTTTCCGAAATATCCCTGAAATTTATAAGGGGAATGTTGTTAAGTGATTTTGAGTTTTGAATTACTTTGCAAATATGCGATTTATCAAAAATATTGTTATGTTAAGAATAAGATGTAATTTAAATAAAGTAGTCTATATAATGCAGTTTATTTGAAAGCGCTAGTGCCTTTCGTTTTTGAGTTACGGGATTTGGGAATTATTTTAATTAACAAGAAGTGGGCGTGGCTCAGTGCCATAATGCACATATTATGCTATGCATATAGGCGGAAAATATGGAGAATCTTTATTGTTGACACGGATATATAGTTTGTCATGATAAATTCATTTGAGCCTTCATTCCCCCTTCTCCCCACTCCCAAATTTATGCCTCCCCCCACCCCCACATTTCAAAATTTTAAAAACAAAATATTGTTGAATTTGTTTATGGAAAATGAAGTACGTTTAACTAAAAAACAAATATAGGTAATTTTATGCACCTCCTTTAAGGGTCGACCCCTAAAATATGAGAGTAAAATTTAAATATTTTTTAACTTTTTTTTTTCATTTCAAAAAAATTAGTATGCATTGCTGACATTATTTTTAATTTCTAATAATATGACCCTTTCAGGGGTCGACCCTTGATATTTTTCAATTTAACACAAATTTTTAAATAAATTCTGGCAAAAACTACGAGGACTACAGTTTTATGGATCACTGTGTGTATTTGATGATGTAACCATTATAATGACCCTTTAGGGGTCGACCCCTAATTTCTGAGAGTTAATAGAAATTTCGATTTTTTAATATTTTTTTCATATTATTAATTTTAACATGCATTTCTGACTTAAATTTTATTGTGACCCTTTCAGGGATCGAACATCGAACATTTTTTTTTTTTTTTTTTTTCGAAAGAAATGTTTTAAACTTAATTCTCCATATCATGCCACAATGGTGGCTAAGGAGAAGTTTTTGGGCGATTCGTTGCCAATTTGTTGCAGCGTGCAACAATAATGCAATGGTTTCATGAAATGGTTGCAACAACGTTGCGTTGTATGTAACCACCACGCAACGTTGTCATAAAAAATCCTTGTTCTTAATAAATTGTAAAAAATTGTAGTGAAAAATACCATTTAGGTATTCAAACTACATTTTAAGAGCAATTTTGGAAAAAAATATTGGTTGCCAAATCGTTGCCAATTGGTGGAGCGTCTCTAAAGCAACGGTTGGCAACCAATTTGCAACCATGTCTCCAACAATGTGCTACTGGGGTATTAGCGTCTCACGGTATGGCTGGTACGTGTTTTATTTTTTCGATGTATAAAGCCTATATTACACAATACAATTTTTCTGATTATTGTATACAATTTTTTCTTGCAAAAAAATTTCCTCTCAATACAAACAAATGGAGATTAAATTTTCTTGTAAAGAAAAATTGTATACAATAATAAAAAAAAAAAATGTATCGTGTAATACCGGCTGAAAATATTTATAAATAATAATTTTAATAAAAAGTACGACAGAATTACACAAGAAATAACAATTAAGGTATGATTATATTTGTGCAGCTGCATCCCGGTTCGTTCGGCGGTGTGCACTGGCTGGAAATGCTCGACCTGTCCAGCAATGAGCTCGGCCTGGCTCTGCACTGCTCGATGAACAGCTCGCAGCTCCTCGCCAGCAACGGCGTCAAGTGGCTCTCGTTCGCCAACAACAAGCGCATCGGCGAGGAACTCCAACAAGCAAAGGTTCGCGAGTTAAAACATACAAGTCATACAACATACCATGTTGTATGTTTTATTGAACATACAACTTTGCAATAACGATATATATATATGTTCCGAGTTTTGTCCAATATATTGCTCTAAATATGTATCAAAATCTCGCGTCCGCGTAAATACACTAATAAATAATTATAATCCCCTGTCCCCTGTCTTTCTCCTGAATAATTCCACATATTCTAATTTCTAGCAATATAAGTAGCAATAGAATTAATATAAATTATTTATAAATTATAAATAATGCATATATGTTAATTTTGGGATAAGACTGAAGTTTTTTTCAAGAAAGACTGACAATATTTATTGTGCTATCGTGATGTATTGTTGACTTTTCTTTTAGAAAGACTAAAATAATTAAACTTGAATTTAGTTTAACATTAATTAAAATATTAATTATTATATGAAATCTAAAATTAACGCAAATAATGATTTCGAAGTCCTGTGAGCTAGCTAAAATCTATAGCCACAGAGATGCAAACTAGCTCGGGAACTCGGGAAAAAAGGAGGGGATTTGTGTGTGTGTGTGTGTGAGGGGGGGGGGCACAAAGTTAATTAATAAAAAAACAAGATTGTGTGTATTGCATGTACATTAGTTAAATCCGAATTTTTGTGGGAGGGGCGCATCCCCCCCCCCCCCCAAGATCATCTGACCAAAAACTTGCATGGTTTCAGGTGGAGAACAATGCCAACATGACAGCATGGCTGAACATCCCCAGTCTCCGAAACCTCAGTCTTGCCAACTGCAAACTGACGCGACTGCCCATGTGGATGTTGATCGGCATGCCCGGACTTGAGTTCCTCGACATCTCCAAGAACAAACTGCTGGTGCTTCCAGTTCTGACCCTGGTGAGCACTTGTCGACTCAAATCCATCGCCCTTGCAGGAAACCCTTGGAACTGCGGCAAATGTGAAAATTTCAGGAGTATCAACTTAATGAAGAGTAAAATTATTGGATATGGTAAAAATTATTGTAGCTTATCCAAATTTAATGATAAAAATTGTAATGTCAATTTTGCAAAAGAAGAAAAAAATGTTGAATCTGTTTGCTACAGTAAAGTGTTGCCAGTACCCTTGGTGTATCAAGCTCCAAAATCTGCTTGGTTTTATTTTGGGATTGCAGCTGGTGGTCTCGTAGCATTAGTTATTATTTCATTTTTAGTTTGTAGCTTACGTGAAAGGGTGTGTTTTAACTGTTTTAAGTAGCGCTGGATATATGATGTAGTCAGATTTTCAATCAAATTTTTTTGTTGACTGATTATTATATACAGCTGATTTTGTTATAGGGAAATTTTCTATACAGAAGAAATTTGGTAGACAAAAATATACTGCAGAAAATAAGCTTTCGGTATTATGAATTCAAAATATATACTAGTTATCTACAGCTATATTAGGATATGTATTTTATATGCTTTAATATAGTGACTTCAAATTTCTTGTAATATTCTCAGAATATTTAAATAAATATAACCCTGCATGTTTGTTATTAATCTTTGTTGTAAAGAACGATTTGTTCATTTTGCACTAAAATTGTAATGTATTATTATACAATTTTTTCATTGCTGCAACCCACAAAAATAAATGCGCTATTTGTATAATTTCACATTTACATTTTCTATGATTTCTCTAAATATGGCAATCAACTTTAATTTTTTTTATTTTTTTTCTCTAATTTAAATAACATATTAACAAATTAAGAAATTAAAATTTCAAATACTGGGCGTCGTACTACTCGATCATATACACGGTATACTTGACCAAAATTTGAATTTAAAAGGTGTTTTATGCAATTATGCGGCCTGCTTATAAATATTTTTTTCAAATATAAGCACCTGTATAGGAATGATTCTAAATTTACTATAAAAAAATCAAGGTCTAACTCTCTATAATATTACTTTATAATATGTGTGACGTACGTCGCATAATTTTATTGTATCATCATGATTGTAATAATATATGTTATAAATTATTGGCCATTGTGGCCTTAACTAAAATCAGGGAACAGTTCATCCTGCTAAAATTAACTAATAATGTATAGGAATTAAATTTATAATATTATTTTATTTTTCTTTTTTTAAAAAAAGCTATAATAATTCACTTGTTTTTTCAAGATTAAAATGGTATATGTTAATTTATTATTTGAATAATCAAATATATAATCCTTTTTATCTATTTTGTCACATTTTTAAAAAAAAAATAATAATTTCTATTTTTTAAAAATTTTAAAATCATAGAAAATGTCAAAATTACGTGGTTTTATTGCACTCACAATCAGTCTGTCCCCGTGGCAAGCTAATTATTAATAATATTTTTTTTTAATTGCAAGCATATAAATTATAAATTTAAGACTTTTCTTTTTAATTGTTTTTTGACAATTTGGTCCACGGCTCGTGCATCACAGTGCATGGAGCTCAATTGTCAGTGCGTTTCACCAATTCTCATGCATTAGATCACCGAAGTCAAGCAACACCGAGTCTGGTTGTAGTTGGGATGGCTGACCATTAAAAATCATGTTTTCCACCAAGGAGTGTTTTTTCACAAGCTGTGGCATTCATCCTATTATAAGATTTATTTGTTCTGATCGAATTTCTGCCACAAAAAAAAAAAAATATTATATGCATTTTTTACTGGGATTTTTTATACTTTAATTTTAATTCAATGATAGATTTTATAATAAACAATATATAAATGTATTTTTAAACGTGTGATGTTGGTATAAATTTTGTTTTGAAAACAACTTTAAAATTTGTGTACAAGTGCCATGATGCTATATTAATTATTATGCATGGTTTTAATATTAACATGCGCGCAGTTTTGTTACAAAAATACTGCATTTTATAATTAAAAGTATTATTTCTTCTTATTTAGTAGTTGTTTTCATGTAATAATTCTTAATTGTATGTACTTAAAATTTAAAACGTATAAAATATAATATATATTTTTATATGCATATAATATATATTTTACTATAATGCATGCACTTATTTTTTATGAGTTTTTCACATGGTTTTTAATTGTTCTGCGTGCACAAATAATGTACTATAATGCAGTGTGCACCGTGTTAATATAAGAACGTACATGATATAAACAAGATCAATTAATTATTTCATTCCTTGTGCTTTTTCTGTCATCGATACGTATCATATCCAAATCCAAGTTCGAAAGAAAAGAGAAAAATCGGCCAGGGCTCGAACCTGGGACCTTCCAATTTGCGCTCGGAAGGTCCCAGGTTCGAGTCCTGGCTGAGTTTACTCTTTTCTTTTGAACGCTTTTACTTGAATTTGTATTATACGTATCGATGACAGAAAAAGCACATGGAATGAAATAATTAATTAATAAAAAACTTCATCTGATGGAAATAACATCTGTTAAAATATATTTAAAATAAACAAGAAGAACAGTGAAGGTATTATATTTTGATGCCATGAATTTATAATAGGCTGATTATTTTAAAATAATTTTCATCTCCAAGATGAAAAAAATAAATAAATAAATAAATAAATAAATAAATAAATAAATAAATAAATAAATAAATAAATAAATAAATAAATAAATAAACATATTAAATATTCATTTTTATTTTTTTAATGTTATTTGTAAATTTGTAATGTAATGCAATGTAATGTAAATTTTAGTGGTTTAATCGAAAGAAGGGGTAAAAATATGGTACTGTGAATTTTTTCAGACTTTTCTGAGACCGGGAACTATTTTTAAAAAATAGACTTTCAATAATTTTTTAAAAATAGTTCCTGGTCTCAGAAAAATCTGAAAAATTTCACAGTACCATATTTTCCCCCTTCTTTCGATTAAAACACTAAAATTTTCACATTCTAATATCTCATTGAGTACTAATTATAGTATGTATACATCTATGTAATGTAAAAATTTCAATTTATATAATATAAATAAAAATATAATCAACAGTTTATGTCTATTTTATTTTATTTCCCTAGAATACTGCAATTGATGCTACGTAAGCTATAATTCTGAACCTATAATAATTTTAGGTTCAGAATTAAAAAAAAAAAAAATGTTGACCATGCACACACATGCATAATCTTAATTCCTGCAATATTTTTAAATTTTAAACTATATGGGTGATATGGGTGAGCACGCGCGGTGAGCCATGCATAATATGCACAGCTAAATGTAAAATGGTTAGTAATATAATATAACTATATATTAATAACAATTAATTAACGCATTTATTATTGACGCCTGTGAATTAGGCAACTTGTTGTACATTGTTTTTGCAAAAATTGCATAACATTCGGGCGTTTATATTATATATATATATATATATATATATATATATATATATATATATATATATACAGGCGCTGATCCAAGGGGGGGGGGCGATGGGGGCGATAGCCCCCCCCCCCAAAAGGTCCCAAAACACATTGAAGGTATTACCACCCCCCACCCATCGCCCCCCCCTCCCACTCCAAAATTAAACATTGCGGGACAGGGACCGCCCCCCCCCCCCCAAAGCCGCGGGCTGGATCCGCCCCTGTATATATATATATATATGAACCATTTCACGTAAAAAAAAAAAAAAAATCGAAATTCACGGTCAAATTTCGATTTTCGTTTTTTTTTTTTTTGAAATTTGAAAAAATTATTTCCAAATCTTATAAACCTGGAACAGATGAGTAACCTGTGTAAAATTCATGACAAAACTCGAAAATATTTTTCAAAAAACCTCGGAATAATTAATAAAAAAATCGCAATTTCAAAATTTTGAATTTTTCCATAAATTTGAAAACGGTTTTTTATAGAAGGATAAACATTGTTGAAAACCTATATCTTGATTTTTTTTTAACAATGTGCTTTGGTATGAAGTTATACGCTTTTTGTAGTTTGACCTCTGACCTTTGACCTTAATAAAATTTCAAGGTCAAAATTTTCAATGCAAAAAAGTTTGGCAATCCAACTACAAACTTGAAAAAATTTAAATTATAATTCTATGTGCAGCAGAATTTAAGATACAATTTTTTTTTTCTCTCGAGATTGTCCTCTTTATTGATTTTTTGAAAATTCCTGAAATTCTTTTTTTTTTTTGAAATTTCAAAAAATAATGCCCAAAACTCATCAACCTAGGTTAGATGTGTAACGTATGTGAAATTCATCGAAATCTATTGACCCAAGCCCATCTCCTTATTGGACTGACCTGATATTAACCCCCAACCCCCAGTAGCTTTATTTTGCGAGGAAATACTCGAGAGGTACATCGAGATTATTTTTTATTCTTACTAATTAAGATACGAGGATTCCAGTGGTGTCATTAAAATTCTCCTAAAGTTTGAATGACATTGACTTTTTTGGCCCGCAAAGTAGGTACCTTAACGAATACTGTGCCTTTCGTGTACTGTGCCATTAGTTGAGAAAAACTAATATTTTTATTTTTAGGAGTTTTATGGTTAGAAGAGATGTTTAGGAGCTATATAGAATCAATTTTTTATTTTAAAAAAAAAATAGCCTTTATTTGGGCTGCGGAAAGCAAATGCTTCAAAAACGTCATACTTGGCTTATGGGAACCGGTATAACAAAAAATCTAAAACCCGTAGAGAAAATCTGAAAGCAGGATGTTGTAGATAAATATGGTTGTGCATCCATAGAAAAGATCAAATTTAATCTATGCATAATATTTTCCGAGTTACTGGAGCCGCCGTTCGCTACATTTGCATTCTGACGCCATTTCATAATTGCCCATAATCCCTTAATTTTGAATATTTTTGAAAAATACAAAAACCATTTTTGTAGGTTCATTATACGAACATGTCCTGTGATTTTTATCAAAATCAAAGAACTTTTATATTTGGTGGTCAAGGTGGCCACTATGACGTGAAATGGTTCATATATATATATATATATATATATATATATATATATATATATATATATATATATATATATATATATATATATATATATATATATATATATATATATACAGGGGCGGATCCAGCCCGCGGCTTTGGGGGGGGGGTCGGTGCCCTGTCCCGCAATGTTAAATTTTGGAGTCGGAGGGGGGGCGATGGGTGGGGGTGGTAATACCACGATGGGTGGTAATATATATATATATATATATATATATATATATATATATATATATATATATATATATATATATATATATATATATATATATATATATATATATATATATATATATATATATATATATGGATAAAAGGGAGGAAAAAAATGGTGCATGAATGGCCACGGCCTGCATTTTATGCGTCCGAGCATTTGCTGAGGTGAGAGTGCCACGTTCCCTCAGTCTCACGGTGAGACTGAGGGAACCGTGGAAAACCTCAGTAGTCAAAAAAAGACGGACACTGTAATACCTCATCTACTTTTTATCAATGGATTTATTCGACCGAAGCAATCGTATATATGGGGGCAGATATATGGGGAGATATTATGATACATATATATATGTTATACATATACAATATATATATATATATGATACAAAATTTGCATGGCAATTAATTCTCAGAGATATAAAATTTATACGCATGACGCGCGGTACGTACGCTATATATAGAATATCGATCGCTCCATTTCACTTTGTTCTGAGAGGGCACCGCCGTCTGTCTCTATATTATTAGAGACAGACTACTACCTGTACAACTAACAAAATTTATGCTAATTTCCACTGCTGATATCTAATATTGCAAATAATATAATTTCTATTTTCAATCGCTATTTTATAAATTTTCACTGCAAATTAATTTTAAAAAATTTGGTGCTCACTTCGCCGGAAAAAAAAACAAGCATCATTTTGCGCACATAAACATAAAAACAGCTGTTTAATTTGAAAGCGTGATATTTTTGGATGCAGCATCGGTGTTTTTGCTTTTAATAGTAGTATTACTACTTAAAAAACTTCTCTTTTAAGATGAAGTAAGTATAATAACATGCAATATGTGTTTATGCTAGTTAAAATGAAGTTTTTATCGTATCAGTTATAATATAATTTTATTAAACATTTGGTGCATTTTGATTTTTGATGAAGCAACACTGCGCATGGTTAGCCGGGCAGAGCGTCAAGTACGCTCTGAGCCGGGTCACGCCGGGTGCCGGAATAAATAATATGATAGTAATGATAATAGCTGACGTTAGTAAAACAAAAAAAAATAAGGCTATACTCTGACGTTAGTAAAACAAAAAAAATAAGGCTACTGTATACTGAATGATACCTGTAACCTACCGTGCCAGTATGCATATGTATGTATATATATGTATGCATGCAAGCATGCATATACCATATAGTATGCATATGCATAATATATCATATGTACATGCAGTACTGTATACCGAGTACAGTATGCATACATGTAACAAGTCTTAGTTTACATGTAGATTCGACCACGCGCGGCGGTTATCTTGAAAGTTATAACATGGCTAAGATAGGGGGCACCAGCTGCACCAGCCTGTCTAGACTTATAGTGTAATCATGTTAGGCGTAAACTTAGATTTGAATTACTGTATGCCTACACGCTGCAATGTTGGTATGGCTGGATGGGTGTTTAGTATGATATTTCAAGAAAGAATCACATTCACTACGTTCACATGACGGCGTTTAATATGTATCTGTTGACGACGCTTCATAAGAATAACATTATCTGTCGTCAACGGATCTGTATTAAACACAATCATTTGTACGTAGTGATTGTTGTCTCCTAGGGGTAAAATTCTCTCCTCTCACTTCCTCGCAGTGCCATGTGCATTTGGATTTAGAAGCACACTTGCGTATAATGATAGAGAGATGTATTGTATGAACTGACGATATCGGGACGTACTTGCATGACTGGTATTTTCACGGTTCTATCTTAGAGTGATACAATTTTGTGTTTCCCTTATATAATAAAAAAAAAATATCCTAGGTGCCCTTGTATTCTTCATAGTTTACTCATTTTGACTGTTTATTTTGGACACAGTTACTATAAACTCTATACATATTTCAGGCTTAACGTGGAGGGTCTCTCAGTATACTTCCCTTATGAATACATTTACCCAGAGCAATATGCCTACATGGTGGAACTAAAACGAGCTATTGACGCCAAGGTATGTATCTTGATATGTATGAACATTGTGTTCAGTACTGTATATCGTCGTCTCAGAATGCAAGTCAGGTAAGTAAAAAGAAGTGATGCAACTTTAAACCTTATCTCAGCATAACTGACTGGTGAGAGGTCAAAGTTCCATACAAAAAATTGTAGTTAAGTGATTTGCATTCTGACGTGACAATAATTACA
Source organism: Siphlonurus alternatus (assembly GCA_949825025.1). Taxonomy (NCBI): domain Eukaryota; kingdom Metazoa; phylum Arthropoda; class Insecta; order Ephemeroptera; family Siphlonuridae; genus Siphlonurus; species Siphlonurus alternatus. The sequence goes on from OX463779.1 coordinate 42,062,497, forward strand.
TGGTAGACTATGTATTCAATTTCTCCTTTTTTTATTAGTAAAAAGTAGAATTGAGTAAAACTAAAAATTAGTATTGTATGTATTGAATGGTAAGTATCCATCAGAAAAATTATATAGTCGCCATGTTCGTTTGCTGATTTTGACTCCTGCTACAACCACCGCGCATCAGCGCGCAACCCTTCTGCGCACGTTTTTTCGGCTCGAAGTCAAAACACTACTACCGTGAAATTCTTTAAATGCTCTTTAATTAAACTGACCCAAGACAAATAATAAAAGTTTTATAGCAGCAAACGTAAAAGGTTAGTGCAAATACGTAATTTTAAATTTGCAAACATAACTTATTTAGAGGGTTAACAATAAGCGATCGAAAAATTGCTCCGTATAGGATCTTACGTGCGCCCAATCTTTTTTTGTAAGTAAATGGGAGGACATAGGATTGGTGATGTCATCATGGATGCTGACCATTAATGATGCTTGCAAATCTAAAATGACAAACAGTATAATTTTTTTTTTATTTATTTACAGCACAACTTTTTTTTTTTTTTTTTTACATGTGATACATTTTGTCAGCATAGTATTGTATGCATTATTTTTTTAGGAGATGAACTATTATTAGAACAAATTGTATATACTTGAAACACATTAATGAATTCTCACCATTTATTTATTGATATATCTACTCTGGCTGTGGAGGGAAAAATAATACTCTATTTTAAATCATATGAACTATTTTATTTATTTTCTTCTTTTTCTTTGGTAATGCCCATGTTCTTACATTTAAATCATTTTACTTCTAAGTAAGCCAATGGAGACATGATTCCTTTCTCTTATTTCTTCATATTGCCAAGCAACGAGCTAAAATTTTGTAATTTTATTTTATTTTTTTATTTCTCTCAGGGTCATTGTCTACTGGAGATGCCATCTGGCACGGGCAAGACGGTATCGCTGTTGTCCCTGATCGTGGCTTACATGCGTGAGCAGCCGCTGGTAGTGAGAAAGCTCATCTACTGCTCTCGAACGGTACCTGAAATCGAGAAAGTCCTCGAGGAGTTGAAGAAACTGATGCTGTACTACGAGAAAGAAACCGGAGAACACCCAAAAATGGTTGGAGTTGTTTTGAGCTCAAGGAAAAATCTCTGCGTTCATCCTCAGGTTTGTAATTTTTTAGTCAAGTTCTTGTTTAGTTTATCCAGGACAGTATATAGCTATGTTCATAAATACACACACACAAAAAAAAAGTACTGTATCATAATACAGTATATTTATGCAATAAAAAAACATACAATACATATATATGTTTTCCAATACAGCGTCAGGTTTTCCTTATGTACCCTGTACAGATGGCTCATCTGATTCATGAATCAATTTTGCATATACAAAAAGACCTACAGTATTTATGTTTTCTTGAGGGGGTATATATGACCAAAATGTGTCAATTGCCTCAAAATATCAACCAATCAATATGTTGTCTTGGGTCAAAATCATATTAGCAAGCTATTTTTTTTTCTGTGGAAATTATTATTGTAAAAACAAATTTAATGAACCAAGTCATTCATGTAGTTAAAATTGTTGAATAATGTTTCCAAAATAATTAATGTGCTAATAGAGTATCAATACATTAAGTATGGTTAGTATGGTACTAAATGCTATTTACTAAAATAGCTTGGTTTATGAAACAAATAAGCTGTCCCATCCCTTGGAACATTTCCCTGTTAAACTTAAAGTCATCTGTTAAAGTCAACATGTTAAATCATCTTTTGGCGGGGATTTTTTGGTTTCACCACTTATTTCGTCACCAGGTCAGCAAAGAGAGAGACGGTAAGATCGTGGATGGTCGCTGTCACAGCCTCACTGCCTCGTACGTTCGTGAGAGGCACCTTTCAGACGACGACGTGCCCGTGTGCTCGTTTTTCGAGGGCTTCGACAACAACGGAAAGGAGGCGCCACTCGCTCCGGGGGTCTACAACCTGGATGACCTCAAGGAGATTGGCCAACGAGCTGGCTGGTGTCCCTACTTCCTCGCTCGGTACACGGTAAGGTTTCTGTTGACTTGTGAGATGATTTGTGTCAAATCTTTGCATCACTTTACTGCTGTCCAGTAGCTTTGTAAAACATTGATAAGGGGTAAAGTAGGCAACCTGCAATGTTTGCTTTTAAAATTCGGAAAATAAAAATGAGAAAATTGCTGTACAGAGTGTACACCTTTTTGTTTAAAGTTTTATTAAATTTTTTATTCTCTTTTAACGTGTCTTATAACTATCAAGGAGAGTTCTCAAATTCAGGGGAGCTGTTTAGATGTTGCTATTTTGTTTATAAAAAAGTACAAAAACTGCTATAAATCATGATAAGAGTGAATAAAGTAAATATAGTCTTAAATATTAAAGATATGTATTTATTTCTATGTTATAGGTCACCCATGCCAACATTGTAGTCTACAGTTATCATTATTTACTTGATCCTAAAATTGCCGAGGTAGTATCAAAAGAAATGCCAAAAGCTTCTGTGGTAGTATTTGATGAAGCTCATAACATTGGTAAGTATCAATTTATTGTCATGATTTCTACAGATTTAAATAATTAAATATTTTTTTTATCTTTCAGACAATGTGTGTATTGATTCCATGAGTGTAAAAATTACTAAAAGAGTAATTGAGAAAAGTTCAGCAAATCTTCAAGAGCTTGCGAAAACAGTCAGATGGTAAGTTTAATTATTAAGACAGTAAATTTGATATTGCCAGAGAGAGAACTGCCTTCCTGCCTTGTTCCCTATATTTTTACCAATGGACAATCTGTAGGATTTTTTATTGCATTTTTTTTTAATAGAGTGCTTTGAGTTATGTACTGTCATTTTTTTTTTTTTTTTTTTTTTTTTCTTTTAACGTTAAAATCATATGTGATGTCATAGCCATACAAATATTTAACACACAAGCAAGAAAAGTGTTTCATGCCTATGATGTCACAGCATTTTGCAACAGGATTTTATAAGTATTTTATTAAGCACAAATAGTGTACATATAAAATTAGACAAAGGTATAACAGACATATATATATATATATATATATATATATATACAGAGTGAACCACAATTCGCGTGCCAACTTTTTTCGTAAATTTGGTATTGCAAAAATTTTCGTACAGACTTCAAATTTGGTACACTTGTAGCTGAGGGTTGTAAAAATTAGTTCAGGGTGTTGAAATTTTTATTGGACACCAATAACACCCCTTTCAGGGGTGGTTTTTAAAAAAATTATTTTCGCCTTATGGAAATTCAATGTTAAATTCAACTTTTTTTGAAATCATTGGAATTTTGCAGATAAAATTTCTAGCATAGGGTAATCAATCCTCCTGAACTCAGAATTAATTTTAGATTTTTTCCCCGACGCACCCCTGAGGGTGGAGACCTACCTCTAAAATCCATTTTCCTTAAAAATTGTGCTAAAATTATGAAATTAATCCTCAAGGGGTAATCGACCCTCCTAAACTCAGAAATAATTTTAGATTTTTTCTCCGACGCACCCCTGAGGGTGGAGAACTACCCCTAAAATCCATTTTCCTTAAAAATTGTGCTAAAATTATGAAATTAATTCTCAGGAGGTAATCGACCCTCCTGCACTCAGAAATAATTTTAGATTTTTTCCCCGACGCACCCCTGAGGGTGGAGAACTACCCCTAAAATCCATTTTCCTTAAAAATTGTGCTAAAATTATGAACTTAATTTTCAAGGGGTAATCGACCCTTCTAAACTCAGAAATAATTTTAGATTTTTTCTCCGACGCACCCCTGAGGGTTGAGAACTACCCCTAAAATCCATATTCCTTAAAAATTGTGCTAAAATTATGAAATTAATTTTCAAAGGGTAATCGACCCTCCTGAACTCAGGAATAGTTTTAGATTTTTTCTGTGACGTAGCCCTGAGGGTCAACGGCTACCCACCATATCCTAATTTCTTAAATAATCGAGCAGAAATTGTGAATTAATTTTTTTCAGGATTTATCAAAATCTTCCAGAAAAAAAAATCACAGACTCACCCCTTCACTTCCAGCATGACGATGGTTTCACTCAATGTGTCCACCGTTAGTTAGCGTGAAGGCACATGTTGGTCCGCTCAACAAGGCTATGTGTGTAGGTGCATGGCCTCTAACATCTGAGGTGTGACCAAAACCATGCAACGTCTGATCTCCACTTTCAGTTCGTCAATGGTCTCAAATCTCTTCTTTTAAACCTTTTGCTTCAAAAAGAGATTTGAGACCATTGACGATCGAGCTGAAAGTGACAGACGTTATGTGGAATTGGTCACACCTCAGTTGTTAAAGGCACACATAGCCTTGTGCAGACCAAAATGTGCCTTCACGCCATGCTATTTAACGGTGGACATGACACATGATGATGGTGGCATAATGCTGCAAGTGAAGAGTTGAGTCTGTGATTTTTTTTTTCTGTAAGATTTCGAAAAATCTCAAAAAAAATTTAATACACAATTTCTCCTCGATTATTAAGAAATAAGGATATGGTGTGTAGCCGTTGACCCTCAGGAGTGAGTCGGGGAAAAAAATCTAAAACTTTTTCCGAGTTCAGAAGGGTCGATTACCCCTTGAAATTTAATTTCATGATTTTAGCACAATTTTTAAGGAAAATGGATTTTAGGGGTAGGTCTCCACCCTCAGGGGTGCGTTGGAGAAAAAATCTAAAATTATTTCTGAGTTCAGGAGGGTCGATTACCCCTTGAAAAATAATTTCATAATTTTAGCACAATTTTTAAGGAAAATGGAGTATAGGGGTAGTTCTTCACCCTCAGGGGTGCGTCAGGGAAAAAATCTAAAATTATTTCTGAGTGCAGGAGGGTCGATTACCTCCTGAGAATTAATTTCATAATTTTAGCACAATTTTTAAGGAAAATGGATTTTAGGGGTAGGTCTCCACCCTCAGGGGTGCGTCGGGGAAAAAATCTAAAATTAATTCTGAGTTCAGAAGGGTCGATTACCCTATCCTAGAAATTTTCTCCGCAAAATTCCAATGATTTCAAAAAAAGTTGAATTTAACATTGAATTTCCATAAGGCGAAAATAATTTTTTTAAAAACCATCCCTGAAAGGGGTGTTATTGGTGTCCAATAAAAATTTTAACACCCTGAACTAATTTTTACAACCCTCAGCTACAAGTGTACCAAATTTGAAGTTTGTACGAAAATTTTTGCAATACCATATTTACGAAAAAAGTTGGCACGTGAATTGTGGTTCACTCTGTATATATATATATATATATATAGAACACATATAGAAAACACAAACAGCTTTTTAAGGGAGTTAGAGGGGCTAAGAAAATCTTAAAAAAATAACAATGCCCAAATCCTCTCCAAAATTTTTTCCACGAGGTTGTCAATTGAAATTCTGCATTATTTGACCTCGTGGCTTGCAGCATGAAAGACGCTGATGAGAGGCGACTGCGCGAGGAGTACCAACGTCTGGTGGAAGGTCTGCGAGATGCCCAGGAGGCAAGAGAGACGGACGTGGTGCTGGCCAACCCTGTCTTACCAGACCAAGTCCTGCAAGGTACGTGTTGTTACACCCAAACAATAGCTGCCAAAATTAATATTCCCATCAAGCTACTGTACAAAAAATCTTGCCATAAGTCACCATACTCCTAACCCAAGCTTACCTGGAAAACCTCCAAAAAAAGAAGAATGAGAATGAATGAATAAGATCTAACAAAATATGTCTATAAGCACATTGAAAAATCATATTTTTTATAACATTGCTGGACAGTTTTCCTCACATAGCTAGACAAAAGATCTTTGTAGAAAAAATGAAGTAATTATTGCCAACTCTATATAACATTTTATAGCAGCAAAATACAGTATGAATTGAAATTTTATCATCTTTGTATCAAAGTCTTCTGCTAGTTGTTAGTAAACAAAGTATTGTTGTGTAATGTCTGTCGCGTGAAAGGAAAAACATGGGACGGTTGTTGATTTACATGTTAACTTATGGAAAATGACCGTTAATTATGAAGTTGACACCGTTGCCTAGCGCCAACAATGCCATTACGTTCTCTGCTCTGGTGGCAAAATTAGGCACTACGTCGTTCCATGTTTAACAATGAAAAAGGCTTGATGCGACAGACATTATAAACAATGGTTTGTTACAACCATTGTGCGAGTAGAAGACTTTGCTTTGTATTTCTTGAAAATTATTCATAATTACTGCAAAAGCAAAACATTCATTAAGTTTCAAGGTTAACATTCAGAGCTATTAAAGTTAAATTGTTTTAAAATTACAGAAGCGGTGCCTGGCAACATCCGGGACGCGGAACACTTTGTTGGTTTTCTGAAGCGGCTGGTGGAGTACCTCAAGACTCGTTTGAGAGTCCAGCACGTCGTTCAGGAGAGTCCCGCTGGATTCCTCAAGGACGTTCAGGCCAAGGTGTGCATCGAGAGAAAGCCACTCAGGTGAGGAGATAGATCTGTTACCATAAAGCTTGGTGGAGAACCTAGTGATAAGAATTGGAACTATGTGCTCAAACAGGGATGGTTGTATCTGATTAACATTGTAAAATCATTTAAATGCTCTACCAGCAGCCAGTTTAACAGAATCGACAACACCATAACTAGTTGTCATAAGTCTTCAGACAAATATGAGTTTTATATGGTAAATTTTATTGTTTTTGTGACTCTCCCAATGCTATAGATATTGAAGTATCCTTGAATAGAAGCAGTCAAAATTTCTGCACATAGAACAATCTATTGGTCCTTTATATGTTGAATCAATTACTCTTAAGGGCATTGGGTGTAGCACCGGTAGTTGGCAACACTGACGTATCTTCACCATGTTAATTTTTGATCATTGCTCCTCGGAGTAAGTTTTATGCTAGAGCCAAGCTGATTGCTGTAGTATCAAGATAATTAGTAGCCCAAGTGCACAATTTGGCTAAATAAAGCCTGATTTAAAGAAAAGTATTTTTTAGTAATTTTTTAAATTTGCATGCATTTTTCTAAAATATAAAAAAAATACTTTTCTTTAAATCAGGCTTTATTTAGCCAAATTGTGCACTTGGGCTACTAATTATCTTGATACTACAGCAATCAGCTTAGCTCTAGCATAAAAATTACTCCGAGGAGCAATGATAAAAAATTAACATGGTGAAAATACGTCAGTGTTGCCAACTACCGGTGCTACACCCAATGCCCTTAAATAGTGTGTCACGAAGGAGTAAAAAAATGAATAAATGCACAAAAAAGGTATTCATTGTGGGTACTAAAAGAAAATATTATGAGAAAACGTACACGACGCTGAGCTGTGTAATTTGAGTACCTCAAATATCCAGGATACTCTAATGTAAATTGCTGTTAACAATTACGTTAATTTGATACTGTCAGTTGAAGCAATTAATAATTGCCAATACTTTAACATGATTGCAAGGAAAATAATCTTTAAATCATAATAATAAAAAATAAAGTAAAATATAAATATGTAATATATGTACGGTATTATATATTATGTATTTAGAAGTAACTTAAGAAATATTTTAAAAGAAGGAAGGTGATTCAATGATAAGTTTTTGTTTTAATAGTTGATGGGTATTATTCACCGGTCTCTTGTCCAGGTTTTGTGCTGAGCGTCTGGCATCGCTGCTCCGTACGCTGGAGATTGCAGACCACACGGACTTCTCTCCCCTGACCCTGGTCGTTCACCTTGCAACCCTCGTCTCCACCTACACCAAGGGCTTCACAATCATCGTGGAACCCTTCGACGACAAGACTCCAAACGTACCAAACCCCATCCTGCATTTTAGGTGTGTACACGTTTTAAATGATGATAAGAAGTTTTTTTTTTTTTACATTTCTAGGCTATTAACATTGACTTGATGCTGACTTGATTGACTTGATGACGACTTGATTGACTTGATAACAGTACTTGTTGTACTTGCATGAAATCGTTGTTAATTTACCTCAAGATTTTAACAACATGGTTTTATATCAGTTAGTAACAGAATGTAAAATTTCTGAACAGTACAGACATTTGCTCATGGGGCATATCTGTGGAGACTGTAATCTAAATTTTTTACTGTATTCTGTTATTATCCTTTTTAATTTTAGTTTAAAATTTTAAAACACTAACATATTAATATTTTCCAGAGAATTGACAACCTACATGTTTGTTTTTTATTATTATTGCAGAAATGGATAAAGGATGCAAAGTTATGCTACTCAGATATTTTTTTTTTTAAATTATTGAGTGTACAGAGAGAAGTGTTAATAGGTGTCACTTCTTAATACAAATAATAAATGGATGAAATGTGGGTTTCAACTTCAACTTTACCAAAATTTTTAGCAATACTTTCCTCAGAAAAATCTGGAAAAAATCAGAGTGACATAATTTGATGTTCTCTATTATTTCTGCAAAAAAAAAAAAAAAAAAAAAAAAAAAAAAAAAAAAAAAAAATTAAAAAAAAAATACGTAGTTTAATAGAACTTAAAACCACAGTTCTCCCTAACTAGCTTCCATTGTTGGCAGATGCCTGGACGCCTCCATTGCTGTGAAGCCGGTGTTTGATCGCTTCCAGACGGTGGTAATCACCTCAGGCACCCTCTCCCCACTGGACATGTACCCCAAGATCCTCGACTTCCACCCTGCGGTGATGTGCTCCTTCACCATGACCCTCGCACGACCTTGTCTGCTGCCCATGGTGGGTTCTTGGTGGCTCACGAAATTACACTTCCGTATTTATGTCAGAAATTGTAGTCTTTTTCCAACTGACAGTGCAAAAAGATTATATAATTGAGAGGATAATAATATGCTAAATTATGTACAAGGTTTTTTATAAACACTAAATACTTTTCTTTTTTTTTTTTTTTTTTTGAGAAATCATTGCAATAAAAAATAAGAAGAAGAATTGTAATTTAATTACAATCTAGACTATAACAATGCTGAATTTAATGTTTCAAGATAAATATTCAAATATGGAAATGTTAGTTACATTGTATCACATTTAATTTCACATTAATTAAATTAATTAATTTCAAATTATCTTCCTCAAAACTATTTCACAACAAGAAAACACAGCTTGTGACTTATGACAATTTTGTGATTTATTCATTTGTTCTGCAGGTTGTTTCAAAGGGCAACGACCAGGTGGCGATCTCGTCAAAGTTCGAGAGTCGTGAGGACCAGGCGGTGGTGAGGAACTACGGCCAGCTGTTGGTGGAGGTTGCTCGCACGGTTCCTGACGGAGTGGTGTGCTTCTTCACGTCCTACCTTTACCTGGAGAGCATCGTCGCCGCCTGGTACGACCAGGGCGTCATCACCTCCCTGCAGAGACACAAGCTGCTCTTCATAGAGACGCAGGATGCCGCAGAAACCAGCCTCGCTCTGCTCAACTACATCAAGGTTTGTTTCATTTCATAATTTAGCTTCACAACAATCAGAAACTTTCACAGGGGCCTGGATTTCCAGTTTTAAAAAGTGTTATTTCCAGTCAAATTTTTTCAAAGTACAAAAATTTGTCAAATTTCTTAAAAATAATAGTTCACTTCTAGTTTTCAGTTTATGTAATATTTTACTACTACCAGTCTCCCATATCAATATGATTGCTATATATACTTTTTAGTTTTTTATTTTTTTCAATAAAAAAATTCCAGCAAGATATTTTGATAAAGTACAGTACAGTAGGTTTGAAGTGAAGAAATTTTACATGAAAGGAGGAAAAATTAATAATGCAAAAATTTTAATTATATATTTTTTTTTCTTTAAAAAAATACTTTTATTAGACAAACTGCGATCAGTTTTATAAAACTGGAAGAAATTTTAAAAAAACTTTAAAAACTGAAAGCAGTTCCCCCCTTTTTAAAATACTCTTTTTCTCAGTCCAAACTATTTTTTGCATTTTTGGCAATGAAATTTCATGAAAATTTGAAATCAGAATTAATGTAGCATTATATATTTACAAAATTTGTTAAACTGAAGATCTGGTCCCTAATTATGAGACACAAACTTTGTCTATAACTTGCTCTCTTCGGTTGACAGGCGTGTGAGTGTGGCCGTGGAGCAATCTTGCTGTCGGTGGCACGAGGCAAAGTCAGTGAGGGGGTGGATTTCGACCACCACTTGGGGCGTGCCGTGCTTATGTTCGGCATCCCCTACGTCTACACACAGTCTCGTATCCTGCGAGCTAGACTGGAGTACCTGAGGGATCAGTTTCAGGTGAGCTGCTTTGATGTGTAACGTCTTTGAACAAGCCAAGAGAAGTGTACTCCTGTACGGTCTAATTATATATTATTTACTATATATTTTATAATTTTTGTACTTACCTACCTGTTTCTACCACAAATATAGGAATTTGTGAACATCCTCATTCTGATGAATTCAGGCAAATTCATATATTATTATAGTTTTTTTACTATTTTATGAAGACATGGGTACAATAGCAAGCACGTGTAAAAATTAATTTTATGATGTGAAAGAAAAATTGTATTCACACCTTTTGTTGAAATTTTTTTGCTCCTTTTTAAAATTCACTATCAAGATATTGAAAGCCATAATGTACAGTTTAACAACAGTTTTTAAATCTCCTTGCATTATTTAACATGTTCGATTTATTATTTTACATTCGTCACAGCATGAGTTCAAGTGTGTTCTAACTCTTGTAGATCCGAGAGAATGACTTCTTGACGTTTGACGCCATGCGTCACGCTGCTCAATGTGTGGGGCGAGCCATCCGAGGAAAGACGGACTACGGCATCATGATCTTCGCTGACAAGGTGAAAGTTCATCATCTGACAACTGGCATGAAATTTTATTACACATTTCGATAGAGGTCCTTGAGGTATTATTGTTAATTTTTTTCAGATTTTTTTAAACCCTCTAACACCTTTAAAATTGTACCTCAAAGTGCTGTGATGTCATAGTCATGCAAATATTTATCACGAAAGCATAGAGAAAAACTTTAACTGACTATGACGTCACAAAGTTTTGCAGCCCAATTTTAAGGATGTTACAAGTTTAAAATAAGAAGGTGGAAAAATTTTGACAATACATAATTTGAGGTTATCCAAGTAATCCAAGTATGAAATTAAAAAAACAAACAAAAAACATGCAAGTTTTCAACTGCAAGGTCTTCTACATCATTCATCTTTGTCTGCAGAGGTTCTCTCGCATGGACAAGCGCTCCAAACTGCCCAAGTGGATCCAAGAATACCTCACAGACTCCCTCTGCAACCTGTCCACCGAAGAGGCTATGCAGGTGTGTAGACAAAAATTGTGTATCGTTTTGTTTTAACCTCTAAATTTTGACAAATCGGCCCCCTAGAATACAAGAGTTGTAAACCCCACCAATTTTTGTTGCAATTATATTAGTCTTATATATAGTCCTTTTGATAAATGAACATAAGGTCTATAATATTGCATCAAAACCTTGTGGTTTATATGACGCATATTCTAAAGCGACAAAATAAATGCACCTATGCATCAAAGAATTAAAATAAGTTCTATAATTGATAGTATTGAAGGCAAGATAGAAAAAAATAAAATAGCGATCATAATAATGTAAAGTGAAATTTAAACAAATAAAAAATATAAAAGAGAAATAATTTTCAAAACATGATTTACTGTAGTTAACATTTTCCCCGTGCTGTAATAATCATAATAATCACTGGATTATTCTTCCCTCCCTCTTCTTTTGGTAAATAACCCCCACTACACTAACAAAACACGTTTATTTTTTTATTTTTAAATGTATACATATTTTAGAAGTTCTTGTTTCTAACAATCTTGAAGTTAAGTCTACCAAAGCATCAACAATATTTGGTTTATTTGCAGATCTCAAAGCGGTGGCTACGTCAGATGGCTCAGCTGTTCACCCGAGAAGATCAGCTGGGCGTTTCATTGTTGACCCTCGAGCAGCTGCAGAGTGAGGAGCAGTCAAAGCTGCAGCAGCAGCGGGCGCAGCAGAAGCCAAACTGAGGACTTCATCCTAGCACGCCGAGTCTTTTCCCAACTGAGCTCTTCCGGCCTGATTGTCTGTGGCCGAGAGCAGAAGTAAAATGATTGTTTCTCTCCCAGAAGAAGATAAACAAACTGATCATCAAGACAACAACAACGGTAGGCCCTACATCTTGTCTTGTCTCTTCAGCACCTCTCACAATGGACAACCTGCATGAAAATTTTTCATTACAGAAATGAATATAATTATTGAAAATTCGGCCACCCCCCCTGGAGGCATTTAGGCCCTATCATTATTTATATTACAGATCCAGGGGGGCCAACAGAACTCGTGGAACTTTCAGTAATTATTTAAAAATAGTTCCGGGACTAAAAAAAAAATCTGAAAAAAATCAGATTAGCATATTCTGCTATTCTGAATATATTCTTATATTCTGGTACCCTCTATTCATTTCTGCAATATAATTTTTTTTCATACAGGTTGTCCATTGCTAGAAACAGAAAAAAAAAAAAAAAAAAAAAAAAAAAAAAGTTCTGATTGGCTCAGCTTAGTAAGTTGGAAATTTAGAATTTTCTGATTCATCAAGCTGATATTTTCTGTTTCCAAACAATTGTGGACAGTGCTCAAGTTAATGTAGCCAACATTAAACTCACTGTGACTGTGCAAATTGAAATTCCTTAGCCTAACAAAATGAGCACCCTCATTTTTTTACTCTAGTTCTAATGGTCTTACCATCAGAATAATGTTCAAAATGATCTTCAAAGCAGAAATATGTACATTAATTTTAAGAATGTAAGTGTCAATACACCACAGTATTTATTTTGATAAAAAAAAGAATGCAGCAAATTTGTTAATAAAAATATTGTATAAAAATTAATACAGTTTACTTGAAATTATTATTCTAAAACTATTATTCCTAGAACTACAGCTATCTCCGAAATGCTATGACTCCGAAATAGAATATTTCTTTAAGATGTAAAATGAAAAATTTAATAAAATGATTTTTAAACATTGAAGACTGTTCTAAAACTTACAATTAATGGAGTACCGACCTCAAAATTTTTTATTGCAGAAATGGATAGAGGGTGCAAAAATATGCTACTCTGAATTTTTTCAGATTTTTCTGAGACCGGGAAGTATTTTTAAAAAATTATTGGAAGTTCAGAAAAAGTGCCGCCTCTCTTAATAAAAGATAAGACCCAAAAGGGACGTGGATTCGAACCCCACCTCGCCAAAACTTTTTAGCAATACTTCCCGGTCCCTAAAAAATCTGAAAAAAATCAGAGTAGCATATTTTTGCACCCTCTATCCATTTTTGCAATAAAAAAATTTGAGGTCGGTACTCCATTGCTTATGGTTTAAGCAAATTCAAGGAGGTGGCTTTCTCACAATAGCTCCATTTCTGGTGTCCATCCATAAGGCTCCATATTATACTGTTATACTATGTATAGATAAAACTTAATACTTCAAATTTTCACACTACTGATAAGACAGACCCAAATCCATTTCAAAATTTATATGCCATCTATTAATAGCACATTTAAAGTTCCCTGCAAGTCTCATTTTAATCAAGGGGGACGATTCCGAGATCTCAATCACCTTAAAAGGTTAATCCCCAATAGCTTAAATAATGATAAAAAAATAACATGGTGGCTTTTAGAGAAAATTGTCCTACTGGAGAACAATTAAAATCTCTGTCTTTATCAAAGCAATCATACTAATCTGCCTACAATATTATGTATTGCTGTATTATATCGTCTTTCGTCCGGAATAATGAGCTTCCATTGTTGTATGCAAGGTGATTGCAAATACGAGCTTCCTTCTTTATTAATTTACAGCTTACAATTGTACTCGCCAATGTAGATAACAGCTCATTGTTACTTACAATCACAACTCATTATTCTAGATGAGGGACATAATGATATAATTTATCATACAATTCTGTAGTAAAAAATTTATATCCTTTTTAATTATATACAAGAATGCATACCAAAAAAAATAGGTAGAAATAAAATTATCTTTGCAATATAAAATACATAATGTATTTATTCTGAATAATAATAATAGGTAATAGTGCAATCAATACAATGCAATATTAACATTTTGTAAACATTTACACATAAAAATAGGCCAAATATTTTTAATAATATTCGTGTCTTAATCATGCAATATATAATATATGATGTAACATGAATAATATTTTACGTATCAACGTTATGATGAAAGACCTTTACTGTAAGAAGAAACAACTAGAGAACATTTATATTGTGCAAGTACATAATTTCTTACAATTCATTACATTTTAATCAGGAATGTCACCACTGAATTTCATATTTCAAATTTTCAATCATTGCATCTGTTTATTAATTTTAAATTGCAGTTTTAGAAGATACAGGCGATATTTATTATACGAAACAAGAAGGGGAATGGTAAAGAGAGAGAATGGTATTAAGTAGATAACCTGCATGATATTTTTTATTAATGCATATTTAGATACAGCACCTTGAGTTTTGTATTGTAATTTTTTTAAATTTTTTGGGACCGTATAAAAACCAAGAAACCAAGAGATTCTGTAATGTCGTAGTCATGCAACATCTGTCCCTGTGCTTAACTGTTAAATATTTGCATGACAATGACGACTGAGCGTTTTGCAGCACGATTTTAAGGGTGCTTTAAGGATTAATGTCAGTGTGGGCTTAGTGGATGGTGAACAACTCTGAAAATTGCAGCAAAACCTTCCTGACAACCATGGATAAATTATAGGTCTATTTCCTCCATGCTGACAACATAAAATAATTTTCCATGGAAAAAAAAAAAAAAAAAAAGACCAAATTCGTTGAAATTTTTTAGATATTCAGCATTGAGATTAGTATTGTTTTAAATGGGGACTGCTGTGACTTTTAGTCAAATCAGTATCTTTTTCATACGAAAAAATTAATTACTTAAAACTATACCGTATTTGTTGTTTTTTTACATCAGCAAATTAAAAAATCTGATGATGACAATTAATACATAACTTGAGATATTATCCAAATATGCATTAACAATTTTTCATGTTGGTTGTCATTTTATTCAAAAGTTTCAATATAGAAATATTCTCATTCAGAAATATTTACTTTCGGGACTTTACAAAGGCATTTTTTTGTTTTTTTTTAATATCGAGCTGTGTTGACTATAACACCAATCTGGTCCATTGTATCAGCTGCAAGAAAGTTGAAATTACCTTCTCTATCTTGACCCTAGCATCCAATTATCAACCAAGTCTATCCAATCTCTCAACCATTCCATCTATCGGATGATTCTAAAGACATTCACGTCTATCATAATTGTAAAAGTTAGCACCTCAGTACTGCTTCAAGTCAACTCCTAATAGATCACAATTTAAGCTCAAAAGAGGGAAGAAGTAAATTTACAATAAAACATTTTATCACAATAGATTATAAAAATTAAACTAAAATTAAATTTATCCAATGGTGAGATTTTGTACAGATCGACTCACTCAAAGATTTTTCATTGTTATTTTACTATTCCATGCACTATTTTCACATGATGGTGTTACTTTGATTATGGATATTGTTATTCTTATGAGAATTGGATTCATATTGAACTCTCACGTGAACATGCATACAGTATTACAGATCTTACTTTTGTTAATTTATGTGTAGATTCGACCACGCGCCGCGATCGTCTTTTGCTTTTTATCCCAGCCAGAATAGGATGGTGACAGTCTGGAAAGCTAGGCGCCATAGTGTCTACAGGTATTCTGAGATCTGTTAGACGTAGTGATCATGGTTTACATTTTGGTACAAAGAAATTAAAATAATTCTCAAATTATGCGAAACTTCAACAAACGCTGTCACATCCTAAATGCCATCATTAAATCCCTTTATATCAAACCTTAATTAGCGCTTTCACATATAATCTGTGCAAGAAGTTAATACATCAATTACAATATATATTGAAGATATGTTTTGCTGCTTTTTTTTTGTCTTTTTTAAATTGTCATAAATATTAATAAAATTTTGTAGAATAAGTTATGAAGTGATTATAAGAAAAGAGTTTTAGTAACAATATTTACAATAATATATTTTTATTATTATAATTACTTTACTAATATCTCCTTTCAATAATACAATACAGGATTATAGATTTTAGACATCGAGATCAAATTTTTAAAATATTTTGGATGGATATAAGGAGCTAGTGGCTCGGGTAACTTTATGCCATCTGCTCGTACTTTGCTTTATTGATGTTCTTGGCGAGACAGCACGCAAATACCATTCCGATGAGAGGGAAAAAGGCGGTGGCCACTGCGACTCCGGCTATGATGCTAATGTTGCTGTTGAGGACCTCTAGAACCTTGGTGTAGCAACCCTGGAGATTAAAAAATAATAATTTTACGTTTATTATATGTAAAACATGTTTGTAGAAAGTATAAAATATGTATTGTATTGTCAAAATTACAGCTTAATATTTACATTTAAAGTAAACTATTTAAAGTATTATATTCTCTCCACTGCCTATGATATAATGATATTACTACTCAATCTGGTTTTATTCAGATTGTTTTCCGAGTTGAGGAATTATTTTCGAAAAAAGAATACATTACATATAATTATGTGCTTTTTTTTCTTGACCATTACTATTCATAACATATCTTTATAGAACTTCAAAGATGATAATATAGAACTTTCCTCATAAAGTTTTAAATTATATTTTTCTTTTCTGTTTTACACTAAACAAATTTGTTGCAAATTAAATTTAAAGAGATGTAATAGGGTCTTGAAACATTATTCTTTATATATTAAATTGTATCAACCAAAATAAGGTTATGTTGTATAATCTTGATGTATGATCTGTAACCAAATGACCAATATAAAAAAAAGAGTGTTAAAATAAAATTTATAAAAATATAATATGCTGATAGAACTTTTCACGTTACTAAAAAATTAAAAACGTTGTTCTCCACCTGCAGTTAAAACGTTCTCCTCCACCTGCAATTAAGACAGAGATTGTTTACCTCCGGAAACAGCTGATCAGGGTCTTTGAGGTTGCACTTCCGAGGTCGCACGCAGCACGAATGGGGCACTCTGCCGTACTCAGACGACTTCCAGTCCAGTTGGCCGTTGATCCCACAGCATTGGAGCTGCAAATCATAGTGTCAGTGCTCATTGAAAATAAATATTACAGATTTTTAATAGACAACATACATGCCAATTTTTTTTATTGCAGAAATATTAGGTATAATAATAGAGAAAAGCGTCAATGGCCTTCACTTCTTAAATAAAAGGATAGGAACTAAAAGAGGCGTGGGTTCACACTTGAATTTTGAATAAATTTTTAGCAATACTTCCTGGCCTCTAAAAAAAAATCTGATAAAAATCGGAGTGGCATAACTTTGCACACTTTCTATTAATTTATGCAACAAAGATTTTTTTTTTTTTTTTTAGCTTGATATACTAATACTATAATATATCATGGTAGTCATCATCATATATATAAGTTGTCTCGGCTTAATTATCTTTTATTTCCTTTTCCTTTGTCCTCCAATACGAAATACTAACGGGAGGATCGCGTGACGTCAAATACGTCAAATTAAGATAAGCCGAGACGACTATATAGATATCCCATTATTCTGAACGATCGAAGGACAATGTATATATAGAACGGAGTATTGACCTCAAAATTTTTTTTATTGCAGAAATGGATAGAGGGTGCAAAGTTATGCTACTTTGATTTTTTTTTTTTCAGATTTTTTTAAAGTGAGAGAACTATTTTTAAAAATATTATTGAAAGTACAGAGAAAGTGACGCGTTTGGACGCCTCTCTTAATAAAAGGATAGGGCCTAAAAGAGACGTGGGTTCAAAACTGACCTCGGCACAACTTTTTAACAATATTTCCCTACCTCTAGAAAATTTGAAAAAAATCAGAGTGGCATAACTTTTTACCCTCTATATTTATATTTGCAACAAGAAATTTTGAGGTCGATACTCTACTGTGACGGTGGAGTGGACTCACGGTGGACTGCATGTAGTCAAGGTCCTTGGACTGAGTCTCTGCCCCGTCCGCGTCGTACTGCATCATGGTCTGGTTGAGCCCGCGCTCAAAGCCGTCCGTGAGCCGCGTGCGGTACGTGTACATGTAGGTGCCTGCCACGATCTCCAGTCCGAACATGACCATCAGGAAGGTCCCGTACTGAAATAACGAGTTGCCAAAATAGTAACATCCAGCCGCCGTCATCAGAGTCAAACGAGCTAGAGTTTACGCCTGAAAATTTTCGAAATTGACGTAATTACGTATAGTTCCGCTGTTAATTATTTATTTTATCATCTCTTTCTTGGGGCAATTTACAATAATATAACATAATTATATATTATAGTCAAAATTAAAATTTAAATAAAAACCAATGGGTAATTAATCGGTCAAAAATGCGTTATTTCCGGAAATTTTCAAGCGTATACACTCTCGCTTCATTGTTAGACTGTAGTCGTTATTAGTAGATGTTGTTGTCAAATGCCGCGCTTCCTATCGATAACGATCGTTATACAAGTTTGAGGTGAATGCACTCATGGGGTCAACGCAAGTCCGTTGACTCGTGGACTTATGCACTATAGTATGCTTTTAATGCTAATTTATATGGATTTTACGAGCTATTTTGCAGTGACCGCTTTCGAAACATTAAAAAAAAATGCAACCATATCAACATAACAAAATTTGTCATTGAAATGGATAGGAAAGGAAATATTTTTATTATTGTCACAATTAATATTGGTTTTGGCAAAGTCTTCCTATATCTTTAATTTTACTGGCACCTCTGTGATGGGTTTTCAATTTTTTTAAACAAAAATTTTTGGGTCTCAAAAAACATCTGAAAAAATTCAGATCGAGTAGCGAGTAGCATATATAACTTTGTACTTTCTATCCATATCTACAGGAAAAAAAAAAATGTAATTTTGCACCCAATTGATCTTATGTATAATATACTCGTCGCCTTGTAAAATCTCCACTTGCAGCCTTGTTAATTACCATGTGCTGCGTAATTCTTACGGAGCATGGTAATTAACAAGGCCGCAAAGGCAAATTTTCCGAGGTGACGAGGATTAATTAATTAATCTCCTTGAGGCTAGGCAACTTGTTCAGCACCAAAGCAAAGCGGGTCACATAAGCAGCAGGGGCGCTCCCATCGAGCCGGGTTTTTTCTCCATTCCTTAATATCAATATCTAAATACAAAATAACGTCACTATCAAGTGAATAATACAAAGCAAAACAATTATGAAATGCATTAAATTTTGACACAAAATGCATTCATGTTTCTCATTGACAATGAGAAACACGAATCATTATTTTACGAAATATGGAATATGGATAAATAATGCTTCAAATCGTATGTGGTTTTATCAATTTTTTCCCCAGCTCTCCTGATTACATTTTTGATGCTCCTATATAAATAATTAACAGGCGCGGATCCAGGAAGTCGAAGCTTCAACCTCCACCCTAAAATTTTGGATTTAACATGGGCAATATGGCTATACGTATTTTATCTACTTAAATTTTTTTAACATTTGTCTTAATGTCTTATTCGTGCAGGTCAATGACGTTATTGTAAATCTTCACCTTGACGTCACGCAGAAGGTGTAACCAAAATAGGAAAAAAAGGGCTAATAGGTAGTTTTTAGGTCATATTTAGGTCTTGAAAGTTTAAAATTTAGTTTTGATTTTTGTTTCCAATTTCTTTGAGCCTTTTAAAATTTTAAGTCCAAAATACGTGTGACATTAAAACTTTAATTTTGCTACGATTTACGACACGATTATATGAATTACTAATAGACAAGGTGGTGTATATACTGACCAGGTAGAGCATGGAGGGCTGTCCACGCACAGTGCAGCAGCACGCCAGACTGGTGATGGTCACGATGAGTCCTCCGCAGCCGAGCAGCAGCCATGGTGCCACGCTGGAGAACTCGGCGGAGAGCTCGAGGTAGCGGCCCAGGGATACCTGCATCCAAGCGCCGATCGCCAAGAGTGCGATCCCGCTCAGCTGCAAACAAAGAACAAATAAACGTTACTCGCTTGCATTGCATGTATAGTAATTAATATATATAATAATATTTTTTTTACATTGTATGTTAACTATTTTTTTACTATATATCGGCCTGTTTAATATACTAATATACGAGTATGATATATATATATAGTTCAACAATTAAAATACATGATATTAAATTTATGTGAGTGTTTCAATATTTATATATTATACTCGATAAAAATTATATACGTACAGGTATACCGTCTTTAATTTGTGGTTTTCACGGTCAATAATATATTATATATATATCTTTTGTAAGCCAGAGCAGTCTGCTGGCTACATACATACGTACATATTATACAGTATATATATATATATATATATACTGTATATATAATATATATAGCTATAATTAATTTACTGTATAATATATAACATATTGTAGAGTCGCGGGTTTTTTTAATATTGTTTGAAGCTATAATATTATATTTGTATGTAATTATGTTAATAAAAATTAATATATATAAAAAATAACATTAGATCTTTTAGCTATATAGAGAGAGTTTCACAATTGCATGCATGCATTTTTGGGCCGGGATGACAGCTGTGGAAAAACTGCATATTTAAAGTAGAGTGAGCGATTTAATTTTTTTTTAATGTTTCATTTTTTAAAAATAGTTTAACTCGCCCTCTATTGAGAAATGAAAACCAAAAAATTCCATCTCAAATAGCTTCACCACAAAAAGTTCCCAAAGTTGGTGTTTCGGAGATATGACCTTTAACATGCATCCTTATTATAATATATGGAACAGAAAACAGCTTTTAACTCCAACTTCGTCTGAACTATGGTACCAATTAAAAAATACGTACGCAATCTATGATGAATAGATTTTCAAATAATAAAAAAAAGAAATACGGAGCCGTTTTTCCGGAAAAAAATCTTGAAAATCCTTATGGGAATTAACCCGCAAAAATTTTAATATTTTTTTTCGGAAAAACCGCTGCGTAAAAAAAAAAAAAATTATTTGAAAATCCATTAAAGAATTCATCACAGATTTACGTATGTATTTTTTAATTGGTACCATATAGCTAGTTCAGACTAAAAGTTGGAGTAAAAAGCTGTTTTCTATATCGCGCATCGTTCCATATTAAAAAAAAAGGATGCATTATGCTACAATTAAGGGTAAGGTAACGCCACCAATGTTAAAAAAAGTCCCTCACACAAAAATTCTGAAAAAAATTTAAAATGTTCTCCTCTACACCCCCTATCAGTAGCTAAAATATCAGGTATACAAATTCGATCTAGTTTTTGAGTTATGAATTTTTAAAGTTGATTAATTTAACATGGGAGTTCCATTTCTCCATGTTAAAGTAGTCAACTTTAAAAATTCATAACTCAAAAACTAGATCGAATTTGTATACCTGATATTTTAGCTACTGATAGGGGGTGTAGAGGAGAACATTTTAAATTTTTTTCAGAATTTTTGTGTGAGGGATTTTTTTAACATTGGTGGCGTTACCTTACCCTTAAAGGCCTCCGAAACACCAACTTTGGGAATTTTTTGTGGTGAGAAGCTATTTGTGATGAAATTTTTTGGTTTTCATTTCTCAATAGAAATAGAAGGCAGGTTAAACTATTTCGAACTATTTTTATTAAATAAAATATTCCAAAAAATGAAATATCGCTCACTCTCTATATATATATATATATATATATAGATAATATACTTTAATACAATTAAACTATTAATTTTTAGTCGGCACAATATTTGCACCATAGAGTTAATATTAGAGACAGTACTCTGTATCGTATTAAAGATTTGCCGGATTTGCACTGATCGCTCGATTTTTACAAAAAAACAAAGTTCCTCGGAACAGAGCGAACTTGAGTACTCAAGTACGCTCTGCTCGGAACTTTGAAAAAAAAAAAAAAAAAAAAAAAAAATCTAGAAAACTTTTGAATCTACGCGCGCAGTTAAGAAACAAGTGACTGCAAATAACCGAAGTCTCTGGTAAACATCATCATAATCATCAATATCATCATTATGATGATTATGTAAACACGTCATCAAGGAGAGAGGATGTATTCCTGATGTATTCTCCTTTCTCCTTGCACGTCACAGTGGTCAGTGGTCACACGTCACACGTATGTACGTCAGACGCATCACGCAACAGCATCACAGCGATTATCTATGGTCAACGTTACATTCATGATTATTTTTCATTTCTTGTTTCTTGTACATAATGCTGTGAATCTATAATAAGCAAATTTTAAAGCAGACACCTCCGACGAAAGCTCTAAAACATCCACAGTAGACGTGAGACAAAAAGTTTCTGGAACGCCCGTCGTCCCGTATACGCTAGCACATGTCATGAAGACGTGACGCTTTTTTTTTTTATAATCTGCAGAATTTAAGTCGCGAGGATGGCTGGCGAGACTTGGGGGAGTATGCGACAAGACTTGAAGACCCTTAGGGTTCGGATTTTTAAAAAGCAATCGCTGAGGAACCTTTGCCTTGCCAAAATAGCAGATACGCTGCAGCTTCATTTTTCAGAGAATCGGTTTTCACTTCGCAAACGCTTACGATCTTGTGAGTATCATATGCAAATGTATAATACATTGATTAGATTAGATTAACGATCTGCGGCAAATGTGGCTAAACCACGGTGGCTCGCAATATAGTGCTCAACACACTCTTAAATCCCCCGTAACTCTCCGCCCCTACCACCTCGGATGGCAGGGAATTCCACTCCCTCACTGTTCGGTTTATGAAGGAGTACTTTCCCACATCACTTCCACTACCCCTGAGCTCCAGTTTCCACCGATGATCCCCCCTCCCAATATATCTACCTTTCCTAGTTCTGTCACTAAACTCGCTCCAACCTGCCATCTCCCTGTTAACTTTAAACAAATTTCCTAATCGGTTGTATCTTCTCCTATCCTCGAGTGGCTCCCACTCCAAAATCTGAATCTTTTTCGACACGCTTTCATAATCCTTCCACACCTTTTTGTCATCTGCAACTAGTCTCCATTTTCTCATTCTACCCATAACTCTTCTAGCAGCCCTCCTCTGGACCTTTTCCAACTCCTTCTTTCCAATCTGCCTATACGGATCCCACACACTACATGCATACTCCAGTATTGGTCTCACTAAGGTCTTATAGGCCTTGTCTCTGACCAATACAGTCGCCCCTTTCAGATTTCTCATAACGAACTCCAAATTTCTCCTTCCCTTTGACGTTACATACCTAATATGCTCATTCCAATTCAGCTCTCTCTGAAGAACCACCCCAAGGTATTTATATTTATCGTCCTCCCTAAGTACCTCTCCTCTCATTAGGTATACTGCTTCTTCTTTTACTCTTTTCCTACTAAAATTAACTACCGAACATTTGCCAACATTAAGACTCATACCATTTTTGTCCACCCACCCACCCACCCACCCACCCACCCACCCACCCACCCATTGTATTATAATTTGTGAATCAAATGATATTGTGTGAAATTATTTGAAGACTGAAGTTCTCCGTTGCAAGAAATTGTTACACTATAATATATATGAGACCATCAGCTTCAACATCCCTTGTAAAAAGGAATTATACTTATTACAAATTAATAAAGTATAATTCCTATGCTTAATTCGTATAATTTAGTATAATTTCTGAATGATTAATATTCTAAATTACAGATTAATTATACTAGTTTTTATTTTATTATACTAAATTATACGAATTAAGCATATGAATTATACTTTATTAATTTGTAATAAGTATAATTCCTTTTTACAAGGGATGGCACTGCCTCTTTGCAATTTTCGATAAAGCCTAGTTTATGCTGGCCGGTTAGTGACGGCTTATATATAACGACGGCAACAGCCGCCAGGTAAAAATTGGCATTTATGCTGCTCTGTACAATTTATTGCATCTGCGCATGCGCCAGGCAGGTAGGCAGGAGGCTGACGGCGGAAACCGCCGTCAAAAATTAAAAGTTGGTCAACTCTCCCGGCCACCTTTCAGGCAGCCGGCGGAACACGGCGGACAAGATAAACACCCCCGCTCAATGCAGTATATTGAACATTGACTCCGCCGTGACGCCGTCTGGTCACTTCCCGGCCAGCATAAACCAGCCTTAAAGGGACATGGAACAATGCCGATAAATATGCTCGAGGAGTTTCTCTTACATAAATATATTAATGCTAAAAATGAGTACATTACAATTTTTTGATAACCCCCCAAATGTACATAAATTAAATAAAGTATATGAGTGCCTAGCACGTAAAATTGGCAGCATCGCACCTAGTCAAGTTGGGGGGATGGGGAGGAGAGTTGGAGGAAAGAGGAAGGGAAACCGGAATTAGGCGGGAATAACCGAAGATGACCGAAGTCTTTCTCATAGGCTGCATGCTTTCCCCTCCGTTCTCCCTTTTCCCCACTACCTTACTCGAGCGAGTGAGGGGCGGAAGGAGAGGCAGGCAGCTATGTTGCATTTTGAGATTGCTGACGTCAGCAATCCTCCGTGTAGTTACTGACTGGGCGTTTACCCTGAGGCCCTCGCCACCGTGCGGCATGTATTCATACTCAGTTAGTGGGTAACTTTTAAGTACAGTAAAAAATACTTATTTTTATGGTCCCCTGTCCCTTTAAGAGCTATTTTCCTTATCACAACACTTGAAAGTACTCTTTATCAGAAAGTGCAAAGAGCTGCATATGGTTTTGATTGTTTTGAAGCTGTCGTCTCATACATGCATATAAGCAATCAATTATGTATTATTGAGCATTTAAATAATTTAAGCCTAATTATTTTAAGCAATAAAAATTATTGTTTTATCCAGTAATGTAGAGTATGTGTCTAAATTTTTCCCTCAACTTTTTGTTCAATGATGTTTGTGTTTTGTTGCAGCTGCCACCGAGGAGGCTCACCAAGACCCATTCAAAGATCTGCGTGAGTAATGTTTATAGACTAAACAAATCAAGTTACCACCTTTCTTTTTTGTTTGTTTTGCTAACAATGTTTGTTTTTCCCTTTCAGCTGCAGTCTTGATGGCGTCTCTGCAACAGACTCTTCTGAAAAGGCTTATGTACATCAACCCTCGTGTGCTGTTTTGCTTGGTCGGTGAAAACACAGATAGACTCAACATTGACTTAAGTTGTGGATCGAGGAATTCATATATATGGTCTAAAGAAGAGGCTGCATCTCTACTGATGCACATTAGAGACAAAGGACATGTAAGAATATTAATGGTTCTTGTGCAGTTCAACAATGGTCCTTTGTTATCAAGGTACAAAATTTCCTTCTGACTTGTCACAGCTCTCTATGCATTTTTGCTCTATTAACGATGCACGTTTGATTGGTGAGTGGGCAGGCATCGTTGAGAGTGCGAACATTCTTAAACAACTGTGATAAGTTAGAAGTAGGGAATTTAAAGTACTAGTAAACCCGGATTAACATGCATTTTTCTTTAATTGACAGTCTATAGCACGGCCCAATTTTAGGTTTAAAACATGTGTCACACTTCATTAGTAATTTTAATTATTATTTAAAAGTACGAAAATCTGACGACATCTGGCCACAAGGCTCCTCTAGCTTGAATATGATGTGTGAGACCCAATGCAATATATCAGTTTCTTTTGACCGAGGGGTGTCAGCGTGGTCACGGTTGATCATGTCAACAACACAAAAAGAACACATTGAGAAGGCAAATACTATTATTTTTCTTAGTTGTAAATTTTTTTTAAGGAGTTGAACAAAAAGGGTAACCCTCCCCGCGGCACGCCATCTATGTGTGCGTCATGTGGGAGGAGGGTAGGTTTGTAAGGAGATAATTGTCGCACCCTCGCCCGCCGGGGAGTCGAAGGCAGAAAAAAAAAGTCTTCCGACAATTTCAGTGATTTTATATCGTCAGATTAAATTATTTTTTCTGATCTTCACAAGCGTCGCAGAAAAATGACACTCCGCAGGTTCATTTATGGAATATAAAATCATTTACTTAAAAAGTATAAACTCTGTGGCAGCGTAAACAAGTCTTATATTTGCTAGCAAAGTGAGCAAATCGGCGAATGCTGCGACTTTTCTTTCACATTTTGACCCAGCCGCTTCTCTCTGTGGCCTGTTGTCACAGTGGTTGTCGTCACTGAATAGCCAACGTTACAAGCTGTTGATATGGGCACTTTAGGGTGAATGTTGTTTTTTTGTGCCCAGTATTTTTTAACCACCTATGATGCATGATATATATTAAAGACAAGGCCAGGGCTTACTAATCTTTTAAACTTTGTACGACAACAAAGGATCATCATTGTTTCATTTTATCTGCTATTGACTGTACCTACTCATTTCACGGGCTGTGACTTTTTTGATCAGTAAGGCCTTGCTGGTTATTCTTGTCTTTTAAATATGACCATCACGACCTAAATGGTTTATTTTCCTTTAATTAAATACAAATTTTATAAGAAAGAAAAATCACTCTTTTTAACACATTCTTAACTTTTATGCTAAAGCGTTTACATTAAAAAGAAAAAAAGAAGAAATGCTTTTATTTTCTTTATAAAAATTACAGTCCTAACAAGGTCGCAAGCCTTAGCAATAAGTACTGATACAGTATACAATTTCATTTACAAAAAAGATGGATTCGCCATGAAGCATTGCTTCATAAGTAAATGCTGTGTGAAATTATTAAAACAAAAAGAAGTGAAATGATGTTGAAAATTAATAAATAATATTATATTAAGGGTAAGATAACACAAACAATCGATTGTTGGTAGTCCCATTTGATTAACATGTAAACCTTAGCAACCTCATAATAATTCTGTAATTTTTTTAGAGACAGTTCTTGGCACCAAAAAAATATGGAAAAAATTTCAAAAATATCGGACGATCCAATTTTTTAAAATTAATTTCTTAGTTTAGGTCTCCATGGGAAAGCCAATTGTTTTGAAATTTTTTCCACATTTTTTTGGTGCTAAAAACTGTCTCTAAAAAAAAATTCAGAATTATTATGAGGTTGCCAAGGTTTACATGTTAATCAAATGGGACTACAACAATCAATTGTTCGTGTTACCTTACCCTTAATAAAGTAAAAAACTTTTAACTTCATATTCTCCAGAGATGTCTGTTGTCTCATGGCCAGCTCCTAGTTTAAAGTTTTGTTGGAAGTTTCCCGACAAAACAGAGCCATCATAGTTATGGTGCTTATCTTGCATACTGTAAAAAAAAATTAATTCCTTGCAGAGCACGTATATTAGGTCGGCATCCATCCCCATAATCATAGCCATGGTTGCTGCAGCTAGGCCATGAGTTTGCTAATAGATTTGAAAGATTGTCCAGCCTTGTTCTCTTAAAGGGGTACCAAAGTGAATACTTTTTTTACATGTTCGGGCAGCTACGAATTATTCTAATATCCCTGTGGCTCAATATTTACGTACGATGCCCAGTTATTTTACAATTAATTATTTAGTTTGAAAAGTGAGTTTGAAAACCGTTGGTTGATTCAAGCATGCCCGCGGCCGCAGCGGCCGGTGATACGACAAGAAGGGGGCGGGAGGAGGTTCCCCCGATTCGCGGGAGATTCTCGTCGTATCAGCGGCTGCTGCTGGAGCGCACCGACTTGAATCAACCAACGGTTATCAAACTCACTTTTTAAACTAAATAATTAATTGTAAAATAACTAGGCATTGTACGAAAATATTGAGCCACAGGGATATCAGAATAATTCGTAGCTGCCCGAACATGTAAAAAAAGTATTTACTTTGGTACCCCTTTAAAGCTTTCACCATCTGAAAGTTTTGAACTTGGCCATATGTTACAAAGGACCAAATCATCTCATTATCTCTGGCACACCAGAAACTGGAAAATTAATTTCATTTTGATATTCCTTTATTACTGTATTGTCATCTACTTGCCCAATCTTCTTGTTAATTTATTTACTGCCCCCTGCTCCCCCTTTTTAGGCTAATTTTTGTTAATTTTCTCCACCTGAAAGAGAATTAGGGCCCATTCTTATGAAATGTATGTAATAATTATTTTTAATTGCATATTATTATTATTTAAAATGCATTATATTTATATAAAATGAAAATTTAAAAATAAATTTCCTTTGTTGTATTATATTTTTAAAACGCAATGTTTTACCTTCTTGTTACAGAACATATCTTCTCTTTCCATTTCTCTTGACTGGGGAGTTTCTGTGACCTTCGACCTGCTGCAAAGCATGCTGGGAAGTCTTACCAAACTGACCTCGCTCAACCTCAAGCTAAGGAACCTCGAACTCAACTCCGGTGATTCCATCCTGGCCGTTATTGGATCCAGCTGTCCTGGCCTCAGGTAAAAGAGAGTTTTTAAGAAAATTGAAAAAAGATGTTCATTGAAAAATTGAAATATAAAAATGCAACTGAGAGCACAAAAATACCTATCAAAATACAGTACAGGTCTATCTCCTTTTTTCTGTATTTCCTCTTCTAGTACGGAATTATAATTAGCGTAAGTGCAAGCATGAGATTAGTTGGCTTCGGCCAATCAGCACTTTAAATGGAGTGAGCTTTTTCTGCATAAAAGTAGGAGCTTGCAGCACATTTAGTCAGTCTGCCTTCGAGTCACTACACAGACTGGCCTCTCAATCCACACCCTGCTGATGAAACCCAGTAAGGTCCAAACATCTGTCCAGGGTTAGAGAGCGGTCCTTCTTATTTATAATAACTTATATTCCCTTAACTTTCATAACTTTTCTTCCTTATAAATGTCGCCTTAGCTGAAATAGCGTGTGGGTAAGTTAATTTCATTCATAAGAGCAAAAAAAAAAAAAAAAAAAAATGTCACCATATATTTTACCAAAGACCATTAGAGACATCTATGTCTCACGGCCAAAAATTTAACCACCATGAATTGGAAATAACCTAAACACGAAACTAAAAAATGTATGCTAAAAAAATGTTAATATACTTTATATTTTTTGTCTTACCATTGTTTTATCCTATATTATTGAAGTACAATTTTTTATACCTTGTCTACCATGTGTAGGGTGACCAGACGTACCGTTTTGACCGGTACAGTACCGTTTTAGAGTACCATGTCCCGGTGTCCCCAAAGAGGCTCTCGGGACGCCTAAATGTACCGCTTTCGGACAAAATTTAAAAAAGGGACATTTTTTAAAAATTTTATCATTAAAAAAATAAAAAATTCATAGGAATGTGGTTGTGAATATTTACGAAAATGTATGGACGCAAATGATTTTGCAACTCCATGCCCCTTTTTCTCGATCGCATTCACAAAACAGCATATTTCTTCCAAAATTGCGGAATATATTTTGTATGTACTTAGTATGCATATATAATACTACGTGAAATGAAATCACTACTTTTCGATTAAATTTTGAATAAAAAACAAGTAAAAAACTTTACAGAAAAATATCATCTCTTGATATTGATGATATTCACTTGATGGAAATTTCCAATAAAATATAAAAAATCATTCTTATGCATTGTGTCGTGGCTTAGACAAAAATTTCTATACCACTCTTTTTTTTTTTTTTTTTTTTTCTTCACAATAATCGTGCATGGATATTACGTAAATAAATGGAAAATAATATGAGGGAAAAACGCCACAAATATTATTCATACAATCAAGTAATTTTAGCTGTTATTAAGTCCAATTTGAATGCTATAAATTAATTCAATTTATATAACTTCTTCAGCTATTTCACTCTAACAAGAGTTCACACTATTTGCAAAATGAACAGTTCGATTAAAAGATTTAAAAGAAATTCAAATTAATTTCTTGCTTTATACTCAATTTTTTTTTTTTTTTTTTTGTATAATTTATCTCGTGACATTATATTAAGTTTTATTTATTTATAAACAAATATATAATGCATTATTTAAGTAACACGTCGCACGTACATTTATAGAAATATTGTGGATGGAGACGGAACATTTGATAACGAAATAAAAAAAAAAAAAATCAATTTAAAATACTGTATATTTTTTTCTTGGAAAAGTATTTTTCGAAGTTATGCTTTTTGAGTATTTCTTTTATTGCTTTTGTTTCTTTTTATTTACATGAAATTACATGCAACTTTACAACATAATAGGATCGTGGCCAGGCCAAGAAAAAAGGTTAATTTTAGGAAATCAGCTCACTGGCACAGTTTCCTTGCATGGTGACTATAGTAAATATTTTTTTCTAATTCTATGAAAAGTATAATTATATATAAAAAAAAATGCAATTATTTATATTATTTAAAGTAGAGTGAGCGATTGCATTATTTATTATTTTATTTCCTTAAAATATTTTAACCTGTCCTGCATTAGTGTGAGAAATGAAAACCAAAAAAATTTCATCTCAAATAGCTTCATCGAAAAAAAAAAAAAAAAAAATACCAAAGTTTGTTTTCCTAAACCCTTAAACATGCAGCCTTATGGAACAGAAAGCGTTTTACTTAAACTTCGTCTGAACTATGGTACCAATTAAAAAATACTTACGTAATAATTGCTATAATCTATGACGAAAATTCTTTAATGGATTTACCAATAAAATAATTTTTTTCGGAAAAAACGGCTTCATAAAAAGAAAACAATTCATTTGAAAATCTATTAAGAAAAAAAAAAGTAAAAAAGGGGGCGTGGCACCCAAAAAAATCGCGCCTCCGGCGGGGGTTTTGGCCCTTCAGGCCTCTATCTTGGGGCCATGTACCGTTTTGAACATCAAGATATCTGGTCACCCTAACCATGTGTATGATAAATATAACTCAGGATAACATTGGATCAATTAGAGATAATTTGCAGAAATTGGCACAACAATTTAACAATAATAATATTTTTTTGACTTTGCAGAAACCTGACTTTTACCGACAACGTGACTGACGAAGGCCTTCCTTTCCTGTACGACAGTAACCTTCCTCATGGACCAAACGGTGAGGAGTACGGCAAGTGTAAGATGCTGACACACTTGGATGTCGAATGCTGCAAGACGGGGACTATGATAAACAATGAATATGTGGAAGCTTCCAAGGTGACGATTGACGGGCTGGTGGCTCTTCTCTCCAACCTGCCTGAACTTGTGTACTTGAAGCATAAAAATATCTATTTGGCAATAGCAAAGTTTGCTGAAAACAACGAAAAACAGTTAAAGCTGCAGCATTTACAATTACCCCAACATACAGTGGAAAGAGAACTATTGGTGGGAGATACCTTGGCAAGTGTAATCTCCAAAGTACCAGACACTAGAAAACTGGACATTACTTCCCAAGAACTCAAAAATGTTGACGAGTTCCTCAAGTTAGAACATATCAATGATCTTAGTATTATTGTGCGTAATCCAGGTTCAACACAAGTAGTAATGTCACTAATTACAAACTTAAGTCAACAGTTGACTAAGCTTCATTTAGTCATCTATGGCACAGAAGTTGACATAAGTATTATTGGATTCCACTGTCGTCAATTAACAGAATTCATTTGGTGTGCAAGATGCACAACAGAGTCCGCATATAAACTACTTCCATCCATTCACTTCAACAAGCTACGGAAAGTAGTTCTTAATTCAGTAGAGAGAGTTGTTCCATTTGTTAACGATGCTATAAAATGTATTCTTGCTTCTCCTTGCCTTGAATCATACGAATCTCTTAACTACATAGTACCTGACAGTACTTTGAGTTGGCTCATAGAAGAAGCAAGGGCTCACGGAGTTGTCTTCTCCAATCTCTATGAATTTACCTTAAATCATTTCATTTCATCACTTCGAGCAAAACAAATTTTGTGTGTTGCACCAAAACTGAAAATTTTCAAAATTCCTCATCGCGCAACCAATGAAAATGTTCAGCAGTTCATGACACAGCATGGCTTGAAACATTGCCAAATAAAAAATAACATTTTCTGGTAATGTCAGAATTGGATGAGAAGCTCACACTGAAGCTTCACAGTGACTGAAAGGAAGAGTTTCAAGAAAATTGTATAAAAGAAAAATTTTAGCACTGGCAAGTTCCATGCAGGCATCACCAATATAAAGAGTGACATTTACATTGATATTAAAAAAGACTGGCCACTTGGCAGGTGTGTGAAGTAATCAGCTGATCACCATCAGTCGACTTATCTAACAACACGGTCAGAGTTCAACTGAGGTTTCTCACAGTTGTCTCCACCACCTCATCTGAGTCCACCTGGCCATGATAATCAATAATAATAATTATAAGTTCAGTATAGTTGACTGTATCAAATGAACTGATAACGTTCAATATTTTTATGCTTTTAATATTTTTGTATTGTATGATAATCAGGAGGATTGTAAGTAAGTTATTTAACTTATTAATATTTTACAATTAAGGTAAAGCCAGTATCACACTATACAATTTTTCAAATTATATTGCATATGATATTTCCTTCACTCTTCAAGAAAAGCTTCAAATGCCGTTTTTTGTGTGTGGAAATGACATTTTCTTTTAAGGGAAAGGGAACGCCAGAGTTGCGCCGCGATCGCAGCGCCTCTATATCAATATTCAAATTGTCCCACTCTAAAGATACCACGCAAGTCACGGCAGTTTTATATTCAATTTATTTATAAATAATGAGTTAAATTGTAATTATATGGTTGTTTTATTTATAAAACTTTTTTTTCATTACTATAAAACATTTTTGGAAAGTTTTTACTTTAGGTGAGTGGTTTATGAGCGTTGTTTTGGTTCATTAGTCAGCCTGTTTCATTCGCCAGTTGTTTAATGGCCGACCAAAAAGGGGTGTGTGAGACGTGCGAGTGTCAAAAATCGTGCAGTTATTATCAATTTACGTCGCTCCCACTCTCATAATTGTCTTTTTTTTTTGCTGTGAAGGTTTGTCCTAGTGCATTAAGTTTGTTTCTAGTTTTTTTTAAAAATCGGACGATTGGATTATAGAATTTTTCTAATGTCACTGAAATGCAGCGTATGCTTGTTCAATAAATGGGTTTAGTTTCAATACACGTAACTCGGAAACTAGATCGTATTTGTATTGACAATATTTTAAGAGCTAATGAACGACATAGAGGAGAATATTTTAAAATATTTTCGGAGGAACAAATGAGAGTGGAAAATTTAACATTGGTGGCGTTACCTTACCCTTAAGAAAAATTATATCAAAATGCAAAATTGTATAAAATTGTAAATTGTACAGACTAAAGCAATTACGGTATTGAAATGAAAGTTTTTGATGTGTGCCTTGTATATAAATTTAGTATGAATATAAAACATTACTTTTTTTACTCTCTAGCTATCATGAATTTTATTACTTTTCTTTTCTTCATTTTTAGCACTAAAATTAAATAGCCTAAATGCTATAATATACTGTACAGACTCCGGACAGATTAGTTTAATTAAATTATCATTATTTTATGATATTTGAGCAGTATAAATAAGGAGGAGAAAGAAGAAATATTTAGTTAACTATTTCTCGATCGCACGAGCATTCAGCGCAGTTCATTCAATTTGCATACGTGCATCCATATAATATATTATGGTGGTCGGCAGATTTATATATGATTAATATGGTTATAATATTATTCTTGACGATAGGAGTGAATTATATAGCTGCAAAATTTGTAAATTTTTAATTTCTCTTTTAATTTTTCGTATATAAAATACAATAAAATTGACCTTGTCTGGTGTGGCGGAAACAGCCCGCATCAGCAAGATAATAAAAACATCGACGTATCGCGCGTGCTAGCTGTTCAATTTATAAGCGATTATATGCAGCATAATGATATATATTTATATTTATTATATTCATCATTCTCATGGAGCATCGTCTTTTAAACTCAATTAATATACTTCAGCTTATTTCACATTTACAAGAAGATATATATAGAGAACAAATTATATTAGTTTACGTGCATAATATATGATATATGGTCCATGGAAGATTATATTATATATACGTACAATGACACGTATTTTATATATTACATATATATTTTACTTTTTATATAATTCGGATCTATCTTTTTTTAATTCTCCATAAAATGATAAAAAAAATTATTTGGAATACAAAAATTTAATATATTATAATAAATAATATTATATTATTGTCAATTTCATTTTTCGTGTTAATACTATTTCTGAATATATTGTTCTTATGTTTATTTCATAAGTTCTAAAGTTTCAGAATTATTTATGTCATGTATTATAAAAATAACTTATTAATTTATTTAAATTATTTGGCATAATTTAGCATTTACTAAAAATAAATACACTGGTTCTAGTTACTACATCAAAAAATTCATATATTTTAATATTAACAGTGTCGTGCAAATCTCAATCAGTGCAATTCATTTTATTTTATTACTATACCTATATTTTAGTGGTAAATCGAGTGGTGCTAATGATCCTACGTCTGTGTATAGTTAATAAAAGTGCTTCAAATTTTCAAAATTTGTGCATCGTATGTTTTATATTGTGTGATGACATAAAATTTAATAATGAGTTTAAATCACCATCAGTAATATTATTTAAACTCTATATTTGTAGCTTATTATTTTTCTATATTAGATCTAAGTGCTAATGTGTATTTAAATGCTAAATATTGTTTGCTTCATTTTCAACTGAATGGACAATTTGCATCAACTTTTTTTAGTAGCTCAATCGAAAGAGGAGTTCGAAAAATACACCTGTGAATTTTATGCTATTTTTATTCGTACTGCATCATGGCTAAAAGAGAGGTCACGTGACCTGGAGTCGGTGCCCGTGTCGCCCGTGACGTCATTGAACTGTCTGGTCAAGCAAACGATTGTCTATATAACGCTTGTAAACAATAAATTAATTGTTGCTTGTTTCCATAGCAACGTGGTTGTTTGCAAGCGTTATAAAGTCGATCGTTTGTTTGACGGAACAGTTAAGTGACGTCACGGGCGCCGGCTCCAGGTCACGTGACCTCTCTTTTAGCCATGATGCAGTACGAATAAAAATCGCATAAAATTCACAGGTGTATTTTTCGACCTCCTCTTTCGATTGAGCTAGTAAAAAAAGTTGATGCAAATTGTCCATTGTAATAATGTCTAGAATGTAAGTGTTAGTACATAAGTAATTAATTTTGTATTTTAAATTATTTCTTATTTTGGATTATATTTGTTCGAGAAAATATGTTTTAAATTATTGTAAGTTAGTATAAGTTGATAAGCTGATTTGGACTAGTAATGTTCTAAATGTTCTATATTTGAGCTTAATAATCATTATTGCTTATCATAAATTCTTAGTATATAAATCATAGTCTGTAAGTTGTTCAAACAAAATATGTAATATTAATGTAATCAATTGGTCAGGGGTAAGAAAAGGCATTAATGCCTTACCCTCGCCATGTAAGACGAATAAATAAATATATAGATCGATCGATTCATATATTATAATACTTGAAAAATACATAAATAATATATATATATATATTATAATTCACAGCATTGAGAAATAGAAGTAAGAAAATATTTTCCACGCATTAATTCTGAAAGGCAAGCATGTATTATATATAGTTTATATAACTTCCCAAATCCAGGTTCAAAAGTGATGTGAAAAAATTATTGTTGATGTAGGTAAGGCTCAAAAATTTAATTCCATGCCGTTTTTGGCATGGAGCTATGTTTGATCATATAATGGATATTAATTATTTATAATTAATATGTTATAATATATATATATAATTATACCGTCGTTTTTTTTTTTTTTTTTTTGCCAAATGCATGCAGCCTGCATAAATTTACTATATGAAGTGTAAAATTAATAATTAAATCTATAATAATTAATTAAATGTTATAACCAAAACTTTCTCGTATAACATTATTTTTGCTAATTTATTAAAGATTTTTTATGATTCGTAAAATATTTAAAATTAATGTGAAATTTTTTGCAATATAAAAATTAACGAATAGAAAATTTAAATTTCACATTGTACTTTGTGTTAATTAAATATTGAATTGCAGTTGCCATTATAATCACTTTTCATATTCATCTTGGTGACATTCAGACGAGAGCGGGGACTATTGACCCGTTCATGGAATATGTGACGCAACACGTTGTCGCGAGCGAAGCTTTTAACATTTTTATTTACGTGGCCCGCGAGTTGCCATGGAGCAATTATCGAATGTTTGACACGGTGATCAGATAATTGTGTTGTAATTTACGTGTTTTTGAAGCAAATTTGAAGCACATTTATTTTATAACAAAAATAATTTATTCTCGCGGGTGGAAATTAAAAATAATTAAAATTAATTATCGCCTATATATAAAATATATATTTTGAATCTTTAAATGATTTGTTTACATCAAAAGTTTTAATGTAATATTATACATTATAAATCACTGACAATATATATAAAAAAAATTAGTGTATGTTGCATGTTAAAATCACACAGAGCAAAAATTATATATATGTTATGTTAAAAAAGAGACAAAATTTAAATATAACACTTACCCAAAAGACGATATTAAAACACATAAGTAATGTTTTAAGGCAGGCCATAGCTGCAACAGTCTGCAACCTTTTGCCCATTTTTGGTGTTGTGGACTTGCAAAGGCGCGGTGCAGAATAAGCTGGAGAACAGAGGGGTTACGTCGGCGGCGGGCCTGACCTGCGTGGAACTGACCCGCGGGGTAGAGAATCGATACACTCGCGGTACGCGTCGTCGCCGCCGAGCAAAAACGCATGCGCTCAGAGTGCTCAGACACAATAATTAACGTCCCAATTCTTTCAACTTTTTTGATCTTCAGTTAATGTTTCAGCTTGTCATTAATAAAAGTTACACTCTCGTACTATTTAATGGTGACTGGTGACCAAAATTATATATATAGCTATTAACGCTTTATTTTCCAACAATCAAAATTTTTAGAATTTTGTAAACAAACAAATAATTAAAGTAATGAAAATATTACACGTACGTGTACCAATATGTTATTATACGCGTACTTTTGCGAAATTCAATGCGCATTTCTCTAATTTTGATGTACACGTGCAGTATATGTGTGGTAATTATTATGAAAATATTATTCACGATCGAGATAAAACCGCACGTGCGTTTTAATATATTATAGATGCAATTTTAATTAAGACAAATTTATATATAATTATTAATTATACATTATGAATGACAAAGTCTATTAAATTCTTCCAATGATTATTTTATAAATTTAAATATAATTATGATCTTATGCAAAATTATAATATTATACGCAATAATTAATTAATATGCGACTCTTTTATATATATTAAGTAGCATTAAAAATGATAAAGCGTTTATTTGTTTACTTTTATTGGAGCATGCAGCTATATATAAATAACATTTATATTATATGTTCAATGTACGCGCGAGTTAAAAAAACAAACAACTTCAATTTCAGATAATATTAATAATTACCATGAATTAATATTATTATATATATATTCTATCTATATAATAATTCATTATATATTAATTGTCTTCCCAATAAATTAAAATCTTCCTCTCCCCAAAAGTTAATTCCTATTAAATACTTACAAGAAATTTCAATAAAAAAAAAATGAGCTGCAAGTAAAATAATATAAAATTTGGTAGCATCTCTAATATAGTGACAAATTGGAGAATAGTAAAAGATCTGTAAATAATTTTTAATAATTTATTATTGTTTGCTTTATAAATTGTACCTTAGTTATTTAGCAACAGTATCAGAATTAATCAGCACACCCGCAGAGAAATTTCAGTCCGATTCTCAATAATAATTGTGATGAGAGGACCCAACGGCGATATTCACTAAAGTACTTCCAACTCAAGTTCAACTCTAGTTCAAGTACTCCAGTATTTACTAAAGGTTATTATCAGTGAAGCAAGATAAAAAAATAACCTTTACGCATTTGATCGCCGGAGAGTCTCTTTTATTATAAAGTTATACATTTAGTGATGAATTGCAAATCAAAGCTAAAAATCTGTTATTGTTGCAGTTATTTACAATTGGGTGCGCTACTACAATCTAGTACTAAAAATTGGAAAAAAAGTGACTGCTTTTTTGTAGGAACAATCCTGCAGTTTATAATAATGAAATCACTGTACATATTTTTGTTCCTAGGCTTTGTGATATTTATTATCTTGCTTAGGCTATTATAAGGCCCATACACATTTCATTTCACCATTGTGCATTATTTAAAAAAATTATCTATTCTATTTTTTTTTATGATATAAAAATAATGCCAAATTTTCTTTGCATTTTTTTCTTTTTGAAATTCATATAAAAATTTAAACAGAATATATATAGTATGCAAATTAATTCTTGCATGGTAAAATTTTTTTAAAAAATTTTCAATTATGGTTAAATAATTTAAAAAAAGTTAATAGGGTTAAATAATTTAAATAAAAAAAAAATAGCACAATTAATGGAGTACCGACCTCAATTTTTTTTATTACAGAAATGGATAGAGGGTGCAAAGTTATGCTACTCTGATTTTTTTCAGATTTTTTAGAGCCCGGCAACTATTTTTTAAAATTTATTGAAAGTGCAGAAAAAGTGCCACCTCTTGCCGCCTCTCTTAATAAAAGATAGGACCCAAAAGGGACGTGGATTCGAACCTGACCTCGCCAAAACTTTTTAGTAATACTTCCCGGTCCCTAAAAAAATTTGAAAAAAAATCAGAGTAACATAACTTTTCATCCTCTATCCATTTCTGCTATAAAAAATTTTGAGGCCGATACTCCATTCTTGAGGAAGATAACCAGATTTCTCACTATCATGGTTACTGACAAAAATGGTTATCTTTCTGACGTGAATCGTGCTTATTATTGATAACGTCTTTGGTGCCAATTTTCTTTTAAAATAGGGGGGGGGGTCATCTTCAAATTATTACATAACAATATAACTAATAATGATATTTTAGAAGCACCAACATTTTTAAAGTGGTGTTTTACACAATGGAGATTACTAAATACTACAATTAATATACAGTTGCAGTTTTACTACATAATAGATGAAATATTATAATATAAATATATAATTATTATGTGATAAGAGATTACAGCTAGATTCTAATAAGTTTATAAATAATTATTATTATTATACAATGTTGTCAAAACTTTGAGGAATTTTGAGCGTGATGTGTAAACAAAAGCTGTTTTTATTTGAAAGAATGCACACTGCAAGGTATGCGTCAAACTTTTAAAAAAAGTAAATTTAAGACATGAGCAATTTGTTCTATATTGTCATTTCTTTTTAATTGTTTTAAAATTACTATAAAAAATTAGAGAAACAAACTCAAAATACTCCAAGTCAAAGACATAAAAATTACTCAAAATATTGAGTATATATTGATCACTTTTTTGAGAAAATTAAAAATTCAAAATAATTAATTATTTGGTAAATTATTACATTTTATAAAAATTGTATATATTTTCAACAAATTTAAAATAAAAATAAGAAAATTTGGGGTCTGATATGATAAAAATATTATCAGTTCACTCAGAAAAAATTAAAAAATAATTTTTTGTATGGAAGATGCAGATGATTGATTTTTAATCCTAATATGTTATTTTTAATGCTGCTACAAAAAGCAGGGGGTTATAGAAGTTATTAGACTAGATGAGATGAATTTTTTAGAATTATATTCATCTTAAATATTGCATTTGAGAAGTTGAAGTAGAGACAAAAACATTAAGTGACGTACATATAAAAAACACGTCAAGTTGAACCACCTAGAAAATTATTTGCACCAGCTGTTCAGTTTAACAAAATAAACCAATGGACGTAGCAAAAAAATAAATGTGCTGGCAAATTTTTTAAGATGGCTACATAATGCATTTTACTACATATTTTTTGTTAAGTTTTAGATCTTAAACATGCTAAAATGGTAGCAATTAATTCACACACTCTATCATTTAATATGATTACAGGAAAATTTTGTTCATTAAATTCGGCATTGATAAATTCAAAATCACCTATAAGCAAATTAG
Organism: Siphlonurus alternatus; assembly: GCA_949825025.1. Taxonomy (NCBI): domain Eukaryota; kingdom Metazoa; phylum Arthropoda; class Insecta; order Ephemeroptera; family Siphlonuridae; genus Siphlonurus; species Siphlonurus alternatus. The sequence continues at coordinate 42,102,364 of OX463779.1, forward strand.
ATTTAACATTTAAACTGCAGCTACTTACTCCGTTCTTTACTTTTTTTTTTTAGAGAAAGTTGAAACTATGATTTTTTTATAGTTATTTATTAAAAATTAATTCTGAAGCAAATGATGTTATTAATTAATTGATGACATACTTTTTGCATAAGATATTCAAATAGAGATAATATTTTGTGTCATAAAAATGTTTAGTTTTCAGTTACATAATATTATATACATATTGTATATATTATATTTTTTAAAACTATTAATTATATACGTAACGTGCTAAACTGAATGTTTACTACTTTTACATTAAAATTGTTCATTATCAGCGACTATAAGAGAGCAAAGTAATAATAAACATAAATGTGTCTCAGGATCATTTTAATTATTATCAATTTTACCCCTAATTATTGTAACTCTGAATATTAAATGATAAACTACATAGATGACAAGTGAAATTGAAGATTGCTTGCTTTACCGAAATATTCTTTCTTTATCAAGTAAAATGTTCATAGCTATAAGACTTAAAGTGTTTGTGGGAGGAAAAAGTTTGTTATAAAAAATTTAATAAAATTGATAAAGCTGTAATTTAAATAATTTATAGTTTAGTCTTAATAATTTTATTCAACTGTCCATTTTAATTAAAAATTAATATAAATTAGCATCATCAATTTGAAAAAAGTATACTTTAAGAATAAAAAGTTTCTATAAAAAACACTTATTGTTTGAGATTGGTTTCCTAAATTATCCTTAAAATGGATGAATGTAGGAAACATATTCCATTATCATACCTTCACTTGATTATGTATCAATTTTTATTTCAGTTCACTGACCATCAGTTGTGTTTACGTTATATTGGTGTATTTTGCTGTAGATTATAAAAAGCAATTCAAATTTATTGAATTTATTGAGAAAAAAAAAAATCACGGACGGCCTTATAAATAGTTTCCACTCAGGAAAAATAAATTAACTTTAAAATTAATGCGAATGATAAAGAAATTTAAATATTACACTTGTGATGCACATCAGTTTGCAAATAGTTTCATAAAAAAATTGACAAATAGCCCACTTACTTATTTACTGAAATTTTATAATTCCAGCAACATTAGCCATTCAATACAAATATCATGTACTTTTCTTCGAACACGGCTTATTTGAAAAACACCATTTCATATTTACTTCTTGCAAATATTTAAAATTTTCAGTCATGTTATTCATTTCAAAAATACAATTTCTTTTTGAGCTCCTGCTTGTCTTCTTACATAAAAAAAAAAAAAAAAAAAAATGTGTATATTTTTTTGGCACTTTTTAAATACAAATATTACATAAAAAATTGTTATTTAACTATGCGCTATACATTTACTACAGGTACTACATAAAAAAAATTGCTGTTAAATGCGTTCTCTACCGTTAAAGATGATTAGATATGGGTCTGCCTTGGCTGGTGGAACTTGAGTAGCTCGTAGGTGGTGACTGCAACCCTCACCAGACCTTTGCCTTCTTTACCTTCCAGCACATCTGCAGCGCAGCACACCAGGTTCTGAAACACCACAAAGATACGTGTGACACATTAGACATTAGAGTATTACTAGTGCGTCAAATTTAACATTCTAACTTTAAGGGGAAGGATCAGCTGATTGCAGTAGTCCCATTCAATTAACGTAAACCTTAGAAGACACACACAAAAATTTTTTTTGAGAGACCGATTTTAATACCTAAAAGCTACAGAAAAAATTTCAAAACAATTCTTCAGTCCAATTTTTCTAATTAATTTTTTTAGTTTGGCTCTCCGTGGGAAAACCCTATGCTAAAAATAAAAAAAAAAAAAAAAAACAAAAAAAAAAAAAAAAACAATCGGCTCAAAGAATTGTTTTGAATTTTTTCTGTAGCTTTTAGGTACTTAAATCTGTCTCTAAAAAAATTAAGAATTTTTGTGTGTCTGCTAAGGTGTGCATGTTAATCAAATGGGACTACATATATTGATCAGCTGATTCGTGTTACTTTCCCCTTAATTAAGTAATGGAAAAAAAACTATAAAAGAAAGAAAATATGAAACTAGGATGGAAAATTAGATATTAGCAAATTGACTTGTGCCCAACACAATTATGAAGTATTTAAAAAAAAAAAAATCATCATGGTAGTGTCTAGTTTGCCGTTCTGAATCTGTTTTCTAGTAACTTATTCAAGAGACATTGGTAAACTTCATCAATTCTACAAAGTTGAGATCGACAAACTAGACACAACCACAAAGATATATGTTCAATGGGAAGCAAAAAGAGCTTCTGATTTAAGTGTGTGATGCTTGTTTTAAATCTGAAGGGGCATTCACAAAGGCTTAAGGCCCGATTTAGGGCTCAATTCCGCCACGAAAAATTGGGCCTTAAACCTTTCTGAATGCCCCTTCTGACCTCACATGCCTGTAGATGTGCTGATTTTCTACATTCTCAACAATATTTGACTGACTTTATGTAAGCTAAATAATTTTAAACATATTAATGACAACATGTACACTCTAGCAAGTCTTAGATTGTATGTGACTAACATTGCTTATTGTTTAATATATAACCAGAAAAATATATGACATAATATGCGGGCGTAGTCCAAGGTTCGTTCAAGAAATTATTATTACAGTATTATTGTTATTTTTATTTTTTTTTTTAGCTGAATGAAGAAACAGAAATTGCATTTTGTAATGTGAGACAACGGAAAAGATAAAAGTGTCAACATTCTAAATTGTAGAACCTAAAATAAATAGTATAAATGGAAAGTAAATAGAAACATAACATAATTATTTTAGAAGCATTATATTTTATTGATACAGATGTATAATTATATTTAACAGAACATGGGAAAAAATATTAAATTACATTCCATCGTTCGTAAGTTGTCTTTTGACAAATCTTTCCCTCCCCATTTCTCAGGGCTTGTGCTTCATTATCAGTTAGAATCGACAACCTGTAGGAATTAATTTTTTTATTGCATTTGAACCTTGAATTATGTATTATTTTTTGTTTCTTTTCAATTTGTTTTCAACTTTCACCTGCAAAACGCTGTGACATCAGTCATTTAAATATTTAACACACAAACACAGGGATAAATATGTTTCATGACTATAGTGTCACAGCATCTTTTTCTTAATTGTTAGAGAGTTTCCAAAAAAATTGATAGTACATACTAACTTCATTCACAAGTGAAAACAAAAATATCATAAATCTATAGGTAAGCTGAAAAAATATTCTAACTCCATTTTACTTACCAATGGAGTTTATATTTTTGTTTTCCCTTACCAGCGGATTTAGTACATATTTCCACTACCAAGTTGCTAGCTAAGGCCCTCTATCTTAATACACAATATAAATTTTTCATGCAGGTTGTCCAAAAGTGGGATGAGCATCAGCAGAGTCCTGCTCTGATAGCACCGACGTAATCAAGCCCCCCAAGTTGCAACCTGTCCTTTACACATTGGCGTGATAGCAAAAATACTTGATATTTGGCAACACATAGACATTATTACATGTATATTAATTACATACATAATATTATAGTACAAATATTAAATAGATTAAAAATATTACCAGCTCTTTGGTCACACAAGCGTACTATTTTTCTTCAAGTATTTTCCTAAATACACATTCTTATTTATTTTTTTTTTAATTACAGTAATCTAAAATATTCATTACAAATATATAAAGACAAAAATTATTTATTTTTATCTTTATAGGTAAGTTTATCATAGGTGGGATGATAAAAAGAAGCAGCAAGAATGAAGCAAAAGTTTTTTGATCACAAAGATGAGCTTATTATAAAAAAACAAATTTATGTTTCAGAAAGAATTTATGTTTCAGTCAGTAGCTCAACTTTGTGTGAATTTGTAATTTTAAGATTTTTATACATTACATTGCAAATATGCTACCACTTCAATTTATATATCCATTTCCAGTAGCGTGCAGTGCATCAGGCAGTTTACAATGATCACTGTGCTTTTTTTATTTACCTACGCAATGAAGGTTAAATTTGCTGGGAGCCTATTTAACTGCACGTTACTCTTACATAACTTTCCATCTAATCAATAAGTTATTGTACAGCTGCACAAAATTAGTAGGTACTGACAACATTTAAGTATTACAATCAAGTACAAGGTTATTTAAAATATTTACTATGTCAGTAGTTGTATCACAACCTGCTCACCTACTGTACGTTACTTGGACAGAAAAGTTTATGCAGCAAAAAATTTGGTGACAGTTGCATTTTGTTTTTCTGCTTCGAAAAAAGTTATTTCATTCTCTCATGAGTTCTGACATATGAACATTAACAAATATTACTTTTCTGTCATCGTCTCAAGCTGAAAACTCAAAGCAGTCAGATGACAAACGATTTTCAACAAAAGAAGTATATATAATTTTTCTCTTTTACTTGATATAATTAATTTTCTCATGTATTTACTATTTACCCTTATTTTATAAAAATTTGAATTTTGACTCTTTAACATCATCATGACGTCATTAGCTAACATAAAAAAGATTGACTCAGTGGCGTCAAATTATAATCTTTATAACAATGAAAATAGGGGTGAAATTTCAATACAAAAATTAATAGTACCAGGTGCAAGACCAAATGATTCTGCAGTTTTCAATATAATTTCTGCTGCACACACTGTCCCGCAAGAGTACTTGAGTTTAGATACTCTATATTCCACATCAAAAGATTACTTCAAAATCAAAGAAGACAACAAAGCAATGTAAACAATATCAAGCAAAAAGCAAAATAAAATTAATTTTGGCATTATTAATACCAAAATAAAAAATAGATTTTTTTAAAGTTGAGACAACATCTCAACTGAAAATACAATCCATCAGAACTTGTGCAATGTGAGAACTTTTTGGTTCAATGGTATAATATAGCAAGGTATTGAGAGCAGAGAATTAACCTGATTATAAAGGTTTTGGTTGAACTAAGAAAATAATGAGCTTAGCTGATATAATAAAAGAGAAAACCAAATATGGAAAAAAGGGAAAGGGGTGCATAATTATATTTTACTCCTTAATACCAAAACAATTTTAACTTATTTCTCGTTGTATTTGTAACGTCTCCAGTCATTGGTAGAGAACGCTCCATTGGTGGAAAACGAGCCAAAGTATTCCCAAGCATTCACGAAGGAAAAAAAAATGTATACGACGAACTTAACATTGCATTAACAAAAGTACCTAAGTTGTTTAATATCCCTTTTATGATGTTATATTATAGAATAAAATATTATGTCTACCATATTTTACATGTATTTTTTACTTAATTAACTGTAAAAAGTTATCATAATAAGGCAAATATAAGCAGCCTGAAGATTTCAAACTTCAAAAGATCCCACTATTAATTATTAAAGGGACATACTCAAGGTGTAGTGCCTTTGATTCGTAAAGTTTCAAAATTTATCTTTGACAACAAAATATACTGTATTTTTCTAAGCTAATTTTTATTAGCATCCAGTTAACTAAAACACTTCTAGTCACAGTTATTTATAGCACGGCAGCCCAAACTATTTTTTTTTATAAATAATCATTACATTACAGTTTAATTTACAATTCATCTTTCTCAAAAATATGTTTACACATATTATAGCATGTACCATTCAAATAATAACGATAAAATACCTAGCCTCTGCAAAAGTTAATCACAACCATTTAAATTAAGACTCAATCTGTAATACAACTGATAAAAAGAGCCGCACAATGAGAAAATTAGCTCCCTAATGAATATTATTGCATTATTTTACAACATATAGTTTTAAATATTTTGTATATTTAAGATATTAGGCAAAAAGACTCACAGCTCAAAATATGTATTACACTTAAAGAGATCTGTACCTCAAACTATAAATTAGGCAATTATGTTACAGTTTATAACAATTATTTGCATTGTTTTTTATTTGCACAGCACAGATAATGCAAATATTGATTATTAACTCTTAACTTTCTAACTTGTAATAAGAGGTCTGATATCATTTTTAACAAAATTAATAGCTAGGAATGTAGGTACAAAGGAATGAATTATAAAATGCACAAAAACAAAGAAGTACAAAAAAAAAAAAAAGTGAGTAGTGCCTTTTAAATATGTTACAAGTTTTACTTTAGAACAAAAAGCGCACAACATAAAATTTTAAAAAAAAGCTTAACATTCAGGCACTTTGTAAAATAGCATTTTGTTCTTCATCCGGAAAAATGAGCTATCTTCCTACCTCAATTTGTGCAATAAAGAGCTGTCTGCTATGTCAGGTGAGTGCAATTATGAGCTTTGTACTTAATTTACTCATAGTTGTGTTCACCTGATATAGCAGACTGCTCATTATTGCACACAATTGTGGTAGACAGATTATTCCAGACAAAGGACGATTTATTTAAAATAATAATAATTAAATTTTAATGAGCTGTGAGCAAGCAAAGAGAGTTTAAGAGTTATATGTTTTTGGTATTTCGTTGTACCTATGGTTAAAGTAACCTCTTTAATTTAAGTAATACTGGCAAGAATTGCAAACACAATAGAAGAACTCGAATTGCAAGTGACTAGCCGTCATTTTTAAGCACAAGAAATAAAAGAAGTTCTTAAAATTAAACAGAAATAAATTGATCAAGATTTCAGACACAAATTTCACTTTTAAAAGTGTAGCACTTTACATTACAAAAGGTTATGTGATAGCTACCGAGGATGCATATCCTTATTAACTTTACGTTTAAAGGATGTTTAGTATTGTGTTAGGTTATAGCTAGGCGTATACAGACTACATTGATTTGGTGTTTGTTTTCAAGCTACATAACGTTGTTATACAGAATGAATGTGATATGGTTGTACTATTTTATTTTTACATTTTTTTTTCAAAAAAATTATAAAAGTAAAAAATTAATTTTTGTTGATGTAACGAGAAAAAACAATAACGATACAAACAAATATTGGATTGCAAGAAATTTTCTTGTTTTTTTATCAGTCAGTTTATCGTTTCAACAAAATTTGTTTATTTTTTCTTTCTTTATGACAATCCAGTTTTAAATTGCAGGCTTTTAAACACAGCCAAATAACTATAGGAAATATAAAATTAATTTGTTGTTAATTTGTTTACAAGTACATGGTGTCCATAGTACGTAAATATTAAGGATAACTCTTGATGTACATTAAATGCCAAGCAACATGTACTTGACATTAGCAAGGACAATAGAGCTTGGGGAGGATGGTTACCCTTGATGAAGATAGCTATCGCCACCATGTCGTCTCCTAGTGATGTCATCATGTCGTGCTTTAGGAGAGAATTTTACTGGCCAGCTGCTCTAAATCAGTTATTAGTACAGGTTTATGGCTTAATAGGCAAACTGTTCTAAATAGTTGGTGAAAATAGGCAAGGATCGTCAATTTGCATGCCGTTCTATCCCTGATTTCAAGGAGTTAACTTAATTCCCATATCCATATCTATTTGCAATGTTATTCGAACTTGGCAGCCTAGAGGCTGGTCTACAAAGAACTTACAGTTGTACTAAGTTGAATTAACATTGGGATTTATAGAGTGTAGCTTTGGAGTTCTATCTTGTCCAAATCCAAATCTTACAGTGCCCAACTGCCTTGCTGTGCCGTGGAGTCAGGGTTGCCATCCTCCCTACTTCTATCATCCTTGAGACCTTAGTACTCATATTCTGGGATAAAGTACAACAGTACGATGGTGGAGAAGAAGGTAAATAAGCAGAGGAATGTTGATAGCGGTCCTGAACAGCTGTGACTACTACGATTCGGATCTAACTGTTGATCAGCTAGGTTAAGCAGTTGTAGAATAACGTCGACCAAGTTGTCACAATGCGTAGCGAGATGGTCACCTCCCAGCGTGCAGTCTGATTGGTAGAATTGTTCAAATGACTCAGAGAGGCTCTTGACGCTCTCCTGAAAATAACAGAGAGCCAATCAGAAAGCAGCGCATGAGAGGGACCCCACAAAAACATCACATTTTCTGTTTCTTTATTCAGAATATGTTTGGGAACACTATCTTAATTAATTAAAGATTATAACTTACCTCTGGTACACCAATTCTTCTACATGCTTCGAGGAAGTTATCAACGTTTCTGCGACATCGAGCCATCGTCAGTTTAGGCTGGAAAATCAACAAAGTATATTATAAGAAAATTGAATAGCATTTTTAAGTTTATTAGCAAAAAAAGCAAAATTAAAACAAAATAATAAATTATTAAAATGGATAACCTACATGAAATTTTTTAGTAAATATTTTTTAAGAGGACTATGAGTCACAGTATTTTATTTTTTTTTCAAACCTTCTAAAATCTTTAAAATCAAGCTGCAAAATGCTATGGTGCCCATAAGGAAAGACATTGCATGAATATGATATAACAGTATTTTTCCTTGATTTCGAAGGTGTTAGAGGATAGAAAAAATTTGAAAAAATAAACAGTTCATAACTGAAGAACCTCTACCAAATATGCAATAAAAAATTCATACAGGTTGTTTGTTGAATAATAAAATTGTGGAGGCAAAGCAGCAATAAGACGACAATGAGACCTCGGTCAGCTGATTGTTAAAGGGATCGTACGTACACTCACCACAGCAGGGGAAGGCACGTGGACGCTGGCAACCGAGCGAGGCCGCACGTGATTGGCCAGGTGACACAGGACTACTCCGTCTTGAAGGGCAGCAGCAAGCTCATGCACAGGCAGGGACATCTTCAGACGCGTTTCTAAACTCTGATGAACAACATAGTACATATGAATTATAAGTCCCCTAGCGTGACCTCATATCTACTGTATACTGTGAGGGAGAAAAAGAGTCAAGGTGGAAAATAAATTATAAACTTGAAGAATAAAAACGAGGAAAATGATGGAGCTAAATCAAAAAGATTTTTACTAACAGCTAAAATTATGTAAATATGAATATAGTCAAATTTATTCAAGAATTCAGAGGTCCTCTTTTTAAGTCTGAGATTTAAAAATTTGTAAATCAGACTGCTAAAATTTCAAGTACAGGATGCTTTTTTCTATTCCTATTCTATTCCTATCAGAAGCTTACCCTCCATCCACGTGTCTCTATGCTCATGCACAGCTAGCCTAAATCCTAGATCTCACGTCTGTATGCTCCAACATTGGCCTGATATGTGGTGGAGAAAGCAATAGAACAAACATCCTGATATCTAGCATAAGAATAGAAAAACACAGCTGGAAAACCTCTTACTTCTGGTGGGAATATGTAAATTTGAATGTATATAGTTTTTCTACTCAGCAGGGGGCTCCACATTTTCATGCTCCTATGTAGTCAGTAATATAAAGTACCTGTCTCAGCTGAGCTATGAGCAGAGCTTCCTCCTTGGCCTTCTCATGTTCTCGCCTCATCGTAAAACTAAGAGTACGGGAGGGAGAAAGTTTTCCTGGCTCCTTGCCGTTCTTTAAAGCAGATTTCTTTGGACTATTATTGTTGACGTAACCTGCAGTGGCGGTCACGAGTTTTGCATCGCCGTGGTTAGCGGACGCCACACCGTTGTTCTTCACAGGGGAATGACCCCCATTCGGCAGCTGGGACTGATGAAGACAGTTAGTTTTATAAGCCAAGTTGAATACATACACAAAATGTTCCTTACTTTGACATAGGATATCACAGCTTCCATCTTAGGATCTCTCTTCTTCTCCGCCGCTTGTGGATTGTTCTTAGGCTGAAAATAAAACATAATGTCATCTATTTTGGAAAAAAAGTATTCCAAAAAAGTAAACCAATTACTACACTTTTGTTTGTAACTAATTTATGAATGTAAAAAATGCAATAAAAAAACAAGGAGTTTCTCATTCTATAATGCAAAATTATAAATCTTTACATAGAAAATTACAATTAAAACAAATAATTAACGAGGGCGTAGAGAGGACCATCGTCATTTTTAGAAAATATTAACCTCATATTAATTATATTGTATACTGTATCTTTCTATTTAAACTTAAGAGTTAAAAATTAGAAATCTATATTTTTGGCATAATAATTATTTAACAGTTTATATTTTTTTTGGTACCAATATTTTAGAAGAAACTATGTACAGATTTTCTCTAAAATGAAATAATTACTTCTAAAGAGGCATTTTACCAACTCTACAGCTAAATAGGAAGTATCTTGAGTCCGACCAATTGACTAAAGAGGAATTGTTTGACTTCTTACCTCACTGGTTTGACGATGATAGACGACGTCCCCATGCGGCACCGGTTTCTCTGACGGAGTGGTGGGGGTCATGCCGGGTTCATGAGGACTTCCTCGCCTGTAAATGTCCGTTGGTTGCCACCGCTGAAGTTTCAACGCTTCTTTGTATTCCCTGCGGCAAATCATTTTGTGAAGAAACATTGTTAAATTAGTGTGATGAGAAATCAGCACTAAACATAAATTAAGCAGCAATTTAGGAGAAGGCAAAATAAAAATAAGATTACTGTAAATAATGCAGAAATTTACATAATTTTGTTATTACGTACAGTATATTAAATTTTATAGGAGGGGTAAAACTTCCACTTTTATAATTGTAGATCATTTTATTGATGATGTCAAACTAAATTTTAATCATCTACCTTTCTCCTTTTTTCTAGGAATTCCAGCAGTTAAATATTTATAAAATTTGGTCGTCGGACCACAAGAAAAAGTTGAAAGGTATGAATAATCGCATGGTTGCCACTGCGAAAATTACAACTTCACCTTTAGTAACAGGGCATGACACCATAAATTTTCAAAACTTTAAGCGCATCTTCAATAAAACGATAAAAATATAAAATTTGAGGCTGTTCCCCTCCTTTTTAATTACAGTAATTAATAACATAAAATCAAAATAATCATAAAAATTTTACAAGAAATACCTAACATTAGCATTCATAAGTTCACCCAATGAACAAAGCACATGCAAAGCTGAAGTATGGGAGTTTAAAATAATAAAGCTACCTGTAAGTTTGTATGTGTTCAATGGGTCCTTTCTTGTCCTCGGTAATTTGCTCAGTACTTGGGGACAGAACGGAATTCAATGGCGATTCATGACAGTTGTTTACACTGTAAAAAACATAAATAAATAAACGTGAATAAAAAATATTTAGGGTCACAATAAAGACAATTTTTAATTACCTTGGTGCATAGATATGGTGATTACTACTTTCTGTTGACTGCACTAGCCCTGCCAATCTATCAGGTCTTCTTGCACTTTCCGAATGTTGCTGTTGCAATCTTGCCTGTAAAATATAAAAATTACAATTCATTGTTTATTAATACAGTAACAATTTATTAGGTCTGCCATAAAATAATTAGAATCAATATGGATACCTTAATTCACAATTTAAATGAGGGTTTGGTGATTAAATAAAAAAACATTGCTGATAAAGGTTAGTTTCTTATATCGTTACACTGATTATGACTTTAGTGCATATGGCTGTTTGATCGCCAGGCCTTAAAATATATCGGAGGTGATACTGTACATACAGAACGAGTAAATAATTGGTTGTCAATAGGTGTTCCCACCATTCTATCCAACCCTATGTAAAAAAAAAAAAAAAAAAATCGAAATTGATGTTTTGGCATTAAAGAAATGTTTAAAAAAATTTAAAGCAAAATAAGTTCTTTATCAGAAGATCCATAAATAGGGGGGGGGGGGAGGTGATGGCTTCAAATTAATAGCTACAAAGAAAAAAAATCAAATTTTCTAACATGGTGGCTTATGGAGAAAATTTTCACGCCAGGGAACACTTGAAGCCTCAATACAATCTACAATATACATCTACTTATTGTTGTAGGTATGATTTATTTCAGCTCATATGAAAATAGAACTAGGTAGTCCCAGGGTCATTACCTGGTTGAGGGCATCCTCCAGAGAGTTGGTCTCGTTGGCCCCCGGTGAGATGGTGGAGGGGGTGGACTGGCCGGATGACAGACTGCTGCCGTTGGTCAGGCCTAGACTACCCAGCGTGGCCGCCAGGAGCGTCGAGTTTGAAGCACTCACGGGGATGGGTGGCGAGCGACTGTGTGAACTGTAGAACATCTCAGCCTCCGGAGTTCTGCAGTTGGTTCTGCAAGAAGAATGAAATGTTGTGTAGTTCATTGAATACACACAAAGTTTATGACAAAAAATATAATGAATAATAATAATAATAATAATAATAATAAAGAATATTAACATTTTGCTTCATGTGGCAATGTAGCTGTGGTACTACACAGTAGGATTGAAGACAAAATAACAAGACCCATCCTAACAAACAAAACAACATCACAAAGGACAATCTGCATGTTTTTTTTTTATTGCAGGAATGAATAGAGGGTACAAAGTAATGTTACTCTGAATCTTTTCAGATTTTTTAGAGCTCAGGAACAATTTTTGATAAATTATTGAAACTACGTAGAGTAGCATCACTTCTTAATAAAAGGATAAGATCTAAAAAGGATGTGGGTTCAAACACGACCTTGGCAAAAATTTTTAGCAATACTTCTTGGAAATCTGAAAAAAAATCAGGATAGTATTCTATTCAATTCTGTAATAAAAAAAAATCATGTTGTCCATTTCACAACCTGACGTTACTTCCACTACGTACCTGCCAGGCAGAGTCTGTCTTCGCTTGCCGGAACTTCTCCCGTCCAGAGAGTCCGTGGATTTGCGCATTGGTTTTCTTCCGTCCCCACGCTGCGCCACGCTTTCCAAGTACTTGAAGATGTGCACCTTGCCACGAGAGCAGAGCTGTTGAGAGAAAGAGAGACAGTTAGAGCCAAACTCACGAGATTGGGAGAGAGAGAGGGGTACTTACACTGCTTGGAGGGGAAACCAAAGGATTCTGACTCAGCTCCAACTCAACTAAACTGGTCATCACTCGTAGTTCAATGGGTAATGATGAGATCTGATTGGCTGATATGTCCAACTTTTCAAGTCTTAGTGCAGCCAATTCTACAAAGAAATAATTGATAAAATGTTAATATGCGCCAGAAAACAAACATATGGTAACTCTGTAACTCTTTTATAACACCAATTAATATTTGACCTAAAAAACAAACTTCACTCTGATTGTTATATTCCAATGCAAGATGCAAAAATATTGTACACTAGAAACTAGCACAGTGGTGGCTTAAAGAGTACGGTAGCAGAACTCTCACAAAATATTTGTTTCCAAACATTTACGCTTTCAATACAAAAAGTACTACAGTATCTGAATTTTTTTCTATAAATCATTACACAGCTGTTTCTATATAGATCACTAATTAATGAAACAAATTGTCCTATCGCTTTATACAGCAAACTTTTAAGACCTCCTTTTAATGCTCCACCAAGAACAAAATATACTTGATATGGTCGAGGAAAATCCTTACCAACAGGAAGTGAGGTAAGTTGATTTCTGCGTAGGATGAGTGATCTCAGCTTCGCCAGCTTGCCCACCGAGGCAGGCAGGAGGGTCAGCTGATTGGCGCTGAGGTCAATCTCCGCCAGGGAGGTCATGCTGCCGAGGTCTGCGGGCAGCCGGGCAAGCCGGTTGTTGCCAAGCAGCAGCACCTCGAGCGTGACCAGCTGACACAGGCCCGGGGGGAGCCATTGCAGCTGGTTGCGACTGCGACAACAGAGATCAACAATTATGAGTTCAGCTCATTTCTAGTGATGAAGACTGGAAAATAACAATTGAACAACTCAATGTCCCTTTCAGTCCCTTTGCACAGAATAAATTAATGCTGGAACTGAGGGATTAGATCGAGGAAGAGGGGAAAAGTAAGTAAAAAAGATTTTGCCAGTTCTTCGTAAAGCATTAAAAGAAATAAAAAAAAAAGGCACACATAGAGTGAGCCACTCACTGACAGGGCTAAGCTGTGAGGCAGGTTTCACAAGCCTGGGCCGGACGCAGCAAACATTTGAACAGGCCAGGTCTCAAAAATCAGGCCCGTGCAGACCTCTAGGGTCAATTAAATATTTTTGTAGTGAGTAACAGATTTTTGAACTTCAAATTTTTCCATAAAACAGCATTGGTACGCGAATTGGTACTCTTTAAGAAACAAAAAACTTCATTTGATCCCATGTGACTTCAAGAGACTCCAAGAAGAGAGAGTCAGAGAGGTAAAAACGAGAGCTTCTTACCTGAGATCTAGGTACACGAGGGACTGAAGAGCGTGGATGGCGTCAGGTAGAGAACGGAGCACATTGTGGTAAAGATCTAGTTTCTCCAGATAATAGAATTCCGTAACTTCATGAGGCACTTCAGAAAATCTGTTTTTAGAGAGATCTGTAAATAAAAAGAGGGGGACGGAAATATTAAAGTGTGCAATATTTGAGAACATGTCTAACATGTTATTACTGTATTTCTATATTGAAAATCAAGAGTAATGATCTCCTATGATGATAAAATACTACCGGTATAGGGACCAACTTTGTTTTAATACATGTATGATAATTACTGGTATGTCATACAGGTCTTACTGTGTGCTTTAAAAGCAAATAAAAAGGTGTTAATAATCATAATTTAGTTGTTGAGTGACCCTCCTCATAAGAAAAAATTATCCAAAACATATCATTGGTTCTGCAACCATTCTGGTGCATTTAGCATTTATACATACACACTATATGATACGATTTGGAAGAAACTATAAAAGTACATTTTAGTTCTACAGCTGGTTCAATTAAGGTACTGTACATAATATAAGGTACTGTACTATAATTTTAAATTCACGGAACAGTCAGGGGTAAATTCATATTGCTTTCCACCCAGTGCAGTGATGGCGTGTGGTTCCCCAGACTTGACTTTGAACATCACTTTGGTTCGTTGATAGAAAGTGAAGGTGTGCGTTCTGACTGCTGAGGTTTTCCACGGTTCCCTCAGTATCGCTTCAGAAAAAAGAGGTAGAAATATCTACTGATGTTATCGATCTGACCCAAAACCGTTAAAAATTGTAAAAATGCCTATTGGTGGTACAATGGAATACAGTATAACAGATCTTAGTTTATCCCTAGACAGTTCAGTACACTAGAGATAAACTAAGATCTATTATACTGTAGGCTGTAAATAATTTGATGACTCGATCTATAAATCTGTACTGTATTCAATTTTATTATTAATTGCATGTGAACTGCATGTACAGTATAAACAATAAGCAGATACACTACTGAAGGCATACAAAATCTTAAAATTATATTTTACATTAAATATTGCTATAATAATTTATATAATACAGTAGTACACATATAACTTTTTGGACAAACAATATGTATTGTATGCATAAATTATAACATAATTAACTAGTCTTATTTATAAATTTTAAATACATTATGCAGCAGAATATTTATGCATAAACATTATGCATATAGCAGCATACATATATTGTCGCTTTACATAAAACAAGCAGACTGTATGCCAAAGTTTAGTATTTCTAAAAATATAATGTTTACTTTATAAAACTACATATTATGCATATGTACTATATATTATGGGAGTATAAGCGAATCAAGCTCTATATGTGGTAATTGCATACATTTTTATTTACTGTATTGTACCGGTATAGATATATAAGCATATATATGCAGACAGTATGGATTTATATCATACTGGTGGTAAATGTGTACATACCACTATCATAACCAATATTTATATTAATAAATATAATATTATTATATTTGTTACGTTTTCTTTACCATAACTATCAAAATCGAACATTCAGGACGATAATATATAAAAAATTTATTTATTTTTAATTTTTACAACAAAAAAGCGAACGCTGCATGCAGGCAGATATTGCGATATAATATATGCTGGGTGTGTCATCGCCGCCCCTACATACTCCCCCTCTCTTGCCAAAGATAAGCTTGCTGTATTTTCTTTATCGCATTAATCGCATACTGTTTATATTTCACACCTTTTTCGACAAATTTCAGCTACTGGCAGAAACGAAAATTGTTTATTAACGAGTTAAAAAGTACAGTATATACGTATGACATATACACCGTACGTACAAGCTGGCATTAATACAGCAATAATAATAATAAAAAAAAAATAAAAAATACAGAAAAGTGCAGTATGTATGCAGAAAACGAATATTATTCATTTACCCTCAAATATTCCGCAAATACAGAGTATTGGCATGCATAGCCGAGTATATATTGTACTCAATAGGATTATTATCTTCTAAATGCAGATGATATTATTGGTAAAAAATACAGAAATAAAAGTATTAAAATATTTTTCATTGAAATTGAAATGTTTATCCTAGCTTGGGCGATGTCTTTAAATAGTGTCATGACAACTTTGCAACGGCGTTTTATTTGACAGTTCGCAGCTCGCAGCCCCGAGTTTTTTACAAATTTTACCCTAGGACATCATTGCAAGTTACAACTTTAGTTGCTTAAAATGATTAAAATTCTCATTATAATTAAATATTATAAAATTATTGACACATTAAGATATCTAAAATACAGTAAACATTAAAATTTAGCACTAGGGGGTCCCACGGCGCTGCAAAGTTGCACGATACTATAGCGGCGTCCACGGTCCCTTACCTGCGTTCACGGTGTCAGTCAAATTGTATTCTTTTCTGACCTTTGGGAATTCTTTGAGTTTTCGTCCACTTAAATTTAAATCTCCACTTATCTGTGCTTCTTCTAATATTTTGTCTAGAGACCTAGTTAACTGATTTGGAGCATGATATCTATTGCTCGCATTAAGAACCATCGCACTTGCCATATCGCCATTGAAGCGACTGCGCAATGCGCAATAGGAGTTACGCCCCTAGCAGACAAATGTGACAAAATTTTCCACCGATATATGCGCATGCGCGGATAAACGCGGTAAACGCTCTATTGCAATCAAATGAGGTGAGATCGAAGTTGAACTTTTCAGATCTTTAATTTATTCACAGAGACAGAGAAAACCTCAGAAAACTCTGCATGAGAGCTGAGAGTATATATTATATTATTTATAATCTTACTGTTAGATATTCACATACGCAAAATCAAAATACGAAACTTGAGCCGACAAATATTACAATATTAATATACTATTAATCAGGGTCGGACTGGGGTCAAAAGGCCTACTGAGCAATGAAAGGCGGGGGCCTCCGTACCATCGGGGGGTTTGGGAGGCGGAGCCCCCCAAGCAGCCCGCCGCAGGCGCGATTTTTTCAAAAAGGGGGCGTGGCATGCCTATATTTTTTAATACAAATATGTCTAAATATCGCGAGATTTTATGTATTTTTTATTATGGAATTTTAGATTCTAAGGAAAAATTAATTTAAACTTTTTTTGGTGATAATGCTAGTCATATTTTCTATATATTTTTTTCTTTCACCTATTTTTTTTTTTTTTAATCGAGGAGTTTTGCAAGTATAAAATCCCAATGTAACAACTAAAACCTTATTGGAACATTTTTCTGTGTGACTTTGGGTCAAAAAATGCACAATTAGGAAAATAATCTTATCAAATTATTGTGGAACATAATTATATACCGAAATAATTCTAGTAATGTACCCGAATGTGTAAAAAAAAAAAAAAAAAAAAAGTGTTAATTTTGGTTCAGCTTTAAAAATTTGATTTTCAATCAGGGTTACTACTCTCGGATTCACAAGTTGAGTCACCTGAACTTTGGAGTGTTGTAACTCTCTGCAGGTTCCAATAAGCCCAGAATATTGTAAAAAAAACATGCTGACACATAGCAAATTTATTTCTTAAATTTTAGTAGTAAGTTCATATTTTTTGAAGCAAAAATTTTAATTTCTGTGATTTTTTTTGACAGAACAACCTCGGGTTCTTTCAATTGATTTTCATGACTTTCCCGATTTGCGCACATATATGGCACTTAAAAATTTATATAAAATTAATAAAACATGTTATGACAGTGAAATATTTACATTGCAATAAAAATAGCCGAAAATAGTTTAATTGTCCTAATTTGAAAAAATAATTTTGAATTAAATAAAAAGTGAGAAGTGTACCTCCTCCATAGAGATTTTTTTTTTTTTTGGAAAAACAATCATTGCATCCAACGTAAAATAATATTTGCAAACAAAAATATTTGCTGGGAATATATTTTTTATTCAAAGCTTTATCAATTTTAAAATAATTGTGTATAGTTTTAGCCGGCGTTGAACAGTTACGATAAAAAAATTAATTAAAAATCAATAAAGCTTTGAATAAAAAATATATTGCCAGCAAAAGTTGACAAATATTTTGTTACTTTGCATGGAATGTTTGTTTTCCCCAAGAAATGTTTTTTCAGGGAACAGATACATATCTTACTTTTTATTTAATTAAAAATGGTTTTAAGTTAGGACATTGTTAGGATTATTTTGCAGTCATCAATTTTGCTGCAGGTTAACATAAATTATTATATATGTATTCACAATAAGTTATATAATTTCAGGGTATCTTTGCTCAAAAATAATGAGAATTTAAAGTAGAGTGAGCGATTGCATTTTTTTTTAATATTTTATTTTCTAAAAATAGTTTAAGCTGCCCTCTATTGAGAAATGAAAACCAAAAAATTCCATCTCAAATAGTTTCACCACAAATATTCCCAAAATTGGTGTTTCGGAGGCCTTTAACGTGCAGCCTTATGGAACATAAAACCGCGTTTTACTCCAACATTTTCTGAACTATGGTACCATTTAAAAAATACTTACGTAATCTATGATGAATTCTTTAATGGATTTTTAAATAAAAAAAAAATTACGGAGCCATTTTTTCAGAAAAAAATCTTTAAGTTTTTGCGGCCGGGTTAATTCCCATAATTAAGGATTTTCATGATTTTTATCCAAGAAAATGACCCCGTAAAAATTTTTTTTTATTTGAAAATTCATTAAAGAATTCATCATAGATTACGTAAGTATTTTTTAAATGGTACCATAGTTCAGAAAATGTTGGAGTAAAACGCGGTTTTATGTTCCATATTCCATAAGGCTGCATTGCACGTTAAAGGCCTCCGAAACACCAACTTTGGGAATTTTTTGTGGTGAAACTATTTGAGATGGAATAATTTTTTGGTTTTCATTTCTCAATAGAGGGCAGCCTAAACTATTTTTAAAAAATAAAATATTAAAAAAAAATGAACTCGCTCACTCTACTTTAAGTAATAAAGTAAAAAAATTATGGTATATATGTAACATATTTATTATATAAATAAACAATTAACGTACACCCCAAGTATACTATCGATATAAATATATATACATTATTAAGTCTGTGGCACGATGTACCTCAAATTAATAATTTTTTGAAATACCGCGATGCGCAGAAATAGCTAGAGTTTAATAATAATTATGTTTAGATGGAAATGAGCAAAAGCCGAAATGAAAGTCTTCATTGGGTTTTGCTCATTTCTACTTGAGCGCAAAACTATAATAGTATTGAGCAAAACCCGAAATATTATATTATTTCGATTTTTATTTTGCTCATGATACCCGATGCTCGATAAACAAGAACTTAATTTTTACTAGCATATTAATTATATTTATATACCAGTCGTTAGATGCTCAAAACTAGTTTTGGTCATTTTTCTCGGCTTCTCTGCCTCAATTTGGCTTTTGGTATAGTAATTAAAACATATATATATATTTGTAGAATACATTGTAATATATTTAAGTATATATTATAAATAAGCTACTATATATTTTGCATTATATATATGTATATATATATATATATATTTAATTATTTATGATTTTAATGATTTATATATTATTTATATATATTAAATTTATTAATGATATATAAATAATTAAATACTAGATATTGTACAATATTTTAATTTTAATTATAACATAATTATTTACACTATTATAACATAAAATAAATATATTAGTTGTTAATTCATTTGAAATTAAAAATTATCTAATTTCAGCAGTATATTATTCTATATTATTTCACTCGTGCCAGGCGGTCTGTGCTGCAGGAAGTTTGAGAACAGGGGAATAAGCTGTTCCACAAACGTAGCTCCTCCCTCGCTTTTGATTGGGCAAAATTTGTCACAAATATCTGCTAGCAGTCAGACTAGCAGAGCCGCGCAGACCGCCGGACCGGCCGGACCGCCAGACTCTCTGGCCAGACCGCCGCCGCAGGCCGCAGACCCGCGCGGACAAGACAAGACTGAACGTTTGAATATAAGTTTGATCAATGCCCATACTCCATGATGGGGTGCATGGGCAAAATGGGCATATTGGTTTGATTAAAAAAAAAGAAAATAAATAATAAAAATGTTCACGCAAACTATCCAAATGAATTTGCTTTCAGTAAATATTTGAATTAATTTTGCTTCCAATAATAATTTATTAAGAAGCTTAAAACTAGCTTAATTATATAGAGTATATAATTAATATAGAAATTTAATTGGTATAAGAACAGAATTTTCATGGTATATACACTAGTGCTGTTGATATCCGGATATTTCAAAATCCGAAATCCGGATTCGAAAATATCCGAAAATCCGAAATCCGAATTTTCGGATTTGCGGATAATCGGATATCCGAAACAGTTTTCGGATTCGCGGATATCCGAAAAATATTCCGGATTTGAGATTTTTCGAATATCCGGATATCCGAAACTATATTCAGATTTTCGGATATCCGGATATCCGAAACTGATTTCGGTTTTTCGGATATCCGAATATCCGAAACTGATTTCGAATTTTCGGATATCCGGATATCCGAAACTGATTTCGAATTTTCGGATATCCGGATATCCGAAACTGATTTCGAATTCTCGGATATCCGGATATCCGAAACTGATTTTGAATTATATATATATATATAAATAATATAATTATATAATATGTTATATATACTGTATAATATTATATAATATATTACAAATTATAAACTATAAATATAAAATGCATAAATAACTATAAAGAGTATAAAGTATAAGTATAAAGACTATAAGTTATAATTATAAACTTAACAACATAAAATATAAAGTACATTAAGTCATTATACTGATTAATTAACTAATAACCGAGCCTAAATTTCTGAAACTTTGAATGTTTTCCAGTTTTTCTACTACAATAAAAGAAATTTTCTTATTATAACTGATATTTTTTTTTTATATGAAGACGCGCGTGTTTTCAGGCGCGGATCCAGAAAAAAATTTCGGGGGGGGGGGGGGGGGGTGCTGCCTTCACAAGGCCAATGTTAAAAAAATTGGAGTGCGGGAAATGCCTGTATTGCCCATGTTAAATCCAAAATTTCGGGGGGGGGGGCTGCAGCCCCCCCCCCTGGATCCGCGCCTGCGTGTTTTCAATATTTCTTGCGTTGTTAGATGCAGTGGAGCACCCTATTTTTTTAACATTCTGAATAATATCAGTCAACCAATCAGAATAATATTCAGAATATTTTCAAAAGTCAGAATGACTCAGAATGTATTTTTAGCCTTGCAAACAGTGCATCGGCAGGATGTTAATATAGTATTCTTTATAAGCTTGTATTTTGTGATTTGTATTTTGTATTATACTATTTGTAGTATTTATAATTTAAAGTATTTATAATTTAAAGTATTTATAATTTGAAGTATTTATAATTATTTATATTGCTTAATTATTAGAGTTATTAACTTATTACCTCTACATTTCACAATACAATATACATTATAGTCAATATATTAAAAACATTCAAATTAATTCAACAAAAATTTAGTGGTGGAAAATTTGTAAATGTAATGCAATTGCGAATACACATAACAATTTAAAACTAAATATTTGAATTACAGTATTATACTAATTAATACAGTCATGCTTAATTTCATATCCAAATTATCCGAAAGCAAAAGCTGAAATTCAGAAAATCGATGGAAATTCGAATGTAGGTTTCGGATTGTAGAATATTTGAAATTCCGATGGGATTACTGGATTTTCGGATATCCGGATATCCGATCGAAATTTCGGATATTTGAAATCCGATCGGAGTTCGGATATCCGATCGAAATTTCGGATATTTGAAATCCGATCGGAGTTCGGATATCCGAATATCCGATCGGAGTTCGGATATCCGAATATCCGATCGGAGTTCGGATATCCGATCGGAGTTCGGATATCCGAATATCCGATCGGAGTTCCGGATATCCGAACTCCGATCGGATTTCGGATATCCGAAATTTCAAACGGATAATCGGATATCCGGATATCCGAAAATCCGACTATCCGGATATCCATTTCTCCAAAATCCGGATATCCGGATAATAAAATATCCGAATATCCGAAATCCGAAAATTTTCAACAGCACTAATATACACTCGATCGTCGATTTCTCTTATTTGCAGCCTTGTTAATTAATTAATTAACAACAGGGCGCAACAGCTTGAGGGTCATCGCAGTCTGGCCAGGACCAGGGTTTATATATTATATACTTATAAGAATAATCCATCCCAATGGAGCATAGCCCTGGCCAGGACCGCTATACGGGAATTTTATGTTTACATTTTGGGTAGCACGGGGATGCCCGAAGCCGCCCGAAGAGCTTCGGGATGTAGGCAGAAAACTCTAAAATCCTATGCTGTGCGTGTTAACATTACTCACAACACCTCTTTTCTCATAACAGTTTTGGTCGCCAAATATTTTTTTTCACTAGCATTGGTTCTTCTTGTCACCATTTATGAAAGAAAATTCTACGAGAAATTGTACAAATCGTCAGGAGAAATTAATTTCGAGACAAACTTTAACACATATTTGCTATGCCGCTGACAAAATGTTTTGCCTACACAATTATGACATCATATTGTTTTGTGACGTATGCATGGTGAAAGACCCGTTATTATATAGGCCGGCGCAAATGCGGCCCGGGCCCCAGCTGTGGCGGGCCCCACGGGCCTTATTTGCAAAATAAAAATATAAAAGAAGAAAAAGAAGTTGATTGAATTGATTGATGTATTGACTTCGGGTCTAAGGACCAAGCAGTCATTGCCCGCCCTAGTCGAAAAATAAGAGTGCCAAGTGATAATTTGAGCAGTAGTCAAGTATAGTTGACTAATACTTGTTTTTAAGTAGTCAACTTATATACTTAAAACAAAGTAGTTGACTACTTAAAAACAAGTAGTCAACTACTTGACTACTGCTCAAATTATCACTTAGCACTCTTATTTTTCGACTAGGGAACATTTACTTGTATATGCGGAGATTGCTTTTAAAATAGCAAAATTGCTTCAGCAGTAAAAATACTTGCTTCATTAGGTAATTTGTATAGAATTGGCTGTAATTTTTTTCCGGAATATAGAATGATGCTCCGACCACTTCTGAAGTTTTAGATCCATCCGTAAACACGTGAATATCTGCACTGGGCCAGTTTTGTTCACAATACTGGTTGAAAATTGTGTTTGCGAGACCCTCAGTTTCTTTTTCTTCCTGTGAGATATATAAGGTAAATGTTGAGACAGGTATTATCATATGCTTTTGTATGGGTGGCTGAAACATGGTAAAATGGGTAGTTTGGCAATTTTTTTATTATTAAGACATAGCAGTTCAAGTCTTTAAAACTTTGAGAAATTAGTGGAATCTTGTGATTTAGCCAATAAGGGCTGAAGTCTATTTGATTATTCAGTGTTTGTATTTTTCGAATAAAAGGGGATGATGATCCCATTTTAGCAGGTTTAATAAATATTTATCACTTAAGAATTGAGTTCTAGAGATAAGAGGAGGAGTAGAGGTTTCTGATAGAATTGTAGCAATAGGTGTTGATTTGAAGGCACCCGTAGCTATTCTCAATGCTTGATTTTGTAAACGTTCGAGTTTTTGAAGATTAGACTTGCTTTCTTTCTTTTTCTTGTCGGAAGAAAAAGAAAGGAAAAGAAAAGAACGGAAAAATAAAAATATTGAAAATATATATTTTTTTAATTTTTAATCAAACCCTAGCTATTGGGTACTTCTATTTACTATACATATACTACTTTGAAACCTCGAACCTTCCGAAACCCTATAACTTGAGCGTTTCGCGGGCTCTTCCGGAACGGGGGCGGCCACGTACGGCCTTGCAAATCCATCCCGGCATTTGCCTGCGGCTGAGGGAAACGTGGAAACCTCAGCCAGGATGGACGCTATTATATAATACAGCTTTTGTCAATGAACGGGAAGTGCAATGGTCCAAAGCCATGCATGCAGGGGAACCACATAGTGGAAAAGCGCAACGATTTACCCCTGGGTGGGAAACGTGGTTTTTGTTGAAAATGGTCACCCATCCTACTACTAACCACGCGCGGCGTTGCTTGACTTCGGTGATCTGACGAGACCCGGTCAAGCGCACTGCGCCACACCTCCCACAAAATAATATATCTTCCATGATCTTTGTACTAGATATCGACATAAAGATTGGCGTAATATTTTTTTATACTATATTTCCGTACGTGTTATTTTTATTTATTATATTATTATTTTTTTTTAAACCATTAATGATTATCTTACAAATATATATGTGCGGGCCCGGGGCCCCTGATGGCGGATAGAACAGCTAATTTTGTTATACAAAATATAATAAGGGTATATTTTTAGTATTCTTAATAATTGATGTGGCAAATAATTCACTCTCATATGCCATGAACTCTGAAAAATTAGCAAACCTTGCGTACTTATAAAGTGGGAGTTAATGCAGAATACAGAGATTGCAGAGAATTAACAAATCCAAAAACAGACTGAACGCGGCATTTAACATGGTGCCTCAATTAACTGATGTCAAAACCCCTCGATTCCCAAAAGAAAGTTCGCGGATTGGTGGCTCGTCTCGTACCACGTACCAACGAACTTTCTTCGAGTAAATTGAGAGAGGGGGGTTTTCAGGCAATGCATGTTAAATGCCATGATACGTTCTCTCTGACTTTGGAATTTTTTCCTGGAGAACCATATATATACATATATATATATATATACATATATATATATATATATATATATATATATATATATATATATATATATATATATATATATATATATATATATATATATATATATATATATATAAATTATGGCCAATTCTATGGAACACTTTTAACCTTTTTTTTTCTTTATCTTTTTAACTTCGGTTCCATATGGAGGAGCGCTAATTCGAACTATTTTTAGCAATAATTTCTAATTCAATTAATTAAGCACTTTAAGTCAAATTGAGTTGGCATTGCTTATAATTTTTCCTGTAAAAATAAAATAATACATTAAACAAATTCTGCCGAAAAGTGAGATTGCTGCGCGCCGCGGGTTATTTTGCTAAGAAATGTATTATTGTTGATGAGCATTGCAGTTGAATCCACAAAAATACAAAAAAAAAAAAAAAAAGTATATTAATAAAAAGGTGATGTGATCACATGTCAACTTTTCACACTAATTAAGACCACACTTGACTTATAAAATATTCGTCATGCTACTTTTCATTTAATTAAAAAAATAAAATAAATATCAATACAAATGCTTTTTTGTGAATGAAATTTTTGACAGTATATCGTAGCACATGTCAGTGTAGAGAGAATCATCCTGGCAGTTTGACGTTAATTAAAAAACGCCACAAGAGGCTTTCTGAATAATATTTCACGATTTTTTTTTATCAAATAACTTAAATTTTAATTATTTTTTAATACTTTTTTAATAATTGTTTTGTGAATGAAAATTTTGACAGTATATCGCGTCGTAGCACATGTCAGCTAGAGCTAGTAGAAAATCATCCTGGCAGTTTATTTGACGTTAATTGAAAAACACCAAAGGAGGCTTTCTGAATAATATAATACAATTTTTCATAACAAAAAGAACAGCCACGCCCCTTTTTGATTTTTTTTCACCTCCCCCCCCCCTCTACTTTGCAAGGGCGGGCCCTTAATTCGGGCCCATTCGCGGCCCGGGCCTTTTGCTGCCAGACCCACCCTGATTAACAATCACCATTCCCCGTAATTAAGTTGAGTTTTAATTAATTACATATGCATATGCAATTAGGGATTGAATGGTAACTCTCTATAGCAAATGGGAAATTTTCCAAGGCGACGCGTGTTGTAATAATTATTTTTTTGTTTTCAAATTTTATCTTAAATTTAATGCATTCCATTGTTTGTTTGTTTTCTCTGTATAAAATTATATTTGAAGTATATAGTGATTAAACATTAAATTTTTAACCATTGTTATTGATGATGATGAGTTTTTTTAAAAATTTAATTTTTTTATTATCAAAGTTTATAGCTGCAATTTTAGTAAAAAGAGATAAATACAATTAAGATGGAGCCTTAATTAATTTAATGTGTTGTGAGAGCAGACGAGTTGTCATGAATTATTACAGTTCCCACTCTATAAAATATATGTTAGCCACAATTAATGTGTATCAAATATATATATATATAAAAAAAAGTAAAACCATGCATGATAGATTTAGAGTTGTAATATACAAGAGCTATAATATACTAAAAGAAATTAAAGAAAATGGTGTGTGTTAAGTATTTTATATTTTAAGCATTTGAATTATTTTTTAATTATTATAAGCAGTATATTGTCTGTGCAGCCTTATATATACTGTAAAGGCGGATCCAGATGGCGACAACGGCGATATGCGACGCGATTTTGACATAAAAGCTGTGAAATCCTATGAGGCGGCGAATTCGCCGAGAACCGCGTTAATTATGATGCTCTTTTTCTTTTAATCACCAAATATGGCCGCCAATGGATGTTTACAGCAAGTGCGCATTATTCGCGTCGCATTATAAAAATCGCCATGTGAATCCGCCTTTAACAAAAAAAAAAAAAGAGGATAATAAATGTAATTTTCATCCACAATATATAATAATCACGACCATTTCAAAATAGTGCTAACTCTTACAGATAGAGATATAAGAGACATTAGCAGTTCTGTTTATTGCATGCTTATTGGGCAAATAGTTTTAATGTTTCAGTAATAAGAGCGGAACACTGCATGACCACAAAAAAGTCTGATGTGTATATGATTAATTACAGGGATATATTATACAAAATATTATATTGATTCAGGACTGTCTGGATTCAATTTTAAGGAAAAACAAACATATTAATATAAAGTTATGATTTTATATAGATATTTTGATACTGAATGAAAAGTAAAGGAGAAACCATCAAAGCCTTAAATATTTAAAAGTCACTAAAAATCTCTCTTTCACAGCTAAGGTGTACTCAAAAATGTAAGACCTAGCTTGCTGGTTGTTCATTTCTATTTCTTGCATTTAAACACTCACAAAATGTATTTATTTTTGCCCTCTCTTTTTGAGTCTACAGTATATTAATTTTTAAATTTCATTATTTACATCTATTAATTATTAGTTCGATTTTTCAAATAATTAATTATTTACATCTAGATAGTTATAAAAACTTATAATATATAATAAAAAAAAGCTTGCTTGCAAAGCTTGGTGTATAAGATAGCTGTTTTTAATTGAAGAAATTGTATAATTAAGTATTTCAAAAAATGCAATTAAGAAAATCTTGGATTAATTAATAAATAATTTACATATTACACCCATGTGTAAAAATATACACAAAAATAGCAGAAAGAAAGAAGAGAATGCATAATTATATCTTGTAATAGACTAGCTGTAATGGTCTGAAAAGGATTTATGATAATCAAAATCACCAGGAAAGGTCTGATAGAACCTCTCCTGAAATAGACAATAATGGTTGCATTTTTTTATTTCATAATTAGAAAATATACCTAAAATTATGCTGTTCTGATTTTTTTCAGATTTTTTGGAGTGTGGGATCGAACTAATTTAAAAAAATATTTAAAATATCAGAATTAGGGTGGTACACCTGATGGGACAACCGTGACGTCATTTTGTCGTTCTGTGATTGGCTATTGATGATGTCACGATTGATGTGATTGGCTATTGATGATGTCACGGTTGTCCCATCAGGTTATACCACCCTAATTCAGATATTTTAAATATTTTTTTAAAATTAGTTCCCGCACTCCAAAAAATTTGAAAAAATTCAGAAAAGCATAATTTTTATATTTTCTAATTATGAAATAAAAAAATGCAACCATTATTGTCTATTAAGAGGTTCCTGCATGCCTGCATGTGATATTTTGTCATTGATAGCTTAATTAATCAAAAGATGGGACCAAAAAAAAGTTCTTTGTTTCCATAGCAAAGAGATTTTTACAATTATTGTTATTTGGCTGAGCATTTGTTTTATTTAATAATATCAGGAGGCATGAGCGATTGAAGTGTTGAATTTTACAAAACTCTATTTTAATATTTTAAGAATGATAAAATGCTTTAAAAATCAGGGGAAGGAGGAGGATCTTGGTAACCTCCTTAATTAATTTGAGCTTTACTGTATATTCTAAGCATGATGAGGTGTTATAAAAATAAAAAAAAAAAAATCAGTGTTTTTATTATTATTTCCTCATTTAATTAACACATTAAAAAAAAGCATAATGCAGAAACCTCATTATAGAATTAACATTTTATATGAATTCTCCTGATCTATAAATTTCATATAGTCATACCAATAGTCACTGGAAATTTTTACTTTATCTTGAATCATAAACATACGTTTTAAAACAGAAAGTCCACGGTGCTACGACATTGAAGTCGAATAAGTGTCTGATGAGGACACATAAGAGTCCGAGGGGGACATATACGAGTCCGCTCTGCACTCTCCACTGCTCGGGGCCTGCTTGTGTGCGAGGTAGAGGAAGCCAATGGAGGAGAGGGCGCTCACGAGGAATATCACGTCAAACCAGCGGTGGTAGAAGTTGAACTGCAGATCACCAAGAACCTGAGTGATGATGGTTCGATACTCAGCAGGCATGTTCATTCTCATCAGCAGCACGGATGACACGAAGTACATCCCCTGTAACAGAATTTTGTGCGTAAACTCTGCTGTTTAGTTACAAATTGGTGCATTTTCAGGGTAAAATATGTATTTTTGTATTAAAATAACACAATTTAAAGAAAAACATGATAACAGGTAAGTTTTCCCTTTTTTTTAATTTTAATGAAATGAAACACTTTTACAATAATATAAGGGGAGGGGGAGGAGAGAGAGAGAAGGGTTCCTTACCATGATTTGTGCCAAAATCAGCACAATGATGTTGGATGATTTACTGCTGGATATGGCGTAGAAAAACTGAAAAAAAACAAATTAAAATGCATGTTATGAAAAACTAAGTTAACGTCATATAGAAATACTGTATTAGAACGAATATTATTTAATTTGTCATACCAAACGTGAATACAACTTTTGACTGGATGAGCAAGATGTATGCCGTGCAATTTCTTTGGATTTAAAAAAAAAAAAAAAAAAAAATGCATGCTTAAAAAAAACATATACAGTAATTTACATTTTTAATTTTTAATGGTTCTGTGACAAGTCAGGTGTGAGCTTACACTTCAAATAGGAGAAAATTACAGGACAGTAGAAGCTTCTAATATTTTTTTGAAACTTTTTTCATTGCTGGCTGAACAAGTATTTTAAATAACCATCAGAAAATTTGAAACCTTTCAATCTTATGAGGTGGAATAAAAGGCAGCAGTGATGAGTCAAAATGCTAGCAAATATCTTGAAGTAAATAGAAATAGGCAGGTGCTTTGAAAAAGCAACTACTGAGATATGACGATTCTCATGCCCTTTTTCTGCTTTTCACATGTATGAATATCTTGGTCACTCTCAAGCAGTAAGAGTGACTCCTAAGGCCCCAGAGGCAACACAAATTTAAAATAGAATATACTGATTTTCATTTATCAACCAAGACTCTGCTGTCGAAAGTAAAAACAGCTATTGTTGAAAAGAACATTGAGCCTCCTACCTTTGTCAGGGTGAGCAGCAGGCCCCTGATGGAGGTGACGACTATACATCCCACCAGGAAGAAGGAGACGTGCTGCGACCAGAAGGCAACGTCCACGTCGAGACCCAGCCAGTGGACTGCGATCTCCAGGCCTCTGGTCACAGGGTCCTTCTTACCCACGCGGTCAAACACAATGTTGATGGTGGACTGTGAAACACATTAGTTTATGACTGAAGACCAAAGTCTTCTGCTCGTTGTTATTTAGTAAACAAAGTATTGTTGTGTAATGTCTGTCGCGTGAAAGGAAAAACATGGGACGGTTGTTGATTTACATGTTAACTTATGGAAAATGACCGTTAATTATGAAGTTAAAACGGTTGCCTAGCGCCAACAATGCCATTACGTTCTCTGCTCTGGTGGCAAAATTAGGCATTATGTCGT
Source organism: Siphlonurus alternatus (assembly GCA_949825025.1). Lineage (NCBI taxonomy): Eukaryota > Metazoa > Arthropoda > Insecta > Ephemeroptera > Siphlonuridae > Siphlonurus > Siphlonurus alternatus. The sequence continues at coordinate 42,132,487 of OX463779.1, forward strand.
CCCATGTTTAACAATGAAAAAGGCTTCATGCGACAGACATTATAAACAATGGTTTGTTACAACCATTGCGAGTAGAAGACTTTGCTGAAGACGTATTGTTTGAGTATGTTGAAACAAATAAGAACATCTCCCTTAGAGGTTAGGCAACTTGTTCAGTTTCTAAATGGAGCAGGTTTCAAATATATCAGGGGCAAGGTGGTATTTTTGAGGCTTCGGGCCCAGATTTACTGTTACATGATTTGCTGAGGCAAAATAAGTAGAAGAAGTGGACAGATATAAAATGTTTGAGAGTATATTGTATAATTAAATTTTTTAAACCAATGTACACTCGTCGCCTTGGAAAAGTTCCCTTCTGCAGCCATGTTAATCACCATGCCCCCACGGTGATTAACAAGGCTACAGAAGGGAACTTTTCAGAGGCAAGGAGTGTACATTACACTACATTTTGATTTAAGCTTACTAAGGTCAGAAAATTATATTAATTATATTAAAATATTGATAAATACAGTATGTATCAGTATGGTATATGTTAGTGGCAATTCACATATGTATATCTACTTTTTTTTTAATCGAGAAAACATTTAAGTACAAAGTTAGTCATACAAAATGGGACAGAGCAATTGGTGCATGCTTTGAGATTTGACTGCTACTGTAATTACAATTGTTAGTTTAACGTAATATAATTTATACCAATCCACCCTCATTTAAGACATGCTTACGATGAAGATCTTCCAGGTGCAGTATAGGGAGAAGAAGTAGCCGAGCAGGTTGAAGTAGCGCCCCTGCCAGGTGCGGGCCCACACCAGTCGATCCTGCATGTTGTGCATGTCGTGGGCCTCAAGGAACAGCTGACGACTCAGCTCCTCAAGCGCAGAGGCCTCCGCCTGCAGCTGCGACACATCTGCTACGTCAAGGATCACTTTGCTTGTCACAGAAATGAGTTATCCAGGAGAGATGACCATGATGGCTTTATTACTGTCACCATCATTTTTTTCTGCAGCAATGCAAGAATTGTAAAAATATGGTGATATATAATAATATAGTAAAAAAAATTCTAATTATACAATGGTGCAGTAGTTTAAACTACAAAAAAAAAAAAGAAACTGTAGTGGAATTTGTAAAATATTCAAATTAAAAGCAGATGAAGTTCAAGATATCACAAAGGATACGTTTAAGTTTTTAAATAATACAATAAATTGCTTTAAGTCACTAATAAACAATTAATTACGTAATTGACTGATCAACTAACTAAAAATCAAGATTTTGTCCATTGAACTTTTTCTTTCTAGTTACTAGAAAGGATACTCTCTGACGAGGCACTAGGACTGTTCGTGACGTTGCGTATCATGCTCCAGATCCCGCCCCCTCCTCCGCTGGACCCCGCAGCCCCCTGCCCTCTCCCTCGAGAGCTCTCGCCACGACGGGCCAGGGCGATTCGCTTCTTCTTGGCTACAATCATGTCCATGGTCTGCAGCAGCTTGCGCTCAATGGACTGGACGTCTGCCATTGTCACTGGCCTGCAATAGGGGGGACGACATTCAGTTATCTAGGTGAGGTATAACCTCTGACAATGTTCTGAATTGTTTACTTTTCATAAATAGTATTTTTTTTTTTATTACCTTTTTTTCTTGTACACAAAAAACATGCAAATCTTCAATATTTATCTCTGCCAGTATTGCACTTTACAGTAAAAATGTGACTCATGAATTTTTCTTGAGGAAAAAAATTAAAGGCCACGGGGGGGGGGGGGGGGGGGGGGGGGGGGGGGATAGAATTTAGATTATAAATAACAAAGATTTTTATAATACATTTTGTTGCTGAAAATGCAATTTAGATCATAATAGATCAATTTTATAGCATATTTAATTTACTGATAGTACTGTATTTAATTGTCACATTCCTGTCAAAAGTTTTTATAGTTATCTGAAATGTATTCTGATGCAGTCTTTTTAAACAATATGATAAAAACATACCTCATAAAGTACGCCATGGAAGTGTAGGGGTAGTTAACGGCACCAAAGCCAGAGAGCAGCGCCATCACGGTGACACCAATCACTCCAACTCTGCTGATGGCTTGTTCAATGGAGAATATTCCTTGCTTAGGGCTGAGCAGGGGGAACGGGTCACCAAGCTTCCAGAAGAAGTAAATGTACGCAACCCAAATGAACATGGTCAGCGGACGTATTATCTGCTTGCTCACTGAAACAGAAAAATTGACATCATTACGTGAGACATAGACCTCTGTATGGCTAGAAAATTGACCAAAAAATTCAGATATCTTGGGATTTTAGCCCACTATCGCAAGTGAAATTTTGGTAAATTTTCTGACCATAAGACAGTAACTATATATAGCAAATACATACCTATTCTTACATTACTGACAATAAAGTAGGCTATGTAGAATGGAATTAGAACAATGACCATAAATAAAATTAAATATAGTCCAAGGTTCCATTGGAAATATCTTGAGCTGAAAAAAACAGATTTTTTTAATATAAAATAAATTTAGATACGGTATTTAAATTAAATATGTACCTTGAATCTAATACTCCGAGGATTTCGAAGATGATGAGTTCAAACAATGTGCAGGAGAGGGCGAAGGTGGTCGAGAAGATGAGCTGCACGAGTGTGTGGTGCACCTCGTAGTCGCGGAAAAGTTTCTTTACAAAGAACACCCATCCTCCGACAAAGAAGATCACCTACAAGTGGACGCGAGGTGAGCAACAAACAACAAACACTTGCCAGTTTTATTTTAGGAGTTCTTCTCCTAATTAAGCTCTTAGGGGTGTATCCTTGTAAAAAAAAAAAAAAAAAAAACTAATTTAATATCCTGGAAGTTTCATTTCTCCCTGATAAATTAATCAACTTTAAAAAATTCATAAAACTAGATAGAATTTGTTAATACATACATGATATTTTAGCTATTGATAGGGGATGTAGAGGAGAACATTTTAAGATATAATTCATAATTTTCATGTGTGAAAAATTCACACATGAAAAAGTCACTATAGAGAGCATTGTAAGCCATTGTTTATTAGTAAAAATATTTTAACTGTGCCCTGTTTATATATTTTATTTATTTATTCACATTAAATACCAGTTGGTACATTGTGACTACATTATACAGTTATTTAATATCTGAAAACACAAAAAAAAATTAGTAAAACAATACATACATACAATTTATAATATACAAATAATTCCAATATATATAAAACAAAGATTATCAGAAATAAGAATTGACACGTTCATTATTAATATTTTTCTTGTGAATAGAATAACAATTCTTTTTAATAAGATAAGTAAACAATTGTGTCTTAAAAATTGATATACTTTCAATTTGTTTTAAAGAATCAGGAAGTTTATTATACAATAACGAGCTCAGAAGGAAATGATCTCTTTTAGTTTGCTCGTAAGCTCCATATTTTTTATGGATTAGGTTTGACTGCCTAGTATTATGTCCAGTAATATTTCTATTAATTTCAAACATAGAATAGTTTCTTTTAACATACATTATCATAAAAAAAATACAAATACTTGGAAAATTCAATATATTAAGTTGCTCCCATATTTTTTTACAACTTTGTCTGGCTTTTGCTTGAATCATACTTCTAATAATTTTTTTTTGGCAAACAAAAACACTGTCAGCATGGGCAGATGAACCCCACAATAGAACTCCATAGGTAATAATAGAATACACATAGCCATAGTATACTTTTTTTAACGTTTCTAAATTACACACTTTTCGTAATTGATTCATTGCAAAATTAGTTTTGGCCAGTTTCTTATTTAGGTCAGCAATATGTGTTTGCCAGGACAATTTGTCATCAATTATTATTCCAAGATATATATTAGAAGCTTGTTGTTTTGTTGTTAAATATCCTCATATGTTTCAGAGAAATTCTGAATTACACAATCATAATGTTAGATCTAAAAACAAAGTTTTTATGCCAAGTCATAATCTAACATTCTTAACTAAAAGCCCTCAGTATGCATGTTCTCAAATCTATAATCATATGGAACCTCTTATTACCAAGCATAATTGTGACCCTCAAAATGTGAGAGGGATTCTCAGCAAGCCATTGGTAAAGTATCCAATGTACAGTGTAAAAGAATTTTTTGATTTACCAATTGAAAATTTAATCAAATTGGTTGAGGTATTATGATTCTTTTAAGTGTTTTTGTGTTTGTTTTTATTATGTTATTATGACTATTGGACATAATCTACATTATGCTGTATTTAAAAAAAAAAAAAAGATGTTGTGTAATCAAAAGATTGACTAAATCTATTCTATTCTATTTCAGCATTGGATACATGGTACATTATCTTACCCTTAAGGACAGACTATAGGAGTCTTCTTTTACTTTCCCAAAAATGCAAATCTTTATCTCTTTATTAATTTGTTTCTTGGAGCTGCTGCAGCTCCAACAAAACATATCAGAGTAAATTTTGCGCTGTCTCGAAGTGTATGCAGTATATTTATAAAAGCAAAACAGGTCGTTGCCACCATACTTTCCCTCCCTTATCCCCACCTCGAGCTCTCAGCTCATATGGGTGTACATCTCTGTAAATGTAAAAAAATGTTGTGAATGGCTATTACTTAAATGCTGTCACACATTGGTTCAAGATACCAATATGTGCTCCTTGCTACCGTGAGAGCTACAGCAACTCGTCGTAAGGGTAATGAGGGCACAATGCAAGAGGCCATAGCTACTCTCTCCGCTATGAAATTTGCACTGTAGATTTACAAATGAGATGGGAGAAAGGGTGGGGATGGAGGGGGAAGAGGCGTTGCCTTGTCTGCAATGTATATGATATATGTTTTAATTAATTTACTTTCCAGGTGGCACCTAAGGAGAAGTGGGGGGGGGGGAGAGGAGATTGATTAGATCCCATATATCCTTTTAAGCTAATCACATCCCCAGTCTATGAATATACATATATTATAATATATAGCAGGCAAAACCCCAGGTCTATATGCATACTGTCACTAGCTGCAAGAGTCTTTCATTTTTATACCTGGGTTGTGAGGATAATGCAGTTGTCTTCTATGAAGCCCATGTTTTAAAAACATTAAAAGTTCATTTAAAAATATGATACAAATTAAAATCTAAACATATTCTTGCAAAAACAAGTAAATTATAAAGAAATTCATTTGGACCTTGGTCACCGGTCAACATTCGCGCCACGCCAGCTGTGAAATGTGTCGCTCACACCCAGATTATCTCTGCTCACACCCAGCTGAAGTTACCTCCAAATCACCTCCACGCCAGCTCCAAGGAATTGTGACGTCACGGAAAAGTACAAACCTCGCACATTGATCTTGATTGTATTTTAAAACGTTTTTTCTCGGGTTATATGGATTATAAACGACCTGTAGACTGAATATAAATAGTATTTATAACATTTAAGTGTCATTTATAAAAATTCTATGATTTTTTATTAAGAAATTAGCTAAACTAAAAAATTAAAGGCGGCAAAATTTTAAATGCCATGTCGGAGCTTTTATTAATTAAATTTTAAAATTTCTAGGGAACGAAGTGTACGTCGTGCCAGTTACTGACACATCACAGATTAACCCATTAGGGACTGAATTAATTTTTTGTTTCAAATTTTTGTTTTTCTGTTATAAACTGAAAGTATAATGTCTATAAGTAAGAAAAATCACAATTTATTTTTTTTTTGAAATTTAATTGCTCTTTTAATTGGCAATTTAAGTGCGATGCCATACGGCATCGCTAGGACATAATGTTGTCAATTTGTGCTTTTTGCTTATTTGAGACTTAAATCTCTTTCAGTGCTTGAATATTTTTATTTTTGGGTCTCTATTAAATAGGCCATTCTGCTTCATGCCCTCCCAAAATTCAGAGGGTCCCAAGTGGGCCCAAATGGTAAGGGGCCCACTACAGTTTCAGTACTAAAAATATAGTACAGTGATAAAAATTGCACTGGGCATTATTATCAGTTCCTGGAAGTGAAATACGTTGTAGTATATAATTTCAAAGTTTTTTAAGGGACCTGAAACAGGCCCAAATAAGGGTCCCAAGGGTCCCAGAGCATCATTTAGATTCCTGTCATTTCTATTTTTTGTATTTGAAAATAAAAATGACTTGTTAGAATTAGTATTACAAGGTATATCCTTACAAAATGGGGTACGTGAGGGTCTTCAATTTGGGCCCCGGGCCCCATGAGACCCTAGGCCCTGTCTTGCTCAACTTTTTTGTTGTTTGGCATATTCTGTTTTCTATTTTTTGTGGCGTGTTCAGACGCGGATCCAGAAAAAAATTTCGGTGGGTTGGGGGGGGGGGGGGGTTGCCTCCATAAGGTCAATGTTAAAGAAAAATTGGAGTGGAGGAATTGCCTAAATTGCCCATGTTAAATTCAAAATTTTGGGGGGAGGGGGGGGGGGGCTCCGTGCCTGGGCGTGTTTATTTTATAAATTCACAACTCATATGTTCAGCGTGGCCCAATGCATTGACTATTATAGTTTTCGTTACATCACAGAAGTCAAGCCACGCCAACCGTAGTTTGTACTTGGTTGGTGACCGTTTCATATAACAATTACACTGATGAGGTAAAAATTTATCTCGCTTTCCACATAGTGTAGAGATGCATTTGTGTGTGGTTCCCAATTTTAGACATCGTTTTGGTCAATTTATAAAAAGTAGAAGTGTCCGTCCTGATGTTTTCCACAGTTACCCCAGTCTCACCTCAGCAAATTCTGGTGCACGTAACAGGCTATGGCCACCAACCATTTTCGTACATTATCTCTTATCATAACCCTGCCGCGAGCTGTAGAAAAAAAAAAGACTGAAGCTCCAAATAATATGTGTATTATTTCAATTTCCATATTTTACATAAAACAAAAATTGCTAGCTTCAGGTTACAGACAGCATACATGTTAGTAGAGCAATTTCAATGACGACTGCATTAGAAAATAGAAAATGCCAAACAACAACAAAGTTGAGCAAGACAGGGGCGAGGGCTCATGGGACCCGGAGCTCCAATTGAGATCCCTCACGTACCCCATTTTGCTAGGATGTACCTTGTAATACAGGCTCGGACTGACCATAAGACTGGGTCAGGGATCCCTGACTGACCCCTCACATTTTTAACACAGGAGGATAGGAAAAGTGGCCTCAGACCCCCTGAAAAGTGGCCCCTGCTGCCTGTAATGCCCATATGGCCATGACTGGCCTCCAGCTTCCCAGTCCGAGCCTGTTGTAATATTAGTTCTAACAAGTCATTTTTATTTTCAAATACAAAAAATAGGAATGACAGGAAGCTAAATGATGCTCTGGAACCCTTGGGACCCTTATTTGGGCCTGTTTCAGGTCCCTTGATATACTTTGAAATTATATACAACAACGTATTCTGCTTTCAGGTAACTTGAAATGATAACCATTGCCATTTTTATTACTGTACTATATTTATATTACTGATGCTGTAGTGGGCCCCTTACCGTTGGGGCCCACTTGGGACCCTCGAAATTTTTGTTTCGGTATGAAACAAAAGATTCCATATGAAAGAGACCCGAAAAAAAATATTTACCCAATGAAAGAGATTGTAAGTGTCAAGGTAGCAAAAAAGCATAAAGTGACTACATTATGTCCTAGCGATGCCGTACGGCATCACCTTTACTTTACATGGAATTTCACCAAGAATAATAATTTTGAAAAAAAAATTAATTTTGCATTTTGAAGCATAGTATGTAGGGAGCATTTTAATGTATGATTGAAAATTTTAGCATTACCTCTAAAAAAGTTATTAAGGTATATTCAAAATAACTTTTTGCAGAAGTCGTACAAATTATGTACCCTAACTTCGCTTTACCCTGTGAGGGTCAAAAAATTTTTTTTTCAGCAAAATTAACATTTCACTACCTCTATAGTGTCAATGCAAATCATTATTGACTATTTTTATCAATGTTACATTGTAACTTAATTTTAATTAAATTTTCTGCTAGGGGATGTTTAGTGATGCTAAAATGCATCGCTAGTACATAATGGGTTAAAGGTAACAACATCATTTAAATGAATCCGTAAAAAAATTTGATGAAACCAGGGGATAAAGGAACAATTTTGTCTTGGAGGTGGAAATTTATTAAAAAAATCAACGATCCTCGGTATAAAAAAATTTCTAGGGAACGAAGTGTACGTCGTGCCGGTTACTGACACATCACAGATTATAGGTAACAACATCCTTTAAATGAATCCGTAAAAAAATTTGATGAAACCAGGGGATAAAGGAACAATTTTGTCTTGGAGGTGGAAATTTATTAAAAAAATCAACGATCCTCGGTATAAAAAAATTTCTAGGGAACGAAGTGTACGTCGTGCCAGTTACTGACACATATCAGATTATAGGTAACAACATCCTTTAAATGAATCCGTAAAAAAATTTCATGAAACCAGGGGAAAAAGGAACAATTTTAACTTGGAGGTGGAAATTTATTAAAAAAAATCAACGATCCTCGGTATAAAAAAATTTCTAGGGAACGAAGTGTACGTCGTGCCAGTTACTGGCACATCACAAATTATAGGTAACAACATCTTTTAAATGAATCCGTAAAAAAATTTCATGAAACCAGGGGATAAAGGAACAATTTTGACTTGGAGGTGGAAATTTATTAAAAAAAATCAACGATCCTCGGTATATAAAAATTTCTAGGGAACGAAATAATTGTCGTGCCAGTTACTGACACATCACAGATTATAGGTAACAACATCCTTTAAATGAATCCGTAAAAAAATTTCATGAAACCAGGGGATAAAGGAACAATTTTGTCTTGGAGGTGTAATTTATTAAAAAAAAACAACGATCCTCAATATAAAAAAATTTCTAGGGAACGAAATAAACGTCGTGCCAGTTACTGACACATCACAGATTATAGGTAACAACATCCTTTAAATGAATCCGTAAAAAAATTTCATGAAACCAGGGAATAAAGGAACAATTTTAACTTGGAGGTGGAAATTTATTAAAAAAAATCAACGATCCTCGGTATAAAAAAATTTCTAGGGAACGAAGTGTACGTTGTGCCAGTTACTGACACATCACAAATTATAGGTAACAACATCCTTTAAATGAATCCGTAAAAAAATTTGATGAAACCAGGGGATAAAGGAACAATTTTTTCTTGGAGGTGGAAATTTAATAAAAAAAATCAACGATCCTCGGTATAAAAAAATTTCTAGGGAACGAAGTAAACGTCGTGCAAGTTACTGACACATCACAGATTATAGGTAACAACATCTTTTAATTGAATCCGTAAAAAAATTTGATGAAACCAGGGGATAAAGGAACATTTTTGTCTTGGAGGTGGAAATTTATTAAAACAATCAACGAAAGTCGGTATAAAAAAATTTCTAGGGAACGAAGTGTACGTCGTGCCAGTTACTGACGCATCACAGAATATAGGTAACAACATCATTTAAATGAATCCGTAAAAAAATATGATGAAACCAGGGGATAAAGGAACAATTTTGTCTTGGAGGTGGAAATTTATTAAAAAAATCAACGATCCTCGGTATAAAAAAATTTCTAGGGAACGAAGTGTACGTCGTGCCGGTTACTGACACATCACAAATTATAGGTATCAACATCTTTTAAATGAATCCGTAAAAACATTTGATGAAACCAGGGGATAAAGGAACAATTTTGTCTTGGAGGTGGAAATTTATTAAAAAAATCAACGATCCTCGGTATAAAAAAATTTCTAGGGAACGAAGTGTACGTCGTGCCAGTTACTGACACATATCAGATTATAGGTAACAACATTCTTTAAATGAATCCGTAAAAAAATTTCATGAAACCAGGGGAAAAAGGAACAATTTTAACTTGGAGGTGGAAATTTATTAAAAAAAATCAACGATCCTCGGTATAAAAAAATTTCTAGGGAACGAAGTGTACGTCGTGCCAGTTACTGGCACATCACAAATTATAGGTAACAACATCTTTTAAATGAATCCGTAAAAAAATTTCATGAAACCAGGGGATAAAGGAACAATTTTGACTTGGAGGTGGAAATTTATTAAAAAAAATCAACGATCCTCGGTATATAAAAATTTCTAGGGAACGAAATAATTGTCGTGCCAGTTACTGACACATCACAGATTATAGGTAACAACATCTTTTAAATGAATCCGTAAAAAAATTTCATGAAACCAGGGGATAAAGGAACAATTTTGTCTTGGAGGTGTAATTTATTAAAAAAAAACAACGATCCTCAATATAAAAAAATTTCTAGGGAACGAAATAAACGTCGTGCCAGTTACTGACACATCACAGATTATAGGTAACAACATCCTTTAAATGAATCCGTAAAAAAATTTCATGAAACCAGGGGATAAAGGAACAATTTTAACTTGGAGGTGGAAATTTATTAAAAAAAATCAACGATCCTCGGTATAAAAAAATTTCTAGGGAACGAAGTGTACGTTGTGCCAGTTACTGACACATCACAAATTATAGGTAACAACATCCTTTAAATGAATCCGTAAAAAAATTTGATGAAACCAGGGGATAAAGGAACAATTTTTTCTTGGAGGTGGAAATTTAATAAAAAAAATCAACGATCCTCGGTATAAAAAAATTTCTAGGGAACGAAGTAAACGTCGTGCCGGTTACTGACACATCACAGATTATAGGTAACAACATCTTTTAATTGAATCCGTAAAAAAAATTGATGAAACCAGGGGATAAAGGAACATTTTTGTCTTGGAGGTGGAAATTTATTAAAAAAATCAACGATCCTCGGAATAAAAAAATTTCTAGGGAACGAAGTGTACGTCGTGCCGGTTACTGACACATCACAAATTATAGGTATCAACATCTTTTAAATGAATCCGTAAAAACATTTCATGAAACCAGGGGATAAAGGAACAATTTTGTCTTGGAGGTGTAATTTATTAAAAAAAATCAACGATCCTCGGTATATAAAAATTTCTAGGGAACGAAGTGTACGTCGTGCCGGTTACTGACACATCACAGATTATAGGTAATAACATCCTTTAAATGAATCGGTAAAAAAAATTCATGAAACCAGGGGATAAAGGAACAATTTTGACTTGGAGGTGGAAATTTATTAAAAAAAATCAACGATCCTCGGTATATAAAAATTTCTAGGGAACGAAATAATTGTCGTGCTAGTTACTGACACATCACAGATTATAGGTAACAACATCCGTTAAATGAATCCGTAAAAAAAATTGATGAAACCAGGGGATAAAGGAACAATTTTGACTTGGAGGTGGAAATTTATTAAAAAAAATCAACGATCCTCGGTATAAAAAAAATTCTAGGGAACGAAGTAAAAGTCGTGCCAGTTACTGACACATCACAGATTATAGGTAACAACATCCTTTAAATGAATCCTTAAAAAAATTTCATGAAACCAGGGGATAAAGGAACAATTTTGTCTTGGAGGTGGAAATTTATTAAAAAAATCAACGATCCTCGGTATAAAAAAATTTCTAGGGAACGAAGTGTACGTCGTGCCAGTTACTGACACATCACAAATTATAGGTAGCAACATCCTTTAAATGAATCCGTAAAAAAATTTGATGAAACCAGGGGATAAAGGAACAATTTTTTCTTGGAGGTTGAAATTTAATAAAAAAAATCAACGATCCTCGGTATAAAAAAATTTCTAGGGAACGAAGTAAACGTCGTGCCGGTTACTGACACATCACAGATTATAGGTAACAACATCTTTTAATTGAATCCGTAAAAAAATTTGATGAAACCAGGGGATAAAGGAACATTTTTGTCTTGGAGGTAGAAATTTATTAAAAAAAATCAACGAAAGTCGGTATAAAAAAAATTCTAGGGAACGAAGTGTACGTCGTGCCAGTTACTGACAAATCACAGATTATAGGTAACAACATCATTTAAATGAATCCGTAAAAAAATTTGATGAAACCAGGGGATAAAGGAACAATTTTGTCTTGGAGGTGGAAATTTATTAAAAAAATTGTTCCTTTATCCCCTGGTTTCATGAAATTTTTTTACGGATTCATTTAAAGGATGTTGTTACCTATAATCTGTGATGTGTCAGTAACCGGCACGACGTACACTTCGTTCCGTAGAACTTTTTTTATACCGAGGATCGTTGATTTTTTTAATAAATTTCCACCTCCAAGACAAAATTGTTCCTTTATCCCCTGGTGTCATGAAATTTTTTTACGGATTCATTTAAGGGATGTTGTTACCTATAATCTGTGATGTGTCAGTAACTGGCACGACGTTTACTTCGATCCCTAGAAATTTTTTTATACCGAGGATCGTTGATTTTTTTTAATAAATTTCCACCTCCAAGTCTAAATTGTTCCTTTATCCCCTGGTTTCATGAAATTTTTTTACGGATTCATTTTAAGGATGTTGTTACCTATAATCTGTGATGTGTCAGTAACTGGCACGACGTTTACTTCGTTCCCTAGAAATTTTTTTATACCGATGATCGTTGATTTTTTTTTTAATAAATTTCCACCTCCAAGTCAAAATTGTTCCTTTATCCCCTGGTTTCATGAAATTTTTTTACGGATTCATTTAAAAAAATTTGTTACCTATAATCTGTGATGTGTCACTAACCGGCACGACGTACACTTCGTTCCCTAGAAATTTTTTTATACCGAGGATCGTTGATTTTTTTTAATAAATTTCCACCTCCAAGTCAAAATTGTTCCTTTGTCCCCTGGTTTCATAAATTTTTTTTACGGATTCATTTAAAGGATGTTGTTACCTATAATCTGTGATGTGTCAGTAACTAGCACGACGTTTACTTCGTTCCCTATAAATTTTTTTATACCGAGGATCGTTGATTTTTTTTATTAAATTTCCACCTCCAAGACAAAATTGTTCCTTTATCCCCTGGTTTCATCAAATTTTTTTACGGATTCAATTAAAAGATGTTGTTACCTATAATCTGTGATGTGTCAGTAACCGGCACGACGTACACTTCGTTCCCAAGAAATTTTTTTATACCGAGGATCGTGTTGATTTTTTCAATAAATTTCCACCTCCAAGACAAAATTGTTCCTTTATCCCCTGGTTTCATCAAATTTTTTTACGGATTCATTTAAAGGATGTTGTTACCTATAATCTGTGATGTGTCAGTAACTGGCACGACGTTTACTTCGTTCCCTAGAAATTTTTTTATACCGAGGATCGTTGATTTTTTTTATTAAATTTCCACCTCCAAGAAAAAATTGTTCCTTTATCCCCTGGTTTCATTAAATTTTTTTACGGATTCATGTAAAGCATGTTGTTACCTATAATCTGTGATGTGTCAGTAACCGGCACGACGTAAACTTCGTTCCCTAGAAATTTTTTTATACCGAGGATCGTTGATTTTTTTAATAAATTTCCACCTCCAAGACAAAATTGTTCCTTTATCCCCTGGTTTCATGATATTTTATTACGGATTCATTTAAAGGATGTTGTTACCTATAATCTGTGATGTGTCAGTAACTGGCACGACGTTTACTTCGTTCCCTAGAAATTTTTTTATACCGAGGATCGATGATTTTTTTTAATAAATTTCCACCTCCAAGTCAAAATTGTTCCTTTATCCCCTGGTTTCATGAAATTTTTTTACGGATTCATTTAAAAGATTTTGTTACCTATAATCTGTGATGTGTCACTAACCGGCACGACGTACACTTCGTTCCCTAGAAATTTTTTTATACCGAGGATCGTTGATTTTTTTTAATAAATTTCCACCTCCAAGTCAAAATTGTTCCTTTATCCCCTGGTTTCATAAATTTTTTTTACGGATTCATTTAAAGGATGTTGTTACCTATAATCTGTGATGTGTCAGTAACCGGCACGACGTACACTTCGTTCCCTAGAAATTTTTTTATACCGAGGATCGTTGATTTTTTTTTAATAAATTTCCACCTCCAAGTCAAAATTGTTCCTTTATCCCCTGGTTTCATGAAATTTTTTTACGGATTCATTTAAAAAATTATGTTACCTATAATCTGTGATGTGTCACTAACCGGCACGACGTACACTTCGTTCCCTAGAAATTTTTTTATACCGAGGATCGTTGATTTTTTTTATTAAATTTCCACCTCCAAGAAAAAATTGTTCCTTTATCCCCTGGTTTCATTAAATTTTTTTACGGATTCATGTAAAAGATGTTGTTATCTATAATCTGTGATGTGTCAGTAACCGGCACGACGTACACTTCGTTCCCTAGAAATTTTTTTATACCGAGGATCGTTGATTTTTTTAATAAATTTCCACCTCCAAGTCAAAATTGTTCCTTTATGCCCTGGTTTCATGAAATTTTTTTATGGATTCATTTAAAGGATGTTGTTACCTATAATCTGTGATGTGTCAGTAACTGGCACGACGTTTACTTCGTTCCCTAGAAATTTTTTTATACCGAGGATCGTTGATTTTTTTTTAATAAATTTCCACCTCCAAGTCAAAATTGTTCCTTTATCCCCTGGTTTCATGAAATTTTTTTACGGATTCATTTAAAAGATTTTGTTACCTATAATCTGTGATGTGTCACTATCCGGCACGATGTACACTTCGTTCCCTAGAAATTTTTTTATACCGAGGATCGTTGATTTTTTTTAATAAATTTCCACCTCCAAGTCAAAATTGTTCCTTAATCCCCTGGTTTCATAAATTTTTTTTACGGATTCATTTAAAGGATGTTGTTACCTATAATCTGTGATGTGTCAGTAACTGGCACGACGTTTACTTCGTTCCCTATAAATTTTTTTATACCGAGGATCGTTGATTTTTTTTATTAAATTTCCACCTCCAAGAAAAAATTGTTCCTTTATCCCCTGGTTTCATTAAATTTTTTTACGGATTCATGTAAAGGATGTTGTTATCTATAATCTGTGATGTGTCAGTAACCGGCACGACGTACACTTCGTTCCCTAGAAATTTTTTTATACCGAGGATCGTTGATTTTTTTAATAAATTTCCACCTCCAAGACAAAATTGTTCCTTTATCCCCTGGTTTCATCAAATTTTTTTACGGATTCAATTAAAAGATGTTGTTACCTATAATCTGTGATGTGTCAGTAACCGGCACGACGTACACTTCGTTCCCTAGAAAATTTTTTATACCGAGGATCGTGTTGATTTTTTTAATAAATTTCCACCTCCAAGACAAAATTGTTCCTTTATCCCCTGGTTTCATCAAATTTTTTTACGGATTCATTTAAAGAATGTTGTTACCTATAATCTGTGATGTGTCAGTAACTGGCACGACGTTTACTTCGTTCCCTAGAAATTTTTTTATACCGTGGATCGTTGATTTTTTTTATTAAATTTCCACCTCCAAGAAAAAATTGTTCCTTTATCCCCTGGTTTCATTAAATTTTTTTACGGATTCATGTAAAGCATGTTGTTACCTATAATCTGTGATGTGTCAGTAACCGGCACGACGTACACTTCGTTCCCTAGAAAATTTTTTATACCGAGGATCGTTGATTTTTTTAATAAATTTCCACCTCCAAGACAAAATTGTTCCTTTATCCCCTGGTTTCATGATATTTTATTACGGATTCATTTAAAGGATGTTGTTACCTATAATCTGTGATGTGTCAGTAACTGACACGACGTTTACTTCGTTCCCTAGAAATTTTTTTATACCGAGGATCGATGATTTTTTTTAATAAATTTCCACCTCCAAGTCAAAATTGTTCATTTATCCCCTGGTTTCATGAAATTTTTTTACGGATTCATTTTACGGATGTTGTTACCTATAATCTGTGATGTGTCAGTAACTGGCACGACGTTTACTTCGTTCCCTAGAAATTTTTTTATACCGAGGATCGTTGATTTTTTTTATTAAATTTCCACCTCCAAGTCAAAATTGTTCCTTTATCCCCTGGTTTCATGAAATTTTTTTACGGATTCATTTAAAGAATGTTGTTACCTATAATCTGTGTTGTGTCAGTAACTGGCACGACGTTTATTTCGTTCCCTAGAAATTTTTTTATACCGAGGATCGTTGATTTTTTTTAATAAATTTCCACCTCCAAGTCAAAATTGTTCCTTTATCCCCTGGTTTCATCAAATTTTTTTACGGATTCATTTAACGGATGTTGTTACCTATAATCTGTGATGTGTCAGTAACTAGCACGACAATTATTTCGTTCCCTAGAAATTTTTATATACCGAGGATCGTTGATTTTTTTTAATAAATTTCCACCTCCAAGTCAAAATTGTTCCTTTATCCCCTGGTTTCATGAATTTTTTTTACGGATTCATTTAAAGGATGTTGTTACCTATAATCTGTGATGTGTCAGTAACCGGCACGACGTACACTTCGTTCCCTAGAAATTTTTTTATACCGAGGATCGTTGATTTTTTTAATAAATTTCCACCTCCAAGACAAAATTGTTCCTTTATCCCCTGGTTTCATGATATTTTATTACGGATTCATTTAAAGGATGTTGTTACCTATAATCTGTGATGTGTCAGTAACTGACACGACGTTTACTTCGTTCCCTAGAAATTTTTTTATACCGAGGATCGATGATTTTTTTTAATAAATTTCCACCTCCAAGTCAAAATTGTTCATTTATCCCCTGGTTTCATGAAATTTTTTTACGGATTCATTTTACGGATGTTGTTACCTATAATCTGTGATGTGTCAGTAACTGGCACGACGTTTACTTCGTTCCCTAGACATTTTTTTATACCGAGGATCGTTGATTTTTTTTATTAAATTTCCACCTCCAAGTCAAAATTGTTCCTTTATCCCCTGGTTTCATGAAATTTTTTTACGGATTCATTTAAAGAATGTTGTTACCTATAATCTGTGTTGTGTCAGTAACTGGCACGACGTTTATTTCGTTCCCTAGAAATTTTTTTATACCGAGGATCGTTGATTTTTTTTAATAAATTTCCACCTCCAAGTCAAAATTGTTCCTTTATCCCCTGGTTTCATCAAATTTTTTTACGGATTCATTTAACGGATGTTGTTACCTATAATCTGTGATGTGTCAGTAACTAGCACGACAATTATTTCGTTCCCTAGAAATTTTTATATACCGAGGATCGTTGATTTTTTTTAATAAATTTCCACCTCCAAGTCAAAATTGTTCCTTTATCCCCTGGTTTCATGAATTTTTTTTACGGATTCATTTAAAGGATGTTGTTACCTATAATCTGTGATGTGTCAGTAACCGGCACGACGTACACTTCGTTCCCTAGAAATTTTTTTATACCGAGGATCGTGTTGATTTTTTTAATAAATTTCCACCTCCAAGACAAAATTGTTCCTTTATCCCCTGGTTTCATCAAATTTTTTTACGGATTCATTTAAATGATGTTGTTACCTTTAATCTGTGATGTGTCAGTAACTGGCACGACGTACACTTCGTTCCCTAGAAATTTTAAAATTTAATTAATAAAAGCTCCGACATGGCATTTAAAATTTTGCCGCCTTTAATTTTTTAGTTTAGCTAATTTCTTAATAAAAAATCATAGAATTTTTATAAATGACACTTAAATGTTATAAATACTATTTATATTCAGTCTACAGGTCGTTAATAATCCATTTAACCCGAGAATTAACGTTTTAAAATACATTCAAGATCAATGTGCGAGGGTTGTACTTTTTCGTGACGTCACAATTCTTTGGAGCTGGCGTGGAGGTGATTTGGACTATTTGGAGCTAAGTTATGCACGGTGTCGCTCACAGCAGTCACAGCGTTGCCAAATTTTCGATGTAAACAAAACATCAGCTGTTGATTTTTTAAAGTGTCCAGAAAGTTTATCTTGTATATTTGTCTTTAAAAAACAGTAAATAATGGCAAAACTTACCAACTCAGTTAGCAGAAAATACAGAAGTATGGGTTTTGGAGAAGATGAAGCACCAGAACATGGGGATATGCAAGGAGAGCAGCTAATTAAAGACCTTGTCAAAAAACAGACATCCACACAGACCTCTCTTTCAGAGTAATTATTTTATTTTGTAATGTTCTTCCTGATAAATATTAATTTTATATTTTCTAATTTTACAGGCAACTATCCTTGCAACAAAATTTCACACCTTCAACGGAACTCATACCTTTATCTCAGTACCCTCAAGGCCAGAGTAGCTTGGAGAAATTTTCTGAACAAACGAGGCAACTTGATCTTGTGGAAAACTTCAAGAGTCGAGGCTTGAGAAATGAAGATATTCAATTGGCTCTTGACTTGCAAAGAGGGGAAGACTATGTGCGAGAGAAACACAAAGTTTCTGAGTCCGCAGCATTCGAAACGAGGCTAGCGGATGTTAAGATGACACTTGCAGCTGACGGCAATTCCGACAAAGACAAACTTGATAGGTGAGTGTCAAACTACGATTAAATATTTTTACTTAACAATATAATGTATGCTGAAACTAGCATATACCGTAAAGACAAACTGCACCATAAACTTCATCACACAGGTAAATATGACATATGGAGCTCAAGAGAAGCTGACGAAGCTTTGATGTCAGCAGTATTTTTCTCTCACTCTCTCAAGTTTCTTATTTACCTGTGAAACATTGCAGGTAGACTACTTACAGCTTTTACTACTGAATACCGTATTATGATATTTTTCTTTAAGAAAAAAAAAGTTCTCAGATAGTTTAATAATTATCTGTTTCTGGGTATTTTTTTACACACTGAAAGCGCTTCGAATCAGAGGCGTCCTAGCTCTTTGCCATTCCTCAAATAATAGTTAACGCAATGATCATGACAATTCATGACCGTCGTTATACAAATTTAAGGATCTTTAACATATTTCTTTTTAATCTTGATCCTCTCTCACTTCTTCTAATATCAAGGAGCATAGACCTAGCTAAAAAACTTCAGACAACTCTATTCTCTTGGTACATACTGGAAAATACATTTTGCTAAAATATTTACTAACCTACTGTACCTAAAGTTGCTGATAGTACAGAAGTAGCACGTTGGAAAAAACATGTAATAAAATGATATGAATGTATTCCAGGGTAAGTCGTCACGAGCGAGAGCTGCTGATGTGTGTGAAGCCCCAAAGTGAGGTCACCAAGATGCTGCACTTTGCTCAGAATTGCCAGACCTCTCAGTCTGCCAAGACATACCCTGAGGACCATCCGATGAACCAACTGCCGCAGCTGGAGGAACAGCTGTTTGGCCACTTGAAGCCACAGCCTCGCAAGAGGAGGCGGAAACACAGGATGGACAAAACGGAAGAGAGGAAAAGTTTGCAACCGGATAGTGAGGCCCCAGCAGCACTACCTGTCACCATCGATACAGGTACATATTGAAACTCTGCAATTCAGAAACACATACAGTATGTACCAGTTTTTGCATTCATTTGTAAAATTCTAATTTTAAACCCTTTTTTCTGATGCATTTTAAGTTTTGTTTATAAATTATATTTTTACTTTCTCATTTCTTATAAAAAATAAAAACACCAACATAAAATTTATTACGAAAAAATACAGATTTTTTTTTTTTTTTTTTTTTTTCTAAGAAAGAGGTTGGTTTGCATTAATTTTTATAACAGAATATGATACAATTTTGTCTATAAGAATGTTATTTTGTGCTTTATTTTTATGGTGTGATCTGTTATCTTTCAGTTTAATAAGTGTTTTTATCATTTATGTTCATTTGAGTTTGAGGGGCACTACCTTAGCTTCGCTATGGCCAACTAATATATTTAGCTTGAAAAGTTTGAAAGATTTTTTTTTATTTGTTGTGATTCAATTCTAATGGCATTTTTTTCATACACAGAAGAAGTAATCCCCCCACAGCCTCGACGAGCCGGCTCTCAGTGGGATGTGAAAGTGCTGCCCCCACCAGCCCCCAGCAAGCCTGCTCGGCCAGCCCCCAGCAAGCCTGCTCGACCAGCTGACCACGTCTACTCATGCCCCCAGCAAACTTGGTACACCGTCAAGGACAACAAGCCCTTCTTCCTGGGCCTGAAGCTGCCCCCCGCAGAGGCCCCCAAGAGGGAGGCCAAGCCGTCCCCGGGGGCTGCCTTCGTGGCCCCCACGTCATCCTCTCTGCTCATTCCGCTAGAAAATATCCAGGAGCGACGTCTGACAAACGATCAGATAGCGGAACTACCGCGGTTTAGTAGTTACGAGGAAGGCACAGTATCTAAGGTAAAAAAAATTGAAAACTAGTTCATGACATGTATTTTGGGTTATTGTAAGTATGTGACATATATAGCCACCAAAAAAATAAGGCTTATGTAGTTAAAATGTTAAAACTACCCTAAAAATTGTACGTAGTAAACTTTATCACTACACCAAAAAAATTGTTTAGATATTGAGCATAGTTTTAAATGGGGACTTCTGTGGCTTTTAGTCAAATTAGAGTATATTTCATATAAAATTTTTAATTATTTAAAGTCCACTGTTTATTTTATTTTTTTTTTAAATCAGTAGATTAATAGCTATTTTGTCCTTTATTTTTGTTGTTTAAAACAATTTCAGTTAACCCTCAGAAAATATTGAGCAACTTGATGATTTAACAGAGGCTGCAGCACCTCACAATAAAATTAATTAATTTAAATTGAGGGGAAATGCAGTGACCAAATCTTCATTGTTTACAGACGTTATTCATCAAGAACTTGGCAGGCTCTGTCAAGGAGACTGATTTGGTCAGCGTGTTCGGTCACTTTGAGGACCCTGACCGTCACTGTCCACGGCTTGTTTACCGACTTATGGGAGGCAAAATGAGAGGCCAGGCCTTTGTCACCTTCCCCAGTAAGTAAAATAACTAGGAATAGATCAGAATTGGCATGTGACGAATTTGTTTATTCATTGCATTATAATTATAAATTTCTGTAAAATTTCAAAGTACGTATTTACTGCATTAAATTTGTTCCAGACACTGCACTAGCACAAAAAGCTCTAAATGCTGTCAATGGTTTTCAACTGAAAGGAAAGCCAATCATCATACAATATGGGAAGCAAAAGGAAACAACATGAAGGTTTTATAAAATTAATTAAAGTTCTATTGTGTAAAACCTTTTCATGCAAGAAAAAAAAATATAATTACTAAGAGTTGCATTTTATTTGCTTAAACAAATTACTGCATGTATATACTTATGATTAATAATTTTAAAACTAATTTCACCTTAAATGAAGGAGCAACTTAAAGGTACAGGGGACCCTAAAAATGAGTATTTTTTAATAAAAAGTTACTAAAAGCTAGAGTACAAAAACATGCTGCACTGTCCCAAACACATCAGTGTAAGCGTGCAATAATTGGCATGAACAGAGGAACATGACATCACGTTCTGTCGCTTGCACTGGCTACACTGCACAGCATATCCCTCCTTATTGTTCTCCCCAATCCTCTGCCTGCTATTCTCCGTGTAATGTTGCCGGTGCCTGCCATAAGGTTAAACACATTTATTTAATTAATCTAAATTATTGTTCTGTTCAAAACCGGAATGTCATTTATTTTTAATTTTGTTTTGTCAAAAAGAAATTTCCTATGTTGTCTCTTTAATGGATCGAGTACCAACCTCAAAAATTTTTATTGCAGAAATAAATAGAGGGTGCAAAGTTAAGCTACTCTGATTTTTTTCAGATTTTTCAGAGCCCGGCAAATATTTTTTAAAAATTATTGAAAGTACAGAAAAAGTGCCGCCTCTTGCCGCCTCTCTTATTAAAAGATAGGACCCAAAAGGAACGTGGATTCGAACCCGACCTCACCAAAACTTTTTAGCAATACTTCCCGGTCCCTAAAAAATCTGAAAAAAATCGGGGTAGCATAACTTTGCACCCTCTATCCATTTCTGCAATAAAAAATTTTGAGGTCGGTACTCCATTGTTTTTATATAATTTATATTTATAATTATTGAACCAACTGTTTTTTTTTTTTTTTTTTTTTTAGCTTTTATAATTAACCTATGAGACTGATTTCACTGTACACAATTCATTGTTTTTTTTTTTGTTTTTTGCATTGATTGATTGATTTATTGTGAATTTTTAATTGGCTTTAGAATCAAATCTTCAAAGCAGCCAGCTTGTTCTCTGTGTTGCAAAAGTCAGTTACATAATAGACAATAATGGTTGCATTTTTTTATTTCATAATTAGAAAATATACCTAAAATTATGCTTTTCTGAATTTTTTCAGATTTTTTGGAGTGCGGGAACTAATTTTAAAAAAATATTTAAAATCTCTAAATTAGGGTGGTACACTTGATGGGACAACCGTGACGTCATTTGTCGTGCTGTGATTGGCTACTGATGACATCACGGTTGCAGTGATTGGCTATTGATGACGTCACGGTTGTCCCATCAGATGTACCACCCTAATTCAGATATTTTAAATATTTTTTAAAAATTAGTTCCCGCACTCCAAAAAATCTGAAAAAAATTCAGAAAAGCATAATTTTATGTATATTTTCTAATTATGAAATAAAAAAATGCAACCATTATTGTCTATTATATCTGACTGGGCACTATTTTGTATTTTTTAATAAAAATGTTATATTTTATGGGAGGAAAAAATAATCTGATTTGTTATTTTTAGATTTTGTTTTTTTCTGTAATGCAATCAAATGATCAAAATAATTCTATTTTTTTTTTTCTTTTTCTTTTTAGTTTTTAGACTCAAATCTCTAAATTTCTAAGTAACAATAAAATAGTTCAGCATTAATTTTCAACATTTTTATTGTGATTTAAATGCAACACAAATAAGAGTTTGCAAATAATTATAAAAAAAGATTGCACAAATACTTTAAAAAAATAGCCCACATAAATTTGTGACACTTTTTATTATATCCTGACTTAATTAACAATTTTATCAACAACGTAAATTTAAATCGTAATATATTTTAATGTCATACAAACACATTTTTCACACTAAAATAAAGAAATGTGGCAAATATTGAAGCATATTAAAAGCCAAAGCTTCACCATTAACAATATCAAAACAGGTTTACCTTCAAGCACTTCAAACCTATGAAATATGACATGTATATAGCTAAACACACAATTAAATCAACACGAGTCACAAGGTTCATTCCAGTGGCATATTTATTTTCCAAAAAAGACTTTGTACCAAATTCCCAGTACAATTAAATATGTAATTATGCACTGTAAAATTATTTTGGCTTTTATTTATTACCAATCAATATGCCACTGGGTATCTCAATTCAAAATAGACAGTGTATACTACTTTGGAGAGCTGTGTTTTACAATATTTCATTGTTTTGAAACAAATATGTGTTAGTTGTTATTCTATTTTACTAAAACAGTCAAAGCTAGATTTTTATTACAGATAGGTGCATTGAGTTGCTGAAATTTAAATTTAATAACACAACTCTTCTCAACAAAATTTCGTACTCAGGTATTTTTTAATGCTTTTTTATAGACCTTCAACTATAAGGAAATCATGTTCAATCACAAGTCAAATTTTTCCTTGTATTTTACTTTATATTGTTCAGTATGCTATGTACAGCAGCAATAAAATATCTAGCTGTCAATCTATCATATTTATACAGAAGAAAAATATCCTGCAATAATTATAAATACATCGCTGCAGTAGAAAACATAATTATAATACCATAGTATATAAAATTGAGAACAAACAAATATTAAATAATAACATATAAAATAAAATACCGGAGTTGCAGGGAAGAAGCAGAGTTTGTTCTTGAAATGATTAACTTTCATACAACCTTTATAGTTGTGAGCTACTTGGACAACGTTGTACAGAATTTTATGCTCTTTTCCAGCAACCCTATAGGTGATATTATAATATAATATAAAGTTATAATTACATTAATTATTTAATGGATCAAATAAAAAATCATGAGAGATATATAGTATATTATTATGAAAGAAAAGACATATAGCGAAGGATTAACAAATATTATACCGACACACACGGTTCTTCACTATAGCGTTTACTGTGAAAATTTTACTGTGTGATATCTATGCTTAGAAATTAAAGCTTCATTTACCTGTGATTAATATAATTAAATTAAATAATATACAATATACAGTAATGTAATTAACCATGTTTGTAAAAAGAAATAAATATGGAAGGAGAATTAAAAAACAAAATAACAATGCATGCAAATAGTTAACAATATAAAAATTAAAAAACAAACAAACACAAACTTGAAGATTTGGACATAAAAAATTTCTAAGCATAATGCAGAAAACCATTTCCCTTATTTTTTTTTAACATAGCATAAATATAAAAAAAGTATCCTTTAGGAAATTACGTACTTAAAATAATTAAAGCTTAAAATTCTATACGGCAGTTTTTGTGTTTTTTCTGAGTTTGAATTGAAAACAAAAACTGAAAAAGATTGAAATTTAATAGCTATTGTTAGTGCAATGAAAGACAGCTCAAATATAAAGGACCATACAGTTTAAAAAGCTGTGTGCAATTACGAGTAATATGTAACAAAGAAAGACTAGAGGTTAACACAGAAAATTGGCAACAGCATACAATCATTTATGCTGTTAATTATTAATTGCAGTTTTTATGAGCATGAGAATTCTAACAGTTAACTTATTTGGCAGGTCGAAGAGGATTATTTGGTACAATTTGATAGTGAAAGTCTGTAATGTGCTCCCAGCTGTCAATTCAAAAGTAAGTTCTTATCAACTTAAAAAAAAATAAGTAAACATTGTGACAGTGTAGCCTCTAAATCTTGAATACATTGGCTCTAATATATATATTTTTTTAGCATTTTTATGACCTTTTGCTTATTTTATACATTGGTATAAAAACTGACTTTTGAGTTGTAAAATATTACAGACTTTTACCACCTATATATTTTTTTATGTTATTTCTGAGCAAAAATTTGCTGTGATTTCTAATGGAGTATTAACTAGGCGTTTTTGGTACATAATTGTGGATAATGTATTGTGTTAAAAAAAATATTGTTTAAACTTTTTAAAAAAACAAGTGACTATTTTCTTCACAACTATTATCATTTTTATGAACTTAAAATATCTGTTTAACTTAACACTGAAATCTTATAAAACAAGATTACATTTTAGCATTTCTAGATGAAATGTAGGGGTAATATTATTGCACAAAAATGGAGAGGGCGGCAGTTGGAAACTAATTAATTTTGTTTATAAAATCAATGTCATAGTTTTTATCATTAGACCAGTAAAGCATTGCATTTGAAATAATTTGTCAGTATGAGTATTAAAAAAAGAGAAAATATGAAAAAGCAAAGTGGAAAATATTTACAGGAACAAAAATAAGTTGAGTTGAAAATAAAGAAACTTTGATGTGAATGCATGATACTTGTAATACATACTGCTTTTAATTAATATTGTAATTTTTTGTCTCTTAAGTTGACATTGTAATTTTTGAGCAGTACAATTAAAGCAATATTGAAAATACTCTTGATAGTAAATTTATAAGTTTTTTTAATTGAAAAAGAAGAAAAAATGAAATATGACATGGTGTAGAAAAGTAAATGTGTCATGTAATTGATGTACTCGAAATGCTTAAAGTGTTGTGTGATACATTTTCAAATAAAACGTTTCTTTTTTAAAATACAAAATAAAAAACTACAGTTATATACTGAGAATGGTTGGAATGATTTAAAGTCAACTCACTCAAATTTCTTCTACGGACATTACCGTTGAATCCATTTTACTATTAGACTTGTCAACAAAAGCCAGCACTCTATCGATCACATACAGTTCTTCTAGCTAGAGCAGTCTTCTTCACCTCCTTCGTCACAACCTACACGACCTCCCAGTCACTGTCGGAGCTGTGTGCTGACGTCTTGTGGTTCGAAGACGCTCGGTTCAGGGAAATGATCTTCTGACTGTGCACCAGCAGACGACCATCGCGACTAACTCCCCACAGCTGATCGTCCACCGACACTGAAATTAATACAACAAATTAGTGTAACTTGTAATTTGTTACTGTACATAAAATTTACTGTGCATTTTGAGCTATATGGGAGATAAAAAAAGACTAAGATATACATTGAAGACTTTGTTGTGTTAAATTTGTATCACAATTTTAATACAAAACACCTTAAATCTTTTTATTTAAACTGTTTTCTTAAAAAGTGAAAAGAAATAAAAAAAAAAATAAAAAAAAAAATACTGTAGTTAAAAGAGAAAGGCATTGTTTTTGGACCAACACAGTGAGAGAAAAGTGGGCGTGAAATGTACCTGTGATGTTTGAAGCAGAACCTGGAAGTTTCTTCCAATAATCTCCAATATAATTGTTTTCAGATATTCCATATCGTCGATAAATTCCACCTTTCGGACACAAAGCCCAAACTCCGGTTGCACTGTTGACACAAAACATTAGTACCTGGAACTTATGTGGCTGGTCAGACATGACATACCTGATGGAAAGATGCACGGCTTCTATTCCAGTGACTAACACCCAGCTGATCCCGACGGGAAAGTCAGGAAAGACAGCCTCACGGACATAAACGTTGCCTCGGTTGTCCAGGGCCCACACCATGTACGACTCTGGACCAGCAAATACCTGTGAGAACAAGTTGAGGAAGAAATCAGAAATTTGTTTATTTTAACCAATCATATTCAAATTGGCTAGTCCTTAAACTCAGAAACTTGGGTAAATTTATGCAATGCTCAAACATAAACAAGACTTAGTTTAAATTTTAATTTGCTGGAGAAGAAATATATACATTTATCATTTCTACTAAAATATTATTTCACCTTCAATTTTTTTTAAAAAAAAATACAAGGTCTCATGTTATGAAATGCTTTCATATCAAACCTAATCTCCCTCTTGTCTGTGCCAATAACACCTAGTTCGTTCTTTGTAACTCTACTAAATTATTTTTTCTGGTTGTCTGCATTGCTTAACTCTTGAAATTGCAAATTAATAACCAATTCTGCTTAATTGAACATATATCCAGGAAAATTGATTTCACTTGAAAAAAATGACCACTAAATCTGTGGCTTTAGATAAGTCCTGGAGGGATGTCAGGGGTTGTACCTTGACGAAGGTGTTTCTCGAGACGGGCGTTCCCTCCACCGGCAGCCAGCAGGGGGAGAAGGTACAGCCGTTCATTGCGTGCGCCGAGCCGACCGCCATGAACACGGCTCCGGTCTTGTCACATGCCCACGCAGCGTCCACACCACACGACATGTGCACAAAATGTGCCAGCGGCTCTGAAAGACGTCACTCATTACAACTGACGGTATAAGAAAGCGCATGAAACTTGATAATATATTATGTTTTCAACAAAATAATTATGATACTTAGTCTTTAAAAAAAAAACTCAAAACATATTTTCTTTAGTAGAGGTCTTTATGATTCAACAGTAAAAAAAATCTCAAATCATTTCCAAAGAATCAAGTTTTAAAAAAATGCAGACTCAATGACATTTTTTCTTTTTTTTTTTTTTTTTTTTTTTACTACACAGCTTTTGCTTGATATTTTGGGGCAATTGACACATTTTGCCAATTTTATTAACGAATGAAAAGTTTCTGTTTAAAAAATAAAAAAGTAATAAAAACAGATGGATAGATGGAGTTCTAAAGCTAAGGAAAAAAAAATTAACTAATTAGAATAGAAAAAGACAACATAACAACAAAAAAAGTAGAAAATCAACTTACTGTTCACATGATACCAATATCACAAACAAAGTAGAGTAGAGAGAAAACAAAACAAGAAGAGTCACTCAAATCAAAAAACAAATCAGAGGACAAGAACAAGTATACATAATTAGCAAATAAAAAGTGCGATAAAAGCAATAATTCTACAAATAAAAAAATTACCGTTTTTTAACTTTCTGTGCTGTTTAGTCATGCATGGCTGTTTGCAGAGCCACTCACTAATTTGGGCGAGGTCAAGCTCCTTCCAACCATTGCCGACGGGGCTCGAGTCGCTGAGTCCTTGACGAATCATCACTCGTCCTGCCGCGTCCAGCACCCAGAGGGAGTGGGGTGAGGCAGCCAGACACACCACCGCCTCCCCTCCTGCAGGGGAAACAGCCTGCAACATGCACCAGCGAGTCAAACATGCTACTGAATCTGAATGGATGGATATTATATTTTATTTTTTAGCCTTAAATATAGAGTATTTAAAATAATGTAAAAAATACAGTATTTAGTATTTACTAGTATATACTATTCTATATGAGACTATTAGAATCAAAACTGAATAAGCAAAATTTGTATTTAACACAATAACATATACATCAAACATCTGTACTATATTGAACATATATATCGGTCACATATCAAGATGAGAACAGGAAAATATGTAATTTCTACCAAGGTTAATATTGGCAGATTAGACGCTATCATTATGATATAGCTATAACAGAAATGTAAATATCCAGTATTGAAACTGACTTGTATACAAACAAATGCTCACATGGAACGTTGAGGAGCTGGGCCTGGCACAGTAGAGCTCGCCTGCTGCACTGAGGAACCACTGCTGACCCTTGTCCTCGAACGAGCCCTCCGCAGTGACACATGACCAGCGCTCGAACTGCGGCAGCTGCAGCGGACTCAGCAGCTCCCAGTGGTGACCTGCACATTACCAGTTAGACCAGCAGGCAAACAAGTCTGGCAATACAACGTACCAATGAACTCCGTGTTGTTCATGTAGACACAAGTGGAAGTCTTGGAAGATATCCAAACTGATTTCTCTGTGGCAGCAATGATTGGTTCAGACTGAAAAATACAGAAAAATGCTGAGATAATAGGTCTGTTCGTAAATACACAATCAGAAAGAATCGATTATTTGTGATGAACCTTCTGTGCATGAAACATAAGGTTCATCACAAATAATTGATTCTTTCTGATTGTGTATTTACGAACAGACCTATATATTATTAAAAATATTATGATGCAATGTAGTACTGACTCTGTTCTATGTAAATATTATAACCCTGTGGTTTATAATTATACAAATAACTATAGTTGTATAAAAGTTGCAGCAAACTATGTTATACTGTATATATAAGATTTTCTCTTTTACCTGATTCTATTAATTTTTGCAATTGCTAATTATTTCACAGGTCTGTTTATATCAAAAATAGAGATTGAAATTTGACTCTGTGATGCTATCATTACATATTTCATCATCTAAATTACTAATGTAATTAAAAGATTGTAGAAAAATTCTTATTCTTCTGCAACTCTACAGAAAGACAATGTTAAAGAGTCAATTTTAAACCCTGTTTTTTATTTAAAAAGGTTGAGAGTTAGTACATAAAAAAATTAATAGAATCAGGGGCACAAGAGAAAATATTATAACGTCAAGGTGCTAAGATGCTTAATTCAATGCCTCTCCCTTTTGTTTTGTAATTAATTTCTAAATTTTTATATAATTCTACTGGGCAGCCTACGTTTCTTAATTGTTTATGCTTCTTATTGGTTTTATTTTTGTAAATATTGTATATATCTGCTTTTCTATGTTCTTGTTTAATTAGGTGACTAGACACTGTATAGTGATTTGGTTGTTTTTGCAGCCGTTTCTATTTGCCCCATAGGCTCACATAATTTCTCTATCTTTTATTGTATTTTCAGCCTATGAAAGATTTAATAAATAAATGAATGAATGAATGAATGAATGAATGAATGAATGAATGAATGATTGAATGAATGAATGAATGAATGAATGAATGAATGAATGAATGAATGAATGAATGAATGAATGAATGAATGAATGAATGAATGAATGAATGAATGAATGAATGAATGAATGAATGAATGAATGAATGAATGAATGAATGAATGAATGAATGAATGAATGAATGAATGAATGAATGAATGAATGAATGAATGAATGAATGAATGAATAAATAAATAAATAAATAAATAAATAAATAAATAAATAAATAAATAAATAAATAAATAAATAAATATTTCTTTAAGAAAATAATACAGTAATTTCTCTTACCTGTTGACTTAGATTCTCCATTATTTTACTTCTTAAATTTTCTAATGGCGACGTTTGTTGAAAAATATAGTTACTAACAAGAACCTACAAAGAAAAGTAACATAATTAATACATCAGCCTCTCACTTCCCCACCTCACAGTCTCACCTGCCACCAGAACGGACTTTGTTTGCCACTCTCCTCTGTTGTGATGACGGCGTCACACGAGAAGAAGATGTTGTACTTTCGGTCCACCACCCAGCCGATGGCGCCACTTGTTGCATCTCTCCCTGGAGACAACACTGCCTCTACGACCGGCTCCGAGGCTGGGGTGGAAATTCTCAGCCAATGAGAGCCAGTCGGCTGCTGCTGAGTGACCCCGGCACGCTGCCACAGTTGTCCGCAGCCCGCAGTAACCACCCAGACGGCAGCGTCAAGGCACGTGACTCGAGCCACCGGGAAGTCACTTGGGATGCTCGTCACACATTCTCCAGTAGCTCCTGATGAGAGCAGTATATGTTGTTAATACACGGCAAGGTACAGAGTTAGTAATAAAAACAAAGTGATTGCTACAGCTTGTCTATACTGTCCTGTTGTACAATGAGTAGAAAGAAATTTAACGAAAGAACATAAATAAATTGACTTAATTTACTGAAAAAATATTACAGTAAAGATTTTATAAACAAATTCATTCATCATAGGGGGAGAAAAGCAAACCTTTTAAAAAGCACAGTCATTACATTTTGAATACATAAGCCTTGTTGGTTATTCCTGTTCTTTCTTTTCTTTAAATAATATATCACAACCTTAATAATGGTTTACTTTCTTTAAATTTGATTAACTGAATTGAATAATTATTTTTTGTAATCTACTGTGTATACCAAAAACAATAAAAGGTTGCCAAGTGTTACCATGGTACTGCAGAGAACAGTCAGCAGTGACAATCCACGCCGCCCCACTGGCTGTGACTGCCAAAGCCTTGACGCCACGAGCCTCCTGACTCCACTGCTGCTCCACGAAGGGGTTGGCTGCCCTCTCTGTGGGCTCCGGCCTGAACGCCACCCCGCGGTGCACTCGCCAGGCCGTGTGGCCTTCGGGAGTGAGTCGAACCTCCTGTGCTCGCCACTCACTCTCTCGCCACTGCAGACCCCCCATAGAGTCTCCTGCAAACGTCAGAGTTAACGTGGGGATGTAGAAAAAGACAACTAGACCCGAATCCAAAGTTCTGAGTTTGAAATAAGTAACAGTTTAATTTTGACATTCTAAGACAAAATTTTACAATCAAGATTAAACAAAAGATTTTTTCTCTTCGTTACAAGATGACTTACCAAGGGAACTGTAGCGAACCATATCATGGGCTCCAACACAGCACACATGTTGTTTGCTCACTGCTATGCTGCTGACAGGCTCAAGAAGGCTGAACTGAACCCAGCTGCAGCAAACATAAGATCATATAAGAATGAATCATCATCATAGCTAATTAAAAACTAAAATTTATGTTCTTGTTGTTTGACGGTAAAAAATTTGAAGCAGAGTTAGTAATAAAGTTAGTCCACTAAATATTGACTGCAAGTGAACATAGTACTATATAAATGTTAAACTTAATACTTCTAAATAACTTCTAACTTCAAGGGACACAAGATTCTGTACCTTTCATTACTTCTTTCATCTTTATTCTATGTATTAGTTTTCTTGGAAATATTTAATACAGTATTGTGTAACACATGTAATATTATGTAATATTTTTTTCTATCAAAAATTATCACAACTTAAAACAAAATATGCAACCTAAATGTTTCAGTCATAAAAAAATATTCAAGGACTCTCACCGGTCCAGCTTGTCTACGTTGGACGGCTGCAGGGGATGTTTTCCGGTCACGGGCAGCAGGGTGGAGGTGTTGGTCTCGAGGCTGGGGTGGCTGGTGCTTGTCGACATGGAATGCTCCCTGCGAGACCGCGCCGCACTGGGCAGCGTAGAGCTGTCGTAGGTCGTCTTGACCGGTCTGGCCTCTTGTGCCAGCGACAGAGTCAGAGAGGCAGCCTTGTTGTGCTGGCTGCTTGATAGCCCGAGGTCTACTTTTGTCAAGGTCAATTTTGATTCAGGTTTTGGCTCTTCATTTTTTTCTGGTTTTGGCTCTTCATTTTTTTCTATACACATCAGGTCTCCTAGAACCTAAAAATAATATTTATTTATTACATTGATTGATTAATTGATTTTTTAATTGTCTTTAAGAAGCTTTCATACAGTCATATTTATAAAATACATAAATAAAGTCTGTTTATCATTGCAAATGAAAAAAAAAAAAAAAAAAAAAAATCTGTGTCTCATGAAAAAAAAAAAAAAAAAAGTTTATGGAGATTGAAATTT
The DNA here is from genome assembly GCA_949825025.1 of Siphlonurus alternatus. Lineage (NCBI taxonomy): Eukaryota > Metazoa > Arthropoda > Insecta > Ephemeroptera > Siphlonuridae > Siphlonurus > Siphlonurus alternatus. The sequence goes on from OX463779.1 coordinate 42,164,677, forward strand.
GAATTGATATAACCTAAAACAATTTGTCTACCAGGATTGAAAGTTCCTCTTCCAATTGTTATTATTTTTTTGTATGTGTGTGTCAGAGTAAACAAATTTTGAAATGTACTATCGATACCGTTTGCAATACAATTTTGATACTTCATTCAGAACTTATTTAACACAATAATAAAGTAATAACGGCAGGGTTCTCCCAGCTGTCTACTAAGACTCTCACCTCAGCCAGCTTGGACTCTTTCTCGGCCACGTCTCTCTCGATAGAGTCCGGACTGCGCAGGTCTGGCAGGGGGAGGGGCTGGCAGGGGGCGCCACCCAGCGTGTCGTCCGAGGAGGGGGAGGGGGAACGACCCCGCACCCAGTCGTCAGAACCCTCCGCAGAGAGGGCACTGGCGGAGCTCATGGTGTCTGAGCCAGACTCTGTGCCTGCAAATCAACCCGAAATTCAGTATTTCCAAGCAAATAGAAGCTTCAAATCAGCTGATTTCAATCATCAAATATTGCTGTGATGTTCAACCCTGCCTTTGTAGGCACCGGGTTACATCAGTTTTATACAACAACACAACAATATTTCAGTGCAGAGCTCCCACTTAACCTAATTAATAATACTACACTGGCTTCTCGATTTATTCTAAGCCTTGGTCAAACTAAAAAAAACTCAAGGAAGAACTAATCCTCAGTTCTGTTCTAAAAACTAGAACAGCATGGTTTTGGAACATTTATTTTTTTTTTTTCAAACTCAAAATCCTGGAATAGAATGCATTTTCAAATTAAAGTTTAGTAAAATTACTGAGTTTTTTTTTATATATATATTATGGCTTATGGAAAAAAAATCATATCTAAGTAAACCTCTATTGAAACATAATTTAAAGAAATCAGATGTGCAGTAATTCAAACAACGAAGATTTCCAACAGAAAGTTTGGGATAATTTTGAGATGATAGGTTCAAAGATATACATTTTCATACCAGATATAAAAGCAGGTTTCCGACTCTTCTTTTTTCTACGTGTGCGAGCTGGTTTGAAAACAACTTCTTCAAATTCTTGCTGTCCAATGGAGTCAAGAAGGTGGCGGGACGTGGAGTTGTGGTACCCCGGTGCACTTGCTCTCCGAAATCTGTTCTGTTGGTCTTTATGAATCTTGGAACCACCTAGTTGCAAGTCAAGATCTGAAAAATACAAAAACTCTCTCATGAAATGTACAGTAAATTTCTGCATTGGTCAATAAAATTTGTAAATTAATTGTAAGAAAAATGCATATATTTATTATATACAGTATATATATATATATATATATATATATATATATATATATATATATATATATATATATATATATATATATATATATATATATATATATATATATATATATATATATATATATATATATATATATATATATATATATATATTAAATCTGAGTTTTTGTATTTATGAATGTCAGGAAAAGAGGAAAAACTGACCCCTTCATATCAATGAATCAATTAGCATTATTTTTCATCACTAGAGAGCAAAAAAAAGTCACATTTTTTTACAAAAATAGGCGCCTAAAAATTAGTCAACTTTTTTTTTTTTGAAAATAGCCTTAAAAAAAGTCGCCTTTTTTTTTGGAATAGTCAACAAAAAGTCACTTTTTTTTAGAAAAGGCAGAACACAGGCATTTCAAAAGAATTTTCGAAAAAAAAAACTTTTAATTAGTTTTAAAAGATGGTACATCCATTGATGGCATGCATTGTTAAAAAAAGATTTTTCTGTGTTTAAAATTCTGATATTTCTGATGTGTTTGTGAGTTCTATTTTTTTACATTTCTTTAGTAGTTGCTATTGACGATTTGAAAAAAATAGCTGAAATGCACCAAGAAGTGTAAAAAAGTCACAAAAAAGTCACATTTTGCCAAAATAGTCGCAAAAACAAAAAATAGTCTAAATAGTAATTTTTTGTATAGGCTTATCTTAATCTACTTCCAGAGATCGGTGGACATCCTAAATAACAACAAAATAGTCCTCATATGCACAAAAAGTCGAAATGACTTTTTTCCGCTCTCTATTCATCACGTAATGTTTCAGTATGATATTTTGCAAACCATAAAAAATATAGTTCAAAGTACATATATTGCATTAATACTCAGGCATAAAGGAACTGACAATAAACTGTAAATATTAATTTGAAAATCAAAATAGCCTCCTCTATAATTTGGTAAATAAAACAACATTAATGTACGTACCTCTCTCGTTGAGAGCAATAATTGGAGGTAGTTCGAGGGCCTCGTCAGCTGTTAGCACTCCGCCCCCTGGCTGGTGTGAGGGGGTGGGGGGCATTGAGGAGGGGGTCAGCCGAGACAGCAGCTTCTGGAAGGGGATCTTGTTGGTGAATTCCCTCAGAGAGGACACTGCAGTCGCAGACAAGTGGCTCTCGGAGGGGGACAACAGCCTCTCACCTCCGTTGACACCTGCAGACATGTTGAAACACAATTACCATCAGAGATGTATATGAAGAAGCAATGAGGAACATCATCTCACAAGATAATTTGTTATTTCAGGAATAAAGTTGAATGACAGCAAGAAATTTGTTAGGAATTTGACAGTGATATGGTTTTGGAGTTATGTACGTTAATTGGTCACAGAATTGGAAAAAATGCAGACTGTGGGTATATCAATATTTTTTCCATTCACCTCTTATCTTCCTTTTCCCCCAAAATAAAAAACATTAAAGGCATACAGGCCTCAAATTACAAATTAGACAGTCAGCAAGTGGGTTTAGAGTATATAATCAACATTCGCATCATTTTTTTCCACGCGTGATGCATCCGTGCGAAGTCGCAGTTCAAAGTAAGAAATTTAGTCCTTGATGACGTCACGAAGTCCTTGATGACGTCACAACTCAATGCTAATCAGTGCTAGCTGTGAGTTGTGACGTTAGCAAGGACTTTCTTTACAGCGCGACTTTGCACAGACGCACCGCGCGCAGGTAAAAATAATACGAATGTTGATTATAAACTTGAGCAACACTTAATGTCTGTCTAATTTGTAATTTGAGGCCTGTATACCTTTAAAGGATAAACCCCCTACCCATTCTTCAATTTTTTTTTTTTTTTTTTATAATGCCAAAATTTTATACATAGTGATGATTTGTTCATAAATAACAAATCATAACGCTAAACAAGAAATTTAAATAAATACAGTAAAAACTTGTTATTACGTTAAGTCAAAGGACCCAGGAGATTAGGTTTACCTTATACCAACGGTATTACCTTATACAGTATAGAGTTTTTCCTATCCACCCAATGCTAATTATTTTTGTAGGGACCACAATGTCCTTTACTCAAAATTGAGTTTTACCTAATAAAAAGTTGCATAATAACAAATTTTTAATGTAAATACTGTACAGTATGGTGCAGTAGTTATAGAAATGACAATAGAAATATACAGTATCCTACAATGATACAGATGACAGTATGTCATTACCTGTGGCAGCTGAGCTGGTCTGGCTGGCAGGCTCTGGGGCATAGGCGAGTCTGAGGACGCTGCGGCTGCCCTCCAAAACGAAGATCTCATCTCTGGTGGTGGCGACGTCCAGCACCCCTCGCAGCTCGTCCGCCGTGGCCAGCACCGAGATGGCCTGAGGGTCAAGGACGTAGAGCGTGTGGCCACACGACGTGACCAGCAGGCGCTCGCGGAACACCGCCAGCCGACCAAACTGCTGAGAATGGGTGGGCGTGTACACTTTGACCTCCTGCAACATTCATACATCATGTAGATTTTATTTATTTAAAATTTTCACAAAGACACACCCCTATGAGCTTGAGGTGGGGTAATGGGTAGGGATAAGGGAGAGAAAGGATGTGGCTTTTATGACAAGCAAAAAATTCATTTTCATAAGAAAAAAAAAAAAAAAGCTTTTGAAGGAAAAATATTTCTTGAACAGTATACAATATCTTATAATACTGTATATATATGTATTATTTTAAAGAACAGTAATTTCTGAAGCAAGTGAAATATGCAAGAATTTAGTGCTGTGGAGGTCAGCCAAGGTAATAATGCTGCTGGCTTACCCTGTGAGGGATATGGAGTCATGTTAGGTATGTAGTTTAATCAAATATAAAAATAGACTATTTTAAAATTTTAGCTAGAACTTCTCTTTTTTTATGCAAATATATTAAAGTACTGTACCTCCCATTTTGGACAAATCTACATCCTTAGAATTGAAAATAGTTACTTACTTGATCAACCAAACACAACAATGTCAGGTACATTTCTCACCTTGTTGGCTCCCTGGACCGGCAGACTGTCGCTTCTTGAGAGACTGCGAGATCGGAGAATGTGAGGAGGGGCGGGGTTTATCAACTGCACGTGGACCCTGGGCCGCACGAGCGCCTCCTGAATATCAACAGTAATAAATTAAAGTCAGGCAATTAATACTGAGCCTTGTCTATACTAAATATTTAAATCTTATGGAGTACATATTTTTGTTCAAAAATTGAATAAATGAATGAACAAATGAACATAAATAAGCACATAATGGACAACCTACATGATTTTTTTTTTTTATTTTTTTTTTTTTTTTGCAAAAATGAATAGATGATACCACGTTATGCTATTATGATTTTTTTCAGAATTTGTTGTGTTCCAGAACTATTTTAGAAAAATTAGGAATGTTCTGAAAGTTCTGTTGCACCTCTGGATCCTTAATAAAAAGAATAGGGACTAAACACCGATTAATGCCTCCAGGGGGTCACACTTTCAACAATTTTTTAAAAATACTTTCTGCACTAAAAAAAATATATATTATATATATACGTATGAAAAAAATATAATTTGTCACCTTCTATTCATTTCTGCAATAAAAAATTTAATGCAGGTTGTCCATTTTTTTTTTTTTACATAATTATGGAATTAAAGCGACCTTGTCTCACCTTGAAGATGAGAGTTTGGTGCACGACCCCTAGTCGGTCAGCCACCCAGACTCGTAGGCCTGGCCGACACGAGTACACCAGCTGTTCGTGTGGCAGGCCCGACGGACCAGAGCAGAACGTTGCTCCCAGGTGTCCCAGGCTAGTGAGAGAATAATTTGAGGGAGCTGCGTGAAATTTACATGCTAGGTCGGGTTAAATTCAGTCACTAATGAATAACAACAGGGTTCAAGCATCAAAACATAAAATAAATATTACACATAACTTTTTAATCATAACTGAATTTTAATATTATTATTTTTTTTCTTTCAATGAAAGGCATAAGAAACAGTGACTAAACTAATGAAAAATTTAAAATGTGACATTCAAAAATTTCCTTTCCATATTTTTTTTAAAAAATAGGGTCCACCCTATAACAGAAAATTGGGGGAGGGGGACAGTAGACATATTTTTGCTGTTGGAAGGTATAGACTCACGCTTTCCTCTCCCGCTGTCCGACCTGTGCCACCTGGTGAGGTTCGTCAGGGTGACATAAGATGGTGCGCAGGAGGGAGGAGACGAGCAGCAGTTGCTGGCTGTAGCTCAGCTGTACCACCTCAAACTTCTCGTCGAGCAGCTGCGACGATTTGCTCAGGTGCTGCAACGAGACAACAATGGAGTATCAACCTCAAATTTGTTTATAGCAGAAATGGATAGAGGATGAAAAGTAATGTTACTCTGATTTTTTTCAGATTTTTTAGGGACCGGGAAGTATTGCTAAAAAGTTTTGGCGAGGTCAGATTTGAATCCACGTCCCTTTTGGGTCCTATCTTTTATTAAAAGAGGCGACAAGAGGCGGCACTTTTTCTGCACTTTCAATAATTTTTAAAAAATAGTTGCCGGGCTCTAAAAAATCTGAAAAAATCAGAGTAGCATAACTTTGTACCCTCTATCCATTTCTGCAATAAAAAAAATTTTGGTCGGTACTCCATTACATTAACAGGTCAGCTCTAAATAATGGTGATTAGTAGACCTTAAATAGTCTACAATTTTTTGTACTCAAGTTCCTTATCTGTTACAAAGTCAATCAAGTAAGGAAAGTTTTAACTTTGAAGTAATTCTCAAGGAGCATGCATATTATGGCAGATCAGAATAATATTAATACATGGTAGTAGTATTTGTTTATAGAGGCTTCAAGTGAGTGCGCTGCGCAACTGTTGTCGCTAAGGTCCATCTTGCACTTGAAAATGAAGCAAAGTGTTTTTTTAACTTTTCTCGGTTATAAATCAAGTAAAAAATCTAAATCTTGAATTATCTACTGTATTTTTCAGTTTGGACCTAAGTTCCGTAAAGGAATTTTCCCTAAAAAATCTTATTCCTAGTGAAAAAACGAATTCACGTTTTTTTTTTTTTTTTTTTTTTTTACATAGGTTTGGTATAGCGGGTGGGAACACTGAAAAATCAGCTGACTTGAAGCCTCTATTGGAATAAATGCAATCCAAAACTTATTAAAATCAGGGGTGGAGATAAGGAGGTGATTTTCAGGGTTACTTTCCCTTCCCCTTCTTTGAGTCATTCAGTATAGAGCAGCATAGGCATAGCCCACTCCTCAGAAATTTTACCAGACATCAACTCCCTCAACTCTCACTTTTTTCTTTTCCAACATAAATTTAAAAGTCGGATATATTTTTTTATCTTTCCATACTCTTAAGTTACGGTAGTCATGACCACATGAGCTATACTCACCATGTAGAAGTCTATCTGTGTGAGCACCACCAAGCCATTCTTGTCCCCGCTGAATAACTTCATGCCATTCAAACTCCACTCGACAGCTGTGACACTCGACACATGGAGGCCAGAAACTGTGTACCTCTCAACCTGCAAAATACATGGAAACAATGTGATATTGTACCCAAATAAATATTTGTAGTATAAAAATGTTCAGATCTATCAAAGTAGAGGTCTGCACAGGCCTGGGACTGGCTTGTGCCAGGCATTGACAGTCTGCAAATTTTCAACAACGACTTTTTTTTTTACTAAAAAGAGAAAGAAAGGAAGGAAAAAAAGAGCAAAAATAAAAAGGACATTGAGTGAGCCGAGGTTGAACCACCGACGGGCCAAGAGCCAGGCCGCACTGTGAAACAGGTTCCATGGGCCGGGCGCAGTAGCCACTGCAACGGTTCGGGCCTCAAAAATCTGACTAGAGCAGATCTCTAGTACAAAGCTCTTTACCTCTTATTACATGGAATGAAAACCATACCTTAATTTGCTGTGGTAAATAATCAAATCTTCCCCCTCCCCCTTGTCTCCTTGCAAAAACACACACAAAAAAAAAAAACTGTCTAATTTGCTGGTGCTGCAGCTTCAAGAGACAAAGAGATTTGGGTGTTAGAGGAGTCCAGAGCCTATCCATCTCAAAAAAGTCTAAGTTAATTAAGTTATGCGGCAAAGCTAGGCCACAGAACAAAGCAGAAATAAAGTCCATACCGATCAAGGTATACATAAATGTGATGACAACATGCCTGTTTGATCTGAGAGGGAAGGACGGTTTCCCCCGGAGTGATTTTCGGTACTTGAAACACGGTGACGTTTCCGTTGTGGCTCCCAGCCGCTACCATGAAGTCGACGGTTGACACAGCTCTGACGCATGTTATTACGCTGGAGTTGTCCTGCAATGTCAACATACATAGTGAAAATTCAAGCAGAAAAATACCTAGTACCTTTGGTCTTCATTTCAGAAGGTAAATTTTGCATTTATTACAAGATTCACATGGAAAATGAACGTTAAAACAATTTTTGTTTCTTAATTACTGCAGTAAACTGTTTTACCTTTATCTCATAGAATAAAGGACTTGAGAAAAGTGCTGCCAATGTCACAGCTTTTCTAGAGTTCTTTACTTACCTGTGCGATAAAGGCAAACTATTTCAGGTTGTCTACTTGCACCACTCGTTAGTGCATATAAATATGACATACAGTACAAATTTACCGACAGGGGACTTAACAGTGTCTTGTTGTTTACATCATATCGGCAATGATGTGTATTGAATTTGTGGAGTGAGGATCAGTCTTCTTATCATAAATACTTTGATGCCAAACGTCATGTGTAACATTACCCATAAGCCTGTGCATATAGACACTAGCTACTAAGTCCCCCGTTTGGTGCAAATGCGTACAGCGCTAAATATAGTACAGTATGCATATTCTGTTTATATATGCATATACTGTATTATAATATAATGCATGCTGTGACCTGTACATCATCGTACACAATGTTTGCATATGATATGCATAACATATGCATTCATGTGATTGAACTGTTTTAAAGTAAAATTATCATACTTTCTGACCATATTAATATAAGAAGTTAATTAATTATGCATAATAAATCATATCATACATACTGTACAGTATATATGCATATGTACTCTGTATGTACTGTAATTTCCACTTTCCTTCTATCTATGCATACCTCACATCGAAGACGTTGTAATTCTTCTGTTCTTCTATTATACCAATATACAAGACCTACATTAGTACCTACAGCAATAAAATCTGAGAGAGCATCAATACATGTAAAATTTAAATCTTGAGTGAAAAGTCCCTTCTGTGCTTTCTGTGGGATTTGCTGGAGAAAACTTGTTAAAGGAGACCATTCTCGTAAAATACCTTCAAACGGTTCATCCATATTAATTGCATGTGTTATTTATAAGAGAAATCTATTTTTAATACAATAAACTATGCTTTATTTCCTCAAGAATCCTCACTGGTTGACGTTTCACAAATTTGCAATCTACAGAACAGCTGTTCGTGTTGTTTTATTTCTTGTGATGCGGGTTGCATTTTTTTCCCCGCGTGCTATTTCGTGGAATTTTAAGTTTTAAAGGGTAAGGTAAAAACGCCACCAATGTTAAAAAAAATCCCTCTCACAAAAATTCAGAAAAAAATTTAAAATGTTCTCCTCTACACCCCCTATCAGTAGCTAAAATATCAGGTATACAAATACGATCTAGTTTTTGAGTTATAAATTTTTAAAGTTGACTATTTTAACCTCCCATGTTAAATTGGTCAACTTTAAAAATTCATAACTCAAAAACTAGATCGTATTTGTATACCTGATATTTTAGGTACTGATAGGGGGTATAGAGGAGATCATTTTAAATTTTTTTCTTAATTAATATATAATTATAGTTTTGCTGCATGGTTTTGAGTCATCTACACGTCAAAAGAACGAAAACAATTTATACGAAAATATAATTAACCGAAATGGAAAATGCCATGTGCGAAAATGCATAATAATAATATATATATAAATAATATATATATATATATATATATATATATATATATATATATATATATATATATATATATATATATATATATATATATATATATATATATATATATATATATATATATAACAAAACTTAATTAAAAAGCACGAAAGCATATATATATACAGCGAAAAAATTTTAGCCGAATTCAATCATCACGAAAACCATTTGGCCGATAGTTATTTGAACGAATTGGAAAACAACGAAAGTAAATTAGAACGAAAACATTCAAAACGAATTAAAAAATTCACGAAAACGCCGCAATTTGGCCGAAAGTTATTTGAACGAAAACATTTTAGACGAATAAAAAAACGCAAAAAAATAACGAAAACAATTTGACCGAAAGTTATTTGAACAAAAAGCATTTAATTAAGACGAATCAAAAAAAGAACGAAAACAATTTGGCCGACAGTTATTTGAACGAAAACATTTAAAACGAATGGAAAAATCACGAATATGCAATTTGAACGAACGTTATTGGACCGAAATAAAAAACACCGATGAAGAAAAATATTAATAAAAAATTATAACAATTAATTATTAAAAAAAAAAAAAAAAAAAAATTGTAAATTAAAAAACGAATGCAATAAAGAAGTATATATATAATACAGACTGAGCCCTGAGCCAGAAATGGTGTCCCGAACATGATGCTAAAATTTGGGCACGTGAACTTATTTGAGCTAGAGCTAGAAATATGAAATTGGCATATGTAAATTAAGCCAAGCCGGGTTCCAGATTCTTTTGACATATGTGTACGTACGTGTTAAACAATTTTTAAAATTAATATTTCCTATAGGAAATATTAATTTTAAAAATTAATATACGACCGTTTTAGAGTTTGATTCACGATTTGCATTTCTTCCTTATCATATGGGATTTCCATGTTAAATTAAGTTGATAGAAAAATTTTAGCCGGTTAAATTGCACCAAAATTAGTTTTTAAGGTTTTCAGAGAGCACGTTGAATTTAATGGTGTAATTTAAAAAGTGGTGAAAACAACCCCTAATGAGATAATGATCCTTACTACATGAAAAAAATGATGCCATCAAAATTTTGATTATATATATGCCACTGAAACGGAATTATTTTTTTACCCCCGCAATCTTTGAATTTTTTGAATCCGCGGCGAGCAAGTTAACGATTTAATTTTTAGGGGTGAGGAAACACCATTAAATATACAGCGTGCTCTGAAAACCTTAAAAACTAATTTTGGTGCAAATCGGCTAAAATTTTTCTATCAACTTCCCATATATAAGGAATAAATGCAAATCGTGAATCATCCCCTAAAATGGTAGAAAATATTAATTTTAAAAATTGTTTAACACGTACATGTCAAAATTAAGAATCTGGAACCCTTGGCTTTACACGTATACCAAATTTCAAATTTCGATCTATTATAGCTCAAATAAGAAATAAGTTAACCTGCCCAAATTTTAGCATGCATGGGTTCGGAACACCATTTCTGGCTCAGTCTGTATAATTATATACTTCATTATTGCATTCGTTCCAATTTACATTTTTTTTTTTTTTTTAAATGTTGTTATAATTTTTATTTTTTATTAATATTTTTCTTCATCGGTGTTTTTTATTTCCGGTCCAATATGCATAGCGTACGTTCGTTCAAATTGTATTCGTGATTTTTCCATTCGTTTTAAATGTTTTCGTTCAAATAACTGTCGGTCAAATTGTTTTCAATCTTTTTTTATTCGTCTTAAGGTAGAGATAATATGTATCAGCTGGACCAATGCTAAAAAAATCCCATTCATAAAAATTATGAAAAAAATTTAAAATGTTCTCCTCAACATCCCCTATCAGTAGGTAAAAAATCAGGTATACAAAAACGAGCTAGTTTTTGAGTTATTAATTTTTAAAGTTCTCTAATTTAAAAATTAATAACTCGAAAACTAGCTCGTTTTTGTATACCTGATATTTTGCCTACTGATAGGGGATGTTGAGGAGAACATTTTAAATTTTTTTCATAATTTTTATGAATGGGATTTTTTTAGCATTGGGCCAGCTGATACATATTATCTCTACCTTAATAAATGTTTTCGTTCAAATAAAACTTTCGGTCAAATTGTTTTCGTTATTTTTTGATTCGTCTAAAATATATATGTTTTCGTTCAAATAACTTTTCAGTCAAATTGTTTTCGTGGTTTTTGTATTCGTCTTAAATGTTTTCGTTCAAATAACTTTCGGTCAAATTGTTTTCGTGCTTTTTGAATTCGTATTAAAATAATTTCGGTCTAATTTACTTTCGTCCTTTTTAATTTCGGTCAATTAATTATATATATATAATACTTAATTCGTACAAATTGTTTTCGTGATTTTTGTTTTCGTTATTATTTTGTTTCGTGTTAATTTAATTTCATGGTAAATGATTTCGTTTATATTTGTTTTCAATATAATTGTTTTCGGGATAAAGTCAGTCGTTGAAAATGCTTTCGTGATTTTTGTTTTCGTTGTTTTGACGTGATACCCTGATGTCCTGTCAAATCAACTTAAATATTAACCGCTGCTAAAAATTAATTTTCATTCGTTTTGTGCTGCCATCTATAACAAAACTATTTTTGGTTGTCTCGCGCCATCTCGTGATCATATTCAGAAACTTTTCATTTCATTGAATGAGTGAAGTTGAGGTCAGACGTCAGAAAAGTTATCAGCTCCGTTTCATTCATGAAACTATCATTATCGCAAGTGAAATTTAGACAAGGTATTTTTCTGGTGATATGTTATAAAAATTGAATAGTTGAAACAAGTGTTATTTGTGATAAATAATGAATATTATAGAAAATATAGTGGTTTTAAAAAATCTACCATTCTCTTGCAAAACAGGATGCGGTGTGTGACGTGCGAACAGTTTACATAAGGTCATCTGTTATGTTTTAAACCTACGTTTTTTTAAAAAAAATGAATTTAAATTTAGTCTTTTAATAACTATTGCTACTAGTGACGTAAAGTAGAAAGCCTTATTATAGGCTAGCTATACGTGTTATAAGAAGTTCCATTCAGCTTTCAGCTGGAGAAAGAGGAAGGACGGCCATCATGGCCGCCAATAACAGAAACAGAAGTGCACAACATAAAAATATAACCTCAATATTTTCAAAACTGCATGGTGCATTCACTGATGCAATGGCACCTCCTAAATTAGCTACTGATAAAAGAACTTTAGATAAAACATGGAAACTAATGGAAAAAGTTGTCAAATTATGTCAACAGCAAAAAATGAATCTAAAAAATTCTCCACCATTTATTTTGGATATTTTACCTGATACTTATCAGAGACTTAGATTAATTTATTCAAAATATGAGGATAAAATGGCTGTTTTACATAGTAATGAACATTTCAATGTATTCATTGTTAATTTAATGAGAAAGTGTAAGCAAGCAATCAAACTATTTAAAGAAGGCAAGGAGAAGATGTTTGATGAAAACTCTCACTATCGTCGAAACCTTACAAAACTCAGTTTAGTGTTCAGTCATATGCTTAGTGAACTAAAAGCAATATTTCCAAATGGAACATTTGCAGGGGATCAATTTCGAATTACAAAATGTGATGCTGCAGAGTTCTGGAAAAACAACTTTGGAAACAGGTAACGTAAATTCATTTGTTTTTCAGCTTGAATGATTGTCTTATCGTCACTGTTAACTTCTGTTTAACTCAAAGGCCGCTAATCTCTCAGGGTTATCTTGAATGTCAACTTTCAGGCACCAAGATGGGGAATTTTAACATCTCTGAATTGGAGTTAAGGACCTTCCTAGAAGAGCAAAGCCCTTCTGTGGATCCGCCCTTGATCATAGTGTAGTAGCAAAGAAAAAATACATATTGCTTTCTTGCTGACGAGAGTGTAGGCTTGCAAGCTATACTGCCTTTGGGCTGACTGATCAACATATCAACTAAATTTATGCCGAAGCTTGAGTTTGTGCCAAGTTTTTTAGTTATCCTATGCTCAGCAAGTATGCATATGTACCAAAGGGAACATAAAATGCCTACTATATTTGCTTACATGGTATCAACAACTATGGGTATTAAATTTGTGGAGTGAAGGTTAGTTGGCGTGTCTCTTTTTTTTATACCTTGATGCCAAACGTCTTTCATAACGTCACCCATAAGACCTGTATACGTTATACATTCCCTGATATGTTAACAAGGGGTTCCATCACAAAGTTTTGTAGTAACAAAATGTCTGCAACCAGGAACCACGATGCTAGCATCTTGAGCTGTGACACACCCAGTATGCATACTTTGCAGTCAATTTTCATATCAATTTATTTTGATACAGTTTGATGTTCTATGTTAATATAAAAAAATTTAATGTGATTTTTTTTAAGTGCATTTACAGCCCCTGTATTACTGTAGTAACTATGTTCAAAGTACATTTAAATTGAAAAATAGCATTTTCAAATTATGGTGTCTTAAGTCATACACTACGTTTACATGAAGGTGTTTAATGCGTATTCGTTGACGACACCTCATAAGAATAACATTATCCGTCGTCAACGAATACACATTAAACACCGTCATGTAAACGTACTGTATATAGTTAAAATAAAGGGCTTATACAACAGTCTATGTCCAATAACTTGGCTTATACAACAGTCTATGTCCAATAACTTTTGATGTGTAATATAACAATTTACAACCTAATCATTATAATTATTATCAGTACTGATTGTGAGATGTTCATGCATATAAGTACGAAAAAATTTGTATCAAGGGGGAATTAATTCTTACAGTATATTACGATATGTTGGGAAGATTATCATATCAGCATCTGAGATAGATAAGAGCAGGTCGGCGAAGCGACTCGTAGAAACGTTGTAACATTTCTACCAAGAACTATTTACTACAGTATATAGTCGTTGCATTTCTGCAACTGACAGTTTCAAGCAGTTTGCAATAGAAGTTTCTTACGGCCCCGTTGGCATCAGTACCGGTACCCATGAAAATTTTATAATTTCCTTATCACTTTCCATATCTGTACACATCTCTTTTTACTTTTTACACTAAAACTTTTAAATAATTTATGTAGATCTGATGAAACTAGATTTTTCTTTGTTGTCTCTCCATCCTTCCACCCCTTCCCCCTTAGTCATGAATGAAATAATGAAATAGGTACTGTAATTCAGTTATTATAACTTGGAGGTTCAATTGAAATGCAGCACTGTACAGTAACGTTTTTTTTATTATTTTAATGCTGTATTGCAATATATCACAAAACCTGTGTTCAGTCTTAATTTTCTTTTTATTTACCTATGTAGAGTCACACATAATTCACATTATGAATTCACATTACATAATTCAGAAGTATATTTATTTGAATTATGCGAGACAAGAAAGTGGATACTACGCATGTAGTGAAGGTTCATCTCGTTTTTCATAAAGCATCAATAATTAATAGCTCGAAAATTGGAATACAGTATAAAATGTTTTTTTGGTTCTTATCTGAAAATGTTTTTCTTTTCATTACGAACAACGCCATGCTCTTTGTTATAAAATCGGGAACACTTGGTGCACTTGGGAACACGTTTGATTGTGAATTATCTCGGTCGAAATTTGTGCCGGGTCAGGTCAAACTTTATTTTCTCTTCCAGCAAAAACTTTGAGATATTTTGATTGCTTCTTCAGCAGCTCGATAAACGAAGATGGGATAAGTTTTGCAAGTTCCATTCATATGCCGATTGCTGGTGCCATTATTATATAGATGCTCCCGCGAGAATTTAAGATGGTTGCTTGAATTAAAGTTTAATCATCATCTGGTATTAATGAAACTAAATAATAATAAAAATGAAAGCCTCAAGTCCATTTTATTTTCTATAATGGATGAGATGTATTTTAAAAACTCATTTAAAGGAAATTTTTCGTTACCACCTTGAAATAACAATTTTGAGCTCCCCCTCTTTCAGTAAAATATTTAAAAAGTATATTAGTAATTTCAAAATTTGTGTGAAGAAGCTGCTTCAAGAAAATTATTATGTGTAAAAATCTAATACGAATGTGTTTTTTAATGATTATGGCTAGAAAGATAATTGACCAAAAAGGTAGAGATAATATGGGTCAGCTGGCCCAATGCTAAAAAAATCCCATTCATAAAAATTATGAAAAAAATTTAAAATGTTCTCCTCTACATCCCCTATCAGTAGGTAAAATATCAGGTATACAAAAACGAGCTAGTTTTCGAGTTATTAATTTTTAAAGTTGACTAATTTAACATGGAGAAACGGAACTTCCATGTTAAATTAGTCAACTTTAAAAATTAATAACTCAAAAACTAGCTCGTTTTTGTATACCTGATATTTTACCTACTGATAAGGTATGTTAAGGAGAACATTATAAATTTTTTTCATAATTTTTATGAATGGGATTTTTTTAGCATTGGGCCAGCTGATCCATATTATCTCTACCTTAAAACTCATATTTTTTTAAGTGTGACTCGTCTATACGGGAATTTCATGTTTACGTTTTGGGTAGCACGGAGATGCCCGAAGCCGCTCGAAGAGCTTCGGTATGTAGGCAGAAAACCCTAAAATCCTAATTAGGTATGCCTTGCGGGTTAACGTAACTCGCAACATCTCTTCTTTAATAGTAGTTTTGGTCGCCAAATATTTTTCTTCTGTAGCATTACTAGTAATTCTTCTTGTCACCATTTATGAAAGAAAATTCTATATTTCTAAGAAAAATGATGCGAATAAATGGATAGGTGAAACTAATTTCTAGTCTAACTTTTATACGTATCTGCTATGCCGCTGACAATGTTTTGCCTACAAAATCGTGACGTCATATTGCCTTATGAAAGAGACAATGATTATACAGTATATATAGGAAAAAATATAATTAATAATTCGAATATATTTTACAGTGCTGATTGTGAGTACTTTTTACTGTTAATTTGCACTAATTTTAACCCGGAAATGTTTAAATCGATTAAGAATGCACTTTATATTTACGATAATAATGTCATGGGATTATAATTCATTAATTATATATAATCAAGGATAAAGAAGCATTTCAATACGCCTGATGAGTTAGGGATCCTTATTAGTATAGATTTTTAGTAATATCATCTTTTCAGTGCACTCCTTCATTAAGATATAAATTACAAGAACATTATTTGGATTGCGGAGACTTTAATCAAATCAGCATCTAAAAAAAAAAAAATAATAATAATAATAACTCCATATCTTGATCTTCTTTATTTTATTTATTTTTTTTTTATTTGATCAGGTTGAAAGTCAAGTTGTCGCCTCAGAATGCAAATCACGTACTTACAAAAAAAAAAAAAAAAGATGGAACTTTGACCCTTTTGTTACAGTGAAATAAGGCTTAGAGTTTGTATTTTTTATTTAATAATAATAATAATAATATTTGTTTATTTGGGATAAATTACATTGTAGGGAATAGGGAAAAAAATAAATAATAGCAACAACATAATAACCCAAATTGGTGAATATAAAAGGCTAAGAAGCCTATACACATAGAGCGAACATTCACCACACATCAGAAAAACTGCATCGTCAAAAATTGTATATATATATATATAAAAAAATAAATATTTAACACATAAAAATTAATACATAAAACGTACAAGTCAATATCACATGATAGAATCAGACAGGCAGAGGAAATCTTACATCTTCAGGTAATGCATTGTATGCCTTTACAACTCTAGGAAACAGGGAAGACAAGTACACTGCTTTGCCCCTAGGTGTAACTAAGGAGGTCTGGCTGCTACGCAGACCAGCCCTATGCTCCTTGACAGACACACGCTCAGGACCGATCATATCTTCCAGCTAAGCACTTATTGAAAAAGGACATATCAATTTTCTTCCACTGAGACTCTAAACTAGAAATATCACACTTTATGAGCCTCTGCACACTATCATCACACGATCTATCATATCTCCCGTATCCAAGAATGAAACGGGTTGCTCTACTTTGCACACGCTCCAGATTATGCATATTAGACTGAGTGGTTGGATGCCAACCTGGCGCACCGTATAACAATAGAGGTCTCACAAGAGAATTATAAAATGTTCTTTTTGCGCTTGGCATTCCACGACTAAACCCTCTTGTCAGCATGCCCAAAACTTTGGTACCTTTTTTCCTAGCCACTTCAGTCTGGTAATTCCACTTCAAATCACTTGAAATGTTAACACCAAGCAATTTCAAAACATTATGTCCTGGAACAATTTCAGAATTTAACACATAAGGAACAACGATGGGAGCGTGAGACTTCGTCAAACGTATATGGACACTTTTAAAAGCATTTAACATCATATGATTAACACTGCACCATCTCTCAAAAGATTTTAAATCCTCCTGGAGCTTCTCAGTATCCTCTTTACACTTCACAACTTTGTACAAGGTGCTGTCATCAGCATATTGTGATATTGAAGAGGCAACAGAATTTGGAAGATCAAGCATAAACATTGTAAATAGCAAAGGTCCAATGACAGATCCCTGAGGAACTCCGGAGGTAACGTCAACACACTCAGACTCCATTCCCCCGAATACAACACGTTGACTTCTATTTGTGAGAAATGATTTTATCCATGATAAAAGATTGCCACGAATCTTCAATGCCCAAATTTTATCACAAAGTCGATCGTGAGGAATGGCGTCGAATGCCCTGGCCCAGTCTAGAGATATAACATCAACTTGCTTGGCATCCTTATCATTAAGGCCAAAGTACCATTCATCAAAAACATGAGCTAACATTGTTACACATGACCTACCAGGTAGGAAGCCATGTTGATTATGGTTTAGCAAATTATTGTCCCTGAGATGGCACAAAATTGCATCAGATACCATACGCTCAAAGCTTTTTGATACCAAGGAAGTCAGAGATATGGGCCGGTAATTTTCAATGTCCTCCCTAGGGCCAGATTTGTACACAGGCACAACCCTAGCCTCCTTCCAAGCACTGGGAACTGAACCTTTTAAAAGAGAATACTGGGAAAAAATTTTCAAAGATGGTGAAAGTGAATTTGCACATTGTTTCAAAACAACTGCCGGTATTCCATCAGGCCCACACGAAGCATCATCCCTGATACGGAGAAGGCTTTCAAAGACAGCCCTCTCCGTAACAGGGATATCAGCTAATACAACTTTTACATCAGGATTAGAAGGTGGACACGGGTTATGACTATTGCGATTGGAAGGAGAAAAATTTAATTTGAATTTAGCACTGAAAGCATTACAAATGTCTTGTGGATCAGAGAGTACCACATTATTATATTTGAAGCTTGTGGGAGACATTGATATTTGTATTTATTTATTGCACATATAGAACCGTAAGGTACAAAATGCATGTTTACAATATTTTAGTACTGCAATACCTGTAAAAGAAACATAAAAATTAAAACATATAATCATCAGTTTTATATTATTATTACAATTACAATCATACATAATATAGTATTAAATAGTATTATCTAGTCAGTCCACAATACCTGAGAAATAAAACTTTTATATAAAAAAACACATTTTTATTAATAGAAAACAATCTGAAACTAATTCTTTATTATATTACTATATTATTAAATCAATCTATTACAAGGAAAGCATTTACATTATTTAAAGCTGTTCTTTTTCTTGTTATGGCATAAAAATTGTTCTGCAGTAAAAATTCAATCAGTTTTGACCTAAACTGTTGATTACTACTAGATGTTTTAAGGTATCAGGAAGATTATTGTACAGCTTTGGGCCTAATAAATATAAGCTTTGCTTTTCTTGTTCAGATTTAGCAACATCTATATAAATTTTTTGAGAATTTCTGGTGTTATGGCCTGTTATTTTTTCATTTGTCGTAAAATTGTCAATATTTTTCCTTACAAACATTATCATGGAAAATATGCATAAACAAGGAAAATTTAGTAGGCCTAGTTTTTGCCACAAGCTATTACAACTTACTCTAGATTTTGCTCTAACCATACAACGTACAATATTTTTTTGACATTTAAATATTGAATTGTTTTGGCACTGATCTGATGATCCCCAAAGAAGTATACCATATGTTAAATTGGACTCAACATATCCATGATATACAACTTTTACATACCTTTCTAAGCTGCTTCATTGCAAAATTTACAGAATGCAGCTTCTTTTTCAAATATTCAATATGTAAATTCCAGCTGAGTTTATCATCAATTATTAAACCAAGATATTTACAACTTTTTACTAGCTTCACACCAGATTGTGCTTCAAATTGTGCTTTTGTGTCATCTGATCTATTAAACAACATAAAATTTGTTTTGCTATGGTTCATGATCAATTTATTTTGATTAAGATAAACTTGTAAGAGTTCCATAGCCTTTTTCTTATTTGCAATAAGTTCACTCAAATTTTTGCCAGTTATTAATCAAATTTTTGTGTATTACGTGGTTTGCATTCTGATCGAGGCAACGCTTTATCTTCAGGTGCAAAAATATTTTTAAGGAGATAATAGACGATAGTTGCATTTTTCTTATTTCATAGTTAGAAAATTACACATAAAATTATGCTTCATGCAGAATTTTTTTCAGATTTTTTGGAGTTTGGGAACTAAAAACTTAAAATATATATTAAAGCCTTTTTATTATATATATATATTTAAAATATCTAAATTAGGGTGGTACTACCTGATGGGGCAACCGTGATGTCATTTTCTCACGCTTTGATTGGCTGTTGATGACGTCATGGTTGTCCGATCAGGTAGTACCACCCTAAACAGATATTTTAAATATATTTTTTTAAATTGTAGTTCCCGTTCTCCAAAAAATATAAAAAAAAAATCATAAAAGCATATTATATATTATATTTTCTAATTATGAAATAAAAAAATGCAACCATTATTGTCTTTTAGCAAGGGTCGCCAACGGTGTCATTTTAATCCTCGACGAAGTTAGCGGACGTGATTATCGTCAGTGCATCAATGCTGGCAGCAGCGGGGAGAAAGGGCAAGGGGCACGGCCCCCCGATACTATGAATGGGATCAGTGTGCGTGACTCATGATAGGCTTGCTGCTGGCTCTCGAACCACTGCTGCTGATAAAGAAATGCAAACACAGTTACATGATTATTGATGTTTTTTTGTAGCATATAATATTATTTAAGCCACAGTAAGCATTATATGGATGCAGTTATATGAGTCATTCTATATATTTATGTTATCATTTCCAACTATACCACTGAATTAACGATTGATCTCACAGCAGTTACTTCGAAGAAAATTTCTTTTAGACGGAATCAAATAAGATAAATTTTAAAATTTTGACAATGCTCTAGCTTATGGTCTGAGCAAATTCAAAGGGGGTGGTTTTCTCACAACAGCTCCATTTCCGTGTTTTTTTCAATGAAATACCTCCATTGATTTCATGTTAATGCCTACAAATATAAAAGCAAGGAGTAAAGTTCGTCGCGTCCAGATGTATGTACACCTCTTGACACCACGGACACCTCCTGCTTTATTTGTAGACGTTACCACGCAGTCTATGGAGGTGTGGTGAACCAAAACTCTTTTATATTAATGAAATGAGTGCTCTTCTTACTTCTCCCAAAATTGTAAATCTGTATGTACCTCTATACATTAGACCTGCAGCTTTAGCAGGTAAGCCAAAAGTAAAGTTCGTCGTGTCCAGAGGTACACTCCATTAAAAGCCGGATCGGACTCTCTTTATTATACATGGTAATGTTCATCAAAACGACTTTGTTGGTGTCGATAATGCACGAGGAAGTGGTAGCAGCAGCCGGTCAGCACTCGATGGTGCCACGGGAAGCGGGTTTCCGGACACCACTATCAATATCCGGGTTATAGCCAGCTGTTAGTATTATTTTTAATGAAGGAACTTCCGTGTGGCATAAGTTACGAAGCTGTAAGATCCTGGCATTAATTATTTTTTATATCCGCGTTATGTTTATGAAAATATTATAATAAACGAAACTGTACAGAAATTTATCGGAATATTTTCTCTGTCTAATTATTTGTATAACCGTGTCTACAACGGCAAGTACAATATAGTCTGCAAGGGCAATCTGGTCGAATGTTTTTTTATTATATTTAAATTTGGATAGATAAACTCTATATAGTTATTTGTATTTGTTGTATTTATTTATTGCACATATAGAACCGTAAGGTACAAAATGTAAAATGTTATGGTCTGTCATGCAATTTTTTTTCAAATTCAAATTTTTATTTTAAAGATATTCTTGCAATTCTTTAAAATCGAGAAGATATTCTTGAAATTCTTTAAAATCGAGCTACAAAATTATGTTATATCATGGCAGAGATTTTATATTATACAATATAAACTCTTTGATCATAGTTATACCGGGATGGCCATGGCCTAGCAATCCATTTCAGCGTTTTACTATTACGTAGTAAGTGACTGAGGGAAATATAGAAAACTCAGTCAGAACATGGTCGGCAATTGATTAAAGCAGTGGCGTGCGGTGACATTTTAGACTAGTCAAGCAAATGAAGTAATGACACAGCGGAGGGGGCCCCGAGGGGCTAATACCCCGCCGGAGGCGCGATTTTTTTGAAAAAGGGGGCGTGGCACTCGAATTTTCATTACAGGAGATATACATAAATTATAATCATACAAACGCTCTCAATAAAATTGTTTCCTTAATTAGCTAATTGCCGTAAATTTTTAATTTTTTTTTATTCACTTTCGATCATGATCATTGATCATGGTGCATACAGCTATGCATCAATTATCTTTTTTTAGCTGTATATGCATTTAAATACCTTAACGGTGTACCTTTTCATTCGGGAATAGGGCGGCCTGCACAAACGATTTACGTTTTTTTTTTCAGTTGTGTTTCTAGCGCCAAAATTTTTTTTGTAAAAGATTAGGAATAATATTTTCTTCTTGAAGTAATTCTGCCATTTTTATAACAAAAAAAATAAAAACGTAATCATCACGCTAAAGCAATTAAATTATAAGAATTAAATTGTACAAAACACTGAGATGAAGAATTTTTTTATGCATGGCAAATTAGTGCGTTTTTATAGTCCATTAATTAAATAAAATATTGGAGAAAAGCACGAAAAAACACTTATAAAGAGCCACAAAAATCACGCACTGTATTGCTTATTATTAGTTTCCCGGAAACTAAAAACTAAACTTTGATGAGTCACTCGCGCGTGGACCCTTAAATTTTGTCCCTGATTTTTATCATTTATGCGCCATCTATTGATACACTATTTAACCAGTTGGGCGTTCCGATTAGTGCTGTTGAAAATTTTCGGATTTCGGATATTCGGATATTTTATTATCCGGATATCCGGATTTTGGAGAAATGGATATCCGGATAGTCGGATTTTCGGATATCCGGATATCCGATTATCCGTTCGAAATTTCGGATATCCGAACTCCGATCGGATTTCAAATATCCGAAATTTCGAGCGGATATCCGGATATCCGAAAATCCAGTAATCCCATCGGAATTTCAAATATTCTACAATCCGAAACCTACATTCGAATTTCGATCGAATTTCTGAATTTCAGCTTTTGCTTTCGGAAAATTTGGATATGAAAGTAAGCATGACTGTAATTAGTATAATACTGTAATTCAAATATTTAGTTTTAAATAATTGTTATGTGTATTCGCAATTGCATTGCATTTACAAATTTTCCACCAATAAATTTTTGTTAAATTAATTTGAATATTTTTAATGTAGAGGTAATAAGTTAATAACTCTAATAATTAAGCAATATAAATCATTCTAAATACTTTAAATTATAAATAGTACAAATACTACAAATATAGTATAATACAAATATACAAATCACAAAATACAACCTTATAAAGAATACTGTATTCACATCCTGCCGATGCACTGTTTGCAAGGCTAAAAATACATTCTGAGTCATTCTGACTTCTGAAAATATTCTGAATATTATTCTGATTGGTTGACTGATATTATTCAGAATGTTATAAAAATAGGGTGCTCCACTAGCTGCAGCTAACAACGCAAAAAATATTGAAAACAGTGAAAACAGGCAGGCGCGGATCCAGGGGGGGTGGGGCCTGCAGCCCCCCCCCCCGAAATTTTGGATTTAACATGTGCAATATAGGCATTTCCCCCACTCCAATTTTTTTTTAACATTGGCCTTATGAAGGCAGTCCCCCCCCCCCCGAAATTTTTTTCGGAATCCGCGCCTGAAAACACGCGCGTCTTCATATAATAAAAAAATATCAGTTATAAAGTTATAATAAGAAAATTTCTTTTATTGTAGTAGAAAAACTGGAAAACATTCAAAGTTTCAGAAATTTAGACTCGGTTATTAGTTATTAATTAATGACAATGTACTGTACTTTATGTTTTATGTTGTTATGTTTATTTGTTTATAATTATAACTTATGGTCTTTATACTTATACTTTATACTCTTTATAGTTATACTTATACATTTTATATTTATAGTTTATAATTCGTAATATATTATGTAATATTATATATATAACATGTGTATGTTTATATGTTATATAATTATAATTATATTATATATAATTTATTCATTTATTTCTCTTGTGGCTGTACATAATACAACATAGAGACAAAAAAACTGTGTATAATATATACAATTCAAAATCAGTTTCGGATATCCGGATATCCGATAATTCGAAATTAGTTTCGGATATCCGGATATCCGAAAATTCGAAATCAGTTTCGGATATCCGGATATCCGAAAATTCGAAATCAGTTTCGGATATCCGGATATCCGAAAATTCGAAATCAGTTTCGGATATCCGGATATCCGAAAATCCGAAATCAGTTTCGGATATCCGATTATCCGAAAATTCGGATTTCGGATTTTCGGATATTTTCGAATCCGGATTTCGGATTTTGAAATATCCGGATATCAACAGCACTAGTTCCGATTCCCCAGAGCCGCCATTGTACAAGCAGTGCTTGTACATTCCACAAGCTTCAGCATTTACCACCCCCTCCCCATACATTTCCTTATGAAGCTTTACGTTGGGTGGGTTTATTTACAAGCAACCAAAGTGATTGCTTATACCAGTAGAGGCGCTGCTATTGCAAGACGAAAAAAAATAAATCTCCGATTTAAATGCGGCAAAATGCTGGCAAATTTAAAATTGTTAAGAGAGAAAAAAATGCTTGTCACGAAATTTATTTTCTTCTTCTTTCTCGGTAAATTTTAGGGCAAGCATTGCTTGCATTGCTTTTATGGACCGCACGCCCCTGGATTAAAGATCTTTCGAATGCACGAGTGCATGGATTTATAATGTTTTTATCTTTAAGTTTTCGAAGAAGAAAGAACTTCAGGGAAGGAACTATAATAAGTATTATATAATAATATTATATTAATACATAATTATAATATTGTCAACTGCTACTTTAATATTTTTTACAATTAAATAAAAAAAAAAGCGGTAACAATTTTTTAAAATTAAAATATTGTGACTGACGTTTCTCTATTATACGTTATAACAGGCCTTGTAACATGATGTATTTTGTAACAGTAACGAGCACGGTCTGATGTAATAATACATTCTCTTATCAAGTTCCTTGATGATGTGTCAACCACTGTTTTGTCGTTAATTAAAAAAAAACACAGCTAATATTGTCTCCAATTATTACATTTATTAAGGATTAATGTCACCATTGCTCAATATTTTTGTATGGTAAACTGAATTTTTTTTTAGTTCATCATGAACTATTATGGAGTCTGTGCCATAAAATAAGAAAAACAAAATAATTAATAGTTTGCTCACGTAGAAAAACAACAGCAAATTCGGTGTAGATTTTAAGGTATAGAGATAACACGCCCAATGTTAATCAAAATCCCATTCATGAAAATTATATAAAAAAAAATTAAAATGTTCTCCTTTACATACCTTAAGCCGGTATTACACGATACAATTATTCTAACTATTGCATACAATTTTTCCGTACAAGAAAACTTGAACTCAATTTGTTTGTATGGAGATGAAATTTTCTTACAAGGAAAAATTATATGCAAAATTGTGTGGTGTAATACCGGCTTTATCGGTAGATCAATTTCGCGTTATTAATTTTTAAAGTTGAGTTGACTAATTTAACATGGAAGTTCCATTTCTCCATGTTAAATTAGTGAACTTTAAAAATTAATAACTCGAAAATATAGCTCGTTTTTATAAACCTGATATTATTTATTTATTTCACCCAAAGTACAAATACAAAATATATTACAAAAATTAGGGTGCGGATTGCAACAAAGCACCGATGGCACTATTTCACTAAAAAGTGGTTACAATCCTTTTTATAACTACTGAAAAAAACAATCATTAGCTGTAAGCTTGTGTCAAAATAAATGTGTAATCATAAACTATTTTTACAAATATAGTGTTTCTTTAAAACACTAGGAAACTGTGTTTCAGAACATTTCTTGATAGGACCCGGAAGCCGATTCCACTCATCCACGGATCTTATTACAAAGCCATTTTTGTAACGATCAATTCGAGCCTTTGGTGGAATGAGCCGAACTGCCCCGTCTTGCCCTCTAATGGGACGTCCATTGACTACAGAATTAGCGAAGTTTAAATCAATTTGGCCAGTTTGACACTTATGAAAGAATTTAAGGTCCATAACCTCAAAATAGTCCTTAATAGGGACTATATTTGCTGTTCTGCAGTCAGGAATATTATTTTTATAAACAAATTTCAAGGCCTTTTTTTCTAAACTCTGGAATTTTTTCATATTAGTGGAAGTAGTTGGGTGCCATGCTGGTGCTGCATATGTTATTATTGACCTTATCAGCGCTAAATAAGCTATACACTTAACTTTAGTGGTGCTACCAAACGTTTGAGAAAACCTAACAATTTTGCAGCTTTGCAGCTTTGCATATTTTACCTACTGATAAGGTATAAAGGAGAACATTCTAAATTTTTTTCATAATTTTCATGAATGGGATTTTTATTAACATTGGGCGTATTTGATCTCTACTTTAAGTACAGTAATTAATTTTTTAGTGTGAAAAAAGATGCTGATTTGACTTGACTTGACTGATTTGACTTAAATTCGCAGCAGTCCCCATTTAAAATATGTTAATTTTAAATACTGTACTGAATATCTTGAAAATTTCACCAAATTTAGACAAACTTCTTTTCATGAAAAATAATTTCATGATGTCACGAAGGTTTGCTATAATTTTCAGAGTGTCGTAGCATCGATAACCAAAGTACTTCCATAAAATCTCTCTAGCTGCATCTACTAAACCTATTTTTCTGATATAAATATTTTTATGTGTGAAATATACAAGTATTATGAAGTTACGAGCCTGCCCCAATGGTAATTGCCATGTACTGTACATGCATGGTGTTTAAAACGTCAGCACGCACGACCATCAATGCATGTTAGGCTTGCTTGTTGATGCGGGAGGTCGCACCCTACAGTAGTGACATCATAGGTCTGTTCGTAAACCCTGCTCGGTGTACACTTTCTGCACCCAATCGACCTTATGTACATGCGATATAAGGTCGATTGGGTGTAGAAAGTGTACACGGAGCAGGGTTTACGAACAGGCCTCATACCGATGCAGCATGCGCTCGTAAAGAAAGATAATAAACAATAATATAAGATTTCAAGAAACCGCGATTGCGGCAGACTGCTGGCTTGCATGATGCTATAATATTACGCCCACATTCTATATATCGACCCTCCCTCCCGTCAATGTAACCCCCACGCATGCGCTACCCCTCCCCAAGAAAACTTGAAAGCTCCTCTTCTTCAATGAAAATGCAGCACGACATATTTTTGTCGTTTATTGCGCGTTAAAATAATAATTTAAATATAGGTTCTCCTAGCTGTTATATACAGTAATACCGTGAGATTGAAAATTAAGTATTGATTTATTATTTTAATAATTATAATTTAAAACGAGAATAGGGGGAATGTCAGTAAAATTTCCTTCATTAAACATACTTAATATTATACAGTATAATATGATCCTTTGTGACAGTCGTTGTATTAATTTTATGTATAATTATAATAGCCGTAGGTAACATATATATGTTTTGTAGACTTCATTTATCTTAAAATGTAACAGCAATGAATTTATTAATGTTTAGTTCGTAGATTTGTTCTTTCTTCTTTTTTCTCGTCATCTTCACTTTCTCGCGCGAATTCTATTATGGCCCACACCTGAAAGTGCTTTCGAATTGCCCACTGTTGTTTCCTTGTAGGCAAGCATAAATATGGATATAATAATTGTTTAAAATGTTGTGAAAATCTATATAAAGAGACATTAGGAATACAAAAAAAAAAAAAAAAAAAAAATGTTTACGTTTTTAATAAGAGCTATTTTCCTTATCACGACACCTGAAATGTAGTCTTTATTGCAATGATATTAGTTTCGATTCTGACGAGGTTCATAAATCCTGCTCCGGTGATAAATTTTTTTACACTAGCTTTCAGTCGATCTTCCAAATAAGTCCGTATACATCTCTGGACAGTCTGGACAGCAAAAACGTTATCCCTGCCTGATATACTGCAGATTTAGCTTTAAAACACAAAGAGGGATATTCACAAAGCACTTAAACCCCCATAGCCTCGATTTTTATCCCTGGTGCTAAACAGGGGCTAACCATAGGGACTAAACCATGTTAAGCCCCTGGTTAAGCACCCGGGATAAAAATCAAGGCTATAAAGTGGGGATTGAAGTGCTTTGTGAATATCCCCCGAAGAGAGTTACAGATTTTGGGAAAAAGGTACCGTTACTTCCATGCAAGAAAAGTTAAATTTTATCACGCCTCCATAAGCTACGTGAAATCACTTATTAATTGAAGTGATAAAATTCGTGCTGTCCCAAAATGTACATCACGAACTTTACTCCTGCTTTTTGTAAGCGTTGTCATCCAGTCTATGAAGGCGTGGTGAACCAAAACTCTTTTGATATTGATAGAGTGTATGCTTTTCTTACCTCACCCAAAATTGTAAATCTGTATCTCTCTGTCTATTGGAGCTGCAGTTCTAGCAAGTGAGGCAGAAGTAAATTCCGTTCTGTCCCGAGGTGGATGTATAAAGGAAATGTAGTGCAGAAACTATCATTATGCAGAAAGGTTGTCGATTTAAAGGTATCATGTTAGTGACCTATATATATATATATATATACAAACTTTGTTCTGGTGTCGTGATGATGGTAAAGTAATTATCTTAATTAGTTTGTAATGAAGACACTTCCTAGATTAAGTAAAGATATACTGATGACTGTATAATATCACTAGCCCCATATCGTATATAATATTACTACTCAAGATACCATGCATATAAGAGGACCATTATATCATAATGTTCAGCAAGACGGGAAAGCGTCATTACTATAAGATATTCTTTATGTTAGATCTAGAGAAACTGGTAGTTATTGAGCTGTTTGAGAATGTAATTATAATATTATTTTACAGCAAGGTACAGTAAAAGTAATTTATTTTATCACCGGAAGTGAGAGGTTTCTGACCTTGCTATTCATGTCAAATTTTTATTTTATTATTTATTTTTTTTTTTTTTTGCAAGTACATCAATTCTTTTTTTACAAACCTTTCTGTGAAATTTTAGAACTCAAATACGAACAGGAAAGACAGAAACCTCGTACTTCCGGCTACTTCCGGAGGGAATAAAAAATTAATTAAAATACTTTTATAGCAAACAATTATTAAACATAATCAAAAAATAAACACAAACCGGTTGTATTGTACAGTATTGCACACACCATACAAATTTACATTATTAATTGTTCATATTGTACATTTCTAAAAAATTCGCAGGTTTCAAGGTCTATAAATTGAATATTGCAATGAATTAATTCCTCAACTCAAATTTCTAGGGGACTCCGTTGATTCGACAAATTTAGTATATTTTAAATGTTTATATATTGTAAAGCAAACTTAAAACCAGCGTGATTCATTCTCATTCAGGTATTTTAATTTTTCTGTATATACTGTACGTGGAAAATACCATGATTTACCACCTTTTTTTAAATTATTTAATTGCAAGGAGTAAATAAACTTCAACCAATATTTTTATGAGTTTTGTTTTTTCTTCTTCTAAAATATCGGAAATAGCTGAAATAACCTCGTATTTTCTGCATTACATATTTAATAAATTGAAACCTTTTATAGTATTTTATTATTTAAAAGTTTGTTTTTTTAAAGTGCAAAGTTTTGTTTTGTACATCATAAATCATAACTTATTTGTTATCGTAAAAAAATGATTTTTTTTTTATATATATTATAAATATTTTTTTTATGACGGAGACATTGTCGTGCTGACTTTATAATACCATACTTATATCATATCATATGATATTATATATTTAGGAGTCATTCGGGGTTTGTAATATATTGACAAACCCTGGGAGTCATTGTAAATTTTACCAAGGTATTTTTAAAAAAGTCAAGATCTTTTTTTAAAAAGTTATCTTTATTTGGAGTCCATGAATCTGCAGATTTTGCTACCACAGAGTTCTGTGTGTTCACCAGGGTAAAGTGTGGGCTCCTTCTACCCCCTTTTGTAAATGGTTAAAAAAGTGTAGGGGTAATATATTGTATTCATAAATCCACAGCGTAGAAAATGCTACCCTTACGCTGAGGGTTAAATATAAAATAACATGTTTTTTTGATGCGTAGTTTGCCCTACTTCCTTATTTTTCCTGCAAAATAAACTTCCAGGAAAACCCACTTTATAGTAAAAGCTCTGAATTTGTTGCTAAATAATAATTGACATGAGTCGCCCACACACAGGGTGCTGCCACCCCACACACAAAACGTGCGTGTTTGTACCACGTGATCAAAGGAATACACACGTGCGTCATTTAACATTCAGTCAATGCCCAACTCTTCAACTGTGAGTGATGAGATTAATAAGTTGCTTTTTTTTTGCTGATGAAAGGATGTCCTTTTATATTATACACTGATGATTATATAATACAGCGCGAGCTTATTGCAAATTTCTTACTGTATTATTAGTCTTAAAAACTGTTCGTTTTTACTTTATTGCTTTACGTGATGTTGTAAACTTTCAAATTTTTAAATTTAATATTTTACCTATAAATGTCTAAATACCGCTTTCGGCAAAATTTCTAGCGAATTAATTAATATAAAAATTTCTGTTCGTTTTTCCTTCATATGTTGCTGTAAACCCTCAAATATAGGATATATTATATTTTAATTCAATATTAATAAAAAAATACCGTGCTCATTGCAAATTTCTATTGAATTATTAATCTAAAGACTTCCTGTTTTCGTTCTTCTTTTATTGAAACTCTCGTCTAAAATCGTCTAAAATTTATATATTTAATATCTATGTATGTATTCAACATTTTACCGAAAGTACAGTAAATATAAAAAAAAAATAAAGGTTATTGAAAAATTTCTAGCAAATTAATTAGTCTAAAAAATTCCTGTTCGTTTTTCCTTTATGTTGTTGTAAACCCTCATCTAGGATATATTGTATCTTAATTTTTGAATTCAATGTTACTGAAAGTTAATGATAAAAAAATACCTTCCATTTATTTTTATTCGAATGAACACCTCGGAACAGCTCTTTATAGAGGCGTCTTCAGTGAACAAAAATTATTTTGGAATGTCTAGAGACTGGGACCAGCTCTTCTTAAAGGCCTCATGAACCTTTTCACAGTATTAAGTACACGGTTAGCTTTGCTTCAGTGTGAATCGGCTGCATATATATTATTTTTTTTTTTTGTTTGTTTCAGTAGCACAAATATCAGAGATAATAGCCGATGAAGAAGCACCTGTGACGTCACTCACGCTCATTCAGCGGCGACAATATAGGGAAATCCCTGCAAAAGATAGGTTCACTCCCGCTGCAACCACGGCCACAATTTTACTTCTGGAATTTTGAAACTTTACCAGGGCAGTCTTGATAGTATTTGTCAAATAGCCTGAAAGATTTTTTTTTGATGACATTCATACAAACCGAGTTATTGCGGTAGCAAGATAAGCCAAAAATTTAACATTGTTTTCCTATAC
This sequence comes from Siphlonurus alternatus, assembly GCA_949825025.1. Taxonomy (NCBI): domain Eukaryota; kingdom Metazoa; phylum Arthropoda; class Insecta; order Ephemeroptera; family Siphlonuridae; genus Siphlonurus; species Siphlonurus alternatus. The sequence goes on from OX463779.1 coordinate 42,195,875, forward strand.
AACATTTTCGCTCCTCTTTCTACCGCAATAACTTGGTTTGTATGAATGTCATAAAAAAAAATCTTTCAGGCTATTGGACAAATACTACCAAGACTGCCCTAGTAAAGTTTCAAAATTCCAGAAGTAAAATTGTGGCCGTGGTTGCAGCGGGAGTGAACCTATCTTTTGCAGGGATTTCCCTATATTGTCGCCGCTGAATGAGCGTGAGTGACGTCACAGGTGCTTCTTCATCGGCTATTATCTCTGATATTTGTGCTACTGAAACAAAAAAAAAAAAATATGCAGCCGAATCACAATGAAGCAAAGCTAACCGTGTACTTAATACTGTGAAAAGGTTCATGAGGCCTTTAAAGGCAGAATCATAATTAAGTCGCCGTTAATGAATTTTCTGATTGGAAGTTGGAAGACGTTACCCTGAAGTCAAAAAGAGCGTAACACCAGCCAATTAGAAAATTCTTGGCATGGCCCTTACGACGACGCAAGGTGACTTAATTATGATTAGGCCTTTACCTCCCCTAAAATTGCAAATCTCTTTGTTTATTGAAACTGCAGCTCTATGCAGCAAGTCATATGCAGCTTAACAAAGAGACAATATTCACTACGTTCACATGAAGGTGTTTAATACGTATCCGTTGACGACGCCTCATTAGAATAACATTTATCCGTCGTCAACGGATCCGTACCATCATGCGTACGTAGTGTATAAGATTTTCCCAGTCTCACCCAGTCTATCGCTTTAGTTCACCTGCACGTCTCCACACGTCCACAGTGTGACCAAACAGAGCAGGGGTAACGTTCGTGATGTCTAGAGGTGTACCGACGGGGGAAACTTATAGTTAAACTTGTGTCTTGTTGATCGTTGTTGATTACATTGTATCTGAAACGATATGATTGTATTGAATTTGTGAATATATAGATTGAAAATCAGTCGCTGTGTTTGTTCTTATCATTAATACCTTGATGCCAAACGTTGTTTATAACTATAAAGCCTGTGTAAAGACAAATATAAGTCCCCCGTCGGTATCAAGAAGAACATAATATATAGATTTTACCGTATACGTCTGTTCGTTTGATATTGCATTGTTATCAGTAACCCTATTTCTAGTAAACTCTGTTAGATCATGCAATACCCATATTAACTCTGCGTTCAATATGGTGTTATCAGCTCTCATAATATTTTCCGTAAGGATTGACATTTATTAAATTCTTCTCACCATACGTCATTGAAGGGTATGCAGACTAGAGAAGGCACTAATACAATAAAAATACTTGTGGACAATAAATTAATATCTGCATGAAATCTCATATATGTACATAAAAAGATAGCGTTAGTTAAGATATAAGATAAGAATAAAATCGTTCCTATTAAAAAATCTAGCTGACGTAATTTACCGATTTCTGGAAATTCTCAACGTATAATAAGATATATAAGATGACCATAACTTGTAGGAATGCTAAAATAATTGCATAAAAAAACAGTGCCTACTTTAGCGGGTCGCACACAGCCTCATATTTATGCAATCGTATTCGTTTCTAATTTAAAATCGGTTCTAAATTTCTTATCATATGAAGACATACGCTACGATACGAAGCTTTGCGCGCCGCTACACCTGATCGCATAGATTCTTAATTTTTAAATCATACGCTGCGAAATCATTCGGTCTGTATAAATTTAATCTGAATGTAATATTTCTTATTGAAGATTATTATAATATACTAACTGTCCTGATTATATTGTATAATTTATAATTATTTTCCATAACCACCATCTATTTTCCGATCAGTTTATTATATAATTATTAATTATCTAGAATATAAATACAATCTTATTGTTTCAACGGTGTGAAAACTTAACTGTATATGAATAAAAAAACATTTTTGTAATATGTTCTCAGCATGGTAAAGTAATTTTCATTCCTGTTACACAACTACTGCAGAGATTTAGTTTTTTTTAAAGTCATGGCACTCATGATGCATCAGTATAACCTTTGATCACGTGATTTCAACTTAGTCATATTTATTTAAAATTTATTGAACTTCGTAATTAAAATAATTATTCTTTTGCGTATTAAATTAATTCATAATTATGTGTATATATTTTTAATTATTAACTTTATATAAAAAAAATCAAGGGTAAATATAAGTTAATTTCAAAATATTATATATACAGTAGTACATAAATATTTGTACTTTTGATGATTATACTACTAAAAAGCATTGACCTATTTTAGAGTGGTAGGATTAAATGTGGCTAGTCTCGCATACCCCTCCACCATCGGTTAAATTGGCCCATTTCCTGTAAATTCAGCTCTGCTACTGGAGGAGGTCTGTCGACAGCTATAGTGAAATTAATAAGAAATTCCTCCCGGAAGTATCTGGAAATAAAAGTTATCTAGTTCTCCTAGAGTTTTGACTTAAACAAAGATAAGTATTTCTACTGCAAAAGCCTAGGTCCAAAGTTTTAAACCTGAATTATTACAAACTTCATGACACTTCCGGATACTTCCAAAACTAATTTTACTGTAGTTAGCGGTTCCAGTAAGCCCCCGCGGCTCATGAAATAGCTTGGAGGCTGCTGAGTCTGTATTTGCATAAACAGTCAGTTGTGCGTGTTATACAGACATGCTCTTCTTCTTTGATATACCAATTATACTGTGTGTTGAAAATAATAACGATAAATATAGCTGGAAGGAAAACTATTAAATGTTAATTCCAAGTAAAAGATTATATAAGATTTCATATTTCTATGAAAATATAATATTTGGTTCATGATCATCATTATAATAATAATTATAATTATGAACTGGGATGTCATGCAGGAAAATGTATAATTATATTGGTATATATGCAAAGCGATAATGACAGAGAGACTATAGAAGCTTCAAGTCAGCTGATTTTGCGGTGTCGAAATTGCTTTTTTTGGCATTAGAGAAATTTTTAGAGGAAAATAAGCTCTTGATAAATTATCAGAAGACCCCTAAATGGAGGGGAGGAGGAGATTATTTTAAATTAGGTCTGTTCGTAAGTAAATTTCTTCTGTTAACAATATAAGTTTCGTTAGTATTATATTTATCAATAAAAATAATTATTTTTATCATAAAATTAGTACAAAAACTAAAATTCTAGTCAAAAATAAATATTTAGTTCAAATTCAAATTAACTTACTTGTTAGTAATCTTACTGTTATGTTATATAAACTATTTCTTGTCAACAAAAATTCTAATGTCTTACTATTTCAGATAATGTACATCCCAGTGCCAAATTGTTAACTTCTTCAACCATCATATATTGTATATTATTATGTATTAGAGCCTTAGGTATCCAATTATTTATGTATTTCAATTATCATGTAAAAATATTATAATTCATGTATTCAAATAACAAATATTTTCATTAACTATGTAAAATTCTATGGTTAAAGAGGGATTAAATTCCCTAAATAGCCTCAGCCCTTGAGGCTGAATGTACAATGAATAATAATAATAAGTACACAATCGGAAATAATCGATTATGTATTTATAAACAGACCTATTACTGAGAAAAATTTCAAATTTTTTAACATGGTGGCTTATGGAAAAAAAATTCCCGCCGGGGAATACTTGAAGCCTCTATTATTTACTCTATTGATTTACATGCATATTACACATAATATAGCAACATATATTGCCTTGCTTAACCATAATATATGCACACAAAGCTAAAGTTTTGAACAATTATATTTTTTCAACTTATTTATTCATTGTACATTCAGCCTCAAGGGCTGAGGCTATTAAGGGAATTTAATCCCTCTTTAGCCATAGAATTTTACATATATAGTTAATGAAAATATTTGTTATTTGAATACATGAATTATAATATTTCAACATGCATGTTAAATTGAAGTACATAAATAATTGGATACCTAAGGCTCTAATACATAATAATATACAATATATAATGGTTGTTTTTCAACTTGCATCTGGGTATAGTACTGCTATCAGAACAAATAAAATGTACCGGTGTCTGTGTTATGGAACTTGCATGTTATTCAGGGGTACATATTTTATGAAACCGATAGTACATTATATACAAGGTGGGTAAAGGTAGAAGGTGGAATTACTTCAAGTTTTTGTAGACTGCATACTTCGGAAAACTTCGAGCCGGGCGCAGGATCGTTTAGCTCCACCAGTGTCACTGGGCGCTGCAAGTGCTATAGTCAAATTTACTTTTGAATCCCTCCGGAAGTAAAAGGTTTCTGATCTTCCTATTGTTAGTTCAGTGCACCATTTCCCACACAGATAAATAATTTTAATTCAAACCAAACCGTCAAAGTTTCAAAACTGAAATCACTGACAAAAGAGCAGCAAATTTCCTATTTCTGGCTACTTCCGGAAGGAATGCCAAATTAATTTGACTGTAGTGATTCCCACCACGAAGAGGCATCCCCTCCCACGTATGCGCGCGCACTTCCAGTAACCACTCGCTTCGCATGACTCCCTCCCCTTACACCCTTAAACTCCTACCCCTGGCAGATGTTCCCCTCTCGCGCCCAACGACATCACGCTACTATAAATTCAAGTTCCTCTACCTGCCAAGTAATTCCACCTTTTAACTTTACCCACCTTGATTACATACCATAAATTTCGCGATAAGAATCGATTTATATATTTTATAGACCATGATCCGCAGAAAGCTCTTTATTTTAAAAATTACGACAAGCTACTGAAGTCGTCCCAATTTATCTTTGGTTTGACGTCACGAACCTTTTTCTTTTTCCTTCAATGGGAAGGTCGCGTGACGTTAAACCAAAAATGAATGGGGATGAATTTAGTATACTTCCTAGGAGACATAGAAGTGCCTTTTATACAACATGCTTATAGCTTCATATATATGTTTAGTTGATCTTGTTATAATATAACTTTTAGTATATTCACATTTTTTTTAACTGAAAAATAAAATATATGAAAAAATTTATTACAGTATCGTTTGCTTTTTTTCCTTTCATCAAAACTCACACGTTATGACATCGTAAATATATTTTTAATTATTTGCTGTTTCCTTCAAAAGAAAGTGAAACATTAAGGAAGAATTTCCTCAAAATTTCAGAGTAGTTTCACGGTCCACTGACATTAATCCTTGGATGATGAAGAGATTTCGAGCTTGTAACGCCAATTTTCATCTGAAGTTCATCAACCTTTTTTTTTTTTTACTCCTTCCATTCATCCCTCGTGGCGCCGGCGCCTCTGCACTTCCTCCCACACACATGGCTCCTCCTACTAGCTAAACTCAATTCTGCTGTTCTACCTGCTGCGACGTTCAATCAGACTAAACGCAAATTAAATTTCCTTTGTAATTTCAACACCATGTTACTGTAATATTAGTTTGTGATATTATATATATTATTGTAAATTATTAATAAGGCATTTCTAGATTTCTAACGTTCATTCATACATACATACATTTCTAGACATCAAAAGATTATTAATAACATTGTTCGTAGTTGTTAATATGAATTAAATTCCATTGAAATTGCTACACAATATTCAAGAGGGTGTATATTATACCACGAACGTAAAGTTGTTATGGAAAACCTGCATAATATTTTTTATTATTATTTCATATTTGGATAGAGGACCTCGAGTCGAGTTAAGTAGTATAATTTTTTTCAGATTTTTGTGGAACCCTTTAACACCCCTAAAATGGTGCTGCAAAGCGCTGTGACGTCATAGTCAGGCAAATATTTATCATAGAGAAAGACGTTGCAGGACTGTGACGTCACAAGAATCTTTCACCTCGATTTACACAAAATGAGACTTCATCACTATACTCTGGTTCACATTTAACTTGATTTTTGTCGTGTTTGTAACGTCTTCTGTCATTGGTGCTTTGTTTGTAACGAAGAACTTTACTGGCCGAGCCGGAGGACACCCAAGCGCTTCCGACGAAGCCCAAGTTAAGGGCATTGGGTGTAGCACCGGTAGTTGGCAACACTGACGTATCTTCAACATGTTAATTTTTTATCCATGCTCCTCGGAGTAATTTTTATGCTAGAGCTAAGCTGATTGCTGTAGTATCAAGATAATTAGTAGCCCAAGTGCACAATTTGGCTACATAAAGCCTGATTTAAAGAAAAGTATTTTTTTTTTATATTTTAGAAAAATGCATGTAAATTTTAAAAATTACTAAAAAATACTTTTCTTTAAATCAGGCTTTATTTAGCCAAATTGTGCACTTGGGCTACTAATTATCTTGATACTACTGCAATCAGCTTAGCTCTAGCATAAAAATTACTCCGAGGAGCAAGGATAAAAATTAACATGGTGAAGATATGTCAGTGTTGCCAACTACCGGTGCTACACCCAATGCCCTTAAATAAAGAATCATAGTATAGTATTATTCTGATTGCATTTGCATCCTTAGAAATACACATAATTATATGCTAAGAATATACTTTTCAATTCAAACCTTTATCTATTGAAAGGTTTCATATTATTGTTAATGATTAAAGATAAATTAATTAAAAAAAAAAGAAACGTTGCTTCATTGTGTTGTAAGCACCACAATGTTGTGTTGCAAATATAGACTTTATGCTACATGTTACATAAGGCCTATAATTTCAAGACAAACTCGTGGTAGGACACTAATTCTGAAGTGGGAGTGACAAAATATTAATTAAAACATGCAAGCCTTTTCTCCAAGTATATTTATTCATTCATGGCCTCTTCTAATTGCCTTCATAATGTTTGTTTTTTTTTTCTTGACAGTAACAATGATATATTAGTGTTATATGCATAATATGTATACATTGTAACTTGATATGATAAAATATTTACTCCGTGAACTTTATAACGATACAAAGTCCATATAAGCTAGTCTATTGTTAGACATCGATCATTATGAAACAATAATCCATAACATGCCTTCTCGTCATTGAGAAAGTATGAATGAAACGTGTGTGCCAGATTGTGAATGATGTTTGTGTCCTATCGTGCACAGTCTATCGATCGACGAGGAGATACAGTCGGATTAATTTGAAATTCTCGCCAAAAGTAAGAGGTTTTCTACACATGCACAAATTAATTTTTCATTCTCTTCAAAAGTAGCCGGAAATGTAAAGTTTTGTCGTTGTCTTGTTTGTGATGAAATTTTGAAACTTTTCAGAGATGTTTTGCAATATATAGAAATACCAAAGAGAATACACTACAAAATCTCTGGAAATACTGACCTATATATGTCAAAAATGTAAAAATCGAAATACTGAAATACCAACATTTGGTGGCTGCTTGCTAAATTTCAAATAATAATAATAATTTATTTCAATATTTGGTTGTACAAATACAACATAAATCACGTCAATATTTAAATTCTAAACACATTATAAATACACACTCCTGTATTATAATTAATTTATATTTTACATGCATGATTAATTTGTCAGTATAAGAAATGCAATCGAATCTATCTGAATTAACCATTATTAGGAAGGCCATTGCACTACTTCCGCGCGGGGGAATATATCATATAAATTTGACCGTTCTCTTTTTGAATTTCGAAATTCTAATTAATTACAGTTAAAACCTTTTTGCAAAATTTTCAAAACTTAAACTTTATAAGACATTGAGGTCTGTTCGTAAACTTTCTTACTCCAGCTCAGAGGGTGGTGCAGTGCAGATGACGTCACGTTTTTTTGTTTGTAAACTTGCTCAGAGTATACACCGAGCAACTTTACGATGAAATTACAAACTTCCGGCTGAAATTTTAAAATAAGTTTGACTGTAGAGAGAATTTGGCCCCGCCCCTTTCTGTGTGGGTGGCACCAATGAATCAGCTGACTGCAAGGTGCCTGGGCAAACGCAGGGGGACCAAACCAACCTCACTCATCTACTTAATTACCAACAACAACATTGCATGTAACAAAGTTTTGCCATTCATACTACCAGAGTCAAAGATATAAATGGAGATGAAAATAGAATTTAATTACAACTTAATTAATTATGTTTTAATTTTTTTTACATTATTAAGTAGCTGGTACATTATAAATAAGATCGCGTATAAAATCCGTTTTATTTTTAGTATGCATAATATAATGTGTGTTTTTAATCACTGACTAAAAAGAACAACTAAAAGTATACTGCTCTTTCAGTAAATTTTAAACAACAGCTGCCATCTTTCTTACCTCCCAGTATAGAGGCTTCAAGTGATTACCGGTGGGAAAATTTTCTCCATAAGCCACCATGTTTACGGGTCATTCACCATACGTCACAAAACAATATGACGTCACGATTGTGTAGGCAAAACATTGTCAGCGGCATAGCAGATACGTGTTAAATTTGTTCTCGAAATTAATTTCTCCTGATGATTCGCATCATTTTTCGTAGAATTTTCTTTCATAAATGGTTACAATAAGAACCAATGCTAGTGAAAAAAAATATTTGGCGACCAAAACTGTTATGAGAAAAGAGGTGTTGTGAGTTACGTTAACACGCAAAGCATAGGATTTTAGGGTTTTCTGCCTACATCCCGAAGATCTTCGGGCATCTCCGTGCTACCCAAAATGTACAAACATTATTCACCGACTATAGTAAACATGAAATTCCCGTACAGAAAAATTTAATTTTGTCTTCGTAACTACTAGAGTAACTACTAAAGCTATTAGTTTGAAAACATTTCATCCCCCCCCCCCCTTATTTAGAAGTCTTCTGATAATGAATCAAAAGATCAAGAGAAATTATTGCTTTAAAAAATACTGTATGATCTTTATATTATATGATATATAGTATATATAGTGAATATAGCCTGTATTTATTGAGCATCATGCAGTTTGCAGCATTGGTCTTAGAAAGGGTGCTATATTATAAGACATCAGAGATTAATTATTTATATTTTTATTTATTTCCATTCTCAAAGTGTCCTAAAATCATCAATAACATTTGTTGAGTTTATATAAAACAAGTCATACAAAAAAGGGGAAAAGTTCATATAATGAATGAATCCCTATGCATCGTGTTCGTACTGTTCTTCTGATTTTTACTATGTACTTGTTTGATGTAATATAATATCGTGTGTTGTTTTTTTAACTCGTATAGTTTGACGATTTTGTAACAGTCGTCAATCAATTCATTAGGTGTCTTTTAAGTCTTGTACTACGAAGTTTACAATTACCTACCTTATATATATATATATATATATATGGATCATGCAGATTGTTATGTTTCTAAAACCTGAACAATATTTTATATTATATATAGGTTTAATTTTTGAGACGGCGTATGATTACTTATGTGACAAAATTTTAGCGCAATAGTTAAACTGGAAAACTCGCTATACTATAATGTACTTATATACCGGTATGTATGAAAGAAATTATGGTGAATTTTCTATATACGTAAATGATGAAAATATGTACATTGCTTTTTTGTCGGATGATCAATGAATTATAACCTATTTATATGCAAGTCGAACTTTAAACTGTCTCCTGTCAAGCTTGCGATATAATTGATATTTTAATGAACTTGTGTTTTTAAAGGTTAATCTCAGTTACTTCTGAGTCAAAGAACATTTCTGTCAGAAGAAATCGAATGAAATAAACTTTAAAATTTTGAGATATTCTTTTAAAACTTGATAATTTATTATTTGAACAAAATCATGGGGGAGGTTTTCTCATAATAGCCCCATTTCCGGTTTCGTCCATAAGGCTTCATGTTATACTTCTAACTAAATTTTCATAATACTGATCATACAAATCCGCTTCAATATTTGTATGCCATTAATTGCGTGATGGCACGTTTAAAATCCTTTACACTATTGAATTCAATGGAGCCAATTTCGAGATCTCAATCAAGTGAGATTAAAAAGTTAGTGAATTAGTTAAATATAATGTTATACATTGCTGCAGCAGGCCAGCAGTGACAAGAAGTTGGTTATCTTGGTGTCAGGGAGTGACCTTGCCCCTCCTCCAAAATGATCCTTGACCCTGGATGGTGCGTCCGTCGCTCAATGGTTCGATGTTGTCCGTCGTATCAATTAAACAATAAAGCAGCGTTTTCTTGTGACGTCATAATGATTGACCGGAACTTCCGGTCTTGTAACTATCATAAAAAAAATTGATCATAACGTCCTGTATTTTAATTTTAATGCCACTTAAATTTACTGAATTTTTTAAAGACAGAGAGTATAAAATATTTAATTTAAAGTTAAGTGCGCGCCAGAAAAAAAAGTTGAGTTAGTATTTTCTAAAAATAGTTCAAGTAATTCTCCATATCAAACCAAAATTCAAAAAATTCTATCTCAAATAGGTTTGCCAGAAAAAAATTCCAAAGTCAGAGTGAACGCGTCGCTTAACATGGCCTTACCTGACATGGGGCCTTACCTGACAAAAACTCTCGAATATCTCGAAAAAATACACCGTTTGGTGTAATGAAAAAAATATAGTGATGTTCTATGACCCAAGCTTTAACCAAAAACCGATTAAAAAAATGTCGCTCGAATCCATTTTTCCGTAAAAAAAAAAAAAATAAAATATCTACCTTTTATTTCATACCACCTAACGGTGTATTTTTTCGAGATATTCGAGGGTCTTTGTCAGGTAAGGCCCCATGTTAAGCGACGCGTTCACTCTGACTTTGGAATTTTTTTCTGGCAAACCTATTTGAGATAGAATTTTTTGAATTTTGGTTTGATATGAAGGACGACTTGAACTATTTTTAGAAAATACTAACTCAACTTTTTTTCTGGCGCGCACTTAACTTTAAAAAAAGAAATATTGAATTACAAAGTTCACGAAATAAACATTTAGTAATCTCAGTTCATTATAAAAATCATGTGGTTCTAAAGAGCACTTGACGCATTGCGCATTTGATTTGTATAATCAAATGTTCATGAGTTCAATCCCAGGCAACTTCATTATAATAATATTAATCAAGGCAATTACATTAATATTGTTATGATAAAATTTATAAATTGTTGCCAAAGAACACTCACTCTTGCATTCGGAGGTGGCATCGTCGATCAATTATGAGAGAGTATCGAGCTCAGAAATTCTTACTGTAGAAATGGATATAGAGGGTGCAAAGTTATGGTATAAGATGACTGATTTTTTCCAGATTTTTTAGAGACCAGGAAGTATTGCTTAAAAGTTTTGCCGAGGTCGGGTTTGAACCCACGTTCCTTTTAGTCCCTATTATATATTTTTTTATTATAATATGAGAGGCGTCAAGAAGCATCATGTCACTCTTTCTGTACTTTTCATATATATTTTTTGAAGTAGTTCCCGGACTCTAAAAAATCTGAAAAAAAGAAATCAGAGTAATTTTGCACCCTCTATCCTTTTTTGCTCCATTTTTGCAGTAAAAAAAATTTAGGTGGATACTCCATTGTCACTAACCATCCTGACTGAGGTTTCCATGGTTCCCTCAGCCACAATTAGTTAAATGGATTGCCAGGCGTGGAGAAAAGGACCCATGAAACCTCTGAAGAACGAAGCTAAGTTACAGTGCACATACATACTTAGTATGTGGACCTCTGTGGTAATGCCACTTGTAACGAGACGTAGGATCTGGATTACAGTGTGCTTTTTTCTTAAATAACAAAATTTCAACGTAGATGCGAAAGTAAAATTTGTCATTTTTCTTACATTGAGCTTCTTTAGACAATCTGCTTGCACAGCTGATACTTCTCTGGAACAATACATCAAGCTGTCTCTATAAAGTCATTTATCACCAGGACGATCGCAAGGCACGCCCACTTTGTCCCGCGTCACTCTCCCAACAAGTTCTCCTTGGAAAGATTTATGTGGGAAGCGACTAGTGGTCACCTGACGTATCTACCGTCGCAGGAACTTCTAAATTCTTAACGATGATTCTCAGTTACTTCGGAGTTACGACGGAATGGAATGATATAAATTTTAAAAAATCGATAATGTTCTAAAAATTAATCACTTAACCCTAAGAGTTCATGATTTTGTACAAAAATTTGTCCATTACAGTATCTTTTGTCAAATTTAGTATTAAAATCACATGATTTTCGTTCTATAAATGATGTAAAATTTCATACTCATGCTGGTGAGATTTATTAATTATTTATTTGTGGATGAACGAGGTAATAATGCTGCTGGCTTACCCCGTAAGCGATATAGCGTCAATGTTATGTATTTATTATGTAAAATTAGGTTACGTCATCAATGCATGAGTACTTTTATATTATATTACTAGCATGTACGCACGTACCTTAATAAGGTAGTTACACCCACTCACATGCAATTGTGTATTGGTAGGTGAAATAAATGTCCTCCTTGTTTGTATTTAAATACGTGTATGATTCATTCGATGCTCAAGAAAAAAATATCTGCAACGCCCCCAAAGTATGATTCAATTAAACTAGCTTAAAGGTATATAGACCTTGTAAGGTATTCAGTTGTCATGCAATACGTGGGTTATAGCATGCATACTGTGAGACTTTTTATTGAAGGTTGCATGAGAACGTATTATATAATAAGATTGGTATCTGACGATGTTTTTATAGATGATATAAGTTGAGCAAATTTAGAACTCTGTCGGGTATAATTTCTTTCGGTCTTTGGGAGGTTAGCTGATTAAAGTCACTCTTGTTTTTTTAAATCTTTAGGATGGAAGACTTTGCCCCTGCTCTTTTGTTTGGGGCCCTTGTCGCCCTTGCAATAATATATTATATTATATAGATTAAAGCGTGGTAAACGTACTCTTCTTACCTCCTCCAAAAATTTTAAATCAGCATCTCTTTTGCCTCTTGGAGCTTTAGCGCTAGCAAATACTGCAGGGGTAAAATTCGTTCGTGATCCCCCCCCCCCCCACACACACACAGAAAGCAAATTTTGAGTTGTCTTATCTGTAAAACCAGCATTCATTGGCACATAATCAAGAGGTTATCAAATTATTTTACATAACCATCTGTCTGTTTATAATAGCCAACCAGCGACAGATTTACATTTATCATGGCTTATCTCATAAGAATTGTGTAATATGGTGATGGCTGATGGTATTTTACTTCAATATTTTAGGATTTTTATATCATTAAAGTCTTGCAGCTGAGTAGTAAAAACTATATTACATTTCAAGCATATATATATCTCTTAAAAAAAATAAATAAAAGAATTTTTATGAACTCCTACTGTATAGACCTAATCATGTAAAGTATTTGTTATTTTGATCGTATACAAAGCGACATGGATTACCGAATTCCATTTGTTCAATCATTTCTGTGTAGACAATATTGAGTTCTATATAATACATAAAAAAGTTGTGAGTTTTAATCTTTTTCACGCATCGTACCATATATAAATAAATATTAATTTTACGATACATTTATTTTGCGTGGAGGTTTAAATTTAATACCGGGTGTGCTGCTACGCATAAATATTTATTATTTTGTCTATCTTGTATGTTTATTTATTTTGTTTACTTCATATATATTATATCAATGGCTATTTGCCAGTATCTACTTGTTTTATATCTGATATATATAATGTTACTCTGGCATCTTATTTGATACATTCTAATGTAGTGTAGGTGTATATAATGCTTTTAGCAGCAGCTTTTTGAGATCAACAACTTTGGCACTTCGTAAAGTTGAATGGACCTGCTTCATACGTAGTTTTTCAGACTTTTTTTTTTATTTTCCTCCCTATACACGCGACGAATCAGTTTGCGGGGGTGTTTTTTTTTTTTTTTTTAGTTAAAAAAATAAAATCTTCCTCCCATACCTTCCTGTCCCTCTCTCTAGTTCTATGTCTGTCTTGTTTTGCCGAAGCGACGACGCTCACATAAAAATAGCCGGCCACCAGTGAGACGGTGCACCCCGCCCACCCGTCCGTCTAGCGTGCCTCCATGACGTGACCAATCGAAACGACTTACCTTAACGCTCATTCCTCTATAATAAAGTACGGAATTTGGACGTTATTGAGAATTGGTTATTAATTGTATTACCTTGGTTTTTGATTATTTTTAAATAGTAATACAAAGTTTTTTAACTAGAAAGAAATATTGAAAAAAAGTCCTTCATCATTTAGGGAAGGGGGTGGGGTCAGAAGAAGTGAGTGGGAGAAAGGTGAATCTTCTTGATACTTTTGGTCTGAAAGCTCGTTTCTCTGTAGGAATTTGTACGTTATTGACTTGGATTCTCCATAGTTGATTATAGCTTTTCATTTTTTTTTTTAATTGTAAAAAAATATATGAATTATTAAATATATATATTTTTTAAATCATTTTGCATTTAAACTTAAGAGATTGCTATTGCTGCACGCTAATACATAATTTAATTATATGACATCCCAGTTAAATAAAGCCATACAACATTATATCTATACAAAGTAAGGCCATAAGAAACACTATTGCAAATATGCAATATTTTTTTTTTATTGAAGAAAGAAAAAATATTTTTAGACTTCTCAGACGCAGGAGAAGGAATGAGAGAAACTTATGCCGGGGTAAAAAAAAAAAAAACGTATACTAAATTATTTGCAACTTCCAAACTTTTTGCTACATTTATAATTATATCTTGCTTTGTTTTAATTGTGATATATGCCTCAGATTTAAGTTATGAATTCACGAAAATTTAATGCGAAGGGCTAACCAAGGATAATAAAAGTAGAGGATGGCTTAGAACGACAAATTGAAGAAGTAAGGTCCTCAACTATTTTCTTCAATCTTCGGAACAGTTTCCCAGCTAAGCCAGGAGCCTACAAAGCCTAGATTGTATAATATATATAATATACATAATATACATAGAATTATAATATATATCTGGAGGATGGCTTGGGACGTCGAATTGAGGAACTTTGATACTCGACAATTGTCGTAAACCTTCGGGACATTCCACCATCACGCGCTCGAGCGGTCTATTTGAGGACGTCAAAAAATTGACAGCGTAGCGCTAGCTTATAAAGCAGCACCTTTGTAGTTCCACTAGCCAATCAAAATGTGTTTTTAAAAGTAAGCGTCGTGACTTACCAGGGTTCTGACATGGCATCGCATGGCATCAAATTGGCGGCAAAAGCGGCCAGTTTAAAAATTAATCCGTCCTCTTAGTAAACAGTTCTTGAGAAGCCTATACCGATAACCAGTTTAAAGCTGTCACCAAAAAATAATAGTATTTCGCAGCATATGATAAGAAATTTAGAACCGGTTCTAAATGAGAAACGTATACAATCGCATAAAAATTACGATATGATTGTGTGCGACCTGCCTTAGAGCAGCTGGCTAATGAAGTGCGCTCATAACACACGACTGACGTCACTGACATGTGAGAGACAACATGGCGTCTGACTTCAAAATGAGCCATCCTCTCTCTTCAGAAATGAACTTGCATGAATATTTTTATCACAGAAATAGAGGGTACCACATTATGCTACTCTGAATTTTTTCAGATTTCTTTGAGTCCCGGAACTATTTTTAAATAATTTTTGAACGTTCTATACGTTAAGTTGGCACCCCTGAATCCCTAACAAAATGGATAAGGCCTAGACGCCTATTGACGCCTCTAGGGGACGTGGCCTCACTTTTTCAATAATTAATTTAAAAATAGTTCTGGGACTCTTAACAAATCTGAAAAAAATTCAGAGTAACATTATTTGGTACCCTCTATTCAGTTCTGCAACAAAAAAAGTTCATGATGCAGGTTGTCCATTATCGTTGGAAGAAGGGGACCACCAGACACCCGTGAGATTCATTTAATAATATTATGGCTGGGTGACCATTGTTACTACAAAGTACTTGATTGACTCCATATATTGCATCAGTACAGGACATGCTGGAGAAACCTACCAGCTGTTGTAATTATTTTAACAATGAAGAGTATAATATTATGATTTTTTTTTTTTTTATAAAATTTTGATATTAGAAGTTGCTGGTGATAGTGATTCAAAGCTCTAAAATAGAAATCGAGAATCAGATAATTCTCTTACACAGATGGTTTTCTAATTAATTTATTTTTAATTAAATTCTTTATCGGTCATTTTCAAAACATACAGACACAATCATGATAAAGGCACTCTATATACATGAAATGGTAAGATCTGCCATTGAATAATAAATCGATTAAATGTTCATTATATACGAATGTAGACCTAATGGGGTTAATGGATATTATTCCTGACTGAATAGTATATAGACTTCCTGCACTCGATTTCCTAATGCACTCTCTTGCATGAACGTACATTATATACGATCTTTCGTTGCATGCAAAAAGTGAACTTCATTCAATGTTTACGAATAAATTTATTAATTAATTTGCATTACCATAACGCCATACAGTAAAATAATTTTTTATTTATTTAATGTTTTACATGAAGTTCTCACCAATTTTTTATTTGACATTAATAATATTTATCTTTTG
Organism: Siphlonurus alternatus; assembly: GCA_949825025.1. NCBI lineage: Eukaryota > Metazoa > Arthropoda > Insecta > Ephemeroptera > Siphlonuridae > Siphlonurus > Siphlonurus alternatus. Next base: position 42,212,219 of record OX463779.1, read on the forward strand.
ATCAATGAAATGAAAAATCATTTTATAAGCGGCGGTCCAAAACATCAAAAAGGTGTCTGAGGTCGATTGTCTGTCCACGTGCTGTCTACAACTCCATTGTTCGTGCTCTTAGTAGCCGCCGCATCCTCTTATTGTCTGCTGTACATACTTGGAGTACACACTCTTATGTAACCTCCTCGCGAAAATATTGCTTTGCTGGCCATCGCTCCCTCCTCTCTCATCTCCCTCTCTGTCTCGCTCCCACTCTGTCTCTCTCACTCTGTCTACTGTCTTTCTCATCTCCCTTTCTAGTCTCTCACTCACTCTGTCTCTGTCCCTCTGTCTGTCTCACTTATTCACTCTGCATGTCTCTCTAAAAGAATGACATGATCATCCTTCTTTGGCGCCGTCAAGTACATGTTTCAAGAGCAATGAATACCTTTATATAAATAATATAAGAGTTTGTAATCTGATCATTGACTTTATTTCAAAGAAAAAAAAATCTATAACTTTGGTTTCGATTTCATTTATAATATAAGGTTTTGAATTGTAGGATTATATTATTTGAAGTTTATTATAACAGGAGTCAATAACGTGGTTAAGATTTATTGCATGGTTAGAGATATCTCCCTTTCTCTTGTTGAGAAGTATAAAGAATATAAGGTGTTATGAGCTACTTCAAGTCTGCTGCATGGCAGCTAGGGCGGGGAACGAGATACAAGGATCTTAGAATTAGAGAGAATGGCTTACTTTGAAGTCAGACTCATGTCGTCTACCAGTGACGTCATCACGCCGTGTTTTAGGAGCGCATTTGATTGGTTACACTGGCCGTCATAGTTGGGTTATAGTCGGAGATGCTCGGAAGTATTCGGCTCGTGTTGGGCTAGTTATACTCTGGTTGACATTTCCTTGGTTTTCGTCATGTTTATAACGTCTTCGATCATTGGTGTCATAATTGTTTGTAATGAAGAATTTCACTAGCCGAGTTGAGCCGAAGGACACCCGAGCATTTCAACCAAGTTAAATGTGAATCTTACTATAGGCCCTTCGTAACAAACTTGTAAACCAATGACCGAGGACATAACAAACATGAAGATTAGTGTAGGTGCTCTAAATCGGTTACGACTTTTATTTGGCGAATTGTTCCGAATTTTGACGAAGAAGAGCGTTTTAAACCATCCTCGCTTCTTCTGTTATTCTTGGAGCGCTTTGTTGTTGCTCGGGTCGATATGCCAGCAGCAGCGAGTGGGTGGGTCTGAGATGCTAGCTGCTGCTGAGCTACACATCTTAATGCACCACATGTCTTCTCATCGTACGTTTCCTTGCAGAGTTTCGCAACACATATGTCAATGAAATATTCTCAACCTGACCTTGCTGATCTGACTTTTTTTCATGTTTGTATCAATTTTTTTACTATCATAATTAAAAAAATTAAATTATAAATGTTGTTGTTTTATTAATGATTTAAATAACAGACATATATTACATAATAAAAATTGTATATTTAAGAATTGTGCATGGTAATTTAAAAAATATTTATATGCATTGCATAGTTATAATGCATAATGTATCAAATAATGCATATATGCATTTGCTAATGCAAATGTGCATAATGTGGCCATGCAATATACAGATTTTGTAATATATATATTGCATATACCATAAAAAAATGTAAGAGTAATAGTGAACTAGTCGATGCTTCAAAGGCCACTTTTTTCTTCTTTCTCGTCCCATTCACTGCATTGGTCTTTCCCCCCCCCCTCTTTCTGCAAGCACTGTTGACTACAATATATTCATTGATCTTGCTGCATATTTATAAATAAACAGTGTGGACATGCATACAAATAATAAAATTATATATTGTAACTATTACAATAAAAAGCAAATTATTTTATTTTATGCACAACTAAATTATACAAAAATGTAGATCGTCATGTATGGTGCTTGATTTATGGTAAAATATTCCATATATATATTATGCATATAAAAAAACCCACAGAGAACTCTGTATAAAAAAATATATATTATGTACCGTAGTTTAGTGTCAAAATAAATATAATAAAATCAACAATATGATTTCAGTTTTTATTAAAAAATGCTTTATTATTTTATTAATTAATTTGTTTGCTTATATGCAGGTACAATTTCTACTCGGGAAATCATGCTTGCACCAAATTCCAAACCATAATGCTTCCAATTTTAAATTACTACATATATACATTATTATATTATGTTAATTATGTTAGTTTCTTGGCATTAGAATAATTTCAATGATTATTACTTAAAAATAAGATAAAGGTATGCGTTTTTTGATGCAGTAATCAAAGCTTTTTGTATTTCCTCTTGTATTATATTTCCTGACAACCCTGTTGTAAGGTATTGGTCATAACTGTCATAAGTGAAATTATTTGTGCTGTATATCATGTGTACTAGAGTATATAGCTATGTACACTATTTGTAACGGTATAATTTAAAAAAAAAGTGAAAATTTTGTAAAAGTAGCAAATGAAGTACTTAATATTCGATGGGCTTATAAAAAAAAATGTAAAGAAAAAGAAGATGCTAGTCTCATGTATGCTCATGTACCTCTTCTACTCCTGTTGCAGCACCCTGGTTCCATGGAAGGTGTTCCGACAGACCCTGAACGAGGTGCACCCCATCAGTTCGGGTCTCGAGGCCATGGCCCTCAAGTCCACCATAGACCTCACTTGCAATGACTACATCTCAAACTTCGAGTTTGACGTCTTCACAAGGTAATTATCGTTGTTGTTGTATGTTCCTTCAAGCGAGAGTTTGACCATCGATATTGCCGATTTTTTGCAATTTCCGATTCTGATTGCCATGGCATAGTCCGCAATCGGAAGTGCACATACATCATTTTCGGCAATATCGATGGTCAAACTCTCGCTTGAAGGACCGTAACTCCCAATCAATTAAGAATGTAAAGTACAAAACAGGTTATGTTTGGAAATTGTTTGATTATTAGTGAACCTGAACCATTATTGAAAATTGTCACTGAATTTCAGTCTGTATCTTTTGATATCAACAAGAAATAGAATTCTCAAAAGATTTTTAACTGTAGTGTTTTCATGCCACATTCATTTCTTTTTGGAGATTTTACACTACAGGCATACATAACATGCATAGAATATAATAAATTATTTCAATATTTTGATTACAATAAATAGTAGTTTCATTCTAAAAATACATCATAATATAGATTATGTTTATAATAATAATAAAATGAGTAGTACATAATCTATGAGTTATTCACAAAGCTTTAAGACCACATTGACACTATTTTATTCCACAAATTTTCATTTTGTAAATTCCCTCTTGAACACATAATACAGTATGTATTATCTTAAATATTTTTAATAAGGTGCAAGAATGGTTGTCGCAATACAAACTATGTCACAACATTATTAATGAAATCCTATTCTTAAATAGATGTATTGATGTATGCCTTAAATGAGTTGGTGGAATTTGTTGATTGATTAGCACTTAATGAGTCTCTAAATAATATTAAATCACAAAACTTTTAAATTAAGAAAATAAAAGAGATTCGTCTTGCCTTTTTTTCTTCAACACTAATTTGTGTTGTTTACAAAATATTTATAAATATATATATTACCAGTGGCTAGGAAATAACTTTTGGATGTCTTCCATACTGTCACACTATTTTAAAGTTTATTGTTCTATTCTTCAACTACGGTAACTTTAAATAAAGTTGTATTTCTAAGTATTTCTTTCAGCTTACTTATGAATGAAAAAAATAAATAGCTTAATATATTAAAATAAAGTTAAAATAAATAATTTTAGTGCTGTATAATTGAGATATTACTTTAACTTTAATATTGTAGCCCAATTTTAATTTTACATTAATTCAAATAAAATTGAAGGTAGTACTAAATCAGCTGTTTCCTGTTCCCCCATATGGGCTCTTACCGCTCTTAATAATTTCAACCCTCAATTTCTGCATGACTTTTTCGACTACAATTTTCGTTAAGTTTCTTTCTCAACCTAGCGATTTTTCTGAATTTTTTACTGTGGATATTGTTCAAATGCTAATTTAAATCTAGAACTTATTTTTATTCCAAATCAAAGCACTTAAAAGTAAACTGGATTTTACCGACAGCAACAAAAATCATACCGACAGCATTTATTTATTTATTTATTTATTTATTTATTTATTTATTTATTTATTTATTTATTTATTTATTTATTTATTATTTTTTGAAAATTCTATTGATACAACTTGTCGATGGTGTTTCACTAAAAGGGAAGATGCTATTTTCCCCTGTGCCCTTTTGGCTAAGGGAGGCCAATTTCGAGAAAAGAGGGGAGGGTGAACATTGATTTTGGACCGATTTTAACTTTCTTATGAAAACTTCAAAACTTGTGAAACATGTTAATAATACTGCATATCAAACAAGAGGTGGATGCATTCTGAGCCCTAAGGTAGTAATGTTGTTGTTTGAAAGTTAAAAATCGGAGTCACATTTTCTTTTCAAATTTGCTGAAAAGATAGAACAAAACCCACAATAAAACATCTTCCACTTCCTGGTATAAAATTTAACTTTTTGTAAAAGACTTTGTCGTTTGGTGATTGAGGTTTGTGTTGTTGCAGGTTGTTCCAGCCATGGACTAGGCTGCTACGCAACTGGCAGATCCTGGCTGTGACTCATCCCGGCTACGTAGCCTTCCTCACGTATGACGAGGTCAAGGCGCGACTCCACAAGTACATCAACAAGCCCGGCAGGTGGGTCTCGATCACTTTGATGTCCCCTTTTTAAGTTCCTTGAATGTATAACCCGCCCACTATAGGAGTGGAAAGACGAGGGGTAGAAAAAAGACAGAGTCTGCTTATTTGTTAAGGATGGCTGATGAAAAGAGGTTATTTAAAGAGCTTGTATTAGATACTAACAACCCTTAATTTTTACTGTCATGTCTGTGTACATATGTTAAAATAAAATTGCTACATCTTTTGAGTTTTATTGAAAAATATGAACTTTCAGTCCGTAGTACAGTTTATAAAACTCATCCATCACATTATACGTAAAATTTTACATAAAATGCAATTTGCTCTATGATAAGCCATTGAAAGATTTTTTTTCCTCCCTATATCTTGATGTTTTGCATAAAATAATGTTTAACTTAAAAACGTAGCAATCGGGGAAAATTAAATAATCAGTTAAAATAGTAATAGAGTAAAAGTAAGATAATTATTTATAAATGTGAAGATATAAATATCAATTTTAGAAGACTAAATAAAATGTCTTCTGTAATTCCCAGGTACTAAGGGTTACACATGACTTCACTCAGTTCTTATTTTGTGTCATACTAACACGTGCCCACATGCAGCTACGTGTTCCGGTTGAGCTGCACGAGGCTGGGACAGTGGGCCATCGGCTACGTCACGGCTGACGGGGACATTCTGCAGACCATCCCTCAGAACAAGTCGCTCTGCCAGGCCCTGCTGGATGGCTACCGAGAGGGATTGTGAGTCATATACATACATTGGAGTTGTCTAGAAATAAAACAAGTTGGTTTGAAATTTATAGTTTAAATAAGCATTAGAGGCCATTTTAACTTTAATTTTCATACCGACTTGGATTGGATCTCAAGTTAGTTAGGTCTTAAGGATTTTTTGCAATCTGAGAGTATGAACCTCAGGATTGCATAAAATTTGCCCCTGCATGATTTACAAGAGGGTAAAAAAATGGAGATTTGAAATTTTGGGGGAGGTATGAAAGAGCACCTCGTCTAGCCTGAAATTGTCTAGATCACTACTTTTTTAGAGGCTATGTGCTGCAATGTTCGCCTTTAATCCATTTTCATACACTGCCAAGATCACCATGCATTATACTGTGAGCTTTATTTACCTGTGTGATAAAGGTGAATATTGCCTATTTCACTGCTCTCTAAATTGTAATTTTATTTTACTAAAACGAAGAAAACCTAAAATAATTAACTATTGATTATCATCATTATCTCTCCTTGTTATTTGCTGTTGAATAGTTAAATAGAGGATAAATAATTTCAAACCACATTCTTAAAAAAAAAATTTTGACAGCAGATAATAGTGTCAAAAAAGTCACGCTTCAGTGATAAACAAATTAATTATCATGATGTTAAAATATACATTACATAATTATATTCTTATGACTCAACATTTAGTGGTATTGATTAAAATTGAATTATTATTTGAAGTCGTTAAGTTGTGAAGTTATGATTCATCGGGGGGGGGGGGGATAATCTGCTAACCACATCCTGTTGGTTGGCTAACTCGGCCCAACTTCCCGCATGGATAATGAAATATTTATGTTACTTTATCTTTATATATACAAATTTATGTCGCACAGATCAAAGTCTCATGCTTTTAAAAATTTCACAACTTATTTTCCTTTAAATAAATTTTCAATGCTACTGCAGTTTAGGCTTATAATATTTCTTTCAGTAAGGCTGTCAATTATTATTTTTTTTAGAGTATAATTATGCACGTTGCTGTACCGATTGTTGCAGATCGACATTAAATTATACATGATATTAATTTACAACGTAGAAAATACACATCAAATAATCATTAATTTAATTTTCATATGATACAGGATACAGTACATAATTATGCAAACTTAAACTTAAGAAACATGAAATTTAACATTTTGAAGCTCTTGATCACTATTATTAACTGAGTTTTTGTATAACATTAAAAGAGTACCAAAGTGAATACTTTTTTTACATATTCGGGCAGCTAAGAATTATTCTAGCATCCCTGTAGCTCAATATTTTTGTACAATGCCTAGTTATTTTACAATTAATTATTTAGTTTGAAAAGTGAGTTTTATGGCCGTTGATTGATTCAAGCCGATGCGCGCCCTCAGCGGCCGGTGATAAGACAAGAAAGGGGCGGGAGGAGGTTCCCATGATTCGCGGGAAATTCTCATCGTATCAGCGGCTGCTGCAGGCACGCACCGACTTGAATCAACCAACGACTTTTGAACTCACTTTTCAAACTAAATAATTAATTTTAAAATAACTAGGCATTGTACGAAAATATTAAGACACAGGGATATCAGAATAATTCTTAGCTACCCGAACATGTATAAAAATTATTCACTTTGGTACCCCTTTAAAATTGTATTGAAGTAAATTGAAGTAAATTAAACTAACCTAAACAGTAAAAATATTTTTCTTTGCCTTTTTTTATTTTTCCCTTTTCAAATATTTTTGAATTGAGTTACAGATTTTTGAATCTGCATAAAAAAAATTTTATTGCAGAAATGAATAGAGGAATTATGCTTTTTTGAATTTTTTTCAATTTTTTTTTTTTTTTTTTAGTCCTGGAATTATTTTTAAATAATTATTGAAAGTGCGGCCATGCTGCCCTGGAAGCATCAATAAAGCGTCTGTAAGCCCTATCCTTTTTATTAAGGATTCAGGGGGTCAACATAACTTACAGAACTTTCAATAATTATTTAAAAATAATTCCAAGACTCCAAAAAATCTGAACAAATTTAAAGTAGCATAAGTTGGTACTCTCTATTTCTGCAAATAAAAATTTTTCATGCAGGTTGTCCATTAATTTTTTTTTTTCATAAAATAGCATTGGTGCACTTTCAATTTGACCCCCCATGACGCCTCTAACTTTACATCAAGTTGGTACTTACGGTCTCTTTCGGCAGCTACCTGTTCCCGGATGGTCGCAACGTGAACCCTGACCTGACGTGGGCGGTCCAACCCACCCCCGAGGACCACATCAAGGTGACTCAGGAGCAGTACGAGCTGTACTGCGAGATGGGCTCCACCTTTCAGCTGTGCAAGATTTGTGCGGAGAACGACAAGGACATCCGCATAGAGCCGTGTGGACATCTCCTCTGTACCCCCTGTCTCACATCTTGGCAGGTACAACCACCAAAAACTTAATGAGACTTTAGATTTTTCAGTATTTCTACCAAAAAAAAAAAAAGAGAGAATTTTGTATTTTAAAATATGTTTTTAGCGAAAATTCCTTTTCAAAACTTCAGTCGAAACTAAAAATATAATGCAACCTTTAGACTTTTTTACATTATTTATAAAAGAAAATTAAAAAAGAAAATGCTTCATTTTTAAGTACAAGATGCACCTTAGTGACACAAATGAACCCTGATATGTTACAGTGGATTTTCAAATTATGAAGCTTAAAATGTTCTAATAATAAATTGTAATATCAACTATAAATATCACTAATTCATCTACCATAGAATTTTTTAAATGAAATTGGTGTTTTTCATTTTTTTTTTTTTTTTTTTTTTTATGAAAAACAATATACTGTACAGTTATGTACTGCTAGTCTAAAATATTTAATCAAATTGTTGAAAAATTATTAAATAAATAAAAAATATTTTCTTCTGTGTCAGTCTACATGTGGTTATAATTTTTACAGGACTCTGAGGGCCAAGGCTGTCCGTTCTGTCGCGCAGAGATCAAGGGGACGGAGCAGATCGTGGTGGACCCGTTTGACCCCAAACGGCAGCACCGAGCGAGTTCGACCGGCAACCTTGTGGAGCTGGATGACGACGACGAGGTAGTGGACTTGTCGGACTGAGGGGGAAGGGGGGGGGGGGGCGGCTCACAGGCAGACAGGCTCCTTCCTCAGGCGTAGGGAGGCAATTCAGCTTTCAGTTGCACAAGTTCATATCTTGGTATAAGAACATTATTAATACCTCAGCTGCAAATATTAATATTTGGGACTAGGTATCAATTTCCAATTAAATAATTTTCCACGATTTATAAGTTAGTTTCTTGCTGATTCATAATGGTAATATTTTATTGACGTAGATACCAATAACACTTACTGATACACTTGTGCAATAATTTATTATAGCATTGCAACCTTTCTTGGATTTCTGTCCATTTAACAAAATGACGTCCTATCCTTAATGAATTTTAATTTGATAATTATAATGTCTTGAGTTTAATCATGCAGAAAGGAAGTTGAAATGACTACCTCTTGCCTCCCTAAGCATCACTGCTGACATCTATGTACATCCATTCAACTAACTCTCTTCTAAGATAATTTGTACTTTCCCCCCCCCCCCCCAAGTAAACTAGACAATTATTGAGTACCCTCCAATTTAATACAATCTTAAATCTGATTTTTATTTTGTTTATAAAGTGAAACCTCTGTTAAATAACTGGGTTCATTATTTTAAATTGTGTATTAATATTTATATAGTTTAATAATTAACTTTTGATTGTACCCTTTCATAAATTAATTAATAAAAGAATAACATGAAATTAAAATGTGATACATTGTTGAAATCTCATCTTAAACTCTTAACTTTACATCAGCAGATAAAATCAATTTTATGATTCAACGTACAGGTTGTGATTAATTTTTCTCATCTATAATGACTCATAAATATGATAGGATTAATGTCCGCATGTGCAACTCTGCATTTGGAGCAATTGTAATGTTGTCAGTAATCAAGAAGCAATTGTGATTGTTGGAATGCTGTGTTGTTTGTGCTGCTTGCATGCACTTCCTCATTTCCTACCTTCCTTTTCCTCTTGTGATGTCAGAGCCTTTTGTCTGTTGAGCCTGCCTTTATTTCGCTGCATGAAAAAAATATATATATATATATATATATATATATATATATATATATATATATATATATATATATATATATATATATATATTATTATAATTATCCTAACCTTTGTATTTTTACAACATTATTATTTTTTAAATTGTATTTTTTTTATTATTTGAAATTATCTTGCCATTTTTTTTCCATAATTAATTAAACCGACTGTGATTAAAAAATATTTGAATGTTGTTATTATTTGTTTTAACAATATTTTGTTGTTACTATTGCACAGAAGGGAGAAGAAGCAGTGTAGTGACAACTTAACTTTTTTTTTTCATTGTTAATTTTTATTATAATATATGTAGTTCACTTTTTTTATATGCAAATGTGCAAAAATAGAAATAAAATATATAATAGTGTGAACAGCTTCATGTAATATAAATAAATTATATACCCAAAGAGTATCATAAATATCTTAACATCAGTTTAAAACTTAAAAGTCTTCTACTGATTGTCTGACGTCACAAATTTTGTACTCAAGCGCATAACGTCAAACAAACAGTAGGCTGAACAGACTTTAGAAACTGCAGAATGGCATTGGATATACCATTATTCAATGGTGTTTCATTTTCATGCATGCCGTTCAGTCATTCAAAAGGTACACGTAGAGTTTTGCCTTGATGAGAGTGGACTTCAAGCACTACACTGATAATTATATTTTCGAGCTATTCGACTGTACTTTTTGTGTGAACCACAATCGCTTACAACATGTTTGCAAATTTTGTTTTTTTTAGCAATTATGTAAACACCCATGCACTTTATCATTTTTGTCTGTAAATATTTCCAAATCATCTGACTTTAAATTTGATGTAAAAAAAAAAAAAAAAAAAAAAAAAGCAGGTCCAAGATCTAACAGCGTTCGTTTGAAATGTGAAAATTATAATGTGTTTTTTAATGATAATATTCAAGTTTGTTTACTAAATGAACTGAAGGAAAAATAAGAAACTGTTAGTGTTGCAAAAAGTTTGCTGCATTAATTAGACTTTATTAATTGCAGTGAAAAAAAAAATAAAAAAAATAGGCTTTTACGCCTTTGGGAACCTCGAAATTTTACTCCTGTTAAATTTTGTCATGAATAGAGTAAATTTAAACTTTTTAGCATTGCTCTTATCCCAAAATTACAAATCAGCATAACATATCTTTGTAGTTTCAGTGAAGTAATTCCAGCAAATAAATCAGCAGTAACATTCGAGCTAACCCAAGGTGTACTTCAGAATAGTGATGAGTATTGAAACTTATGTAGCCAATTGTAGTAAACTAGTGAACTTTGTAATTAGTAATTAATAGAAGATCGTCATAGTTTTATAGTAATACGCATATACAGATCACATAAATATTCGTCCAAATCAAACAAATAATGATTTAAGTTTAATGCTTAAATTTGTTATTTGTTTTATTAGACCACCATACCAGTTCTATATTTAAAAGGTAAAAAAAAAAAAAAAAAAAAAAAAAAAAAAAAAAAAGTTGGATAAATTAAATCAATATGTAGTTATAAGCTAAAAATGTAATATAATTTATTTTGTCCAAATATAATGTATTTAAAATATTACAAATAAACAAAATGTTGAATTTGCAAATTTTTTGAGTTTGTATTTAAAAAAAAAAAAAAAAAACGTATTAAGATTAAGATTTGACATCTTTAAAATTCAAGATATCTAATATTCTATGTGTTAGGTAATTTATTAACACTCTCTTCACTTAATTAGTGACATTGCCACAATAATTTTGATTCAATAATTATTTTGAAACAACACACAATTTTAATAAAGGTATTTGTTGTAAGAAGAAATGGCCAAAAATTACAGTGAATTTATGATTGATTTTTTTTTTTTTAACTGCTGTCTTTTAAGCCTTAGTTTACGCCTGGAAATGTAGTGACGTAGATATGGCGTTAAAGCAATTTTGACAGATCACCAGTTGTGATTTGATTTACATTGAAAACATACAAATCACTACCTGCGGACAGACATATAAACTAAGGCTTGAAAATCCTTAAATTTAGTAAGATTCAACAAAAATAATTATAAAATCCGGGGAATTATATTAAGTTTTTTTTTTTTTTTTTTTAGTTATGCAAGAAATTTTATTTTTTTGTAAAAGCAAATGAAGATTTTAGGAAGTGCCTCATCTAGCAAGTGAAGCAGTAATATTTCGGTGAGAACCAATGTTGTAACATCCTAAATAAGCGTGTTGAGAATTGTGATCCAGAACTGTGAAAGAGAGCTTGCTTTTGTTCTCCAATTAAAAAAAAATATATCCTTGATGCTGCGTAAATTTGCTGCAGCTTTTGCGTGATTTCAACCAAGCATGATGTTCAGATCCTAATTCCAAACACGCCCCCACCCCCTCTTTCCTCCATTTGGTGCCTTGGGCTATGATGATTGATTAATGTTGATTCCCCTCTTATCGCAGGTGGAGGTTGTTGAAGGTCGCGACGGCACTCAAGTCGTCATTAGTTAATATAAAAAAATATATATTATAAAAAAAAAATGTGTTTTTTGTAGTAATTCCTTGCCTGCAAAATAAAATCCTGCTTTTATATGAAATGTTATGCTGCTTTTTATTTCCTTTCGTATATATAGACTTATTTTATTTTATGAGGTTGCATAAAAATGTGCTTTTTTTATGGTAATTTTTTTATGCTACTGCATGTATTCGTTGTAAAATTGCATGGGAATGTCTTGCTAAAATATCATTACATTATTTTAAATTTTAATCATGAAAATTTACACGTTTTTGTGTGTTTTGATTGGTTAGGAACTGGGAACGTGGAGCTGTAGCAGTAGTTGTCTTCAAGCGTTGGCTTTATCTCCTAGATCAGAAACAGCTGATGGAAGGGTAAGTTATGAGATACAAGAGCCTAATTTCATAAAATCCACTCAGTATCCTTTGTTGCACCCACAGAATAGTCGCAGTCCAATGATCTCTCCGCGCGCCTCGCCCCTACCTAACAGGCGTCCTGGCGTGCACTCCATGATAGGCTCTGTGTCCGCGCCACCTCCACTGCCTCCACGAAGATCCTCCCCCACTCTCGGCTCTCCCAGCATCTCCCCAAGGTGAGGAAACGTCTCATTTTACTGTTGTTCTGGAAAATTTCTTTCATAGATTTAGCTCATTTTTTAGAATAATGCGCCATCTGCGTCCTTGATGATCAAGTATAAAAATGAGTCTATAGAGAGCTCGTATACAATCATGGAAGCAGACAGCTCAATATTCCATACATGAAACAATGTATTGTTCAAACCAAAATGTTCTGCTTGTTTGAAAGTATTGTTGAGTAATGTATGCCGGGGGAAGAGAATAACACAAGAGAATTGTTGATTTACATGTCAACTTATAGAAAATTACATCCCATTATTATAAAAGTATTAAGGGTAACTGCTCCAAAAATGTGATAATGTTTAATATTCTGGGGTGTAATCAGGTGCTGCATCATCCCATGGTTAACAACGAAAAATGCTTCATCGGATAAACATTCACTACGTTTACATGACGATGTTTAACACATATTCGTTGACGACGCCTCATAAGAATAACATTATCCATCGTCAACGAATACGTATTAAACACCGTCATGAAAACTTAGTGTCTATTTACAAAGTTTTATAATAACCATTTCAAATAGAAGAGTTTGGCTCGAACAATGTACATCAGTACACTAAAGGAACTTTTCCCAGGCAAATAGTGTACACTTGGCCATTGTTCTGATGGTTTCTATGAGCAGTCACAAATATTAATTGTGATGACTGTGGTTCCAGTGCTCCTCAGCTGACGGTGCCGAAGGAGGATGCCCCCCCACCCCCCGTGTCTGCACCTCTTCCGCCCCAGCCCCAGCCTCCACCCCACTGCAACTGCACGGTGACGATTGTGCCATCAAACCACCGAGAGGAAGCCCCTACTGCCTCCAGCTCAGGTAATGAATCACATTATAACGAATACAACAAATAAGAAGTCTTTATTTTTGTAGATTGTTGTCCGTTTCTCAAATTAAAGGGGTACCAAAGTGAATACTTTTTTTACATATTTGGGCAGCTAAGAATTATTCTGAAATCCGTGTGTCTCAATATTTTCGTACAATGCCTAGTTATTTTAAAATTAATTATTTAGTTTGAAAAGTGAGTTCAAAAGCCGTTGGTTGATTCAAGTCGGTGCGCGCCCGCAGCAGCCGCTGATATGAGGAGAATTTCTCGCGAATTATGGGAACAACCTCCCGCCCCTTTCTTGTCGTATCACCGGCCGCTGCGGGCGCGCATCGGCTTGAATCAATCAACGGCCATAGAACTCACTTTTCAAACTAAATAATTAATTGTAAAATAACTAGGCATTGTACGAAAATATTGAGCCACAGGGATGTTAGAATAATTCTTAGCTGCCCGAATATGTAAAAAAAGTATTCACTTTGGTACCCCTTTAAAGATTTTTTTTGTTTTTTCTTCAGTTCACCGTAAATTAAATTATTATTAACCAATCACAATTTTTTTTTATGATTTGTAAGGTGTACATATATTTTATTGCTCTTACTAGTAAGTGTAATATCTGAAGGTGTTTACTTGAAGTGTGCGTACTTGCTTTATATTCTTGCAGGTCTATAATACTCACTGGTACTGAATAACTAACACTCTGACTGTTGTCCCTCAATGAACTCTCTGCATGCATAACTCTCTCGACAGCCTTAAACACTCACTGTATTTAACTCTCGAATAACTCTTTCTTCTTTTCTTATGCCCAAGTTTTGGCTTTTAAACCATTCTACTTCTAATAGATAACTCTCAGATATTAATAACATACTCGTAATTAACAACTCTCAATTAACTCTTAATCATTACTTAAAAGTAACTTGAGTCTTGACTCCCAGCAGTATAAATTAAAGGGTAGACTGGAGTGATGAACAAAAACACACATCTTGTTCTTAGCGTTTGCAACGCATCACTGAGTTTATTTAAAATTCCTTACTTACAAATTCAGATAGTCTGAAGCCTATGCCCTCTATGATCTATCAATGGAATCTCGATCTAATGGATCTTCGATTCTAAGATTATTTAAACTACTACTAAATGTAGTATCGTGCAGTGTTACACCAAATTCCATACATATATCACTAAGTATTTACATTTAAGGCACAACTTTTTTATTGTGTACAAAAATGAAACCTAAAATTTAAATAATTTTTAATTTTTGCTATCAAGTGCAAAGAAACAAGTAATTATAATAATAAAAGTTAATATCCTTGATGCCATTTTACCCTTTCTGGTGTGGCCAGGTATTTAACCTTGTGTGTAAGAGTTATCTTGCGACCGAGCTGGGGCTTACCAGGCTCCCAGAACCCTTTCCTGCACTCTTCTGGGCTTGACTACCAGATCTGTGAGGCCTGCAGTATTTGAACTTACAGGGGTGATCACTTCCTTCGGAAATATTCCGAGAGATGGCAGCACCGAAGTAATTATAGTTTTATGTAAAGACAAGAAGGTGGTTTGGGGGGTTAGATCTGCCCTTGAGGGACTAAGCATAGAAGGCAAAATATATTTTGAGTTTTTGAGCCTATAGCAAAACCCTTCCCTTGTAATATTTCCAGCCACCATCTGATCCCTCTGTATTTTCTTGTAACATTACAGCTGTCACTGAACCAAATGTTCCTTCGGCAGGCCCGGGGTCTAGCGACGGACGTTACGACATGCTGCAGGCCGGGGGCGTGATGCTACGGAGCCAAGTGATGGCGGGGTCCTCGTTCTCTCCTGGCCCCTCGAGCGCCCCCACTGCCGTGGTCACCCCCACCCCCAGAGTCCGCAGACAGATCAGCGCAGGCGCAGGATCTGCCTCGGAGCATGCGGGAACAGTCGAGGAGGAACCAAGCTATGAGAACACCAGTCTTAACCCAGGTAACTTTACTTGAAGTTATTTTTTATTTATTTAATTCAAAATACATTTATGCGTATATTAATAACAAGTATAAATAAAACATTATGCATGGGTAAAACACGTCCAAGGGCAGCACACAAAACACAAACAATTACATTATTAAATATCACTGTACAAAGTCTTTAACAGAGTAATAATATTTATTGAGAAGAAACTTTTTTTTTAACTTATTTCCTGGAACATCGTTTTTTTTTTTTTTTTTTTTTTTTTTTTTTTTTTTTTAATGATATTAGTCATTTATTGCACAGCTGGATACATTTATGCATGGGCCATTGTCAATTAAGAGGGACAATATTTTATTTATATTTTTAGTACCAGAGGATTTTTTTTTTTTTTTTTTTTTCAACAACATTGTTTGTCTTAAATTGAAGATATTTTTAATGTATTGCTATATTTATGGCTTTATGAGCTTTCTTGACTGCCATTCTATCCTGTAGTAAAGTAGTAAAATCTACATTGTGCTCACATATTTGGATAATTATATACAGTACAGTAAAAACTTGTTATTACGTCAAGTCAAGGGACCCAGGAAATTAGGGTTACCTTTTATCGAGTATACCGTATATAAAAAAATTCCTATATATGCAATACTAATTCTTTTTTGCGGGACCTTTACTCCGTTACTCAATATCGAGTGTTAACTATAAACAATATCAGTAATGTTGTCTAGTTCTGTATGATTCAAATTGATATACAGCTAGTACACAAAAAAAAGAAGAGGCAATATCCCAGTGCTAATTTTATTGTTATTATTATTATTTTTTTAAATCATTTATTTATTTTAAATATTACTCTTTTTACATTGCATTTACGTATTTCCTATTTCATTTTTACTATTATCTGTTTATATTGCATCATGTTGTATTAATATTAATTGTTTTGAAAGGTTTCAAAAATATTAAAACATCTGTATTTGTAAGGTTGTGGGCGTTTTCTTAACATTAAATTACAATTTTGTAGGTCACGTGACACCAGTCATCAGTTTTCAAGCAAAGAACTCTTCTAGTATAGATCCTAGCGTACCGACTTCATCCACACCAAAGAATATACCTACAAATTTAAGGTTTGTATTTTTGTTAATATGGATAAATTTAAGAATCATTAGATTATTGTTTTAGAAGATACATAGACCAATGATTTAATTAATGGACAACTTGCATTACATTTTTTTTTATTGGATATAGGACCTCGAGTTATGTATTGTCATTTTTTTCTTTCTTTTTTTTTTTTTTTTACTTTTTTTTAACCCTCTTAAAGCTTTCAAAATTGAGGGAAAAGACGCTGTGACTTGGGAGGAGGGAGCTGTCTTCCTCCTATCAATTAGTCAGACTCCCATCCCTAATCAAGGGGTAGAAAAAAAAATTATGGCAATATTTGTTTTTGTTTTAGGGAGGAAAACAAAGAGGTGTTCACATCTGGAGCGAGTGTGTCATACGAGAACTTGAACATGGACTATATTGCTCAACTGACTTCGGAAGGATATGCACAAGAGGCTGTGATTCGTGCACTCGGAATTACAAGAAACGACGTGAGCATGGCTTGTGACATTCTGCATGAATTTGCAACTAAACAAGTGTAATAATAATAACAGAAAACAAAATAATTATTGTTTTAAATTAAAATATCCAACGTACAACATTTGTGCATTTTGGAAATATTTTTTTTTTTTTTTTTTTATAGATTACTAGGCAATACTTTTTATATAATAATTATTATAAATGTCCTCTTTATTTTTTCTCTGTCATGGGTATATTAAATAGACTGGTATTTTTTGTCTTATTTTCTTCTCTTTTAATTTGTTTTGTTTCTTAAAACATGTGGTTCATATGTCTCGATAATTGTTCTTGTGTCGTTAGACCAGACTTTGTGTCATACTTTACGATTATTTGCTTTTAAACTTTTTATATTTTATAAGTAATCCCATCTCATGCCATTACAATGTAAAATATACATCCATATTTGAGGTTGTAGCACCACAGGATTGCTAGCATCTGTAGTATAATTTATTAATATGAAAGAAATTTAAACAGTACATGCATAATATAAAAATTAAACTTTGAAGACATTTGCAGTAGCAACATTGTATATCGTCCCTTTTCCGGAATAATAAGTTATCTGCCTACCATGATCATGTGTAATAAGGAGCTATTTGCTATTTCAGGTGAGCGCAGTTATGAGCTGTAAAGCTTATTATTGCTTTCGCCTCATACAGCAGATAACTCAAAATTATTCTAGACAAATAGCTCATTATTTCAGACGAGGGTTAATTTAATGGTAGAATTACTGAAAAAATGTTTTAAATTTAAAAAAAAAAAAAAAAAAAAAAAAAAAAAAAAAAAAAAAATCATAAGTGTTTCAAAAACATTTCACACTCCAAAAATAAATGCAGTTTTTTTGTGATTTTTCGTTTATTTTAAATTTTAAACAATTTAAATTATCAAATCATTAAAAAAAAAAGAACGGTATAAAAAGTAAAACCTTGATTAGATTTAGTAATGGACAACATTTGGTAAGAAGTTCAAGTGAGATTGTGAAGTGTAACACCTGTTTTAAAGGTGAGAGAGCTTAATCAGCTGGTTTCCACTTCTTCATTTTGTCGTGAATGTTTCTTTGAAGTCTTGCCACAGTAGCAAGAAAATTTGTCATGCCTTAAGGATCAACATCAATGCATCAATGTAATTTATTCAATTTACAACAAAATTGTATGTTTTGTTTGTGTTTTAATTTTGTGTGCTTTTTTTTTAAAGTGCAGTAAATTTTTAAAATTGTATTTTTTGTAAAATTTGCAAAAATTTGCAATGATACTCACCATTACTAAAATTTAAAGGATAAAGCTAAAGGACAAAGAGGGGGACAAGTTTCTCCCCCCTTCCTCCAATTTAACAGTTAAACTGTTTTGCATGAAAAGTTAAAAGAAGGAACCGTGGATTTTTTACTGCATTCAATGGAATAAACCTGAACCAGTTAAAGAAGAGAATATTTCTTACCTTGTACCAATTAATACAGTATAATATTATTGAAGCATTTACAAGCTTTTAATTTAAAACATTGTGTACATTACATTGTATTAATCACAGTTCACTTGCAAAGTGAGAATACTTTGTTAACTCAAGCAATAACATGTAGGGAATGGCTTAGTTTCAAGCTTCTATCATTCAGTTTGAAAGCAATAATGTGTCAAGTCGAGTAAAATATAAAACAATTACTGTTTCTCTATGTTGTCAAAGTTAATTTTTTTTACAGTTTTGTTTATTTAACATGTTTTCTTGATGCACATCAACAAAAGCTTTTTTCTGTTCCACTTAATTTTCTTGTGCACATAAAACAGCAGTAAATCTACAAGTAAATGTATTCTTTTTCTGAATTCACATCAGATTTTCTTCATCAAAGCTAAGTTGAAAAAAATAAATATTAAAATTGCGATATATTCTCGAATATTCGTCAACAAATTGCAATTAAAAATGCTGATGTCGCAAATGTGATGGAAGAATTTATGCACAATAGAAAGAAAAAAATCTCAGGTGTGATTAACATTGCCTAATTTTATGTATAATATACTGTAGAACATGCCTAATTTCATGTTTAATATAAAGCATTTGGCTAAATATTATATTTAATCTATTTATTATGCAAAGTATCTAAAAAATGAATTTTCTTTTAAATGAATAACATCAAAGTATAATGTCTAAATAAATTGTAAAATTAAGAAAATATTTGGGAAGGACACTCACTCTAATGTGTACTCTTCTTGCTTGCAAGTGTACACAATCTAACACTCGAGTATTTATTTAATATATATATATATGTATATATATATATATATATATATATATATATATATATATATATATATATATATATATATATATATATATATATTTCAACTGCCTTCACTTTTATTGTGGTGAATAAATTTGTAGTATTTCAGAGAACTTCCATTGATAACCAAACCAGAGATTTTACCATATGGTTTAAGTATTTAACGAGGGTCATTCACAGAGCACTTTATAGACCCACTTTAGCCTTGATTTTTATCCTGGTTTAAATCAAGTACTAAAAAATGTAGCCTAAATTGGTGCTAAACAATGTTAAAGAGATACGTTAGCAGTACCCACATTTTTAGTACCATGTTTAGTACTTGATTTAACCCAAAATAAAAATCAAGGCTAAAGGGGGACTAATGTGCTTTGTGAATGCTCCCCAATGCAATAAATAAGATCATCAAAATCAAAAACAAATAAAGAACATTTTGACAAATGTTATTTCATATCGTTATTATCAAAATTATGATACTATGGTGCATTGTGTGTGAGAGGATTATAAACTTCTGTGGATATATTCGGGCCAGTATGTTTGTGCTATTATGTTCTACTAAACAAAGTATCAATTCAAGTTACCTCTACTTTTTCACTAGTGCTAATTATATATTTGTTGCTTTTTTTTTCACAATAAGATTGATAATTATTTAATTGAACGAGAGGACACAGTGATTATTGCAAATTACAGATAAGCTGATGAACACAAAAAAGTCTTAAACTCATATTATTAATGCACATTTTTTTTTTTTTACTTCTACAAACTCAATTATTTGCTACTTCCATACTTTTTTTTACAGTTAATAAGTAATGTAAGGAACTATTATTTATAATTATGACTATGTTATGACATTTCTTGTGTATATTTACACAAGAGTAATTAAGATTTAACTTTACTTAGTTACAGAAAACATATTAGGTACAAATTTGATCCCTTTAAAAAAACATCATATTAATTTTCATTACATTTTTCAATAACACATATTGATGATTGATGTTGTATAAAAGAAGATTGAATGATTCATTCAACAGTATTATTAATAATTATTTTATGTTGTAAAAATTAAATTAATAACTAAAGAGAAGAAATAAAATAGTAATATTATGTATTTTTGTGTAAAATTGTTGTAGGCTTATAATTATGTCTACAAAAAAAAAATATATATATAATATGCATATAGTAACTATTGATTGTATGTTACTATTATACAAAAGTTATTGATATTGGCTTGTTTTTTAACAAACAACCATCTTCATAAACTGATAATGTGTTTCATTAACGTTGGGAAACTATGCAATCAAGTGGGGGTATTCTAAAAACTAAATTATCATTTCTGTTGAATATAACTCAATGGTCATAATCTATTACCGTATATTATTTACTAGTCATACTGAGGGGGAAAAAACACAAACTCATAATAATAATAAATATCTGTGTTTTTAGAATACATCCTGCATATCTTATTTAGAGTAATATTATATCCTATTTAGGTGTGAGTAAAAAACAAAACTATTTTTATCAGTGTCAAAAAAAAAAAATTAATAATAATAATATTAATAAAAAAATCCAACAAAGTTGAGGGGAAAAGAAAATAAAAATAAAGAAAAACTATAATGTTTTGAGATAATAAATTAAATTAATATACTTAGGGATTTTTATCTCACAACATATCTGTGATGAATAGTTATTTTAAATTAATATATAATTATAATAATATATAATATATATGTCATTCTTAATTCTTTAATAAATTAATTTGTTATTTGTCCTGATTTTCATCAAACTTAATTAAGTAAGGTTGGAAAAATAAATAAATATTAACCATTGAAAAGGCATTTTTATTACGTAATTATAATACCAATTAATAGGCAGTTACTACGTGCATATCCAGGTATACAAATTTGAGCTAGTTTTTATGTTATGAAATTTTGAAGTTGACTAATATAAGGTCCATTTCTCCATGCGTGTTAAAGAAGTCAACTTTAAAAATTCATAACTCAAAAACTATATTAATTAATTGTTTCCAGTATATCCGTCACTTTTATATTGACAAAATAGTCGCCCATATATGTATAAGATATGCCCTAGGCTCCCAATATTTCTGAATATTATCCACTATTGAATATATGTAATACTCAAAACACCAAAATACAAAAGAAAAATAAAGTTTTCTCAGAACAAAGCAAATCTGCAATCTAGAGTTAAACTATATATAGCTAACAACGACGAAAACTAAAAAAAAAATTCTGCAGGGCACATTCTTGTGGAGATATCCGTCCCAAACTCGGAACTCAAGAACCAAATGCCATGGCCTCCGGGCCCTGATATACCATGTATTGTACGTATACCTGATATTTTAGCTACTGACAGGGGATGGCCGGAGAAGAGAACATTTTAAATTTTTGTCATAATTTTTCATGTGTGGGATTTCTTTTTAACATTGAATGGACTCGTTAGTGTTACCTTCTCCTTAAAATACAGATATAATATTATAATAGCCAGAATAATATATAATTACACTATCTTCATGATTTTTTTTTAAGGTTAATCTCTTTATTAAAAATATTTTTATAATGATTACTATAATAATTTTATATTATTATAGACCGCCATTTTTGCCCCTGTCCAATATGTAACCTGCTCTGTTTAGATGCTGAATAAGTTGCCTACTTTACTTTATCCATCGCAAATGAAGAAAATCATCGTAATAAGCTTGTGAAGAATATTATTTGCCGTTTTGGACCATTTTAATTGTTAATTTGATTGATAAGCATTCATATACATATAATATTCTTTTTATAAGTAATAAAAATATTATTATTATTATTTTTTTTAAATACAATATCATAGCGCGCGCTAAATGTTCGTAAAAGTTCGGTTAATGTCGGATCCTTACGGATTTATTTCGATTGTTTTCGTTCTGTCGACGAATCGGGGTGGTATCTCCTGCGCTACTCATCTTTTGCGCGACGAATGCGACGATGCTCAACTTATTTCGAAAATAAGCGGCAAAATGTGTTTAGACAGGGGGTGGTATCTCCTGCGCTACTCATCTTTTGCGCGACGAATGCGACGATGCTCAACTTATTTCGAAAATAAGCGGCAAAATGTGTTTAGACAGCCATATCGAGCCATCTGTTGGCGGAGATAGAAAACACTAATACAGCTCTAATATGTGCAGAAAAAGTTAAAAATTAGGAAATGAAATGATGAAATGAAATAATCTGCTTTCGCTATTCAGCACAAATATAATTTATACTGTATGGATATTGGATATTCAGTATTTCGTAGGGTCTCTGGTTTTTTTGACAAATCACAAAATTTAGAATATAAATTTAATGATGACAAACTACTATTGAAAAAAATAAATAAATTTAATAATATTCCACACGATACATGTATCGTATATATATATTATATATATATATGTATAATTATATTAATATGTAATATATTAATATATATTAATATTAATATATATATATATATATATATATATATATATATATATATATATTATATATATTATATGTGTGTGTATTTTATTATTGATTAATGGAAATCAATAATAAGCAAATTATTTATAATTTTTTACTAATTATGTCAAAATAATGTAATGTTATAAATATTAGCGCAAGCTATAATAAAGAATATTTAATTTATTAATTCACAGTATAATAATATTATATTCAGCATTTTTGGGCACCTATTTAAATTTATACGCAGCTAGCATAATTAAATTAAATTTTGATAATATTATAATAAAACCCTAGTCATCATGGAGGAATCCATGATCATAGTTTTATAAATTAAGAATCAAAGTAGGAAGAGTATATAAAATATATTATCCTTACACATGATAATAAAATTATATAAAGTGCAGAGCATAAACTTCTATGGTAGACAAAATATAACCATTCGCTCCAGAGTCCACCTGATATTGTTATACTATAAATTCTTAAATTTATTATAATTATATTGTTACAAAAGAACCAAGCGATATTGTAATCGTCTTTTATTATAGTGGGCTTGAAGCTCACTCCTTCTCGGAGAAAGCGCAGGTATATGCATTTTCCAAACTAAAGATTCATTGTTTTTTTCAAAACTGTGCTTTCTCCACTGACTCATTGATATATAATATATACATAGATTAATACATACATCTGAGTTAAAAGTCATTATCATTCTATATTAATATTCAAAATAAAAAATAAATAAATCATTAAGGTTTTGATAAATTAATTATTAAAAGAAAAGGATATACACTTATTTATATAGGAATAACCAGCAAGGCCTTACCAATAAAAAGAGTCACAACGTCACAACAGGTAAAAATCTTGTGACTTTTTTTTTTATCGACAAGGCCTTGCTGGTTATTCCTATATATCCTTTTTTTTAATTAATAAATTCATTCTATATTAATGAAATAATTTAATTGGTGTATATATAAGAGAACAATTATTTGAAGTAAGGCTCATTAACTTCTATGTTTAAAAATAAATTTTATTGCATACTTTTCAGACATACCAAATACAGATACATAATATAATTCTGCATGACCTCAAAATTTTTTTACAGAAAATTATTTGTAGTGCCCTAGAAGAATATTATTGAGCTTATACATAGTTGCATGACAAAGATTTTTTTTTTTTTTTTTTTTTTTTAATAATGATGTAAATGGATGAAAGAGGAAGTGAAACAACATAATTAATTGTATACTATAAAGAGGCACAGGAAAAGAGGTAGGAGGAGGGTGCGGCATAAAAAAAATTTGAAGTGGTAGAAATACTAGAAAAACCTAGCTCAGTAACTTATATGCATTACCCCATGATATATGAAAAAATAAATTAATAGTGAGGAGGAAGGGGGGAGGATTCATAGATCTAAGCCTGCAGTTTAATGTATTATATTGATTTCTATAAAATTTAAAATAAAATACAATATCATGCATGCACTGGTGAAATCCCTCCCTCCTTAACCCCTTCTCCCACACAACCAAATAAAATTTTTTGTACAGTTGCACAAAAAAAAATTTGCACGCAAAAATCCAACAAAATTTATGGTTGAAATCACTGTATTGAAGAATAAAGATTTAAAGGTAGAAAATCTAGAGATAACATTGCATGCCCAATAAAAATCCCATTTATGAAAATTATGGGGGGGGGGGGGGGAGAAAAAAGAAAAAAATTAAAATGTTCTCCTTTACATACCTTATCAGTAGCTATAAAATATCAAAATATCAGGTATACAAATTTGAGCTAGTTTTCGAGTTATTAATTTTTAAAGTTGGCTAATTTAGCATGGAAGTTCCCTTCTTGCTAAATTAGTGAGCTTTAAAATTCAAATTCAAATTATTGTAAATTCAGTAACAGTTACAAAACCAAAGTACCCAATATAATAAAGTGCATATTGCATGCATTATAAGCTCTTCACTTGCAACAAAGCCTTGTAGTATTACCTTAATATTCTGAAGTGATGCATGGCTACGGAATTCAGAATAATACTTTTCACAAAAGTTCATGAAGCTCTGAATTTTAAAATGTTAAATCTTTATTAAAGCACAACTGTAGCAATATTAAAGTCGTTGAGCTAATTTCTTGAATTTTTAAAATTTATTTTATTTGATTCCGTCAGAAGAAATTTCTTTTTACTCCGAAATAACTGAGGTCAATCGCTTAAGTATTTTTAAGTATTCACAGTAAAAAATTGTTTTAAAATTTGCCACATGATATTAGAACTGTAATGTAAAATTTTTAGTGTTAGAAATCTAGGACTTATTTACAACTTATTGCTCACCTCCAAGGCCCCCAGGATGGTCTCCAGCTAGTCCTCTCTGAACACGATGGAGCCGCTGATTCTGGTGAGACTGTTGATGGCCTTCAGACGAACCTCCTCGATCTCGTCGTTGAACATGTCCACCAGGAAGTCCAGCGATAGGGTGACAAAGTTGAAGTCACTCAGTGCAAGCAGGCACAGGTGCATCCACAGACACACTCCGCACCTCTGTAACCAGAGAGGGATTGATTGATTATTTGAACTGGCAACGTGAGAGTTTTCTAATGCCAATATAATTAATTGAATATTAAATTATATAAAAAAAAAAAAAAAAAAAAAAAACACTGAAAAAATTCAAAGTAGCATAATTTTGTGCCCTCTATTCCCCTCTATTCATTTCTGCAGTAAAAATTTTCTATGCAGGTTGTCCAAAACAATAAAACAAAACAATGAAAAAATAAAAAAAAAAATGTTAGAAAAAAATATCATAGCAAAATTATTTACTAATAAAATAAAACAGGTTTAAAGTTAAAAGAAGTACAATATTCTATTGTACACCCCTGAACACACAAACTTTACTCTTGCATTGTTTGTGGGTGTTACCACACAGTCTACGGAGACATGAACTAAAATTCTTTTGATATTGATAGACTGAAAGCTCTTCTTAACTACCCCAAAATTGCAAATCTGCAAATCTTTGTCTCTTGAAACTGCAGCTCTAGCAAGTGAGGCAGGAGTAAAGTGCGTACTGTCCCGAGGTGTACAGCAATTAATTGCATATGGTGTTTCTGCTGTGATATCTACAAGCTCACCCTCATGTTTGACATGAGCTTTTTGTCCAAGGACTGCTGCAGGAACTTGGCTTTGACGAGACCTCCCCCGTCTTGCCCAGCAGTTTGGCAGCATGCACTCGCACGTGGAGCGACAGGTCGTTGATGCAGCTGCTTAGCTTGCCGAATGCATCATCGGCCAGACGGATCTGCTGGTTTCTCCCAGACAGGACCAGGATGCTGCAGGAGCCACAAGTTAGTTATTCTCTGCGATATAAAAGCATCAGATACATTAAGATTGACGTCACTATTCTAATTTACAGTATATACTATGTTGCTGATCGTCCCTCGTCCGTAATAATGAGTTATATGCCTACCATGATTTTGTTGCAATAATGAGCCATCTGCTATTTCAGTTGAGCGCAACAATGAGCTTTATTTTATACTGATTTACAGCTCATGATTGCATTACCTGATATAGCAGATAACTAAGATAACTCATTAGTGCAGACAGGGACGATATGGTAAAGACATTTCATAATTTAATTTTTAATTATTTGGAAGTGATCTTCCACCTATTACATTTCTTTCATTAAAGATTTCAAGAAAATAGAGACACAATTAAGGAAGAAGAAACTGATGCAAATTTTCAACAAACTTTTTTTTTTTTGTTAATGATAAAATTGTTGGTATGCTGTCAAAAAATAACACAAATTAAAGAAGCCACTTTTACTTGTGAAGGTAGGTAATGGCTTATAGGACACAAATGAGCTCCATAGCGAACAATCTCATAATCATCCTTCAAGGCCACACAGACCTCCGAGTAGAGGGCAGCATCCAACTGAAACCCTCGAGTCCCTCGCTCGTGTAGCACAATCTGTTGATAAACATTGGAACCTGAGTTTAATTGGAAATAAAAATAAAAAACGTCCACCATGTAGGAATATTTATTAAGATTTTCAATTAAACTCTCTAAAATTTTAGTCAATTTTTACATAAGAGGGTTTGAAAAATGTCTATTTACAGGCCTTATGAGTGACATCATAAAAGATGTTTGGCATCAAGATATGAATGATAACAGAAACAGCATTGACTGTCCTAAATTCACTCCTCAAATTCAATACACATTGTTGCTGATATAATGCTTACTTTTAAGACCCTCTTTGGTATACGGTATATAGGCTGCAAATCTTAATCTCATCACTACGTGTCTCCTCACCATGGCTCTGAAAGCTGCGCTACGAACTCTGGGCTACTGGTAGTAGGTGTGGTTGCCGATGAGGCGAAGAGTAGGCTGAGCGGAGTCTTTTGCCCTCTCCACGGGCAGCAGTCGACCAATCAACTCGGGGCACCAACACTTGACGGCCTGGGATGTATCACACAGGTACTGCGGAAGAAACATGAGAGTTAATCCACTGGCCGAGAACAGAAACACTTTCCTTATTGACCGACAACATTCACTGTAATACTGCAGTCATAAAATTAATTTATGTAGAAAATTATCATTAAAATAAGACTGCATGACAAGAGGGGGGGGGGGGGGGGGGAAAGTCATGTTGTGTTATTTAAAATTTAAAAGGTCAACTGTACAGTTACTGTAATGAAAATTTTTTAAAATTACCAGTGTAATTTTCATTGTTCTTCCCATGCTTTTTATTTTCTATTAAAGGAATATGGTTATGAAAGAATGGTAATTAATCAAGGTATTGAATTTTGATGACTGAACGAAAGAATGCTAAAGATAGAGTCAATAAGCTGCTTGGCGAGAGCCATGTACCAGTCACTGGATGAGTCGTCAGAGCTGTTGGCATCAGTAATCAATAAAATATAAAACTTTGATGCCCTTCCCTCTTTTTAAGCAACAGGATAATTTTTCCTTGCTAATTGGTATATACAGTACATTACAGTTTGCATACTTTAAAAACGACAACGTCTAATGGCAACTTATCCTGTGCTTTCATGCTTCGTATGCATATACACAGAAGTTGCTTGATTCTCATGGCACAAAATTATGCAAATGACTGTAATTATAATCTTATTTGCTGTACATGCAGTATGCATATCATATACTATATAGAGCAATTAACTCTTAAGTGTATAAATATGTTCAGTATGATACACAGAATGCATAATTACAATACTCTACAATCTACAGTATCATTCATACAGGAGGTACGTACTGTATATAATTATGCGTAATTGTGCATACATACAGTATATGCATACAATGCATAATATGTACTGTATTATATGCACTCGATTGGCACAGTATATGCATACAGTATGCATAATGTAAACTTCAAAAGCAAATTCCAGTAGAAATACGTATTTTCTCCAACAAAAACTATATACTCTCATATAATATCATTCCAGTTCTTGTTATTACCATTCACTGGTCAGAAAAAGTGGAGAAAAACATTATATTTGTAATAAAATCAGCATGTGGTCATTGTCGCTCGAACACTGCACGGCAACGTGGGTCAACTTCAGTAGCAAAATTATCGTACAAATACACATTTCTTCCTAGAAAAAAATCTTTTACTCACCAATTATACCATTCCAGTTAATGTTATTTTGTTATTTACATTCACTGATCAAAAGAAATGGAGGAAAACATTATATTTGCAATAAATCAGTTCAAGTGGCCATCGTCCATCGAACACTGCACAGTAACGTGAACTTCAAAAGCAAAATTGCAGTAGAAATACGTATTTTTTCCAACAAAAAACTATATACTCACTTATAATATCATTCCATTTCTTGTTATTATTATTCACTGGTCATAAAAAATGGAGAAGAACATTATAGTTGTAATAAAATCAGCATGTGGTCATTGCCGATCGAACACTGCACAGCAACGTGAACTTCAGTAGCAAAATTATCGTACAAATACACATTCCTTCCTACAAAAAATTATTTACTCACAATTTTACCATTCTAGATCTTGTTATTTTTATCTCACTGATCAGAAGAAATAGAGAAAAACATTATATTTGCAATAAAATCAGCTCAAGTGAGCATCTTCTATCGAACAGCTGTATAAGGAATTTGGCGCGAATTTAACCCTTTCGTTAACCCTTTCGCTAGAAGACGGACAAATTTTGCTGATATCTTGTTTCAGTCAAATTGACAAGAAAAAAGTTTCGAGTATTAGTTTTAGAGAATTTTATGAGGAATCGTTTGATATAAAATTCACATTTGTCCCCTTCGTAATAAATAAGTTGTAAAATTCTGTTAGGAAGCATTTCAACCTGGTCTGCAGGGGGTCGATCGTGTAAGCTTTTTTTTTCGTTTAGGGGGGCGTGGCCATCGTTTTCATTTCGATAACGAGGACGAGTTCGATAAGTGCGATCATGTAAGCTTTCGTTTTCAATTCGTGTCGTTTCGAATTCGAGTCGTTTTCAATTCGTATCGTTTTCAACTCGTGTCGTTTTCAAAACGATTAGACGAGGACAAGTTCGATAAGTGCGATCGCGTAAGCATTCGTTTTCAATTCGTGTCGTTTTCAAAACGATTCGAGCCGCAAAAATCACGTTTTGAAAACGAGTGCTATTTTCTAGACGTTTGCTGAAATCGATGGCGTCATGTCATCTTAAATTAATGATTATAAATACTTAAACGCTTCAAATCAATTTATAAATGCTTCTATAATGTAAAGAATGAACCAATGTGCTGCGTGAAACCTCTAATTGCGATGATTAAACCTTCCAAAATTTATAAAAAATTTGGAAAAAAGGTGACATTAAAAGTGTCATAACTCCATGAATTTTTCACAAATTTAATTTTTAATCAATTCAATGTCATTTTAATAGCCTAAAGATGACGTGTACCAAATTTCAGCAACTTTCATTTTAATTCATTAATTCATTTAAATGGGGCAAATAATGTTCGCGCCTCTCGAACTTGGCAACGAACGTTGCGTGATTTTATCGTTAACGTTTTCGTGCTCGTTAGTGAACTCGATATCGTTCAGCACGAGTGTCACGTGGAAAATGCAAGCGATTTGATTGGTCTACAAAGTTGCTCCGGTAATGCTCCGGTAGGATTCGTTCGTTCACGGAACGATCACTTTTTCGAGCTCGAACGAGAAACGAAAACGAGTTTTAAGATACGTGATCGCACTTTTTTTTGTCGAGTGATCTTCAAAACGATATCGTTCTAACGAATCGTTCAATTCGAATGCCTTACGCGATCGACCCCCAGCTGCAGCTGTGCATTGTAGAAAACTCTTCAAGAATTATATGTTATATTCCAAAAATACAAAACGATCTCCTTTTAATAATTTGTGAAGCAGAGCATTGAAATTCATCACATTACCTTCAGTTTTTAATATCATTCACATTTTATAAACATAAATTAAGTGACGGGGTTTGTAAAATTTGGAAAAAGCAAATAAAAAATGCATGTATCCTTATGGGATAAAACATAATTATGTTATTTCCATGATTTATCTTTAATGTGATGTCTTTTGAAAAGAATTAAATTTTAATAATATTTATTAGTACTTAATGCGTTATTTAAATGCTTCATGAGTAGCTGTATCATTGCAAGTGGCATCATTTTAGGTAAAAACATTGCGACATGAAATTAAATAGACCCTTCAAAATTCAGCGCCATTGATGCCGCAGATTCCTTTTAGTTCAAAGTTTTTCCTGTAGAGGCAGTAATGGGCAATAAAGTAAAAATTTGGCTGTTTGCTTATGGGCCAAATAGAATATCAATATTTTTATCCGTTTTTGAGGTTTAATTCAGAAAAATTCATTTCATTTTTGATAAAAACTAATAGCAGAAAGTATGATCAACTCTCGTGTTGCTAAGTGTTTCATATTTACCCACTAGAAATTGAATTACAGGGAAAAAAGTTTCGATGAAATTTGAAGTCAAGGCAAAACAGCTAAAAAATAAAGGATTACTGGATTTAAAAATAAGTTACATGAATTGCATGATAAATAAATAAATTTACACACAAAAAATTTATAATTAACATTGCATTTTGTAGTATAGTAATTGGCACTTGTACTCGTCTTCCTATTATAGATGGCAGCACTTGTTAGTGTCGCGCTCAAGTGAGTCGCTAACGTGAGCACGTCTCGACGAATCATATGGCATATTGGCATCAACACTTGACATGGCGGATCCAAGGGGGGGCGACTTTCTAGCTTCCTAATGTTATAGTGTGTTGGTCAATTTCAAGAGTTGCATTTCTGTGTGACGTCACAGACGCCCTGGCTCTTATAGCCCTCTGATTCGCTCTCTGTGATCACGTGACGCTGCTGTTGCTATAGCAGCTGTTCGTTGTACCAACCTACAGGTGTCAAACTTGTACTCACTAATTAAAAACAGACACACAAGATATTCAGATCAAATTGTGAATGATCTTTGGGAAGGAAAAAAATCAAAGGAGAGATATCTTAGTATTCAGCCTGCTATTCCTGCTATCCCATGGTATAGCAAAGTTAAAAATCCAAAAAGTAGAAGATTTTACTCTACATTTACCATCAGACTCCGCTCGGGACACAGTAAGACCGGCGCCCACTTGTTTAGAATAAACATGATAGAATCACCATTATGTGAATGTGGTCAATCAGAAGCTACTCAAGAACACTTAATTTTAAACTATCAACTATATAGTGCCCATAGGCCCAGTTTTATTCTTGCATTAAATAATATGGGTTTTGTTTCTCAAGATATAAATCTTACTAATTTACTTGCATCTAACAATGAAAAGGTATATAATACTCTCTATAGCTTTATTCAAAAAGCAAAAATAATCCTTTAATTCACATTTATCTTTCAATACACATTTAAAAAACATATATAACAATATAAACATGCATGCTTTATTTACTAATAAAATGGTCTTCTTTCCAAATTAAGTGCCGCTATAGACCGAGCTGGCTGAAGATTCATAATACACTTTCCTACCACTTTCCTACCCTAAAGCATGCTTTTTCTAAACATCCTTAATTTATACAATTATGCACAAAAATAATATCAAATAATTACAGCAAACCTAGTTTACGGGCAATGACTGCTTGGTCCTTATAGACCCGAAGTCAATACATCAATCAATTCAATTCAATTCACTACAGGTGTCAAATTCCAATAGAGTTAGGGATATTTTTTTTATAATTTTTATTCAACTTCATTTTTCATATAACGTCTACCAAATAAATGTTGCTTACAATTACAATACCCATTAACCTGTTGTTATGCTTATTTTGCTACTATCCATTGTATTCAGCGCAGTATTGACTGATCAAATTTAACATTGTTAGTGCCTATAGTGACGTCATAGACGCCCGTTTCAAACGTCAGTTAGTGGAACCGCGCTCGGCGAGGCTACAGCGCCACCTACCGGATAGCCTCTCTATTTAATATTAACTCTATGGGCGGATCATTATCTCTGTGGCGGATTGCGTACTGTGATCTGCATCAGTAGTTTATTCTTTCAGTGATTACATTTGGGTTAAAGAACAAAAATAATAAGTATAAATCAAGATTAATATGCTATAATTATGTGAACAAATTTTCAGATCTTCTAAAAATTAATATCTCTTAAGGATCCCGTTCAATTCAACGATACAACTTCCATAAGTTCCATACCGGTAGGGGACACACTTGCCAAAGGAAAAGGTAAACCCATTTTGTAATTATTATATGCATACTTAATATGGTGTTGGTATATTAATAAGAAGGGCGTGCATGTTTTGCATATGCATACATGAATTTATAGCAGTTCTTCATGGCTACTAGAAGTGTTTAAAAGTTCAGAACACTTGAGAATAAATGCAGGGGGTTGCATGAGCATTGGTGTGTCACCACAGGCGACCATAAGTAGCCTCACTTACGTACATGGCTAGTTTCATTTGATATCATTGAATATCTCAGCATTAAATAGTAAAAAGAATTTCCAACTACAGTACTGTATACGTTGTATAGTTTTTATTATTCACTGATACAAAAGCTGAACAAATGGTATGCATATGACACTGTATGCATAACATAATCTAATTTAATAATCTAAAACAAACATTATACTGTACTAGTGTACTGTATGCATATGATATGTATGCATACACTGTATGCACTTCTCACTCATACAGTAGGTACATAATATATGCATTATTATGTATAGCATACTGTATATTAGTACTGTCAATAAACTCGATCTAAAGTACTATTGTAATATTTCATGCATCCATATCTAACATAATTATACAGTATATATAAAATATATATATATATATATATATATATATATATATAGCAAACCACAATTCCCCGCGGTATGTATGATATGCATGTCACAATTTTTTGTTTTGATTTTTTATTTACTTTCCCAAACAGTTTGTGTTTTAGCTTGCATTCTTATAGACAGGGTCAGGGGGCGTCAAGGAAGGGTCGGAGACCATACACTCAAAATTATTAGTGCCCCCCTCCTCTTAATCTGTACTGTAGGACTCTACCTGATATAGTGATAGCCCAACAGGCATTGAGTGATTAAATTATTCTTTGCAAATTAAGAGTTCGCTTGTTTCCGCTCAACATGTATATGTACCCCCCTTAACTACATTCTATAATGTCTCTTTTCAGTAAGTTTACATCAGCATCGAGATGGCAGTTCACGGAGCTCAACCAAAGAGGAAGGAGATTTACAAATATGAAGCCCCGTGGCCATTGTACAGCATGAACTGGTCTGTCCGACCAGATAAACGCTTCAGGTAATTACTGTGCATAAGTTAGAGATAACGTCGATCAGCTGTTTTTTTAGCTCCATTTGATTAACATGTAAACCTTAGCAAATTCAAAAAAATTCTGAAAATTTTTTGAGAGGCAGATATTAGTGCCTAAAAGACATAGAAAAAGTTTCAAAATAATTTAATGATAACATTTTTTTTAATTAAGTGTTTAGTTTGTCTCTTCATGGGAAAGCCCTATGCTGAAAATTAAATAAAAAAAAAAATTTGACTCATTAAATTGTTTTAAAATTTTTCCTATGGCTTTTAGGCACTAATATTTGTCTCTAAAAAAAAAAAACAAAACAGAATTTTTGTAAATTTGCTAAGGTTTACATGTTAATCAAATGGAGCTAAAAAAAACAGCTGATTGACATTATCTCTACCCTTAAAGACCCATTACACCATAATGGCATATTGACTCATTTTTAATGTTTATATTAAAATTCTGTACACTCCGGAGTTAAAAAAATTTGAAAAAAATGCATGGGAGAGAAAATAGCAACTAAAATAGAAAAAATCTCGTGACGATGATCTCATGGTCACGTCGGGTATTTGACAACAATGAGCTAGGTAAAAGGGATTGGAGGTGGGGGTGACTGCCGCCCGTACAGATGACGTCACACGCCGGAGCGTGCAGAGAAGAATGGAAAGAAGGGATGGCGGGGCGAGTGCAGTCAGACAGAGGCAAATTTTATGACTCATTATGTGAAGAAGCAAGTTTTTAAAGCTATCCCTTTGTAATCAGCTAATCAGTATTCAATACTGACAAACAGCAATGTTACATTAAAAGGAAAATTATACAGTGAATTAAATTTTGTTTTTGAAATAAAATAAAAATATTAATTTGTGTATTTAATTATACGTATTTATTAGTATTCTGATTGCTACAAAAAATGAACAATTAAATTGAGCGATCTAATTAAAATTAATTAGAGGATGTTACAAAAAATTAGATGTAAAAACTAAAACTAAAAACGTAGAAATTACAAATGATGGCGGTAACAATTCTTTATAATAGAGCTCAAGTTCTTACTTCACTCATCTGAATAATATATAATTATTTTTTATTTATTTTCTTTATTTGTAGAGTGTTACGACATAATTTAAAACTCTCTGCTACATTTGAAATATATATTATAATATCAAATATTTTCAACATACATTGCAAAAAAAAGTAAAAATGCTGTGATTAAAAAATGAAATAATAATTGTTTTGTATACATATTTATGCAAAATGATTTAGTACATAAATAATAAATTTAATAAATAAAGAATATATATTATCAATTAGTGTCTGTAACTTATCCTCCCTCTTACTGTTAGTATATATTCAGCAACACAATAATATTGTCAACGTTTGGTAAAAGCAAATCTTTGGGTAAAAGTTTAGTTTCTTTTTTTTTATAATATTTTACTGCAGCCAGCAGCTCATAGCAGGTAGTAGGGTAGTACCCTCCCTCTCCTACCCAGCCTGTCGCCCACCTCCTACTTCCCCTACATTAGGGATCGGCGATAGTGAAAAAAGTATTGATACTTTTTATATCGAGTACTTTAAAAAGTATCAATATTCATCAATAGTATCGGCCCAAAATGTATCGATATTTCGATATATCGGAAAATATCGGCGGGAACATCAAAAACTGCAAAAAAGCATAGGAAAGCAAGTTGTCCCGATAGTTCTAAGTATCGTCACTAGGTGGCGCTGCCTGCTCTCTAATGTTAATTTTTTTTAAATATCGGCCAACGATACTCACAAAAAAAGTATCGATTACCCGATAATTATCGGCTTGGAAAAGTACTCGATAATATTGATATATCGTCAGAAAAGTATCGAGTATAATCGATAAATATCGCCGATCCCTACCCTACATACCCTAATCTCCTCCTAGCTGCAACGTTGCAACTTCCTCTTGCTTGCTTTCGGCGATATTAATTTGATTATTTTATTTTTTATTTTTTTAATTGACCCAAAGTAAAAAAAAAATGTACTACGAGGATCAATACAGATATCTAAATGTATTTCAGTAGGCATATAGTGAAAGGCAATCGGGGCCTTTAAGGTTTGGTTTGGCTACACTTGACGTGCTTGAGAGTCAGAGTAGCCCCACTCCCACTCACTCCCACTCACAGTGTAGACTAGCAACACTGCCTATTATTGTGGCCAGGTAGACTCGGAAGAGGTGACGAATGTGAACTCTGATGTTTTTGTTAGATAAGTCAAGTCAGTGTCACACATTGCCAAATATCTCAGTCTTTTTCACTGTACAGAATTGAAAATAGTTTTCTCCTGTCCACCTATACTATTTATTTACCAAAATACAAGCACTGAGGATGGGGATTTGTTTTTTCTACTGTTCGTTTGAATCATGTTCTCTTAATTTCACTGTGATGTGAGAAATTATTGTGATTTGTAAAAATTCATTGTTGCAACAATTACCACTGACTTTGTGAGATATTATGAGAGAAAATGCTCTCTTTATCACTGATCTCTGTAGCAGAAGATGTTAGTTTTAATTTTAATATTGTAATAGAACAAAATACATAGCCAGTATGTTTTTATGACACTTTTAATACCTTAATTATTGTATTTTGTGTTGCATTGTTTGTAAATTACTGAATTGTTGATTTTAGGCTCGCTCTCGGAAGCTTTGTTGAAGAATACAACAATAAAGTTCAGATTGTGTCGTTGGATGAAGATACGTCGGAGTTCAGTCCCAAAAGCACATTTGACCATCCCTACCCTACCACCAAGATTATGTGGATACCGGACAGTGTGAGTGTTGCTACTAGATATTAATTCATTGTTGTTGTTTCTATAAATTTCTCCTGGTTATTTTCAACCCCGCAGTTAATTCACAATGATGTAATGCTTTTGTCAACCCTACATTTTTTTACAAAATAGAAATAAACAAAGATTTTTTTCATATTTTTGAGAGCCTCAAAACTATTTTTAAAAAAATTATTGAAAGTTCAGTTTTAACCACCACGCCCCTTTTTGCAGCAGCAAAGTCCTATCCTTTTTATTAATGTGTCATGTTTTGTGACGCCATAAAATAAACTTTAAATAATTTTTTAAGAATAATGGACTCTAAAAATTCCTAAGAAAATCAGAGTAGCATAACCCTCTATCCATTTTTGCAATGATAATTTTTGAGGTCTGTACTCCATTGCACAAAATATCATCTGCAATCAATAAATAAAAAAGAAACAAACAATTACTATAGAAAGTATTGCTTCACCCTCATATGGAGTTGTTAATTAGTTTTGATTCACTTTTCAGAAAGGAGTTTTCCCGGATCTTCTTGCGACCAGTGGTGACTACTTGAGAGTTTGGAGAGCTGCGGAGCCAGAGACTCGTTTGGAGTGTGTCCTCAACAACGTAAGTGGTCCATTGTTTGTGACTTGGACTGTATGTAACTTGTCATTTAATTTCCAGAATAAAAACTCAGACTTCTGTGCTCCGCTGACGTCATTTGACTGGAATGAAGTCGACCCGAATCTCATTGGAACCTCCAGTATAGACACAACATGTACCATATGGGGCCTGGAAACTGGACAGGTGAGTCACAATGGTCATGTTTATTATTAAAGTGTACATTTTTTTTATTTAAATACCAACGCTAGTTTCAAAACAATTTTTTAAGGCTGTGTTCAAAAATACTAATGTAAAATTAGCTTTTTAAAATCAATTTTAAATTCCCAATAATCGATTTCAGTTATTTCGAAGTCATAGAATATTTCTGTAAGAAAGAATTGAATGAAATAAAATTTAAAAATTAACGAATGTTCTCAAATTTAATCGCTTATGGTTTTAGAAAATTCAAGAAGGTGGTTTTCTCAGAATAGTTCCATTTCTGGTTTCCGTCCATAAGACTCAGTGTTAAACTTCTACCTTCTTCTTCTTTTCTTATGCCCAGGTATTGGTTATTTAACCATTTTACTTCTAGTAAGCCAATAGAGTAAAGACTCTTTATCTTCTCTCTTCATGTTGCGTACCTTTATTTCCACAAAACAAACAAGTTCATTTTAATTTTTTTTTTTTTTTTTTTTTTTTTTTTTTGCTATCTATTGATGGGGAGCGTCTCTTTGAACTCAAGGGGTCTGATTCTGAGATCTCGATCCACTGAGCAACTGAAATTCACCCTTAATTAAAGCCAGAATTACATTACACTTCATCTCCAATTCTGGCTGTGAATGTCGCAGGTGCTTGGCCGAGTGAACCTCGTGACGGGCCACGTCAAGACCCAGCTGATCGCTCACGACAAGGAGGTCTACGACATCGCCTTCAGTCGAGCAGGCGGAGGGAGAGACATGTTCGCCTCAGTCGGTAAGTTTTGAGATGTTACTTCAGTAGGATCCACAATCAATTAATTTTAGACTTTTAGATCCCCGTCTGGAATATTGAAAATCAGTTTGTTTAGTGCCAAAAAGTTTTGTGTTAATGAAGAAAATAAAGCTTAACTGTTATTAAATTGTAAGATAAATTATAGGTTAACTTTAAAACAATAGAGGCTTCAAGTTACCTGAACTTGAGACTTTCTCACCGTCCTATCCAAATCCATGCAAAAAATATAGGTATATATTTATAAATAAATTTAATATATATTTTTTTTTTATTATTTTTTGACACAAAAGAAATATTTTAGTAAAAAATGTTTTCAAATCAATAACTTTAATACTGAGGGGGGGGGGGGGGAAATCAAATTTTCTAACATGATGGCTTATAGAGAAAATTTTCCCTTGGGTGCAAGAATTTGAAGTTGTGTCTCTCTGATACGAATGTCCCTTTTTCCATCCCCTCCTCAAATATTTGGGTCACTTGCCCATTTTTATTCAACACATCTAGATATGTATCATTTTTTTTTTTTCACATTAAAAGCTAAACAAAGTAAAGAACCTTAGCTCTGTCTGATCAAACTTGCCTAACTACACGCCTGCAGGTGCTGACGGGTCCGTGCGGATGTTCGATCTGCGCCACCTGGAGCACTCCACCATCATCTACGAGGACCCCCAGCACACGCCCCTGCTACGGCTTGCGTGGAACAAACAGGACCCCAACTACCTGGCCACCGTTGCCATGGACGCCTGTGAGGTAAGTTGGCACTCCCACTAGAAGATGGGTTAAATGTTACTTCAATTGACCAGTGACTGCTATATCTGTTACATGTAAGGTCATGTTACAAACATAGAGCTAACAGAATTGCTTTATCACTTTCACTTTTCTTTTTTACTTTAAGACAAGTGGAGTATATATGTATAAGAATAGAGTGCAGTAGAGGTCCATTTGTGGACGGCAGAGGTAATAATGCTGCTGGCTTACCCCATAAGTGATAGGCGTCATATTATAAATGAATGAACTTTAAAGTCATTCTTATTTATCCTTTTACCCTCATGATAATTATATATTTATGTTATGTAATTTGGTAGATAATAAATAAACCGCTCTGTAGTGTAGTGGTTAGTACCCCTGGCTCTGGTCCGAGAGGTCCCCGGTTCAATTCCCGAACACGGCAGACTTTTCGTGACTTGGGATGGGTGTGACTAATTACTAGATTATGGAGTTGGTAGGAGGAGGCAGCTTACGGCTGTCTATACTCCGCTGCCCTGCAGTATTGCACTGCCACTGCAGGCTGCACAGATCTGGTAGTAGGAGCCCAGAAGAGTGCAGGAAAAGGGTTCTGGGAGCCTGGTAAGCCCCAGCATGGTCACAAGATAACTCTTACTGACAAGGCTAAATATCGGCCTGGCCACACCCGAAAGGGTAAAATGGTGTCAAGGGTATTATTAAATAAATTTAGCATCGTGAAAGTCCCTTCATTTAATAACATATTTTCTCACCAGGTGATCATCCTTGACGTGCGAGTACCGTGTACCCCAGTGGCACGCCTCAACAATCACCGAGCCTGTGTCAACGGTATCGCGTGGGCACCACACTCCTCTTGTCATATCTGTACTGCTGGTATGTACTTTTGTCCAATATTAGCCATTATTTCTCATCATAAAGGTTTACAAATAGAGAATCTGCACTTTCTAAAAATAACTTTTAATTCTATTCGTGTCCTTCTAAAAAAACAAAACAATTTAAAGAATCTTGTTCTTTGATGAATATAATATATTTGTTGCATATCTGAATAGAGGACCTCGAGTTATGTAGTGTCAAATATTTTGAACTTTCCAACACCCTTGAAATTGTACTGCAAAAAGCTGTGATTTTATAGTCATGTAACGCCTTTTCCCGTGCTTCTGTATTAAATTTTTTATATCTATGATGTCGTATAGCATTTTGGAGCATGACTTTAAAGGTGTGAAAAGGATTTCAAAAATTCTTAAAAAATATAAAGTTCATACGTAACTTAAGGGTATCCCAAATTTAGCAAATGTTTATATATATTATGTATGACGTAATCCATGTTGTATTGCACAACCAGCTGTTCGAAAATTAAAATAAAATAAAAAATCTATGAAATATGCAACAAATTTTCATGCAAGTTGTCCATTATTTAAACCTTGAATGAAGACTCATGGTCGTAAGTTGCAGCCACCTATCCGAGAATAATCTGAGGATTATCCGTGGATTCTTTACTAATTAACATTAAATTTCTCGGATAATTCTCCGATTTTTCTAAGATAGGTTGGCTGCAACTTACGGCCATAAGTATAAATTTGCTTTTATTTTTACAATGCTCCCAAGAATTATACCGTAATATATTTTTAACATTCTGTAACAGGTGACGATCACCAAGCCCTCATTTGGGACATCCAGCAGATGCCGAGAGCCATCGAAGACCCCATCTTGGCTTACACTGCAGCTGAAGGTGAAATTAATCAAATCCAGTGGGGAGCCACACAACCGGACTGGATTGCAATTTGTTATAACAGAGCTCTTGAAATACTGCGAGTTTAAAAAGTAAGCAGCCATAATTATGTTCAACCAAATTTTTGCTACAAATTATTTAGGTTTGTTATGTTAAAAGTAATATAAGTACAGTTCAGAATGTTACTGCCATAGTTACTGTTTGTATTAGTGATGTATGTGAGTTATATTACCCCAAAGTAGATTGCAAACAATTTTATTGATAAAAAGGTGACAACAAAAAATAAATAGCTTATTGAAAATTGAACTTAAATGACAAGAGTAAACAAGTTAATCTCACTACTATAATTAATTATAAATAGAGAATGTATTCCGTAGCTTTTTACTTTTAAACACTTTTAGATACAGACCCAATGCTCGTAAAATGTTGTTTTCAATCTGAGAGTGCATTTTCTTAAATAATTACTTACGTGTTTCTCATCTTTACTGAAAAGTTTAAATTAATTTTTCTTCAATACAGTAAATAAATATAAAAAATAACAAATAAAAAATATAGTGAAATCTATTTAATTATGAATTCCGTACCAGCCATTTCAACTTATTTTCCACCGTGTATGCTCGGAAGTATTTTGGCTCATATTCGACGAATGAGATTCTTCGTTACAAACGTCTACGAATGACTGAGGACGTTATAAAGTCAACAAAAACCATATTAAATGTGGTTCGTAGTGTAGTTCTAATGTGGCTGCTATAAACACATGTTCAAGTTAAACTAATCTTCCCATTAAGTTGGAAGGATACACCAGCTGGGTGAAGAGT
The DNA here is from genome assembly GCA_949825025.1 of Siphlonurus alternatus. Lineage (NCBI taxonomy): Eukaryota > Metazoa > Arthropoda > Insecta > Ephemeroptera > Siphlonuridae > Siphlonurus > Siphlonurus alternatus. Next base: position 42,253,488 of record OX463779.1, read on the forward strand.
TAAAAGTGTAAATAATATTGTATGGTTTTGAATATGTTCAAGGTAGTTAGGAAATATTTGTGCAATAATTTGGTTGATACATTCTCTCTGAATCTACAATCATAATTGTCTTTAAGACTCATGATACTATAATATATGCATCAAACATATTAATATATGAAACCCTTCCAATTAGGTCAATGTGTCTCGGATTGTGTATGAAGTCGTCAATCACTTGAGATGCTTGTAAATATTTATGTTGATGGTTCAATCATAATTTAATGTTTTTAAAAATAAATAGAAAAAAAGGAAGAGTTAATTTTTATGGCACATCAAGGCATGACAAAAAATTTATACCTGGAGGATGGCCAATTTAAGATGTATGATCCACAAATATTTTCATTAATGTTTGGATAAGTTTGCTAAATGAGCTGCAAAAAGTATTAATAAAAATTAAATCAATAAAACATCCTCCAGGTACAATATCTTTGCAATGAGATATATGAATGTGAAAATTTTAGTGGCTTAATCGAAAGAAGGGGTAAAAATTTGGTACTGTGAATTTTTTCAGATTTTTCTGAGACCGGGAACTATTTTTAAAAAATTATTGAAAGTCTATTTTATGACGTCACGGGCGGCACTGCCCTATCCTTTTTCTTAAGGAGTGCCGCCCGTGACGTCATCAAAATAGCCTTTCAATAATTTTTTAAAAATAGTTCACGGTCTCAGAAAAATCTGAAAAAATTCACAGTACCAAATTTTTACCCCTTCTTTCGATTAAGCCACTAAAATTTTCACATCCTAATATCTCATTGTGCGTACAAACTGCAAGCTACTAATTTGTGAAGCGCCGTAAAAGGAACATCTCTTTCTTTTATTTATTTTTGGGGAAAACACACTGTTATCGGGCCATCAATTTACATGATCTTAACAGATTATTTTTTAATATGAAGGCTTACAAAGAAATTACACATCTTAAATAATTATTATGGTATTCAGAATTTCATCACCATTTTAAAATGTTAAATTGCGTCCATTTAACAAACAATGCAGATCTATATTTAATATTAATTACAAAAATATTAAATGATGAGAGAAAGCTCTTCATATAAAAATAATCTGTATAAGTTTTATGATAAAACAGACCACAGGACTACAGCCATAAGTACAGTGGAGTACACAGGAAATGTAATTAACTATGCTCAATTCAAATGGTTAGTCCTGCTGTAAGTGCGTTATTTTTTTATTATCTGTGCACTCTAAAGTATAACAAATTTACATAAAAAAGTGTTGAGTGATTGAATGAAATAGTTAAAAATTGAAATACTTGCCCTTTTGTAAAAAAATTATCTCGGTCGTTCTTCTAAATTTTTTAAAAGATAGAATTCTAGGAGCAAATATTTTTATTGAAAAAATAAGACAATGATAAATTAAAATTGAATAGAAAATTAAGTGATATGGTAGATAGATTTGAGACGGTCATAATCAAAACAAGATAACATTTCAATAAGGTCAACCTTTTGGTGTTTCGATAAGAAATACAGGTCTCTTCAAAAATGTAAATATCTAGTTTTGAAGCTGACGGTCTCATTTTATTTAATATAATGAGTGTTAATATTATCCTTCAAAGGTTTGAATGAAAAACTTATCATTAATATTTAATGTAAAAATAATTATAAAGCTGGATATCAATAATGCATATAATGATCCACAAAAAAAAAAGAGAGGGTTTGGATTTCTCAAAATATTCCGAGTTTTTAATAAAAAATTGAGGGGATAGGCGTACGTATTTTTCTTCTGTATTAATTTTGCAATAATATTAATTGGTATACAATACATGTAGTGTCTGTTAATGTAGTGTCTACTATATATATATATATATATATATATATATATATATATATATATATATATATATATATATATATATATATATATATATATATATATATATATCACATGCATACAATAAGCCGTATCAAAAACAGTAAAATATATCAAGCTATTTAAAAACGAATTATTTATTGGTGGGTTTGACCGTAATTTAATGTAAACAGTGTCAAAAATACAGTACGATCTATAGCAGAAACATTGCCTATTTTGGGGGGAAATTCAAAACATCCAGCTATGTAAATCAATCCAGCTATGTAAATTAATACAGACCAGTACATGACATTTTAATTAAAATTGATTGTGAACCAAAAATAATAAAAAATAGAATGGGGAAAAAAAGAGATCATCAAGGAGATAATCACGCTTTGTTTATGATGGGAAATTAAACAGTATGTATTTATTTATTGCTTATTACAGTAAAATTGTTATTGCTTTCATATAATAATATTTATATTGCCCTCATAAAATTATCAAGAATTTTTCAATATGAGATTTTAATGATTCACTATAATGACACCTTGTACTTATTTATATATTATATTTTTTAAAGGAACTTATTTCATCACACATAAATATTTATATCCAGTATTTTTCACTTTGTCTTTTGGATATTGTCGCGTCTAGGGTAAAGCGCCCTTAGTTGGGCTGGCCAACAACGGGTGCTCTACCCTAGACGCGACAATATTAAGGGTTATAAATAAGGTAACACTGATCAGCTGTTCAACGTAGTCTCTTTTGATTAAAGTGTGAACCTTAGCAAATTCACAAAAATTCTGAAAATGTTTTGGAGAGGTAGATTATAGTGCCTAAAAGCCGTTATACAGAGAAAATTTCAAACAATTAAACGAGATGATTTTATTTTTAAATATACAGTATATATATATATATATATATATATATATATATATATATATATATATATATATATATATTATTATTAGTCTTTTATTAAACACAGAAAGTGTACATATTAACAGCACTAGAAACATACATTATAAAAAACATTACAATAGAACACATAAAACATACATACAAAACATATATATATATATATATATATATATATATATATATATATATATATATATATATATATATATATATATATATATATATATATATATATATATATATATTAATTTTCAGCATACAGTTTTCCCACATGGAGAGACGAACTAAAAACTTAATTAAAAAAAATCAGTTTGTTTAATTGTTTGAATTTTTTTTATGACTTTTAGGCACTAAAACCTGCCTCTCAAAAAATTTTCAGAATTTTTGTAAATTTGCTAAGGTTTGCATGTTAATCAAAGGGAACTACGTCAAACAGCTGATGCGTGTTATCTCTACCTTAATTGCCGTCATAAAAAAATGCAACAATTTTGGATCATGTTATGAGTCATGTCAAAAATCTTGTAGTCCTTTGCAAAATTCTTTTATAATAATTTCAATGCTATGTATAAAGAAATATATTATGATTCAAAGTTGATGAGGTATGTAGTAAACAAAAAGTATTTTGTGAAAATACTTTGTTTTAGTATCACAACTGAATATACGTCAGGAATTTTTGTATTTCAGTAAATGTTGTATGTATGCACTTAATCTAATTATAGCTCTTATATGTTTGTGTCGTCTGTAACAACCTTGTGAATTTGTAAATGCTAATTACTAGTAAAAAAAATATTATAATATTTATGATTTTTTATTTAGAAAATAATATCATGTAATCAGGCGCGTATCAAGAAAAAAATTTCAAAGAGGGCTGCCTCCATAAGGCCAATGTTAAAAAAAAAAAAAAAAAAAAAAAAAAAAAAAAATTGACTGGGGGAAATGCCTATATTGCTCATGTTAAATCCAACATTTCGGGAGGGATGGAACTCAGACCCAAGTCCCCCCCCCCCTTAATCCGCGCCTGCATGTAATATACAAAATAAGTCAAATAAAATAAAATAGTAAAATAATATTAATAATAATTAATATTTGTAATGATGGAAACAGCTGGGTAGAGAGTACTAGAGAGAGTATATATATTTTTTTCACATTCTTAATGAAAGATTTCATTTATTATTAAAAATTTGTTGTCAGCTTGAGAGTAGTTGTGTTATTACTTATTATGTTTATTTATTAATGTACAACCAAGTAAATTGACGTACTAGACAATTGACATAATAGAGTATAACACATAATTTTTATATACATAAAAATTTATTTATGTTATATTTACATTACATCTAGTATTTATTACATGAATGAATACAGCATATATTCAGGAATAAATTTTTATGTACCTTTTTTTTACCAAAGTTCTGACGATGAACCATAAAATATAATGGATATTTAAATCTTCTTAAAATTTTACTAATGATATATTCAAAACGTACCTCCGTTATATAATTATATTATAGGATGAAAGGGTAAGGTTACACGGATCAGCTGACCCAATGTCAAAATAATCCCATACATGAAAATTATGAAAAAAATTTAAAATGTTCTCCTCTACATCCCCTATCGGTAGACAAATTCGGGCTAGTTTTTGAGTTATAATTTAACATGGAAGTTTGAGTTTTCAAATTAAATTGTTTTTTATTTTTCAAATCTGCGCACACGATTGATAAATTCAATTATTACAAAGCACAGCCAGTCAATCACTCGTCTATAAACAGAGTCTGCACGATAAAAAGTGCAAACATCAAATGGTGCTTGAAAAAACGTACACAAAAAAAAATCGGCGCATATTCCAATACACGTAGAAAAAAATATACAGATTAGAGCATAAATTATATCTTTTATAAACTCGTGAACCCCGTGATGTATCAATAAAATATTTCCCATTCGTCATCACCATCTTGCCTTACATCTTCAAGTGGGTCATTTGCGTCAAACCCCACATATCGTCTTATCAGTTTAACTGATAAAAATAACAAGAAATAATAATTAACTTGTAAAAAGTTACTTGCTCAGTGTAATTTTGATCGTTGTTCGATGGAGTCATCTGCTGGCAATGGTGTCCCAATGTTTGGTTTACAAAACAGGATCGAGTTCATCAGACCCCCCGTGATTGACGTCAGATCGGTCTCACCTGAAGGACTGCGGAGGTCACGAGGCGAGTGGCTCTTCAACGGCTCTGCAGACACTTCCCCAGGAGGACTTTTCCCTGAGTACGACAAGAACGAAATCCCGTTTTCATTTGCTCGCGATGTTTCAAAATATTATGACTCAGCAACACAAGTTCAAGATTCGTAAGTTATTTTTATATTAATAAAATTATTATAGACATATATGTTCGTATAAATCTATAAATATACAATATTGTTAAATTATCAAAAATCAGACGAACTTTATGTATATACAGATAATATAAGGGTCATTTAGTAATAATCATTATGTATTTTCGAACATATAATTATTAAAATCTATTGTCTTGTAAAATAAATTATAACATAATATATTATATTTTTTTTTCAGTGAAATATATATATATATATATATTTACGCGTGCACAAAATCACATATTATTCATTTACTCATCCGTCATGCAGAGTACACACAATTTATATATAATAATATGACATCAAATACACTGATTTGTATTTCATACATTTTTTTTTTTTTTTTTAGACACGGCCGGTAGATGAATTTATTTGAATTTGATTCTTTCTTTTTAATCTAAATAAAATCACGATTAAAAAACGATCTTAAAATAAAATTATATATTATTATCAAATTTTTAAATGTATTAATTAATATTTAAATAAAATTACGCATAATTATTAATTCTATACATAATTTTTAATGTATTTTAAATAGAGCTAGCACACAAATAAACATTATAGTATATATATATATATATATATATATATATATGTGTGTGTTTGTGTGTGTGTGTGTGTGTGTGTGTGTGTGTGTTTATATATCACATTTATTAGTATGCTAAATGCAATTGCGGTGCATATATTATAATATATACCATGGAGAAATTACACCTATAATTTATCCATGATATATAATTATATTATATATACATTAATTGCATCTAATATATATTTTGGAAGTCGATCCGATCGAATTCCCCCTAAAAACTTCTGCTTTGAGTCTATAAGGCGCTTGCGTGTGACGTCAGTGTGACCTTGGATCGGGAGTTTCAACAGTCGTCCGCCAGTCGTCGATGGTGGCCTGGTGGAACTCCGCAATGTATAAGCATATAGGAGAAAATATTAAAAAAAATATTTAAAAATATATAAAGAAAATATTCTGAATTCTGAGGTGAGCAAAAGTTTGTAAATTTTATTTTTAACATTTTGTTCACCTCACATTTTTTATTTTCATTTTAAATAATTTACAATGAATTTTTTTAATCTTTTGCCTGCATGCAGAGTTCTCTACCACTCCACCGGCATGGCAGAATGCGCGCGCATGTCTTCACTCAGCCCCTGTAAAGTAGACTGATTGTGTTGCTCATGCAACCGCCTTATACACGTTTATTTGCATTTATTTTTTTTTTCCTGCATGTATGTATTTATAAATATATATATATATATTATATATATATATATATATATATATATATATATATATATATATATATATATATATATATATATATATATATTAATATTTGATGCACACTTCAGTAATATTTTATTACATTATACTTTTGACAAATTTTACTTTTAAAATATTGCTTGCACAAAACGCTCATCTTATCATAAACTTATGGTGGCCCTGAAAAGGGCCTTTTATTTTTTTTTTCTTCTAAGGACTATTTAATTTTCATTTCTTATATTTAGCATTCATCTTGGACTTTGGTATTTTACTTGGTGATGGCTTCTCGTTATCCACTGGTTCTTGAGCTCCACGCTTACAGGTCCTCGCTGGGTCCTCGGCCTGATGAGCAGCTTTCCTCTGACAATGAGATCGCGTGTTAGCGGCTATGCAGTCCGTACTTTTTTCTACTGTCTTTTTCTTGGGTGTTTGTTTTATACCCGTGGTTTTAGTTGTTGCTTGGGCCGGCTTTGCAACCTCTTTGTCGTTCGTTTTCGGCACTTTGGCTTCCCTGATGCTCGGAGTGTTAGCTTTTGCTTTGGCAGCCCTCTTGGCTGTTTGAGACCGAGTTTGGCGAACCATTCTGCTGTCCACAACCGTCTCCTTAGCTTGGTCCGTAGCAGTTGCGACGGGGTCCGAAGAAGTTGATGGATTTTTGTGGATATGTCTTGTACTTGTCAGTAAATAAGGAAGAGTTCCACATTTTTCAAGGCCAGATATTCCTGTGTAAATTACTTTTATAGCTAGCATAATAGTTTATCGACTATATATAGCTATTACTTTTAACTTTTTTACAGTTGATGTTGATACTATTAATTTTCTGATAAGCAAAAAATTTAAACTCAACAATGGGAAAAAATATAACTATATTTATCGATATACTAATCCGATGCTATATAGAATGATTTTTATTTTAAAATAATGTTTTTTTTTATCAGTTCAAAGTTTTGAATTAATTTATATAAATAAACTCTCAATTTTGTCATCATCTGCAATGCTTTTTGTTATTGCTGTATTAAATTAATTAAATATACATGAATATATTTGTGTATGTAAATTAATGAGTAGAAAATTGAAAGAAAAAAAATAAATAAAGATATTTATATAATTATAAAGCATGTTTTAACGTGTGTCCTTTGTAACATAAGTTTTAATCCCAACCTTTACACCAATACACCTTAATTTAATTATTATACTTTATATATTATATGAAAATATATTTTTAAATTCTATACATGGAAACAATGTCCCTAGTATTATTTTAAATTTTAATAATTTAACCTATAGATACACACAATGAGTTTTTTTTTATTATTATTATTGTATTCTGTAAATTTAAGCTTAATTTGATTCAAGGAAGACTCATAGCTGAATAGATAGTTTTATATGAATGTATATATATATTATCTTATATAATACGTCGATCGTTATAATATAGTTTTATCTTATAAAATAAAAAACTTTTAAAGAATTTCATTAATTTAATTGTTCTGTATAAGCGCGAGTGTATAACTATAATATTATAAATCAAAACTAGACGGCATATTTTTATTTTAAATTAACATTAATCGTGGTTAAGGTAGAGATAATGCCGAACAGCTGTTCGACGTACTTAATCCCTTTGATTAACAATATTATATTATTAATATGATTAAACCTTAGCAAATTTCCAAAATTTCTGAACTTTTTTAGAGACAAATATTAGTGCTTAAAAGCCGTAGAAATAATTTCAAACAATTTAACGAGACGATTTTTTTTTAATTAATTTTTTTTAATTTTCAGCATAGGGCTTTCCCATGGAGAGACAAACCAACGAATTTAATTTAAAAAAATCAGCTCGTTAAATTGTTTTGAAATTTTTTCTATGGCTTATTTTATATAGGCACTAATAATATCTGCCTCTCAAAAAAAAAAAAAAAAAAATCCGAATTTTTGTGAATTTGCTAAGGTTTACATGTTAATCAAATTGAATTGAATTTATTAATTGATGCATTGACTTCGGGTCTTTGTGGACCAAGCAGTCATTGCCCGCGTAAACATATGTTAATCAAAGGGAAGTACGTCGAACAGCTGTTCGGCGTTATCTCTACCTTAAAGTGATAAAAAAAATAAAACGCATATAGATATATTTATATTATTATCTAACAGCTATAGAGTATAATATACTGCGTATATATAATAATTAAAAAAAAAAGTAGATGGCCTGAATTGATTTAATTCTCTATTATTTCCCAGTTAGTTTTTTATTTTATGATATTTATTTTATCGACAACATTATACATATGTTACAATACAAGTAATAAAATAGAGAATATATGGTAAATGAAATAGATTAATTGCTGCAAAATGAACAGCAACAATAGTCCATTCCAGAGCGGTCTCCTACAGGAGACCGCTCGATCTGCAGTCCATGTTCACATAAAGCGATCATAAACCGAACAGTGAGGGAGTGGAACTCCCTGCCGTCCGAGGTGCAATGGTGGGGGCGGAGAGTTACGGGGGATTTAAGAGTGCGTTGAGCACTATATTGCGAGCCACCGTGGTTTAGCCACATTTGCCGCAGAGCGTTAAATCTAAATCATGATCATTCACCCGTCCCGTAAAGGCTGTAAAACAATGTATTATAATATATTATATTACAGTGTCCTCTTTATATAACTTTATATGAAATTTGCACACTTCAATCTAAATTGCAAAGGTCAAAGAGTAATATAATATTCATTAATATAATATTACTTAATCCAGTAGGACATATATTGTTGTTCCGATTGTTTTATGGTCATTATTTTTTTACGTTTAAAATAAGTCACAAGTTTCGCGGCTTCAATATTTTTCTGAGCTCTGATTGGTTGACTTCTCGATTTTCGTCTGCTGCATTTTGTGACGTCACAGGGTGGGTGTCTGCTGTCATGCCGTCGTATGTGTCATTTCGTTTACTTTTGACTTGATTTCTTATCAAAATGATTCGATTTATTCAGATGTTTTACTAATTTCAAATAAATTAATATTTCATTTCAAACATGCATGGTAACTGTGCCCAAGAAATACACCAGATCTCTGGAAAAAATACTTCACGACTGTGCTAAAGAAAGTCAAGGAAATTCTGGGGGCGTGGGCCTGATTAGGCCTGGCCTGAGTTAAACAAAAGGTAATTACAAGATCAGTTGACGATAAAAAAAATACTTTAATTATTAGTTAAATAAATGTCTAACATAATATCCGAGTCTTATTGTTTCAACCGTTGCATAGGTTATTACATATGATACACTCTATGCATACTGTACGAGCCCTATAATTAGCTGCAGTAGGCCCTGTTGAATCTGTTGATGTTGCTGATTTTTAGGGTACAGAGATCTCTCATAAAATTATGTTCATAGTATGCATATATTATCATGCTTATGTTCCAGTTTATATGCATATCTAGGACGTAAAGTACGCATATCATAAATGCATATTATACAATAAATATATACAGAAAAAATTATGAAACAAATTTTTATGTGATATTGTAAAATCAATTAATTAATATGTAACCAACTATTATGAATTTAAATAGCGAAAGCTAAAATAAAGATTATTTCATTTCATTTCATGCATATTGCATGCAAACGTAAATATAATATGCATAACTTGCAAAAATTTTTATCCTATAAGTGCGTGATGAGTCGCCAGAATCAAAACAGAGTATGCATATAAACAAATATTTGCAATATATAATAACTGACCTTTCAGGTGTTATGATGTTGTGATAAAAGGAATGTAGCTCTTTCTTAAATTTGAAAATGTAAATATCTGGTTTTGAATGTAACGTGGGTATTTATATATCTGTTTTACTGGTGCAATGGTGGTCCGTAATTTTTTTGCTTGTGGGGAAGACATTTAAAATTGGTCCCTCTTACTTTCAATGCCTTAAATTTTCTTTTCCCCAAATTGGCCTCCTTTTGCATGAAAGACCTGTCAGACCTGAGGGAAACGCTACGCTGGCAGACCACCACTGCTCACACACCCTGAAATTACTACGAAGCTCAGCACAACAATCAACTTATATAATATATACATAATATGCTTGATTTTTTCACGGCAACTTGCTTCGTTTCTACTTGGCTTCGTAGCAAATATGTGATTAAAGCAGTACCTTTATGTTGGTACAGTATGCATATTATTATATATTTAAGTTTGATTGCAAGCCAGTTCCTGTATATGCATACAAAAAGACATGTAGAGTTTGTATTAATGATTGTGTCTCCTCACTCCTTTTCTATTTCATGTAAAGATACACTGTATTTAATGTGCTGTATGCACGTCATGCATACATATTCACCATTGAGCTCTACACAAGGCCTTGTGTAGAGCTCAATGATATTCACCCACCCTCAACTAAAACATAATTAACCGTGTATTAATCCATAATTTTATTGCTACATGCACAGAAATTTTAACCTCTACATAAAAAAACATCTACTGTACTGGTAATTAAGGAGTTTTTGATTGATAAATGTGTATGTTATTTTGACCTGAGTAACTGACGTGTGAGTATTATTTGCATTCACATCTACAGTGTATTTTCTGTACAGGATAATAATATAAGCCAACAAAAAGATTACATAATTACAGAACCAAGATGGTGCATTATATTAACGGAGCAGATAATAATAATGCATTTGTGTGCCTTCAAATCACACATTTTCCATTACTCTCATCACATAAATTATTCTGGATACCACAGGCAAAGAAATAAAGTACTGTAGTCATTGTATTTATGATTAAATAGGAGAGATAAAATTGAAAAAAAAAAATATACCGGTATACAATTTCATAATGCTGCACGAATCAATGAAAAAATTAAGTTAGTCTGTTCATAAATGACCAATCGATTCATGAATCAAATAAACCTTCTGTCTGGGTAACATTTAAGAAAAATATTATAATTAATTATCATTTGACTGTATTTACAAACAGACCTATTGTACTAGTGTCATTTTGAATCTTAATTACGTGCAGTATGCTGAAAGTAGTTGAGCTTTATATAATTGCATTTTACCGTATGTTGGGAGAAAAAATGTTTTTGTATTAAAGCGGCTGAAATTATACCAAAACCTGTCAAATGTATAACTACATGTTCAGTATATGGCTTGATAACTCATATACCTTTCCCAGTACTTTATGTTGACTTTAGAATAGACCCAAAAAATTTCAGATGCAGATTCAGTACAACTTTGGTTCACAGACCATCAGAGACAACTTTATGTACGTACATATTTCATGTCCAGAAAATTGATGAATAGTTCACTGTTTCCCCGGCCACTTTCACGCATAAGCTACAAAGGCATGACAGTGGCAATACCCTCTCGGGTACCTTAACCTTTCTGAGATTTGGTTCAATGGAGGATAGTCCGACAAGATTTTTTTTTATTTGCAGAAATGGAAAGAGGGTGCAAAAAGTTATGCAACTCTGATTTTTGTCAGATTTTTTAGAGCCCGGGAACTAATTAAAAAAAAATATATATAATGCATTGAGAGTACAGAGAGAGGCGTCACTTCTTAGAGAAAACATAAGATGGATAAGACCTAAAAGGGGTGTGGGTTTAAACCTGACCTCTACAAAAGTTTTAACAATATTTCCTGGCCTCTAAAAAATTTGAAAAAAATTTCAAGAAGTTCATACTCTAATATAATATGATGCCCTTTATTCACTGTAATAAAAAAAAAAAAAAAAAATCATGCAGGTTGTCCATTATTTGAGGAACTTCAAAGTCTAGCATTAATGACCCTGAATCTGCAGCTGAAAGTTTACGTTATGTCCCGTGTTGTTCAAAGTGACGTCCCACCTGACCTGCACATGCGCTTGAAATATGAGCAGTGCTAAAGGACTCGAGTACTTTGTTCGATCCACTGCAGGCGGAGTAACCGCAGTTGCTTTTCCTCACAGACTTTCTGCCCTCGTAAATGATACCAGCAGATAAGTATTTTAATAAACTCTGCTGTCGTACCCATCCTCTCCATGTCTTCGTCTTCTTGAATGTTTTTACCAAGGCATCATACCCATTTCTTTTATATCTCTGTACTTAGAATAGGTTGCACATAAATGTGATTGTTTGCTCCTGTAATTTTATGTAAAAATTAGATATTCAAATGCATTGAACTTTTAAGACCAAAGGACAATCTGCATGTTTTTTGTATTATATATTTGAGGACCTCAAGTTGTGTTTTTTTAAACCTCTAACATTCTTCAAATTGGTAGGATTAAAGAAAAAATGACAATGCACAAGATGAGGCCCTATTCAAATATTCAGAACAGTAAAAAAAAAAAAAAAAAAAAAAAAAATGCATGTTGTCTATTAAATACTGTAGTTACAAAACTACAAAAATTTTAAAATTTAGTTTTATTTTCAGAATAAATACATAAAATAACACCTTATACATAGTCTGACTTTAATTAAGAAAAATGTATCTTTCAGGTACCATTTCACAATACTAGAATTTGTACATTGGCTTAAAATTTAAAACTATACTTACACTTGTATAATAACAAACATAAATAAGGTCACCATAAGAAACATTAAATAAAATTATTCATTGCACTTAGCTCACCATCTTATCTTTAAATGATATCAATGATTGGGTCCAATTAGAACTTGGTTATGATACAGTAATCTCGTTTTTAGATAAAATTGTTATTTTTTTTTTGGTATAATTGAGAGTCACTCTTCTAGATTTAATACCTTGTGTTCATTCAACTAGTGACAAAAAAACTAAATATTAGGCTTCAAGATTGTGTAATTAATTTCATATAAAAAAACATCTTAACTCACAGTCACTGAATGGAACAAAAGTAAGAAATTTTTAAGTATATTTGTGAGAAAAAATACATTTAATTCAAATTTACCTTCTGCTGTGTTTCATCTTTTATTTATTTATTTTTTTTTCAATTGTTTATATTAAATAATTACAGTGTATACTAATACGAATTGATATAATACTAATTTTTATCATAAATAAAATAACACATTATATAGTATAAACACTATAAACTAATAAATGTTTCCCAAGTTTTGTATTTTCTATTTCTGTGTTTATGATGATTAAGTTCCTATTAATGATGATTAATGATTATTATCAAATATACGAAGTGTGTGAACTCCATTTTATGTTTCTATGTAAATGGATGGTAAAAATGTGTATATTTATTAAACACACTCTCTGCATGAAAGTTCTCTAATATGAAATTCTTCCCTAAATTTTTCCCTCTGAGTAGCACTAATCACACTTACTTGTCACTCTAGCACACTACGCACTTTTCAGTAAAAAATAATTTTTCTCCCTAGCAATTTCTTCAGTTTTGTATAAGTTGTCCTTAAAAAAAAAATATTGCATGAATTATTAAAATGAGAAAAATAAATTTTACTAGGATTTCTGTAACAGTTGTTGAGCACAAAATAATAAATGATAATAATCGCACCAAATGCAATCTAGAGCCATCACTGGGCATGACAGCATGCATTTTGTGCTAACAACTGTAGTACAGTTTTCTATTACAGTCTTGGGACATTTTCTATTACAGTCTTGGGACAGATTTTCTCTCATCTATTGAGAAAGTTGAAAACCAAAGACTAACAGAGACCCGAAAATTTGATCAAAACTTTCAGAAACATTATTAAGCTTTGAAAATTTTGGTCATTGGCCAAATTTCTGCCCATATTTTTAAATTTAAGTTCTATGTTATATTATTTATATATGTACATATTTGTGTGTAATAAAATATTTGAAAAAAAATCTGGTCATAAGACACCTTGTGATATGGAACTGAAAAGCATAGTTAATGGACAACAAACTTATTAGATGAGAGAAATCTTCTGGTCATCAAGTTCTGAAAACACTACCTGTACGTTCTTGGAGGCAGGTAAAGTGTCGGAAGTGTGGTGTTGAGGTCTGACAACGTTTCTGTTCACCAGTGCGGGCACGGCCATGTCGGGAGGCAGTGGTGCTGACCGGAGGGGCGGAGGAGGGGCGGCCAAGCGAGGTGGGGGCAGGACGCAGGGCTGGGAGGAGGCGGGGGCGGAGTTCTACCAGGAGAGCTACCCCGGGGCGGCTGGCTGTTCTGACGCCGACCTTGATGTGCTGCACAGAGACGCAGCGCACCTCGCAACAATGCTGCCCAGCAAGCAGGTGCAACACACCCTCGCCAGAGGTGAGACAGGAAGTTCATATTGTTGAAAAAAAGTGCTAGTTTTATTTATGGTTATTTATTAGATCAACTCTTAAATATAAACGTCACTAAAAGAACTGTTGTACTAATAGTTTTAACATGATAGAAAGAAAGAAAAAAAAATTACTTTAATATTATATCACATTAGCATTGAAGCTATTTACAGTCTTTAATTGTTTATTTTTCTGAGACCAGGAACTAATTTTGTACCCTTACTTAATTTTTGCAATACAAACTTGTTATGCTAAATGTTCATTTAATGACTTTTGATAAGAAAAAAAAATGTGTTCTTGTGTACTTTCTGGTATTGTCAATACTTTTAAGGTCCTGAAAATCCATAGTTTATGAAAGTCTCGAAGGTGTATGAAGTTCAATTTTGTTCTCAGCGACCACACGACGAGTGAGGAGCGAGGCAAAGCTGGCCACTCGCAAGAGGACCTCCACTCGCTCTCGCTACAACACGATGCGCAGGGGATCAACCACCAACGACGTCCACGTCTCCATGCTGCCAGACTTCACAGGTAGGTTGCAGCAGTTACCTGACGAACATTGTTGACATCTCTTGAAGAATATAAATTCATCACTTGTACTGTGGCATGCAATCAATATATTTTGAAAATTAATTGCTTGAAAATACCAACTACAGTTTACTTTTATTTTTACGTAATAGAAATTAATTGGAGACTATCAGCTTCAAAACCGCCTCTTTGCACTTTCTGATAAGAACTGCTGTATATATTCCTTATTACAACACCTGAAAGGTAGAATTTATTCAAAAAGTGTAAAGAGCTTGTTTAAAGTTGACAGTCAAATGAATAAATTATGTAGTTCTATTTCTATAGATATTTTAATACGGCTAAGCTAGCTGTGTATAACTCTGTCCTAATTCCAACTTTGATGTATGAGTCTGAAGTATGGGTGTGTCAAACAAAGCATAGGAGTAAGTTGAATGCAGTTGGTATGAGTTTTTTAAGGAATATGTGTGGAAAAACTAGGATGGATAGAGTGAGAAACATATGGGTGATGAATGAGTGTGGAGTGAAAGAAAGCGTAATTGACAAGTATGAACGAAGTACACCACGTTGGTTTGGACGTGTTGAGAGAATGGGTGATGAACGAATTGCAAAACAGGTGTTTAAAGGTAGTGTACAAGGAATGAAAGGATTAGGTAGACCTAAAAAGGTTTGGTTGGATGTGATTGCAGAATGTTTGAAGAACAGAAGTGTTAAAAGTACAGTGTAATAGAGAGTGCAGAAGACAAAAGAGTGTTATGAGTATTTCTGAAGCAAGTAGAGTATGCAAGAATCGAGTGCTTTGGAGGGCAATTTGTAGACGGCCGAGGTAATAATACTGCTGGCTTACCCCGTAAAGGGATAAAGCGTCATGTTATGTTATGTCATGTTATTTTAATATACAGTAATATAGGTGAAAAAAATAATCATGAGAATTAAAAAAAAAAAAAAAGTGAACCATAAACTTTTTTTTTTTTTTTTTTTTCTATTTGGAGACTAAACAAGTTTATTACCATGCAAGTTAAGTTTAATTTCTTATCTCACTACACTGATAGTAACCTCTAGTGAATATGGCTTTTAAAACTAGTTTGGCCCTCATTTATACAGTATTTAATATTTATGTTCAAATTTTGTTTTGTTTTGCAGAGAATTTTCCCAACGAAGAACGCACCTGGGAGGAGATCATGCAGATCAAGGCAATGCCCGTCAGCATGGCCCAGAAGAGAGAGCTTAAGGCCAAATTACAGGTACATTGTCACCAGCTTGATCTGTTTTAGAGTTAGATACAAAGCAAAAATTACATTTCAATAAGAAATACTGTACTATTGGTATGTGTAACCTCTTCTTTAGAAGTATATGGAAAGAAATACAGTGTTAGTTAAATGCCATCTCTATAAGCTTTCCTCAAGCACAAAGTCTGTGGGGATAATGCACAAAATAATAATTAAAAAAAAAAAAAAAAGTTGATGAAAAAAAGGGCAATGGTCAAGAATTTGTAATCTTATTAACAAAACCTGCAGTAGTTTTCAGTTCTACGCTTGGACATCTTTTCATAAATCCTACCCAGTACTTGTGATCTTCCTTATGTCTAAGTACTTAAGGAAGATCAGTAAAAAAAAAAAAAAATAAAAAAATACATAGAATAAGTTTTCGAAGAGACTTGTTCATAATATTAATAGAAAACAATAATCTTGTGTTTAATTTTGTATCTGCAGTTTTTTTTTTATATATATTTTATTATTGCTCTTATTATCCATCTCTCTAATTTTATTGCAATCTTTAATTTTACCTAGCTAACCTTACCCAGTAATTGTACAGTAACAAGTTACTTTTAATCTTCTAAAAATAACTAAATTCATTTTAAATTTTACAAATTTTAACTTTCTGTATTTTTTATTTACAGAGTGCAACTAAACTACGACTTCAAGGATATGAACAATTTAAATGGCAACGTAGAAAGTTTTGGCAACAATTCAAAAGTAACTGGAAAGAATTTTACTCTAACTTGGAATTGTGGCAGGGTAGTTTAAAGACGATTGAGGGCAACTTCGGCATCGGAGTAGTTGCGTACTTCCTGTTTGTCAAGTGGCTGATGTTCCTCAATCTCGCCATCTTTCTGCTGGTGTTCTTGCTGGTCGTCCTACCCACCCTGCTGCTACCACAGGAAGACCGTGGAGAGTGTCTACCCACAGAAAACGTGACGGCAACAGTCGACTGCTGTTCCCTGAATTACACTGAATACACACCAAAAAGCAATGCTTTCGTCCTAGACTTGATTCAAGGTACAGGGTGGATGGAAAAAACTCTTCTTTTTTATGGACATTATTCAGATGAAATTTACAAAGTACATGAACCAAATAATTTGTATTATGACTTGCCTTTAGCTTACGTAGCTACTGCCGTCCTATACTTTCTTGTCAGTCTGATTGCCATTGTAAAATCATCAGCTAGAGGTTTTAAAGAACGTTTAATAGAAGGAGAAGGACAATTTTATCAATACTGTAATCTTGTATTTGGAGGTTGGGATTTTTGTATTGACAATGAAAAAGGTGCTGCAAATAAACATAAGGCTTTATTTAATGAAATAAAAGGTTATCTTGAAGCAGAACGTTTAGATGAAGAAAAACAAAATCGTTCCAGACAAGAAAGAATTCGTCTTTTCTTTTTACGTTTACTTGTAAATTTTGCTATATTAATAGTTCTTTGTGGTGCAGGAGCATTAATATTCTTTACTTTTAATGCTTCACTGGATCTTTTAGAATCAAATACGAATGTTAGTATGGAAACTGATCCTACAAAAGCATTTCTTATTTTATTTTATGAATTCTTACCATACTTAGTTATCGTCAGTCTTAACCTTTTAGTTCCGTTTTTATTCTCGTTTCTGGTAAACTTCGAACACTACACTCCGATGTTCGTCGTTCGCATCACGCTGATGAGGACAGTTCTGTTGAGACTCTCTTCTCTCGGAGTGCTCGCAGCCTCCATCTACCAGCTGGTCTCTTGCTCTGACGGAGGGGGTCTTTTCAGTTGTACATGCAAGGACATTGGACCATTATGCTGGGAAACTTACGTCGGACAACAGTTTTACAAACTGGCAGTGTTAGATGCAGTGATGGGAATTACAGTAACATTTTTCATAAATTTTCCTAGAGCATTTTTAGCACGTCATGCTCGTCATAGTAATGTAGCTAGATTTATAGGTGAACAAGAGTTCGAATTACCAAAACATGTACTGGACGTAGTATATAGTCAAACTGTATGTTGGATTGGTAGCTTTTATGCTCCATTATTACCAGCATTAGCAACAATACATTGTTTCTTAACATTTTACGTTAAGAAATTTGCATGTTTAGTAAACAGTACACCATCTTCTACGGTATATCGTGCATCTCGATCTAATTCTTTATTCATGGCAGTTCTTTTAGTATCATATGTGGTAGCTGCAATAGTAGTTGGATATTCATTAGCTGAAGTTTTTCCTTCAAAATCTTGTGGACCATTCAGAGGTAGAAGTTTTGTATGGGAAATTGTAATTGCTGCATTTGCAAAATTACCGGTATGGGTGAGAGACGTTGCTCAATTTCTTGGTACCGCCGGATTTGCAGTGCCGACTATTGTCGTCCTGTTACTTGCCCTCTACTACTACTCTGCAGTCACTGCTGCCAACCGTCAAATGGTAGTCGTTTTGAGGCAGCAGCTTGTACTAGAGGGTCACGACAAACAGTTCTTACTGAGCCGGCTAAGCACCATTATAAAACAACAGCAGGAACGAATCAAACCACGCAGTCACTCCGCTGCCCCAGATATATCAGCAGCAACTGATATCTCTGATAATAGTTAAATCATTGTTCAGTTCACGCTCATAACAAGTTTTGCCAAATTTTTTATGCACAAAAAAATAAATAAATAAATAAATAAAATATGTTATCTTCCTTGCCAACATTTTATATAGAAATTTCAAATTTGTACAAGTAGGAAGATTCATATAAATTATAAAATATTTAATTAAGAAATGTCTTTCCATTTTTTTTTTTAATTATGTATTTATGGGATAAATGAATTATATTAACAAAATTTTAAATTCATATAAAAATATATTCAGTAGATTAATAAATGTATGTATTGTATTGTAATAATATTGTAACATGATGAATGATTTTTGATCATTATTTTCAACAACATTATTTAAATAATATTTTCCTATGTTTTTTTCTGTTTATTATGTTGTAAATAGCTAAATACAAATACCCAGTGTAGTAGGTAACTTGCAATTTTTACCTTTATTGCAAACATAAATAAAACTTGTGATACATGCATTGCCAAGATCACTGTGAGTTGTATTTACTTGTGCAACAAAGGTGAAAATCACAGGTAACTACTGGCTACTGACAGATACCATGGCAAACTCTAAATTTATATTATGTACACCAATATGGCTTTGCTCCACTGAAAAAAAAAAAAAAAAAAATGATGTTGGAAACAATGTCAAATTTAAAAATGACTGTAATTTGATGTTTTTATATATAATATTTTATTTATTGATGTATTATATATTATTGTGTTGTGATTTTATTTTATTATATATCATATTTTATTTGACAAAGTCAAACCAATATAGAGTCGATACCAAAGCAATTATTAAGTTATGCTTAAAATATTTTATGTTGGTTGTTGACTTGCATCATTATTCATTATATACACCAAAAATTGCTCTCTCTCTCTCTCTCTCTCTCTCTCTCTCTCTCTCTCTCTCTCTCTCTCTCTCTCTTTTAGGCCTGCTGTCAAAAGCTACATTTTGTCACCTCAGAATTTCATAATTAAGTTATTGAACTACTAAAAAAGTGAAAATGACTTTTATGATCATAGTATTTGAGGTTCATATTCCTATTAATATTTTGTGTAATTATCTGACTTGAATTCTGAGGAGACTGATTTTGACAAAATTCCTGAATTGAGGTTTTACCTAAATTTTCTAATTGTATATGTATAGGAATGTGTGCTAAATTCAATGATTGCTCAATTAGTACAGTATATGTCACTTAACTTTATCAATAGAAAATTAGTTGATTTCAATGACAATATTAATAAATTATCTAACAAAATGAAAAGTGACATTAAAATAGAAGAAAAGAGGGGGTCATGATATTCTTGATTTCATTCCTTTCTTCATGAATGTTTTTCACTGCTTTTTTTAGGCTTGTACATGATGGATTATCGACCTCATTTATTATTTTTTTTAATTGCAGAAATGGGTAGAGGGTGCAAAGTTATGCTACCCTGATTTTTTTCAGATTTTTTTGAGACTAGGAACTATTTTTAAAAAATTATTGTAAGTCCTTTTCGTGACGTCACAAGATGCCGCTCCTTAAGAAAAAGATAGGACTTGCCGCCTTGTGACGTCACAAAAAGGACTTTCAATAATTTTTAAAAAATAGTTCCTGGTCTCAAAAAAATCTGAAAAATATCAGGGTAGCATAACTTTGCACCCTCTATCCATTTCTGCAATGAAAAAAAATTGAGGTTGATACTCAATTAACAAAGGTATTAACCAAACACCAGGTGATGTTTTATGGCTGTTAGCCATTAATTGTGTAGAACCTAACAAAAGCTTTAAGAGAAAATTGGATTGCTTGAAATCAAGAATGTGCATACTTTTAAAAAAATAAAAAAATACATATGACCCATCTCCTTTAACTCAATTCATTTATTTAGAATTTACTATTGGACTGAAAATATAAGATAATGATGCAAGTATTATGTTGTAGTGAACATCTTATGTTGTTGTGATATACAAGAAGCCAGCTCGTTAGATGTTTAAAGTTTAAGGTATAACAGGGTACAACATTTTACTTTGTTGCTTACACTTTATTAGATGCTGGATAAATTGTCACAGGTGCAGATCCAAAAAAGAGGGTGAGGCTTTTTAAAAAAAAAAAAAAAAAATCTACCCTCAGCCAAAGTAACAGAAGGAAGGGATTGTCTTAATAGAAAAGTTTAATAATACTTTACAATTATAAAAAGTTTTTATGAATTGGATCTATGCCTGAATTGACATTGTGACAATTTAATTAAAATAGCAGAAATATTCCAGAAGAAAAGAATTCTGAATGATCACTATGTTTGCTGTACAGTAATTTTAATTAAAATGATCAAGCACAATTTCTTGTGCGTAATTAAATTTTTAGATACTAGACTGAACAAATTAAATTGTGAATATTTAAACTTTTGTTAACAATTCTGCAATAGAGGTATAAGAAAAAAATTAAAACATATTTGTTCTTCCTGCATAGAATTAATCAGTGTCAATTTATATAATTTTGTTCTTGCAAATTATATACTTGCATTATCTTTGTAATTAATTAATTTTTTTTAACATTAATTTTATGTTCTGTCACAAATAGTGTATTGTAATTTGACATCAACAGTTACACCTATTACATATTCATGTCGAGTTTTGCCTTAATTGACAAAACCAGATTTTTCATTTCACCCTTATACCTGTTTTGACTTATAAATATGTTTTTAAACTGTACTACACTATCATATTGTTATTATGTTTGTTTGTTTTTGTTTTTTTCGATATCAAACCAATATGCTACACTTTGAAATACATATAAATCAACTTATACAGCACAAATAGTATTACTGGAACTAGATGATGGGCAGTTTGCTGAATTATTTAACCACTGCAATCTTTGAAAGCAAATTTCTTCAGTGGTGTAGGTAAGGGAAAAAAAAAGGAATCAAAGTGTCATATTTGTCATTCGGAGGTTTTGCTATAAGAAGTGGATGGGAGAAAGGTGTTGTATGATTTGTGTCTCATACTGACAATTTTGAGCTCAATTTAATAAGGTACACTTGCTTACACTACTGCAGAATAATATACGTTTTAATTTATAATTGTATAGTAATTTAATTTTATTGCATTTATCATTCAATTAATGAAAGCACAAATTAATTTAATTTTAAATTTGTTTTATAAATTTATTAAAAAAATGCACAAAATTCGCAAGGTGTATTTTTTTTGCTGCAAAATTAAGCTCAATTACCCTTTTTTCTCACTAATTTCAGTAAATGTTTGTCTCTTATTTCGGCTAGTAAGAAAAAACATGACAAATTTTTCTCTAAAACTGAAAGTCAAAAGAAACAAAATTCCCTTGGAGCTGCAATGAACAGTTTTTGTAATTATTCATCTCCTATTTTAATCTACAAATGTTCATGTCCAGTCATAATTAGAGGAACATACAATTATAAATATATAAAAAATTAAGGAAATTTTCTCAACACAAGATTTGTTTAAAATTATTTAATATAACAGTATAATATGTATCTGTGATAGATTTTAGGTAATTATTATATTAATGTTTATTTTAATTGTATCAATAGTTTAATTAGATTGTGTCTTTTTCATTGGTAAAGTTATGAGCACATAACTCTGGAATATTAATTATTATTAGGCTACCTAACGAATTAAAATTAATTAATTAAAATAAGTAAATTTGATCAGTTCTAAATTCAAATTAAATTCAGCTCTGTGTTATTGCTTATATAATTTATAGTGATTTTGTCAAATTGTTAACATCCTGGCTAGCAAAATGATGTAAGATTAATTAATGAGATTTTAATTTAAATTTTCAATTAAAAAATGTAAGTGAATGAAAAAAATATGGATCAAATTGGCCACAATTGAATGCACAAATAAGCTCACAGACTCTTTTAATTTATTATCTGGATAATTTAATTAATATTTCAGGCAGCCAAAATGTAACTAAATATGTTTTAAGGCGTACTGCAAATCATATTTTTGTTGTGTATCTCTGTTTTATCTCTAGTCATTTCATTAAAGAATTATAACAATTTATACTAAAATTTTGCAAAAAGCGATACTTTTTGTAAAGTGGCCACATAATGTATTTGTGAGTCATCATTACGTATATTAGATGTATATGACATGTAGTCTATTATTCATTCAAACTACATATTATGATAATAATAAATATATAATGGACAAAAACAA
Organism: Siphlonurus alternatus; assembly: GCA_949825025.1. NCBI lineage: Eukaryota > Metazoa > Arthropoda > Insecta > Ephemeroptera > Siphlonuridae > Siphlonurus > Siphlonurus alternatus. The sequence continues at coordinate 42,276,637 of OX463779.1, forward strand.
ATTGTTATCATTGTTACCGTTCGTAAATGTTACAGCCTGCAGTATAAGTGTATTATTTGTAATATTTTTTTTAAGAGTAAGATAACACGAAACATCACATTGTAGTTCCATTTGATTAACATGTAACCTTAGCAACCTCATAATAATTTTTTATTTTTTTTTTAGACAGTTCTTGGCACCAAAAAAATGTAAAAAAAAATTCAAAAGAATCGGACGGTCCAATTTTTTTAAAATTAATTTCTTAGTTTAGGTCTCCATGTGGGAATAAAGCCCTATACTGAAAATTTAAAAAAGGAATTTAAAAAAATTGGATCGCCCGATTATTTTGAAATTTTTTCCACATTTTTTTGGTGCTAAGAACTGTCTCTAAAAAAAATTCAGAATTATTATGAGGTTGCTAAGGTTTACATATTAATCAAATGTGACTACAACAATCAATGTTTCGTGTTATCTTACTCTTAAAAAACAAGTACAGAATTTTCAGTCACATATTTATTTTATTTCTATAGGCTTTTAATAATTAATTATAGTTAAACTAAAATTTTTGGGAATACAAATTTTTATTAACTACAATTGCCTTAAAAATATCAGAGGTTATATGTGTCGGATTGTGTCCTAGGACGATAGTGCCATTATGCTCTCGCATGCATCAAGCGACAAACTGCATATTTGGAAAGAGCTAGTACCTTGAGAGTTATGCATCTAACGTTATCATATTTTTTAAGCTATTTTTGGACCCTCTAACACCCTCAAGGGTAAAGCCACAGAGTTACACTATATATGCAGTCCAAGGATAATATGTCTATTTCCTCCATGATGCAGTCATAAAAAGATATTAAAACACATTTTTAAAGGTTTTAAGGTTGAGATAATACGGATCAGCTGGTCCAATGCTAAAAAAATCCACGAGGCGTTCAGGGTAGAAGACGGTATTCCACCGCCGCCTGCTGCGCATGCGCAGTAAGTATTTTTGATTCAAATTCGCGCTAGTTTTTATGAATATTTTTTGAAGCGACTTGGAGTCGCTTGGAGTAGTAATATCAAGGATTTTGTATAGAAAATCCTTGATTATTATATATATAATTTATAATAATCAAGAGCTTTTATATAGCTCTCTATAGCTGAGTCAATTCAATTCGTTTCTTCAATCAACAGGCTGTACAGGTACAACATAGATTACGTGGATTGCATCGATAGTCACAATTATATAATATATTTTTCTTCATTATTTTTCTTTATATGACAAAATTTATTCTAATTATCAAATATGTTTATCCTAGCTTCGATCTTCTACGTTATACGTGTACGTTATATCATAACTCATAATTATTACATGTCTCGAAGTGCATGGCATGATCGTAATATTTCTGTATTTTTTTAGTTATAAACATGCAAATTAAAAAAACAAAAAAATGATGAGAATTATTTATAAATAAAATACATTGGAAGCGCAGCTATAGCTATTATATACTTGGGTGCGCAGCATATAATATATATTATAACAGTCTGGGATATAATTCACTCAAAATGTGAATAATCAATGCAGTATAACAATATATTTTATATATTATATATATTGATTATTATTCATGATATTATATATCATTTTTAAAGCGGGAACAAATAATATTGCATATATATTACGCAAATACTGTATATATACATTATATAAATATTGTTTTTTGTTTTGTTTTTCTTCAGATTGTTTTGAATTAACCCTCGATGATATAAAACCTTTGTAATGACCCCCAGAATCAAAAAGAAACACGTACATGTGGTCACATCATTTTCATGCAACGGGGACGTACGTCTCTCTATTATATAGGCTACTTTTGTCTTAATTAATTTGGAATTTATGTTAAACATTATATCGAATATATCGTTTATATACATAGACATGGCATATATGATAATAATATATGATATGATAAATATATTATATTATATTATATTATATTATATTATATTATATTATATTATATTATATTATATATATAATAATATATATATATATATATATATATATATTTAAAGATTAAAGGGGGGAGGAGGAAATCGCATATTCATTCTGAAATGAATATAGAATTTCATGCAGTTTTTTCCTCTCGGAGTCAATTAAAGAATATTTTTTTACGACGGAATCGAATATATATATATATATATATATATATATATATATATATATATATATATATATATATATATATATATATATATATATATACATACATACAGGGTGTTTGGTCGTTAATAAAAGACACAGGTTTAACGCAACGTAGACTTTTTATACAGTATAAATAAGAAATCAAAGCTTAATTAGCATTTTACAATTTCGAAAATCAAGAAGAAAATTAAATCAGGTAAGGGGCTAATTTTTTACACGCTAAATGTCCAAAAGAGCGAAAAATTCATTGAAATTTTAATTTTTCGTGAAGATTTTGTGGCAACAAGATGTTCATGCACAGATCAGTATAGAAATCAAAGTGTAATACGTGTGATCCCAATTGCATATATGGATCTGCTGCTGCCTGCTGCTATAAAAAGGAAATTTAGTAACTTTTGTCACGTAAATTATCGTCAAACTCCTGGTGAAAACTCAATCTTACGTTGGTGGCAAAATTTTTAAGGAACAAAATCAATCAAGAACAAATTCCGTTAAAACCATAGTGAGCGGCCCTCTTTGTCTAATGTCAATCAGGCTCGTGTCCAAGAAGCATTTAAAAACATTAAAAACAACCCTACACTATCAGTTAGACATGAGCTTCGAGCTTAATTCTAATTAATTCACATGACACTTCCAAACGCTGCGTCGGCAGATCTTCAGGTTTGAGTTCATAGGGCAAGCTAATCTCGAAAGGGAAAGTACTTGTTTTGCTTCCGTGTAATTTTAAGCACATCAGTCGATCGAGACATGTCTAACTGAACATTGGCTCTTTCACTGATAGTGTATGGCTGTTTTTAAATACTTCTTGGACCAGAGCCTGATCGACATTATAGACACAGAGGGCCGCCCACTACGGCATTAACGCCGCGGCATTTGCATAAAATTAAAGTATAAACATTTGAAGAGAAAGAGAAGTCGATCGATATCTCCACGTATCGTTTTGGTACAGAAAACAGCTTTTTACTCAAACTTCGTATGAACTGTGGTAGCAATTAATAAATACCTACGTTATAGTCTAGCTATGCTGAATTCTTCAATGGATTTTCACATAAAATATTTATTTTATGGAAAAAAAATTCCGTATATAAATTATTTTACTTGAAAATTCCATAAAGAATTCATCAATTATGACAATTATTAGAGTAGGTATTTTTTAAGTTTTTTAACTGGTACCATAGAGCAGACGAAGTTTGAGTAAAAAGATGTTTTGTGTACCATAAGGAATCCTTATTAAGGGTACATGTCATCAAATGTCATCATGTATATATAGCATCGGGAAAAAATAACTTTGGGAATTTTTTGTGGTGACGCGCTATATTTGAAATGGAATATTTTTGTTTTCATTTTTCAATAGCGAAGACAGGTTAAACTATTTTTAGAAAATTAAATCTTTAAAAAAAATGCAATTGCTCACTCTACTTTAAAACAAATAAATCCTGAATATGTCTCGAAAATTTTGAAAGAAAAATTATGGATGGAAAGGTCAGAATTTAAAGCACGGTCCAAAACCGTAAACCCCTTGCATGTATGCAACTTGTCGTGCACTTTCATCGGGTTTTAAAAAGGGGTCGTCGCCCCACCCAAAAAAAAAAAAAAAAAATAGTACCCCCGGCCCAGACCCCCTATGGTGTGGGGGCCTCCTTTTGTTTTCTTTCTATCTCGCACAGGGCCCCCCAATGCCTATAAGAGACGCAAGGCCCCTGTATATGGTCAAATAAGTTAAACTTCTACCTCAGTTTTTAAAAAAACTGATAAGAAAATACATATAAATTCACTTCAAAATTGTTATATATATATTGCATGTTTATAACTAAAATACAGAAATATTACGATCATGCCATGCACTTCGAGTAGGGTGACCAGATATCCTGATGTCCAAAACGGTACATGCCTCCAAGATAGAGAGGCCTGAAGGGCCAAAACCCCCGCCGGAGGCGCGATTTTTTTGGGTGCCACGCCCCTTTTTTACTTTTTTTTTCTTAATAGATTTTCAAATGAATTGTTTTTTTTTTATGAAGCCGTTCTTTCCGAAAAAAATTATTTTATTTGTAAATCCATTAAAGAATTTTCGTCATAGATTGTACGTAAGTATTTTTTAATTGGTACCATAGTTCTCAGACGAAGTTTGAGTAAAACGCTGTTTTCTGTTCCATAAGGCTGTGGCATGTTAAAGGGCTCAGGAAAACAAACTTTGGAATTTTTTTGCGATGAAGCTATTTGAGATGAAATTTTTTGGTTTTCATTTCTCAATAAAGCAGAGGGCAGGTTAAAATATTTTAGGGAAATAAAATAATAAATAATGCAATCGCTCACTCTATAACTTTAAATAATATAAATTAATGCATTTTTTTATATATACACTTTTCATAGAATTAGACAAAAATATATTTATTATAGTCACCATGCAAGAAAACTGTGCCAGCTAGTGAGTTGATTTCCTAAAATTAACCTTTTTTCTTGGCCTGGGCACGATTCTTTCATGTTGTAAAGTTGCATGTAAAATAAAAAGAAACAAAAGCAATAAAAGAAATTTATACTCAAAAAGCATACCTTCGAAGGATACTTATTTCCCAATAAAAAAATTATATTTAAATATCTTAAATTGATTTTTTTTTAATTTTGTTATCAAATTTTCCGTCTCCATTCACAATATTTCTAAATGTACGTGTTACTTAAATAATGCAATATATATATATATATATGTTAGCACCCAAAGCCGAACTCGGGCAAAAGCCGAAAAAAATGCTCACATCTAGTTCTGCGCATTATGAAATGAGCCAAAGCCGAAGTGAGTTTTTTTTTCGGCTTTGGCGCATTTCATTTTGAACAAAACTAGATCTGCTCAAATCGAAATGCGCCAAAGCTGAAGTAGAATCTCATATCGGCTTTGGCGCATTTCATTTTGAGCAAAACTAGTTCTGCGCATCGCGGTTTGAGCAAAAGTCGAATTGATGTTTTATTTCGGTTTTGGAGCAAAATTTTGAGCACATCTAGTTTTGCGCAAAATAAAGATGATTTTAATGACGAGATGATGTTTTTAATTTTAATGAAATTAATTTTAATTTTTTAAAAAGAAAAATAAAAAACTAAACTTATAATAAATATTAATATTGTGACCAAATATCTTTCAAGCGCTGTTTAAAAATAAATTAATTAGGGAAAAAATAATAACTTTAAAATGTAATCATAAACAGTATACGTACATACCTTATTATAAAAAATATTGTAGAATCTGTTGTTTTTATAAAACACTCCCCATTCCTGTCACTTAATTAATACTATTTGATGATGTTTTTGTTAAATTAATAAATTTTTTGTTTTAAGAACTGCAGCTCAAATAAAATAGACATATACGCCACACGTTTTAAAGTATTCTTTAGATTCACTCGCTCTCACCATTAGAAATATAATATTGTCACGCACGCACTTGTAAATTTCATATTATAGTTCATCTATTTCTTCGAACATTGTAGCAGCCACAATACATAAACATATACGGCAATCAAATGGGGTTAAACTTCATTGCAGAGGTAAACCCACGTCTAAATCTGGACTGGTCTGAGCTGATTGAGGTAGTTCAAATCAGCTCATGCAGTTCAAATGAGCTAATATTCTGGACTGTTTTGAACAGCGAAGTTCAAATCAGTTCAAAACAGTTTTTAACCATTCTGAGCTGTTTCCTGCTCAAAATTGCTGCAGTTCAATGCAGTTTGAATTAGTTCATATCAGCTCATAACCTTTCTGCAGCTCAAAGTAGCTTCAGCTAGCTCAAACTAGTCCTGTAGTCCAGGACAGTCCACCGCAGCTCAGAAAGTCCAGTTTAGTTCAAATTAGTCCATTTAAGCTCAGACGGCCACTGCATGTAGTCAAGGACTGTCCACCGCAGCTCAGACAAGCCAGTTTAGCTCAAACAAGTTCAGCGGCAGTCCAATGCAGCTCAGACAGTCCAGTCTAGTTCATATTAGTCCATTGAAGCTCAGACAGTCCACTGCAGTCCAGGACTGTCCACCGCAGCTCAGACAGTCCAGTTTAGCTCAAACCAGTTTAGCGGCAGTCCAATGCAGCTCAGACAGTCCAGTCTAGTTCAAATTAGTTTATAAAAGCTCAGACAGTCCACTGCAGCTCAGACAGTCCCGTTTAGTTCAAATTAGTCCATTTAAGCTCAGACGGCCACTGTAGTCCAGGACTGTCCACCGCAGCTCAGACAAGCCAGTTTAGCTCAAACCAGTTCAGCGGCAGTCCAATGCAGCTCAGACAGTCCAGTCTAGTTCAAATTAGTTAATTGAAGCTCAGACAGTCCACCGCAGTCCAGGACAGTCCACCGCGGCTCAGACAGTCCAGTCTAGTTCAAATTAGTCCATTGCAGTTCAAACAGTCCAGTCTAGTTCAAATGAGTCCATTGCAGCTCAGATAGTCCACTGTAGTCCAGGACAGTCCACCGCAGCTCAGAGAGGCCAGTTTAGCTCAAACCAATTCAGCGGCAGTCCAATGAAGCTCAGACAGGCCAGGACAGTCCATCGCAGCTCGGACAGTCCAGTCTAGTTCAAATTAGTCCATTGAAGCTCAGACAGTCCACTGTAGTCCAGGACAGTCCACCGCAGCTCAGACAGGCCAGTTTAGCTCAAACCAGTTCAGCGGCAGTCCAATGAAGCTCAGAAAGTCCAGGACAGTCCATCGCAGCTCAGACAGTCCAGTCTAGTTCAAATTAGTCCATTGAAGCTCAGACAGTCCACTGCAGTCCAGGACAGTCCACCGCAGCTCAGACAGGCCAGTCTAGTTCAAATTAGTCCATTGCAGTTCAGACAGTCCACTATAGTCCAGGACAGTCCACCGCAGCTCAGACAGGCCAGTTTAGCTCAAACCAGTTCAGCGGCAATGGAATGAAGCTCAGACAGTCCAGTCTAGTTCAAATTAGTCCATTGAAGCTCAGACAGTCCACTGCAGTCCAGGACAGTCCACCGCAGCTCAGACAGTCCAGTCTAGTTCAAATTAGTCCATTGCAGCTCAGACAGTCCAGTCTAGTTCAAATTAGTCCACTGCAGCTCAGACAGTCCACTGTAGTCCAGGACAGTCCACCGCAGCTCAGACAGGCCAGTTTAGCTCAAACCAGTTCAGCGGCAGTCCAATGAAGCTCAGACAGTCCAGGACAGTCCATCGCAGCTCAGACAGTCCAGTCTAGTTCAAATTAGTCCACTGCAGCTCAGACAGTCCACTGTAGTCCAGGACAGTCCACCGCAGCTCAGACAGGCCAGTTTAGCTCAAACCAGTTCAGCGGCAGTCCAAGACAGTCCAGGACAGTCCATCGCAGCTCAGACAGTCCAGTCTAGTTCAAATTAGTCCATTGAAGCTCAGACAGTCCACTGTAGTCCAGAACAGCCACCGCAGCTCAGACAGGCCAGTTTAGCTCAAACCAGTTCACCGGCAGTCCAATGGAGCTCAGACAGTCCAGGACAGTCCATCGCAGCTCAGACAGTCCAGTCTAGTTCAAATTAGTCCATTGAAGCTCAGACAGTCCACTGCAGTCCAGGACAGTCCACCGCAGCTCAGACAGTCCAGTGTAGCTCAAAAACCAGTTCAGCGGAAGTCCAATGCAGCTGAGAGAGTCCAGTCTAGTTCAAATGAATTAATTGAAGCTCAGACAGTCCAGTTTAGATCAAATCAGTTCTGCGGCAGTCCAATGCAGCTCAGACAGTCCAGTCCAGTTCAAATTATTTAACTGCAATGATGAGAAGTTCAGACAGTCCACTGCAGTCCAGGACAGTCCACCGCAGCTCAGACAGCCCAGTCTAACTCATGTACCCTAGCTTCTCTGAGTTGCTAGCTTAATTAAACTAGTCCACACACACTATATATAATATAACGTATTTATTTATATTATATATAATATATATATATATATATATATATATATATATATATATAGTGGATATAACCGCAGTCTAAATTAATTAATTATTTCACAATTTTAATTATATTGCCATAGTTATATATGGTCACATGTACACTGTACACGGGATATATATTAATTATGTGATAAAAATTACATATAATTTTTTAATTAAAATAGTTTAAAATATTAATTGAATAAATTATTTTGAGTAAAAGTATTATATAATACTTAAACTTAAGATACTTATAATATAATATTTTGTACCCTATTAAGACTTTTATGTTAAGAAATAACGCACGTGCGTGTATTTTTTGAGCACTATATACTACTATATAGTTATCACATATATTGACGTACGTACCGTTCTCCTCAATAAAATATAAAATATTATACATTATAATTAAGCTCCACATACCATTAACCGTATAATACACAAACATACTGTACAATCATAGCGTAGATATATAAAATATATATACATATATATATATATATTATATTTATATTATACTGTATATGTACGTCTCTGTTCAAATATATAGGATCGAGGTTTTAGATTTATTAATTAATAAACCATTATTTGAAGATTTAGCGCTGTTGATTTAGCGCAGGTCTCTGATTGGTTGGATTTTTTTACATTAATGCACCGCGCGCTCCGCGCAGGATCCGCACTTCCGCTTCCGCAGCATTTGAAATCTTTACCGGCTTTTCAGCTGTTTTCTATTATTGTCGTGATTTCGGTGATTTCTTGTTTGGTATCATTAGTAGTCACAGATATTCTTATTTTTAAGTGGTTCCTTGGTGCTCTTAACCTATAATCATCTATGAAGGTAAGAATTTACGTACATAGAGTCTATATAATACATTAAATATCAGGGTCAAAAGTTGATCGGAAAATTTTGTTCTGTTCTTGCCATGGGAGTTTGGCATATCTGTCCTAGGTTTAGGCTACCTACTAGAACTAGAAGTGACGTTCTTCAGCCCTGTTCCTCCTCTGTACGTGGAAAAATACAAAGGATAGTCCTAAAGGCTGAAATGTAAGAAAAATGGGCATAAGTTAAATTTTGTTCTATCAATATTTGCGATACCGGTAAGTGCCAATTTTATCACACATTTCTTACACAGTTTCTTTTCATTTTGACATTGTAATAGCAAAATTCAGCTGCATGTAGTACAGTATAATATATACATACAGTATGCATATACTCTATGTTTTTTTTATTGCCAGTAGAATTTTTACAACGTTCTCGATCCTTATAAATGAGTATATATACGCAAATGATCAACAGAATGATGGTGATAAAATCTATATATTATGTATGCATACAATACGTACTGTGTATATAATATAGGGCATATCATATACTTATGCATACAGTGCATAAAATTTCGTGTTGTTTATTTCATTATGCTGTTTTCACCAATAAGAATTAATTAAGCAATAATGTATATGCATACTTTATGCATATATTATAAGTACCGGTATTTATCCTGCAATGGATTATATCCCATGTTGTCCACCTACACCTATCATAATTAATAGGCATTCACATATATATCAGCTGCCAGCATGTTAGATTTTAGAAATTTATCTGTGAGCTAGCAAACTAATTAAATATATTCATAGTGTTTGCATACTGTATGTAGAATTAGATATTATTTTTTTTTTTTTTAGTTTTTAGTACTGTATGCCTTGAGTTATAACTGTTATAATGAATAATATTATATGATACAAGTTTAGTGTTTAAAATAAAAGCGATCGTCAGTCCATATAATATTGAGCTCATGTGTATAATCTTATTTCAACTCTATGAGATCTCAGGTGAGATGTCTCACATTTCTCACCGAGTTCACCTGCATGGCCACAAAAATAGACAGCGTTTCCAAATGCGTGATGAGTGATCAAGCTATTCGACTTATAAATCATGCTCTATCTTTCATGCACTATAATAATAATTGTACAATTGGTACAGTACAAATATTGTACTGCATATTCACTAGGTTTGCATGGCATTTATTAATATAATTATCTATTGACGACGGATATTGTTATTTTTATGGGCGTTACCAACATAATCGTGTTAAATATTATTGTGTTTCCAGAGATAATTTAAAGTATGTTTACAGGTCCATTTTGGTCCATTGATAAAAAGTAAAGGTGTCCATCTTGACTGCAATATGTTCTATAGTAGAACCATCTTATGATCAGCGCTGTCACTTTGACGAAGCAAGCCGGCGGCTGCAGGCTGAATACCAGCTGCCGGCTTGCCTCGTCAAAGTGACAGCGCTGATCATAAAATGGTTCTACTATAGAACATATTGCAGTCAAGTTGGAATTTTTTTAGCTAGGCTGGACTATTCTGAACTAGAATGGACTGCCCTGGACTGCAGTACAGCTGCTACAGTGCTTTGGACTTTTTTGAGCTAGGCTGGACTATTCTGAACTAGAATGGACTGCCCTGGACGGCAGTACAGCTGCTACAGTGCTTTGCACTTTTTTGAGCTAGGCTGGACTATTCTGAACTAGAATGGACTGCCCTGGACTGCAGTACAGCTACTATTGTGCTTTGGAATTTTTGAGCTAGGCTGGACTATTCTGAACTAGAATGGACTGCCCTGGACTGCAGTACAGCTGCTACAGTGCTTTGGACTTTTTTGAGCTAGGCTGGACTATTCTGAACTAGAATGAACTGCCCTGGACTGCAGTACAGCTGCTATTGTGCTTTTGACTTTTTTGAGATAGGCTGGACTATTCTGAACTAGAATGAACTGCCCTGGACTGCAGTACAGCTGCTATAGTGCTTTGGACTTTTTTGAGCTAGATTGGACTATTCTGAACTAGAATGAACTGCCCTGGACTGCAGTACAGCTGCTACAGTGCTTTGGACTTTTTTGAGCTAGGCTGGACTAATCTGAACTAGAATGAACTGCCCTGGACTGCCGTACAGCTGCTATAGTGCTTTGGAATTTTTGAGGTAGGCTGGACTATTCTGAACTAGAATGGACTGCCCTGGACTGCAGTACAGCTGCTACAGTGCTTTGGACTTTTTTGAGCTAGGCTGGACTATTCTGAACTAGAATGAACTGCCCTGGACTGCAGTACAGCTGCTATTGTGCTTTTGACTTTTTTGAGCTAGGCTGGACTATTCTGAACTAGAACGGACTGCCCTGGACTGCAGTACAGCTGCTACAGTGCTTTGGACTTTTTTGAGCTAGGCTGGACTAATCTGAACTAGAATGGACTGCCCTGGACTGCAGTACAGCTGCTATAGTGCTTTGGACTTTTTGAGCTAGGCTGGACTATTCTGAACTAGAATGGACTGTTGCATGTATAGCAGCAATGAACTAGTTTGAGCTATAATGGACTGCCTGAGTATCAACGTAAACGAGCTAGTTTGAGCTAGGCTGGACTGTTCTGAGCTGTATTGTCTGGACTGCTATGAGCTATTTACAACTGTGGCCAGTTCAAAATTGGTAGCTCAAACAGTTCAAAACCGGCCAATTTTATACTGTTTACAACTATCTGAACTAGCATAATTTTGAACTGATCTGAACTGCTGCAGTTCAGATGTAGTCCAGATTTAGACGTGGGAAGGCTACTTTCTTATCTCGATGTACCGATAACAACCTGTATTGCATAATAGCCTAATTCTAAGAAATTGCAGCTATAAGTATATGATTATACAGACTAAACTTTTTGGCCAACAATATTTGCGTGCGAGCGAGCGAGTGAATCTAAAGAATATACTTTAAAACGTGTGGCGTATACGTCTATTTTATTTGAGCTGCAGTTCTTAAAACAAAAAATTTATTAATTTAACAAAAACATCATCAAATAGTAATTAAGTGACAGAAATGGGGAGTGTTTTATAAAAACAACAGATTCCACAATATTTTTATAAGGTATGTACGTATACTGTATATGATTACATTTTAAAGTTATTATTTTTTCCCTAATTAATTTATTTTTAAACAGCGCTTGAAAGATATTAGGTCACAATATTAATATTTATTATAAGTTTAGTGTCTTAGTTTTTTATTTTTCTTTTTAAAGAATTAAAATTAATTTCATTAAAATTAAAAACATCATATCGTCATTAAAATCATCTTTATTTTGCGCAAAACTAGATGTGCTCAAAATTTTGCTCCAAACCCGAAATAAAACATCAATTCGACTTTTGCTCAAACCGCGATGCGCAGAACTATGCACTAGTTTTGCTCAAAATGAAATGCGCCAAAGCCGAAGTAGAATCTCATATCGGCTTTGGCGCATTTCGATTTGAGCAGATCTAGTTTTGTTCAAAATGAAATGCGCCAAAGCCAAAAAAAAACTCACTTCGACTTTGGCTCATTTCGTGATGCGCAGAACTAGATGTGAGCATTTTTTTCGGCTTTTGCCCGAATTCGGCTTTGGGTGCTAACATATATATATATATATATATATATATATATATATATATATATATATATATATATATATATATTTGTTTATAAATAAATAAAACTTAATATAATGTCACGAGATAAAATATAAAAAAAAAATGGAGTATAAATTTAAGCAAGAAATTAATTTGAATTACTGTTAATCGAACTGCAGCTCATTTTGCAAATAGCTAGTGTGAACTCTTATTGTTATAGAGTGAAATAGCTGAATTAATTTATAGCATTCAAATAGGGCTTAATAACAGCTAAAATTACTTGATTGTATGAATAATATTTGTGGCGTTTTTAATTCCTTCATATTATTTTCCATTTATTTATTTACGTAATATTCATGCACGATTATTGTGAAAAAAAGAAAGAAAGACATAGAAATTTTTGTCTCAGCCACGTCACAATGCATAAGAATGATTTTTTTCAATTTTATATATTATTGGAAATTTCCATCAAGTGAATATCATCAATATTAAGATATGATATTTTTGTGCAAAGTTTTTTACTTATTTTTTATTAAAAATTTAATCGAAAAGTAGTGACTTCATTTCACGTAGTATATATGCATACTTGCGCGTATAATATATGCAAAATATATCTATTCCGAATTTTGGAAGAAATATGCTGTTTTGCGAATGCGATCGACAAAAAACTGGGGCATGGAGTTGCAAAATCATTTGCGTCCGTAAATTATTTTCGTAAATATTCAAAACCACATTCCTATGAATTTTTTATTTTTTTAATGATAAAATTTTTAAAAAATGTCCCTTTTATAAATTTTGTCCGAAAGCGGTACATTTAGGCATCCCGAGAGCCTCTTTGGGGACACCGGGACATGGTACTCTAAAACGCGCGGTACTGTACCGGTCAAAGATCGAAGCTATTTGAAGCATATATTTGATAATTATAGAATAAATTTTGTCATATAATGAAAAATATAATGAAGAAAAAGAAATTATTTAATTGTGACTATCGATGCAATCCACGTAATCTATGTTGTACCTGTACAGCCTGTTGATTGAAGAAACGAATTAAATTGACTCAGCTATAGAGAGCTATATAAAAGCTCGAGATCTTGATTATTATAAATTATATATATAATACTACTCCAAGTCGCTTCAAAAAATATTCATAAAAACTAGCGCGAATTTGAAGCAAAAATACTTACTGCGCATGCGCAGCGGGCGGCGGTGGAATACCGTCTTCTACCCTGAACGCCTCGTAAAAATCCCACATACGAAAATTATGAAAAAAAAATTAAAATGTTCTCCTCTATCTACATCCCTTATCAGTAGGTAAAATATCAGGTATACAAAAACGAGCTAGTTTTCGAGTAATTAATTTTTAAAGTTGACTATACTTTAACATGGAGGAATGGAACTTCCATGTTAAATTAGTCAACTTAAAAAATTAATCACTCGAAAACTAGCTCGTTTTTGTATACCTGATATTTTACCTACTGATGGGGATGTAGAGGAGAACATTTTAAATTTTTGTCATAATTTTTGTATGTGGGATTTTTTTTAGCATCGAGTCAGCTGATCCGTGTTATCTGCTCTACCTTAAAGCTACAAAAATATCTGAAAAAAAAATTGAAAAGACAATATAGATTGCACAATCAATTATGAGTCAAGAATCAGATGAACCTTCAGTACAGGAAACATAAGGGAAATTCAATATATAGTTGTTTCTCATTGGGTTGTACATTTAACAGCCCTATTATACAAGTTCAATCTGTGATACATATAAAAAAAAAATAACAGGGCAGTATAATTACTTAACAAAATAATGTCAATTGTTTATAAAGTATTATTTTATTATCTCTGATCTCTTTCACAGACAATAATCAATATACAATAATATATAACCCAAATAATAATTATATAAATAATAAAAATGTTAAGCCCATGAGGAAAATTAAAAAAAGATTGCAATTTTATACAGGTGTGTTTATTCACCACATGGATTTAGTTTAAAAAAATATTTAATTAATACATTATATTATAAATATATACAAGTCTTTTGCTGTGAGCAGACACATTAAGTGATCCAATCAGTTCAGCCACACAACAAAAGAGGCAATGCTGTGCAGTGTCTTTAACATCATTGCAATGGCCATCCTTCCTTTGGCCGAATGGATTCTACACATAAACAGAAAATATTTGCAGTAAAATTTATTTGCTAACTATAGTTCAAGAAAAGATTACTGGAAGTGCAAGGTGTCTGGACTTCATAGTTCAGTTTTGAATCTGAAGCTTTGCAGAGAGATTTATTTTATGAATATTTTTCAACCTCTCTGCTAAATTGTGGAGTTCATAGTTCAGTCATAAATTTTCCACTTCCGGTTACTTCCAATGGTAATAATTTATTTGTTGAACTACATAATAATTTTTAAATAGTATTTTTCAAGCAATTTATGCACTGATTTAATGTTTTTATAGCACCGAATAAAATAACAAAGATTCTTACCAATTGATGTGTTATAAATGTGGAGTTATTTTTAATAGTCAATCATTCCACATGGACTTTGCTGAAGTAATCATACGGCAGTTCTCTAAGGATTTCTTCTGATCCCTGCAATAAGAATTTACAATCACAAATTCAGAAAAAAGGACCATTCCTGCACAGTATTTCTTCATACAGGTAAGACTACATTGTGAAATTCTTATGACACTACAAAATTAATAAACTGCAATGGACAACTTTCATGTAATTCTTTATTGCATATTTGGATAGTGGATCTCGAGTTATGTGCTGTCAATTTTTTCCACACTTTTGTTACCCCACCCTTAAAATCATACAGTAAAATGCTATGACGTCATAGTCGTGCAAATATTTAAAACAAAAGCACTGAAAAAAGGTGTCACATGACTGAGACATCACAACGTTTTGTAGTACAATTTTGGCAGTGCAAGAGATTAAAAAAAATTCAGAACAAAAATGAGAGTACATAACTCGAGGTTCTCTATCTAATTTAAAAAATCCTGCAGGTTAATTGTCCATTCAGCAGATAGAATAAATTTTATGAAGTCATATTCTGTAATCACAATGAAATGAATGGCATTGGATATCCTCTAAAAACATGCACATACACCCAGAAACTTACAGATTTCTTGAGGCAGAGAACAGCTTTGTATTTCTCTACCAATACTTCTTTCAAATAGGCAGTTTGGTTTTTGTCATCTCCTTTCAAGATTTTTACAGGCTTGCCTGAAATCAAATAAAAGCTCAAAATATAATAGATGAGTAAAAAGAGCTCAGTGCTTCCCTCTGAATGTATTTAAGGCGATCAAAACACAACAACAGATTATAGTGGCACCCATGTCACTGTATATTTGTTAAGGATTCATATTCGTATTAATCTTCTTCTGTTACAGTATCTGATATTCATTCTGAGGCAACATAGTGCTTATAAAATTTATCACAAATTTGCAGGCAAATAGTAAAGATGTGAAATGTTTACTGGTCAGCAAAAAGATTTTTTTTTTTTTTTTTTTTTTTTTTTTTGGCATCAAGATTTCAAGTCTTTAACAGCACATAATATGTAATATATGAAACGATAACTAATTTTAATTTTTGCCTTGTGAATTCAGAACAAAGAGTTCCATATAAAAAAATTAACTAAAGGTCTACAATTTGTCAGTACCATTCAAAATTACTTCTAAAAAAATGAATAATTATCCATATAATAAACCAAAATAGTAACTTCATCTGAATGACTTTTGATATATCATCCCTCGTCCAGAATAATGAGATCTACCATGATTTCGTTGCAATAACAAGCTATTGTATCTGTTATTTCAGGTGAGCGCAACAATTAGCTTTCTTTTTATTCTTATTTACAGTTCTTAAATGCACTCTTCTGATATAGCAGATAGCTCATTATTGCACATGAAATTGTGGTAGGCAGATAGCTCAATATTCCGGACGTGGGACGATATGTTGAGAAATTCCAGTGGACTCACCTATCTGCGGAATGACAGTCTGGAGGTGAGCCTGGTCCAGTTTCAACTTGTGTCCTAAAGAGAGGGTGCGCACCACCGCCTGGTAATCATCACTGACGTTGGTGACAACTCCTTTCTGATTGAAGTACTTGTCTCCCAGAGATTCAGTCACGATCTTCACCACTATACCCTGCAACAAAATCATTTTATAATATTTCCAACAGATAAATGAAGGGTTATTGTCAGAGGCAATAAAAATAGGCTTACATTGTTAGTACAAATCTGAAAATTTTAGCATACTTTCCTGCCATCATGAGGTTAAAAAGAGCAAATTTTAGTTCAAAATTTCTAAAGATATTCAGCATTGAATACCTACAGTTGCAGCATTGTTATTCAATCTATCATTTAAAAGTGAAAAAGATACTGTGCATTTTTAAAAAGAAGATAACACTAAAACTGCTCTATAGTGTAGTGGTTAGTACCCCTGGCTCTGGTCCGAGAGGTCCCCGGTTCGATTCCCAAACACGGCAGACTTTTCGTGACTTGGGATGGGTGTGACTGATTACTAGATTATGGAGTTGGTAGGAGGAAGGCAGCTTACGGCTGTCTATACTCCGCTGCCCTGCAGTATTGCACTGCCACTGCAGGCTGCACAGATCTGGTAGTAGGAGCCCAGAAGAGTGCAGGAAAGGGTTCTGGGAGCCTGGTAATCCTCAGCATGGTCGCAAGATAACTCTTACTGACAAGGCTAAATATTGGCCTGACCACACCCGAAAGGGTAAAATGGTGTCAAGGGTATTAATTTTTTTTTTTTTTTTTAATAAAACTGCATTTACAGTATAAAGTGGATGATTATTATTTATTACAAATGAATATTAATGTATTTTCATTGACACGTCTTTTAAAAATTAATATACAGTATTTCTTTTAGCATTTTTAAGACAAATCAGCATCTTTTTCACACAAAAAATTGATTACTCAAAAACTATTAAATTATTTAATTACTGTATTACACTTTATTTATTTATTTACTTCAGCAGATAACAGTTATTTTGCCCTTTATATTTTGTTCTAAAATTTCCCTAATAATGCTACTAATTAAGACAAAATAATTTAATGATTAAGATTTAAATTATCGTCAATAATGCTATGATTTGTGTGTTTATAAGTTAAAGAATATCATCAATAATAGTACCTTTGTTAGCCAAGACTCTTCTCTCTTCTTCTTTGCGGCCTGCTCTTCCCTCATGGTCTTGTCTATTCCCGAGAGCTTTCTCTTGCCTTCCTCTCTCCTCTCCTTGGGAATCTTTGGCTTGACAAACACTGCCTCTGTGCTGCTACTGGCATCAGCTAGGGCGAGAGGAGAGGTAAGAACGGGGGAGGGTTTTGGTGGAGCCAGCTTCAACTGCAGGGAGATCTTTTCTTCCGAGTCCTTCCGCACCAACTCAGAGGGGGCCTTCTCTTCGTCCTCCGCAGACTGGCCGTGACCTCGCTGTACCTGAGTACAAAAATTAACACTTAGTTTTATTGCAAACAAACTTATCTTCAGTGAGAAAAATACATTGCATCATTTTTTTTTTTCTACCAACATGTCTTAAAAATAATAATATACAGTAATATTCTTGACATCTTTGTGTTCGGGATTTAAACCAGGGATCTCTTGAACAAGAGACAGGTGCTCTATCCACTACGTACACCAAAGAAGTTGAATCTGATATTACTTAAATTAAAATGGAAAAGTATTTTACTGAAATAAGAATTTTTCTCAACTGTCATTTCAAGGTAATAAAACTTTGGGAAGATTCTTTTATATTTATACTGTATATTTTGCCACTATAAAACTTAATTATGGCACCTTTATTCCTCAAAAAGCAAAGTATCTCCTTCAAAATAATTCCTGACTGTAATATGCTATGGAGACAAAGCATTCAAGCCTTCTAGTAATTAAGTCTGTAATAATGTAGCAATACAAAAGTGATATAATAAAGGAGTAAGTCAAGGCAGCCAGTAAGACAAGTAAAGAAGACCCATGTTTACTGATTGTCACGTAACATTTAAAATACATCATACCTGCTTCTCGACAAATTCCATTAGTTTTTCTTCGTCGTCTTTGTCCATTTTTTGCTTTTTCTCTCTTTTCTCCTGCCTTGCTAGTGTCTCTGGATCTCTGGAAGAAAAATAACAATTTTTAATACAAAAATCATTTTGCTCCGATTCTACAAGGAAAAAAAATTATAACTGAAGTTTCCCGCATTTAAAATTTTCAAGGAGGTTTTTCACAATACCACATACATACTGTATTTATGAAAACATAGTACAGATCTAATGTACTTGGTGGCTATACATAGTTTTTCAAGCCTTAGATTACTACTGTACATCTTTGAAAAGATTTATTTCCTAAAAGTTATATGGCAGGCAGAAGATAACTGGTTTCCCGTTGTGATTTGGGTTACATTGATAGTATAAAAATTACCTGCAAATGGAGTATTGACCTATTTTTTTTTTATTGCAGAAATGGATAGAGGTTGCAAAGTTATGCTACCCTGATTTTTTCAGCTTTCTTAGAGCCCGGGAACTATTTTTAAAAAAATATTGAACGTCCTTTTTAAAGGTAGAAATAACGCCGAACAGCTGTTCGATGTATTCCCCTTTGATCAACATGTAAACCTTAGCAAATTCACAAAAATTCTGACATTTTTTTGAGAGGCAGATATTAGTGCCTAAAAGCCATAGAAAAAGTTTCAAAACAATTTAACGAGCCGATTGTTTAAAATTAAATTTTTAGTTTGTCTCTCCATGAGAAAGCCCTATGCTGAAAATTAAAATAATTAATTAAAAAAATCGGCCCCTTAAATTATTTTGAAACTTTTTCTATGTCTTTTAAGCACTAATAACTGTCTCTCAAAATATTTTCAGAATTTTTGTGTATTTGTTAAGGTTTACATGTTAATCAAAGGGACCTACGTCGAACAGCTGTTTGGCGTTATCTCTACCTTAAAAATAGTTCACGGGCTCTAAAAAATCTGAAAAAAATCAGGGTAGCATAACTTTGCACGCTCTATCCATTTCTGCAATAAAAAAATTGAGGTCAATTCTCCATTATTAGACACAGCCAGGGTCGGACTGGGCTCAAAAGGCCTACTGAGCAAACATGAGTACGGGCCCATATCAAGGGCCTACTTGACCCTGTGGGGGCCTACTTTTAACGTTGTAGGGGTCTCCTAGCCGAGGGGGCCTACTGAGCGATCGCTCACCAACTCTTATGGCCAGTCCGAGCCTGGACACAGCTAGTGGTAAACAAGGCTTGACAGACTTTATATAAGTGCATGATTATTGATTACTGTTGTAGAGCACGTAGAATGGTAATAGCAAGATAAATATTTTCTAGTCTTACCTGTCAATGTACTGAATGAACCAGCCCTTCTCCGTTTCGTCCACCACACATTTTCCCGATCGTCCGAGCCACTTGACAAAGCCGGTCAGAGTCACCCACTTGGTAGAGTTCATATGCGTGTGGTCTCGGTGGGCAATGTAGTCCTGGTACACTTTGTTGGCAGCGACTCGCTTGGTGCCGAACTGTCGTCGCAATAAATCCATGTAGCCATCCATAAATTCTCTGAAACATACTTTCATTTTTACTTTGACTGCACATTACTTGTTGCCTATATAATACAGACTATCTTTATTTTTTATTTTTACTGCACTCATTTATAGTCTCCACAAATTCGAATTTTTTTTTTATTGTTTACAGTATGGTTAGTTTATTATAATTTTTGTTTTTGTATGAAAATTTAGGTGAAATATGGGTTGTGAAAAGAAACAGGTTGCAAATCAGATGGGAATTATGTGCTGAGAAATTTAGGATTTTGAGGTTTTATGCAATGATGTTGAATGATAGATAGTTTAAATCACAGAATAAATAGGGTGATAATGCTGAATGAGGATAAAAGTTGTTGAAAGAACTGTGTTGTTTTAGCTGTGTCATTAAGGTACAGATAACAAGCCCAATGTTAATAAAAATCCCATTCATGAAAATTATGAAAAAAATTTAAAGTGTTCTCCTTTAGATACCTTATCAGTAGCTAAAATATCAGGTATACAAATTCGAGCTAGTTTTCGAGTTATTAATTAGTCAACTTTAAAAATTAATAACTCAAAAACTAGCTCGAATTTGTATACAGTACCTGATATTTTAGCTACTGATAAGGTATGTAAAGGAGAAAATTTTAAATTTTTTTCATAATTTTCATAAATGAAATTTTTATTAACATTGGGCGTGTTATCTGTACCTTAACAGAAGTATGTACTGTATGTGGACAATGAGTAGCAATTATTTGTAAAGAGGCTTATGTGTTTTGGAATGAAATAAAGAAGAATTAAGCTATTAACTACATATACAGTAGTCTAACAAGTGAGACAGCGGGAGTGTACGCCTGAAAATTGTCAGATGAGAGGTAAAATTACGTAGTTTCGATTTTATTTAGCTCGCAATAAGAAGTAAAAATAAGAAGAAAGTCACTCCCTGAAATTTTCAGGATCATCTCTCACTTGTTAGAAAAAAATGCTCGTACTGTATTTGCAAATGATTGCAGCTAAATGTGAGAAATAAAGGAAAGAGTTGTAGAAAAAGAGAGCTGCGGCAAAAAGGGTGGCTAAAACAAAGGAGTAAAAATGTCATTTTAAGGAAGACTAATGAGAAAATGCAGAAGGATTTTTAATTTAAATTAATAAAAATTTGTATTAGAAAATGGTGAATATAGTAAGAAAAAGAAGTTTGAAGTGCTAGGGGTGTAGAAAACTCAGAGAGAGGTCTTTGTGTGGGATGAATGTGAGGGCAATATTAGCTAAAGTACAGTATATTTCATGGAGCTGTCTCATGCAGGAGGATGTTCCAGAAAGGTGGGGGAAGCAATCACCCTAAAATTCCACTAAACACGAGAGGTATATTACCATCCCACCTCGGATTTTATGTTGCAAGATAGGGCATCGCTTCCCCCTACAAGCTGGACTCGCCTTAGAGACATGTCAATGCCTCGATGATAATGTGGATGAGACTGCATGCATATGTGAGTGGGTTTAAAAGATGTGGACAGGGTGAACTGAGTGAACGAGATTCAACATAAGAGAATGCCGAGAATGGTGTGTGTAGTCTTTAAAATTTAATTTTTAGTGCTGTCCAGGTGTAAAATGATGCCTATTTTTATGCATATAAATCAGTAAGCAGTATGCATGCACATACTGAACTGTACAGTATAATTATGCATGTTGTACACATGACACTACTGTATGCACACAGTAAGCACCACCACATAATTTTGTTTCGCTATTTTTTGGGCCTCCGTAAAAACATGAAGACATACTTAGAAAATTCATCCATATATTTTTTCGAGTTGTCAGCAAACATGAGAAGGTTTCTTTGATGCGATTCCGACGTTGTGTGGCATTTGAAACCGTTTTCGTCGCGGCATTGCTTTTGACACATTTGACAATACCATCTCAATTTTTGCAAACCTTTTGCTTTCATCTTATTAGCAATGAACTTGGGAGTCCCCGCTTCATGTTTACCCATGATGAAGAATTAAATAGTTCACAATAAGTTGAAACACAGTAAAATAAACTTCTAATTTAGAAAAACCTGGAAACCTGGATATTTACATCAACAGCAGAAATAATTTTTTGCTTTTCGGGTAACGTAAGCATAAAATCATGCACGCAAAAACAGGAAAATTCTCCTTTTTGATTGGACTTGAACTCATAACTTATGACGTCATAAATGTGATGAGCTACAGAGTTCAGAGTTATTGCCTGTCTGCGCAAAAATTGTACAGATGCAGAACCGCCGCAATCCCGCAACCGCGGCGCTGATTCCGGACCAAGGATTTGTATGTATGAATAGGTGATGGTGCTGCCGTCGGTGAGGCACAGTCGTGAGGAGGAATTGGGTGGCGGTTACAACCAAGGTTTCTTTATACAGGTTAAGACACGCACGCATTTCGTGCGTCAATTTCGTTAAATTTTCAGGCCCCATTGTACCGCGAAATTTCAAAAATAGCATTGCATGATGCGATGATGGGCGCATTCAAAGTTTCGCGGCACGATGTGGCCAAAAATACTTGAACGTGATTGGCTAAGACCTTTAACATTGATCCAATCGGTGGCTTAACCTGTATAAAGGAACGTTGGTTACAACAGTAACCAGTGTTGCCAACCGTGCGGGTATTACCCGCGGCGACGGGCGTTTTTACTAAAAATTTGCAGAAACGGGAAAAAGGGTATTTTTGTCGATCAATGGGAAAAAACGGGTATTTTTACTCAAATGGGTGTTTTAATGCAAAATTGTGTGCTTTCAACATATTTTTGTACCAAAAACAAAACATTTTTAAAAAAATATTATCAATAGGAGGATTCGAGGAGGATTGGAGTCTCTTAACCAATCACATTCAAGAATTTTATTTTTTAAAAATTTGATTGGCTATTGACGCTAGTAATAAAAAAGCGCGAAATAATTATATCACTTAAAAAACGCTTAAAAATTACTTATTCAAATTGGTGGCTGCGTTTGCATGCATGCATTGATCGATATGTCGTAAAATTGTCGTATCCAAAAAGTGTAAATCATATTAATTAATAGAAAAATATTAAGAAATCGGTGAAGTATAATATAATATACGTATAATTATGGGATCAAGAATGAGTGGCACATAAAATATTTTTCCAATTAAAAAAAAAAAAAAAAAATGCCAGAAAAAAAATTAAATTAAACGAACTTCAAATTTCAAATGTGTTTTTTTTTCCGTTTTCCAGCAATCAAGAAAAAACTTTATAATGTTATAAAATGAACACCATGAATTTGCTGCCCAGTTTTGGATTTTAGCCCTATAGCTGTTTTGGTTCCGACCTGCAGCCTATATAGGCTTAATTAAAGCTCGATCGATCCTTTAATTATATTAAGCAAAAAAAGTAAAAAAAGAAAATTGTAACTGATCTGATTAACCATGCAAACCCTCCCTTCCATGAAAATAACAACTGCAATACCTTAATTGATAATTAAATTTTTTTACTGGCTAAAAAAAAAATAATAATAATAATAAATAAAACAAAATAAATAATTAAAAAAAAATAATAAAAAACGAATAAAAACAGGGTTTTTTCAAAAAAAAATATATGTTTATTTGTTATAAAAACGTTACAAAACGTTTAAATAACATATATGTCAAATCCAAAACCGGCACTTTTTCAAAAGTCATATTGTCTCCGCACAATTTTTTTTTTTTTTTTATACTCAAAGAGATATATGCTCTCTGATAAATTTATATGATGAACTTAATTAATTAACTGCTATATGCTATACATTCCACTAAACGTGTTTATAATTTTTTTGAATTTTTGGGGTCCGAAACACCGAAACAGGACTACGAGGTGTATCATGCAAAAAAAAAAAAAATGTATATATATTATACATCATGCATGAAAAGTAGTAAAACGTGATAAAATGGAAAAATATACAATACATTATACATAAAAAAAAATGTCCCCCCCCCCCCCGCTCAACGACTCGAAAACGTGTTTTTTTGGTAATTTTGCATTTCCAAAATAGCATATACGGTGACGGGCATTTTTACTCTGAAACGGGTTACATAAACAAATGCCATTTTCATCGTGTGCCAAAAATGGCGGCCGTTTCCGGTCAACAGTGCTGCCCTTGGTAAAAAAGTTTATGAACTATTTGCAGAAAGCAATGTTTAGGGGGGATAAAATGAAACCATTCAAATAATATTAGCAGAATATATTGAATATAATATACATAATTATGTTAATTCCAATCAACAAAAAACTATAAATAAATGTATGCATTATAATACTTATATAATTTTGCATAATAATATATTCAAGAGACTCTCTTTTAATAATTTTAGAAATTTAATTAATATTCTTACACTTTTAATATATTCCACATGTAAAAATTAAGGGACAGAAATTTAATTTACCCTCTAAGAATTTAGTCACAAACGTTTCAGAATATATATATATATATATATTAGTGCCGTGTAAATAGATTATACTGTATATATACGCCGCGTGACGTCACAAAAAGGACTTTCAATAATTTTTTAAAAATAGTTCCTGGGCTCAAAAAAATCTGAAAAAAATCAGGATAGCATTATAACTTTGCACGCTCTATCCATTTCTGCAATAAAAAATTTTGAGGTCAATACTCGTCCATTAATTGTAATACAGGAAAATTTAAAATTATACAGTATTATAAATCATGAAACTGTAAAAACGCTGTAAAATCTCCATTATTATAGGGGGGGGGGGGGGGGGGGGGGAAATTGAAAGGCAATATTAATTTTAAATTTATCAAAGTGATATTTAATTAATGTGAAATAAGTAAAATATATTTACACTATATACTCTGGCTAGCTATGTGTATATATTATAATATATATATAATTACATATATATTATAGTTCAGAAATGATCGAGTGATCAGGATTATTAATTTGATTTAATTAATTACTATTATATATAATAATATATATATATATATCAAGTAGGTATATGCATATATATTATAAAATAAAAACAGTAAATATATTACATATTTTATCATACAGCTGTATATATGTCCAGTCCCCTCTATGTTTTTCTTAAGGGTAAGTTAACACGAAATATTGATTGTTGTAGTCCCATTTGATAAACATGTAAACCTTAACAACCTCATAATAATTCTGATTTTTTTTTTTTTTTAGAGGCAGTTCTTATTAACCAAAAAAATGTGGAAAAAATTTAAAAACAATCGGACGATACAATTTTTTTAAATTTTCAGTATAGGGCTTTCCCATGGAGACCTAAACTAAGAAATTAATTTAAAAAAATTTGTATTGTCCGATTGTTTTGAAATTTTTTTGGTGCTATTAAGAACTGTCTCAAGAAAAATTCAGAACTATGAGGTTGCTGATCGAGGTTTACATGTTAATCAAATGGGACTATTTATTATCATTTAAAAAAAATCCCACACATGAAAATTGTGAAAATAATAATAATAAAACTAAAATATTCTCCCCTTCATCCCCTAGCTATCATGGCATTTATAGCTAAAATATCTGCAGGTATAAAAATTCATAACTAAAAAAAAAAAAAAAAAAAAAAAAAAAATCGAATTTGTATGTGTATTTTATAATTAGCTACTGCATATAATGATAGAGGGGATGTAGAGAACATTTTAAATTCTTGTCATAATTTCATAATGTGTGGGATTTTTTTTTAACATTGAGCCTGTTACCTTATTTCCCCTTAACATATATAATTACAGTATA
This sequence comes from Siphlonurus alternatus, assembly GCA_949825025.1. Taxonomy (NCBI): domain Eukaryota; kingdom Metazoa; phylum Arthropoda; class Insecta; order Ephemeroptera; family Siphlonuridae; genus Siphlonurus; species Siphlonurus alternatus. The sequence continues at coordinate 42,302,389 of OX463779.1, forward strand.
AAATGATATTTAAACATTGCATTCTTTACCAACAGACACAATTCAAGTAATATAGTGGGATAATTGCATGAGAAAATTTAGCTAATTAACACACAGCAAAACCTTAAACTGCACACATTTTTGCTTCAGATATATAGCTGGATGTACATGCATTTTGTTGGCATAGCCAAATTTCATTATCATTATATTTTAGTAACATTTTTTTATATATTATGTTTATTAATTATAATTAATTATATAATGATAATGAAATTTTACTTACACCAAATTCAAGTTTCACTGGAGATTGAAAAACAATTTTATTACAGTAAAAATCAAACAATGTTTAACAGAAACCCACAATGCTGTAGCTGTGGGAGTACTGGAGGAACTTGCGAGGAGCCACATGTAGCGCACAGTCCCTCCACAACAGTGCTCATCCTTATCAGCGGGGCCAATGTTACCAGTGCTGGTGGCCGGTATGTAGTACTGGAGGAGCACAGGAGCCATGTAGCACCTCTTCGCCATGGTGTGCTCATACTTCAGCTCACACTCGTGCAGCTGGGTCATCAGCGAGTGATATATAACTGAAATTTATTAGTCTTTTATTAAACACAAAAATTGTACATAACTGAAATATAACTGATAAAAAAAAAAGAATAATAATGTTATGTATAATAGTAAATGCACATTTTTTTCGTCTATATAATGTTATGTATAACAGTAAAAGGTAAATAAAAATTAATTTTAACACATTATATTAAGGCACAAGAGCAAATTCTCATTTTTTTTTTATTTATTTATTTTTTTTTTACGTCAAAGAAATAAACTAACCCAATGCACAAAATTAGAAGGAATATGTTGATTTTCTAGTACATTACATAATACTGAAAACTAGGAACACTATATTTTATAATGATGCATTCTCATGTGTAGTTATATATTAATGGTCATCATGCTGATTGAGGTTTTTACATTTCCCTGATTGAATTAGTCAAATGCTACAATATATTATTGTGGCTAAACCTATAAGATGAAATATATATACATATATATATATATATATATATATATATAATATATATATTACTAACAATAACAAGATTTGTTAGTAAAAATTCCTCTATGGAACTTTAGTCCAAACTGAAAAAACAGTGGATAATGCAATATTTATATTTTTACACCATATATAACCAAGAAGAATTAAAAAAGAAAAAAAAATCACTTTCAAGTGTAAGATTGACCTTAGACAAATGAGCATCGCGAGGCACACTGACTTGGTAGATACCGATGTGCTTGTTAGGTGACATACCGTTAGCGGCAGTTTGCTGGTGGCGGAATGGTCACACACGACGGCAGCCTCGGCCAGCTTGTCGGCCTGCAGCAGAGGGAGTGACGCTTCCTTGACGAGAGACCGCAGCCCCTCTCCTCCCCTCCTGTCTGGCAAGCAGCTCGAGAAGATGCTCAGAGGCAAGAGTGAAACGCTGGAGACAAACCAAGCATTAGTTTGGTACAGCAGAGTTAAGGATTGATGTCAGTGGTATAAGAAATAGGCTTAGACAACTCTCTGAAAATTGTAGAAAACATTCATAATTCATGGAAACTTTTTTTCATGAAAAATAGACTAACATCGGGAAAAAATTTGATATATTTAGCATTTTAGATTAGCATTGTTTTAAATATGGACTGCTGTGGCTTTTAGTCAAATCAGTACCTTCACAAGAATAATAATAATAATAATTACTCAAAATCTACACTTTTTTTTTTTTTTTACATCACAAACTGATGAATTATTATTTTTGTTATTTTGTATTTCATTCATTCATTCATTCATTCATTCATTCATTCATTCATTCATTCATTCATTCATTCATTCATTCATTCATTCATTCATTCATTCATTCATTCATTCATTCATTTTTTTTGTACAACAAAGTTTAATTACTTCTAATAATCATGTAGGAATTCAATGTACAGTCGTCACTTTAGAAAATTTCTCCTTGCAGCCTTGTTAATTTCCATGCCCCGAAATGATAACACAGGGCATGATTATTAACAAGGCTGCATAGGGAAATTTTCCAAGGTGACCAGTGTTCATTTTAGAATTGGTTGTACAAAAATCTGTATTTAAAACTGTTTAAAATTTATGATAAAAATTGTTGAGAATAATCTGCCTATATGTGAGTTAATAATTCACAATAAAAAAACCAAAATTATTTTGATCAGAATAAAAAATAAAAGAAATCTTCTTATGAAGTCACAAAAAATGTTCTTTTATTTTCCTTTGCTTTGGAATTTCTAATAATTAATTTGTTAAAGACGTTAATGTGTTTACTAGCATTTTTTATCATTCACAATAATTATAATTACAGTACATTGTTTTTAATAAATAATAATAATAAAAAAGATCAGTACAAAATTTCTCCACATTTATATTTCAATCCCTTTCGTAATTGATACCAAATTTTTCCTCACAAATTGGTATTTTAACAATACTTGGAACTAAAAGGATTAATATCAGTGGGCTTAGTAGATGGTGAACTAATCTGAAAATTTCAGCAAACCTTCCTGACACCATGAAATAATGAAATAATTTTACCAAAAAAAAAAAAATAGACCAAATTCAGTGAAGTTTTTTTTAGATATTCAGCATTTAAGATTAGTATTGTTTTAAATGGAGACTTAAAATTATACATAAAAAAATAATAATGCATACTTCATCATCATAAAATTTATTGAGCAATGGCCACCACGGTGACATTAATTTTTAAACAAGACTAGAAGAGCTTCCAGACAGGCAATACATCGTCCCATGTTTAACAATGAAAAAGGCTTCATGCGACAGACATTATAAACAATGGTTTGTTACAACCATTGCGAGTAGAAGTAGAGTAAAAACATAGCATACCTATCAAGTAAATTGCCAGAGCCCTCATTCCCGCATTCTCGTAGTTCAGTGCCAGACTCAGCAGGGCGAGGCGATGTTGATGCAGTCTTGCCAACAGCGCGGTGAGTGCCAGACCAACGCTGGCTGCTGATTGGCTGATGTCAAGCTCGGCCAGCAGGCAGGGGGGCTGTGCAGAAGGGGGAAGAGCATCAGTGGGGCGTCCAAGCTTCGGTCATCGTCAGGACGTACGAGAGGGGGGGACGCAGACAGAGTCTCTGGAGATGAGGGTCATCTGAGATACAAAGTCTGCAAACAAAAGTAGTTATTGTCAACAAACAGTTGGTCCAGTGATGTTGGGCCAATGGAGGCGTCAAGTTTTCCCCGGCGGGAAAATTTTCTCCATAAGCCTCCATGTTAGAAAATTTGAATTTTTCCTCATCAATTATTAAAGCAATTAATTTGAAACCATCTCCTATCCCCCATTCAGGAATATTCTGATAATGAATCAAGGACTCATTTTTCTCAAAAAAAAAAAAAAAAAAAAAATTATTTTATGCCAAAAGATCAATTTTGAGTTTGTTTTTTTTTTTTTACATGGGTTTGGATAGAACGGTGGGAATACCGCAAAATCAGCTGACTTGAAGCCTCCATACTGGTCCAGCTTATTTTACTCATGTGTTTACCGAGTTGCATTTTTTGAGTATTTGTTAATCAACCTTACATTTATTCAATTTAAGGAAAATAAACCATTACGTTTGTGATATGTTATTTAAGGTTCTTCCTTTGAAATCTTTGAATTGTATGTTCTTTTAATAATAAACTTAAATCAAAATTTAAATGAGGGAAATACAGTATTCAATAATTAAAATATAAACTAAAAAATGTACTCCTATGAAATAAAAAAAGTTAGTAAAAACTTTTTTATTTCATACGGGTACAATTTTTATTTTATTAAATATTTCCCTAATTTAAATTTTTATTTAAGTTTATATTCAAAATTACATATGAAATAAATTTCATTAAAATGAAATAATGGTCTTGAGAAAAAGCTACAATTCTGAACCCCACAAACTTTAACACTGTCTTACTTGCTGAGAAGAAACGATGCAGATTTTTAATTCTGACAAATAAAACATTTCTGATGTAAGTTCACCTCCATGACAAACAGAGCCAGGTCAAAGTTCACAGTGTTCATAATAGTTCATATATTATACTACATCTCTGGACAGCATGAATGTTACCCTGCTCTGTTTTTTTTTTTTTTTTTTTTTTTTATTTCACATTAAATATCAGTTGATACATTGTGACTACATACTAAGCAAAATTGAAAAAGCTGTAAAAACAAAAAAAAAAAAAAAAATAGTAATACAATCATAGACAAACATCAAAATACCACAATTAAAATAATTAAAATAACAATATTCACAGTGAACTTAGCCTACAAAATTTTAGTAGTGAAATTGATATCAAATTTCAGTAAAGAGTAAAGCACTAAAATATATACAATATATATATTGATTGATTGAAAATTGATTTGCTCCTTGAACTTTTTAGTGCTTTACTGAAATTTGATATCAATTTCATTACTAAAATTTTGTAGGCTAAGTTCATTGTGAAAATCTCTTACTGTTTTATATTACAATGAAGGCACCCACCTTATCCTTGCTGTTGAGCACGGACGAGTACATGACGGAGATGCAGCACGTGGTGGGGGGGGGGGGGGGGGGGGGGTGCTCGAGTGGATGGGCAGCTAGACTCTGGCAGGCAGGTTCAGGTTGATCTGGTCCAGCTCTGCATATAGTCGTATCACCTGAGCCTCCTTGCCCCCCGCCAGGCCGGGGAGGAGGTGACCAATGGCGAACAGAGACCGCACAAAGTGGAGTTCCTCTTCCAGCCGCGGAGCCTGGGGGGAGAAATTTAGTGTCATGATACTTCATTTTATTTTATCATAGAAAAAAAGAATACACGAAAAAAAAAATCAAAAAAATCTTATTACTATGCTTTCTCAAGCAGGGCACAAAATAATTGTGTATCTGTTGCCATAAAGTTTCATAATAGAGGCTTCAAGTCAGCTGATTTTTTGGTGTTCTCACCATCCTATCTAAACCTAGTTAAAAAAAAAAACGTGAATTACTGTAAAATATTGTTCACAAAAAAAAATATATGAAATAATAAATAAAATAATAAACAAACAAACAAACAAATAAAAAGACTAACAATACTGTAACATACATACTTATTTTATTCCTATTGACTACAGTACATATATTGCAAAAAAACTGAAGGTTTAAAACGTCAAGGTTGCCATATTGTATTAGCTATCAGTTTCAGTCTCACGACCCACTTATTTTGACCTTGTGTTATTTCAAGGTCAACCTAATAGTCCTGAAACTGACCTGAAAAACTCTGTAATGCTTACCCTCACAATGGGAACATAAATTATGGTTAATTGATCCAATCAACCACTCACCAACAGATGCAGCTGGTCTTGTGTCCCCAAAGTTCGTTGACCATGCCACGGTGAGTCTCGAAACACGTGCAGCCCGTGTTGAAAGCTCTGCCACTCCGTAGATCTCCCAGACAAGAGCTGCTACTGCTTCCTTCTGATGACAAAAAAAAGGAACCAATCAAATACATGGTAAAATTGGGAGAACTGAAAGTATCAGAGATCCTACAGAGACCTCTGTGTACGTCTTATGGCCAGAAATTTGACCAGCTTGGCCACTGTAACTGAGAGTGGCGGCGCCACTGAATCGCAGCAGCAATGCCCGGTTCTCGCTGGCTGCGCGGGCTGCCAGCAACCAGAAAGAACCGGGCCAGGCCGAACATTTAGCAGCGCCGCCACTCTTAGTTACAGTGAAGCTCTGATCAAATCCCTGGCCATAAGACACGGAGGTCTCTGTAGGGTCTGTGAAAGTATGATATAGGTTCAGGAAATATATTAATTTCTTTGAATGTAATCACAGTTAAACAAAAATTGCAAATACTGTATATATATTTCAATTCAGCTTTTAGAACTACATATGTACTTACGTTAGTGTTAGATGGACAAATAATACAGTTTCTCATATACTATTTTCATCAGACTAGCTAAATGGAGAATGTGAAAGAGATTACAGTGAGTGTTTAGAAAAAACTTGGCATAACCTAAAATGTTTCCATACATAAGTATACAGTATAACCTAAACCAAAATCTGAAATAAAATTCCAATACTAAATCAAGCAGCAACTGCAAAAAATTGGTACTAACTACTAAGTCCTTTGTGTATACCCCCTCAAATTACATTAAAAAGTAGAATTAGCACAATATTAGAGACAATAAATTAATATAATGTTATATAAAAAAAAAAAACTTATTCCTGGATAAAAAAAAAGTTGCAAAAAGGATATCACATTATAGCAACAACAAGTCACGGTACATACCTAGAGACTTTGCTGGTGCCAGCAGGACGGCATTTGCATCTGACTATGCCATGACCTCTGATGAGCCTTCTAGCTTGGCGAAGGCTGCAATGTCAGCAGCTGTGGTCTGTTCTCAAGATAGCGAGGCATCCACTCTTTGGGACGCAGCTTGTCCGACAAGATCAGCGTCTTCAGCTTGGTACCTGTCACAAGAACATGGGGTCAGTGACCTGTCTAAGACGCTAGAGTTGAGGAAGGTCTTACAGTCGCTTTTGTTTTTGCTGGTAAGATGAGCATGGGAAGACTAGGCTTCGAGAAGCCACACTACTCGTAGTGAGAATTCAGCACTGCGTATGCACCTGGAATAATAGAAAATTAATGTTGTGTTTCAACAGTAAATTACAACGGGTTCATTATTTATAGAAATGCCTTGATAGAAAACATGAAGTCATCAGAAAATACATATTTTTCTCTGTTTTTCCTTCAGCTGTGGGATGTGCATGGTTGCATATTATAGCTGCAGATCTCACACCAATTTTAAAAGTTTTTTAATAATTTTATTTCTAGCTAAAATAAGAACACAGTACTGAATTCTTTTATATAAATCACCACAATTACTATGGCAGCTACAGCTCTGCAGATAAGCATACTAATTAAAATAAAAACATCCTACAAATTGCCACAGTCTTTTAGTGACATCTTCTAATAATAATTTTATAAACTTCCTTAAAAAAGGCAATTTGGAAAAATGAGCCAGAAGTTGCCAAAAACCTTTACACCTTTTGAAACGCTCCAGATCGAAAAAGCTCAGGCAGTAAATTTCGCTGTAAATTATATGTATAAATATAAGTCTCAGTATAATAGAGGATACTCTCTACATAGTTAATAAGTCTAAATTTTTTTAACATTAGGGGCACAAACAATATTGTCTGTGGTAGAGGCCCGGGGCAAGTAAAAAATAATCCACAAGTATGCATATTGATGAAAGAGTTACTTTTATTAAAGTTTTTATTGAACACTCTTACAGTGTACATATTATATATTGCATAAACATAAAAATCTTATATTATACACACAACACAAATTAATAAATAATAAAAAGAGTTACAGTACGAAGGAAAAGCTATTTGCACACCGTGAACTTGGCTAGCTTGGTTATAGACGAAAAACATTACACTTCTTATAAAAAACGTAATACTCACATTTAATATGTTTTATTTTCTTGATATTTGTATCTCTTTTAAAGGCAGCAGCGAGAAAGACACTACATTTTTAATAAAACGAGACTCGGCGGACTCGGCTTCTCTCCGTACAGCTGTTCGGTCATTTTGGCGCCAAGTTAACTGTTACGCCCCTTAACCGAAATTTTTCAAACAATTTCGATAATAACTTTTTTCGGACAAAATGGTAAAAAAAATGTTTCAAGCAATAGTTACACAAAATTTAATAATAAATCGTTTGGTGTAAAACTCATTTTTATTGCTTCAGTAATAAAGAAGTCATAAAAAAATGTAAAACAGCATTTTTAGCTGGACTGCGCATTGCAGAAAGTTCTTCAAGACTAAAAACCAAAAACGCATAACCATCTCATTTCAGTATTTCATGGACCAGAGCTCTGAAATGTGTTAAAATGTGTTCTTTTTAAATATTTTTTCAAATGTAAGTACTAAAATTTAATGATAGCCTTTCACAAGAATAAAAAACCAGCAAATTAAAATAATGTATTTTTGCAGTTAAGGCTGTAACGCAGCATCTCAATATTATTTTTGTGCGATTTTTCTTTAATTCAGCAGTTTTCAAATGAGATTCAGTGCTAGTAAAGCTCTTAATAACTGAACACGTTATGTGGTTGCTGACTGAAGTAGCTGAATGATTGTAAAAGGCCTTATTTTGTATATAATTACTAACTTATAAAACAAATTGACCCTTTAAAAATTGCGCGTCTAAATTGTCTGGCGGGTTGCCTAACTTCGATTTAGTTTCAATTTTGTCCTGAAGAGGCGGTTAAGCTTCTGTACAGTAGCGCACTCTGACGAGTAAAAGTTCAAGTAATTAGTACCATTTACTACCAGCGCCCCCGCTGTTATGTCACGTCATTAAAAGTAGAGCTTCATTTGTTTTTGTGGCACACGATGAAAATGGCATTTGTTTGGTAGGCCCTCTGAAACGGGTATTTTTGAGCTCCAGATTGGGTTTGATGGGGATTTTTCATCTCATCGGGTTGGCAACACTGACAGTAACCAATGGGATGTCTGCCATCTTACGTTGGGGAACTTCCATACAATTTACAATGCAGATGGTTGCGCTAGGTCGCCATCTTACGTTGGAGATTTGCCTCAGTAGCTCTAATGCTATTGGTATAGAGATAACCTACCCATACATACAAAATCCTTGTTCCGGACTTCCGCAAAACCGCTAATGACTGACGATAAACTGATCATCATCAGCTGACGCTCAAAATCAAAACAAGAAGGGGTCATACATTTTGTTTACAAATTAATTTAAAACGCTCCTAATTGCCCTCGCCTTTCCAAAAAAAAGACTAAGGTAAGTTGCAGAATAATTTATTTAATTGTCTAAATTGTCTCCAGTGAAATAATCGCAATGGAGACAAGCGTCGCCTTAGCGCGCCAAAAGTCTACCCTATACAGTATGCATATTATATTATGCATACTGTAATGTACCCAAGGATTTTCTATACTAAAATCATTGACTGTACCCTATAGCCCTATCTATTATATTACTCCCCGAGCCCTATACAGTATGCATACTGTATACAGTACTACCATACACTCTGGGTTATACGTTCTTATAAGAATCTAATACATTCCAAGGGAGCATAGCCCTGCATACACTATTTTAATGTATATTTTAATGTATATGCATATATCCTGGACAGACTATTGTTAAGATGTTATGATAGCCCGATTACGGAAGATACAATATATGCATGGTTTGTTTATACACTCAAGCATTGCAGCCACAGACCGAGATCCAGATCGCTGCAAGGCTGTCACCTCCCTCCCGACTCACATCGAGCGACAGCAGGCACGATGTGAATCACATATTCGAATCAGCCGCTTAGATCTTAAATGTTTAATAAGTGGCCGCTAGAGCGCGTGTTGGAATGTCGAATATGATTTTTTGCTCTAGTAGGAGAGGATAATGCAGCGAGTTATGGTGCTCGCGCACCAATCCGCCTCTGTGACTGCTGGTCGTAAGAATCGTTCCTCGCTCACGATCGTACAATCACAAACACTGACACAGGGGCATCTCCTCTCCCGATACAGTAGGTTCTAACAATAAGGACACCCATTCTATGATCTGTTATTTTGTATGATATCTGTGATAAATATGCTACATAAAAGGTCTGTTCGTACATAAACCCTGCTCAAGAGTACACTTTCTACCGGATTGACCTTATGTTCATGTTGCATAAAGTCTATTGTATGCAGAAAGTGTATGAATACGTACACCATGTAGGGTTTATTCTCGTTGAGTTTTATGAACAGACCTAATAATATATTATATACTGTACGCAGAAATATAAAACAGTATAGATAAATTGTTAAAAATATATAGAACACTAAATTACTGTTTCTTTTCAGTCATCATGGTGTGTGACAAATGCCAGAAGAAGTTGGGGAAAGTGATTACCCCTGACCCCTGGAAGTCAGGAGCAAGGAATACAAATGAGAGCGGTGGTCGCAAGATAGGAGAGAACAAGGCCCTGACAGCCAGCAGAGCTCGCTTCAACCCATACACCTCCAAGTTTGAGAACTGCAAAATCTGCAGACAGAAGGTCCACCAGGCCGGCTCAAATTATTGTCAGGTACTTTCGCAGCTTCGGGTTTACTACATTTCATCACCGAGAGTCCAGTTTAACCATCAGTTCATAGTTTAAGTACGAAAAAGATTTTTAAAATAAAAGGATAATGGACAAACGAGACAAAATGTATACTGTACTATAAACCTTGCAGCCATGCACCGCCAAACTTTTCACAAGTGGCGGTTGCTAAAGAACACTCACTCAAGCATCCGGAAGGTGATTGATGGCATCCTCCATCAATTGCCGACCATCCTGACTGAGGTTTCCATGGTTTCCTCAGTTACAACCAGGTGAATGCTGGGATGGATTGCTTAGGCCATGGCCGCCTCGGTTTGGAAGGGACCCACAAAAGTAGGGTCTACGAAGAGCCAGGAAGTTAATTTCAGTCACTTAATTGTGGCCAGTACCACAATTAAAAAGCTAAAAAAAATAATAAACCTTGATAGATAAAAATAAAAATTATTCTTTGTCTAGTGGGTGAGAGAGAGAGAATTAAGAAATTATTTTTTTGGCGTTATCTAAATTCATTTTCATTTTGTTTGAAATTTAGTGTCTGGAATGCTTTTTATACCATACTGAATTTGAAGTAATGTACACCCAACGCCAAATCTAATGCGAAAATATCGGGGAGGCAACTCTGTGCTTGTAAGGACCAGGACCATCATGATGATGAGCCACCTGTCACTCATAATGAGGGTTGACAGCGCGGCGATCTTTGATGTTGTTCATAAATTACTTTATTGCTTTTCCTCTGCTTTTTGCAGAACAATGAAAGAAATGAAAGTGTAATTAAGTCATAAACAACATCAAAGTTCACCGCGATGCCAACCCTCATTATCGTGATGGTCCTGGCCCATACAAACACAGAGTTGCCTCCCCGAAATTTTTGCATTAGATTTGGCGTTGGGTGTACTATGCATATATATTTTTAAGCCATGAAACATAATAATACAGTTATTGCAATCAATTTCTTAGACCATCATAGACAGGCATGTCTTATGGCCAGTTCGTATGATAAAAGTTTTAGAGGGAAAAAGTTTTCTGGGACGGTAGTTCTGTCAATAGAAGCTTCAAATGTTCCTCAGCGGGAAAATTTTCTCCATAAGCCTCCATGTTGAAAATTTTGAATGGTATATTTATCTTTAAAAAACTATTAAAATAATCAATTTGAAAACATCTTCTACGTGCCCCCTATTAGGGATATTCTTTTGATTTTGAATCAAGAACTTATTTTCATCCCAGGAATTTATTTAATGCCCCCCCTACCTCCCCCCCCCCCAAAAAAAAGGGAAGTAATTTCAATTTTCTTTACACAGGTTTAGGTTTAGGTAGGACAGTGGAAACACTGCAAAATCAGCTGACTTGAAGCCTCTCTACGGCAAACTCATACATGTTGAGGATCTGATAGTCTGTGGTTTCTGCTATTTCACAACCTCCAAATAACACCAAAATTTTTATCTTATCATATTCATTGAGGAATACATTACATAATGTTATATTAGATAAAAAACTTGTGTTGCTACGGCAATAATGTCCACTTCTAATTTTGTTTTGTTGTTGTTCCCAGGCGTGTGCATACAAGAAAGGGATCTGTGCAATGTGTGGCAAGAAACTTCTCGACACCAAAAACTACAAACAGTCGTCAGCGTAATGTTGGACGTGAGTGTTGTTTTGCACAAGAAAGTACCTGGCCTTGCATTTTTGCATCGTAAGGAGTGTTCATGAAGGACTTACCACAGATTTTAGTAGAAATATAAAATACTTTATTTTGGGTATCAAATTATGGTGATAAATATTTCTAAACTAAAATCTAGGCCAACTCCTTTGTGAATAATTCCTATATGTTTTCAATTTTTCTATAATTTTGTGCCTAAGAATAATATATTTCAGAAAACACCATAAAATGAAGAGTATTCAATGTACGAAATTTGATATAAATTTTCGTAAAGTTATTCTGAATTATATTCTCAGGTAATGAATTATAACTTGATAAAAATTTCAATAAGTGAATACTGTATCTTGGAAGACTATATACCGTGTACTGCATGTATGTCGAATGCTTTGCTTTATTGATATGAAACAAAAAAATTATATGGAAACTAACAAGAACTAGAATTCATATACGAACATTACATATTAGCAAAATTCAAAGGCTAGTACTTTTATTATTTATAATACTTTTTATGGATATATGGCTTTGAAAATAATGAATACTACAGCATATAAAGGCTATTATGAATTAATGTCTTTTATAATTGTAATGATCTTTCTACAGAAATTGACTTTTGATATAAACTGTATGTAACGGGAAAAGGGCCTCAAAATTCCATTGGTTTAAAATTCATGAAAACCTCAGTTCGTGTACTTTTCTTTAGGCTTGAAGCTTTTGAGAAATATTTTTCAATAGACATGAGTTTTTTCCCCCATTACCACTTCAAAATGTGTTCCACTCCATACCTTACAAACTTTTTACGTACAGTATTCATAATTAATTTCATTGTATTTTTTTAAACTTTTCAGCAATAATTTAGTTATCAACTGTCTAAATTGTACACATCATGTCATTCACGTCTTTTAGATTAAAATAAATGTTCTGTAATTTTTATTAGCAAATCTTGAGAATTTTAAGTCTATTTGGGATACTGGTTTTCTGATGTCACAAACTTTTCCTTTTTCCGCTGATACAATCCATAAATTGAGAGAGGCACGGGATGTAATATAAGTCGTAGGCTGAATAAATTTGATACAATTTCATAAGGCTGTGTTGATGTAATTGCACGTAATAAATTACTGTATACACTACAGTACTATATAATAAATGGTATTGTTCATAAAATAGATTTGATTTAAATTTTGTTCTATGTTTTTCTTATTGTACTGTGTAAGTGTGTACAGTATAATAAAAATAAATGTGAATTAAAATGGTTATTTGAAATTCATTTTCATAAGAATATTGAAGCAAATACATATATATGAATAGTTTAGAGGTCTAATATCATAGCTTCCGTGTCTGTTATTGCTTGTTTATTTTATGCATTTTCTTTAGATGGTAGACTTTAATTTTTTTGCAGAGTTAATTAAGAGTTGAAATTAGCTACAAGGACATAATTATCTTCTGCTTCTTTTCTTATGCCCATTTTTTGGCATTTAAGCCATTTTACTGCTAGCAAGCCAATAGAGAAAGGATTCTTTCTTTTCTCTCTTTACATTGTCAGGCAACGAATCAAGTTCGCAGTTAATGCAGAGCATCTAAATAGATGCCCTCTGTCATGAGATTTATATATATATATATATATATATATATATATCCTTGACGCCGTTATTACCCTTTCGGGTGTGGCCAGGCCGATATTTTAGCCTTTTCAGTAGGAGTTATCTTGCGACCATGCTGGGGCTTACCAGGCTCCCAGAACTCGGATTATTATTTTTACATAATATATATAATATCACTATTTTGGATTTTAAACTTCTTCTGATAGCATTCAAGATAGTCATGACCTGCATCTAATCTGAATTTAGCAGTGTGTCTGTGAGTCTATTGTAGTTATGAGTTTTAGCTAATTTAAATATATTGTCCCCCTACACTTAAGTACTTGCTTGTTCTTTCCAAGCTAAGTTAACTTTTTGTTTCACATACTGCACTATTAATAATAATATTATAATTATATGAATCATACACTTATTTTATTATAAAAAATATTGATTTTTTTTCATTTTTACAAGCACAGTACCAATCAGTCCACTTAACTGTTCTTTATTATATCAGGCCCAGAAGAAGGGAAGGGGGAGTTGCGACTTCTAAATAAAAACAGTATGTACAGTAGTGCATGATTTGGAAGAAAAAATAAGCTTCACTCTCTAAGAGTCTGTAACTCTGTATCAATCTGGCCATACAAGCTACTCCGTAGATGTGAAAATATATCCCCCCCCCTCCCCTCCGTCTTGCTGTGGGGCCCCCCAGACCCAGACCTCGCAACACAAGCAAAAATCTGCCCCTCCAACTCCCTCTTCCGATCCATTGAGCTTCTCTGGACCAAACACAGAGAGGACATTTTCCTCCCAGACCTGCTAGTAGTTTTAAATAATAATAATAAAAAAATTGTTGAGAGCTGGAGCAAACAAAAGCTTAATTTAGAAAATTGCAACAATTAGTGCACTTTAAATCTCAAAACCTGAAATTATTTAAAATAATATTGAAATATTTATTAATTACTTTACACACAGTTTTACATTTCTAAATCACAAAATTAAATATAATTAATGAAAGGTTTATACAAAAAAATAAACATAAAAAAATAATATGTAAAGCAATTTTTAATGGATTAAAAATCAGTACAATATTTACAATAATTAATATAAAAAATAGTTTGAGCAAACGAGCTTACTTATATAAATATTATGTGCTCTTTTTTTCTCTCTCTAATAAATCTATTTAGATAATAATATAAGAAATAACAATAATCCATATTGATCCTTTAAGTTAAAAGCTTCTTTCTTAATGCAATAATATCTATGTTATTCTGATAATGTATAATTTTATTTGCCAGATACCACATATACGTTTATAACTAAAATATGTTACTCAGTTTTTTTTTTTTTTTTTTTTTTTTAATTGTATGTAACAATATAATTGTCAAAAATGGAACAAAAATAATATGTATATTTACAGCAAACTTGATAAAAGTTATGCACAATGGATCATGGATTTCTTACATTTATTTAATTTATTTTATTCAGCTAAGAGCTAGGTTATATATTTTCAATTTTTATTTATTTATTTTTTATTATTTCCTTGTGGTATTTAAAGGAGCGTAAAACTTTTGGCAAAATATGTATGTAATTTTTCTCTTTTGACTGATACTTTTTTATTTTGCATATGTATGTGTCATTCATTTAAACCTGTTTTTATTGATATAGATTTTGGTATGGAATTTGATTATATAATGTTATTATGACATTATCAGACAATTAATGTAAGTGAAGTCAATTTAATGTCAAATTCCAATCTAAAAACAGGGATAAATAGTTAGCAAAAAGTTGATAGTATTGGGTGAAAGAAGATAATTATATCTGCAATTGTTGTCAAACATTTCATGCTGATTTTGTGTTTTCATTTTTGACTTGTTCCTCATGATTTTGTCCAATCACAGATAATTAATGATTTAAGACTTCCCCCTGAGATTTTTTTTTATCCAATACAAATTATTATAAAATGTTTTAAAAATACATAATATAAAAATGAGCACACTTACAAAAATAAATGTCAACTCTTTGATAATAAGAATAATATTATGGCATATTTTATATTATACCTCAACCTTACTTAAAGTAAAGTGCGCGCTAGAAAAAAAAGTTGAGTTAGTATTTTCTAAAAATAGTTCAAGTAGTCCTCCATATCAAACCAAAATTCAAAAAATTCTATCTCAAATAGGTTTGCCAGAAAAAAATTCCAAAGTCAGAGTGAACGCGTCGCTTAACATGGGGCCTTACCTGACAAAAACCCTCGAATATCTCGAAAAAATACACCGTTAGGTGGTATGAAAAAAATATAGTGATGTTCTATGACCCAAGCTTTAACCAAAAACCGACTAAAAAAAATTTCTCTCGAATCCATTTTTCCGTAAAAAAATCAAGAAAATCTACCATGTTATTCCCATAAAAATTTTGATTATTTTTTTACGGAAAAATGGAATCGAGAGAAATTTTTTTTAATCGGTTTTTGGTTAAAGCTTGGGTCATAGAAAATCACTATATTTTTTTCATACCACCTAACGGTGTATTTTTTCGAGATATTCGAGGGTTTTTGTCAGGTAAGGCCCCATGTTAAGCGACGCGTTCACTCTGACTTTGGAATTTTTTTCTGGCAAACCTATTTGAGATAGAATTTTTTGAATTTTGGTTTGATATGGAGGACTACTTGAACTATTTTTAGAAAATACTAACTCAACTTTTTTTTCTAGCCCGCACTTTACTTTAAAACATCAATACAGTACAGAAATAATGGCACCAATGGAAAATAAAATGACATTATGAATATTAGTTTGATTATAATTATATAAAATAAACATTATTTTCACATTTTTTTTTTTTTTTTATTATTATAGTAAACACTTTATTTTTAAGCACTTCAATGGCCTGAAAAGTTATTTATTAAATTTAATGAAAATAAACCATTTCGGTTGTGATATATATTTTAAAGGAAAGGATAGGGATAACCAGCAAGGCCTTACCGATCGAGAAGTCACAGAAGGAGAAATTTGCGGTCACAGGTTCACTCGAAAAATAGTTAAATATCTACATTTTGAATGTAGATTCAAATGTATGAATGTTCAAAATATTTAACTATTTTTCGAGTGAACCTGTGACCGCAAGATTTTCTACTTCTGTGACTTCTCAATCGGTAAGGCCTTGCTGGTTATTCCTATCCTTTCCTTTAAAATATATATGAAAAGTTATTTAATATATTTATGTTTTTACATTATATTTATTTTATATGCTCGTTCAGGGCATATTTATAGGGTCAATTAATTAACTGTTGGCTTTTTAAATACGAGTCATAAATCATATATATATTTGACTATTGCAACATTCACATGATGGTGCTTAATACGAATCTGTTGGCGACTGATAATGTTATTCTCATGAAGTGTCATCAACATATCTGTATTCAACATTGCCATATGAACATACAATATGAAGCATCCCCAGAATTGATAAAAAAAAACTGTACAATTCAAATCTTCATGGGGCAAAAAGTAGTATGCATACAAAAAATTTAATTACGTAAAAAAAAATCTTAAAATTAGAAAGTTATTGAAAATATAATAAGTATTCCATGCATTCCTTTATAATAACAATTGGTTATATTGAAGTTATCACAATTATATTTTACATTTTTTTACAAAATCCATATCCATTTTATTACAAATATATAATCTGGAATTATAGAATTGATATATTATTTAATTAAAATGCTCATAATATAAACACTATTTAAAATAATTACCTGTTTTTAAACTGATTCAAAATTTAAAATTATAAATTGTCTTACTATTTTGTTGTTATATGAAACATTTTTTTTTTTTAAAAAAAGGTGGGTTTATGATTGAATAATACAGAGAGATTGTTATTTTATGTATTAGCATGTGATGAATTCAATCTGTTTTTACTATCTGTTTCTGCTCTAGACTCTGCTTCTAGTACAATTTGTGTAACAGATTGTCGTGGGGAGAGGTTTACAACCATTGTTGTTGTGTTGCTTTTTGTTACACCACTCTCTGCGCCTTCCTTTGCTCCTTCCATCTGACGGACTCCATTAATTGGGGTTCCGTTATCTAAAAACACCCACTGCTCAAATGTGCTAGAGCTGCCAGCTGTGGGCTCGGGAGACTGAGTTGAGAGAAGATAGTGAGAGTGTGACATCATGACGCTGTCGAGCTCTCCGGGAGTGATTTGTATAACTTCCCGTGTTTCTGTCATTTTTGTAACATCCTCCATCATATTTGGAGAAGACTTTACTACTGTTGCATTCTGCATGTTGTTATTATGTTCTACATGATTTGTAGGTCCATTTGTATTGATTGACATGACCGTGATGTTATTTCGAGCTGGGGAGTCAACTCTTTCATCGTCCATCTCGCTATGTGTGGACGTAAAGCTACTCAAAGTTTCCTCGAGGGACTCTGGGCCATTCATGAGGTTTGCTGTGACACTCGGTAACAGCAGCAGATTTCCTCCACTTGTACCGTGTCGTACCGTAGTCGTAGACTCGGCATTTTCAGTGATGATTGGTGCCGTACTGACATTACCACCTGTCAGGACTTGTATTTCTGTCACGTGATGTTGAGGAGATGACGGAGTTGAAGCTGTTGAGATATACGTCATTGAATGATGAAAATTTGATACTGGAGATGTATTTGGACTAGCAAGTGAAAATTCCCTCACTCCAGCAATTTGAGCTACGGGAATTGGAGATGTTGGTAATTCAGGTGGTTCTTCGCCAGCTGGTAAACTGTTAAACTCTCCAGTTGTGGTTACAAACTCTATGGTACTACTCGAGTCAGCTACTGAATCTGATCTTGATGGTGAGCTCATCTGACGAGATGAGGGACGGGGGGAGGAGGGAGGTGTTGGTGAGCTTGTGGCTACCTCGGGGGTTGAAGATGTTACGACCTGGACACTGACAACGTCGCTAGAGGACATGATTGACGATGGAGATTTGTGTGATGATGTAACAGCGGAGGATTGAACTGTGATCAGTGAGCTGGGTTCTACTGACGATTGAACTGTGATCAAAGAGTTTGGCTCTGTTGATGATTGTAGAGTAATCAGTGAGTTAGGTTCTACAGTTGAATGAACTGTTATCAATGAAGTTGGCTCTTCAGATGACTGTAGAGTTATAAATGAACTTGGCTCCATTGATGATTGGACGTTGATCAGAGAGCTGGGCTCCGCTGATGACTGTAGTGTAATCAATGAACTCGGCTCTAGAGACGATTGAACTGTTATCAAAGAGGAAGCCTCTTCAGACGACTGCACTGTTATCAATGAAGTTGGGTCACCTGATGACTGAATTGTTATCAAAGATGAAGGTTCAGACCCACTTACTAATACAACATGATGGGATGAGCTCGGTTGTTCAGAATCAGAACTGACAAGCATCGCTTCTTCCAAAGTTCCCCAATCTGAAGATTTCTTTAGACGTCGTCTGAACGTATCACTCATACCAGCATCCATAAGTCGAGGCTCTTTCTTTACAAAGTGGTGCGTAAGAGGGGAAGAAGCATTCTCTTCATCACTCTCCTCAGTTTCCTTGTCCATTTCATCGTCAGGAGTTACTGGTGCTTTTCTTTTCTTGGCAGTTCCAGTTGCTCCGACATCTGTACCGCTTGCTGATACTGGAGCCGTGACGTCAGCCATATCTAATGAGACGGCACGTTCCAGTGGAATACTCATTGGTTGTTCTGACTCCAAACGTGATAAATCTCCAAGTGATGCCGTTTTTCTCCCTCTATTTTTAGATGCCTCAGAATTGTCTTTATCCTCCTCTTCTTTAGGAGACTGGTGGATCGTGATGTGGGCAGAGTTAAGCTCAATTGTTGTTCCTCCTCCCTTGCTTTTGTTGCTCTCCTGGTGCTCCATGTCTGAGTCATCACTGTCACTCCCTGCTCGAGGGTTGGAAGGAGACTTGACGGGGGTTGGTGGGGGAGGGGCCTTCCTCTTGGTGTTCTTCCGAGGAGTGTCGCCATCAGCAGCAGATTCTCCCCCACTACTAAAGTCAAGGTCGGGCTTGGCAGGAATTTCTGGCTTGACGGGTGCAACTGTTAGTATAACATGTTTATCAGCATTCACAGATTTCCTATTTGTTTTTGCTGCCATCGCTGCAAGTCTCATTTCTTCTGGCATTTCAGTTGGAATGTTATCAACAACATCTTCAATCATAGGTTTGTTATTTATTATTGTATCTGCAATTTTTTCTATTTTAACTTCTTTATTTTCCAACATAACTTTGTTATCAGTTACATTTTCTATTTCTTTTTGATCTTTTTCTGTATTTGGATTACTCAATTCGATCTTTGTATTTTGTTCATTTTGTGTTGCTTCTGAGGTGCCTCCTAGTTTGATTTCTCCAATGTTAGGTGGCAGCACTCGAATTCCAAACTTCGTATGTCTGTCCACGGCAGGTGGGGTTGCAGGTTTCGGGTTTGGCTTGGCCTCCTCCGCAGCCTTGCCACTGGGTTTCTTTGCGCGCTCTGGCTTGGGCATGGTGACGGAGGTGCGCGAAATAGTGCGCGGGTTGTCCGAGCTGCTCTGCTCCAGTTTGCCCTCCTCCCTGCGGCCGCTGCCAGACAACGCAGAGCCTACCACGCCAACGGGACCGGGCGAGTCAGTCGTGCTCTTCTTTATCTTCGCCTTACGAGCACTCAGGCTGGACCTCCGCATCTGCAAAATTAGACTTGTGTTAGAGGAGAAATTAACAGTATATAATGACAATTTAAATTTTTAATGCATATTTGGATAAAGGACCTCGAGTTAAATATTGTCTTTGATTTTTTTTAGCCCCAAGCACCCTTAGAATCGTACTTAAAAACGCTGTGACGTCATAGTCACTTAATGTCTTTCTATGCTTGCATGTTAAATATTTGCATGACTATGACGTCACATCATTTTGTAACACAATTTTTAGATTCTAGAGAGGGTTAAAAAATCTGAAAAAAAAAAAAAATGAAAATTCATAATAATTCAAGGACCTTCATCCAAACATGCATGCAGATCGATTTATAAATTATTTAATTCACACTAATTAAAGGAAATTGATTATAAAATTGTTTAGCTGCATATACGTATATAAGATATTTTACGGTTTATTTTTTTGTTTAAAACTTTACCATAAAAAATATCCTCATTACATTATTTGTTCCTATTATATAAGAAGAAATCTTTCATGTATAAAGAGCACATTGGAAACGTTTTAATTTTTAAAACTGTTGACTAAGCAATATTATATTTACCATGTACTAAAGTAGAGTTATTTACCATCTAGTGATGGAGAGAGGAAGATTATTAAACAACAATGTAAACACATCACACCCTAAAAACAAATATGAAGCATACATACAGCCCACACACAGAATATTTCTTAATTTGTTTTGCCAATAAAGGTCATACAGTCTTAAGCTACAGTATCTGGTTGATGAATATTTACAACATAATAGTGTCAGTTAATTTAAATAATGGCAAAATATAAATAAATGAAACACAATGTGATGATTATCATTACTATAAATCGCGTATAGAATTAAATAAAAACAGAATAAAGCTAATATTCATGAGAAAGTCGGAGACATCCGTGTTTTTTGAGTAATTCTTATGGATAAAAAGTTAAGTTTAAGACAGTTCAGACACAAGTTATATTATATAGCCCTAAGAATATGACTGCGCCACGTATACGCGAGCCAGTGGTGCTATATACCGTTCTGTAGGAAACCTTTGTCTCCTGAGCTACGAAATGGTCATGTACGTGTGATAGTCTGAAATTGATGAAAAGTATATTTTAAAAAAATCCATGACACGGGTTGTTTTTGAATACTTGCAATTGATGCGATAAACTAAAACTACGAACAGCCTGTCTCTGAAATCTGAAAGTAGTGCATTGATGTACTTCTGTGTGGTTTCCCAGGCTTTGGACATCGCTTTGGTCCATTGATACAAGTAGAGGCGTCGGTCCTGAGGTTTCCGCGGTTCCCTCAGTCTCACCTCAGTGAATGCTGGGACGTGTAACAAGCCATGGCCACCATCTTTTCCCTACCTACTCATTACCCCGCTGCAAGCTGTAAGCTCTTAGGGTAAAAAAAAAAAAAAAAAAATGGGGTTCCGCCCACCTTTGCTAGGTCGTCGATCGACTGGCTGCGGTAGAAAGGGTGACACAGTCTGTCTGCTGGTCCTACGGAGGGCGAACGCTTGCCACTGCCGGTCTCTCTCGCCGCGCTGCCGGGGGCGCTCTTCTCCACCTCGAGCTGAACGTCGTAGGGCGAGGCGTAGCTGAGGATGGTGAGCGCGTCCTCGAACACCATGTGCTTGAACGATATGTTGATACCGACGATACGATCACCTGGAACACGTGGTAGCATCGTCAGCGTCACGTACACTCACACAATTCACGGACAATAAAACATTAGTAACTGAGAATTAGTACTTAATTAGTAGCTTAATTTTTACGTAAAAATGAAATTTTAATTTAATTTAAAAAAGGATTTAAAATAAAAAAGTCGTATATATATTTTCAATATTTTAATTATAATGTATTCAGAAATTTATTCCATATAGAAATAATGTAGAAATATAATGAGAATTAAGGACCGCACCTTTAATAAAGAAACATTGGATGGTTGAAACACTTTTTTTAAAATATTGGACAGCCTACATGAATTTTTTTTATTGTATATTTGGATAAAGTACCTCGAGTTAAAGTAGTACTTTATGTCAATGTTTTCAGATTTTTTAACCCTGAAAAATAAATTGCAAATCGCTATGACGTCATTGTCATGTAAATATTTAATATACACAAGCAAAGGGGAAGACGTTACATGTCTGACATAACCTCTATTTTGAGGGTTTAAAATTGCAGGGTTAAAAAAAAATAAATATAACTCGAGACCCTCGAGAATTCTTACAGGTTATCAATGTACGTAAAACTGACATAATAACAAAGTAGAGGGTTTAGTCAGTACCTGCAGCAATGCGGCCGGACTCTGAGGCAGGTCCCCGATGAAGCACGTCCCGCACGAAGATGCCATCCCGCATGTTGCCGCAGATGTTGAAGCCCAGTCCGGTGAAGTCGTGACCTCGCAGTGACACCACGTTCCTCTCGGGCTCCTGTGACGTCACGAGTAGTTAGTCACGTGTGTGAGATCGGGAATGGAGGGTTAATTCTAGTAGAATCGTCGCCTTGGAAAATTTCACTTTTCGGCCTTGTTAAAATCACCATGTCCCGTAAGAATAACAATGGTGATTAATAAGGCTGCAAGTGGGAAATTTTCCAAGACGACGAGTGTACATAAAGGAAGAAAATCGGAAGGTTTTTTTTTTTTACCTTATAGAGAGGGAGGGGGGGGGGCGAATATGAAGTAAATGGAGGAAGCGAGGAAGAGAGGGTACAGTACATGAACCCATCCACAGTCCATGCATGTCTATTTCCATTTACTGTGACCGATTTGAAAAGAGGTAAATAGAGAGTAAATATTGAAATTCTGAAAGAAAGAAAAATGTTATCCCCCCCCCCTCTTCATCCCCATGGAAGTGTATACGTTTAAGATTTTGAAATTACATTGTTCATCAATTCATGACAAAAGAACGTTGACTGTATTACTGGCTTTATAAGTCCAAGTGAAAGTTTTATGTATGATGTAAAGATTATTCTGCAAATTCATCAGCTGATTAATATAATTTTAATATAATTACATGAATTGCGTATGTATATATAATAGCGTATATTAAACAATGTAACTCAAGTTTTAAGATACATGAAAAATCCGTACAAAAAATTTAGATTTGTTTTAAAGCAGAAGCAAAAATAATAAAAATATAATCTAAGCATGAAAATACACGCATTGAGCCTGCATATTACACGATGCAATTTTGCATACAATTTTTCCTTACAAGAAAACTTAATTATAAACTCCATTTGTTTGTATGGAAATGAAATTTTCTTGTAATGAAAAATTGTATACAAAATTGTACTATGTAATACAGGCTTTAATTAATGTATGAGCATATTATATCCTATCGAGGGAAGGAGGGGGGGACAGTGTCCTTCCAGCCTATCCTCCAATATTAGTTAAGATCTCCGGGAGGTGGCGATGGTCGGGGGATGGAAACACCTTCCATTTATTTTGGTACCTTTCCTCTCCCCCCTCTCTCCTGGATTCTCCCTGATTTCATCGTTACTCACCCCAATGAAGGAGTCATCAAGGGTCCGCCGGTTGTCCTTCTGCTTGCCACTGCCCCCGACCAGAGCAGAGAGAGGACTCCACGCCTGCCATTTGCCGCCGTGTTTGGAGCCCTGAGGTGACAAGAATTAGTGGGGAATTTATAATCATAATGAGTCAAATTTCGACTAAATAACAATCTATTTTCATTGAAATTGGTTTCCAATTGAGTTGTTTAACTTTAATTACACATAATTTCTGTTCTTAATTTGTCTGTTTTCTTTGTTAATTGTTATTGATGTACTTTCAACTTGTCTATGATTAATATGACTTTGACGTTCTTATATTGTTGAGCAGTCGTCGCCTTGGAAAATTTCTTATTTGCAGCCTTGAAAATCACCACGATGCCCTGTGTTATTCTTACAGGGCATGGTGATTAACAAGACCGCAAAGAGAAATTTTTCGAGGCGACGAGTGTACAATCGAAAAGCAATAAAATGATGAAAAACATCGAAAATATTAATTAATGAATTAAACTACTAATTATTTTAATTATTCAACAAATGTGAATATACCAGGGATCGGATGCGGATGCAGATGCAAGATGCACACGGATGCGCAAAAATGGGCTTGCATCCGCATCCGTGCATCCCAGATGCACAGGAAAAAATGAATGCATCCGGATGCGCATCCCAGATGCACGGGGAAAAATGAATGCATCCGGATGCGCATCCCAGATGTATGAAAAATAAATTTGCATCCGGATGCGCATCCACGGATGCACGAAAAATAAATTTGCATCCATTTAACACTTTTTTTTTCTCTTTTTTATCAGGTTTTTTGCTAATTGCCTCTAAATAAATCTTTAACACGAGGCATATTTTTTAACTTTATTTGCCACTTGTCGTTTAAAAATTACAAAGTGTATTATAAAAACCAAAGATCGGATGCGGATGCAGATGCAAGATGCACACGAATGCGCAAAAATGGGCTTGCATCCGCATCCGTGCATCCCAGATGCACGGGAAAAAATTAATGCATCCGGATGCGCATCTCAGATGCATGGAAAATAAATTTGCATCCGGATGCGCATCCCAGATGCATGAAAAATAAATTTGCATCCGGATGCGCATCCATGGATGCACGAAAAATTAATTTGCATCCGGATGCGCATCTCGGATGCACGAAAAAAACGCGTGCATCCGGTCCCTGGAATATACTAAATATATAAAATTCATTGGCGGAGAATTTCTTAACACACCGCTCATTTCTTCTTATAACAATTTAAAATTTTGTTCACTAAAAATTTGTTTTGCATACCTTTTGTACTTCAGCTTTGTTTTCTTTGTTGACATTTTTTGCTGCATCAACAGCTTTAGCATCTGAAATGACAAAAACACGGAGTGTTAGCAAATACAAGACCGTATCATATATAATTATGCAAAATACATTTCAATATTTTTTTCTACTTTAATAATACAATAATACATTTCCAAAAATCAAACTAAAGACATTCAAGATCATATTTAAAACTTAAAAAATCGATTCGTTATTAAAATATTTTTTAAATCTTAACTAAACCATAATTATTATAGAAAACATAGAACAAAAAAAATCAATGTATTTGAGATGATGACCGCATCAATGGCAGTATCCACAGAAGCATCCAAGGATGATAGATTGTGAGAATAGCTTAGAACGGAAAATTGAAGAAGTACAGTCCTCGATTATTTTCGTCAACCTTCGGAGCAGTTCGCCAACTAAGCCTATAACGGCTATAACCAATAAATGATCTAAAGCAGCTGGTCAAAAGAATACGCCCCTAAAACACGAGAAGTGTGACGTCACTGGGAGACAACATGGCGACAATATCGTCTGACTTAGTAAGCCATCCTATCCACTTATATTATCCCTGGGAGCAGGTATAGGTAGCGTGAGACAATTAGTAAATTTGAAATCGCTATATATTGTTTTGCGGTGAATAACACAAATTCGAGAATACTTTTTGGTGCGCAAAATTGTGTGGACACCAGCGGTGACCTTGACCATCAGCTGAGGAGGGCAGACATTCCGGGCCGCACCCTGCTGCCGCTGCTGGCTGTATTTATCTCCGAGCGACCTTGCTGCGACACGCCGCTGCAGGTGCGCCAGCCTGAAGGTGCTTATACATGGAGCGGGAAAAGCGCTCTTGCTTCAATATCATATGGCGGACATGTTGGCATGAAAAAATCCCAGCGGGATTTAATCGACACGGGAAAGCGATTTTTTCACGCCACGCAAGTGCGCCTTTCTCGCCCTGCTGGTTGATATCGCTCCATGTAAAAGGCTGTAAAAGCACCTTTATAACTAGTAGTTCTCATGCACTCGGAGGCACTTCACAAGGAGTGTATCTACTTCGGCGGGACACTTTGGACCTTTCTTGTATGAGGAGTCAATGACACTCTGCATAGAAGCTAGGGCAGGAGGATTTTTGGATTTTCCATAAAATGTGATTGATTGGTATTTTGGAGCAATTGACACATTTTGGTCATGTATGCCCCCATCCATAAAATGTGTTTTATAATTATTATACAAATATCATGTTGGAAGTTTATCTATAGTATATTTTCTATATTTTTTATTAAAATAAAATAAATATATATTCGACGCTGAAGAAGACAAGTTATCTTTATTTAAAAAGAAAGAAAAAAAAAATCACAAAGACTGCAACATTTAGGAAGGGAATTATTTTTTAAGGTTGGAAGTTTTGTGTCCAAATTGTGCTCTTTTTTTATTGTCTTCTAATTTAAAAATGCGTTGAGATAAATGGACTTATAGAGTTCAGGCGCGAGTATAAAATAAATTTAGGAGACGCTGAACCCTGCATAAGATTAATGTTTTAAAGTAAATAAAAATTGAATTGGTGGAAATGCCTATTCGGTCCATGTTAAATCCAACATTTTGGAGAAAGCCCCCTGCAGGACACCCCTAAATTCACACCCCGAGTCTGTATTAACTTATATAGCCACTTTCAGACGCCATGCTGCAGAATCATATATATATATATATATATATATATATATATATATATATATATATATATATATATATATATATATATATATATATATATATATATATATATATATATATATATATATATATATATATATATATATATATATATATATATATAATTTATAATGATGAGTACGGTTTAAATAAATTAATTTTATATTATCATAACCGGAAATAAAGAACATGTATTTTCTTAGAAACATTTTAATTTTGTTGTATTATATATTTTTTTCTGAGTGTATTTCATTCTGATTTTAAATTTCGTGGATTAACAGGAAGGATAAAGGACATATCCGGCTACATACTTCCGGAGGTAATACTACATTGATATTAGTGTGAGGTACTTCTTGTCCGAAGACTCATCCCTCCTCAACAAGGCCTCGTGGTCATCATCAAAATGCGAGCCTCGTTTCAAGGACGTCCGCGGAGCTCCGTGTGCCTAATAATGTTAATCCTAAATCTGTTCGCAGAACTTTGACTTTTAATTGACAAAAAAACTTTTTAATAAATGAATGAAATGTATAAAAATTTGCATTCAGAGTTGTTTCTCCATAATTATATTTTTGTAAGTTCATTATTTCAAAAATTAATTGTTCATAGAACGGCTTCAACAAATAGAAGCTATATGTCTTAAAAGATATAAATAATTCTTAATTATTGAAGAAAAAAAGTTCTCAAACTATGAAAAAATGTTATGAAAATCGTAGTGTTAAATTTACACTTTCAATAATGCAAATATTGATTGAGGTCGATGGTCCATTGGAATTTTAATTTTATTTATTCAAATTTATTAATAATTAAGTAGTGTGTTATTTATTTGTTTATTGTAGGGCAATTTTTGACATGGCATAATTATGCCATGATCGAAGATCGTCTATTTTATCAACAATCATAATGATTGAAAAAAGAAATGAAATGAAATTTAAATTTACTGTTTTTTATTAGAAATTAACACTATAATACCACTATAATATATTAATTACATATTTACTACTGTATATAGATATAATACAACATTACATAACACATACATGACTGTAATATCTGGTATGCGGAAAACTCGGAGCCGGAAAACTCGGAGCCGGAAAACTCGGAGCCGCGTCTGCACGCTAGGAAAACTCGGAGCACGGAAAACTCGGAGCCGGAAAACTCGGAGCACGGAAAACTCGGAGCCGGAAAACTCGGAGCACGGAAAACTCGGAGCACGGAAAACTCGGAGCCCCGCTAGGAAAACTCGGAGCGTCGCATTTTTAAACTATGTAGAGCATAAAAATATAAAATATCGTTGCCACTGAGGAACAAAATTAAAGAAGACGTAAATATTATGAGCATAATTCGAGTAATATATTCATAGCTTTTCTCTAAGGCTTATAAATATTATATTAATTAGCTTTTCTCAGGACTTATATTACATTATCTATTTCAGATTAATCTCTATTTCATTCGTAGACTATTAAATAGCTTGCAGTGATACAACATGCGCTTAAAATATTTAGTCGACATACATTTTTTATTTTATGTAATTAAGAAATTATGCAAAATCAAATGCAATTTAATATTTCCCTTGAAACAACAGATAACTTTCTCATTTTTTTTTTATATATAAAGATGTGCCTTCAGTGTAGGAGTTGCATGTGATTGTAGAATTATTATAAAGATTATTGAGGACCTAAATACTATATAATGAGCATAATCAATTATTTATTATTCTTCATACTTTAAAACTTATAAATTATTTATAAAACTTATAACTTCTGTAAATTTTAATACAAGGAACGCAAGGGACAGATGTAGTAGCCGTTTTGATTTACAATGAGTATTATCGAGAGCATTTTATAAATGTTCATTTCTCTATGAACCCCAGAAACCCCAGATTAGTTGTATTTTAATACACATTTTAATAACATTTTGTTATTTATTTTTTATACCGTTCATTTTTAAAAAGAAGAAAATCATATTTACATTTTTCTAATTGAAGGTGACATGAATTATAATTATTTTTAATGAATAAAACGAATGTCAAAAGTAGAAGCTCAAAAGTAAGAATGGGTACTGTTAAAATATTATTCGACTGCATGAGGATAAAGTTGCTTTTCTTTACTTTTTTTACAAAGTTTTAAATAACTTTGCTATTTAACGATTGACCTCAGTTACTGGCAGGTTCAAAAGAAATTTCTATCAGACGGAATCGAATGAAATAAATTTTAATAATTCGAGAATGATCTAAAACGTAATCGCTTATGGTTTGGGCAAATTCAAGGGGGCGGTTTTCTCACAACAGCTCCATTTCCGGTTTCCGTCCATAAGGCCAATGTTAAACTTCTACCTCAGTTTTTTCAAAACTGATCAGAAATATCCAGTTCAAAATTTGCATGCCTCCTATTGATGGCAAGTTCTAAATTCTTTGCAAGTCTTGTAGCATTCAAGGGGGCCGATTCCGAGATCTCCATCAACTTTTTTTTTTTTTTTTAATCCAAAAAATCCGAAGGTGTGATGCATTATTGTAAATCACTAATTTTTGCCACATAATATATATTTGCATCTTTTAACTGATGCTAAACTAAATAACTATTTCATTTAATAATAAAAGCTGTTTGATATATTGATTGATATTAAGGATGAAAAGTATGAAAACTACGGAGAGTAGGGTAAAAAACCGCGCTGATTTTGATTATGTAATTGAAAAGTCATCAAAACACTATGACTCATAAACTGTGTATATCAAGCAGTAGCTGCGTGTTAGCTACCTATAGTTTCTACGTCACAGATTGCACACTTGCGTGCAGGTTGCATTCGTTGCCCCTACTTCTAATAATCCCTCTAGAGCCACCAAATTTGAGACAAAATTTCCGAAACTCAAATCAAACTTATTGTTAAAGAGTCACCTATGATAATTTAGCAATTAAATTAAAAGTTATGTCGTATGAGAATTCCCCATTGTAAATACAAATTTGAATCCATGGAGGCATGGAGTATATTTCTGATTCATTCTTTCTTCAGATCATTATTTTTGCACTACAATTTCACTCCAGTCCCTTCCTCTCCCCCATGTATAGCTTGCTTTTCAAGATCATTCAGTTTGACGAACATTGTTTCTGGAACTATGCGATATTTGAGTCTACAATTTTGTATGGTATAATTGTAAATAATATTATTTATTTAAAATAAATTCTAAATTAAAAAAAAATTGCTCCGTATTATTCCAATTAATAATACCAATATTAAAAGCTTATTAACTAGAGAAGTGTAAATTAAGTAAAGAATAGAATATTACATAAAAAAGTTATGTTACATCATACAATAGAATAGAATTTTATTTCAATCTTTTGATTATGCATATATATATTAGTTTATAACATTTCATTATTCATAAATGGTAACCTATTATAGGTATGGATTAAAATAGCAAAATAAAAATTGAAGTAATGAAATAAGTACATATAATAAAATCTGGTAGTAAATCACAAATAACATTAAATGAATTGAAGGAAATATACAATATTTATTTATAATGTGAAATTGCATTTCATTGAACTTACATTATAAAAATAGATAAATACTGTAAGGTAATTTTGAATAAAAAATTGAGAAAAGAAATAAAATAAACAAAAGTTCTGTAAGCCAAAATTAAGGCAGCAAAAAAATATTATTATAATAATTCTACAATCACATGCAACTCCTACACTGAAGGCACATCTTTATATAAAAAAAATGAGAAAGTTATCTGTTGTTTCAAGGGAAATATTAAATTGCATTTGATTTTGCATAATTTCTTAATTACACAAAATAAAAAATGTATGTCGACTAAATATTTTAAGCGCATGTTGTATCACTGCAAGCTATTTAATAGTCTACGAATGAAATAGAGATTAATCTGAAATAGATAATGTAATATAAGTCCTGAGAAAAGCTAATTAATATAATATTTATAAGCCTTAGAGAAAAGCTATGAATATATTACTCGAATTATATGCTCATAATATTTACGTCTTCTTTAATTTTGTTCCTCAGTGGCAACGATATTTTATATTTTTATGCTCTACATAGTTTAAAAATGCGACGCTCCGAGTTTTCCTAGCGGGGCTCCGAGTTTTCCGTGCTCCGAGTTTTCCGTGCTCCGAGTTTTCCGGCTCCGAGTTTTCCGTGCTCCGAGTTTTCCGGCTCCGAGTTTTCCGTGCTCCGAGTTTTCCTAGCGTGCAGACGCGGCTCCGAGTTTTCCGGCTCCGAGTTTTCCGGCTCCGAGTTTTCCTACAACCATGTTAAGGAAGTAGTATCAGAAGTAATATCTCTTCTGATACTACTTCCTTAACATGTATTGTATAGAGATGGCCTCTTATAATTTGATCTCTTGTATATAAAAATACTACACACTTTTGTACAAATCTTTTAACAATAGAAAACGGGTCTTCATTGTGGGAAAAAAAAAAAAAACAAAAAAAAAAAACATTCCATTACATAGAAAAATATCAAAGTCATCTTCTATTATCTAATTCGCTACTTTATTGAATTAAAATATTATTTTTATTGTGAAATTTAACATTTTTACATGGTACATTATTTTGTGATATTTTTGTATTTTCATGGCTCGCGTGACGCCTCTCTAGACGAAGTAATTTCGAGCTGCAGTGGCTACCTTTGCTTGAATGCATGCAGGTGTATAATATAAATATAACCCTCGGTATCGGCCAGTGGGTTAGATTTCTCAAAGACAGGTAGGAGAGCATCAATTTTTTTATATGCTCCACAAAGAAAAGTAGAGGATGATAAAAAAATTGTGTAAGATATAATAAGCATCGTTGGTCGTCCGTTCTTCTCATACAGTTAAATTAATTTTAAATTCCTCCCGGAAATGTTAAGTTTATGATTATTCTGTTTTGAAACTTTACAGAGGATTTGCACTGATCTATGAACAAAATTAAAAAGATAAAATACGTTAAAAATAAAGGCTAGTAACTTCAACTTTTCGTCTATTTCCGGAGGGATTATAAAGTTAATTTGACTGTACCTTGGCCTTGTATACACAGACGTAAAATCTCGCCAGACAAGCTTCGCTAGACGTCCGTCTGTATAGCATAAATTTATAGTAGGATCGATGTAATGGTTTTAATGTACATTATAATTGTTATTATTTTATACCAAGAAAAATTTTAATTCAAGGATAACAAATTAATATATTTTGTTTTTAAAAAAATGGAACTATATCATTTTAAAAACATGCAATTATATGGCAAACTAGTGCATGCGAATAAGAGTTTATATACTAACTTAAAAAAAAAACAAAAAACATATCGGTATTTTTTTGCAGTTTCTTATGAGACGATCCATGTCTGGTATATTTTTCTGATGAATAAGTTTTTCTAAGGAAAATTGTACAAACTGTTCTATAATTCGTGCGTCACGGGAGATTTTTTTTTATTAAAAATTGAAATTTCATATATTAAGCAAAGTTGAAATAATACTTATCTTTTTACTAAAAAGATGCCACAAATTTCAGTAGTATATTTTTTAAAAGAATGCAAACTGTGGAAAGTTTAATTTTCCTTATGAGAATTTCATATTAAATTTCAGTTCATTTTTAATAAGTGACACGAGTTATGGAACAGTCCGTACAATTTCAATATGACTTCATATGGAGGAGTACATCGTTTTTAGTTTACAAAATATTATTTACATCAAGTCATGATCTACTCTCCTCAAGGCTTACAGAATCAAGACACGCATATTAAACTGATGTTCGAGTAAATATCATAGAGCAGGGAGCTTTAATTTAATATAAGATTGCCGACACTAATTCTATCATTGCCTGCAATTTTTTAGTATATTATTTATTGTAAACTGTCGTATACTAGCTTGATTTAGCTGCATTTTTAGTTGAGTTTCCATCCATCCAGGTGACATCATTGTTAATTGACTTTACATCATGATGTTTCACATATATATACAACCCTTATTCTGCAGCCCAAATCCTACAAAAGCGGTGACGAGGCTAAAAAAAAAAGGGTCATGGCAGTACAACTAATGACCAACAAGCATGTCTACGTCGGTAATGGGATATCAGATTAGACGGCCACCCATGTAGTATCAGAGGGGGTGGCGGGAGCTTACCTGGCGCTGTCTTGGCGGGCCTGGAGGGCTTCTTGCCGGGTAGGGAGGCGGCAGAGTCCTCCGTCAAGAAGCCAGGGTTGTCGAAGGCGTACTGCTGGTCGCTCAGTCCCGACTCAGGGTCCGTCACCAGCGTCAGTTGCTTGCCTGAAACAAAAGTATCTCGTCAGTATGGTAGAGATGAGGGGGGTAGGAATCAAGATCCCTTTAAGTAAAGGGATCTTGGTAGGAATAAGAATGATGTTCTTCCGAGCATTGAGTACGATAGCACACTAAATTTTTATAAGAACAATTTTTGTACATTTATTGACTCTTTTCAGTACAGAATTTGTATAATATTTAGATGAAGTAATTATTATACTTGAAGAGTAATATTTAGAAATAAGGTTCATCAGTATATTAATTTTAATGTATTGATTCCTTAACAGTGAGGTTAAAATTGATTGTTCTAAAGTCAAATTCAGCATCTTGTAATTAAGTGGGAATGATAAGCCTGACAGCTATAATTAGGGCCCACTCGTGGTGCATTCGATTGCTAATTCGTGGCACTGTTGTCATTAACGACTATCCTGACCAAGGTTTCCACGCTCCCTTGGTTAAATTAGGCAAATGCTGGGCTGAAACACTTGGCCGTGGCCGCAAACATCTGTCCTACTCTCCTTTACCATCTCACATTATAAGTAATACAGAGTGATTTATATTATATTAATGTATATTTAATTTATTTTTATATTATATAATAAATTAATTTATATTATTATAGTTTAGTGTGACGTTAAAATAAATAAAATAACAATTCAAATGCATGTTTAATTATGTAATATAAATATAATGTATTATATGTTAC
Source organism: Siphlonurus alternatus (assembly GCA_949825025.1). Taxonomy (NCBI): domain Eukaryota; kingdom Metazoa; phylum Arthropoda; class Insecta; order Ephemeroptera; family Siphlonuridae; genus Siphlonurus; species Siphlonurus alternatus. The sequence continues at coordinate 42,335,919 of OX463779.1, forward strand.
CAAAGTTTATATAAATAAATATTTATATATTATATAAATGACCAAAAACCAAAAAGAGCTTTCAATTTCTGTGCTAAAAAGTCAGTAATTGTGCGAAACAATATATGTCAGTAAAAAAAGTCCTTGTAGACGACTATAACTATAAGAAACGGCTAAAAAATGTGGCCACCAAGCAGTCAATTCCTCGGTGATACCTGTATTCGCAGCACACACGCGGTTACCTAATAGTTCAATATTAGTTTTAAAAATAATTTTAACAAAAATAATTAGATTTTGCAATTTTTCATCAAAATCAGAAAAATATTCAGTCATGTACATTCAGTTTATAGTGTCGTTGATTTAAATAGGCTGACAACGTGCATGGTTATAGTGAAATAGCTGGATATTTGCATCATGCTTATTAAAAATAAAAAATATGTAATTATGTATAAATTTTAAATATATTTGAATGGCTTATAGTTCGGAATACCTGTGTATATTTGCATCATGCTCATTAAAAATAAAAAAATACAAATTTTAAATATATTTGAATAGCTTATAGTTACTAACAATTTCTGCAGTTAAGACATCGTCATTATATAACAATATTTTTACATATCTTTCCTTAAAAGCAACACGTCTCGATAGCTGTGCGTGCGATTGTACTCTTGTCAAGTAAGGTGCGACGTCCAAAGTGACATTCGCTCACGTAAAGGGAAGAGCCAAGTTCCTTCTCGCTAATGTGCTCAAATAAGGCATCAAGTTGCTCCTAGCAGACCTTTCAGGACCGCTGCAGATGACGTCATACCATTGCGCTCGACAGCCATCTTTGTCAAATGCATGCAGCTATTTTTTGTATGAGCTATACAGTTTTACGGAAGTGCAAGCTATCACTTTGGTTTCTAGTATTTCTGTCCGTATTTTAATTTGGTTATTTTAGCATTCATCGTTATATAACATTTTAAATTTAGAATATTATTTATTAAATTATTAACTTAAAAACTGCCATTCTTGTATAAAAAAAAAAGTGTACACCTCGGGACAGTATGAATTTTATAATTTATTCTTGGCTCAAAGATTTGCAATTTTTGGGGATGTAAGAAGAGCACCTCTGCCCGTTTTTCCCCAGTACACCACGCGCCCATTATAACGCCCACAATAAAAATAACGTTCTTGTTGTCACGAGGTGCACATTACAATCAGACGATTATTGGAAATCGTTATTCACTGCAGAGAGACGTAGAAAGCTCTGAGACGTCTGGCAAGACATCCGTTCAGACAACAGTGTCTAATGTAACACTGCAAGCGGTTTTGTAATAAAAGCCGCGGCTTGAAAACTGAAATATATTGCACTTTCGGCAGGGAAGTCGTCGTTTTTAGAAAATTTCCCTTTTGCGGCCTTGTAAATCACCATGCCCCGTAAGAATAACACAGAGGGCATGGAGATTAACATGGCTGTAAATGGGAAAATTTACAAGGCGACAAGTGTACATCGGTGGTATATGGTATAGGGAAAAATACATGCATGGGTTGTATGAGTATAATACATCTTTATTCTTATACTCTCGGTCTCCTGATTTTTTTATTATTATTTTTTTTTTTTACATGACTTAATTTGTCTATTTACGTTTGAACTGAATCTCCCCGTATACATAAATTATTATAATACACCAGGAACAAGTTAAAGGTGTCCGACTGGAGATTTTAATGCTATAAAATAAAATAATATCCATAAAATACAAAGTAGGCTATATGAGAAGATGTATGCATTTGTAATTATCGACCTGCTAAATTTATGTGGTACATATATGAGACTTACATACACTATCTGTACAAGAACTAATATTCTCATGCATGATGATGCTAGTAGGACATTTTCTCATGCGCTGTTTGTGCACACAGGATGAAAATCAAGTTATTACAATTCTCACGTGCAGTCTATAACTAATTACTTTTCAATTAACAAACAGCGTTGCCATATTTATGTTGTTTATTGTTTTTCATATGTCCTTTAAAGTTAATTATTTATGTTGTTACGTATAATATATTATATACACTCGCCTACGGTGTTTGCCTGGGAGTGAATGCATTTGCCTACACACATTAATGCAGAGGTATTTGCATTTAAGTGACTCATTCTCTATTCCTGATATAGACTTTCTATATGCAGCAGCGATCAACACTCAACAATCTGTGTGACGTAATTTATTTTGATATGGTATAGAGCTTAGAGCTCATTCAAGTTTCTGCTAGTAATTTTATACGTATATTACATGTTTGTTTATTTGAAAGTTTTACCATATAATTATATAATAGCTTTCCATGAATATAATATAGATATAATATGTACAGTCGTCGCCTCGGAAATTTTTCCTTTGCGGTCTTTTTAATCACCGTACTCCGTAATAATAACACAAAGCATGGTGATTAACAAGGCTGCAAAGCCTGCAAGAGGGAAATTTTCCAAGGCGACAAGTGTACATAGTCACCAAATCCAAAAATCAGTTCCTAATTTTGTCTACACCTTTATCACATCAATGGTTTAGCAAAAAATTACATTGACACTCGATAACCCGCTTGCACTTTTTATAATATGTGCCAATATGTGACCTTTGTTCTATTTAGTTACTTACCAACTTTTTCTTCAGTAGGTTCATTGAGTTAAAAAAAGTTAAATAAACAAACGTTACACTCCGTACAAATTAAACTGTCTTATCCAGCAATGTTAAATCATAGCCGGATCGGACATTTTTATTTAAATTTATTTTATTTTTATAATCAGTGACATCATGACAGATATCTGATGTATAGTCTGATTCTCGTATAATTACATGAAAACATTTTTTTTTTTTTTTATAATTTAAAGGAAATTAAAAATTTAGATTCCTCTTTTCTTTGTACCATTTGTATTCATTCATATAAATTTGATATTTTCATCAATTCATATTTTTCTTTTCAGCTGTATAAAAATAAGGACTTTATTATAATGAATCATGTTCAAAGCGAAAGACGAAGCAGACACAGAATTGCTTCGTCGGCGTCTACTGTATATTATAGTATGACCATGCAATACAAAGTTCACGCTTGCCTTGCATGAAATCTCAAAGCTTTTTACCAAGGATTACTTCAATTTGCGTTGAATGTCAAGGATGTTATTTAAAAATCACGCACTCGCTTGAGAAGCAATTATTTGATTAATTTGCAACGAATTCAAAGATTAGTTAGACTTTTTATATACAGTAATTATAATTACAGATATACAATCGTAAAAAAAAACAAAAATTAATAACATACAAGAAGAGTAAGTGCATCAAGAAACTTATTGTACTGTGAAAAGAAGAAATAAATTATGTGAATATATGACAATTTATGCAAAAGTGCTTTTTAAATAACTAATTTACTACTAGTAAATTGTTAAAATAACTAATTATTTTGTCAAGATGTATAGACTTTTAATTGAATTTAAAAGTTGTGTGTTAAATATATTATGGTGCTAATGTGATGTTTAAAAGGACACAATTTTAATTATTGTATTAATTTTATAGATCATATATATTTTAAATATTGTTTGGGTATATGTGTTTAAATTTATTCAATTTAGGCTAATTTTAATTAGAATTAAGTATGTTACATATTTAATGTAATAATTGACGTGATCCATGCTGTACAGTCTATGATCGAAATAAAAATTTGAATTTGAACAATTTAGTACGTAACTTACATGGAAAATCAAAATTTACTTGCATAGAATTAAAACAATATAAAAATACGAAATCAACAATTCAATGTTATTATCATTATTATTATTTTATTAAAAGACGATACCAAATATTTAAAGAGAAAACAAATATAAATATAAAGAGGTCGATACCCTTTTGTATTATTATAAATAATAAAAGTGAGATTTAAAAATTCCAGTTCTGTTTTAGCATGATACAGTTATATAACTCCCTACATCAGTAGCCGGAAATGAGTGTTTTTTGACCTTCCTGTTTACATCGAATTTTGACAATTTGTAAACAAGTGAGTGAGCTTATTATAAATGTTAATACAAAAAATCAAATTTAAGTAGGAATAGAAACGTCCAACTTCCGGTGGGAATTTCAAACAGATTTGAGTGTAGCCAGCTCGTTCTAGTAAGGTGTTGTAACATTGTTGTGTGCCGAACGGTGTCATGCACCTGCCGCCATCAGAATCTGCAGGTGGGAGGGGCGCCGAGGAGAAACCTCACACAGGTGGCGCCTCAGGTCGTGACTTCTCCATTGAGAAATACGCTGCTGCAGTTCATTCTGGAGAACTTGGTGCTCAATTAACTGTACACTCACCATAGATGGAAATTAATTAACTGAATAATATTTAATGACTTCTTTATTTGGTATACAGGACATCAAAAATTAAGATTAGATAAGTTAAATACCAATTAATTGTTTAGGTGTTCATAAAAGTTGTAAAATCAAGATATAATCAGTTCTATCGTCTTTTTCTTTCTTTCTTTATTTTTTTCGGTAGTTTTTTTACAATCCAAGTGAATAGAAGAATGTAATAGTTATGTAACACCTTTCGAGTTCAATATTTGCATGGCTATGACGTCACATGAGCGTTTTGTAACACGATTAAAAGAGGTTCCAAAAATATGACAAATATTGATAATACAAAAGTCAGCTCCAAATGTCCCTGTATATACTGCATGCAATCTACATTTTAATTCTGAACGTTTTGTCATTAAAGTGCACCGGTCTTCAAATTAAAATATAGACTATTATAGCAGACGGAAAATTGCACTGCATGATGCACTGCATCGTGCGTGGAAAAAAAATGCGAATATTGATTATAACTCTAATGACCCTTGGTGACTGCCTAATTTTTAATTTGAGACCCAAATCACTTGCATAGCAGCCCAACTAAGTTAGGGAATCCACATTTCAAAGTTTGTAAGCCATATGGCAATAAAATCAAAGTCAAGGAACTCATTTTCTATATTTGGAGCTTTTTATCATATCATATATTAGGAGTAGAGACATCGAAAATGCAGTTATAACGTTTCATAGATATTTATGACGATAACATTTGACTAATGTTGCTAATAAAATGAATAACCGTCACTTTATTTCCCAAATATATTTTTAAACTTAAATATTTTATATGCATTTTTCATTTGTTTTTTAGTTTTTATTTGAAGTTACAAATTTTGAGTTTAAATATAAACACAAGTATACCAAATTTTTAATAAAATAACAAGGAAAGCCTCGCACTGCCACGTTTGTATTTCAAAAATATTTTTATGCTGGTAGGATTTCACCGTCAGGAATATGAAGGGTGCTTTACATTCTCTAATTTTTTTTTACGTCATAATTTTCTGAATCCATACACTATAATAGCTATCTCTCACTCTATAAACTTTATTGATACTGTAGTAGTATGTAACTTTTATGCCTGCAAATTTGCTTACTATGCAATCTACTGTATGAAACAGCGTGATTTGTTTTTTGGAAATTTTTTGCTCCTGCAATAATTATGCACAATCACATAATAAATATTGACACTCATATATATATGCAAACTTTTGTTAAAAGACAACATTGTATGTTATTAGTCGTAAAATATCCAACGTATTTGAACGTATATAATGGGAAGAGCCTATATGAAGCAATATCATCCCAGAGACTGATGTGGTTTCTTTACCTTCAGATATGTTAAACTGATCCGACTTAGCTTCATCAATGCGGTAAATTGCTCGCGAGTAATTTCACGAATTGTTGCGGTTCACCATTGCGTTAATTGTTACTCGAGTCAATAAAGAGCCCGAGGTACCCGTACATTTATACTTCCCTTCGATATGTGCCACGCGTTTTGCTCGTTAGGCATACCATTAACTCTGTAAAATTAACTATAGCTGTATTGAAACGCAATCGAGTCGTTAAAGTTAATTGTGTTTTTGTACTTGAAAAGCCCTTTGTCAAATAGCTGTCAACAACTTTTAATATACTGCATGTAAAGGAGTGTCAGTGAGTAAAAACGGTATATTTAATATCATTTGTTGCATGCATTCAAGTAATTTATTAACATAATATGTTTTTTTCATCTCACAAAGAATTATTATTCTTCAATTTAGAAACAAATTTGTGGAAAAAAGGGCATTAATTTGATACCATTAAAAATTAACTGAGCTGCATCTAATTATCGTGCAGCACAAATTTAGAGAATTTTTTTAGAGAATTAATTTTTAATTTAGTTGGAGAATTAATAATTTATATATAAATATATAAATATTATAAACAAAAAAATTGAGTCAGATATAAATATATGCGAAGCTTCAATTAATGAAATTCGATATTATATAAATTTTTTATATTTTTGTCAGTTACAAATTTAAATTGATCACAATTTTAAAATAAATTATAATTTAAAGAAATCGCATATTAATTGTGTATAATATAAAGTAACCATATGCTATTATACCTGTTCTATATAATATCATTTAATACAACACAAATTTTACCTCAGATAAAAACATAAAATAACTTAAATATATATAATTAATATAAACTGCATGCAATAGTAAAAGTTTTAAAATTAATTGACTTCCGCAGATTATTAAATTTTGCTCTACAGTTGGAACATATTTAAAAACAATTAAATAATATTATTATTTAAACATTTAGAAAATATAATATGTACTATTTTGGTTAGCAATAATTTACTTGATTCTAATACTAATTATAACCCCGGTGAGGAGCGGTTTAGAAAGTAGACGACGACGTTGCTGGTAGCAAAGACTGCGGGGCGTATAAGGCAGGGGGCACATTCCTAACTAGCGATAAACGGGGAATGCTAAGCACAATTTACTAGGACAGCAAGCTGACTGAGAGGAATAATTATACCATTCGTGAGAATCGTATATACTTGGCATGCACGTGGTAATAATATTATGTAATTTGAGTACTTTATAATATATTACTACTTTCATTATTTATGCTTTCGATTTGATCGAAAATCATAACTATTATGAATGAATATAAGGGTGAGGAGGGCATTATTTTACATTTTTCACCTAGAGTTAAATTGGGATAAAGTTTTTTGTAAATGCCCTCCCTCTCCCCAATAAATTATAAAGTTTCTTTTATTTTAAACAAAAAATGAGTAATTTATAAATATTTTGTATCACAGTCATCAAAACGTTAAGAAATTTTATTATCATGTATTTCAAAATCCAGTAAAATATTTCCCAGAAGTGTTACACATTTTGTGTTTGATTATTTCTCGGATCTTCTTCCTACATAACCGCAAAATGCACCTTAGATGCTTCTCTGAAATGTGGCTAAAAAATGTGAACCATTTGAAGTTGATACGAACTGCAATGCGCCTGGACATGCTTACATTAACTCTGTTCGTAAATACACACAGATCGCTTATTATTGATGAACCTTCTGTACATGAAATGTAAGGATCATCAATAATAATCGATTATTTCTTATTGTGTATTTACGAACAGACCTATTAATTCTGCACGTTCGATTCGATCATGATTCAATAATCAGTTGAATAATATGGACAGAAGGAAAATCTAATTCTCATTTGACTCTAAATTTACGACGAAATAACAACAGTCAACAATTGCTAGACGGTTTTCAAATTGCTCTCTATTGAACGAGATTTGACATTTTTATATAGCTGTCGTCTGATTGTTGCTTCAAAGTAGCCCCCAGTTGACTGTTTTGATGAAGTGTCGCACAAGGTTGCATCACATCTAAACTCGCAGGCATATTATTATAAAATGGCTGTGCAGATGTCACACTCAATATTTAAATATTTTTAAAGGCACTCCATAAAAAAATTAGAATTATTGTGGTTTAATAAAAAAATTAAGTATAAATAAAAAAATTAAACAAGTTATACGTGATGGTATTTCCTATTTCTAATTATAAATTTTAAGACATCACACCACTTGTCATGTGAATATCATTTTAATTGATTTCCTTGTCAAGCAACGTCAACATTGATTCTGAATACGATACATCAAAATAACCTTTTTGTTTTTTGTATGCATGCTTTATAAATAGCTACTATAGCAGAAATCGGTTAGGCTTGCAGAAAATTGCATACGTTTAATTAGAAACAATTTTAAATATGCAGTTAAAATTTATTTATTTATATACATATTAAGAAATTATGTTTTGTTTTTAATTAGTAATTAAAATATGAAATGAAGTATAAAAACTAATTATAAAAAAGACATAAAGTATTTTGTTTATTCATTGACTTCGGGCACTTAATTAGGCATTTGCATGCAGTCTTAATGAAATGTAATGCAATCTTCCATGCACGCACGTTTGCTGCATTTGGCCCAGAATGAACTGTATTACAATTATAAAAACATGCCATTATAACAATTGTATTTTTAAAATATAAATAAAATACTAATATTTAATAAAATATTGGTAATTTTGTTCCCATATTATATAAAACTTCAGTTAAAAAAATCCATGGTATTATTGCGTACGACAATTTAACATGCTAAATGCTAACTATTAATATACTTAATAATCATGAAATAATTAAAGCTGAAAATACACAAAACGTGACATACATCATGATATCATAGACATAGAATTTTCCTTAACAAAAACACACATAATTTAGTTTTCTATGAAATCTTAAGAAGGTATTTATATGACGGAACAAACACGCTTAGAAGTTTTCCTCATAAAAAAATATTCCATAAGCCCTGAGGTATTATTGTGACGTCATAGCCAGGTAAGAAATGAGAAGGGCCGAGCGGCGACCTGAGGATTGCCCTGGGCAAGGAGAGGCCAGTTCCCATACCTGACGCAATCAAAGACATAAGACTCAAATTATTATAATAATTAATATAAAAATGATCCATACATGAAAATTAAGCCGGCGCTTGACCGATCATATTGACCACTTTCCAATTTGTTTGGAGTTGTTGTTATGACAGCAGGAGTATGTTTGTCAATTATGTAATATACTTTATATGGAGGTTTATTTGATTATAAAATATAATTAAATACAACAATGAGAAATGATGTCGTTGACGGTGTGAAAAACAGAATTTAAAAACCATGTCTGTATAAATATCATGGCCATTTCTGTTTTTAAACTTTCAACATTTGTTATGATATTATTTAGTTCAAATATTTTTGTCTTGCATCACGAAACGTGATAATAATTTCTATCTTTTCAAGTTTAAAATACATCCATATGCTCGCATTATGCTTAATTCTTGTAAGATAAAAACAGGTGTAATCTGCTTGACTGTACCAAGAGGAAAAAATATGTTAGATGGATATTTTCTCTTTTACTGTACAATAGCTCCATGTCATCTTGTATTAAATTGGGAACCCATGCATGATAATTTTAAAATTTACTGTTCAACAGCTGAACGGTGAACAAAGATGATATGAATTAATTGGCAAACATGTAACCAATCAAGATTTTCAAAAATCTTGTAAATGTAGTGTATGTCCAGGAAAAATAGGGGGAAGGGAGTGCAATTAAGGGAAGGTGAGGGGGGGGGGTTCGTCATTCGAGGGGGTTGAAGGTGTCAATTAAAAGAAATGGGGATGGTGGATGGGATTCACAACTGCCCATTCAAGACCTTAATTTAACTATACATAAAGAAGGTAAATGCATATACTGTTCCTTGTTACCGCGATCGATTCAGTGGGGGGGGGGGGGGGAGGAGGAGGGGGGAGGGATATGTTTCACTCTACCTTCAATTAACTTGGCTATGCCACTGATCGATCCAGACCATAGAATTATCATGTGAAATATATTTTTTTCTCCAAACTAACACATCTACACATCTATCACACCAGCACGGCACTAGTGTGTATAGTGTTATATCCATACACCGAAATAATAAAAGTTCCTTGGTCACACAGCCAGTTTGAACTGCTCATCATTGTAATTGACGTGCAGTGACTCAAGTGGGCTGTGACTCCTTCATTACACGGTACAATAAAGGTGGCTGACTCGGACAATAAGCCAGTCTGGGAGTTTAACATTCCACACAACTAATTTGTGTTAAAATTTTAAATAGCTGAGAACTTCGGATTTTTCTATAGTATTTCCGGCTCCGACGTGGCAATCTCCCGTCTGGATCTGCCAGTTGATGGTCATTGTTGCACACACTTTCATTGTTGACGTCTGCACCTACTGGCCGCAGAGGTGAAAAGACCTCCAGACACCAGACGAGCAGACACGATGGCGCAGTGGATGCGTCCATGACTTATTATAGGGGGTCATTACTTATAAGAAATTTATTGGGCTATCGATGTAGAAAAGTCAACATTCTACAATACATTATCAGAAACCTTAATATATTGTTTATTTTTTAGTTAAAATCCCAGGGAGAAACATTGGCTTTAGCCATTGCGTTCACTTATGGTAAATTATACTCGCCTCTGAAAAAATCCCTTTTGCAGCCTTGCTAATCTCCAATGTAATACACTCACAGAGCATTGATAAACAAGGCTGCAAACGGAACTTTTCAGAAGCGACGACTATATAATACATCTGGGAGGTAAATTGATGAAATTTATTAAATCTCTAACGACCATCCTGGCCGAGGTTTCCACGTTTTTCCATTTAAATTAGGCAAATGGATAACTTGATCGTGGTCGCAAAAACTCCTCCTACTCATTCCTCCTTCTCTTTCTTCCCTGGGTAAGAATAAAGGGTAGACGACGAGTATTGGGACATGACCTAAACCTTGCCACGTAAGACCCCCTTTATTATAAGACCATCAATCGCATGGTTCGCGCGAGTGCTGTATAGAATCTGGCCAACCAGGCAACAACACGAACCGGACACCACGAGTCATGCAACAGTCCCGGACCTCCGCGGTAAACTTCCGAAGGTTTTTCCTCCTGCGTCTTCACTTTCCTCAGGAGTCAAAAATCTCATCACACTGTGCGTCACATTTAATTAGGTTTTCGTCGTGTTTGTAACGTTCTCAGTCATATGTATTCTTTATTATATATATTAAATATACATAATTATATATAATATATAACAACGTGGTTTTTCTCTCTCTATACTCTTTATTATATACAATACATTCTCTTTGCCAAAAAATTGTGAGAATAGGGAGGAGAATTACACTGCATGCTAAAGAATAATTAAAGCTCTTTTTTTTATATTTGTGTCCTTTCGTTGCTTATACAATGTAATCCCTCCCGATTTTGATGGGAGGATATAATTAGTGAGTTCGCTCTTGAATCAGCAAGTATTTTTTATATTTTTTTTTATCACTACGGTATACACTCCATTCGTATATAAAAAATAAATGTCCGATCTTGCCATGTTAAAATATAGCCGAATCGGACATTTTTATCTGAACGGAGTGTACTCTTATTATACTACTTATATTATAGTTATAAGTTATAAGTATCATATATATATAATATATAGTATAAATGATTATAATAATAATAAGTATCATAGTGTATATACAGTATATATAGTCTTGCATGGTATATGCATGCTGGTGACATATGGCCACGATTCACAAACGAAGATAACCACGTTTAACCACAAGGTTATAACTCAATGACACTAATACGTAATAATGCGAATTACGGTTTTCTGAAAAACTCCTTGAAATTGCCCCCATTCAAACAACTAAGAATGTATAAAATTAACTTATTCTTTAGTAAGTCATATCATAAATTCATGACGAATAATTTATTAATCAACAATACCTTTTATTACGATGTGAGTAAATAAAGTACACTCACATTGAGCTCAAATTATCGCCTATTTGATGAGTCTGTGAATAATATTTCATGATAAACACTTGCTAATTATCAGCTGACTCACATCATCTGCCCGACTAAACCTGCTGCAATGCCTACAATTATATTGCAATGTTATATAGTCAATATGTTTCATCCATATGTTGATTTAGTAAATCGTATACCATGCATCCATGCATGCATGCAGTCTATCATTGTACTGTACGTTGCAACTGCTGGTTTCAATCATGTGAAAATAACATTATGATTGATAATTGATATTTCGAGCTTGAGAATGACTTTTCATAGATTTCGTATGACAGGGTCAAATCTATAATTAAATTAGTAACAGAGATCATGATCATTATTTACAATTAAATTTATATGAAGGGGCATTCACAAAGCCCTTAAGGCCACATTTAGGGCTCGATAATTTAAAGCCCGATTTTAGGCATGCTTTTTAGACTCAAAATTTCTGGTCTTAAATTATCGAGCCCTATAAATGAGGCCTTAGGGCTTTGTGAATGCCCCTTATGATTAACCCTCCGGAAGTAGACGGAAAAGTTAGAGTTTTTGGCCTTCATTTTTGCGTTGCTCACAAATATATATAAATAGGTCAGTACGTATATTGCAGAAAAGTACTTAATTCAAAACTGAATTTCTACAATTTTCACATTTTTTGTTATTTTCTGATGCATGAGTGAATATTAACTTTATATGACTGTATAATATGATATTAAGGTGTATGGATTATAAAGAATTAATATTAGGATATAAAGGTGAGGCGTCAATTTTGTGGCCTTGTGTTACATGGGTACTGCCCTCCTGTCATATAATTATATAGTATTTTAATTTAACTTTTAAAACAGAGAAGTTATTTAAATAGGACATGGAGACTGTAAAAGAGAGACAATTCATCATTATAACGATATAACATAAGTTATATTGGTAAAGAGCGGATACACAAAAAGGGGTGGTGTAGATGTCCTCGCACTCCTAAACGTTTCCTCAACATCATTCCCAGGCGCGGATTTAAGGGGGTGGCTGCAGCGCCCCCTCCGACATTTGTATTTAACATGGGCAATATAGGTATTTCCCCCACTCCCATTTGTTTTTTAACATTGTCCTTATGGAGACAGTTCCTCCCAAAATTTGGTTCTGAATCCGCGGTTGATCACTCCAAAATTAACACCCCCAGAATTTCGATAAACCTTCCCACAACACCACGGCTGGACCCGCCCTTGTTTATAGATTGTTTGTGAGGGTGTAGTGCCCACATCGTCCTTGAAACTTGCGTGCAAAATGTTGAGAATGCAAATTGGCCTTTTTGACGTATCGACGCCCCTGATTGAAGGTAAACAGTTGCATCAGATCAAACACTGAATGGTCATGGGATGGTGCGCCGCCTCATTGTGTGATAACAACTCCCGGTTCCGCTTGTAGCCCGCCAGGATTGTGTGTGTAATACAGTCAAATTAATTTAATATTACCACCGGAAGTAGCCGGAAATTGCATTTAAATTTCAAAATTTTGCATTTTACTTCGTAAATTGACTTATTATTCAAATTTTCAAAAATTAGACATAAAGAAAGCTTTGAAGCATTAATTTCCGGCTACTTCCGGAGGGAATTTCAATTTAATCTGACTATATGAGGGAGAGGTTCTCCTGATTGCCCCCCGGAAACCAATAAACTACAAACATAGTAAAATGTGGCAATTCGGGTCATCCGTTACTTACAAAATTCCTGTAATATTTCAAATATTTATTCAGTGACAAATTTATTCAACATGGATGACACTATCATAATATAATTTTATAATTAGTATGCAGTTAAAGCATCTTATTCCATCTTCACAATCGTGAAAAAATTTATCATTTTTTTTTAAAATTCACAATATTAAATAATTACAGTATTTAATAATTTTATTATAAGAATTCTTTTAAATTTATCAGAAATTTCATAAGAAAATTAATTTTAGCTAAGGAGACTTTTATTTTTTAATGGGTCTTCTATAATTCTTAGAATATATTATTTTTCTTTAGAACAATAAATATCCATCAGATTAATATTTTAACTTCATTTTTCCTTCTCAAAAACAATATCCATATTATGTAAAAACAATAAGAAAAATTATTAATGTATAATTTTAATGTGCAAAATATTTTTTTTTATATTTTATAAAGCGGATACTTCTTGTGATGTGGCTACGATATTATTTTCTTGTTCACAAACCTTCTATAAGGCGGCGGCGGTCGTATAGGTTATACTGAAGACGCGTGGACCGGCTCACCTTGAACGGAAATCTCTACACAACTAGCCAATCCTTTTAGTCTTCGTAATAATAATCTGTGGTGACTAGGCAGCAGGCGACTTTGTGGTAAATACACCACCATGCGGGTATGAATTATATTACAATATAAGTATTGTCATCACGTTGACTATACGATAATTCGCTTGCAGCATGTACCGAGGCACGCCCGTCTGGTTCAAACTTGACAGAAAAAAAAAATGAGCATCATAAAACGTCGTGCCACGTGTGTGTCATCTTTATAATGAGAAGCTTTAATATTGACGACACAATTCTCTCAGCCAATGAAAATCTAGCGCGCGAACTGCGCGTGACGACATGTTCTATCAAGCTTCCTATCCTTTAACCCAGCGGTACCTGGTTTTTAATTTTTTTCGGTGGTTCTTATGAAGGGCAAGATTAATAATTCATATGAGCCACGGGAAAGATCACTTTACACGACATAAAAAATATTCGAGATTTTGTGCAGCATAGAATTTGAATGAAAAAATAAATAAGATTTTTCTCCTAACAAACCTTATGGAGCGATGTCAGAATGCGGCGCTGCGGCATTTTTAAGTTGAAGCTTGTCATTAAAATTAAATTATTGAAAAAAAGTAAAATTTAAAATTAGCGAAAAAGTAAAACATGTGTAATAAATTTGATGGTTAATATGCTCTAATTTAATTGTCCAACATTTGAACACCATGAACTTTACTCCTGCTTTATTTGTAGATGTTACTAAGCAGTCTATCGAGGCGTGCTGAACCAAAACTCTTTTGATATAGGTAGACTGGGTGCTCTTCTTACATCTCCCATAATTACAAATCTGTATCTTTCTGTCTATTGGAACTGCAGTTTTAGCAAGTGAGGCTGGAGAGTAAAGTTTGTGCTGTACAAAGGTGTACACTTGTCGCCTTGGAAAATTTTCCATTTTCAGTCTTGTTAATCTCCATGCCCTCTGTGTTATTCTTACGAGGCATGGTGATTAACGAGAACGCAAAGGGAAATTCTCCAAGATGACGACTATGCAAAAGTTATTATGTACGTATTGAAAGAATGATATCATCATTGTAATATAATTACCTTTATATGTTATAATGCTCATATAATTATTTTTATGATGTGCTATTACAGTAGTTTTTAATACTGTGAGTACATTGACAATTGAGTGTATATAATGATCTGAGTACCCAAATTGTTGCTAATAAATGCAAATAAATAAAAGACAACTGTTTCTTTCAGAGCTAGAGTTCAGAAAAAAAATCCGATTTCAAGATTATAAAAGTTTTTTGCGGGTATGTATGTAGAAATCACTTTCATAATTATTTAGAACACATACAAGATAATGTAGTATTTTGTGTATGTTTGCTTACTATACAAGAACCGTGATAAAAGTCTAAATATAGTTTCATTATAAAGGCGAATAAACGGTTTCACGGTTAACCACTCTTCATAAATGGAAGGAACATCCTTTTATGTCAGAAGATTTTACACTTTCTATGCAATAATTTCGTAAATAACATCTCAAAAGAGTGTCTAATGTATTTGAAATTCCATATATTTTATAATAATGCATATTAATTCATCATTATTTATATTATAGATTTGATTAAAGACTTTTAATTATCACGACAAAATCAATTATTTATATATGAAATATTTATATAATAATAAAAAATTGCAACCAATCAATCACCTCTTCAACAAAATAAATAATCGAATTTTTAAAAAGCGCTCGATTTATTTAAATATAGCTTTTTGTATAAATTTTATAATAACTTCAGTCAATTGTTTATTAATACATTTTTATATTAAAGTACACAATTAATTAAAGGTAAAACCTGTTTGTCAACTATACAGAATCAATATCATTGTCTGCATGGTGATTTAAATGCCCACGTTTAAATACCCTTTGTATTGGAATTTTATGTGGGCGATTTTTACATAAAGAATAAAAGCATCTGCTAAAAAAATAATGAAACAAAAAATTGGCAGGCAGGGTTCAAAATTTGTGTAGTGAATAACTTGAATGATTTTTATTACATAAATTTATATTATGTGAAGAGAGAATCTTGAGTTATATATTGCCATTTTCTTCAAGGTGCATATATAATAGAAGTTTAATGCAAAATGTACACTTTTGTGTTTAATAAAAGATTTATATAATAGAAGTTTCTAGCTCTATATACGTTGATTTTATTCAGATTTGTTGTAAATATACTTGTAAAAAGAGTCAAAATCGAGGTAATAGACAAGGTCACGATGTCATAGTCACGTCGCATTTCCCTAATATGCTTGTATGTTAAATATTTACATGACTATGACGTCACAGCATTTTACAGCATGACTTTAAACGTTTATAAAAGTGTGAAAAAATTGACAATTCATGAAAAAAAAATAATAAAAATACAATAAAAATGTTCATACAGGTCGTCCATTCTCATTAATTCTCAATCATTTTCACGTTATATTCAGCACGGAGGCTGCATCGTCTCCATAGCAACCACAAACAAACATTTACTTTGCATTCTCAGCAGCTCGCGGTATCAGCAGCAGGTAAAGAAGGTATTTCTGTTGCACAATCACAGCAGCAGTTGGCTATACAAGCAATTGTGGTGACGTCATCATGTTTACGCGTGTTCAGTTTTTTGATAAGCTTTGTTGTGTCATAATAGTACTAAAAATGTACATTATTGTGTTACAGATACCAAGTGAAGTAAGTTGTCATCTTTTTTTTTTTTAATTAATAATTTTGATTTATTTTCCGTTTAAAATATAACCGTGAAATAATAACAATAAATAAGATCGTTTGGATTTATGAGCGAATAAATTTACGCAATTTATTTCAGAAAATAAAATTTATTGTTTTTATTTATTTACGCACCATACAAAATATACTGTACGTGTCCTAAATTTTGCTGCATATAATAGACTTTTTGTTTTAAACTTGTTTGTATGTGAAACAGCATAATTATGCATTACATTTGCATTAGAAAGAGGACCTGTTAGTCATGATTTTTTTTTAACCTTCTAACACCCTTAAAACTGTACTGTAAAACAATGTGATGTCATAGTCATGCAAGTGTTCAACACACAAGCATAGGGAAAGGCGTTATAAATAAATAAAAATCGTCTTTATTGAGGGCG
Organism: Siphlonurus alternatus; assembly: GCA_949825025.1. Taxonomy (NCBI): domain Eukaryota; kingdom Metazoa; phylum Arthropoda; class Insecta; order Ephemeroptera; family Siphlonuridae; genus Siphlonurus; species Siphlonurus alternatus. The sequence goes on from OX463779.1 coordinate 42,353,096, forward strand.
GAATTTAGGCCATTAGGCCCACTCTTCCATCCAACCCAATGAAAATACAATGAAGAGATTTTTAATTGATATTTAGTCTATACACATATTATATATGCATGATTATGACTTTACAGCATTTTGTAGCACGATTCTTAATAATTTTTACAATATTGTATTTCGAAGTTCTTATTTAAATATAAGCACTAAAATAATAATTGTACGCGAGTTTTTTATTTATATATTATAATTAATTTATCAACGCATTTGTTGAATTTCAGATTATTATTTCTCTGTCCCAAGATGTACACCTCTGGACACCAAGAACTTTACTCCTGTTGTTTTTTTGTAGACGTTATCACATTATACAGTTCAGTGTTTACCACGCAGTCTATGGAGGCATGGTGAACCAAAACTTATTTGATATTGATAGACTGAGTGATCTTCTTACCTCACCTGCAATTTCAAATCTCTAGAAGCAGTGGAGTAAAGTTCGTTGAGGTGTACATGATATAGTTAAATTAAAAAGTAATTTAGTCCACCAAACAATGTGAACCATTTCTCAGTCAACAAATCTCTCGAGAAGCAGTCTCACGCTGCATGGCTGCTTGACTTGATTGCTGCAGTTAATAATTTAATTAATAAAATTGTAGTAGCGTAACATATAGTAACACATTATCTGTATATTTAGGCCGCTATAAGAATTTTTAGTATGTTATAGAATATTGATCGATCGTACTAAAAATATGACCTTGATATTTTTTAACTATAACATAATTATCTTTTTTATGTATTTGTTATGTTTTTGAAATTTCTTATTTTTTAAAGTTATTTATTGCATTATATATGTAGCAATGCTTTATTATGTATGCAGCAGAGACTTTTTCTCAGGTATGCAGCATCGTAAAATGTTGAATAATTTGAATCATAAAATATAGACCTGCATGGAAATTCTGCTTTTGATGCATAATTTTCCCTCGCTTATTTATAATTATGTGATGGCAATGTCAATTTTGCATTGCAAGGATTGCAAAAACATGCAGTTTTCATATAAATCAAAACAGACTTCATAATAATCTTAAAATAATATATTATATATGAGAATATGCTTTAGTGGCATATTATGTGACTATCAAATTTATGTACTGTATTTTTATTATTATTATTTTTTTAAAAAATTTCTTCGTCGCGTGATAAAATTTTAACTATAAATTAAAAAATATTCGGATTAAATAAATTGGTGATAAATAAATAATCTTATTATGCACATTTGCCTTACAGTTAGAGGAGGGGGAGAGAAATTATCCCCGGGAAAAATTCCTCTTCAAGATAAAATGTAAATTAACGTATCAATCTAAATCGTATAAAAAACCTTATACATTGTTTTAATTGCCTTAATTTTAGCACTATATAACAGTCATAACATAATATGTACGGTGTTTAATAACACAATAATATCGTGTTATTAAAAAAACTAATAAGGTGTTTTTAAAAACAACAATATAGTTATTAATTTTTTGTATATAATATATGTCGATATATTATATCGGCATATATATATATATATTAATTGTGGGAGGTGTGGCGCAGTGCGCTTGACCGGATCTCGTCAGATCACCGAAGTCAAGCAACGCCGCGCGTGGTTAGTAGTTGGATGGGTGACCATTTTCAACAAAAACCACGTTTCCCACCCAGGGGTAAAACGTTGCGCTTTTCCACTATGTGGTTCCCCTGGCTTTGGACCATTGCACTTTCGGTTCATTGACAAAAGCTGTAGCGTCCATCCTGGCTGAGGTTTCCACGTTTCCCTCAGCCGCAGGCAAATGCCGGGATGGATTTGCAAGGCCGTGGCCGTCCCCGTTCCAGAAGAGCCCGCGAAACGCTCAAGTTAGGGTTTCGGAAGGTTCGGGGTTTCAAGTAGTATGTATTTAGTAAATAGAAGTACCCAATAGGGTTTAATTAAAAATTAAAAAAAAATATGTCGATAAAAAAAGTGATATTTACCTTGTCTTTTTGTCCAATAATATTTCCAGAAGAAATAACCAGCCGCTGCCAATAAGGCCAACACAAAGAGAGTTCCAAACACAGCCCCCACAATACTTCCACTTGTATAACATGCATCTTGCTGCTGGGCGTGCGCCACTCCTCCTTGAGTGACCAAGAAGCACGTCAGCGCCAAAAGGACCCTAGACCCTCGAGCCATGGTACACTTTGAACAATTCTCAGCTTCGCATTATAAACAATCACTTTACCACTATTTTTTTTTTTTAAATTAACACAATATTTTTACTAGCTTTATTTAGTAAGCACACTACTGATGGGCGTCCTCAGCACTGTATGTTGGCAGCTTTGTGTTTTAAAAAAGGTGGAAGGTGCATAGAGAGAGAGGGAACTATAGTGGAGGGGAAGAAGAGAGAGAGCCTATAGGTATTATCCAAGGTCGGCAGGTAAGTCCACATACTCAACTTCCCCTCCTCCTCTCTTCCCCCCCTCCTTTCCATCTCTCCTTCATTGAAATGCTGGGACGCATTCCATGGGACCAGCAGCAGCCGCTGCGGAGTGCCAGCAGAAGAAGAGAGCCCACCTCTTGTTGCTGTTGTGGCCCCGAGGGGACCTTATACCTTCGCCTGATGATGGACCTTCTCCTTCTCAGCACAGATTAGAGCTAAACATTCTTTCAATATTTGTGGGACCTGTTACATCAAAAATTTTATATTATAAAATATTCTCGTGTTTAAACTGTTTAAAGTAAATTAATGATATTTTAATAATTACAGTATTTTAATTTATGCAATACTTGAATAAAATGATGCATGCAAACTCCTCGCCTCTGAAAAGTTACTTTCTGCAGGCTTGTTATTAATCACCATGTGCATGTTATTCTTACGGGACATGGTGATTAACAAGGCTGCAAAAGGGAAATTTACAGAGGCGAGGAGTGTACATTATATTATATATAGTAATTAAAATTAGCATTGAATTTTAATTATTCCTTAACTATATTATTTAAATAATTTCCATTAAATGGCAAGATAATTAAACAATTAATGAACAATAAACCCCCCGAGAGGCAAGAAATTAAACCACTCCAACCGATTTTTTTTTACGACATTTTTATTCACTGTACAAACACAAAATATACAGTGTATAGTAATATCTGCATGGCTAAACATCAAATTAGCATAATAGTCCAGGATAGACTTGAAATTAGGTCGGCAAAATTAGTTGCTAACTTAAACTTCGCCCATATGTTCTTATGACCTATATGAACCCACAGTAAAAAGTCCCGTCAAGTCCCCCCTGGCCTTCATGGTCAAACCCGGGTTTGTCCCGGATTTCAAAAAACATTTTTTATCTCAACAACTACTTATCGCAGACCAATGCAAAAGGTATCAAAGCAAAGCTTATTAACTACACAACAAGGAAAAAAATACTTCAACATTACTAATTGATTTTATTATGCAAATAATTAGCAATTAGTGAGTTTATATCCACCATTCATGATTTTGAAAGTAAACTACGCCGAAAATATGCAAGATATCAATTTTGAGTTTATTACAAATAATTAGGTTTATTTAATAATGAACTCAGAGCTTTTTATTTTATAGCTCTAGCACTCATAGATCGTGAGATAGTAGGGAGAGAAGTGTGAAAAACAGGGGCGGGCATCATTACTATGGGTATAGCAGGTATACCGCCGCCTCTCTCCATACAAAATACATTGCAGCGGCGCCGCTCGCTCGAGTCTCAGTCATCCCCTGCACTCTCTTTTTCGACAATACTATCTTAAATTTATCAAAATCATAACAATTATATAGATATGGGGTGTGAGATGACATTGCTTTGATATTTTTTGCAATATAATATGTTATATATACAATATATATATATAGTGTAAGTAAGCAAATACTTAGCAATGTAATTTATATAATAGCACACACTCAGAAATGTATTTATGATAGTCGAGTTCTAAGGTTAATAATAATATTTTTATTTACATAGAAGTAATGCAAGAAACAATTTGGGAAATTAACATACTTATTTGAAAATGATCATAATATTGAAATAATCCAAAAGGTGGTATAATGAAAAGATCCATAAATATATAAGAAGTAAAGATACTGACTGCTGTTATAGTTGACTATTATTTTTAACTGCTCTCGTGTCATTACATCTGGCTAATATACCGGGTACTAAAATATTACAACTATAATATATATAATAATATAATTTACAATACTTTTTCCAGTATATATTTGTTCCATGAATATTAAAAGTGATAAAAGGATTATTGTCACTAGTCTTGGGAGATGGTGAATCACTTTGAAAATTATAGTACCTTAAATATATTTCCTTATATTATGACATAAATTTTCAGCAAAAAGAAATGAAGCCAAAATCTGTCTAGTTTTTAAGATATACAGGATACAAGGATACAAATATTAATAGTGAGAATATCATTGGAAATATGGCAGCCATTAGTCAAATCAGCATCTTTTTTAACTAAAAAAAAATTAATATCTCAAAAACTGGACTGAATAATTACTTTTTTTTTACTTCAGAAAGTGAACAGTCATTTTGTGTTCCATGTTCTGATCTAAATTTTATATTTTTTACCATAAAAAAAAATAATTACACTATAGTGACAATAATCCTTAATATCATGCAACTGACTGCTAGGATATTGTCATATTGGTATTTTCTAATCATGTTTGTTAGAAGAACTTGTTAAACTTATTTCTGCACATGCACTTATTGATTTTTCTTTAGTCTTTTATAAGATAATTATAAAAATGTGATTGCTGCATATAATATGACGACTGATTGACACTTAATTATTTCTAGTTGGACTATAGTTTTAATGTTTGGGCAAGAGGCAAGAATATATAAAATTCAATGCTAATTCAAAGAACTAAATACTGCTCTTATATACATGCATCATTCATTGTGTGCATGGATATACCAAATTACCACTTTATAATTTTGTGAACGACACAATTAATACATAGAATAATTATACTTCGATCTCGATGTATTCAATAAAATGTTGTTGACAGTATTTCGGGTATTTCCTTCAAAAAGCAAGTGTTATATGTAATACCAGCAAGTTTATTGTACCATGCATTCACATAATGAATTAATATAGCCTGGAACAAATACATAATTACTGAATTATCATAAAAGAGTTAGTATAAGAGAAGACGCGATTCGATCACTGCAAAGGATATATCATGAATAAGTAAAATAGTTAAAGTTTATGTTTATTGCGTTAAATAATATATGTATATAAATAAATATAAACAAAAAAACTACAAAGAAACTACTATCATGGTATTAAGTAAAATAGGAAATCTATCCTGAATACAAAATTAGATAAAAGAGTGATACAAGCTGCCTACTTGATCATAATGATCAATATGGCATATACAATTTTACTTACCCCCCTCCCCCAATCCCATATCTATATAATTGTTATGATTTTGATAAATTTAAGATAGTATTGTCGAAAAAGAGAGTGCAGGGGATGAGTGAGACTCGAGCGAGCGGCGCCGCTGCAATGTATTTTGTATGGAGAGAGGCGGCGGTATACCTGCTATACCCATAGTAATGATGCCCGCCCGCCCCTGTTTTTCGCACTTCTCTCCCTACTATCTCACGATCTATGAGTGCTAGAGCTATAAAATAAAAAGCTCTGAGTTCGTTATTAAATAAACCTAATTATTTGTAATAAACTCAAAATTGATATCTTGCATATTTTCGGCGTAGTTTACTTTCAAAATCATGAATGGTGGATATAAACTCACTAATTGCTAATTATTTGCATAATAAAATCAATTAGTAATGTTGAGGTATTTTTTCCTTGTTGTGTAGTTAATAAGCTTTGCTTTGATACCTTTTGCATTGGTCTGCGATAAGTAGTTGTTGAGATAAAAAATGTTTTTTGAAATCCGGGACAAACCCGGGTTTGACCATGAAGGCCAGGGGGGACTTGACGGGACTTTTTACTGTGGGTTTATATAGGTCATAAGAACATATGGGCGAAGTTTAAGTTAGCAACTAATTTTGCCGACCCTCCCCATATACTTTTTCAAGTCTATCCTGGACTATAAAATAATCATTGCGTACGTACTTCATCGTACCTTTAGTCCGATTAAATGTTCAGATAACGCGAGCTCTAACAAGTAGCTAAATCTGCACGGCTTGCAAAATAATAATTTGCAATAGTATGCAACTGTTTCAGCACGCTTGTCATGCGTGTAGAGAATTACATAAACTCCAGGCGCATCTTTATAGGCGCCAAATTGTTCAAATTTCTTTTGAACAATTCAATTTGTCTGATCATTACATACAATTTTTCCTTATAAGAAAGCTTCAACTCCATTTATTTTGTTCGTATGGAGATGAAATTTTCTTGTAAGGAAAAATTGTATGCAAAATTGTATCGTGTAAAGCCGGTATTACACGATACAATTTTTCTGATTATTGTATACAATTTTTCCTTACAAGAAAACTTAATCTCCATTTGTTTGTATGGGAAGGAAATTTTCTTACAAGAAAAAATTGTATATACAATAATCAGAAAAATTGTATCGTGTAATATAGGCTTAATAATACCGGCTTGATATAAGAAAATCACATAGACCATCGTCAGACATCCGTGTCTTATCAACAGTTGGTAGACGAAAGTTTATCAGGAGGAAGGCGCTACGATGTGCGACAGTGGCGCCACCGTCCCTAAACCACTGAACCTTTTGGTCTTACAATTAAACATATAAAACATATGAAATTGATGACGTTCCCCGATATGTGTACGAGTTTTTCAAACTCTTGGGGTCTATATAGTATATTTTTATGTATTATACATGTAATGTCTGTTTTATGAATAAATACACATATAAAAAAAAAGACATGCGACCGTCCAAAGATCTCTATCAGAATGGTAAATATATACAGTGGGAGGTGTGTAACGTGGTACAGAACGTTTGATCGAGTCTCGTCAGATCTCTGAAGTCAAGCAAGTAACGCAGAGCGTGATTGGATGGGTGACCATTTTCTACAAAATGCGCTTTTCCATTTTATGTGTGTGGTTCCCCTCTTGCTTTGGACCGTTGAACTTCCAGTTCATCGACAAAAGCTATAGCGTCCATCCTGGCTAAAGTTTTCACGTTTCCCTCAGTCACAGGCAAATGATGGGATGGATTGCCAGGCAGTATATAGCTGCTTCCGTTCTCGATGAGCTGAGCCCGTAAAAGACTCAAGTTAGGGTTTTTGAAAGTTCAGGATTTCAAATTTACAATTGTTGAGTAATTATAAATAAGTAGAAATAAATGTTTTGTTATAGTACGTGTATTTTAAAAGTAACAAATTAAATATCGATGCAATTTTCAGTTAAATAAAGCTTTTTTTTTGTAAAATGTACTGACTGTCAGTTTAGTCGAAGTATAATTGTGAATTATTATATAAAGTGTTGGTGTCGTTGAAAAAAAAATATGTATATTATATATTTATTATTTTTTTTATTTTATACAATTTATACGGACAAACTGCGTATCGCGTAACTGCATATATCGGGTTAATATCAAGAGTAATTTTGAAATGCCAATTAATTAATAAATATTAGGGATCCTAGCTGTCCACAAAGCCATTTAGCCCCCTATCTTATCCAAAATTTGTATCACAGACTAAATCTACAGTATTAAACCTATATATGGTACACCAAATCGTCAAGGTATCGTTAGGCATTTGGTAATAAAAAATATGGGCTAAATTATAGGTGCTATAACGTCTGTCGTAGTATCGATAGCATGATATACTACTTTTGTCTTTTAACCTCTGGAATAAAAATTTGTGTGGGGGCTAATGTGTGCTTTGTGGAGATTATCCCCAATATTTTTTAAACGAAATTACTTATGCGGAATTGAGTGAAATAAAATACTTTTGCCTCCAAGGATGACTGCCGCATGCACATTCAATGCTGCAGCTCCTTGCAATTAAGATCGACACACGGAGTTGAAGATTTAAAATTGTCGGAAGATTATGAAAGGCGCGTCACACCAATATATAAAATAAAAGTAACCGCGCGGGCACTTGACGCAGATTCGCCTCAAGTAATCGATTCGTAATCGGATGGTCGTGAGGGTTGCTAAAGAACACCCACTCGTGCATCCGGGAGGTGATTGGTGGCATCCTCCATCAATTACCGACCATCCTGACTGAGGTTTCAATGGTTTTCTCAGTCACAACCAGGCGAATGCTGGGATGGATTGCTTAGGCCATGGCCGCCCTGGTTTGGAAGGGAACCACAAAAGTAGGGTCTACAAAGAGCCGGGAAGTTAAATTCAGTCACTTAATTGTGGCCAGTACCCTATCCTAGGGTTCAGTTGAAGCAATAAAATAAAATAAAAGTTCAAATGCACGATGCCTGCCAGATCATGCCAGATGCAGAATAGACTGCGTGTGGCATCAATATATATATATATATATATATATTGATGCCACATATATATATATATATATATAGCACCCAAAGCCGAATTCGGGCAAAAGCCGAAAAAAATGCTCACATCTAGTTCTGCGCATCACGAAATGAGCCAAAGCCGAAGTGAGTTTTTTTTTCGGCTTTGGCGCATTTCATTTTGAACAAAACTAGATCTGCTCAAATCGAAATGCGCCAAAGCCAATATGAGATTCTACTTCGGCTTTGGCGCATTTCATTTTGAGCAAAACTAGTTCTGCGCATCGCGGTTTGAGCAAAAGTCGAAATGATATTTTATTTCGGGTTTGGAGCAAAATTTTGAGCACATCTAGTTTTGCGCAAAATAAAGATGATTTTAATGACGAGATGATGTTTTTAATTTTAGTGAAATTAATTTTAATTTTTTAAAAATAAAAATAAAAAACTAAACTTATAATAAATATTAATATTGTGACCTAATATCTTTCAAGCGCTGTTTAAAAATAAATTAATTAGGGAAAAAATAATAACTTTAAAATGTAATCATATACAGTATACGTACATACATACCTTATAAAAATATTGTAGAATCTGTTGTTTTTATAAAACACTCCCCATTTCTGTCACTTAATTACTATTTGATGATGTTTTTGTTAAATTAATAAATTTTTTGTTTTAAGAACTGCAGCTCAAATAAAATAGACATATACGCCACACGTTTTAAAGTATTCTTTAGATTCACTCGCTCTCACCATTAGAAATACAATATTGTCACGAACGCACGCACTTGTAAATTTCATAGTTCTATTTCTTCGAACATTGTAGCAGCCACAATACATAAACATATACGGCAATCAAATGGGGTAATTTGATTGCAGAGGTAAAGGCTACTTTCTTATCTCGTTGTACCGATGTATTGCATGATAGCCTAATTCTAAGAAATTGCAGCTATAAGTATATGATTATACAGACTAAACTTGTTGGCCAACAATTTTTGTGTGTGAGCTAGTGAAATCTAAAGAATATACTTTAAAACGTGTGCAATGGCGTATATGTCTATTTTATTTGAGCTGCAGTTCTTAAAACAAAAAATTTATTAATTTAACAAAAACATCATCAAATATTAATTAAGTGACAGAAATGGGGAGTGTTTTATAAAAACAACATATTCTACAATATTATATAAGGTATGTACGTATACTGTATATGATTACATTTTAAAGTTATTATTTTTTCCCTAATTAATTTATTTTTAAACAGCGCTTGAAAGATATTAGGTCACAATATTAATATTTATTATAAGTTTAGTTTTTTATTTTTCTTTTTAAAAAATTAAAATTAAAAACATCATCTCGTCATTAAAATCATCTTTATTTTGCGCAAAACTAGATGTGCTCAAAATTTTGCTCCAAACCCGAAATAAAATATCATTTCGACTTTTGCTCAAACCGCGATGCGCAGAACTAGTTTTGCTCAAAATGAAATGCGCCAAAGCCGAAGTAGAATCTCATATCGGCTTTGGCGCATTTCGATTTGAGCAGATCTAGTTTTGTTCAAAATGAAATGCGCCAAAGCCGAAAAAAAAACTCACTTTGGCTTTGGCTCATTTCGTGATGCGCAGAACTAGATGTGAGCATTTTTTTCGGCTTTTGCCCGAATTCGGCTTTGGGTGCTAACATATATATATATAAACAGTGTTTATATTACATTATTTTATTTATTTTATACAGGCACGCGTGAATCAATAACATGATATATCATAAATATCAATAAATATCATAATATATACATTAAATACAATATGATGTTTTTTTAATTATATTATTATATAGCAATAAAAATATTGAACGGTAAATTTATATATTGTAATATTCAAATGAAGATTTCTTTTAACTATAAAATGTTGCAAATCTTTTTATGGTTTATAATACACGGTACACCTGACTTTACGTTATACGTTTACTAAAGGCAGTAAAATATTCGAGGACCTGCAATTAATAAAAATGACGTCATACTGAATTTAAAAAAAGTTGTAACCAAAACTGCGCAACTTCTGACATCTAGTGAGCAGCTTGACATCTATTTAGCTTTAGAATCATTTAGAACTAAAAAAAAACTACTAAAGATGGCAGTGCCGTATGCTTCACATTTCTGGTAGTTTTCTGTTTAAGCTCTAGATGGCAGGCTACACACCTCAGGTGCAAAATCACGCAACTTCGTTCAAACAGTGAATTGTACACGACATCATCATGGACTTAATGGAAGTTGTCTGTGGCGAGAGGTAGTGTGGTGGCAAAATTCTTTCAGAAATTCTCAGTAACCACAAAAGATTTTTTCTTGAAATTATTTCATATTTTAAATACCAATGTTTAGACTTATTAGTCGAATCCATACCATGATGATTACCATGCAGGCGCGGATCCAGGAAGCCAGGAAGGGGGGCAGGGGGGGCTGGGAAATTTAACGAAATTTTGGATTTAACATGGGCAATATAGGCATTTACCCCATTCCATTTTTTTTTAACATTGGCCTTATGGAGGCAGCCCCTCCCGAAATTTTTTTCTGGATCCGCGCCTGATGATTACTGATTATAACATGTCTGATTATATATACAGTATACGCCGCACAGGCTCGGACTGGCCATAAGGCTGGGCCAGGGATCCCTGACCAGCCTCTCCAGTTTTTAACACAGAGGGTATAAAAAAAGTGGTCTCAGGTGCCCTTCCAGAGGTGGCCCCTGCTGCCTGTAATGCCTATATATATGAACCTGACTGGCCCCAATATAGCTTTCCCAATTCGAGCCTGTACACGCACATATAAATAGTTGTAGTTCCCCTATGGTTCTTCCCCCTAGCAGGCGCGGATCCAGAAAAAAAATTCGGGGGGTGCCCTCTTCATATAAGGCCAATGTTGAAAAAAAAATTTTGGAGTGGGAGAAATACCTATATTGCCCATGTTAAATCTGAAATTTCGCCCCCCCCCCTTCCCGGCCCCCCCTCCCCCTCTGAATCTGCGCCTGCCGCCTAGCTCTCCAAGGTTATAAACTTATAAAGTTAATAACATCGCCTTTCCCAGAGATGATCACGAGAGCGCTAATTAAACTATATATTATGGTTTAAATTTAAATAATATAGCAGACATGCACGATGCATATGTGAACATGTTGAGGAAAATTTAATATATAGTAGATATATAGTAGACCCCCCCCCCCTCCGCCCTGAAGACTGAAAAATTCATGACCGACTTATAATTAATAAATGCTAATATATTGATTGACAAAAAGATAAACTAAAAATTAGAAACAGGGAGGGAAGGGGGGTCCTAAAAACATCCATCATAGGATTTATGCCCCCCCCCTCCCATCCTTCCTGTAAGGAAACATCCTTGATTCGAAATCTTCAATTTGAAATAATAATAAATTATTATTATAAAATAATAAAAATGTCAAAAATAAATATAATTAATATATACAATATTATATAACACTTCATCATATTATAAAACTTAAAAAAATCTCGATCGCATCTCGTTCGAGATGTGTTACGTAATATAAAATCCTCTAATTTATTCACACCTCACGTATTTATGTTACTTCAGGTAATACAAAAAAAAAAAAAAAGGAAACTTATATTAGGAGCATTACGTAAGGACATTCAAGTAGTTCTAAAAAGAAAAAGAAAATATTGAAGACTTTATTATATATTTAAAAATAACTAATTTACTAAATTTACTGTTAATATTTAATTTTCTTTACTGCAACAACACATCGCGTTACATATTTAAAAATTGTTACTTTCGTTCACCCTGCGTTTAATTTTCATAACAATAACCTTCGTGCCAGCCGCCCTTGTTAACAAATCTACAGTGAAATTAATTTTATATTCTCACCGGAAGTAGCCGGAAGTTAGTGCTGTCTAACCTTTCTGTTCAATTTTGAATTGTGAAATTTTGCACACAATTTATTAAAAACCTGTCTGTAAAATTTAGAACTTAAAATACGAACAGGAAGGACAAAAACCTCTCACTTCCGGCTACTTCCCCCATGGGAATTTTAAATTAATATGACTGTTATGCTTCTAATATTGGCAATGTGCGACTGCTGCCCTCAAGGGTTACTTGACACTAAGAAACAGATTCTGCATGTATTAAAACTGGGTCAATATCGACACGATGGAAAAAAAAAAAATTGTATGTTAAACTTTCCGATACGGCACTTGGAAAGTGAATTCGTGATCCGTAGAAACAATTCATTTGTGACTAACTTTTTTGTTGTCTTTATAGACGTAATTCTTGTGAACTATGTTTAAATATAATTATATTGAACAATACTTTCGCTTAAATAAATTATACCGTACAATTTTTTATGAATAATATAATGTGGTAATTATAACTGCATTGCTTATAAACTTATAACACTGCCCTCTGTTAAAACTTATATAATGCATCATGGACGAACAACCTGTTTTTTTTTTGCTTTTGTTTTTTTCAAAAATATAAAACAAAATGCAAAGAATTAATATCTCTATAGCGATTAATTCTTTGCAAAATGTATTACATATTTTTTTAATGCTGACATTTGAATATATAATATATGGAGGACCTTGAATTTTTCATCATTCCCCCCCCTTTTTCATTTTTATTTATTTATTTATTTATTTATTTATTTATTTATTTATTTATTTATTTATTTATTTATTTATTTATTTATTTATTTATTTATTTTATTTTTTTTATTTTTTTATTTTTTTAGATTTTTAAATCGAGTTGAAAGACGTTGTGACGTCATAGTAATGTAATGCATTTCCACACTCCATATTCTTACTTATTTGTATGACTATGACGTAATCACAGCGCGGTTTGCAGCATAATAATTATTAAGGGAGTTAATTGGGAAACAAAAATTGACAACACATAACTCGAGGTCCACTTTCAAATATAACATACAATATTATAAAAAAGTTTTGCGCAGGTTGTCCGCATTTAACAACAAAAATAATTTGTTAATACTTATATAAATTTTATATTTTACTTTTTTAAAATATAAACAATAATTTTTACATTGAGAAATTTTTATATCAGGCCTGTTCGTAAACCCTGCTCGGTGTACTCTGAGCAAGTTTACGAACAAAAATCGTGACGTCATCTGCACTGCACTCCCTACTCCACCATCTGCGCTGGTGTGAGAAAACGGTGTAAAAGTGTACACCGAGCAGGGTTTACGAACAGGCCTATTAAGAAATTTTATGAAAAGGATTTAAATTTTATCTTAAAGCAAACAATTTTCTATAATATTTATGTTGCCAAGATTTTAGTTACATAATAATTTTTGTACGTGTGTATTTTAACTAAGAATTTGTATGAACTATTGTATTCTATATAATCGGATTACCTAACCTGTAGTCTGTTTTCTGAATAAATATAGTAAATAAATAAAATAATGTTATTCGTTAAAAAAAAAGAAGAATTTACTTTTATATATTTATAAACTGGTATTAAAATCAGCATCCACTTTGAATTGTATAATTAGAAAGAAAAATAAAAAAAAAAAAAATGACATAAAACCGGATTTTACTTTTAAGACTCGCCATGTTTTAATGTCGAATAAAAAATAACGAGAAAAACACACACAGACAGAACCAGTTTTTATAACTCCTGAATTCTTTACTTAAAATATTTTAAAAATACTTATCTTATAACTTATAATATATAATATAAACAAGATCCTTCCTTACCTTCCTATACTAGATAATACTAATTCATAAAAACTTGGCAAGACATTAATTCTAATACAATTAACAGAAAGCAAAGGTTTGCAAATATATATAATTTTTAAAACAATTTCCAAGGTATCACTACGTTCACATGACGGGGTTTAACACGTATCCGTTGACGACGCCTCATAAGAATAACATTATCCGTCGTCAACGAATGCGTGTTAAACATCGTCATGTAAACGTATATTGTGAGATTAAATTTAAACAATTAATAATTCATTATACATACTTAAAGGATATATAATTTTTTAGATACTTTCCCGTCAGTGGCTGATCCACTGAGGGAGATGGAGGCGAGCGCCCCCTCCCCACCTCCCCCAAAGACCCAAAATACACTAAAGGTATTACTACCCCCTCCCACCCCAAATTTAAATTAACATTGCAGTAATAGGTCACTGCTCTCCGCAGAGCCACGCACTGGACCATCCCATATACCCTTGGGTGCCTGACAACCTTTAAAGGAGTAGAGGAGTAAGGTGACCGGATTTAAATTATAAATTTGACGGTCATCAGGGCATGGTTTTGCGTTTTTCTATTTTTTAAATATCATAAATATTTAATTTTTTTAGTCATTTAGTTTAATTTTAATTGCATGGCAGTATATTGACAAGTTGAATCATAAAAAGTATGATAAAGTGTTTATTTTATTTAATTATGTTCACTCTATTATAGTATTATTATGAAGGACGATCAATACATTTGCGTTCACACCATCTTGTAGCTATATACAAAATTTGAAGAGTTTGAGGTGACACTATTCAATCGGATGACCAGAAACAGGTTTTGTTATGTAACGCTGATTATATAAGCGTTTGGTTGACAGGGAGCGGTAACTTCTGGTGGTTGCTCAACTTGGCTCGTCCTCGATCTCCCTCCGTGTGAAAAAAGATGCTTAGAGTTACGTAAATCTTCAGTTATATTTTTTACACTCCAAGGTGGATTAAGTATGCTAATTTTAGTCAAAAAACATAATATAATTAATATATATATTATATATCATCATCATCACTATTATCAGGGAGTTTCTTCAAATAATTTTATTACAAATAAAATTATTTTAAATTAATTAAGTACTTTGCCTTAGTTGTGTACATATTCATAAAAAATACATTAATTTAATGCTAATATTTGTTGCAAGCAGTCGTGAATCCCCAAAGTCGCCCCCCCCCCCCCCCCCCACACACACAAAGGTCCCTAAATACGTTGAAGGTCTTTTTAGTATTCATGTTATTAAAAATAAAATTATTTTGATAATGAAAGTCTGAAGAAGTCTCCTGGAGGCGTTTGATCCTTAATAAGAGGATGGGGGCGTGGTCGCACGTTAAATATTTTATTTTTAAATAGTCCCTACTCGAAAAAATCTGATAAAATCAGAGTAGCATTTACCATTTAGTCATCAAATCAATGTATTAAGTTTTTTTCATAAAATTCAAAAATGCATTGGTGTCCATTGTTGAACCATCAGATTTTACTTCCAGTGTATTTTGATTTTGTCGACGTTTCTAACTGATATAGTTATAAATTATAAAATAAAGTATTTCCTTAATGTTTGCGTGTTAATTATAATAGACTTAAAATGTTTTTTATTGCAGAAATGGATAGAGGGTGCAAAGTTATGCTACTTTTTTTGTTTGTTTTTTTCTTCAGATTTTCTGAGTTCAGGAAGTATGCTTTTTTAATGTTTTGATATGATGTCAGGTTTGTATTTCAGGTTTCGGCTATCCTTTTATTAGCAAGAGGCGGCACTTGCCGCCTGAAAATCGTACTTTCAATGTTTTTTTAAAAATACTTCGCTAACGCAAAAAATATATATATATATATATATATATATATATATATATATATATATATAAATAAATAAAAAAAAATCAAAGTGGAATAAGTTTGCTCCCTCTATTCATTTCTGCAATAAAAATTTTTGAGGTCAGTACACCATTTCACAGGCGCGGATCAAGAAAAAATAAATGGGGAAGGAGGGGAGGGACTGAAACAAAATGGGAAGGTCTAGCTGGTTCCATAACACACCTGAAAATTACAATTTAAAGTGTTAAAATTTCCTGAATATAAGATGTCAATTTAAGCATCAAGAATATACACTGACATCCAGCCAAATTTTATTTTAAGAGTGACTCAGTTTGTCCGCAAAGAGAAAATAATTCAGACGACTTGGAGAGATGAAAGTCAGTAAGAATGTTGTTGTAGAACAGTTAGGATCGACACACAAGTTGTCGCATGTAATAGTCTGGAGAACGAGTTAGCAGCAAACAAGAATTACAATCGTATAAGAGCAGCAAAAGGAGCAATGCCCCCTGTTGAGATTTTAGCCAGTCTAAAATTAAAAACGCTGAGATGATAATTTTAATTCTTGCAATACATACGCATGTTAGAGTGTTACTGTCGGTAATAATTTTATATTCTTCATACATTAAAGGGGTACCAAAGTGAATACTTTTTTTACATGTTCGGGCAGCTACGAATTAT
This sequence comes from Siphlonurus alternatus, assembly GCA_949825025.1. Classification (NCBI taxonomy): domain Eukaryota; kingdom Metazoa; phylum Arthropoda; class Insecta; order Ephemeroptera; family Siphlonuridae; genus Siphlonurus; species Siphlonurus alternatus. Next base: position 42,369,785 of record OX463779.1, read on the forward strand.
TCTAATATCCCTGTGGCTCCATATTTACGTATGATGCCTGGTTATTTTACAATTAATTATTTAGTTTGAAAAGTGAGTTTGAAAACCGTTGGTTGATTCAAGCATGCCCGCGGCCGCAGTGGCCGATGATACGACAAGAAGGGGGCGGGAGGAGGCGGGGAGGAGGTTAAAATTCCCCCGATTCGCGGGAGATTCTCGTCGTATCCAAGGTGGGTAAAGGTAGAAGGTGGAATTACTACAAGTTTTTGTAGACTGCATACTTCGGAAAACTTCGAGCCGGGCGCAGGATCGTTTAGCTCCGCCAGTGTCACTGGGCGCTGCAAGTGCTATAGTCAAATTTACTTTTGAATCCCTCCGGAAGTAAAAGGTTTCTGATCTTCCTATTGTTAGTTCAGTGCACAATTTCCCACACAGATTAATACTTTTAATTCAAACCAAACCGTTAAAGTTTCAAAACTGAAATCACTGACAAAAGAGCAGCAAATTTCCTATTTCTGGCTACTTCCGGAAGGAATGAAAAATTAATTTGACTCTAGTGATTCCCACCACGAAGCGCCACGAAGAGGCATCCCCTCCCACGTGTGCGCGCGCACTTCCAGTAACCACTCGCTTCGCATGACTCCCTCCCCTCACACCCTTAAACTCCTACCCCTGGCAGATGTTCCCCTCTCGCGCCCAACGACATCACGCTACTATAAATTCAAGTTCCTCTACCTGCCAAGTAATTCCACCTTCTACCTTTACCCACCTTGGTCGTATCAGCGGCTGTTGCTGGAGCGCATCGGCTTGAATCAACCAAAACGGTTATCAAACTCACTTTTCAAACTAAATAATTAATTGTAAAATAACTAGGCATTGTACGAAAATATTGAGCCACAGGGATATCAGAATAATTGTGTTCACCTTCCAGTCTTGTAATATTTATTTATTGGCGTCATAAAGTTAGTGCGCCCCCTAGTAGTAACTGCTGCAACTACGTGCGTCTGGCGAGGATTGCTGTATATGATTAACATTGTAAAATCATGTAAATGCTCTATCAGTAGCCACAGCATAATTTTATAGAAATGACAACACCATAATTATAGTTGTCAAACACTTTCGGACAAATATAAAAAAATATTTCAACTTCGTAAGTGATTTCTTTACTATGTATTTGATAATTTTTGTGATTCTCCCCATGCTATATAGGTATTGCCGTATCCTCGATGCAAAGAGCAAAATTTGCAGACGTCAGCGCCATCTCTTGGTCCTTCATGTCCTCTATACTCTTAGGTTGAAGAGCAAACATAAAATAAAAAGGTAGAGGGGGATATTAATTAAAAATATCGGAGTGTAATATAAATTATATTGAATAGAATAGAATAGAATAGAATAGAATAGAATAGAATAGAATAGAATAGAATAGAATAATTTATTCGACCACAGGTGGTACATACCTATTGACCTATTGAGAAGACGGGGAGAGGAGATCCCCGCAGGAAATTCGCGACTTTATGAAAGAGATTTAAAGATTGTGGAACGTACTATGTTTTATTACTGGTGTTTTATATATAATGATCAGGTTTAGCATGTACATCATTTAATGATGTGTACAGTCAAATTTACATGATATTCCCTCCGGAAGTGTCAAGTTTCTGGTCTTCCTATTCATATTTTAATGTTACAATTTCACACACAGATCAGTACTTGAATACTTCAAAATACTCTATAAAGTTTCAACACTGAATTACAAATAGAAAAGCTTCAAAATTCACACTTCCGGCTACTTCCGGAAGGAATTTCAAATTAATTTGACTGTAGTACATGCTGAACCGTATATATATTACATTCTATTTGTCAAAATAATATAGTATTATTTATTACATGATGTAGGTGAATGTGATTGAGAGGGATAGCCTCTGATTGTATATTTATATTTACGAACATAAATTATTATTAAATAACTCCAAGTAATCTGATTCGTACTTGACCAACACGTGCGTGCTTATTTAAGGTAGAGATAACGTCGAACAGCTGTTCGACGTAATCCCCTTTGATTAACATGTAAACCTTAGCAAATTGACAAAAATTCTGAAATTTTTTTGAGAGGCAGATATTAGTGCCTAAAAGCCATAGCAAAAGTTTCAAAAACATTTAACGAGCCGATTTTTTTAAATTAATTTTTTAGTTTCGCTCTCCATGGTAAAGCCCTATGCTGAAAATTAAAAAAATTAATTAAAAAAAATGGCTCGTTAAATCGTTTTGAAATTTTTTCTATGGCTTTTAGGCACTAATATCTGCCTCTCAAAAAAATTTCAGAATTTTTGTCAATTTGCTAAGGTTTACATGTTAATCAAAGGGCATTACGTCGATCAGCTGTTCGGCGTTATCTCTACCTTAAAGGAGGGAAGAATCAAGATGGCGCGCCTAGTGTGAGCAACGTTGACGTGATTCTCCGCTCAAATTGTCTGTCCTATCCTGGTAACTATCCCTATCCTATTCTATAAATATATTAACCGTCTTGATTTCTATACCCCTATCCCCAGTCAATTTGATTCATAATATATTATCATTCTCGCCTCACCGCACCCCCACAATCACTACTTTTCCCTGCTCACGGTCGCCACAGGACGACACGTGATTGCTTTAAACCTCCTGTGACATCTTTTTTCATGTTGGCGCCTGCATCATCAACCTACATTCTTGCACCCCACGCCACATAGTCCTACTTGACCCTAAATCACCACCACATACCGTGCATATGCTGGCATTCCCATCATCACCTTCCCATCTTGCATACCACATCCCATAATCAAAATTTCTACCCATTGTTCATCCATAATCCTTTACAAGCCCCTCCTAACTTTAATTAGTTAATTACAAGAACAATAAAACTAGTATTGGGTGCATGCCTGTTCGGGCTATTCTCAGAAACGGATCAAGAAGAAGAAGCATGATACAACTATAATAGATAGGTCCATCAGCCCTACGAATTTGGACTGATCTGCGCATTTTGGCCAAAAACACCCAAGGTGACGTCACGTAGTGAGCTCAAAACAGCTGTTTTGCTGCACGAGGGGCCCCTACCGGAGCAGAATTTTTTTTCAACATTAGCGAGAACGTTGCTTTTTATCTCATCTCAAATTTGATATTTATTTGCAATACTACAAGCCAAACCGGTTGCAGTAACGTATTAAAAGAATTTTTAAACACTGCAATTCGCAAGCAATCTGGGGTAGAAGTTCGTATCTTTGTTCATAAAGCATACAAAGTTGCTATTGGCTGTGCGCAGATTAGTCACCTAGCGTTTGCGCAGCTTCATTTGGATTCAAGCTTTTTTATCATGCACACTTCGCAGAGCCATGCGCAGTAGACTACTAACATTTAAAACTCGTTTCTGCGCAGCTTTTCTAAGCCGTGGCTATTAATTTACGGAAAACTCTATAATAGAGCAGAAAAAATTAAACGTATGCACCGTGCGCATGGGACGGCCCTGAAGAAGAAGAAGCTTATTTAAATTCAAATTCAAATTCAAATTTTTATTTCGATCATAGGCTGTACAGCATGGATCACGTCAATTATTACATTAAATAAGTAACATACTTAATTCTAATTAAAATTAGCCTAAATTTAATAAATTTAAACACATATACCCAAACAATATGTAAAATATTTATGATCTATAAAATTAATACAATAATTAAAATTGTGTCCTTTTAAACATCACATTAGCACCATAATATATTTAACACACAACTTTTAAATTCAATTAAAAGTCTATACATCTTGACAAAATAATTAGTTATTTTAACAATTTACTAGTAGTAAATTAGTTATTTTAACAATTTACTAGTAGTAAATTAGTTATTTAAAAAGCACTTTTGCATAAATTGTCATATATTCACATAATTTATTTCTTCTTTTCACAGTACAATAAGTTTCTTGATGCACTTACTCTTCTTGTATGTTATTAATTTTTGTTTTTTTACGATTGTATATCTGTAATTATAATTACTGTATATAAAAAGTCTAACTAATCTTTGAATTCGTTGCAAATTAATCAAATAATTGCTTCTCAAGCGAGTGCGTGATTTTTAAATAACATCCTTGACATTCAACGCAAATTGAAGTAATCCTTGGTAAAAAGCTTTGAGATTTCATGCAAGGCAAGCGTGAACTTTGTATTGCATGGTCATACTATAATATACAGTAGACGCCGACGAAGCAATTCTGTGTCTGCTTCGTCTTTCGCTTTGAACATGATTCATTATAATAAAGTCATTATTTTTATACAGCTGAAAAGAAAAATATGAATTGATGAAAATATCAAATTTATAAACCTTCGATTTATTTCTTGTATTGTATGGAGAAATGTCGGAAACTTGATCGTATGACTCAGCATGTAGTCTTTTATACATTGCACATTTGTAAATATAAATACATGGTAAAGTTAACATGTTCAGTTCCCTAAAATATGTTCTACATGAATCATATTTTTTAAACCCTTTTATTGTTTTAAGAGCCCTTTTTTGAAGAATAAACAGTCTATTTAACATAACATTATATCACTTCCCCACATTATTATACAGTAGCTTAAATGAGAATATATATTTGCATAATATACAGACAGTAATGTAGGATCTGACACAATTCTTTTTAATGAATACAACAAGAAATTGACTCTATTTATTTTTTTTGAAATTTCTTTTAAATGTACATCCCAATTTAGTGTATTATTAATATTCAACCCAAGAAATTTGGTATCACTTGCTTCTTGGATAATATCCCCATCTAGTTTAACTGTAATATTTATTGTTTCTTTACTTGTTGGTAATTGAAATCTGAGGAATGCTGTTTTATCTACATTTAACAATAGTCTGTTGCATTTACACCAATTTACAAGTTGTTGTACAGTATTATTTGCTCTCAGTTCTAAATCTTTTACTGTTTTTGCTGAGATCTTTGCATTTGTATCATCAGCAAATTGTGATATCTCATCAGCATCAATGAGGTGTGATGCCAAATCATTTGTGGTAAAGTTGTATATACGGGGGCCCAATTTGGAACCCTGAGGGACCCCAAGGGTTACAGGTAGAAGGTCGGATTTGTATTCATGATTGACATTTCCATTTAGTTCTGATTTTATTTCAACATATTGATATCTATCACTAAGATAGGATTTAAACAAATTTAAACTAGTCTCATCAGAACCCATTGCATTAAGTTTGGTAATAAAAATATCGTGAGGGAGGCAATCAAACGCTTTTGAAAAGTCAAAAAAGAGTCCAACTGAGTATTTATTATTTTCTAAATCATCATAAATTGGATTAATAAATTCAAATATAGCAGTTTCAGTTGATTTTTTAATCTGAAAGCCATGTTGTGTGGGGGATATAATTTTATTATTTTGTTCGTAAATAGCAAATTGCATATCCATTACAGCTTCAAAAATTTTGGCAAATACAGATGACAGACTAACAGGTCTATAATTTTGTATATTATTTTTACATCCTTTTTTATGAAGGGGGTATACTTTTGAAATTTTTAAACATGATGGAAATATACCTTCTAGAATTGATTGATTAATTACAAAAGAGAGAGGAACAGCAATAAGTTCAGCACAAATTTTTATAACAGTGTAAGGTACATCATCTGGACCAGCTGCATTTTTATTTGGGAGGCTTTTCACAATTTTTAGTACATCAAAATAGTTTATGGTTTCAATTTTAAAAGGTGGAATATTTTTAGAATTCGTGGGAGGAGGAGGGGTAGGCAAGTTAACTTGAGATGGACTATGTTCCCCGTATTTTGATGTAACTAAATTTTTTGGAGTATTTACAAATAAACTATTACATTCATTAGAAATTAAATTAGGGTTAGTGATTATAGTATTATTTATGTTTAGTTCAGTAATTGAATTTTTATTTTTTTGATTATAATTTGTTTCAGATTTCACAACATCCCAAGCAGTTTTTACTTTATTGTCAGAATCCTTAATTTTTTTATCATTTAAATTTTTTATTGCATTCATAACCTTAATGTTGTGTAAATTATATAGTTTTTTATATTCAGGCATAATTGAGGAATCATGATATTTAGCTTCAATAAACATTTTTTTTTAAATTCTGACTTTCTAATACAAGTTCTGGATGGTGTTTAATCCATGCAGGGGTTGCTTTTTTAAAGGCAAAGGTATTTAATTAAACTTCTCATGCAATTAGTTGTTAAAAAAAGTTTGTTAAAAACGCATCTTATAAATAATTACCCAGCAAACCAAAACCTGCTGGCCTACAGCTGGCCACAGACCGGCTTGCCACTGCTGGCATGCGCTGGCAAGCCATGCTGGTTCTGCGCTTTTCTTGTATACCGGCCAGATGCTGGACCCAGCGCTGGCATGCCATCACAAAATTTAATTTAATTTGCAATTAAATTAAAATCATTCAGTATTACCTGAAAATTATTTTTATGCTTAATTAATATAAGCAAAATAAGAAAAAATTATCAAATTGAATAAAAAAATTGTCACCACCAGGAATCGAACTCAGGACCATTGGCACCGTAAGCAGGTGTCATATCCCCTACACTTCGGTGATTGTTAGTAAATATTTGATGTTAGTGCTTACTTACTATTCAAAATATTTGAACTTAAACGGATATGAAGATTTCAACACAAACTGTAAGAAAAGTAGCATCAAAGTATAATTTTTTTAAAATTTTTAATATTTTCTTATGAATTTAAGTTGAGGGATGTTAGAAATACATGTTTCAAAAATAAAAATTATTTGTCCCGAAAAAATTTCAAAATCAAAATTTATGGATGGCATACCAGTGCTGGCCATCATATGGGCCTCTGAAGGCAAGCCGCATGCTGTCACTCCGTCAGATGGCCGACTGCTGGCCTCTGCTGGCAAGCCATCTGCCAGCAGTACCAGCAGCAGACCAGCAGCTGGCCAGCTGTAGGCCAGCAAGGCATGGTTTGCTGGGTATAATACTATCAAAGAGTTTTTGCGTGGCGTAGTGCATTGAATGGTTCTCGTTAGACCACCGAAGTCAAGCTACTTCGAGCGTGGTTAGTACATAGATGGGTGACGGTTTCAAGTAAAACTTACGTTGCTCCTTCCCTGGCGTGAATTCGTCTCGCTTTCCACCCAGTGCAGTATTGCACTCTTAATTGTGTGGTTCTCCAGGCTTTGGATATCTCTTTGGCATCACATTGATGAAAGGTAGAGGTGTTCACTGGCTGAGGTTTTCAACGGTTCCCTCAGTCTCACCTCAGTGAATGCTAGGATGTGTAATAGGCCATGGCCACCATCCATTCCCTTTTTTATCCCTACCCATTACCCCGCCGTAAGCTGTAACCTCTTAGAGCCCTTAGAGGTAAGGGGTGTATCCTTAAAAAAAAAAAAAAAACGAGAGCAAGAACATCATGAGCATGTAAACATAACTATATATTTAGTTCCAAACTAATATAGTTAACTGGTACATTAATATTTATGCTTCTCAATATATTAATCTGATCTGTGACAAAGATTTTGTGATAACTTGTCTAGCTCTCTCCGGTTCACCCTAAAATGTCTCATGTGACTGAGGGAATAGTGGAAATCTCTGTTAGGATGGTCGGTAATAAATTTTATGTGATAATCTTCCAGATAAATTATGGAGCTAACATAGATAAATATCCAGAATGATCCTAAAACGGATGCATTATTATATCCTAAGTAATTAAGTCATTAACTATATTCTCAGATCTTACGAGGGTTAAATGTTAAGAGGTCATATAAGATAAGGTATATAGAAATCTTACAATAACTAAAAGTTAGGGGGAGATAGAGAAAGAGTAGTAATTTTTTCACTTGATATTTAACCCATCCAGACACAGAGTGAGCTGATCATGTAGGCGCCGTCTAGTCTATAGGTATATATGCATAAGATCTGTTACAGTAAAATACTTCCTGGATCTTATATTATTGAAGACCTATGATAGACACATTACGTAAAAAAAACAAGACGGTTATATAATGTGCGCAGACCTTTATGTAATAAACTCAATATGTCTTTCCCACCATTAATTGTATAATCAAGTCTCCCGTGTAAACTTTACATTCGCTCCTAGACCTCTCGCCTCTTGACCGAACACTGTGAGCTTGTCCTAGCGACTGCAGGTAGATCTCTGTCAGGAAGCATCTCTTGAGGATAAAAGGCTCCTTCGGGGGTACCTCTCAGGGAATTTTGTTGTTACGACCTCCAAGGGGGGTCACTTGCGGCAGTTCTTACAGGGGAGTTCTGAAACTCTTTCTGGTCTCTGGTTATATAACAGTGGACATTCGATCACGGTGCGTCGGTAGGTACGGGACAATGTCCAAGTGCCGGCCACTTTACAGGGAGGAGGCAGCAGAAGGTGGTGGGGCCAAGGGGGTGCAAACCCTCGGGGTCTTGAAACTTTATTTTTTATTTCGCTTCAATTCATTTTCATGAAACTCAACTAACTCAAATAATTAGCATTTCACTTTTCATTACTAATTCATTTTTTTTCCGCATCAATTTATTTTCATTCAGTAATTGTTCAAGTGATTAACTATGGTAAATGGTAATTAATTAAAATTATATATAAAATTTTATTTTTAATACATTGTGAAGAGCTATGGTGGCAGACTAGATAGGTGCTTCTTGTGTGCTTGCGTACTTTGCCTCTTGTATGGATAATGTTATATAAACTTTTAATTAATGACTGTAGCTAATAACTTGAATAATTACTAAATGAAATTAAATTGATGCGAAATAAAAAAAATTAAGTTTCGAGACCCCGAGGGTTTGCGCCCCCTTGGCTTCCTCCCTATAAAGTGGCCGGCACTTGGACATTGCCCCGTACCTCCCGACGCACCGCGATCGAATGTCCACTGTATAACCAGAGACCAGAAAGAGTTTCATAACTCCCCTGTAAGAACTGCCGCAAGTGAACCCCTCTGGAGGTCGTAACCCCAAAAGTCCCTGAGAGGTACCCCCGAGGAGCCTCCTATCCTCAAGAGATGCTTCCTGACAGAAATCTACCTGTCGCTAGGACAAGCTCACATGCAGTGTTCGGTCAAGAGGCACCAGGGGGGTCTTCAAATAACACAAATTACAACAATCCTAAAATTAAGACAGTCTTAGCGTATTCTTTATTGTTGCGCTAAGACAGTCTTAGGCTAAGTTTAAGTTAAGTGGTGTTATTTGAAGACCCCCCAGGTCTAGGAGCGAATAAAAAGTGAACACATGGGGAATTTTTTTTTAGGAATTGAAGTAATTACAGTAATTATGTTAATGTAGATATTTATAAATTTATTTATATTTTGTATTTATCAAAATTTTGTATTTATACATTGTGAAGAGCGATGTTGTTATAATAAACTCAACAACAATCAAATGAACATAAAAAATGTTATATTAAATTTTTACAATTATATATTTTACATCCAATACACCTAAAGGTTAAAGACACACCTCAAGAAAATAGTTTTTTTCTTTCTATGGTTGCATGCTCTGACCAAAATAGAAAACTTGTTTATAGCGCGCGATCTAGTGTCTAGTGAAATTAAAAAATTTGTCTCTAATGGTATTGTTCAATTCACGTGCATGATTCACTTTTGTTTTTTAATAAGTGATTTATTTGTTGTACACAAAGAGGGCGCTCGAGGCGTGACGGCTGCTAGTGTTGTTGGTATAAAGCACGCCAGGCCTCGTGTACGCCTCTCACTCGAACCAAACTCAACAATGAAGGACTTACTCGTACAACAGCAGCTGGCAGCCACAGCAAATGGAAGTAGCAAGAAAGTCGTCGTTGAGCAAACCGAAGAAAAACTTGGTGAGTGTTTTGTGACAAAATCAAATTTGGTGGTGCAAGTATCAAACTTTGTTTATATTCATCATCATATAAGAATATATGGTAACGGATCAAAGTCATATATGGTAACTCCTCCGTTTAAAGCCGGTATTACACCATACAATTTTTCCTTGCAAGAAAATTTCATCTCCATACAAACAAATGGAGTTCAAGTTTTCTTGTAATGAAAAATTGTATGCAATAGTTACAAAAATTGTATCGTGTAATACCGGCTTAAGAGTTGTATGGCAAAAGTGAAGCGTATAAAATCTACAAGTGGTAAAGTAAATAATTTTTTCTGTGACATGCTAAGGATTTAAATTTTAAATAAAAAAATGTATAACTTATCATAAATGTTAAGGTTTTGAACTGCTAACACGTTGATAAAATTTATCATTAAGAATTAGAGATTATTTTATTTGTAAATAAATAATAAAAAGGGGATGTCTTGAACTGCCGATATTGCACTAATATTTGCAAATTTTTATTTTAAATGATCATTGCGAGTTGAAGAATAATTAATAAACGTTGAAGTTTTATAATTTTACTGTATTCATATTTTAAATATGTGACAGTCACTATAATTGCGTACATATTATATAATATAAAATATATTTCTTCTTAAAATACATTACATGCCATCTGTCGCATAATGCATTTTGATCTTATCCATTATCCATGCTTAATACGAATAAAGTATATAATAGTAGAAATCCAAATTAAAATAGAAATAATGTGAATTGAAAATTACGAATTTTTAAATATTCTTAATTTTAATCAAGCTGTAACAACAGCACGTGGGGGAATTTATTATAGCAACAAATATTGGGGGTGTAGATCGGCGACTTTGATGTCATGAACCTATTTGCTTAAAATATATTCTTAAATGTTTATTAACTCAAGTTACATAATTTACAGGGGTAACATATGTTCTAAACAAGGGACTCCTTCAATGAGGGGATCCCCAGTGCAACGAAACAGCTGATAGTAAAGAAAATTAAATTCAGCATCCCGCCTTAAGGGTAGGCAACTTGTTCAGCATCAAACACTAAAATATTAATCGATGCAAGAACTATATTTCAGTTTGTATTCTGAAACTTTTTTTGTGTGTGTATTTGGACTTTAAACCTAAACAAAAAATGTTATTGTAAGTTTTGACAATTTGATTGTAGGAGAAATTTGAATTTTCAGAACTTTAAATTTCACCTTTCTGCTAGAATTCAATACAGGATTGTACTATTCAGTACTTTCACAAAACAAGTTTTTATTTTAAGTACAAATTTTGCACTGAAGAAAAATGTCAATTAATTCAATTGAAGTTTGTGAAAATTTGTACCTATATAAAATTAAAAAAAAAAAAAAAATATATATAAAATCTGGAAATAAGATTCAAGTAGTGCAATCATATACTGAATTCTAGCTAGCAGTAAGGTAGAAATTAAAGTATTGAAAACCCATTCGACATCTAATATTTTATACATAGTGAGAATGAGTCTTATATAGCCGTCTCGGTTTATCCTTGGTTTGACGTCACGCGACCCTCCCATTAGTATTGTATTAGAAGACGAAGGAAAAGGTTCATGACGTCATACCAAGGATAACCCGAGACAACTATGTATATAGATTTAAAGACGTCATCTTTTATAAATTATCGATAAATTCAGATTGTGTACAAGTTATTTAATGTCAAGGTGAGATTTTCGGACAAACGTGGACAATTTTTTTTAGTACAGTTAATTTATTTGAAAATTTACATTGAAGGATTATTATAGGCAACAATTCAAGTTACATTTTTTCTTCGTTTCATCGTCACTGCATTGGTCACTTTCTTGACTTTTGATACCAACCCAATCAATCAAACTGTTAACTCTATAATGTATATATATTATATATATATATATATATATATATGTGTGTGTGTTACCAGTATGTATAATTATTATAGTTATATTGTGGAAGAATCAAACTGTACAATTTTAAAGTACAAAAATCTCCTAACATAGAATTAAATCACTTCTTCGATGAAAATTTGAAATACGTTGTCAATACTCCTTATTAGTTAAACAATAACAACTTGCATGAAAATTTTTAAGACTTAGAGGTATGGTCGAATAAATTTTTTTTAAACCCTAAACGCCCTTTAAAATCGTACTGCAAATCTCTATGACGTCATTGGCATGTAAATATTTAACTCGCAAGTATAAGGAAATGCATTACATGCGACTATTACATAACAGTATTTTGAAGCAAGATTTTAAGACAGGTTGCAAAAACAAACAAACAAACAAACAAACAAACAAACAAACAACGTTAAAAAAATGAACAATTTACGTAAGTTTTTTTTATTGCAAAAATGAAGAGAGGGCAATTCTGCTACTCTGATTATTTAATCTAATTTAATTAATCTGATTATTTTCAGATTTTTAAGAACCTGAAAAGTATTGCTAAAAATTAGGCAAAGTTTGGTTTTGAAACCACGCCCCTTTTAGTCCCTATCTTTTCATTATGCCATACCGCCTCCTTCTGTACTTTCGATATTTTTTTAAAAAAATAGTTCCCGCGGGTTCTAAAAAATCTGAAAACAACAAAAGAGTATCAGTATCATAATTAGCATGGTAGCTTAATTCTATCCATTTTTACAACACAAAATTTTCATGTAAGTTGACTTCCAGATATGAACCTGCAGGTTGTCAATATGACTTCCACCAAGTATTGGTGAGGTTGTGATTGGAGTGGAGTTGATTACCGCCCTAGGCGAGAGAAAGTGAATCTGCAGTCGAATGTGGAGCAGATCTGTCTGACACCTACCTACCGGCAAGGTCACGTACAGTAATTACATAACCGCGCAATGTGTTTAATATCAACACTCCGTTAATTATATTTTGTTCATTACATTTTAATAAAATAGAGAGGTTAATGTTTTTTTATCGTTTTAAAATTTCGAAAGTTTTTTTTTTTTTAATCGTATATTTATAAAAATATTTTCATTACTCATGTTTTGTACATCATTAGCTTAAATGAATATCATAATACATTACTTTCTAATTATAATATAAAATTATGAGAACCCGCGATGATCAAGCGGGATAGTAAATACCATTTTCACTATAGATCGTTATCAGTGAAACTATATAAGAAACTAACCTTTACCTGCATTGATAGCTTTAATCCCATTCGATCCGCGGGCTCTCATATATAAGCCTATTATATAAGGATATTCACATCGACTTAATTAGTTTGTTCCCAGAATTTTTATTATTAATTTTTATTACAAAATTTAGTACTTAATAGAGTATCGATCTCAAAAAAAAATTATTGCAAAAATGAACACGGTGCAAAGTTATGCTACTCTGATTTTTTAATAAGGAAATATTGCTATAAAAGATTTACCGAGGCCGGGATTGAACCCGCGCTTCTTTTGTTCCTATAATCGTTTTTATTAAGAGAGACGCCACTCTCTCTGTACTTCCAATAATTTTTTAAAAATAGTTCCCGGGCTCGAAAATATATGGGAAAAAAATACTGACTTGTGCCATGAGTATAATAATTAATAACTTTGCACCCTCTATCCATTTCTGCGATAGGTCGATAATCCATTTTAATACCAATTATTAATAAAAAAAAAAACAAAAAAAAACTAGAAATAAATTTCAAAGAAAAGGTATTTTATAAATTTTCTCTGTAGTGCCTTATCCTTAAGATTAATGTTGCAATTAATGTAGACGTAAATAATTGCGATGTTTATTTTTCAAATTAGTAGTTTCCTTTAAAAAAAACTGCCACCTGTACGGGTCTTTATCTGATGTTAAATGTGAATATTAAAATACACAAACTCTCTCTGCATCGAGTTTTTCCGGTTTGCCTATGTTAGAAATTTTACTTAATGATAAAAAAACAGGTCGAACCTAAAAATAAACTCTGCAAGCAAACTTTATTTTTTTTACAAAACATATAAAATAAATTCTATTTATAAATATACAGTAAATACAAGTTTAATTGGGATTGAAGACATAAAAAATAATAGTTGTTTAAATAATGTTTATTTTTAGATTTAGTCACGTGAAGAGAAATCAGAATAATTAAGTGGTTTTATTTTTAGATTATAATTGATATACTAAAATTATTGTACGCACTTATTTGGTATAATTATAAAAGCAGCACATATTTGTATCTATCATACAGTTGGTCTCTCAATAATTAAGCCGCAAAAGGATTGAGTAACATGCAACGATATATTTTTTGTTTATATTATGCGTAATCATGCAGAAACTGTAATTTTTTTTTTATTGCTCTTTTTTAATTTGGGGAACGTTAGTTTGTTATTTTTAAATTTCAAACAAGGTGAAAAATTAATAATATACGTTTTCATATGTTATTGTTACAATGCACTATATTATTTTTACAATATATGAAATATCGATTACAAACAATTTATAAATTTAATATATATTAATTATTTAAAAATTTAAATGACAGATCAAGAAAGAAAAGTATATACAGTGTTACAAACACATGGAGACTAATTAATATTATATCTTATATTAGAAAAAAAATATGGAAAATTTAGAAGATGTCTATGTGTTACAAAGTTCATTTTTGAACGTCAAATCCTCATAAATTCGGTACAAACGGATTTCTACTCGACGTAAAGCTCAATTTGTTATCATCCTTAATTGATAATGACCCTTAGTGATAAGCCAGTTTGCATACCAACAAATGAAATGAGGAAGCATTGAATCACTACGTTCACATCATGATGACGTTTAATATACGGTATATTTGTTAACGACAGATAATTTTATTCTTATGAGGCGTCGTCAATGGATCCATATAAAATACCTTCATGTGAACATAATGGGTCATAAAATTATTTGAAACTCCTGCAAGCAAGATTTTGCGCAGGTATACGTGATAAAAATTTTAGTAGGAGACCAACATGTTAAATAAAATAAATGATTGGGGGTAGTTGCTATCCAGTCCTTTTGTTCATATTAAATCCTTGGGTATTCATCACCACCCCTTTCTTAAAATTCGCTCCTCTGCCTTTGGTTGCATGAAGAAAGAGGCACACAATAAAACTGTGCCGATATAAAATTACTTTCCTGTAATTTCATGAATAAAGGAGTATCAACCTCTTTTTTTTTTTTTTTTGCAGAAATTGATGGAGGGTGCTAAGTTATGCTATATCCTGATTTTTTTCCGATTTTTTACAGGCTTGGAAGTATTTTTAAAAAATTATTGAAAGTCCTTTTTGTGTCGTCACGAGGCGCATCTCCTTAAGGTAATGGAAATTCCATGTTAAATTAGTCAACTTTAAAAATTAATAACTCGAAAACTAGCTCGTTTTTGTATACCTGACATTTTACCTACTGATTAGGTATGTTAAGGAGAACATTCTAAATTTTGTTCATAATTTTTATGAATGGGATTTTTTTTAACATTGGGCGTGTTATCTCTACCTTAAGAAAGAGATAGAACTTGCCGCCGCGTGACGTCACAAAAAGGACTTTCAATAATTTTTTAAAAATACTTGCAGGGCTGTAAAAAATCTGAAAAAAAATCAGGGTAGCATAACTTTGCATCCTCTATCCCTTTCTGCAATAAAAAAAATAAGGCTGATACTCCATTATAATTATATGAGTATCAAGGATGATTTTTATTAGTATTACACACAAATCACCCAATACATGCACTTTCATGCAGAACCTCAATTGATTATATGAAGATTTGATAAACAAACAAAAATAAAACAGTGTCTCTTCAATAATATTAGCAAAAAGTGGATTTATGTCTTTTTGCACTGTTTTTGTTAATTATGCAAAATACATAGTTAGGGTACTTAGAATTTCTTCAAATCTAAACGATGTGGTATGTTATGTAAGTAAAATAATTTTGTATTTTAAAAACTTCAAATATTATGTCATTGGAGAAAATTGATAAAAATATTAACTGTCAATAATTTTGTTTATTACATTGTATTTAATCCTTAACGTCCGCTGTGGCAAGAAGAAATAAATGAAAGGGTGAAAATTTGACAATGTACAACCTACTTAAAGTTTTTGTTTGTCACTTTGATATTTCATTAAATACTGCAGTATATTGGATTATGTATAGTCAGTTTTTATCACAATTATTTTCTTTCGCCCTCTTAAAAATATTTCTTCCACTTAAAAATCATGCTTGGAAATTTTGTGGCGTCATAGTCATGCAACTATTTAACACACAGGTATAGGGAAAGATATTTGCATGACTATGACGTCATAGCATTTTGCAGCATGTTTTAAAGGGTGCTGTAGCGATCGACCAAAAGAATTTTGGACATGATAAAATATACAATAGTAATTTTTATAGAGGGTTTCCATTATCATAATTAAGCATAATTATGATTGACGATTATTACATAGAATTGATGTTATACATAATAATCTTGAACTTGAAAACTGCAGAGTTATCAGGAAAATTATGTGGGAATTAACGTAACCACAAAATCCTTCCTGATTTACTCTTTTTTCAATTAATAAACTTGATTTTCTCGATAAATTTGTGGACATTTACGTCTAATTTTCGCCTTTATAAAGAATCCCACACTTCTTTATATTTCCTAATAATAGGAAAATATTTGAAAGATATACATAATATATGTACTTTGACAATTAATTAAAGTGCACGGAAATAGGAAGAATTTTTATCATTGATAATTTATCATCAATATACAATAAGTAATTTTTATCCTATATAATACAAATTTTGTATTACGACAATTTGAAGACAGTCATCATAAGATATGTTGGATCTTATGCTTATATAAAGACCTTTGTATCTTATGATATAAATAATAATAATCTGATAATTCTCGAATTCCCGTCTCCTTTAATTCATAGACACATTTAGTCAATCTCATCAAACAATAACATTTATAAAGACATGAAAGGATTCTTATAACGATGAACACAACAGGCTCCGTAAAATCTATATAAGAATTCTACAGGTGGTTTATATAAGAATTATATAAGAACAAGAGAGGAAAGGAAAAGATTCCCCCATTACCTTCTTTCCTCTTGAGAATTTCCTTTTTTTCCCAACAATAAGCTCTCTGGAAAATCCATCTTGATTGGGTATAATATTTCTGACGGTAAGAAGAAAAAAAAAAAACTATTGATTACGTCACAATAAAAAAAAAAACGGGTATGACGACAAATAATATAAAGTAGTCATTCAAGCATAGCAACTGTAGCTCCTCTAACGGAGGTCTTGAGAAACTTGGAGCGGGTATATGGAAGGGCGGAGAGTGAGCGCTCGTACCAGTCGAGGTCGACCCGTGAACCGACGCACACCAAGCCCCAACACAATGAACGGAGAGTCAACAATTCAGAACGGACAAACGACCATGGAGGTTGCGACGAAGGCTCCTGTGCCTCGTCCTGATCGTACCATTTCCTGGTCTGATAGTATTGATGAAAGCGAACTTGATGTGCCGGGAACTCCTCGTGGTCCTCGTACCTCCACTACCCCAGGTAAGGGAGGGTAATTTAATTACGCCGAGTAATTAGTAATATAGAGAAAATTGAATTATAAAGGTGCGATGTTCATTGAAATATTATTACATTTGTACATAAAATTGGCTTTTGATTAAGAGTTTGAGACTTCATATTTCATGTGTACTTCTCTTCATTAATTATTTTAATTTAATTATAATCTTTTTAACATATTGACAAAACTAATGATAATTAATTACATTTATTTATAATTCTTTCGTGTGCTATATATAATGACATCTATTTAACTACAACTAGGATTATTTTATAATTATTTTTAATTATTATATTTATAATAAATTTTAATTAATAATTGTTCATGTAATTACAGTTAATAAAACTTTTGAGCACCAAGCCATAGTAACGTTGTCAAATTCAACAAAGATACGAAATTATTAAATTTTACAAGACGTTCCATATTAATGGCACATCAAATGTCAAATGTCCCACATGTTTTGACATGGTCACCTCAATGCGTAATTTGGTGCATGCAAAACTCGGCTTATCTTGGCTGGCTCTCAGCTGACCGCGTGGTGACGTCGCCCGGCTTGCGTGGTGACCTATGACCCACCGACCAGAGGTCAACAAGATAGCAACTGTCAACAGTCACCCTTCTTTATTTCGCATCCCCTTTGTCATTGCACACGCTTGCAAGTAAACATATAATGAGGTTCGTGTTCGTGCATGCATGCATGACTTCTCTTTACCTATGTAGCCATAGCAGGCTCGCTTTCTAACGTAGCGCAGTGCATTGACCGGTTTTCGTTTGATCACCGAAGTCAAGTAACGTCGAGCCTGTTTGGTACTTAGATGGAGACTGTTTCAAATATAAGTTACTTTGTTCCTTCTCTGGGGTAAATTAATCTCGCTTTTCACCCAGAGCAATGACCAGTGATACATACTTGTGTGTGGTTCTCCAAGCTTTGGACATCGCTTTGGTCCATTGATAAAAAAAATTGGGGGTGTCCGTCCGACAAAGTTTTTTTTCCACGGTTCCCTCAGTCTCACCTCAGCGAATGGGATGTTTATAACATGCCGTACCCATCATCCTTTCTATCCTTTATCCCTACCCATTACCCCGCCTCGAGCTTCAAGTTCATAGAGGTGTAAGAAATAAGAAAATAAAAAGTCTTGAAATATTGGGTCCTAAATTAATTACTAAAATAAATATTTTTTTTTAAGTGGGTCCTAAATTAAATGAAGTCTTAAAGCTTGTTAATTTAATTCCTTGTGCCTTGTAAATAAACTTTCAACATGCAGTGACGAGTTTTCGGGTGTTTCGATCTGCAAAGTTGGTCCTTATAATAACAAATTATTTCTATAATTTAGAAATTTGAATCAAATTTAATTTCATTACGCATTCAGCTTTGCAGGCACACCCACATCGATTTTATATTTGAAACGTCTTCGCAATGCTCCTTTTTACGATCAATTGATTGGTATAATTGGCATGGCAATCAAACGGTTATATAAACGAGAGTCTGCCAATCAGACGGAAATAAAAGCCAATGAAGGTAAATGTTAAAAAAAAATTTTAAACGAATGATATTTCGTTTGATTGGCAATCTCTCATTAACCATACCATTGTAGGTAAAGGTTAGTTTGTTATCTCATTTCACTGATAATGATCTTTAGTGAATATTGCTTTTAAACTCGTTTGATCACCAGGCCTTCAATTATATTATAAAATAACATATATATATATACATAGTATATAATATACTATATAACAATACTAATGTAACGTTAATAATGAATATGAAATATTTATATGATAATTCATTGCTTGCACTAATTATAATAAAAGAGTCGTAAAAATAGTATGAAGTAGTATTCAAAATATACCTTTTTAAATTACATCTCATTATTTTTTATTAGTTTCTTAATGTTTTAAATTAATGAAGTATAAACAATTCATCCGATTTCTTCGCCCAGTGATAAAACTTTTGCTGAAGGAAGATATCCACGGTACGTACAAACCGCGGTTACCGCCAGCCTAACTCAATGATAACCGTTGCTGGTAATAAACGTGGTTATCTTTATGGAAAAACCGTCGTGAATTATGACCAAGGTTTAATAATATATATAGCGAGTATACATCAACGGAATATTGAACTCAACAATACTTACTGCACAGTGCAAAGATATTTTTATTTTTTTCAGTAAAGTACGGAAACTCTTAATTTTAATTTAATTTTTAAAGTATTGAAATTACGACTTTCCGGCGTCAACTGAAGCTTAATTCTTAATCTTAAAAAAAGGAAAGCCAAAAAAAAGAGCGTGGTCTTTAAACTAAACTTGAGCTCTCTACTTCGGAAAAATTTTGAAAAAAAAAATCATAAAAGCATAACTTAAATTTATACTTTATTCATTTATGTAATAAAATTTTTGATGTCGATACTTCATTGCGGCTTTAAAGGCCTCATGAACCTTTGTACAATATTAAGCACACGGTAAGCTGTGCTTCAGTGTGATTCGGCTGCATAAAATTTTTTGTTTCAGTAGCACAAATATCAGAGATAATAGCCGATGAAGAAGCACCTGTGACGTCACTCACGCTCATTCAGCGGCGACAATATAGGGAAATCCCTGCAAAAGATAGGTTCACTCCCGCTGCAACCACGGCCACAATTTTGCTTCTGAAATTTTGAAACTTTACCAGGGCAGTCTTGATAGTATTTGTCAAATAGTCTAAAAGATTTTTTTTTGATGACATTCATACAAACCGAGTTATTGCGGTAGAAAGAGGAGCGAAAATGTTGTATAGGAAAACAATGTTAAATTTTTAGCTTATCTTGCTACCGCAATAACTCAGTCTGTACACACGCCACCAAAAAATTCTTTCAGTCTATTTGACAAATATTATCAAGACTGCCCTGGTAAAGTTTCAAAATTCCAGAAGTAAAATTGTGGCCGTGGTTGCAGCGGGAGTGAACCTATATCTTTTGCAGGGATTTCCCTATATTGTCGCCGCTGAATGAGCGTGAGTGACGTCACAGGTGCTTCTTCATCGGCTATTATCTCTGATATTTGTGCTACTGAAACAAAAAAAAAATATGCAACCGAATCACACTGAAGCAAAGCTAACCGTGTACTTAATACTGTGAAAAGGTTCAGAAGGCCTTTAAATTAATCGTTTATAAAAAGCTGGTTTGATTGCCTTCTTGCTATATAATACAGGTATGCAAATGCAATAGAGATTTATGCTTTTATTGCATATAAGTGGAGCAAATTATGCTACTTTGTTCATAAATTTTTGAGTTCAAGATGTAATTTAAAAGCTATAAAATTATTTTTTTGCACATCTTATTGCTAGTGTTATATAATATTCTATAAGATATTCGAAAATTAATGCCCTGACGTAAATAATGTTTCAAATTATTTCAACAATTTTCTCGGGAAAAAATCAAAGTAATTATATTTATTATGCTCTGTATTATAGTCTCTGTACATTTATGGAATAAAATACTATAGCCCCGGTTATACATAAAAGTAATTAAAATTGTAGTTAAAGTAATTGTAAAATAGTGCTATTATAATTGAGACAGCCAAAGCTGAAAACCTGTACCTATAATTATATAAAATATTACTCGTATAAGCCATCAGTACCTGCATGTATATAAGAACACTCTAATTTCCCCTCTAATTAATATCAAGATTGTTGCATAATAGCAATTAAAAACAAGCTTAATTTTATATTCTTGATGAACCTGTATAATATATTATATAATATTAATTTCTTTTGTTTTTTATACTCCAACTTCTCTATCATAATTTAGTATGCAGTCAGATACGAATACTTTATCCCAACGACTGTATAAAAAAAGTTCCTGAGTTAATCCTACCTATGAAAACGAACAATTTTATTATATTTGAGAAAATTTAAAGTGGCAATTAATTTTCACATAAAAAAATTTGAGTGAATTAAAATCTCTTAACTCTCTGTCACGAAAATTTAATACAGCAAGTCAGTAAAATTGATAATCAGAAATCATACCATATACAATACATATTAACCACTTATTTTTTTAACCTTGTAATATAAACCTTTGAAAAAATTTAACTCTTTGTTATATTATACAATTAAAAAAAAAAAAAAAACTACAAAACTTTCTATAAGCTGTATAAATCATATTGTAAAAGCAGAATATATTATTATAATCTGGGTCATTCTAGGTCATTCTTTAAATTAACAAAAAAAAGTTTAAACACAACGAAAATTAATTTATATTTACATTGCGGTAAAAATGACGATGCGAGTGTTTTTCTTACAAAATATGACTTGCTTTTATATAAAACAACATTGACTGAGAAACTTGGATTTTTTTTTTTTTTTTTTCCCATCATCCGACTGATAATAAAATTCCATTTACCGACGTTTGAGCAATGAGGTGACATTATCAACGTAATTGTGACGTGTTATTAGAATTAACAAATTCACTCTACGTTTACATGATTACATGATGGTGTTTAATACTTATCCGCGGTTGACGACGTATAATATGCTAATCTTATACGAATCCGTAGTAAACAGTCATTTAAACTAAAGCCTGTATTACACCATGATACAATTTTGCATACAATTTTTCCTTGCAAGAAAATTTCATCTCCATACAAACAAATGGAGTTCAAGTTTTCTTGAAAGGAAAAATTGTATGCAATAATTAGAAAAAGCCTTTAGTTATTTTGAGTAAATTAAATTTGAAGTTAACTTTTTAATCACAGAATTTATCAACATTGTCTGCAATACACTACAACAGATTGACATTTATTCACACTAGGCGGTGTTTTAAGTTCAGTCCCTGTAAAAATCGAAAATTGTTAATAAATTTATAATGGACAACATACATGGAAATTTTGTATTACAGAAATGAATAGAGGGTACGAAATTATGCTACTCTGAATTTTTTTTTTGAGACCCAGAACTATTTTTAAATAATTATTGAAAGTGCGGCCACGCTCCCTGGAGGCGTCAATCGGCGTCCAGGCACTATATTTTTTTTATTGAGGATTCAAGGGTGCCAACTTCAATTACAGCACTTTTAATAATTATTTAAAAATAGTTCCGGGTCTCAAAAAAATCTGAAAAAATTGAGAGTAGCATAATTTGGTACCCTGTATTCATTTCTGTAATAATTATTTTTCATGTATGTTGTCCATTGTATTGGTTATAATGTTACAATAATACTGCCATTACAATATTGCATATTTTAATAAAATAATAATTACCTTAGAAAGCTATATATAAATAATGAATACAAAATATAAATAATTATAAGCCAAGAAAATATAGTATTTATTAATAATTTTATTATAGGCTGTACATAGGAAATTTCCCTCATCAATATAGATGAAGTGTTATAATTATGTATTTTGAATTTAAATATCATAAATATTATAATTAAATATAATTATATGTGTAAAAGTATATAACATATATTATAATAAAATTACAATACTATACACAATATATTTTATTTATCTTAAACCACTCGATCTATACTCCGGCGACATGAAACCTGCAATAAAGTTTTCTTTCCAACTCTGAAAAGTCATGCTTGAATCAATTGGTTAATGTTGATAAATTAATGTAGTTTTAGAAAACAAAGTAAAGATCGGTGAAGTACCCGTGTGAAGTTCATTGAACTTTCCTAGCCTCTAGTTTTCACATGACAAACAACTTACAGGTGAAAAGTGAGATGTTCTCATGGAGCATAGATTCCATGTATCGTGTTGCTTGTGGCACGTTTTCCTTATAAGTAATACTGTCTGCTGTACTGAATTTAATATTAGGAGACACTGAGTTTTTTTTTATATTCAACCAGTTTTCGATCGTAGAGATGATGATGAAGTTGTACAGAAGGGGATTTAAAAAGTGTCTTGTTGTTTACATCGTATCGGCAACGATGCAGTGTATTGTATTTGTGAAGTGAAGGTCAGTCGATATTGTTTCTGTTATCACTCATACTTTAATGCAGGATCATCTTTATTATTCAACAATAAAGATAGTCCTGCTTAATGCCAAACATCTTTTATGACGTCACCCATATGACCTGTGTATAGACACTTTTTAAACCCCCTTCGGTACAATTCCAGGACCCTCTCCTTGATTCCCAGTTTTACAATTGAGCCCTGTTGTTCCAGGTCACGAGAAGTGCACGTTCCACCACGACATGGAGCTGGACCACCGACCTCCCACCCGCGAGGCGCTGCTCCCCGACATGTCTCGCTCCTACCGCCTGCTGCTCTCCAGTCTGGGAGAGAACCCTGACCGCCAGGGTCTGCTCAAGACCCCTGAGAGGGCCGCCAAGGCGATGCTCTTCTTCACCAAGGGCTACGACCAGAGCCTCGAGGGTGAGTACCCTTGGGGAAGGGAGGGAAGGCGTGGTACTTTCCAGAGCTGTATTTCCGGAGTTTAATGCAACTGAATAAAGAAATTATCATCAGGAAGGTTAGTCAAAGAAAAACATAAATTAGGTGAAACTCCTATATATTGCCCATATTAAAGGCATACAGGCCTCAAAATACAAATTAGACAGTCACCAAGTGGGTTTAGAGTATATAATCAACATTCGCATCATTTTTTTCCACGCGTGATGCATCTGTGCGAAGTCGCAGTTCAAAGTAAGAAATTTAGTCCTTGATGACGTCACGAAGTCCTTGATGACGTCACAACTCAATGCTAATCGGTGCTAGCTGTGAGTTGTGACGTCAGCAAGGACTTTCTTTACAGCGCGACTTCGGATGGTCGCACCGCGCGCAGGTAAAAATAATACGAATGTTGATTATAAACTCGAGCAACACTTAATGTCTGTCTAATTTGTAATTTGAGGCCTGTATACCTTTAACTCTACTTTAAAGCAAGATCCCTTTACTTTAAATAAAGGTAATCTTGTCACTAACTTCTTTACCTCAAGGTCAAATCTTCCTGAGGGTGAGTATCCTGAACCTTCCTGACATTGTGCAGCAGCCAGTTCTTGAACACGCCTCCAGCTTACGTGACTTGAGACACACATAATATATAACGAGCGATAGATTTTACATTTCAGCGCAGAAACCTGTTCGCATTTTTGTAAAAATAAAAGTTGTTATTTCATTTTTTGTACTGTATAAATACATGCTATAAAGTCTGTTACATACTAAAGAATTTGCTATTACGTAACGAGTTAACTATATGTTATGCAATTTTCCGGTTACAATTTTTTTTCATTAATAACACAAGTACACAGGTAAAAATGAAGAAAAAAGTCCATAAATGAAACAAACACATTCTCTCTCTCTCATTGCAGTGGGCAGTGGAACATAAAATAAAAAGTATTAAGCAATAATAAATTAGTAACGATAAAATATATTTTTTTTTTTGCTTGTGCAGCATGCACTGCCATTACAAGTTTTGTATATAATAAATTATAACCATATATCGAATTAAAATATGACTTTGCATCATACCTACTGTGAGCATACCTGTCTTTATTTTATATACACCCGAGGTGGTACAACAACAACCTCCGATCATCTTTATGTGCTGTAACTGCAACTAATGTACTTGATCGTAGCTGCATGTGATAAATTGCAATTACATTCATATGCAATGCAGGTGTGAATGCAGAAATCCTTGAACGTTTAAAAAAAAAAAAAATGAACTCTGATTTAAAATGCATGAAAAGATACATGATATGCAATGTGAATACGTGTAAATTCTGAAAGACATAAGTGGAAATGTATATTTTATGTATATAGTTGTGTGGGTATATGTTATATATATATATATATATATATATATATATAAAATATAGAAAGTGAAGTGTAATTTATTCCTTATTATAAGGAATGTTTATTTACAATATTTTATTTTGCTTATTTTTTCCGACATGATTATTTTATGTTTGATATAATATTTCAAATATTTGAAAACATATTTAGTATTTAACTACCTTTTTTTAGTCTTGTTTCATTGTAAGGAGAAAAGATGGCAATAGAATATGGAAATATGGATAAAGTTTGGAATTTACTTTTAAGAGCTAGTTCATATGTTATAAAGATGGTTTAAGCCAGAATAACATTATATATATTATACAGTATAAACATGTTATAATCAAATCACATGACATGTAGCATGTCATTTTGTGTAATTATTTTTCATAAAAATTTATAATTTCTTATCACTCTTGAAAGGAATGGATGTGAAATATTAGATAATACGGGAACGATTCGATCAGTAAGAAGAATTATGTGCTTTTTTATAAGAAGCTAATGTTCCATACCAGGTGCAGATATAATATTTAAGAAGAACGCTCCTTTTAACGCTTCTGCTCCTAAAATATAAAATTAACCTCAATTTTTTTAATTTTCAAATTCTCATTATTTTATATAATTCTAAATACAAGGTACACACAAGAAGCAAATAAACAATTAAAAAAAATCTATATAAAAAAGCATATTATATAAAACAAAAATAAACATGAGTCAAAATTGAGCTTTCACGTATACATATATAATATATATATTATATTTATAAAAACAATACTTTATTATGAAGCAATTTGCAGCGCCTTTAAATTTTTGGGTGCGATTCACGAAGTAGTTAGCCAGGTTTCTAACCACGTTTAACTAGGTGGTTTAACACGTAAAACTAGTACAGTTAAACGTGGTTAAGCTAAACGTGCATGGATAGAAACCTGGCTAATTAACTGCTTCGTGAATCGTACCCATTGAATATATTTGTGGGCCTTTTTTAATGAAAAGGAAGTGTATTGCACATACACAAGCTCATACATGTTGGTACTTTGTTCACAAGTTTGAGTGTGCTTTTTTACGTTGATCATTGACATTAGAATCAGACGCGGATCCAAGAGTAGGAGAGGGAGGGGGGAGTGCTCAAATTTCAAAATAAGATTCAAAATATATAGATTAAATACGGTCATTATATATCTTTTTTACCCCTATCCATTTTTTTTACATTGGCCGTGATTTTTTATTAAAATGATTAATTTTATAGTTTCTGTGCATAAGATTTTATTATAATATAAATTTATATTATATTATAGTAGCTTGTATTACTATCCTGTGAAATAAAAGTTTAACGAGCTGTGTGTTGTGAGAAGGCGATCTTATAGAAGGGATTCTCCGACATTGTAGTTAATAACGAAGCCACGCCCTAGTTGCTTTATAAGGCTAAAGTGGATTATCCTTTCCTTAAATGTTTTTAAATGTTAAATCAAAGAAAACCACTCAAAAAGGAAAAGTAAATAATATATGCAAAGATATTTCAGATCATAAAAGTCAGATAAAGAGTAATAATTCAGGATTTTATTTCACTACTTGACAAGTTAGAAAGATCTCTAATCTATTCAGTTTCAAGTTGAAGGTTAACATTTTGTAGAGATGCTAACGAGGATTAGAAAGGTGACGGTCGTTCAACCAGCAGACTTGTTTGGTGAGCTAGCCCACGGCCAGCTAGAATACCTCTAGCTGGCCGTGGCTAGCCCATTTGACGGACGACATAGTAGAAGACAGGCTCAGCATGGAGGCAACAGGTCTCTTTCTCTTGGCAACATCCATCACAGTGGCATGACATCTCAACGTATTTATTACACTAGAAAATAACGATATTAATGTCATAAAATAAAAGATTAAAATCATAAGCCCCTGAAGCTTATGCAAATGTTTAAGCAGTTTTGTAATGCGGGTTTGTATAACTCTAATTTAAAGTTTTGGTCAAGGCAACCTTTTTTAAACTAAACTAAAATTTGTTAAAACTTTTTATATCTCGTTCATGCATACAATAGCTGATTTAGAATATTTATTTTAAATAATTTTTTGTTATAAAAAATAATTTTTTATATAGTTTTGCAAAAAAAAAATAATCGCCTGTTGACTTTTTCACTTTTTTCCCTCTTTATCTAAGAGGAGGAACAAGATTGTGCTCTTTAATCTTGCCTACTTGTTGATGCGAGGTCGACGTGGCTACACCAAAAGCCCTCTACTCTCTATGGAAATGCAATGCCGCCATGACGAGAAAGGTTCTTACGTAACCTCCACTAAAACTATTCCCGTGTATTCTACTGACCGTATCAATCGTCCGTGCCAAACCTTTTTTTTTTATCGTACAATTTTATACAGTTTTGAAATTAATCGTCTTTTTTTCTTCAAAAAGCCAGATACTTTCAATTGAGCACGTCCTTATACGTATCTTCACCAAAGTTTACTTTTACGTCATCAGTTTGAAGCTTGCAGTGATTCTCTCTTCCTGTCGTTTCTCACACGCTCAGTATAAGCTGTTCTCTACTCCCAAGAATAATAGAAGTAAGGAGGATAGCTTACAATGGAAAATTGAAGTTGGAAGGTCTTCGTTTGTTTTCGTTAAACTTCGGAACAGTTTGCCATAAAAGTAAAAGTCTATACTATAGTCACCCCAGAATCCGGAACGACTATATATAGTAACCGATTTAGAGCAATAAATCAATCAAATTCGTTCCTAAAACATGACGTTACTTAGTGACGTCATATAAATTATATGGTGGCAATAGAGGCTTCAAATCTGCTTATTTTGCAGTATTCCGGCCGTCCTATGTAAAAATAATAATAATAATAATATATGTTTTTTTATTTTTTTTTGTTTTTTTTTTTGTTTTTCGGCATTAAAGAATTTTTTTTGAGAAAATAATTTCTTGATTCATTATCAGAAGACCCCTAAATGATGTAGAAGATGATTTCAGATTTAATAGTTACTGAGAAAAAAATTAAATTTTATAAAATGGTGGCTTATAGGGAAAATTTTTCCGTCTGTGGAACACTTGCAGCCTCTGTAAAATAGAACTTTTCTTATGAAACGATGTTTAGCCTGACAGCACATAAAATAAAACCTCATTTAAAAATTGTAGTGTAGTTGGAAAACACATTAAATTACACATAAAATTTGCCCATTCTTGAAAATAAAGTCTGATTTCAAAAGTAAGCCCTCCTCTCCAA
Source organism: Siphlonurus alternatus (assembly GCA_949825025.1). Lineage (NCBI taxonomy): Eukaryota > Metazoa > Arthropoda > Insecta > Ephemeroptera > Siphlonuridae > Siphlonurus > Siphlonurus alternatus. Next base: position 42,398,129 of record OX463779.1, read on the forward strand.
TGCTATTATCCTTGTTCTCTTCTCCCCCCTGGCTGCTCGCCTGTTGCAGACGCCACCCCCACCCCCCTCACCCCTCAAGCATTGTTAGTCTTTGAAGAACCAGCAGCCAAGTGTCAACGTTCTCTCTGTCTCGAAGAAACCCTCTCTCGCTCTGTCACGCCTCGACTGTTCCACTTAACCCACGTACTTTACTGCAATTTTCATACTTCTTTGTTCCATTACACGAACAAAAAGAGAAAATTGTAATGCTTTTAAAAAAAATATTTTTCTATTCTTTTCTTTTTATATTAATAATGTTATCTTAAAAATCAATATTAATAAGTTTCTTGAGATATTTTCTTTAAGTCAATTTAATCATGATAACTCTTTATAAAAGAACTGCTTTGCAATTTTAGTTATATATTTTGTAAATGAAATGACGACTTTCTTTTTTAGATGGATGTTAGAAGAAATAACGTTTTTTTTTTTTAATTTAATTTAATTTTTTACATTGATTCGTTGATTCGGTGATTGAGGAATTATTATGACAGTAGTATTATATCATAGGGAATGTAAAAACCTCGCATCAGCACCCCACCACTGTTGCTATACTCAGTGGAATTTTTAATTTTTGGGGTGTACTTTTTACGTACCCTAAAATGAACAACCTAGCTGTATGGGATTTTTGTTGCATATTTGAGTACAACTGCATGACCTCGACTAATGTTTTCTTTTGATTTTTTGATCCTTCTTAAAATTATGCTACAAAACGCTATGACGTAACGCCTAGCTCTTTAGCATATTAAATATTTTTAAGCCTGTGACGTCACAGTGTTTTGCAGTATTATTTTAAGGGTGTTAGGTAAAAAACAAAAAATGACAATACATAACTCTAGAAGTCTTCTATCCAAATATGAAAAACAAAAATGTTATGCAAGTTGACAAATCTGCTCATTTTAAAGAAAATCCAACAGGTATACAATTGAAAGACTATACGTGCTCTCAAGCACTCGTGAGTCATGTTGGAGAGTGTCTTGTATGCTGGAGCAGCTGCTGATTGCATTAGCCAGGACCGTGTGAGAAAGGTGCGGGGGAGGATAAAGTGATACGTGATCGATTTATACACACCAAGAGAGCTGCCTTTATAGCTGGCGAATAAAAGCCAATAAAAATTCTTTTACTTTGTCGCGAAAAGAGATTGCATTTCTTTCTTATTCGTTTAACACATACTTTATACATATTTACATGAGCTTTAATAATTAGGATAAAAAAATGTATTATAGCTTTAATAAACGTGATATTTTTGACATAATGTTGTCCTTATGGTAATTAATGTAATTAATTAAACTAATTAAATAACTAGCGAAAAATAATGATAAAAAATAATTAGATACTTTAGTAACATAACTACAATTTTAACTGTTATTTGACTAAACTAACTTTAATGTATAACATTAAAAAAAAGTTTGAGGTCCAATTGAAAACCTGTATTTATACACTTTAATTAATTATAATGGTATTTTATAGTTTTAACTTCAATATAATGTAAAAAAACAACAACATACTCGCTGAAAATAAGGACTTGAGTTCTAAGAAAGTTACCTTTGTTTAGCAATGCACATTGTATGGTCTCTTGTTACTTGAATTGTAGTTAATTGTGATTAAATTTAATCACCCAATTAAAATTGTTTAGTAAACTTATTTGATATTATGAAATGTAACGCAGTAGTCCTTATGATATACAACCTTTTCTTCATAAAATAATTAGCCATCCATGTACGGATGTAAGGAGGCATTTACGAAGCACTGTAGCCTAATTTGTTTCCGGATTATATCAAATAACATGGTGCTAAACCAGGGGCTAAATATGGTACTAAAAAATGTAGGCAAAATAGGTGCTAACCTGTTTGTTTTAACATTGCTTTTATCACAAATTTAGATACAGATAAAAGTTAGCACATATTTAGCCCTAATTTTTTAGTGGTATATTTAGCCTCATGGTTTAGCAAAATGTTTAAAATTTAAAATTCAAGGTTAAATTAGCCTAAAGTGTTTTGTTAATACCGCATTACGTATTATACTGATCGACAGCGTTTCCATATTAGTCATGAATAAAATTATTCAATAAAATTAATAATACAGGGTGTCCCAAAGATCTTTAGATTTTTCAAACCCTAATAGCAACCGTTTGGTATTTTTTAATGTTCACTTTATATACATCAAATTAAAGCTCTGAATTTAACATTTTCGAAAATGTGAAAATCTGAAAGGTGGTGTTTCTTTTTACCCGTTAAAAGGCAAAATGAGAGCTTTTTGCACTTTTTCGTGCATCGGTTTTTGGACGAGGTGTTCCAAGGCATATGGATCGACCTGGGGTTCCACAATATGGGTCCCCAGGTTGGCCAGGTTCCCTGACTTCACTCCCTCAGAATTTTTCTTACGGGTCTATGTGAAGGACAACATGCTCAAAATTCCAGTGTGAGACTCGTTGGAGCTAAAGCAATTTAAGGCATCACCACCACGATCCAGTCCACCATGCCTGCCATGCTGCGCAATGTGTGGCGTGAGTTCGAGGAGGGACTGGATGTTTGCTGAGCCACCAACGGAACCCATTTAGAGAGGCCTTGTTGCATTTGCATTGAAAAAAAATCAACAAGCATAAGAATTGACGCAATCAATTTTTAGGTGCAGGAGCAGTCATGATTCCGAAAAAAATTGACCATTTTGCTTTTTAACGGTTAGAAAAGAAAAATCACATTTAAAATAAAAAAATCTGTTCACATTTTTGAAAATGTTAAATTCAGAGCTTTAATTTGATGTATATAAAGTGAACATTAAAAAATACTAAACGGTTGCTATTTTGGGTTTGAAAAATCTAAAGATCTTTGGGACACCCTGTATATTTAATTTCTAGTGACATTTATTTATATTTTATTTCAATACTTTAATAATTTCATGCACCATCCATCAAGGCCACTTTGAAACCCAGTGGTAATTTTGAAACAGCGATCAGACATCAGCTTTAAAAATTTCCTATTTCACTTAGTAAAGAGCAATTTGAAAACTGTCTCGTAAAGAGGCTAAATATAAGCTTTTTATTTCGACTTAGGCACTGTGATTGTTCGGGCAGTTGGGCCAATTTCGTCCCCGCTTTCTATAAAAAAAATTGGACCTGTAAATTGGGCTGAAACCAAAAGCTTTCAATATATTACTCCGGAGTTTCAATGTTCGATCGGAGGCTCGATTGTAAAAAAAAAATGGAACTCCAAAGATTTTCAATATCATTCTCCATAGGTCTATTTGTAAACTCTGCCTGGAGTACTCTAAGCAGTGTCTTCTTGGGTTTACGAACATGACGTCATTTGCACTGCACCGCCTACTCTACCCTCTGAGTTGATGTAGACAAGGTGTACTCCGAGCAGGGTTTACGAACAGACCTCATGCCATGTAATCCATTTGTTATTTAGTTTTTCACAATAATTTACTAACGGTCGATCTCTTTTTTCAGAGGTGCTGAACGACGCGGTGTTCGATGAAGACCACGACGAGATGGTGGTGGTCAAGGACATCGAGATGTTCTCCATGTGTGAGCATCACTTGGTGCCCTTCTACGGCAAGGTGTCCATCGGCTACCTGCCCAACAAGAAGATCCTGGGCCTCAGCAAGCTGGCTCGCATAGTCGAGATCTTCTGCAGGCGACTTCAGGTGCAAGAACGTCTTACCAAGCAGATCGCCATCGCAGTCACCAAGGCCGTGCAACCTGAGGGCGTCGCCGTGGTCGTTGAGGCCGTGTACGTATGACTTTAAAATTGTAACAGGGAATCAGATAGAAATGGACAGTACACAAGAAAATATCAAGCTTCGTCACTATATAACCACGGTTAGGCGGGCAGCACACAGACTCGTATTTCTGCCATCGTAAGTATGCAATCGTACGTTTCTCATTTAGAACTGGTTCTAAATTTCTTATTATACAAAGGCACATACGATACGAAGCTGTGTGCGCGACTATAGCTGATCGCATAGGTTCTTATACTTATTAAATCATATTATACGCAGTAAAATCATGCTATCCTGCGTGAGACAGCCCTTCACCTCAACCTAATGACATTAAACGTGCATGCATTGGTTAGTAGACCTGCATGAATTTTTAGATAACTTTTCATGAATATGCCCATATTATAGTGTAGTATGTTAAAATCACTTTGACCGAGATAAAAATTTGCCTTGCTATAATTATATATTTTTGCCCAGAAATTTTAAAAGCAAATTTGTTAGTACCAAAATAAAGCAGATTATGAATACAAGGCAGCAGGGAAGATTTGCTCCATAATCATTTAATTGTTACACAATAATATGCGGATTTGGTGCTGAAAAAGTTGCCTAACTTCAAGAAAACCTAATATATATTTTTTATTTTTATATAAAATATTATTTAGTGTACGTTTTGTCGGATATCTCGATAAAGATTGCATCACCTCTTAATATACGTTCTTCCAAGTGAGAGTTTACTTCTGGCTACATGGAGTAATTTCATTTGATTTGATTTGTAATGCAAAATGAATCACAACCGGAATTTTTCCAATCGGATCACAACCGGAAATTTTTATTTTTATTTAGTTTTATTCAAAAAAATAAGTCACACTGCGTCATAAGTACTTCACTCACAATCAGGAATCAAACTTACTTTCAGATGTAAACTGTAGCTTCAACTTTTTTTCATTGAATGTTTTGAAAATCCCCATGAAAATGGAGTATTGACCTCAAAATTTTTTTTATTGCAAAAATGGATAGAGGGTGCAAAAGTTATTCTACTTTATTTTTCTTCCGATTTTTTAGAGCCCGGGAACTATTGCTAAAAAGTTTTGCCGAAGTCGAGTTTGAACCCACGCCCCTTTTAGGTCATATCCTTTCATTAGAAGAGGCGTCAAATAAGAGTCATCATTTTTTACTTTCAATAAGTTTTCAAAAATGGTTCCCGGATTCTAAAAAATCTGAAAAAAATTAGAGTAGCATAAATGTGCACCTTTTAACCATTTCTGCAATAAAAAATTTGAAGTCAATACTCCATTCAAAGTTCCCCACCTGCCCCCGTTTGTGACGATGTTTATTTATTGTTTCAGGCACATGTGCATGGTGATGCGAGGCGTTCAAAAAATCAATAGCAAGACGGTGACGAGCACCATGCTGGGGGTGTTCAGGGACGACCCCAAAACTCGCGAGGAGTTCCTCAACCTGGTCCACTCCAAGTAAACGACAACCGCTCTCTGTCATCAATCCTATAGCATATTATTAAGTGATCCTCAATGTTTGAATGTATCATTCCTCGGTGTAGTAGCAGCATGAGTATCATGAATGAAATAGTAATGGAAATTTTCTTTTAAAAATATTACCACATTGTATCAAATTACATTGGTAATTAATTTGTTAAAGTACTCAAAAGTGGAAAAATAGTATGAAATCATGATAATAATATTCTTCACGCTCTTTTTACTATTTGGTTATCAATGTATGTATGACATCTATTTTTGCTACGAATTTTTATCAGTAACATACAAGTCTTTCAGATTTTAGATACTTTCCAATTTATGGTATTTTTGTTTACGTGTTAAATGATTGAACCAAAAAAACAAAATATATGTTATAGTTTTTTCTAAGATTTGATAGACTTTGATAATATTTGTACACATCTTCTGATAAAAATGGTAAAAATAAAAATGGTAGCTTAATTTTCTGGATTTTTGAATGAAAATTAACATTACTTCAATGAAGGGACCAAATTGTAAGAAAATGAGACCAATATGTTACAACAGGGTTCAATAATTTTTTTTAAATAATTTTATTTCAAATGTGTTTTAAATAAACACTATTTTTATGATAAAAGTTTATTATAAACAAGATTTTTTGCCTATTGGCTAATCATATTAAGAGAAAATTATATATAAAATTGTTCATCATTTGTGAAATTGTTATATTTATAGTAATTGTTATATTTATAAAAAAAATAAAGCACAAACTCTAAACATTTGTTAAGTATTTAAAAATATATATAAATAATGTTTCTTAATTTAATTTTTGTTTAAACATTTTCATATAAATCAAATATACTGAAGTGTGCATTTTCATTTATTTCTCAAATTATATAAATATAATATTTTAGAATGGATTTTAAGTCGCTTAATAATATCAAAGTGTGGAATTAACTTTTTGTGATTCGCCTCAAACCTGCCCTATATAATATATTAAGAACAAATTTTGTGAACTTCGATTTTTGTCACCTATATACACGTTGAGAATAGGCTTATGTACATTATAGTGTAGATAAAATACAGCATCATCAAGGATTTTCTAATGGATGTAATTGTATTTTATACACACACTAGTGTACGATAATTTCAAATCAATAAGAAAAACTATTGTATTTGCATAAATCATATTTTAACATACTCTTTAGTAGGCTTATATTTTTAGTTGTAAAACTCATTTTAGTATTGTTTTTTAACGTTATAACCTCATTTTTTTTATAGGATAATTTAAAAATTAATTATATTTTATCGAAATATAAATTAGTAATACAGAATTGAAATATATCACTAGTGATTTTTTAAATTATACCTATCACTAAATAGAAAAATAAATAAATGTAATTTTAATTTTAAGTGCTTTTTTTAGCGTGAATTTTTAGTATCCATTATATTATCTGTGAAAATTTTTATTAAGTATCGTAGTAAAATATTATAAATTTGTTATTGTCTTCAATATTTTTGTAATGATTTTACCCTCAGAAGTTTTTCGAATCCTTTAAAATATATTATGAAAGAGTTCATTTTAATAAAAACACCAAAAACAAAAAACTAGCAAAGAGGAAGAAGTTATATGCTGCAAAATGTATGTACTTTGTTGTTCGACAATAAATATACACAATATAATAAAAATGTGATTTTTTTCGTTCAAACCCTTTCTTAAGAATGTACACTCGTCGCCTTGGAAAATTTCCCATTTGCAGTCTTGTTAATATCACCATGTCCTGCTCGGAAAATTTCCCTTTGTAATCTTGTTAATCACCATGCTCCATAAGAATAACACAGGACATGGTGATATTAACAAGACTGCAAATGGGAAATTTTCCAAGGTGACGACTCCCTTCATGTTTTTTTTTTTAAATACATATTTGGATAGAAGAGACCTCGAGTTATGCATTGTCAATTTTTTTTTTATATTTTTTTAAACCCTCTAACACCCTTAAAATCGAGAAAGACACTGTAACGTTAAATAATGCAATGCCTTTGTGTATTAAATATTGCATGATATATTGTGACGTCACTGTGTTTTGCATCACGATTTTAAGGGTCTAGATGTTAGAGGGTTCAAAAAATCTAAATATATATATATATATATATATATAGACGATACTCGAGATTCTCTATTCAAGTATGCAATAAAAAAATAATAAAGTTATTCATTAATGTAATTCACAGATCATCGTGCAATTATTTTAAAGTTTTTCTTTTAAAATTTTAATAATTTCTTACATGGAGCTCGATCAGGATAAATGGAAAGTCTGCATTTAAACACTGAAACGTTGGGTGAGAGATCGAACTCTGTATAATATATATATTTACAATAAAAAAAAAATCATGCCTCTGATGTTTTATATATTATAACATTTATTGGCCATGATATAATATATTAGTCTGTGCGTTACAAATAAATTTAAATAAGTAAAGTGAGAATTAAAATAGTACCCAGTATGTGTATTATATAATAAATAATATGTATAAAAATTCTGACGAGAAGTATATGTCTCGCTTAATAACTTAATTATAATAAATAATTGGTCTATATTAATTATATTATTTTCTTTAACCTATATTAATTGCTTTATTTTATTATAAAATTAATATATTCTCATAATTCTGTGATATATTGTATTATTTGCAACTGCATGTAAATAATTGATTGTATAAATATAAAAAAAATGCATGAAAATTTTTAATTATTAAATTATATAATCATGATAATTATAATGAATACCACAATAATTAATATATAAAATAACTCCGAAGTAAAATTGACATTATTTTATTTATAACCGTAAAGTAAAAGTTTTTATGATTATATCAACGCGCGCAGTCGAGTGCTGATCATTAAAAGAATATTTTTTAAAGTTTAATTAATAATTAAATTTTTATTACCTCTTGAATACCTTGATGGAGTAGAAAATACACACGATGCACACATGAGATACTTTTTATTTCTCGCGTGGTCTCGATTCTATCGAATGTCATAAAAAGACACTATGAAGTCTATGATCCGATGATCGATCAGATCTAAAATCTCGTAGATCCTCAGATTACTCTGCAGATCTAGAGCTGCAATGAGCTGATCTCGAGTGAGCTGTGCGGATCTGTGTAGAATAACTTCGATAGATCTCAGTCTGTCGATCTCACGTCAGAGTAAAAAGAGTCTCTGGTCAGAGTATATAATATATAATTGTAAAAACTCAGGGTATAGGGTCTCTGATATAGGGTCTCAAATAATGACTACAGTTTCATACATCTCCCGGTTAAAAAAAATTAAAAACAAGGAAACAAGTGAAGTAAGCTTTGCGATCTTTTTGCCGCCAAAATTTGGCGCCAGGAATTAAATGCGACAGCTGTGAGAGCCTGTGACCTGTGAGCGCCTGTGATTCGTGATTCCCTGTGAAGAGACGAGACTGTGTTTTACTGTTTTGCCAAAGTTTTGCTGATAGTTAATAGTTTGTTATCGTGTCTTTCTTAACTTATACTTTACTTTATTATATATAAGTAATAAATGGCTTCAAGGATAGTAGCACTTGTTGATATGGACTGCTTTTATGCTCAAGTTGAACAGAGGTTGAATCCCGACTTGAAAGGCAAGCCAGTTGCTGTGGTTCAGTACAAGAAGTGGAAAGGAGGAGGGTAAGAAACCGTGACCATGATTAATTATGTTTTCAATAGACCACTTGTTCTTGAAAATTTTAAATCGATTGGTAGTCGAGACGAATCTTGATACGGCTTTTTATATCCAGCTACAGTAGTATAAACACAATCAGAGACCCTATAATGAGAAGCTTTAAGGTCGAGATAATACGGACCAGCTGGCCCAATGCTAAAAAAATCCCATTCATAAAAATTATGAAAAAAATTTAAAATGTTCTCCTCTACATCCCCTAACTATCATTAGGTAAAATATCAGGTATACAAAAACGAGCTAGTTTTCGAGTTATTAATTTTCAAAGTTGACTAATTTAACATGGAAGTTCCATTTCTCCATGTTAAATTAGAGAACTTTAAAAATTAATAACTCGAAAACTAGCTCGTTTTTGTATACCTGATATTTTACCTACTGATAGGGGATGTAGAGGAGAACATTTTAAATTTTTTTCATAATTTTTATGAATGGGATTTTTTTAGCATTGGGCCAGCCGATCCGTATTATCTCTACCTTAATATTGACGACACAATTCTCTCAGCCAATGAAAATCTAGCGCGTGAACTGCGCGCGACGACATGTTCTATCAAGCTTCCTATCCTTTAACCCAGTGGTACCTGGTTTTTAATTTTTTTCGGTGGTTCTTATGAAGGGCAAGATTAATAATTCATATGAGCCACGGGAAAGATCACTTTACACGACATAAAAAAATATTCGAGATTTTGTGCAGCATAGAATTTGAATGAAAAAATAAATAAGATTTTTCTCCTAACAAACCTTATGGAGCGATGTCAGAATGCGGCGCTGCGGCATTTTTAAGTTGAAGCTTGTCATTATGCATACTGTACTGTACAGTATGTATGCATACATCAGAGACCCTCCGTGACATATGGCCAGGGATTTGATCAGACTTTTGCTCTTCTGAGAGTGGCGGCGCTGCTAAATGTTGGTTGGGCATAGCCCGGTTCTTGCTGGCTGAAATTGCCAGCGCAGTCAGCGAGAACCGTGCCGTGCCGATGCGATTCAGTGGCACCGCCACTCTCCGAAGCAGTGAAGCTCAGCCCAGGTTGTTCAAATTGCTGGCCATATGTCACAGAGGTCTCTGTAGGGTCTCTGAAACACAATACTGCCAGTTCAGTTGTTGATCTAAAAAAATGCTGAGACTATTGGAGCGTGCACTAGCTATTGTGCCATGCCAACACTCTATATGAAAAGTTCAGGTCCATAACATTGTTGACACCCTGTATTTACTGGGATGTAGCATCATTGACAGGCTCGGGTCAAGAGGAGAACACAAAACTAGGACGGAATTGGTCTATGCTGATTTTTTTTTTTTTTTTTTACAAGGATTGTACTGTATGACCCCTCTAGCTTTTGCTGCAGTGGTGTCGGCTAACCTTTGTATTTTCAGGAAAATCAAAATAAAATATGACCAGAACTTTCATCACTGTATTGTATAAATAACTATAAACTTCACTACCATTATAAATTATTAGCTAACAAAACAATTCCCGAAAAAGTATCCAGGAAGATGCCAGGTTTCTCACCATTCATGTTTAGTGTCTAATGTGAGTTGATTGGCTGAAACTAACCAAGGTTATTGAAAAAAACCTGGCTATCTTCCTGTGTGATGTGAATTTCGTCTAATAACTACATTCTGTAAATTTATGCTAGAAGCACTCTGATGTTAATGCTTAATTATTTTGTTCCACAGCATAATTGCAGTCAATTATGAAGCTCGTGCGTTTGGAGTCACTCGGAGCATGAGAGGCGACGAAGCCAAGGCAAAGTGCCCGGACATTGCTCTAGTTCGAGTTCCTGAAAACCGAGACAAAGCTGATATTTCAAAGTAAGTATTTCAGTCAAGAGCCTGGATTTACACTTCTGGACAGCACTTCTGGACCCCTGCTGAGCAAATCATTCATGGCTGCAAGGTGTACACCTCTGGACAGTACAAACTGTATCTCTAGCTCTGCATGATGTGCTGGAGCTCCGAGATAAAATATTTAAAATTTTGGGAGAGTTCTCCTAATTTATCAAATCTGAAACTTTAAATTTGTCTTATTTTTTTACATGTTATTGGCAATGATGTGTACTGTGGAGTTAAGTTCAATCAATGCTGTCTTCTCTTATCATTCAAACCTTGATGCAAAACGTCTTTCATGATGTCACCCATAAGGCCAAGTGTGTATAGATAAATTTAATACATCAGTAGCAACAGAGCAATGAATTTTCAGTGTAAGAATATATTCTAGAATTTCAGAAACGTCAGTATCTTATGGCCCCTTCGTATATATACCAAGTGTTTCAGAGAACAAAGGTTTTTCAGGACAGTAGCACCACTCTCATGCATACATGGCTCAAAGTCATTGTCAAACTGATAGCTGTGCCAATGGCTATATATCACATTTCCCATAGTTCTCTGAAACACTCAGTCTGCATACTGGCCATATGTCAGGAGGTATTTTACAAAAGAAGCAAGAGTCTCTGTTTCTTTGTTGTAGCAATTTGAGGTTCTCACCATCAGTTTTGTTTGCCAGGTACAGAGACGCAGGACGGGAGGTGATTGACGTGCTCTGCCAGTTCAGCTCGTGTGTGGAGCGGGCGAGCATTGACGAGGCCTACCTCGACCTGACCGAGGCCGTAGAGCAACGACTGCTCACCGACCCTAGCCTTCCGAGTCTCGATAAATTACAAACCACTTTCATTGTAGGCTACGAGTCTGATGAGGGTACTGAGAGTAAGTTGTGTAGTTTTTTAAAAAAAAAATGATTTTAGATTAGACACCCACATTATATTTTTTTTTATCTAGAATGACTGAATAGAAGACATTTAAGTTATGTACTATCATTTTTGTATTTTTTGAGCTTGCTAAGATCTTTAAAAAAAATTATGATGCAAAATGCTGTGATGTCAGAGTCAATCAATATTCAACACTCAAGCATAAGGAATATTGTTACATGGAATGCATGAAACGACGTCACAGCGTTTAGCAGCACAATTTTAAGGGTAAAAAAATAATAATAATAATAATAAAAAATGGGGGGAAAAAATACACAAAACTAGAGGTCCTACCCAAATTTGAATCATATAGGTTTTCTTTTTTCCAGTACTGAAAAGAAATAAAAAAAAGCAATTTTTTTGTTATTTGGTATTCAAGAGTAGGTAATGTTTATGTTAGCTTTGTTTGTCTTACCACAGCTATCATGTTAGTCTATTTATGCAGCAAATAGATTACTGTATTATAATAAAATTAGGTTATCATCGTCGTTGTAGCGCGTTTTTGGCCGATCTTCCAGTTGTAAGTTATGACTCCATGGCCGATCTATATATTGTAAGTTATGACTCTCTGGCTGATCAGCTTTATTTTTGCCAGGGACGAGTGGCCGAAATGTCAAAAGTTACAACTTTTGTTTTATTGCGCCATTCGAAAGAGTGCAAAATTTGACACAAGATGGCATTAGTGGTATTTTCCTAATAATTTTCATTTAAATGCTAGAAAAATAATAAAAAAAGGGGCGAGGCCCGCGAAATCAGCTGTTTGCAAATAACACGTAACAAAATATCAACACAGAGCAAAAACTTAAATCATATATTTATTCAATCCAGTTATTTACTTCTTCTGGCTGCAAAGAATAATTTTCCTAACGGCCAATTAACATTCAATCAATCTAGTAACAAAATATCTCTCCAGATTGCATCGGGTGATCTCTAAAATCTGGAATCATGCATGCAACGATTGAATAACTCGTAATTATATGGTTCAGCTACGTGTATATAATAATTAATAATCATTAACTTAATAATTAAATGTGATTTTTTTCAAAATTGTTGTGATTTTGTTTATAAATATTATTTTGTCATTGCGGCGCGCGCCCTACAGTATATCGGAAAGAAATAATTAAGCTTTTAGTATGTTAATTTTGATACACATCTGCCTGTGGGGGAAAATATTGCAACTAACCACAATAAAGGCGTCACAAAGATCTGTAACTTGCATGCATATATTGTAGAGTGTCGTAATAACTATAATAGATAAAAAATACCGGTATTTAAATAAAATTATTATTTTACGCATTGAGCTCTATATACGCCTTGTATAGAGCTCAATGATTTTACGATATATAGCTAGAATAGTATTACATTTTTTTTAGCAATTATACTCTAGGACGTTCTTATATAACTAGGAAAAATTAGCAAATAAAATTATATTATTATTATTATTTTTTTGCAAGTTATTTTATATTTTTTTACCATATATCGCTGCGTATAATAATATATTGTGAGATGTTAAAAGTATGTAAAAACATGTTTTTATGCTGGCTTGAAAGAGTCGAAGTGCGACAGCTAATTTTGGTCTCTTCTAGCAGACACGTACATAACTTTTGTTAATTCATTGACGGTCCAACGTGTGCTATCAATATTATACTATTATAATATTGATATATTATATTATTATCGTATGAACCTGAAAAGACGAAAAAAAAAATCGCGAGATACCGCGAAGCACAACGCTCACTTCCGGCTTCGTGAATCGCGCCCATTATATACGTACCCATGATTATAGTGATCGAACGTACCATATTAATATTTGTTGTTATAAATAAAATTTAGCATAAATAAATTATAAAATAGCGTAAATATATTTACTATATATATTTTTATGGTTAATTCAGCAATGGAATTCTGCTACGCGTCTATAATATATACATAAATGCATGCAGTTAAAGTATTCTTCGATCGAGCATAGAACTCGCTGTGATATTTAATCGTCTTGGTTACGTTTAATTTCCGCGTTTATGTGCAGACCTGTAAAACAAGTAGCATGCTAAGTAAGCTAATTTTTTTGCATCAATTGCAATTAATGAACTTATAATTGCCTATTGCATTGCTGTTATTTATTACACAAAAAAAAAATCGACATTATATAAGCGATCGACGATGCTAAAATCACTCAAACTCGGCTGTGTTCGATTCTATTTTTAATAAATAAACTTTTTTTTATAGTCCCTGCACAGCCGCTTTTTTTTCCCTAAAATTAAAATAATGATAAACATGCAATAATATTATAGTAATACACAGTAATTTTATGTCTTACCCATGCATTTTCATTTGTCAGCTAGAAAACGAACCATGAAAATGTTTAAGTAGCTGAAAAAAATACGGGTATCATATATGCATATATACGCGACGTATATATAAATAAAAATATTGAAGACGAGCGCGTTTCATTAATTTTAATTAATTCTGTAATTCTATTACATCGTGTTTTTAATTTCTAGCCGAGTTAACAACGTGAGAGAGGATTATTACATGCATTTTCAAGCCCTGTCGGATTATGGCAAATTTCATTTATTTATTATTATTATTTTTTAAAGATGACCGACGGACTTTTATACGTATTTTTTATCGTATTTACATTATAAAAGTGCTGCATACAGGATTTTAATTTCCAATTAATATTTCCGGAGATAATCAGTTTTTTGCTTCTCCTGAACAATTAGAAAAATTGCAGATCAGCCAGAAGGCCATAACTTACAATATGCAGATCAGCCAGAGAGTTATAACTTACAATATATAGATCGGCCATGGAGTCATAACTTACAACTGGAAGATCGGCCAAAAACGCGCTACAACGACGTCATACTTTTCCATTGCTCTAGCAGGACATTAATTTTTTATTATTACAGTATATTAGTACAAAGACAAAGCTTTTCCTTCCTTTCATTAATTAGAAATTATTATTTTATTATTAATTATTATTGTAACTTCTCATCATCTACTGAAGTGTCTTGTTTTTTGTCGGGACTAAGATATGACATTGTTGTTAACAGAGGGGGAGGAGGGGAGGCAAGGAGGTGTGGCGGCCTGGCTGGAGGAGTCTGCTGGACAAGAGCAGGAGGTCCGTCTTGCGTGTGCCGCCCAGCTGGCCGAGGAGATGCGGGCCGCCGTGTTCGCACAGACCGGGTTCACATGCTCCGCGGGAATCGCCCACAACAAGGTGAGTGGCCTCTGACAAATGCTGCATGAATGGAAATTGTTAGCTTTAATTGACAGAATTTACTTTTATTTTATAAATTGATTAGAAATTGAGCTTTCAAATTAGACCAAGACCCTGTGCTACTTGTATTTTTTATAACTGAAATGTAAACTACTGTACTGTATTTTTGATATGGCATGAGAGTATAAAATAAATATCTCTCGTGTTTTTTTGTTGTATTGTATAAATAATAAAGCATTCAAGGTTATTTTATTCTGATTCTTTTTCAGAGTCCAGGTTTCATTTTGAAATAATCATTGAAAGTATGGCCATCTCCTCATCAGCTTTTTAGGATCTATTATTTTGTGAAGGAGTGGTGCTTCCTTTCCCCAGGGGGTTTGATCAGTATAAAAATCAGAGTAGCATGTTGTATTGCAATAAACAAAATTCTTAGAAGTTATCAATTTAAGTCAGGGTGTTAAAAAATTATTGACTGAGAGAGAAACATTAATTATTCACTACAGTATTTTAGTTTTGTGCAGACTCAATTGTCTAAAAAAAATTTACATTAAATTCAAATCATAAAATTACTAATTAATCTAAGCACATAATTCTACTCCCTTCTTCTGTCTTACGATTACCATTACTTTTCAGCCGCTCAGCAAGCTCGTGTGTGGTCTTCACAAGCCCAACAGGCAGACGGTGCTCCCTCAATCTCGAGTCGCTCACCTTTATGCCACGCTGCCGGTACGTAAGATGCGCAGCCTCGGAGGCAAGATGGGGGAGAACCTGATGGCCGTTCTCGGAATCTCCGTCATGGCGGATCTCGAGAAGTTCTCTGAGGCAGAGCTGTGCCAGAAGTTCGACCAGAAGAACGGGTAAGTGTGACAAAAAATATCATCAGTACTGTATTGTCAATAGAGGCTTTTTTTTTTCTTTCTTTTTTCTTTTCTTTTTTTTTTTTAAATACCATAGGCATACGATCTCTAGTTCTTAAAAGACCTTGTGTATGGATGTTCTTGAATTTTAGTTTTATTTATTTACAATAGTACATTATATATATAATATATTTTTTTAATGTGACGCTCTGATTGGTTTAGTTCCATGGAATTCATTCCTCCCCCACTTTTTCCTTCCATGGTTAAAAATCAGCTTTAGAAGTAAATTGGCGTAGTTTCAGTATTCTTATTTTAGACAGCATTTTTCATACAACACGTTTTCACTTTGCTTTTAATTTGCAGGTCTTGGCTGTACAACATAGCTCGTGGGATCGACAACGACCCCGTGAATGCAAGGCTCATTCCAAAGTCCATTGGTTGCTGCAAGAGATTTCCCGGACGCACGGCCCTCAGCTCCCAACAAGAGGTACCTGATCTCAGTCATATAAGTGTCGGTGCTAACAAATTTGTTGCTGCAGGTGGAGCACTGGATTGGTGAGCTGGCCAAGGAAGTCAGCGAGAGATTGACCAAGGACCTAGAGGAGGTAATGAAATGACAACCTCTGGACAGCACATCCCTCTCAGTTTGTGGGTATTGCCACGGAGTTTATGGAGGTGTGGAATTTTTGGAGATGGCTAGACTGGATGGTCTTATTTGTTTAAAAATTTCAAATCTGCATTGTGTCTTACAATTAAAGCTGCTGCTCCAGAAAATTAAATGGGTAAAGTTTGTGCTGTCCAGAGGTGTACATATTTTCTGTAAAAAAATGAATTCAAGCCCAGACAAGGCCGAACTTTTCACATGTTGGGGTTGCTAAAGAACACCCACTCCTGGAGGTGAATGATGGTTATAAATTACCAACTATCCTGACTGAGGCTTCCATGATTTCCTCAGTCACAACTACTATCGGATTCAAAAAGGTGTACCCCTGAATAGCATGCATACAAGTCCCATAAGCAGAGGGGCACATCTTTTTGGTTCTGATAGTAGGCAAATACTGGGATGGATTTGCTATAGACCACGGCAGCCCCAGTTTGGGAGGACCCTCAAAACTGCCAAGTCAGGTTCACGAAGAGCCGGGGAGTTAAATTTAGTCACTTAGACCAGTATCCTACAACAGGGTTCATGCAGTTTAAGGGAAGGAAGGGGGGAGGGAGAAGTTTATATCACAAGTAGTTACTTGTGAGGTAATTCCAAGTGTGGCTGCAGATCTTTAAAAAAACATTTTTTTCTGAATTGGTGAAAAATGCCCACAAAACTTTGTCGCAACAAAAATAAAATATATAATGGACTTTAAATATCGTGGTAAAATTTTAAAGAAGTGTCAGACAACAACACTGTTGACAAGGAGTGTCCCGACTCTTCTCTATCTCTACACCATGATAATTGCTGATCAAAATCAATACGTCTGTACAGAACCGTCGTCGTGCGCGGGGCCTCACGGTGCAGTGGAGCGTCAAGATCGGAGGCAGCAGCTGCTCCAAGACGGGCTACCTCGGGAGCTACGAGCCTGACAGTTTGGCTGCAGAGGCCCTACAGCTGTTGTCCAAGGCAGCTCCGGCCACCAGCTCAGTGTGGTGAGTGGCCCCCGCGTAGTAATTCTACCTGTGATAGTCGTAGGAATGAACAGTCCCCCCTCGTATCAGTAAATCTACCCTGGGACAGTTGACTGTCTATTTTGAGGTTAGTCACAGCAGGCATACCACCTGTCATTATTTATATAATATTTACTGCTTTTCTGACTGGATGGGGCTACATCTTTGTAATTTTTCTTTGATTTATTATTTTTGAAGACTGAATAGTAAGAAGGGGGGCCATCAGTTACACTGAGGGGAAGAGGGCTGTCCCTTCAATAATATTTCTCAGAATTTAAATGAGTGCTACAGGTAAGGGTTAGTAACGTCTTCAATGTGTTAAATTTTTTGGGGTGATTCCTTCCCAAACCCCTCCGCCACCTAAAAGGCTCTTTGATGTGTCTAACTAAATTTCCTTGTTTAAAAGAACACTAGTAATATTAGAGGGTTCTCAGCGTTCATGGTATTTTTTTTTATTTTCAGGAGCCCTCCTCTACAATTTCTTGGAATATTTGTAGGAAAATTTTCTGAAGAAGAAAATAAAAATACATCTATTGCAAAATTCTTTAAACCAATGGAGAAGAGTGAAAATGTAACCACCAAAGTAGTAAATAAATCTAAAAGTGAAACAACTACACAATGTAGTTCCAAAGATGATAATTCTAAATCTATTCAGAGCAAAACACCATCAGATATTAAATCATTTTTCTTAAATTATACCAAAAAATCAGAAACTAAAAGCAAAGAAGAGCAAGAGGAGATTCTTGATATAAGTCTCAGTTCTTCTGACGAGAATTCCAACGACGTTCCTTGCCTTAATGAAGAACAAACCATCCCGACTGAAGACAATGATGAAGTCCAAGACGTTACGAGAGAGACCAACCCATCCTCGCCAGAAGACCTACAGGCTGCAGGTCTCAGTTTCGAGGTTGACTCGACTGCAGAGGCTCCGTGTCCCCAATGTGGTGTTCTGGTGACGATAGTGGACATGAGTGAACACCTGGACTTGCACATAGCGCAAGAACTGCACGCCGAGCTAAACTCCGTTCCCGCTCCCACCTCCAGGCCTCAAGTCGCCGCCCAGTCCGTCAATAAGAGAAAGTACACCAAGTCCGCAGCAAAGAGCTCAAGTACCAAGAGAACAAAGGGGATTGAGTCCTTCTTTTCTCAAAAATGAAATTTATTGATTTAGTGTTATTGGTTTTTCTTATAATAGTGGCTTCAAGTGTTCCCCGGAGAGGAAATGTCCTCCATAATTAAATAACCACTTTTGAATTGTTCCTCAATAATTATTAAAGCTATTAGTTTCAAAACATCCTTTACACACCTTAAATTGTTTTAGGGGTCAAATCAAGAACTTACTTTTTTTAAAACAAACTTACGTTAATGCTATTTATTTTTTATATAATATTTTACGACAGTGACAAAATCAGCTTACTTGAAGTCTCTATTTTTTTTACTTTCTTGCTATAGGTTCTATCTAATTTTTAAAAACTTGTGATTAACTTTATAAACTGCTTTCATTTAAGATATTTTTTGTTTGTTTTAGTTATAAGTAAATTTATGCTGTAACCAATTTATATAAAAAAAAAATTGTTAGTACAGGTAATTGCATGTTAATTGTTGTTAAAAAAGTTATTTTTATTAATAGAGCTCAATTTAAATATAAATGAAATGACATTATGATTAATGTTTATTTTTCATGAAAGTTAATTACTACAAATTAGTTTTCAAATGATATTAATTTATTTTCTTCCAGTGACTTAGAAATATACATATATATATTTTTTTCTCATGCAAACCATCAATTTTTTTTTTATACTATAAACATTTCCTGTATTAAAATCATTATGAGTTTTTAAAAAATATCATAACTTTGTATAGTAATATATATATTTTACATTAAAATATAATTTTGTTTTTATTTTATTATCATAATTCATCATAATTAATAATTATATCATATCATATATTCCATTCCCGATTCAGGATGAAATCAAAGCCAATCATAACGAAATTTCTAAATGTGACACTAGTAATTATACCAAGTATTTAATAATTTATCTTATATGCTGTATATAAAATTTAGTTATAGAGACGACATCTTTCACGTCAGCAAACATACTTCATGCCAACTTACAGCACATTAATAGTGCAAGCAAATTTAGATAACTCACTATTCCTGACAAGGGACGATATATACAAGAATATATTGTTTCTAAATATAATAATCAGAATAGAATGAACTTATTATTTTTATTTAATTTTTTGTGCAGTAAATACAATTTTTAGTTTCCCATTTTTGACATTCATACATTGATCAAAAAATATTTACTTTGTAATGTAGTTGTTGCCTCAGAAAATTTCCCTTTGCGGCCTTGTTAATCACCATGCCCTGTAGGAATAACATAGACATAGAGCATGGTGATTAACAAGGCCGCAAGTGGGGAATTTTTCAAGTGACGAGTGTACAATCTCACAGTCAGGTCAAAGTGAAGAAAATATAAATGACACACGGTACATATAACAATCATATTATACATTAAGATACAACATTAACATGGAAATTATATGCATTTTAGAAATACAGTTTGGAATTAAGGTACAAATTTATTTCAGCATTACCCAGGCGCGGATTCAAGGGGGGGGGAGCGATGGGGGCGATCGCCCCCCTCTCCAAAAGGTACTAAAATACATTGAAAGTGTTACCACCCCCTTCCACTCCAAATTTTAACCCCCCTTCCCCCCTCCTCAGAGCTGGATCCGCCCCTGGTATTACTAAGGACTTTTTGTCATACACTTACTAAGCAGAGGAAGGGAGGGGGGGGGGGGCGGAGGTAGAAACGACTTACTATTGAAATCACGATGGTAAAAAAAAACTAATGTTTTATTCCTACTATTTTTTTTGTGGAAATGCATTGCTCGTTGGCTAACTATTACAATTTTTTTCAGACCTTTTGGAGCAGTATTTCACACTTTTATTAAGTTGAACAATGATATGATGTTAAAAAAAATCTATAATATCTGAAAAGTATGTTGATAAATAATTATATACTTATAGCAAACCTAATATAATATATGTTATTTAATAGCAAAGCAAAGAAGAGAAAAAAAAGTTTAACAGAAATATTAATAATTATGTAACAGCTAGAAAAAAAAATCCATAGTATTTTTTAAAAGTTTTGAAACTTATAACAAAATTTAAATAATTATTTCATATATATTATTCAAATAAATGTTTGAAAACATCAATAAAGTTAAGCAACGATATATTTTAAATCCTTATCTTGGAAACAAGATTATATTTTTGTTTTAGGTTATTTTATAATTTGAATAATAGATCAAAGTCTGAAGTCTGTTTTATATCTTACATTATTTTAATGCTAATTAATAACAAAAGAGGTCACATGCACCTGCAGATAATTTATAAATTTCAAAGTCCAATATATAAATATATATATATATATATATATATATATATATATATATATATATATATATATATATATAGCTTTTAAAACCAGATATATATATTTTTTAAAAAAACAAAACAACATAAATGTTTACATAGTAGTGTCTTAATTTATAATATGAAGATTGAATTTTCTTCATCGCCGCATGAGCACGTGAAAACATGTGACTCTGTGACTCTCACTATATTTAGATTGTTGAAAAAAGATGCAAACAATTAACATTTAATATTTGCTTTTTTATTAAAGCGATCGAGATGTATATAAAAAGTCGGATTCGCTAGTACACAAGCCCATCAACATCCCTGAAGAGACGCGAAGGTCACTAGTACACTGTGTTCGCGCATTTAAATTAAGAGTTTTACCTGAAATATTTCAGGTAATCGTGTCTAGTTCGCATTTATTACTAGTTATTATCCTAGTTGAAAAATTACGTGTTCAACTCGATCGTTATTATTACTTATAAACCTAGCTAATACTTATTACGTCTTTTTACCTAAAAAATTTCTTATTTCCTCTTCGTGCAAAGTATAAGGATTTAGACATAATATATATAATTAATTTAGACATTATATTTCTAAAATTTTCAAAATGATAAAAGAAGGTGTAATCTCGTTTTTGCCCTCGGAAATGGTGCAAAATAAAAGGGGAAAAAGAAAAGGAGAGACGTTTAAAGTGAATAAATAAAGAATAAATAATTTATTTTCATTTCGGGCCATCTTAGAACACGCAACTTCTAAGGCGCCTGAAAAGTAGGCAACTTCTTCATTTCACGAGTGCGGCAGTGCAGTATTCTCTCGCTTGACGTGTGAAAGTTAAAATACTACACTACATTGCATATCACATTTAATAAGGGTTTTGTCTTAATAATTATTTGTGAAACATCACGAATCGTGATGTCCCTTACGTTATTAGTTGACAGTTCGTAACTAGAAGGATCTAATTGGCCAAATGCGAGTCGAATACTTCCGCGCGAGATTCTCCAATCATATAAATTATAAATTAATATGACGGTCAGTGTATCCACTCCGCCACTCGAGAACATAAAATATATTACACTACGTGAATCACCACTTATATATCAAGTTCTTGTCTTCCCGGTGCATTAAAATTAATTAGAAACAGAACGTAAGAAAATGACACACTGAGTACCTGTAGCAACCAAGAGAAAATATTATTAATTTTATTTTGTCATACTGTTTAGTCACTTATAATACAATAAGCTTCCGAGATCTCATTTTTTTTATCGACTCGATCAAGTAGAAGAAGGACGTAAAAAAATACACGTGTGAATTGTATGCTTTCTTTTCACTACTTCATGTCTGTAATTGAGATTTAACGAGGTTGCGTGACCGAAGCTCCATGCAGTCCATCCACATTGTCAATGATGACGTAATGGACAATTTGCATCAACTTTTTTTAGTAGCTCAATCGAAAGAGGAGGTCAAAAAATGCACCTGTGAATTTTATGCGATTTTTATTCGTACTGCATCATGGCTTAAAGAGAGGTCACGTGACCTGGAGCCGGCGCCCGTGTCGCCCGTGACGTCATTGAACTGTCTGGTCAAGCAAACGATTGTCTATATAACGCTTGTAAACAATAAATTAATTGTTGCTTGTTTCCATGGCAACGCGGTTGTTTGCAAGCGTTATAAAGTCGATCGTTTGTTTGACGGAACAGTTAAGTGACGTCACGGGCGACACGGGCGCCGGCTCCAGGTCACGTGACCTCTCTTTTAGCCATGATGCAGTACGAATAAAAATCGCATAAAATTCACAGGTGTATTTTTCGACCTCCTCTTTCGATTAATTGAGCTACTAAAAAAAGTTGATGCAAATTGTCCAATCGATAAACTGTATACCGACCTATAATATCACGTTGCTATGGATGCGCGAATAATACACAAGCAAAAACACTTTTAACAATTCTTTTGTTAACAAGCGTAATTTTGTATTGTTTATTATTGTTTTTGTTGACCAAAACATTTCAATGACGTCACAGGCAACGTAGACTGAGCTCCCTGCCACGTGACCTTTATATATATTATATTATATTATATTATATTATATTATATTATATTATATTATATTATATTATATTATATTATATTATATTATATTATATTATATTATATTATATTATATTATATTATATTTATTATATATATTTAATTAAAGGATACATTGAGTTTGCAATGCTTGCATGAAGCTCGAGGTGGAATAATGAGTAAGGATAAGGGAGCCAAAGGATGGAGGCCATGACCTAGCTGTTATGTGTGTTTGTCCTAGCATTCGCTGAGGTAAGACTGAGGGAACCGTAGAAACCTCATGCAGTCAGGAAGGACACCTCTTTTTTTTTTATCAATGGACATGCACAAAACGATATCCGACACAACAGCACACAAGTGCATCACTGCACCTGGAAATTAATTAAAGCACGATGCAATGATAAAAAAAAATCACATAAAATTCACAGGTATATTTTCGGACCTCCTGTTTCGAATGAGCCATAAAAAAAATGACACCCACCAGCTCGCAACTCACCGAGGTGAAGTACTCCATGTTGACGGTGAAGAATCCCATTGCGGTCACGTGTTCTGGCTCAGCGCCTCCCGAGAGTCTCGTGACGAGGACTTGAAGTGCGGAGCGTGCGGGTCCTGTCTTCAACCCCCCACGTGACACCTGGGCGGCGCTGACCACACTCCTGCTTAGTAAGATGCTCTGAACAAGCAAGAAGAAATTAATTAATTTTCAACGAGTGCCTAGATTGAAGAGTAGAAAAATAATGAATGGAAATTTAAATTCAAGTTTTATACGTAAAATTTCAGATTTTTTTTTAAACTTCCAACACGTACCCTTAAAAAGCATGTTGAAAAAATGCTGTGACGTCATAGTCATGCGCAAAAATTTAAACACCAGCATAGAAAAAATAATTACATGACTATGACGTCACAGTATCTTTTATTTCGAGATTATTAGAAGGTTAGTAAAAGTTTAAAACATGCAGTTGATAATTTATTTTCTGATAATGTCGATTTTTTTTCTCCAATGATTCAAATCAATGATCAATATGAAATACACCAAACATAAAAACAATTACCATTTAATAGTACAACAATTGATTATTGTTATTTCTTAAATCTACATTCTTCATTAAATTTATTAATTACCTGTTCACTTAGCTTCTCTGCAGCTCTAGAAATCATGTAGATTTGAGTCAATGACCCAAACGTTGCAGCAAGAATTGTGGATTGCATATAATTATCGTTGATCTGAAAATATTTTGTATATTTGGACCCGAAGTTGTTATACATTTGTCAATTTTTTGAGATTTGTTTTCAACCTCTAACACCTTTCAGAAAAACGCTGTAACGTCATAGTCATGCGACATTTTTCTGAGGAGTTGAAGAAAGTTAAAAAAACGAGAAAAAAAATTAAAATGCATGATCGAGGTCCTCTCTATATACAAATAAACATTTTATGCAGGTTTTTAAGCCGGTATTACACGATACAATTTTTATGATTATTGTATACAATTTTTCCTTACAAGAAAATTTAATCTCTATTTGTTTGTATTGAGAGGAAATTTTCTTGCAAGGAAAAATTGTATACAATAATCAAAAAAATTGTATCGAGTAATTAGGCTTTATATTATTATTATTTTTGTTTTGTTTTTGTAAATATATACAACCAGAAATAATCAAATAATCGATTATTATTGATGAATGATCTTTTTTATGTTTTATGTACAGAAGGTTCATCAATAAAAATCGATTATTTCTGATTGCGTATTTACAAGCAGATATAATATTATATTTTTTATACCTGCATGTATATGCCATTAAAATATACAGAGTTCTTAATTGGGTATATTTTCTATTAATTAAAAGTTACTCAAATTTCTGCTGAAGTGAATTATATATACCTCAACCACAAAATAAAAGTAGAAAATACATTACCTTTATTGCTATGTATGACATTAACATAAAAGCAATTATTGTTCCCGAATATGTCGACAAAATAAGTGGTCCAATCAAACGGTCGAGTTTTGCAACTATTCTGCAATGTGAGAGAAAGAATTTGAGCATAATAATAATATATTATATATTTATTAAGTATAAAATATATAAATTTAAATTATGGTATTTTTGTTGCAAGATGGACTATCTGCCTCTTAATCTTAATGGAGTACCGACCTCAAATTTTTTTATTGCAGAAATGGATAGAGGATGCAAAAATATGCCACTCTGGTTTTTTTCAGAGTTTTTAGGGACCGGGAAGTATTGCTAAAAAGTTTTGGCGAGGTGGGGTTCGAATCCACGTCCCTTTTGGGTCCTATCTTTTATTAAGAGAGGCGGCAAGAGGCGGCACTTTTTCTGCACTTTCAATAATTTTTTAAAAATACTTCCCGGTCTCAGAAAAATCTGAAAAAATTCAGAGTAGCATATTTTTGCACCCTCTATCCATTTCTGCAATAAAAAAATTTTGAGGTCGGTACTCCTTTAACTTTAAATGTAACTTGTAACAATGCTGCTTGTTCATAAAGGTGCATGTAACTCCCATGTGCAAGATATAATTTAGGTACAAATAATTATTATTCTCTTTCAGATGATCCAGCTATCACTTTTTGCATGTACTAATTTAGTTAACCAGGTTTTCACCAATTTATATTATATAGGAATACAAAATAAATGGAAAAATGAGGAAATTTCAAGGTGTATTTTTAAGATTATATTATAGTTTTGTTCGCGCACTCCAAAAATAGTCTTTCAATAAATAATTTTGTTTTTGCATCTAGAATATTGCCAAAAATTTCTAATTTCATTTGCAATGGTTTAGCCCGCATTTGGAAGCGGAATAAACGAGTAGTACGTAACTTTATTATTTCCGATAATTTTCAGACGTAAATTCTGTATTGAAATAATTTATACTAATATAAATACTAAACTATTCACTATACTAAACTATACTAAACGAAATAAAATAATCACACCAATGCTGTCTATTATTCTTTTGGTAGAACCAATTTCTTTAACAATGTATATATATATATATATATATATATTATATATATATATATATTTGCACGAGAGCACAAAATAACTTATTTTAAAATAATTTCATTTTACTTTAGGTAATGTTGGTGGTACTTGATCCAGGTACGAAAACGCCGTGTTAATTCCCCCCGCGGTCCCGCCATCAGGTAAGTAGGTGCCGTACGAGCCAGCAGAGATGCGCGTTCCGCAGCGGCCAGCATCAGAGAGCACGAGAACGTGTCAGTACTGCACGATACCAGGAGGTGTGAGCTCACAATCAGACCTGCAACATATGGTTTTAAGTCTCAATTGATTGAGATCTCGGACCCCCTTGAATGCAACAAGACTTGCAGAGAACTTAAAACTCGCCATCAATAGGTGGCACACAATCTGTCTGATCAGTTTTGTGAAAACTGAGGTAGAATTTTAACATGAGGCCTTATGGACGAAAACCGGAAATGAAGCTGTTGTGAGAAAACCACCCCCTTGAATTTGACCAAATCATAAGCTATTAAATTTCAGAACGTTCTAGAAATTTTAAAATTTATTTCATTCAATTTCATCTGACAGAAGTTTTCAATACACCTTATAGTAGAAAAATTATATACGTCTTCAGCTCATGCATCCTTTACACGTTTAAACCTAATCTTTTTTCCCTCTAAAACACATCTTATTTTCTCTTCGATCAAAGTGAGTATGAAATGAAGACAACATTTCTAACAATGTTTGCTCAAAAAGACGGAAAAATATGTAATCTCGTCTTTTTCTCTCTTTTTTCCTCTAAAATGGTAACAAAATAAGAAATTAGACGAGAGGAGCTAGAGCTTGATAGAGAATAAAAGATAAAATTTATTTCAACTCGGGCTCATTTTGACTCACTTTGCAAGGCGATGATGAAGTAGTACGTCGGTAGTTCTCGAGGGTTGGTGAACCACCACATTCCGAACATTAGCAGACGAGCTGGAGGTTTCAGAGTTGTCGGCGGCGTGAGTTGATGAAGTAAGGTTGTGACAATTCTTGAATCAAAACAAAAACGACACTGAAATATATTATTACGATACATAAAATTCGAAAACTGCTATAGTATAATTATTATACACTCCATTTGAATAAAACAAATATTTACCAAGGCTTCTTCGTTTCTGTGATTAAAAATATCAAATATTGTGATGACACACGAGAAGAAAAAAGTAGCATTGTCAAAATACTCTAGTATAATGTATGCCCTAACTTAATTCGAGAACAAATCTTAATAAAAATGACCAACAGAGCAGTAAAAACAAACCCATCATGCACTAAGAAATTGTATTAAATTTTAGGAACACTTTAAATATACTTACCTGTATCCAAAAAAAGTCAATACTAGAACCAATAGTATGCCCTGCGTATTTGTATAAGTTTGGCGGATGAACTTTTTTCTTTGCTTGGCAGATTTCATTTTCATTTCTATTTCCAGACGATTAAACTCCTGGCTTTTGCACTTTGGTGGATCTGGAATTATTTTCACAATTTAATTATATTATATCCTTTATAGTTCAATGGACAACCTGCAGCATATTTTTACGCATATTTAGATAGATTATCTCGACTATTTTGAGTCATTATAATTTTTTTCAGAATATTCTGAACCTTTAAAATCGTGTTTGACTGAAACTTTGTAATAAAAATAAAATAGACAATCATATACATAGACAATCATATAGTTCAAGTGTATGTGCGCAAAGAAATACAATTTTACATCCGTAACTCTTATTGCAACTTAAATACAGATTTAATATTACATAAATACTTACAAGTTGATGTACTTTTACATACCATATATTATGTATAATATGCTGGGCAATCTCCGCCGCTCCTTGAACTTTTTAAGTTCAAGGAGCGGCGGAGATTGCCAACAGCATACATATATATGGTATGTAAAAGTACATCAACTTATTATGTCTACTTCGCTTGATAATATTTATCATTCTATAAATAATTACCTTGAAACATCTGCAGTATTGCTGAAATCTCACCACTATTCATTAAAAAATGAAGTTGTCTATACATGGTAATGCAACATGCTAACACATAAAATGCACATAGAGTAGCCGTATATAACTCTGCTTTTCTACTAATGTAATAAATTAACATAAATATATGTGTTACTATAAATGGCACTGATATTAAAACATACAAAAATGTCCGAATTTTAGTTAACTTCTGTCTATTTGGTATGTAGAACACGGTTAAGTTTAAAGCATATTTTAATGTTTCAAACTCCATCATTATAACGTATTATAATATGTAAGATTATATATATAACACATTTACAAGTTGATCTTTATATTTCAATTGGAAAGAAAAATAATGTTTCTTGCATTGAAATACTGAATGTTATCTTACAGTATAAAATGCGTATATATTCTTATACTATGTATTTCTTTTATTATATATGTAGTTAATTATAATAATTATTTACATAATTTTTACTCTTTATACTTGAACGAATTTTTAGCTTCAACCAAGTGTATAACATTATGAGTGACCTATAATAGTATGTGCATGTACTAAATGTACTTATATAATCCAAACGAAACTATTTCAAAACTATTTTGATGATCTGCAATAGTTACAATCAATCAAACACCCCGTTTGTGTTTAATAAAAACACACATAATTATATGGCCTGTGTGTAGCGTGTGTATAAAAGTTTGATGGATGAACATTTTTCTCCGCTTGTAAAATTTTCATTCCCATGAATTTCTTTGTCAAGGCGATTCAACTCCTGGCATTTGCTTCTTGGTGAACCTGGAATTAATTTCATTATATAGACCACTTGCAAAACCCTATTTTAGCAAAAAGTAAACAAACTCTCCTATATACATAAAAAATAATAAAATAATTACCTTTAAACATTTGCAGTATTTCTGAAATTTTACTACCATTCAATTAAAGTAAAGTTGTCTGTTCACGGTATTGCAACAACACATCATGTAAAATGTACGTACATCAAATTGTCGTATACAACTATATGCTTTTCTAATGATGTAGTAAATTAGCATAAATATATGTGTTAATACTAAATATGACACTGCAGATTATTAAACCATGATACAAAGTTGTCCGCATTTTAGTTAACTTCTATCTATTAGATATGTATAGAAAACCGTTAACATTAAAGCACATTTTAATGTTTCAAATTCCATCACTAATAAAAACGTAGCTTATTTAATACATTTACTCAATTGGTTATCTAAATTTCAACTGACAAGAAAAAAAAAATCGTCCCTCTTTTAATAAAACGCTGAATGTTTGAAGGTAGTTTTATCATACAATATGATAGCATTTAAAACTTTTATATATACTCTTTGCTTTTATATGCGTAGTTAAGTAAATAATTTCATTATTTGACTTTATTTTTTCCTTATACTTTTAATAAACTTTTAAATGTTTATAACATATTTAAAATTAAGTTACATTATAAATAATTGATAATATTATATAATACACGAAGTTAAACAAAACTATATCGCCTGCAAGTGTCGGTCAGTTAAATATTTATCTCGTTATAGTGGATTGAGGAGGGAGATTTTGTTATGTCCTTATTAATTCTCCTTACGTCATTCCTACTTAATTCTTACTATTATATAATAGTTGAGAGAGGGAGGGAAGGAAGGAGTAACATATTATTGATTTACAATATAAAAATACACTCCTAATTTTTTTGGGTTGTATAACTTTTTTTGAAAATCAAACCTAATATATTCGTGTATATATATAAAAAAAAATTAAAGAGTACATTTTGTACTTAACTGAAAATTTAACAATAAGGGATTAACAATTCGTAGATTTCACAGCATTTACACATGAAAATAATCATAGAACTATAACAATTTTATTATAAAATAAAAAATATACATTAGAAATGTTGATATAAAATTCAATATCTCCATTATAGTAAAATAATTGCCTTGCATTATATTATAAAATCAATATATTTAATACAAAAGGAAAATGACACATCCTTCTTAATTTATATTTTTGTGGGAGAAAAACATTCATTTTTTTTAAGTCGTCAGTAACTCCGCACTGACGTCACGAGCTGTGAACTCCGCGAGGCTCGTCAGACCTCACGTGACACAGGACGAGTCTGCCACGTGACCCTCGTCTTGGTCCCGCGCACCGTCTTCACCTGTGTTGATGACTGCTTGTTCCACAGACCTGACGTCAATTGTTCACCTGTATGTGCCGCTCAACAGGTGTGACGTCACGAAACCTCACCATGCTCACACGTCACCAAGACCCACCTACCTCCACACAGGTCCCCTAGGTTTGGAGATGTCGTCCCTACCTAACCTAATTCTCCTAACGGTTTATTAATTTCTTTA
Source organism: Siphlonurus alternatus (assembly GCA_949825025.1). Taxonomy (NCBI): domain Eukaryota; kingdom Metazoa; phylum Arthropoda; class Insecta; order Ephemeroptera; family Siphlonuridae; genus Siphlonurus; species Siphlonurus alternatus. Next base: position 42,428,432 of record OX463779.1, read on the forward strand.
TAATTTCAATTATCTTATCAGTCCATGTTTAATTATACAGTATATTACATTTTGCAGTGTGTTTGTCATATATATGAATATAATAATTATTCTTGGCTCTTATTTTATCACTCTATCGACTTTATAACGCTTCTAAACAACCACGTTGCTATGGAAACAAGCAACAATTAATTTATTGTTTACAAGTGTTATATAGACGATCGATTGTTTGACCGGACAATTCAATGACGTCATAGGCGTCACGGGCGCCGCCTCTCGGTCAAGTGGCCTCTTTACATCTCTATTTTAGGCATGATGCAGTACGAATAAAAATCTCAAAAAATTCACAGGTGTATTTTTCAACCTCCTCTTTCGATTGAGCTGATAAAAAAAATTGATGCTACTTGTCCATTTAACTAAATTGTTTTCATGGATATGTATTTAATGTTTTCTTATCTGTACGATTGACATCCCTTCCTGATTAAGAAATTTATGACAAGCTAATATTGTGTATACAATCGAAAAGTAATAGAGAAATTATGAATTTACGCATTTTGTCGTCATTACCTAGGTCGGGTTCACGAAGAGCCAGTAAGTCAAATGTTCCTAGTAATCCTACAACAGGACTCACAATCAGTTGAATTAAGCATCACCACTTTTCGCTTTCAATGGAGTATCGACCTCAAAATTTTTTACAGCAGAAATGGATAGAGGATGAAAATTTATGTTACTCTGATTTTGTTCAGATTTTTTAGGGACCGGGAAGTATTGCTAAAAAGTTTTGGTGAGGTCTGGTTCGAATCCACGTCTCTTTTGGGTCCTCTTTTATTAAGAGAGGCGGCAAGAGGCGGCACTTTTTCTGCACTTTCAATAATTTTTAAAAAATAGTTGCCGGGCTCTAAAAAATCTGAAAAAAATCAGAGTAGCATAACTTTGCACCTTCTATCCATTTCTGCAATAAAAAAAATTGAGGTCGGTACTCCATTAACTCCTGTCTTGTCTTTCATGGAATGACTGTCACGCACATTAAATATTGAAATATCTTACAAATTTTTAGACTATATTATCGATTCCATGTTAATATAAAATTCATTATTTGTAATGGAAATTTTTGAATAAATTTTGTTAAAAAATTAATTTTTAGGTGTCTTTTAGTTCTTAAAATAAAACAACTTTTCATCATAATATTAGTTTGAGCATGTAATTTATTCCATAATATAATAAACCAAATATATTATAATTATTTTTACTTTTAATATCATGCATATAATTAGTTTTTTTGATAATTTGGCAAAATTTCTGAACTGTTATGACAAGTTTAAATAAACTATATAATGATTATGTATACATAGCCCTACCAGAGGGCTATATAATGATGTATAATTTATTGCGGAACGTAACAATTAAACGCCAGCATATAAAGTAGTTAATCAGATTTAATTACTTTCCATATGTTACTAAAATATTAAACATATAATTAAATGCCATCGCTTTAATAAAAAATTCATACTAAATTTAAATCCATCTTGAGTTTGAAGTTTCAATCTTCGTCATTGTCGTCGCATTGATCGTCATCACTGAGGATTGGACTCTGCAGATCCAAGAATTTCTGCTTATAATCGACCAAGCTGCTAGTAAATGTAGGTGTCAGCATCGACCAGTATGCAGTCCACAAGCGATGGTGGGCAAAGCACGCAGCACCACCGCCTCGAACCGTCTGGGTGGTCTGTAACATTCAAAGACTGTATACTGGGAGGAACCTCGATACTCGACAATTTTCGTCAACCTTCGGGGAATTCCGTCATATAAGCCGAGTGCTCGAGCGGTCTGTTTGAGGACGTCAAAGATTTGACAGCGTTGACAGCGTAGCGCTGGCGGATAAAGCGGCACCTTTGACAGCTGAACCTTTTTAGTTACGCTAGCCAATCAGAAACGCTTACGAAAGTCAGCGTCGTGACATACCAAGGTTCCGACAAAATCTGCTAGTTTGTCCTCCAAATAAACACTTCTTATGTAACATTAGCATGTCATTAAAAAAAAAAGCATTACGTGAAAACGCGCGGTGCAAGTAGCTAGTTATTAGCATTTTAAAAAGACGTAATAAGATTACGTAAAGGGTTATTAAAGGATGAGTTGTAGACGTAGTTTTTAAAATATAGGGGTACAGTACATGGTTACATCCTTCACCCCTTCACCTACTCTACTGAAATACTGAAACTTTTTTTTTTTTTTTTTTTTTTTTTGGCTTTAACTGCAACCTGTTATATAGGGTTCTGGTTATAAGTGACTGAATTTAGCTGCCCGGTTCTTTCCGACCTATATACTGTAGAAACCTCAGTCAGGATGGTCAGCAATTGATGGAGGATGCCATCAATCACCTCCCGGATGTACAAGTTTCTTACATTTCTACATTATTGATTCTCTTACCCGTCTGTTCATATCACCGATGCAAACAATGCTGCTGGCGTCACCATCACCGACTGCAAATTTGGAGTGATCTTTCGTTGGTGAGCTGTACCATTTCTGTAGATGCGGAGGAACTCCTTTGTTCCAGGGTATGAACACTCTTTCGATGTTGCGAGTGCTGTAGAGAAAAGTAATTGTTACAACCGTATCATTTTGATAATTTAGCCAAAATCTCTTTATTATATCAACTAAAAGACCAATAGATGGCTCTGTGCGCAAAAATTTTGACTGTTTTTGCTGAGGATACGGCAATATACCTAATATAGCATTGGTAGAATCACTTTAAAAAAAACAACAAAAATTATATAAAAGACATCACTTATGAAGTTGTTATATTTTTTAATATTTGTCTGAAAGTATATGGGACAGCCAACTACGGTATTGTCATTTTTTTTTTAATTATTCTGTGGCTGCTGTCAGAGCTGTCGATTAATCTTCTACAAAAAATCTCGCTACGTGCAAGTAGTTCAGCTCTTACCACCAGGTTATACAGTTAAAAAATAACGTTGAACCCATATTATACTTACACATAGTTTCCGTGCGTCATTTCAGGTAACATCGACCCTCCCCCGCACTGCCAAGACTGAACGATGATACTAGTTTGAACAGAAGGAGCAACCTTGTGTGCCCAAATATCTGCAACAAGAAACACAATAATCAATATATTCATGTCATAATATTTTTTTTTTAATTTGATCGCTCTCTCTTTCTAGCATTCTGTATTATATTCAGTACATAAGTTAATAGCTGGTCTAAGTCTTATAGCATGTACTGTATGTACATAAATACACCAGTATTTTCTGACCCACTGTATCCCTTGCATTATAAATTTACTCTGGTAATTGAGTAAGCAGATTAATCTCAATGGGACACTCATGAACTGTCCTCCATTTTTTTTTTTTTTTTTTTTTTTAATTTGCAGCTTTCAGAGACATTGGAGAGCTAGGATGTAGCATTCAATAAATATATCCCAAAAAATTTCAACTTCATCACATCATCGTCATGTATTTGACTCCTTTTTTGTAGCAACCATAAACAGAAAAGAGATATGGTTCAGGCTGTCACGAGAAATATGTACAAAAAAACAAAACAAAAAAAAACATTCACATGTTCGCAAATTAAAAATAAATTTTTCTCCATTGGTCATTACCGAAGTCTCCAGCACTCCCCGAGTCAGACTTGGTTTTAGAGAACAGTCCGACTGCCATGTTTCTGCTTGTTTTGATGCTGAAGTCACTGCCAGGACTTGGGGAGGTGAAGTCGTTGTTTAACACTCGGAACAGCCAGGGCGAGTAACCTTGGACCCAGGGTACGAGTTCAGCCGGGGCACTGTCAAACACGTGCGCCCGCATGTTGTACAGGTGTTTACCTAGAAGCATGTATAATGCATGAAGTTAATCATTCGATTGAACTGCAGATAAAGTCTGAGTCTAGCCAGGCTTAACCTTTTTTCCCATGCAATTGATGAGGTGTAGCTTTAAACCAAGCTTATAACTTAGCTGATTCTGATTGTTGCAACAAGTTAAAAGTTAGTGAACTTGTTAGTAAAAAAAATTGCTAGCAGAGGTTCAACTAAACAAGTAAATTAAAACCTGGATTAAAGAGATTTCATCTAACAATGCAAACGCATCAATAAGAAGATGAACGTGGTTTAGTGCATTGACCGGTTCTCGTTAAATTACCGATGTGAAGCTACGTCAAGTGTGGTTAGTGTTTGGATAGGTGACGATTTCAAGTAAATATTGCGTTGCTCCCTCGCCTCCCTCTCTGAGTTAAATTCATTTCGCTTTCCACCCAATGCAGTTACGCACTTGTGTGTGGTTTCCCAGGCTCTGGACATCATTTTGATCCATTGATAAAAAGTAGATATATCCACCGCGTGTGAGGTTTTCCACGGTTCCCTAAGTATCACCTCAGCGAATGCTGGGAAGCATAACAGGACCATCTTTTCCCTCCCTCAACCCTCAACCCATTACCTGCATGGCCTCGAGCCTCATGCTCAAGGGTGCATCCTTTCAAATGCTCACCCACATTATCCATCTGGGCACTGTCGATGGTGAGACACAGGAAAGACTGTCCGTTCTTGAGCCCCGTGCTGGGGTACTCGTACTCTCCGTTCCGCAGCTTCCTGATGTTGACGAACCGCGGCACGGAGTGGAGGAGCCACACGCCCGCCCCGGTGTTCATGTTGATCAGCAGGGTGCCCTTGGCGTGCGCTCGACCCTCCCTGGCAGGGGTCGTGCCTTCAGGGGGTTGGTCATTGTAGGCGACCGTGACCACGCGAGCAAGCTGCAAGAACGGCGGGGATCAGAAAACAAAACTTAACGTAATTAAAGCTCATGCAGCCAAGAGGTTAAAATACGGCGCTGTGTTTGGTCCGCGACTTTTTGTGATATTTTTCCGCCGCGTTTAAGTTTGGTTTCTCCTATCTTTTAACTCGTCGGGGAAACATATTATCACGCTTTTTTTATTTATTTTTTTTTATTTCAGTTTTTCCGATCAAAAGCTTTTGGGCATAACTGAAGTCAAAATATTTTTCCAAAGATTTAACTGGTCCTACCCGAGCGGCCGAGCCGAAAAATACAAAATTCATTTGGTAAATTTTTAAGTATAAAATTTAACATTAATTTACGATAAATTTCATGATTATTCAATTCATAATTAGTTATGTTGCATGAAATAATAAAATTTTATTTAACTAAAAGAACTCGTTTTATATATTTTGCAACAGCCAACATGGTAATTTAAAATCCTGAATGGTACAAAATCATATATGTTAATGAAAATTAATATAAATGAAAAAAAAAAAGAAATTATAAACATATTAGTTTTGTAATTGTTACAATAAATTACAATCAATAGACAATAATGGTTGCATTTTTTTATTTCATATTTAGAAAATATACCTAAAATTGTGCTTTTCTGAATTTTTTCGGATTTTTTGGAGTGCGGGAACTAATTTTAAAAAAATATTTAAAATACCTGAATTTGGGTGGTACACCTGATGGGACAACCGTGACGTCATTTGTCGTGCTGTGATTGGCTGTTGATGATGTCACGGCTACTGTGATTGGCTGTCGATGACGTCACGGTTGTCCCATCAGGTGTACCACCCAAATTCAGACATTTTAAATATTTTTTTAAAATTAGTTCCCGCACTCCAAAAAATCTGAAAAAATTCAGAAAAGCTTAATTTAATGTATATTTTCTAATGGAGTATTGTCCTCAATTTTTTTTATTGCAGAAATGAAAAGAGGGTGCAAAGTTATGCTACCCTGATTTTTTTCAGATTTTTTTGAGACCTGGAACTATTTTTAAAAAATTATTGAAAGTCCTTTTTGTGACGTCACGCGGCGGCAAGTCCTATCTTTTTCTTAAGGAGCGGCGTCTCGTGACGTCACGAAAAGGACTTTCAATAATTTTTTAAAAACAGTTCCCGGGCTCTAAAAAATCTGAAAAAAATCAGGGTAACATAACTTTGCACCCTCTATCCATTTGTGCAATAAAAAAAATTGAGGACAATACTCTATTATGAAATAAAAAAATGCAACCATTATTGTCTATTATAATAAATGTAGTAGCTCTTAAAATCATTTGCATGCGGCCAACCTGCAGAGAGGATTCAATCAGTTCAATGTGATGTGAGTATTTGTGTTACAATTATGCATGAAATAAAGATAAAATATTTTATAGTTAATGGTTAATGTAAAAAAAAAAAAAAAAATAAAGAGAATTCAAATTTGTAACATTAGAAAAAAACGAAATAACTTCCACTGCAGAAAGAAGTTACCGAAATTGACCCCTCTAGGCTTCCTCAGTTTTCTGGCATCTTTTAGTCAAAAAGGAAGTGAATAAAGATGTTGCAAACTCCAAATCTTACTCTTGCTTGGAGAAGAGTGTGACCAATCATCGAGAGTTCATTGTCGATATTCCGATAGTCCGCTGGTCTCCATTTACTTTCGGGATCTGAGGCGACAAAGTAGCGATAATATCCACCGTAGCTGAGATTTGGAGGAACATGTTGATCGTACGACCGAATCTTCGGTAGTTTGTGCGCCACAAACCTGGAAACGACCACAAAAGAGTTTTTTTTTTTTTTTTTTTTTTTTACAAGGATACATCCCTATGAGCTTGAAGCTCGAGGCAGGGAAAAGGAAGGGAAAGGATGATAGCCTCGGCCTGTTAAGTGTCCCTTGCAGCATTCACTGAAGTGAGACTGAGGGAACCGTGGAAAACTTCAGTCAGGAGGACACCTCTATTTTTTATGAATGGACCAAAGCGATGTCCAAAGCCTGGGGAACCACACACAAGTGCATCACTGCAATGGGTAGAAAGCGAGATGAATTTACCTACCCCAGGGGGGGGGGGAGCACACCAATTTTTACTTGAAGCGGTCACCCATCCAAGTACTAAATGCGCTTGACGTAGCTTGACTTCGGTGATCTAAAGAGAACCGGTAATACACCATGCCAACTTCAACCAAGTTAAACTTATATGATATTCCCTCCGGACTTATATAGCCGGAAGTACAGGATTTTTGACCATATAATATAATTCAGCATTTTTCATTTTCACACATATAGGTCAGTAGATCTGCAGTACAATTCCCATGCAAAGATTCAAAATTGAAAAACAAACATAATATCAACAAAATTCACACTTCTGGCTACTTCCGGAGGGAATTTCAAATTAATTTGACTATAAAATATTTTTTAGTGGTAGTGGCTTGTTTCATAATAACGCAAATAAGAACATTTTAAATTTGCTTTTGATAAATATATAGTGTATTATAACTTACCGCAGTACTACATTAATACTATGATGCCATAAAACTCACCAATCTACATCATTGCCGTCATTGTCCTTGCAACTAATTTCGTTGAGGCTGAAACATTAAAAGATGTTTACTTCTCACTCTTATCAGATTAATAAATGAAGGTACATGCAATATTATTTTTAATTAAAATATTATACATATATATTTATAATTCAAATATATTTATTTGAAAAAAAAAAAAACATTACCTCATAACGCCTTATAATATATTGAAATAATCAAATTTTATATTCCTCGATGAATTTTAAAGAATTAATTTAAATATTTAACGTATATATTACACGTATTGTGTAATTATCTAATTAAATGTAATTATCATAATGGTAATTAATTAATTTAATGAAATATTATTAAGAATTATGATATCGAATATCATATATAATAATATATAACAGAGTATTGACCTCAAAATTTTTTTGATTGCATTAGAAATGGACAGAGGCTGCATATTAACTTTAACTTTTTTTTTTCTAAATTTTTTTGCCGAGGTCGGGTTTGAACCCACGCCTCTTTTATGTTCTATCCTTTTATTAAAGAAGTTACGCCTCTTGACACCTCTCTCTGTATTTCTAATATTTTTTAAAAAGTAGTTCCCGCGGTCTCTAGAAAACGAAAAAAAAAAAAAAAAAAAAAAAAAATCAGAATTTTTGCATAAATTTTCACCTTCTATTCTTCTAAAAATAAAATAAAATATTTTGAGGTCAATACTCCATTTTATTGATAATTATGCAGCTTTTTTCCGTATTTGGTTTCAACATATCATGTTTAATGTTCTCATACAAGTATAATGTCATCTTAAAAAAAAAAAAAAAAACCTTGTTCAACACCTTGGATGACATTTTGATGGAGATTTATTTTTAAAGAATATACGGCAGATATGACATCAATCTCTGGCCCAAAAGATGACATTTTTAAATAATCGAGTATCAATAATTTATTAAATAATTTTTGTTCATTCAATAAAAAAGCAACACTTTTATATTTTAATTATTCGGGACGGACTATATACTGGTAGGTAGTATAATATTGCAGGAAAACAATAATCAATATATGATTGTTGGTAATTTTTAGATTTTAGGCATTTTACCGTACACTACCAATAAAGAACGAGGGGTCAGTGATAAATGACCCAGAAGCATCAATCTTTGATTAACCATCAAGAAACGTTGATCTGAAATAAAGAAAGTAAGGAAATCGACGTTAAAAAATAAATTTCTGTACTTGCAGAAATTTAATCCGTGGCTCGTTTTTGACTCCCTCCTCTTCCTTACGTAGAAAAATCATTGATTCAATAATTAAATCTGTTCATGGCATTGCGCATTGTTATGCAATATTATCCAATATATTCATACATGTTGACAATACACTTACGACTGAGACTGGACCACGAGAGCTGCTAACACGAGCAGCAGATGGAGAACAGTGGGCATCCTGGTGACGACTCCGATGGAAAATTATAGAGTTTGATGTTAAGTCATTCAACACGTCTTACTCGGCACTCTTTGGAGGTCACGTGACGTCACAGGTCAAATGTCACACTGCAGCTGCATCAGCCATCAAGCGAGCAAAAAAGTGTAACATGTTAACTAATAGTATGGACGATGCAGTTTTCTTGTAACAGATTCTTAACTTACGTTTGCAACTACATGCATCTACACATAAAAACAGTATCAGAAACACTTCACCTACAACTAAGGGAATCATCAAAATTTAACAATGTAAAGAAGTCCACCTGATAAGAGTTATTTATTGTAAAAAAAGTGGAAAAAGTTTACAAAACTTGAAACAGTTGAAACAGTTTTTACTTTTAAAAAACAGTTTTTTCCAGTTCAAACTTTTTTGTATATTTGACAATAAAACTTCATGATTCGTGAACATTTGAAGTCTGAATCAATATAGCATACATATTTCTATAACTGGAAAAACTGGAGATCCGGCCCCTTACCTACTAATAGACGATAATGGTTGCAATTTTTTTATTTCATAATTAGAAAATTTACCTAAAATTATGCTTTTCTGAATTTTTTTCAGATTTTTTGGAGTGCGGGAACTAATTTTAAAAAAATATTTAAAATCTCTGAATTAGGGTGGTACACCTGATGGGACAACCGTGACGTCATTTGTCGTGCTGTGATTGGCTATTGATGACATCACGGTTGCTGTGATTGGCTATTGATGACGTCACGGTTGTCCCATCAGATGTACCACCCTAATTCAGATATTTTAAATATTTTTTAAAAATTAGTTCCCGCACTCCAAAAAATCTGAAAAAAATTCAGAAAAGCACAATTTTATGTATATTTTCTAATTATGAAATAAAAAAATGCAACCATTATTGTCTATTATATTTCAATACGACCTATATCCTTCCATCATTCCATGGTTGTTGTACGCTCCTTCTTGTGAGCCCTATCATGCCACAAAACTCTATGACGTCGTGCAAATATTTGACACACACGCATAGGGAAAAACGTTGAATGACTATGACGTCACAGCGTCTTTCACCCTGGATTTTGAGTGTGTATAGGGTTATAAAAAATTCACACAATTGTATAGATGAGGTCTAACCTTAAGCCATGCAGATCTAAATTTGTTAGCTTCAATTATTGCAACAATCAAAAGCAACAAAGTTAAACTTGGATTAAAATTAGACCTCGTCAATGCAATTGGTGAATTCACTCAATTGCATAGATGAGGTCTAACTTTAAGCCAGGCCTAAATTTGTTGATTTCAATTAATATTGAAACAGTAAAAATCATCAAAGTTAAGCCTGGATTAAAGTTAGACCTCGTCTATGCAACACCCAATTGCATAGACGAGGTCTAACTTTAAAATATTTTTAAAAAATTAACAATACACAACTCGAAGTTCCCTATTAAAAATATGCAGTAAAAAAATTAATAAAGGTTGTACATTGTCAGTAAATTATCTTCTTATTTTTGTTTTAACCTCCTTTAAAAAATAAAAATGCTCCTTGAAGTTAGGCAACTTGTTTAGCTTTCAAATGATGTGGGTTATATACAGAGCAGGGGCAAGATGGCTTGATAATCTCGAGGTTGCTATTTTATTTCCAATATTCCACTTGTTTGTTGACGTAAGTGCCAAAATTATATTTCATTGTCTTTTTTGACATAAATTTGCCATTTTATTCAAGACACAATTTACAATTTTGGCGCAACGAAAATAAATGTAGTAATATATTTCATGTTTTTTCATTTTTTAGAATATAATAAAATTGTGTAAAAATAATCATGTAGTTCTAAAACTTTATAGGATTAAAATTTGGAGTGCAGGAAATTTTTTAAAAGTATTTTAATAAATTTATTATTTTTTTAATAAATTTTAATTTATTAATTATTGTTATTAATGAATTGAAATATAATTGTTTGATTATGTCACCATCACAACAGCCTATCGAAGAGCGAGTTTTTGACGTCATGGTTGTAACATAAATTAGGTAGAAGATAATTTTATTATTTTTTTAAATAGCAGTTTCCGCACTTTCCGTGCTTCAAAAATTCTTTATTTCTATTTTTTTTTTATGTCGCTACTATAATATTCTCTATCATTACATGATACTCTCTCCAAATTCTTGTAAAAAAGCTAGCACCACTGGGACCTGGGCTTTACTTTTGAGAATTTTGAGTGCATGTTATATAAGACGGTGTAATCCTGAGAAAAATATTTTTCATATCTATAAACATAATTATTAACGACGTTTTAGAGAGTTGGATCATTAAGTCTATTAATGTAACCTCTATGAAATTTACTATACCATGACTAACCTTAACTTTCTTTCAGTACATTTTTATGTATTTTGGTTTAGCATCTATCTACAATAAAACATAGCCCTATTTAAATCGTAAAAAAATAGTTAAATTTATTTGATGATCATGACCAGCTTAATGAGTCAACTAATTTGAATTCAAAGCTGAAATGGATGTTATAATGACGTAATAGATCACTTGCAAAAACCTCTTTTACCATAAAGTAAACAAACCCAGTTTATTGTTGTTGTTGATTATGTATGTAAATTTGGTTTATACATTGGACCTTATGGGAAATTTTCACATGCAGATTTCAATATATTACAAATGTACGATTTTAAAAATAAAACTATCACCGGAATATGCAATTTTTGGCCATTTATGATCCTGAAAGCACATATATAGAAACAAGTTTTCTTCATTTCAATATCTTGGGCTTCTTTTACAATCACACCGCAACTCCGCAACACTTTTGCAAAAAATCAAGCTCCACTTGATTTTCTTACGGCGGTACATTTGTTGCGGCAGATGTTGCGGCATGTTTTTGCAAAAAAATCGGACTATGTGAAAGAAACTTTAAATTTCAAATTATACATAATCAACTAATAGCATGGATGTATAGCTTTAAACAAGCCTCAAAGTTTGCTGATTTTATTTGTTTAATTGTTGCAATAATCACCAAACTCTGTTAACTATGGGGACTGCTTTAAACTATACCTTACTCCATGTAATTGGCTGATTATGTATAATTTGAAATTTAAGATATTGAAATGAAGAAAACTTCTCTCTGTGTGCATTTCAGGATTATAAAACGCCAAAAACTGCAGATTTCGATGATATTTTCATTTTTACAATCACACGTTTGTAATATATTGAAATCTGTGTTGAAATAGTAAATTTTTCATAAGGTCCAATGTATATAAACAAAATTTTTACACATAATCAACAACAAAAATGAACAGGTGTCAGTACGTTTACATGAGTTTTCTGATCCGTATTAGATGAACACGTATGAAACGGATGCGTATTAAACACTCATGTAAACAGGTATTTGATGCGTATTCATCCAATGCGCTTTAATTATTCACGACGCTTGTTTCAATGCGCATTCAACGTTTAATACGGATCGAAAATTATCATGTAAACAGTTGATGAAAACAGTTTTGTTGAAAACGCATTCATTGAATACGGATCCAAGTGGTAATTTGACCAATGAGGTCTCACCCTTTTCGGGAACGTCATTAACTTATACTGTTTATCTTAGAGTAGCTATTATACCTATTAACAATTTTCAACAGCTATTGTTCGACTTCAAGGTGGTTCCGTAATTTGGTGAGACTTTAATGACAATATTGGGTACATAATTCTGTAAAACATTAATTAAATTCACAATTTCTAATTATTTTTAATATATTTTATTAATTCAAAAGAAACCAACACAATTTTTTTTACATTTTTTAAATATTAAATAAACCCGTGAAAATTAAAAAAAAATAATAATAAAAACTATTCTACAAAGCACAACAGAAGCATCCCTATTATAACATGATATATTATATTATTGTCACAACATATATATGTAAAGATATAATATTTATACATTAATTATTACAATTCATTGCACACTCCGCACTCAAAGTAACATCATCTTGCCATTGAACATTTTTTTTAGTAGAAAAACAAAAATATTAAATTTTTAATGTATAGGTTAGTAAAACATACATTTATCATTTTATTTCCTAAAATTCTAAACAATAGTTAGTTATTTAGTAATATATAAATTTAAGAAAAACCTTTATTATGCAACAATTTTTTAAAATTAATTTATTTTGGGCTCAATTCATTATGTTTAAAATAATAAAATTATTCTGAAGTACCTCTAAACATTAAAGTGATATTATTAACAGCTATAGGTCTGTTTTAAATAACTGGAATAAGTATGCAAGCAGGCTGCCGAAAAACAGGGGAATGTTTCAAAAGTTATAAATTTAAGTAATAATTTTATATGAAATTAGAAATTATTACTCGTATATAAAATTATTATTAAGAAAATTAAATAAAAAATCAATACAAAGCCTTTTTACCCTTGGTATAATTTTGATAATGTTATCAGTATAATCATATAATATTATGTATACACAAAATTCTACTATTAATATAAGCAATAACAAAACCTAATTATGTTTAAATAATTATAAGTGGATTTCTTGATTACGAAAGCACTTTTTGTTGTAATATTTATGAATCATACATTTCTTAAAATTGGTAAAATATATATATGTAAAATAAGATGTATTGTTGGTTGTGACTTGATAACAATGATAACCAATGGTAGCACACTAAAGCAGAAAAAAGAATATATGTTTAGTATAAACTAAAGACCTATGGCATTTAAACATTTAGGAATTTGCACAATAATCCCATTTCCAAGGATTATACGAAGTGAAACACCAAAAATAAGAGTAACCAGCTTCTAAGCATAAACTCTTGCATAAAACATGATTAGGATCTTCATAACTTGCTGTATAATATTGTGGTGCATCAATTTCAGTAGAATAACACTTTCCGTAGTCTCTCCATGAAAAATAGCAATAATCTTCATCAAAACATTCAGTCATACAGGTTTGTCCTGAATATAATAATTTTGCAGCTTTAAAACTTTCTACCACTGTCACAATACATAGTACGGCTAACAAAACTTTGTATTTATACATCTTGCTCTATTAAGATATGACAGAGAAATGAAACGTTTTTAGTATTTCTCAGTAACTAGAGGTTATGACCAACGTACCCCACCACAAACTTAAAATTTATCTTGTAACATGAGGAATATGACGTCATGCACTTGGTAAGGACACGAAAAGTGAGCATGATTTTATGTGACGTTGTTGATAGAGCACTAGTTTTCTTAAACTAGGTTGCATTGCAGTACCGTACCCCTAACGTATTAAGATCATCGGTCAAGGTGTAGAAAAAAATAAAAGAAATATGAAACTAAAATATGCATTCAATTCCTCTTTCATGCACTCCCAGAAATTATCTTAGCAAGGAAATGAAACAAAGTTGGTGATGGATCATTAGAAAAATACATGTCACCAGTATCTCCATAAAAAGTGGTAGCATCTGAAAAATACACAACACGCAATGCAAATCTAGTTGGTCTCCTACTAGAATTTAGTTGACCATATATAATTACCAGCGTCCAATTCACATGACCATTTGGATGATTAAGTAAAAAATTTCTTATTGCTAATTCAACATTATACCAATATGATTGACCACCCGCGTTACGATTCAACATTGGAGTTTGGGGAACAAAATTTATATCGATTATAGGACCACCTAAAGAATCTGCCAATAAATGTCCTCGTTCATCATTATCTAACCTATTCATTTCTACCATACGACGACTTATATAATCAGGAATCGGTAATCTTTCTTGTCGTAAAATCCAAGCAGGAATTACAGCTCTCAGAACTACTGGTAAAGGCAAATCTTCTAAATCATCTGCTGGAGGAGCATTAATTGCTGTATATTGCCTAAGTGAATAACTTCTTCCATCACCTTCAGCAGGTTCAAATCTATGAGTACCATATTCACGTTCATAATTGTATGCTAAATTTTCAACACTAGAAAATGGAAGAGATTGCTTTGCTGTAGCAGGGAAAAAAGGAACAAATTTTCCATTTTCAAATGTTCCGCACATGGGCGTAATGTCACGATCATTATCTGTAAATAATGCTATCGAGATGGGATGTTTTCCACAATATTCCCAATTTCGTCCTTCATTAGGTTGACACCAATTATAATAAGTTTGAGCAAATTTACCGCACAAACTGTAACAATCTGAACCTAGTATTGTTTTATGTGATTCTATTTTCGTTGTACCAGGTATACAATAATCCCAGTCAAGTGTTCCCCATGAAAGATAACAATAATGATACCCGTGATAAAAAACACATGGAGTTCTACACAATTTTCCATAGTCAGTATCTGTGTACGAATATGTAAAATCACCATACACTAGTGCATAGAGTTCTAAAAGTATAATTGCTTTAAGAGACAACATATTTCTTACTATAGTTTATAGTAAAATATTTCAATATTATAATTGGAGATAATTTATATAAGCTTACTTATTTTATATTTTATTCACTTTAATTTCCTTTTTCTTGAATCAGTATTGTTTTCATGTATTTTTTTTTTTTTTTAAACAAGCCCACGCAGTTACTATATAAGCACTTGTCTCCAATCCACTAAATTAAATCGTTTCTTGATTGAAATGTTTTTCAGTTGCTACTTAAAATATTCTTGTAACGTGCAAACAAACAACTTGAGACTATTATATAGTACATCACGATACATAATATAGTTTATAATGGTTCTGCGTTTTGCAAATTACGCAACTCTCGTGGTGGGGATTGACACTTGAAATAAGATAAGAAGTTTTATTTTGCCCTTTGGGACCCGCCGCATTATGGTTCAAAGTGTATTTAAATAATAAATCTAATCACTGGACCATGTGCAACAGATCTGCAATTAACGTATATAGCAACGCAATATAGGCAGGGTCTACGAAGAGCCAGGAAGTTTGAAGTCTTCATCTCTTCATGTCACTTATAACCATTGCCTTGTAACTTGCAACTGGATTCATTACAGATAAAAAACTATAATTTTTAATCAATTTTGAACTTATGGTATAGAGTAGATGTCGTTACACTGAAAGTAGGCTGCCTTGAAGTTGGTGCAGTGGGTCAGAATGCACAGAATGCACAGACACATAACATAATAAATAAATAAACAAAATATTATTATTATTTTTTTTTTTTTTACTTTATTAAAAATCGACTGTGAAAATTTGTAAAAACACACCAGTACACGAAAGACATCATAGAAAAAAATCACAACACCAAAGAACTATTCTTTTTTATATTTTTTTTATCATTTTTCCTATGCAGTCAAATAGTATTTGAACCACCGCACTTCTTATTCCCTTCACTCGAGTCTCACGTAAACATTAACAGAGCAAACAACTCTATAAGTGCATTGCGGAACCATTCTTATATTTTGTCTGATGATACGAAGATTTTAATTTTTACTTTTAATTACATGAATTGTTTTTAATTTTTTTATTAGTATTATGATTTTTTTTTTCTTCGAAAGAAGTTTCACATATTTATATTCCATAGTTTTAAAATACCTTGATCAAGTTTGTTATTATAAGCTACATCATATTATATATAATAAAGAATATCTGTAAAATAGAATATAGTACGGGACATGATGATTTAACAAGACCGCAAAGGGAAATTTTCCGAGGCGATGACTGTACTAGACTCCCAAATTTCATATAATTGACAACATACATGACAAAAAATTTATTGCAGAAATGAATAGAGGGTGCCAAATTATGCCACTCTGAATTTTTCAGATTTTTTGAGACCCAGAACTATTTTTAAATAATTATTGAAAGTGCGGCCACGCCCCCTGGAGGCGTCAATAGGCGTCCTGTCTTTATCCTTTTTATTAAGGCATCAGGGGTGCCAACTGAAATCACAGGACTTTCAATAATTGTTTAAAAATAGTTCCGGGTCTCAAAAAAATCTGAAAAAATTCAGAGTAGCATAATTTGGTACCCTCTATTCATTTCTGCAATAAATTTTTTTCATGTATGTTGTCCATTATGCAAGAATGCGTAGCCAATGTGGGCAACAGGCGGCGCGCCACATATATACGACACCTGCCCAGCCTCCTACCTAGATACGTATGCGATTCTGATCATTGCACAAAAAATATCACATGTTGGGACCTCACTCTCCTAGCTATCTTCCTACTTCGCTCTCTACCAAAGATTACAAAATTTTAGGATCAAAAGGAGCTACGTGAATACAGAGGAACATTTTTTATGCAAATTTGTGTACAACTGTTAAACATGATTGACATGGGGAAGTTCTTATTTAGTCAATATTAACGAATTTTGTTCGGAATTGGTATAAATTTATTTTACAGTTTCCAATGATAAACTTGTAAGCTTCTTGTTATAAATAGCTGAAATTTCGCTTGCTTGCGCCGTTTGACCTAAGATAAGAAGTAACGATAGGTCAGCTTGACACAGAATACCAAAGTTTAAAGGTGGCTCAAATTTAACAAAAAATATATATAATATATAATAAATAAAAATAAAATAAAATAAGTACACTTGCAGGATTATATGTAGAATGGCACGTAGTCCACAGTCTTATAACTTATCATGTTGCTATAAAAAGTATAAAATATAAAATAATCATGTGACGTTTAATAGTTTGTAATATATTATAATATGTTAAAAAAAAAAAAAAAAGATTTGACTTAAGTACGTAAGGAGGTTTGAAATAAGACAGATATTATAAGAAAAAAATAAAATAATATCATTATATTTATTATAAAAAGGGTAAATACAAAAAATTAAACATTTTTGCAAATATAAAGTAATTAAGCTAATACTGTGTCAATTGCAACTGTAACTATCACATATTGATTTTAAAGTCAGATTTCGTATTAGACTTTGGCGCCACAGTATAAAATAGCAATGTTCAGTTCCATAGCAGTTTTAACTCTTTTATATATAAAAACGGCAAAATCTAACACGAAAACGAAAGCTGACATAAAAAAAAAAAAAAAAAATCAACAATCGCGACCTTGATGAAAACTCACTTAAGCAAAAGTATATGATATTCATAATATTTTTAATCAATTCAATATTGATAAATAATTCGAAGAATTGTAAGTTTTTGAAAAAAAAAAAAAGTTGTTTAAATTCATTAGAGAACATTTTATTATCACGTACTGAATCATACATAAATAGCAACACATGCATGATTGACAATTAAACAATGGTTTATCATCACACATACCGAATACATAATAATAATAATAATATATAGATAGCAACATATGATTGAAAAAGTTAAACGCAACAGAGCATATGCAAAGTTGCCGACCCCCAACCCTAGTTACAATATATATCAATATAAAGTAAACATGCTCTATAGCTTTAAATACCCTCTGGCAGTATTTTTTATTTATTTATTTATTTATTTATTTATTTATTTATTTATTTATTTATTTATTTATTTATTTATTTATTTATTTATTTATTTATTTATTTATTTATTTATTTATTTATTTATTTATTTATTTTTGTGCACTCCTTGCCTCTAAAAAGTTCCTTTTTGCAGCCTTCATTGTTAATCTCCATGCCCCGTAAGAAAAATACAGGGCATGGTGATTAACAAGGCTGCAGAATGGAAATTTTCAGAGGCAAGGAGTGTACAGTAGTATAAATGTTGTTATGATAGTGACAAACTTCTAATATTATATATTGATAAATTAAAAATTTACAGCTTATTTTTTATGTATCTGATTTAACTAATTCATGTTTCTTGTGACTGTCACTTATAATTATAATACTTTTCACTTACACGTTCAGAATAATGATAACAATACACTTACGACTGAGACTGGACCACGAGAGCTGCTAACACAAACAGCAGATGGAGAGCAGTCGGCATCCTGACGACGACTCCGTTGGAAATTGGAATATTATATACAGAGTTTGATGTAAATTAATTACCCATCAATCTCAACACGTCTTACTCGGTACTCTTCGGAGGTCACGTGACGTCACAGGTCAAATGTCACACTGCAGCTGCATCAGCCATCAAGCGAGCAAAGTGTAACATGTTTACTAATAGTATGGACCTATGGACGATGCAGTTTTCGCGTAACAGATTAATAATAATAATAATAATTTATTTAAACTTTTTTGATTGTACAGAGACAACATTAGTTCACGTCAATAGCAAAAAATATATATCATCCTTTTATTAATGCCCGAATGCCTAAAATGGGGCGTGACCATATTTTCATTCTTTTATTTAAAATATAAATTCCCAGATTCAGAAAAATATTAAATTTTGAGAGTAACCAAATTTGGTACACTCTATTAATTTCTACAAAAATTAATTTTATGTAGATTGTTTATAATATCAACAATGTGTAAATCACAACAATAAAGGCAACTCCACATACATATCTCTCAGGACAGCGTATACGTTACTCTAGCGTTGTCTATCTATATGATCATTGTCACAGTCTTTAATTAATTAAATAGAATATATAGGAGTATAAGCATGCTACAAAATTTTACCTCTCCAAATATCACAAATCTACAGATCCTTTTTAATTTAATGGAGCTGCAGTTTTAGCAAATCCCGTAACGTTTCATGTTTATAATACGGTGTACATTTTGGCAACCCCCTCCCCTCCCCCCACCACTAAGCATGAGATATAATCGAGTATACAAACTAATTTCAATTAAATTCATTATGGAGACTTCAAAGTTTCCACTCGAATACTTAATTATTATAGTTGTAAAATAAAACAAATTTTATTCTCCTTGAAACTGATTTTATATAATGTACAACAATATTTCTTTTCTTTAGTTTATTTATAATATCTTGGTTATTTAATATAAAATAATTTGAAATAAGATAGTAAATTACAATTAAATTTATTATTTATATAATATTATATATTATCAAAAAAAGCCCATAAAAATTAAACAGCTGTGTATATATTGTGTTTAAAATGAAAAAATATTCATTCATAAAAAAGCGAGTTTGTAATTAAATTAATTTTATTGTGTTTTATATTCAAATATAATTTTCAATATTTTATAAAGTACTTCCATGCTCAAAAATGTATTAATTCATTTCTTGCATTATTTTACTCAATTGTGTGATTTCTTTTTTTCTCAAACCGTCATCCGTGATTAATTGAAACAGCTGTTACCCAAGAGAACCACGTTGTGCCTGAAAAAAAGATGGAATGATCATTATTAATATATTCGATTTTTAATTACAATGAGAATTTAAATGTTTTTATACCGGCACAGCGACCATTTTAATAATAATATCCATTTTTTTTAATTATAGCACGTCAAGTTATGCAGGAAATGGTATGATTCTCCAGCATACGCTATTTTTTTTTTTCAACCTCTAAAAGGCAATGTCACGCCAGAAGATATACATACCAAAAAAATTAAAATATAAAGAGAGGAAAAGAGAAAGTGGGAGAGATAGATTCTTCAAGCCAGAAAGATAATAAAATTGTGTTTTCATTAACTATTTTTAGTGTCATTGCTTCGTGAATCATGCCCATTCAAACATTTAAAATATTCTAAATACACATTTTAAATCAAATACACTTTTAAATTTTCTCAAGGTAAATTAAAAGTGACTAACACTTAAAAAAAATAACAAAAATTAATGTTAATTTGTATCAAATTTTGAATTTCCTGTATATTTTTCAGATACTATTTTTTGTTATACAGGAAGAAAGATCATATTAATTATTGGATACTGACCGCGGTAGGCATACTTCCATCATCATAGTTGCACGTCTTGGGCGCGCGGTCCAGTCCGAGACACTGTGAGATGCACGCGCGCTGGGCCCACACCTTGAGTTGCTTCAGGGTGAGGGTGGAGGCTGCAACATGGATGGTTTACATCGAGACTGTGGGGAACATATTTATGTGGGAAGAGTAATTTTTTATTAACAAAATCGAAAGAGAAGGTTGAAAAACAAAGACAATGATCTCTAATGATCTCTGGTTGACAAATATTTGTCAAACAAGCAGCTGTGATAATTGAATAAGATTTGACGCATGATTGTAAGTATTATTGATTTTGAATAAAAAAATTAATAAAATTTGTTTTGTAATATCATACGTCATATAATGTTCTGTACAACACATTGTTTTCGTCTTACTTTTGGTGTCTTGAGCATGAAGCCCTGTCACCTGTGAACATAATGGTCTTGTTGTGAGCTGCCGTCTGATTTCTACGCCGTGATGTTAAGCAACCTTATCAGCATCTCAGTATTAAGGTGTATTCACATGAACAACGGCGATGCGACGCGATTTTGACGCACAGGCTGTGAAATGCCACCAGCGAATTCAGCAGAAATCGTGATATTCTCCAAATATGGCCACCAGTGCATAATTCGCGCCGCGTCGCGTGATGAAAATTGCTCATGTAAATCCACCTTAGGACATTTTTGAAAGACGTTCAGGAATTAATTATTATACAGGAATTATTTGAGATTATAGTAATCTGACAAATTATTTTAAAAAAAGAGAGATGAGTACAGAAAGCTTATTAAAAAAAAAATCAAATAATTTTTTTCTTCGGGAATTTTGTAACAAATATTCCTGAATAAAACTTTTCTAATTTGCTTAAGTATATTTTTTTTTATTTTTTAGATTGTTTGAATTAATTTATGAAAGCGTAAGACTAAAGAAGCAACAACAACAATAATGTATACATTATTATTTGACTCTTGGAATGCTTTAAGATGGAACCATCACTTATTTCCATTGTCAAATTGATCTACTAATGAAATTTACATCTAACAAGTAAGTTGTTATTGCATTTATATGTTATTATGGATAGATGACCTCGAGTTATATTTTATCGATTAGTCTCAGATTTTTTAACATTTCTAAATTTCTATCTTTCTTAATATCGCGCTTAAAAATGACATAACTTTTTTAATCTTTTTTCTTGGGTTGCAAGTTAAATATTTGAATGACTATTACTTCACAGTGTGATTGAAGGTGATTGTTTCAAAAAATCTGAAATATATTGATAATACACAACTCAAAATCCTCTCTTCCAAATAAATATTATGCAACATGGTCCACTCACATGATGTCATACACAACGATAAATTTAATAACTTTTTGACTAAAATCGTAAATGATTTACAACTCACAGCTAATGACAACCTGTTGCTACTTTTTGTTGTTATTTCAATATAGAAACATTAAAAAAAAAACAAGAGACGATTAAATTCAACGAAATGCAAATCACAAAAATGCCAGTTTGACCTTGACTCGACCCCTGCATATCAGGTAGGTCTTACCATGAGCAGCGCGAGGACCACGAAGAAGGCACGGACCATGTTGCTGTAATGTCGGTGACACGTCGTCCGAGCCACCTACCAGCACTTCCGGTTAGAAAAAGTTGTGTCAAATGTCGTTTAAAAAAAATGTTTGTCTCGCACAAAAACAAACACTCACAATATCCACAACTCCAACAAACGTGTGTGCTAAATTTCTGACAAATTCTCTGTGTAAATTCTTTCTGCCAATTTGTTGTAAAAATTCTTCGTACAATATTTTGATATATTTTTTTTAAATCGTAATTTCCTAAAGTAAAAACACGATCTCGCAATAAACATACATGATTGTATCGTTTTTTTATTATTATTATTATTATTATTATTATTTTAAGCGCTCCTTTTTGTTGTGTATGCTTTCAAGTTTTTCATATATAGAGTTCTGTTCAGTGAAATCTTATTTTAGTAATAAAATTAGTGAAAGTGTTATGATTGAATGTACCTGTTAATAATAAAATTGACACTTTGTTTCTCATTTTATTTATTTATGGTAAAATTAATTTGTGTTGCATGTTATAATATGTTTAATATTTTCTTCATTTCATTTTTTTGACGTGAACCATGTTATCTGTATAACCTGTTGTTCCAAATAAATGAATAAAATAAATATTGAAGCCCGAAAATTGAGTTTCCATGACGTCAGAATCAAATAAAAAGTTCACCACTTTATTTTTTGTTAAGTATTTACTAGACTAGGCTATTGTATTTGGTGCCTTGGATTTGTAACTGTTGCCGAATAAATAATAATTTGAATTTGACTATGACACCGCAGCATGTTTCACCTTGATTTTACTTATTAAAAAAAAAATATATAACTTAAGTCAATTGAGATCCCTTTACAATATCCTCAACTGCAATTAAAATTGTACATATTATTACGACCAGTTTTGGTATAATCATTACTTATTTGAGAAAGAAATCATTTTGATCAAGCTTCCATAGAAAAGGAACATTAAGGTGCTTTTCCATGGAGCTCACTTGCTTTAATATCGTATGGCATCCATCGTAGCGTCAGAAACATACAATTTATTTTATATTTTTATTAAATTTTTGATAGGCTGAAAATACAATAGCAGAATCAAAGATAATCATGAGAGCCTACGAGGCAAACAACCAGAAACAATTTAATCACTATATACGTGTCTATTCACCTAATAAAAAAAATCAGAAAATATAATACACAAAAAAATAATATAAATTAAGAAAACATGTTGAAGCAAGTGCACTTTTCTCGCCTCGCTTGACACCGCTCCATGGAAAAGCACCTTAATTTTAATTCTGTGTTTTCCAACTATATGTACTTTAATTGACTTCGCAATAGAAGTGCTTGCAAACAGAATTATATCGATGTTAGAAAATGTCATGCACCGACGATCTGATAGCGATCTGAACGACGGAAGTGTTTTTGTGCGGACAGCCACGTAGCTCCAGGCTTGCACTGGCAGACACGAGAACAGCCTGGACAACTTGCTACTTGAACAGCCCGAAACTTAAAGTACAAGACAGCCATGAGGTCACTTCTGCTGCTCTCTTTGCTTGTGGTGAGTTTATAAAGTTATAGAAATATCTTCCACTTTTCATGAAATATCAATGGGACAAGACATTCTGTTGTAATTTTTTTCTGGAATTTCCTTCTGACTTTAGCAAATTTGGATAACCTGAAACATGATATTTTTATCGCATATTTGCATGTATAAAATACCTACATGTATTTAAAATTTTCTAATTTTTTAACCCTTGAACACCCTTAAAAAATGTAACGTCATAGCCATGCCAATATTTAACATATATAAGATTATATTTATAGGAAAAGGCGTTAAATGAATATGACGTTACAGCGTTAACACGTTATAAATTTAATAAAAGTAGATTCGTTTAATATAATCGGCTTATAATATATAAAGAAATAAGATTTATTTTGTAAAAATGCAGATTGTCTACCCACAGTAAACAACTGTCCTTGACTCTACCAAGATAATAATAATAATTAGCGAGATAGAGCATTTTGTGTTGCATGCACTTATTTTGACTAGGTTTGTAATATTTATGTACGTTTAATTAAGTGAATTTATTAAATAAAAAAAAATACACGTTGCAAAATTAATTGATGAAACGGAAAGCATCGAAAACGACAGACCAAATCAACTTTTTTATAATAGCAGAGTTACTAATGTTATATTCTCTCTCAGTCTTTGATAATAGAAATATATATGGTAAATTTTATTTAAGTTTCAAATTCTGTCAAAATTATTAAATTAACAAAAAATTGTATTTGCCAAATTTAGTAACTTCTTAAACAATTTCTTACACGCAAGCTAATTTTTATTCGCCGGTTATTCAAACTGAACATTCCCCAAAAAGTACAGGATTTTCTTTTACTTCAAATTGTACACCTCGGTTCACTACGAACGTTTACTGTTTGAGAGCTTTATCAAAACTGCTCATATGGAGACGCGGCCGGGAAACAGTTTTGAGATTATAGTTTTACACCCTCAATTTTCTTTCATTTGCAACTCCAGCAAGTCAGGTAGTAGTAACGTTCGGGCTGTCTAGAAGTGTACAAACAAAATCTTCTTGTCCACAGGCCAGCTCGCTGGCCCAGCTGCTACCTTGGGAGATCTCCGTGATGCCCGATGATGACATTGGTGAGTGACCCTCTATGGAGTTTCCATTGACCCTTAGTTGAAAAATTATGTCTTCAACTTTATCCTTTGCGCTTCTAAACCAAATCTTAGAACGTCTTTTTTTACCTCAAAAACACATCTTATTTCTTCCTCGCTCAAATGAAGACAATTATTTTCCTAATATATTTTATGCTCAATAAGAAAAAAACAACAACAACGTAATCTCGTGCTTTTCCCTCTTTTTTCCTCTAAAATGGTGCAAATTTAGGAGGGAATTAGATGAGGAGAGAGCGAATAAAAGAAGAGATTTATTTCAACTCGTCAATAACCTGGGCAAAGGCACCTGAAAAGTTGGCAACATCTTCATTTCTCGAGTGCGGCGTTGCAGTATTCTCTCGCCTGAACTAAAAAGATGTGTATTATATTCGTAGTTGTCATAACTCCCTGTGATGGCGTTAGAATGTTGTTTGTTGTGATTCATTATACTTTAACTGTGCAGAAAAAATCACTAATACGTTGACGATAATGACGTAAAATTTCTTGATGCAAATCCCTGATCACAAAAGTCAAGCAATTAAGGTAAATCAAAGTTATAGTATTTGGATTCCGTTTCAAGTAAAAATAAAGATACTTTTTCCCTGCGATAAATTCATCTTGCTTTCCATCCAGTACACTGAATGGCTTTGGTTATCGCTTATTCGGATAAAAAACAAAATAGAGGTGTCCGTTCTGACTGAGGTTTTTCACGGTTCCCTCAGTCTCATTTCAGCAAATGATGGGACGTGTAACAGGCCGAGGCCACCATCCTTTCCCTTCCTTATCTCTACCCATTACCCCCGCCTCAAGCTCGTAGAGGTGTATCCTTGTAATAAAAATGTACTCTATATTTATTTTAGACGAGGACCAAAAGAAGGTTGAGTTCCAGTGTCTGGCCGAGTGCTTCGACGTCCGTCCCGCCAAACCACAGCCTGGCAGCATCGTCACCACCATCTCCGTAAGTCGAATTAATTTTACGTTCCCTCCGGAAGTAGCCGGAAGTGTGACGTTTCTGTTTGTAATTCAAATTTGAAACTCTACATAGAGTTTTGTATTGGAAGTACTGACCTATTTGCGAAATGGACAATTTGCATGACATTTTTTTATTGCAGAAATGGATGGAGGGTACCAAATTATGCTATACTCTGAATTTTTTCATATTTTTTTTGTTGAGAGCGAGAACTATTTTTAAAAAATTATTGAAGGTCAGTTTTATGACGTCACGGGCGTTTAGCGCCTATCCTTTTCTTAAGGACAGACTCCTCGTGACGTCATAAAACTGACCTTCAATAATTTTTTAAAAATAGTTCCCGCTCTCAAAAAAATCTGAAAAAATTCAGAGTAGAATAATTTGGTACCCTCCATCCATTTCTGCAATAAAAAAATGTCATGCAAATTGTCCATTGTAACATTGGAATAAAAATAGAAAGGTCAGAAACTTTACACTTTTGGCTACTTCCGTAGGAAATATTTTATAAATTTGACTCTTATAGATAGTCACACTACAGTCATATATTTGTTTGATAATCTTGTCGGAAGTAACCGGAAGTGAACGATTTCTGGTTTCATGTTTGATTTTTTACATTTTGCAAACTTCTTTCGTTAACATTTTTAATACAGAAATGAATAACAAAAATTAAAATGTTTCATTTCTTTTAAGATTACTACTACTCTTTTTTTTTTTTTTTTTTTTTTTTACATTTTAAAGAAAATGAAAACTTCTAAATATTCCAATATTATATGACGTCACGTGCTTATATCAGTATATACTTTCTGCATTCGATCGTCGTAAATACTATTAAAATGCTTGAAATTGAGTGCAGGGTGTTATTACGAAGCCAAAGTAGAAATAATATTTTTAATTTTTTATTCACTTTTAACGTCTCTGCTCATATTTTTTCTTTCCATTTTGAATAATTTACGTGGAAAAAAAAATGGGACGAAATTCCGTTAATTGTTTAGCATGACATGTTAAGAAAAATTTTATCCTCACTTCGAACGAGAAAGAAATAAGATGAGTTTTTTTGCGTAATAAGGAGTAATAAGATTAGATTTAGACATGTCAAGGATGAGTTTAAGACGTAATTTTTTTCAACTATGAAGTGTTGTGTCCTCCATTCCTAACTTTTAAATAAAATCTCGATGTTGCAGGTGCAGCCACACTGCGACAGAAAGTGTGAGTATATAAACTAAACGCTTTTTCATAATTATATTTATTATGGATATTATAATAATTATTTTACCTCACTCTTCGCAAACTTACATTTACAATAACATGTAATAGGATTCGAGATTCGAAAACCATTATCCAACTCAAACCTTCTAAAATTATCTCCCAACATTTAATTTAAAAATATAATTATTTTAAAATTGTGAGTGCAAAATTTCTTTTATTGTACAGTACAGTATATAACTGATGCCAAATAGAAAATTCGATTTTTTTCTCAATATTATTACAGAGAAAATTTATCGATTAATATCATATAATTGATTCGATTAATATCATATAATTGATTTGAAAACATCTCCTACCCGCCGCGCTATTCCCATTTAAGAATCTACCGATAATGAAGCAAGAATGTATTTCCTTCTAAAATATTTCTTTTAAGAGTTTTAAGGATATCAGGTTGTTGTTTTTTTAACATATATATAGGTTTGGATAGGACGGTGAAACACTGCAAAATCAGCTGACTTGAAGCCTCTATATGAAGTTGCTGACTATTAAATCATCGATATGGTAGCAAATCTTGAGACAACAAGTAATATCTCTAACTTGTGTCCTGTAGCTAACTGGATGCGACTTCAGAGGTTCTTGCAGACCAAGATCTTCGTTAGTAAGAGAGCCATGGTGAGAATTTGATGACCTGAGTTCATCTGGGAAGGTGTTATACCTGAAATAGTAATGTTACAATATCAAGAAGGACGTATTTCTGGACAGCACGAACTTCACTCCTGCCTTACTTGCTACAGCTGCAGCTTATACAATAGACATGTATAGAGAGATGCAGATTTGAAATTTTGGTAGTGTTTCAGAAGAGTTTAGGTTTACCATGCCTCCAAAGATTTCATGGTAACACCTCCTAGCACAGCAGGAGTAAATTTTGTGATGTTTAGAGGTGTACTGTACACTTGGGGACAACATAAAATTTACCCCTGCTCTGTTCACCACGCATTATGGAATGTTTGGGGTACTTGAATTATTTGAAGGCTGCCATGGGTGCTCTTCTTACCTCCAACAAAATTGCAAATCTGCCTCTGTCTATTGTAGCTGCAGCTATAGTGAGGCAAAGTTCATGCTGTCCACAAGAGTACGATGAAAGAAAATAAAGAGTGTTGATTTATTTAAAAAAAAAAAAAATGAAACATATACTATCTAGAAATATTCATGAAATAATATCAATCTATTGATTGAATATTAATTGTCAAGATGTCAACCCTCCTCCCCCCGGATATAATTAAATCGCCAATTTTAGCATGAGATTCATGTAAATTAGGAGAGGATAAGTTCATTGAATTTCAGTATAGAGCCCTAGTTGAAAATTTACGTATTCAACTCGTCTTTTACATGTTTTATATATCTTATTATATATTTTCACCTCAAAAACACATCTTATTTCATCCTCGCTCAAAATGAGGATGAAATGGAGACAATTTTTCTAACATTTTATGCTCAATAAGAGGAAAGAAGACGTAATCTCGTCAATGGAGTATCGAACTCAATTTTTTTTATTGCAGAAATGGATAGAGGGTGCAAAGTTATGCTACCCTGATTTTTTTCAGATTTTTTTGAGACCGTAAACTATTTTTAAAAAATTATTGAAATTCCTTTTCGTGACGTCACGAGACGCCGTTCCTTAAGAAAAAGATAGGACTTGCCGCCTCGTGACGTCACAAAAAGGACTTTCAATAATTTTTTAAAAATAGTTCCTGGTCTCTAAAAATCTGAAAAAAATCAGGGTATAAGCATAACTTTGCACCCTCTATCCATTTCTGCAATAAAAAAATTGAGGTCGATACTCAATTACCCTATTTTTTTTCACAGAAATGGTGCAAAATAGGTAGATAAAATATGAGGAAATACGTTGAAAGTAATGATTAAAAGATGAAAGTTATTTCAACTCGGGGGCCCTAACATCCCTCCCTATAGATTGTAAATGTGCAGCGGGAAGGGGAAAGGGGAAGGCATTTTTTCCTTCTAGGGTAAGCTACGAAAACAACCCCTCAAAAATTCTGATTTGCTCTTAAAAAAAATCTAACCGTGTAATATGTTCACACAGCCCTGGATTTCTGGCTACTCGTTCTGCCGCAAGTACTCAATGGAGATGCTGTCGCTTAGCAGTCCGGGAGAGGACGCGTTCGTCAACAAGTTCTCCAAGCAGTGTGAGTCCACTCAAACATTTTTCTATTAGACTGTCACTAATACGTTCTTTAATATTTTAAGCATATTATTTCCAGTATAGTTTCCAGAAAAATTCTAATGGACAACTCTCATGATTTTTTTTATTACATTTTTGGATTGAGAACCTCGAATTATATATTGTCAATATTTTCAGACATTTTTGTACCCTCTAGCAACCTCAAAATAGAGGGGAAAGACGCTTTGACGTCATAGTCATGCAAATATTTAAGACGCAAGCATAGGGTTTTATTATAATTTACATAATTATATATTGCATAATTATAATGTAACAGCATTTTTCTCCTCGATTTAAAGAATATAACAAAAATTTACAAAGCACAACTAGAAGTTTTGTATAGTTTTGTAATTACCCCTGTTGTCCATTTAAGAGCCTGAATAGAAACGTGAAAGAGGCGCCAGATTAGCTCCTGTAAACTGAAAATGCAACCTCTGTTGGTCCGCGGTATTGTGGTGCTGCCTACTTACAGGCGCAAAAGCTCCTCCCCTCGACCAATAAGGAACTGCGTGGAACTTTCTTCCGCCACAATGCTTTTAGATGTGGATACGACGTGATTTTTAACCAAAATTACGGTACAAAGAAAACAAGCAACAACTCTTTCTTAACATTAACCTAGAATAAGATTCAAGAATTATGAGTAATGAGTTCCAAATAGAGGCTCTTTATTGTCTCGTGTTTCCCGGATTTCAGACCGGGAGTTGGATACTTTCTGGCTGGGGGCCTCCGACCTCGCGCTGCCCGGCAAACTGACCTGGACGGACTCTGGCAGTGAACTGGTACCAATCTTCCGGCGACCCATCGGTGGACCCCCCACTGGCCGCTGCCTCGAAGCCAAGTGAGACAACCATGGCCCAGGATTAAAGATGGATTTCCATGGAGCGATGTTGAGGGAAGCTTGGCGGGGCGAGAAAGGCGCACTTGCTTCAATATCGTGTGGCGTCCATCTTGATGATAAAATCGCTCCCCTCTAGCATTTTGATTGGCTGCAGCACGCGATTTTTTCGCTCCATGGAAATCCACCTTAATGCCAGAAAGGTCAAAATGTAGATAGACTCCTCCATCTACTCTGCACTCTGTGTATTTCAGTACTGTGTATACTCTGGTGAGATTTTAAAGAAACTTTCCCTAGATCTTCTTAATTGGTAGAAAAATTAATACGTATGTTATAATTTGTATATATTCAAGATGTCAAGCGTAGAAGATACAAATGCCATTACTTAAGTAAGCTTTTTTTTTTTACAGTAAAGAGGATCATTTGGAAATATTTAAAATTACATTTAAGATCACCTTTTAGGGGGTTCTTTTTACTTTAGCAGACTACGCATTTAAAAGAGAAACATTGTATGGTATGTTAAAGTAAAATAAACAACAAAGTTAACTCAGCGAATTTGTTTAAAACATGGGATTTCACTGCTTGTACATCAAAATCGAGTCGAATTTTAATCGATGTAAATTAACCTTTACGTCACGTGTACATCAGGATTTACGCCGGCGACATAGTGTTTGCGCGCGCCGACTGCGGTGTATCCAAGCGAGTGGTGTGTGCCATGCAGCCTGAGTGCCTGAAGACCACCAACACGACGGTCACTGCGTGAGCCGCGACGTTATCAGTATCTTGTACACTTTTATGTTAAAGAAAATTCGAAATTAAACAGCACATTAATTACATCAACAGAGGTTTGTCTTTAAAATATATTCCCTTTCTCTGACTTTAACCCCCTTTTTTTTTTTTTTTTTTTTTGTTTATTCATAAAAACAGGCATTAATAGAAATATACAGTAAACCCAAAGAGTTTGAAAAATTCGTAAAAGGGGAACTTCAATTTAATCAATTTTAACTTTTGACAAGAGAGTAATTATAATATATTGGTAGGGGTTTGTATCTCTGCCTTTCACTCGGGAATCCCAGGATCGCTTATTCCTAACTCACGTGAAGGTCATTTTCACAGGACGTGGACAGTGAGTTCGGGGAGTTCTCGAGAGATGGCGTGTGCATTCTACTATACTACGTGCATTTGGGAGATTCCGAAA
Organism: Siphlonurus alternatus; assembly: GCA_949825025.1. Taxonomy (NCBI): domain Eukaryota; kingdom Metazoa; phylum Arthropoda; class Insecta; order Ephemeroptera; family Siphlonuridae; genus Siphlonurus; species Siphlonurus alternatus. Next base: position 42,459,590 of record OX463779.1, read on the forward strand.
GGTGTCGACTGTCCTGTCCAAAAGTTTCTGTGGTTTCCTGGACGTAGGTGAATACTGGGACAGTTCCACTAAAGCCGGCCACAGCCGCAATCCTAACCACGTGCAAACGCACTATGTACACCGCTGGTGTTTGATTCCTCATAAAATATATTTATGTTCTCCTGTTATTAAAATAAGATGTTTCAACCATAATTAAAAGCCATGGTTATTTAATAATAAAAAAATAAAGGCAGCATGGGTTCTTAAAAATAAAGCATATAAATTGTATATAAATAATAAAAATAATTTAAATTGGGAAAAATATAAATTAGCAAGGAATAGATACACAAAAATTTTAAGAATTGAGAAAAATAAATATTTTGAAAATAAAATTGACAAAAATAAAAATGAAAGTAAAGAAATGTGGAGTACTCTTAAAGAACTGACTGATACTGAAAATAAAAAAGGGAATCAAGATCAAAGTTTGGATAATGTCATTTTTCCAGCTAATAATACTCAGAGTACAAATAATAGTACGGCCACAAATTTTAACAATTTTTTTATTGATAGCATTGACGAAATTATTTTTTCGATTCCGGATGTAAAAGATGAAGAAATGTCGTATAAGTTTTCTAAATATATTTCTCAAAATTGTAAATTTAGTAAATTTAAACTATTGAATATTCAAGATTTAAAAAATATAGTAAATGGCCTTAATAGTAATACAGCATCTTTTGACGAGGTAAGTATCGATATAATTAAAAAAACATTTGATATCGTTGGTATTCAACTATTGAATATAATTAATATGTCACTTAATACGGGTAAATTTCCAAAAGGGTGGAAGAAATCATTAATTAAGTTGATTGCCAAAGTAAAAAATTCAATACATCCTGCTGATTATAGGCCAATCAATATGTTACCGGCTTATGAAAAAATACTTGAGCTTGTAGTAAAAAATCAGTTATATGATTATTTTGTATCAAATAATTTATTTTATAAGTATCAGTCAGGTTTTTTGAAAGATGTATCAACGGAATCATCATTACAGTTTCTTTTATCAAACTGGCGTGATGATTTAGATAATAATAATGTAATTATTTCTGTAATGATTGATCTCAAACGGGCGTTTGAAACTATAATATTGATAGAAGTATCCTTATTAAAAAAATGAAGTGTTATGGAATCGATGGTATTGTTCTCAAATGGTTTGAAAGCTATCTAGAAGATAGGGAACAATGTACAGTTATTGGTAATGATTCGTCAGAATTTAGAGAAATTAATGTCGGAGTTCCGCAAGGATCAGTTTTAGGTCCTTTGCTCTTTATTATATATATTAATGACATGTATTTGCATGTTGATAAATCATTAATTAATTTGTTCGCGGATGATACTCTGATCTCAATATCTGGTAAAGAATTCAAAATTTTATGTGATGATTTGAACAAAGATTTAGTTAAATTGTCTTTTTGGTTTAATTTGAATAAGTTGAAACTGAATGTTAAAAAAACTACTTGCATGCTACTTGCAAGTTCTAATCGTAAGATAAATAATATTGTAAATAGTAATCCCAACTCAACGATCAACCTTGATGGAGAGTTACTGAAGTTTGAAAAAAATGTTAAATACCTTGGTGTAGTTCTTGATAGTACTTTGAATTTTAATGATCATATTGAGTCCATGTCAAAAAAAATTGGTAAAAAAATTGGGTATTTAAGTAGAATCTCGGGATTCCTGAGCGTTTGGTGTAAAAATTTGGTATATAAAACTATAATTGCTCCTCATTTTGAATACTGTGCATCTTTGTTTTTTAATACGAGCAAAAGAAATATCAAATTATTACATAGACTTCAAAACAGAGCGATGAAAATTATATTGGGTTGTAATAAAAGAACTCATACTATATTGTTGTTGGAAATCGGAAGAAAAGTTGTATATCATGGATATGTTGAGTCAAATTTAACATATGGTATACTTCTTTGGGGATCATCAGATCAGTGCCAAAACAATTCAATATTTAAATGTCAAAAAAATATTGTACGTTGTATGGTTAGAGCAAAATCTAGAGTAAGTTGTAATAGCTTGTGGCAAAAACTAGGCCTACTAAATTTTCCTTGTTTATGCATATTTTCCATGATAATGTTTGTAAGGAAAAATATTGACAATTTTACGACAAATGAAAAAATAACAGGTCATAACACCAGAAATTCTCAAAAAAATTATATAGATGTTGCTAAATCTGAACAAGAAAAGCGAAGCTTATATTTATTAGGCCCAAAGCTGTACAATAATCTTCCTGATACCTTAAAACATCTACCTAGTAATCAACAGTTTAGGTCAAAACTGATTGAATTTTTACTGCAGAACAATTTTTATGCCATAACAAGAAAAAGAACAGCTTTAAATAATGTAAATGCTTTCCTTGTAATAGATTGATTTAATAATATATATAGTAATATAATTAAGAATTAGTTTCAGATTGTTTTCTATTAATAAAAATGTTTTTGTTTTTTTTTATATAAAAGTTTTATTTCTTAGGTATTGTGGACTGACTAGATAATACTATAATATGTATGATTGTAATTGTAATAATAATATAAAACTGATGATAATATGTTTTAAATTTAATGTTTCTTTTACAGGTATTGCAATACTAAAATATTGTAAACATGCATTTTGTACCTCACGGTTCTATATGTGCAATAAATAAATACAAAAAAATATTATATTATAATACAAAATTCTGCAATGGTTGAGTGTAAAACAAAGATATGCATTAAAAGTACTGTTATTTTTTTATGATATTATTCATGATAAATTTCCTAAGCATTTTAAAAGTGAAATTGTTAAAAATAGTGAGATGCATACTTATAATATAAGAGGATGTAACAATTTTTTCCGAAAATGTGTCAATAAACAAGGATCAGATGGATCAATTTATAACTGTCGAAAAAAATTGTTCAATGAACTACCAGATAATATAAAAATATGTCACAATAAAAAAATTTTTAAAAGGCTATGTATTATATATGTGTAGGAAAGATTTCCCTATAGCATTGCAGTTAATTATATATTCATTGTGTAAGTAATAATTTGTAAAACTATCTTATATGTTAATTGATATTTTGCTATCTCTGTTTTAATATATTGGTTCGTTCTGTAGGCATAAAAAATTATGAAACAAATTTTTATGTGTTATTGTAAAATCAATTAATTAATATGTAACCAACTATTATGAATTTAAATAGCGAAAGCTAAAATAAAGATAATTTCATTTCATATAAGTATATATTATATTTATATTTATAATGTAACATAAATACAGCACAAATATGACAATACAAGTAAGTTAATATACATAAAGTTGATGTATAGTTATACAATACATAAATATCATAAATTGTTGGACATTATATTAAATAACTCAAAATTACTGAATTAATTTATACTTATCATAAATAAAACAAAATAATTAAAGTCCTACATAATTTAGTTGAGCTACAGACTGATATTGACATATTAAATAATAAGATTATATATATATATGAGAAGGAATAAGACATGAACAGATGATATATTCTAGCTTTTAAATTGTAAAGTTTTGTCAGTGGAGGAAAACAACAACTCCAGCGCAATTAATTTAAAATTATAACATTTATATTTTAACACTGATCTCCTCACAAATTCAAAGTATTATCGTTCTGATATAATTAAGTGCATGTGGTAAAAATTTAGGCCAAGATTATTTAACGTTACAAAGTAGCCTTTTACAGCTGATCGACATTATCTCTACCTCAAGAGCCTTCAATTTCAACTTTTTTTTTTTTAAACATGATTTATTTGTCATACTAAAACATAATTATTAAATTAAAAAGGTTATCAATTACAAAAATACAATGAATCAAGGTCTTTAAGATAATAAATTTACAAATTGATCATAATATATTGATCTATATTTAAAATTAAAAAAAAAAATTAAAAGCAAACTAGATGTGTTTTTTTTAAATAACTTAAAAATTAACATATTATGAAATTTTTTTATTTTTATTATGGAACTGGGGTATTGAATACACGTATTATATAAATTTAATGTAAAAAACAAATTAGATTGCATTGATTTTAGATTTTTTTTTTTAAAACATATTTTCCATTTTATAAAGGTACTTCTTGTTATAGTTGTTATTAATGTGTGGGATAAAAATGGCGAGGTGCACAACAAAAGAAAACAAATTTAGCAACAAATTTTTCAACCTCTGCTCATATTTAACTCAGTCAAACATAATAATTCAGAACTTTATTGTATAAGAGCATTGATACAAAAATATTTTCAGCTGCAATGGTAACTTCTGTGATTTAGTGATCAGTGGGAAATATGTTTTAATATAAAGAAATGAGTCACCAACATTTCTTTGAAAGTTCAATCACCCTAAAAATGAAACCGACTTATTTCACACTATAACTATGTATATTTGCGATTTTGCGACACAATGATACTTCCCAAAAGAATTTTAACATATAAAAATAAACATGATAATAATTTAAATCATAAATCTGTTGTTAATAATATTTATATTATATAATATATTTTTTTAACGATATATATATCATTATTTATAATAATATAGAAGATTAAACGAACACGGGAAATAACTTTGTTCTTTTGTTGTTGTTTTTCACAGACACATGTGATATTTCACTAATCCTTTTCGTTTATAAACGATATGTATACATATTAAGAGAAAAGATTTTGTTGTGGCCTCAGATTACGAATCTTTATTTACGGCAGGTCAGTAAAAATTTTTCAAGGCCAAGTCAGACTATAAAATTAATAATAGAATTTATATTGAAGCTATTAGAAGGCTTGCAACTTCTCTCTGCCAGCTTCTGAGATCCTCTTGCGTGAAATCGAGAGGCGGAGTCGCTATGATTGTTACATTGTTTGTGACGGTTGAGAAATGTGTTTTAAAATTTATTTTTGACAGCTGGTAGAAGGATTATAATTTAAAAAATATAATATATATTATGTATCCTTGAATTAAATATTTTCAGTCACATTTTTGAAAAATTATGCTATTACTATTTATCACATTGTTGTTTAAAGTTGGGACCGATTTTTGTTAAGCAGGTCGTTGATCCAAACTATAAAAGATTTTTATTTTTGAGATTTATGCACATTTAAAAGCTCGGAGGTCATCTGACATTTGACCAGCTGCAGCATGAACTGTTGCAACCCTAGCTTGCAGTTATGGTGAGTACCACCAAAAAATGTCGTTTTAACCAGTACTAGTTCATACTTAAAAAGCGAGTCATATAATGAAAATTTGAATTAGCATAATATAATACTCATACAGTGGGCAGATTATTTTTATATAATGTTATATATATGGTGTAAAACCAGTTTGCCGTTTATGGTAATTATTATTATTTATAATAATAAATAATACTCATGCATGCATGAGTATAATAAGTTATACTCATGCATGAATTTTGAACAGTGGTAGGTAGGTGTTAAGGTATTCTTGCATGTAAAACGAGTTTTGCTTTCATTACTACTAGAGAGTACAGTAAACACTCGTAAACCAGTCTGTATATGACCTTGTAGAGGTCACTGAATTACTTGTTAAGCTGCTTGTTAAATTTGGCAATTAGCATCGAGCTTTCCCCCCCCCCCCCCCCGTATATCTTACCTGTTTACTGGATGAGTAGGTATACCGAAGGAACCATAAAAAATGTCTATTTGTTTACATGTTACTTGTTAAGCTAGCTGCTTGTTAAATTTGGCAATTAGCATCGAGCTTTTCCCCCCGTATATCTTACCTGTCTATACTGGATGAGTAGGTATACCGAAGGAACCATAAAAATGTCTATTTGTTCACATGATATCGGCAAAGATGTGAATATGAGGAGTGTAGGTCAGTCGATATGCTTGTTTTTATCACTCGTACCTTGATGCCAAACGTCTTTTATGACGTCACCCATATTAAGACCTGTACTTAGGAGTTTTATACGGTCCCACCGCGCGGTACATGACGTATTGAGACAGGGTCGGAGGACGGACGAAAAAGATTCTATTAAGGCGGATTCACATGGCGATTTTTAGCCCGTGACGCGAAACGAATAATGCGCACTTGCTGTAACCCCATTGGCGGCCATATTTGGCGATTAAAAAAAAGCATCGTAATTTAACGCGATATTTGCCGTCGCAATGGCGAATTCGCTTCGGTATAGGATTTCACAGCTTGTGTGACAAATTCGCGTCGCATCACCGTTGTCGCCATCTGAATCCACCTTTACTCAGTATGTCCGGACAACCCCTAGGATGGAGAGAAGTTTTGTTACTTGTTGCAACCTGTCATACATTTTCTGGCTTCAACTTTCCTTTTTTAATATTTTCTTTATTTCCCTTCTTATATACAGTTACAAATACTATTTAAAATTTAAAATCGGTGATTTTTCAAATTACCAGACCATTATTTTTTAATTCTTTTAAAGTAACATTTAATTTTCTATTCTAAAATGAAATTTCTTCATATTTTAGATTCATCATAAAATAATTAAAACTGTGGTATACATATTTAAATTTATTTGCCTTAATAAAATTTGTCTGAATATCAGAGTATTCCTGGAGCTTAAATTCACATGATCTTATTTTCAGTGGATTTTATAACACCTTAAATCATAATTTTCAGGTATTTCGTTACGTATTTTCAGACCTTGGAGGTCGAGGCGTGGAAATGGATAGGAATAAAGGAGAGAATGATCGAATGGTGGTCACGGCCTGTTACACGTCCCATGCAGCATTCGCTGAGGTGAGACTGAGGGAACCGTGGAAAACCTCAGTCAGGAAGGACATCTTTACTTTTTATCATTGGACTAAAGTGATGTTCAAAGCATGAAGAACCACATAAAATATATCAATTTATGTATTACAATTATCTTGAAACTGCATGGGCTATCAGTTGTCCCATCTTGGTACAAGATGGCCTAGTTTATGGTTTTCACTTGTCACAATTTTAGATAACTCAACACTTTTTAGGACATGCAGCACTAAACTAATTTTTCTGTTAGGGGAATTTGATGTTAAAATGAGAGTAATTACAAAAAATTTAATCAATGTGCACTAAATTATGTTTTAAGGGTGGTCGCACACTGCATCGTATGGTATCGTATGACATGATAAAAATTTAGAACTGGTTCTAAATGAGAAACGTACAGTACGATAGCATGCGATATGAAACGAAGCTGTGTGTGCGCGTACACACGATTGGTGATCACATTAGTTCTTAATTTTTTTTATCATACGCTGCGAAATCATGCGATTCTGTGTGAGGCATTGAATTGCTAAATTCAGTAGTGCAATTTTAAAATTGCTAAACTGAAACCATAATGAAAAATTGAACTTTATTTTTTTATTTCTTATTATTTAATTTTATTGTCTTATTTCTTACATTATGCTTTTTATCATTAAATCAGATTTTTTTATTCGATAAACATATTTTGAATTTTTAAAATCAGGTTCAGTAATTTCAAAATATAAAAGGTAAGGGTAAATATTTTCTAGCCTAATTTTCAAATTCCAAATATGAACCGGTTTCAAAAATTCAATGACAGTCTTTATTGTTGATTTAGTTTTATTTTTTAGTTATTAATAAATTAAATTGTAAAATTTAATAATGAAAATATAATGTTGTATTATATATCATGCATAATTTTATACACTAGCGGTTAGGTGTAAAAGAATGGGCTTGCCTAAAGCTCGCCGCAATAAAGCAAATTTCTATTATATTCTATCATACAACTATTAGATTAATTTTAAGGTATATAGATTGTCTTTGAAAATACTAATTTTACCTATATAAACAATTAGAATATAGGAAGGGAAATAAACATATTTATAAAGATTTTTTTTTTTAATTGTAGTATTTTTATTGTCATTTTATCCACAAATTCTAGTTATTTAGTAATAAGAAATTATTATTACAACTGCATAAAAATAATGAATCTGCGTATTAAAAAAAAGTATTCAAAGTATCACAGTCTCAAGTAAATATAATGTTTCACATTTTATGTAACTTTAAGATGAAAAACACATTGAAAATTAATTATGATAACATTGATAAAAAATTATTATAGAGGGTTGTACCCTAGATAGCCCTAACTAGATTTTTGTTGCGTTAAGTACGAAATCTTTACGTTGAAAATTTGAAGTAAAAATTGCAATAATTTACCATTCAATTGATTGGTATTGACATGATTATTAATAGGACAAGAAATCTGGTGGATTTTATCTGAATGATTCTAAAGGTGTCATACAGGTCGGTAGTCAAAAGTAACTTACAATTAGTGACTAATCTGTAATATATACCTCATCAACAATATATGACTGTATTTTCCATCAGGTAAGTTCTCCAGATTTTGGCGTCATAAAGTTATTGCGAACCTAGTGGTAACTGCTGGAATTACGTGCGTCTGGCGAGGATTGCTGTATATGATTAACATTGTAAAATTATGTAAATGTTCTGTCAGCAGCCACAACATAATTTTATAGTATTGACAACACCATAATTAGTTGACAAATACTTTCGGACAAATATAAAAAAATATTTCAACTTCGTAAGTGATTTCTTTCCTGGAAATTTGATAATTTTTGTGATTTTCCCCATGCTATAGGTATTTCCGTATCCTCGATGCAAAGAGCAAAATTTGCAGACGTCAGCGCCATCTCTTGGTCCTTTATGTCCTCTATAGCTGATTAAGCCAGATGTGATCCGATGTGATATCAAAGAAATTTACCACTGGCTAAAAATTACTTGTAAGTGATTCTAACAAGTAAATTTTTAATGCTATTAATGCTTATGTATGAGGTTAATTATTAACATCCTATTATAGCACGACCATGAAACATTGGCATTAATGGGAGAAAAAAAATAAATGTAATTTATTTTTAAGTATGGAAATGTTAGTATATTGAAGACAGAGTCAAGTTGCTCATGGTTATGCTATACTGATACATTTACAGTAGTCCTTTAACTACTTTGGTCTTGATCCAGCTGAAGTAAGGCTGCACGCGGGTGAATGATCCAGGGTAGTCGCTTGGACATGCGTTGTAATCACTGACGATGCCAACCAGCGTGTAGAAATTATCTGCACCAAACTTGTAGACCACGGGGCCGCCCAAGTCACCCTGTAGATGGTTAAACGTTAGGAGGTTTGGCATTCCGTAAATAAATAACCATAAAAAGATATTGAATTAGGCTAATTTTTAAAATAAAGTTATGGTAGTTTTCAGTATAACGATATTGACCGATGTTTGAAAGAAAAATAAAGGCAAAGTTACAGTAAAACCGCGGTATTACACGATAAATTTTGCATACAATTTTTCCTTGCAAGAAAATTTCATCTTCAGAAAAACAAATGAAGTTGAAGTTTTCTTGAAAGGAAATATTGTATATACAATAATTAGAAAAATTATTGTATCTTGTAATACTGGCTTAAAACTGCCCCAGCAGCTCCGTTTTTCCCTCCTTGCTGTTATAATATACTTACGTAACAGAATCCTTTGGTCTTACTGTCTGTGTCGAGACAGCTTGCTGTGGCGGGGTACTCGAAGGAGATTTCAAGCATTGTGTCAATGCAATTCTGCTTCGTGAGCACCTTCATATCGTTGTAACCGAGGGCGGTAACTGCAGGGGTCCCTTCGGCAGTAGCTGAAAGCAACAGAAACGCTCTGTTAGGGGATATCTAAGGAGGGGGATATCACTGTCAGAGAATATTGAATCTATATTCGCTGTCACTGTATTAAGAGTAGTGGTGACATATTATTATTATCTTTACTTTGAGAAATAATTGGACATTCCCACTTTAGCCTGAATTATTATCCCCAATTGAACTGAGTACTAAACATCGTGCTAAATAACCGAGGATTGGCTAAAACATGGTAACAGTTGGCTAAATCGGTGCTAAGCAATGTTAAGCATATATGTTAGCACTGATGTAGCCCGCATTTTTTAGTACCATGTTTAGCTCCTGGTTTACCAATTATGTTAAGTACTTAATTTAACAATAATCGAGACTATAGTGGGTCTATATTGTTTGATTCTGCATAGTCATACAGTATTTCACTAGTATAATATTTTACAGCAAATATGCTAAAATCCCTATTTTTTCACACAAAACCCTTAGCTTTTTGCTTACCTGCCCCGAAGCCTAGCACGCGCATCGTGAAGGTTTCCAAGTTCTTACTGCTCTGGAGGATCTTGATTGGAGCAACGGACACTGTCAACATGATACAGAATCTCATTAATTAAACAATAAAGAACACTGGACGCAGTGGTTTGCGCATATCCTATAACGAGTTTGATCCGAATTAGATCCCTTTTTCTATTAATATATTTCCTTTAAATGGTTTAAATAACACCAACTCGAGATCTGATAATTTGTCATCCTGCCTGTGAGGTTTCTATGATTATCTCAATTAGAACTATACAGAAAATAAATGGTATAAAAATTTGTAATCCTTATTTAGCCAACGAGTGAAATGAATTTTCCACAATCAAAAATAAAGTAAACTTTTTTTTTCAAAATGTGATTTAAGTAGCGGGTCGTTTTATTTCGACCCCCCCCCCCTCTTGATAAAACGTGGGAGAAAAATATTTGTTGTATTAACATAGGGTTAAGCAGCATTTAAGGTCAGAACCATATGAAGAACCAGGAAGCTAGTGCAATTTCATTTATTATTATTAGTCTTTTATTAAACACAAAAAGTGTACATATTAACAGCACTAGAAACATACATTATAGAAAAACATTACAATAGAACACATAAAACATACATACAAAACATATATAATAGTTACAGAATAATAGAACAATAGAAAATGATAATAAAACAATATAAAATAAAATAACAGATGATACTAACAGCCTGTTACATCATAATATATCATATATATAATCACCAGGGGCGGCTCGTGCCCCTTTTTCGTGGGGGTGCTGCCTGACATGGAAGCAGCAGAACATCATGGGGGGGTTTGGGGGGCGGAGCCCCCCAATGGCCCGCCGCAGGCGCGATTTTTTTAAGGACACGCCCCTTTTTTAGGGTAAAATTATGACAAAATCATATAATAATGCTCTCAACAAAGAAGCAGAAATTATCTAAAAACAAAAAATGCATGCATTTTATTTATAATTTGTTATGACATGCACTTATGCGAGCCCTTTTGAAATCGTGATTGAATGTTTCAAACTTAATATAATATCCAATTTTTAATTATTTTTTTAATTCATAAGTCCTTTCACGTGGTAAGAAACATATATAAAAATAAATATTGTTTTAAGCCTTTTTTTTTTTAAATAATAGTGTCAATCAAACTGCATTGTTAATATGAAACCTGAATGTCTGGTATAATTTTTACGCAATGTATATAATGAACATCAAATAAATCGATCATGGTATATACAATATGTACAAAATTAGGCGACAACCAGAATCTAATAAAAAAATTTAAAGACAAAATTTATAATAAAAAAATAAAAAATGAAATTTTTATAAGAAAAAATTGCATTATTAAACATTATTTCAATATTATTAGTATTTATTTAATTGAGAAAAAAATAATCGTAATCCTGTTAAGGTAGAGATAACACGGATCAGCTGACCTAATGCTAAAAAAATCTCAGTCATGAAAATTACGAAAAAAAAAAAAAATGTTCTCCTCTACATCGCCTATCAGTATAGCTAAATTATCAGGTATACAAAACTGAGCTAGTTTTCGAGTTATTAATTTTTAAAGTTGTTTTAATGTTGACTAATTTAACATGGAGATGGAGAAATGAAACTTCCATGCTAAATTAGTCAACATTAAAAATTAATAACTCGAAAGCTAGCTCGAATTTGTGTACCTGATATTTTAGCTATACTGATTGGTGATAATGTAGAGGAGAATATTTTATTATTATTTTTTTTTTTCATAATTTTCATGAATGAGATTTTTTTAGCATTGGGTCAGCTGATTCGTGTTATCTCTACCTTAACACAGGATTACGATTATTTTTTCTCAATTAAATAAATACTAATAATAATGAAATAATGTTTAATAATGTAATTTTTTCCTATAAAAATTTCATTTCTTATTTTTTTATTAAATTTTGTCTTTAAAAATTTATATTAGATTCTGGTTGTCGCCTAATTTTGTACATATATTATTGTATATACCATGATCGATTTATTTGATGTTCATGCAGTTCTGATCACCCTTTATTATAATTACGACACATCGGTATAATTGGCTTGAGCGCGCATATGAGAAACCTCTCGAGCGGTATAACAGATCAAAGATCCCAATTTTTTTATTATTGTTTTATTTTTTTTTTTAGCCGTGCAATATTTCTTTGATTACTATCGCATATTTGCTGCTAAATAATGTACTGCCGGTACACGCAAACCCGGGAAAAAATAAGCTATATATTTTTCTCATCCTGGAGTTATATTATAGTTAACGTTTTCTTATATTTTGTATACTCGTACACTTTTACAACTTGTTTTTGTTTTATTGTTTTATTTTTATGTTTGAATTTTCACATTAATGGTATAAAATGCTGTAGTGAATATTTAATAAATAAATAAATAGCTCCCATGTATATCGACTTGTTCCTGGTAAACTTATAATTTATAATAAAATACATGGGCGCGATTCACGAACGAATTAAGCTATCCAGATTTCTCACTTAATTAATTCGATCGACGTTTAGTGCCATCGAGTTAGACTGGCGCTAATAACTGCGTGGTTAGTAAGAAACCTGTTGTTGCAATGTCGTTGTTCGAACGTGAGATATCTCACGATTGTTTACATGCATGCACCACCTAATTTTCAAAAGACAATTAAGTGTTGGTTCTTTTGGGACAGTCATATTTTTATTAAAGTAAAATAAAAGTGCTGGTCTTCATTCCTCAGGTGCTTCAATATATTTAGTCAATCTTTGTTAGTATATTCACTGATGAATGTAATTAAAATTTTGTTAATCTGCTCAATGAAACCATATTACAGGCAATTAATGTCTTCGAAGTGTTGTTTAAATTATTCCCGCATGTCAAATACCACTAGCTCATTCTCATTGGTTCTGTTGAGCCAATGAGCTTGCGGGTACTGCCGATCGCACAGTCCCCGATCGCTCCAAAATCACACGGCTTGAGTGGGAGTTGAAGAGGAGGAGAATGAGGGTGGGAACACTGCTTTGGGCTACTGCTAGTAGTGGCAGTACCTTCCGCTGGGCAGCGCTGAGGGAATAAATTTACGCGGCAGCGGCAAAAATTTCATGGATTTAAATGTTAGAACTGATAAAAATTTGCTGGAAAGTTCAGAAAAATTATAGAATTATTTGATATTTCTAATTGTGTGTTTGTTCCCAAAATTTCTGGGGGGGCTGCAGTACCGCAGTACTATAGTACGAGCCGCCCCTGATAATCACATATATAAAACAAAATATGACATAGAAAATAGATAGAATAAAAAACTTATTGCTTCATTGCTATTCAAAATCTATAGACTATATGAAATCTCCCCTGGCATAATCGCTGATAGGCTTAATTCTAGATTTACAGGTATTTAAATGATATTGGCTACAATATTCATTACATAATTTACATACACAAGATTGTTCAGCTTTATGATAACCAGAGGATTTACAAATTAGATGGTGGAAGCCGTGAACAGCTTGGCGAGTTAAAACATTTCTAACATTGGATCTATCCAATTGGGGCAGACACCAATTTCATTTATAAATAGTACCCTATATACAACAGTAATATACCACAAAATGTGACTTTTTGTAATCTGCTGGATCATAACTATCATTGTATTCAGTGTGTACAGGGAACAGAGATAATATCTCTGTTCCCTGGTGTGTATAACTTTATTTACACACAATACCTATTTTTCAGTATTACTTTCTATTTTTTTTTTTTTTTTTTTACCTGTAATAGTGAAGGGAGAATTCAGTTGGACGATGGCGATATCGTTGATCAAAGAGCGTTTACGGAAGCCAGGATGAATGATACGATTGCCGACGGTGGATTTTTGTACTGGCAACACAGCAGTATCAGGAACGGTGGGAGCAGTAATCATGCCGCCAACGACTATGATTGAGTCAGATCTGTGACAGATAATGCATTAGAGATGGTGCATGGGAGGACTTGTTCTGCATTAAACAATTAGTATCAATTTTTTAAATTGCTTAAGGTAGAGATAACGCTGATCAGCTGTTCGATGTAGTACTCCTCTTTGATTAACATGTAAACCTATGATTTTTTTTTTACAAGGATACACCCCTAAGAGCTTACAGCTCGCGGCGGGGTAATGAGTAGGGATAAGGTAGGGAACGGATGCCACGGTCTGCTACGCGTCCCAGTATTCACTGAGGTGAGACTGAGGGAACCGTGGAAAACCTCAGTCAGGACGGACACCTCTACTTTTTCTCAATGGACCAAAGTGATGTCCAAAGCCTGGGGAACCATGACACACAAGTGCATCTCTGCACTGGGTGGAAAGCGAGACGAATTTACCCCAGTGAGGGAGCAGCGTATTTTTTACTTGAAACGGTCACCCATCCAAGTACTAACCACGCTCGACGTAGCCTAACTTCGGTGATCTAACGAGAACCGGTCAATGCACTGCGCCACGCTCGACCACGCTTGCCTAAAAGCCAAAGAAAAAGTTTCAAAACAATTTAAAAAAGGTGAATTCATTCATTCATTTTTTTAATTTTCAGCGTAGGGCTTTCCCATATAATATAGAGAGACAAACTAAAAAAACTTAAATTAAAAAAAATTGTCTCGTTAAATTGTTTTGAAACTTTTTCTGTAGCTTTTATGCACTAATGCCTCTCAAAAAAATTTCAACTTTTTTGTGAATTTGCTAAGGTTTACATGTTAATCAAAGGGGACTACGTCGAACAGCTGATCGGCGTTATCTCTACCCTAATCGAAAGAGGAAGGTCAAAAAATACGGCTGTGAATTTTTTTTTTTTTTTTTTTTTTTAGTATATACTGCGCGCATCATGCCTAAAATAGATAATATATCTAATGAAGTCTAATCTAGAGGCGGTACTCGTGACGCCTATGACGTCATTGAATTGGCCTGTAAAACAAACGATTGACTTTATAACGCTTGTAACCTCTCGTTGCTATGGAAACAAACAACAATTAATTCATTATTTTTCTATGATAGTTTGCTTGATAGGACAGTTCAATGACGTCATAGGCGTCACGGGTCCCACCTGCAGATTATTGGAATTAATTAAATCTCTATTTTAGACATGATGCAGTATTAAAAAAATACACATAATGCACAGGTAAATTTTTTACCTCCTCTTTTGATTAAGCTATTGAAAAATTTGAAGCGGTTAATTAACTTACTGTATGATGCACTGCGCGGAAGTGAGCACGTAACTCTTGGTAATGAGAATTCCTCCACAGTCAAGGGTGGTACCGTCTGTCTTCATGACCTGCAGGTACACCATCCAGGGGTAATCACCAACGGCCCCTACCACTAGGGGTGTAACCAGACGACTTTGGTGCTCGTCATCGTTGTTGTACAGCAACTCTGTGCATCAAATTCGGTATCTGTTTAAGATTTTCATCAATAAAAGAAAGTACAAAAAATGCATACAATTATTAAATGAGAAAGAGAGAAAAGAGAGTGAGAGAGAGAAAATATTATAATTATATTAAAGAAATTGAAAATTTTCAAGTTAATTTTATATATTACTGTTATATTTAAACCTATAAATTTACAGTGATATAATTTATTAAAACAATGCATTCAATTATTATATTATATGTGCCTCATTAAAAAAAATCACCCAAATTTTTATGTTCAGAATGATTGCTATCATGACTATAATACTAGGAATAAATCGAATGTAGTTACTGAAAGACAAAACACTCAATTTTTCAAAAATTGTGCAATGTATCAAACAGCTAAATTTTATGAATTTTTACCAGCATGTTTGAAGGAAATAAAAACCAGTAAACTTTTTCGCACAAAATCAAAGAATGTATTGATCAATAAAGAGTTTTACTCTATTAAAGCTTTTGAGAGTAATAAAATGTCTGAAAAAGTATTATCAGGATTATAAAATAAACAAAATTATAAATTTATATATACATTGTATTGACTAATATAATATGTATATATATATATATATATATATATATATATATATATATATATATATATATATATATATATATATATATATGTTCCACATAAACTAAAATTTATCAGTATTAATGGTGACTTTGGCTTGTATTTTGTTTTTATTATTATTGTCAGTGATTAATTGTGTTTGATAGTGTTTGATAACTTATGTAAATATGTTTAAAATTTGATGTATTTATGTTGTATTTTGTCCAATTTTGACTTTAACATATGTTTGTCTTGTACAACCAAAAAGAAGTTCCAAAATAAAAAATGAAATAAAAATATGGAGAGAGAAGAAAGAAATATTGGTACTTACCAGGCAGAGCTCTGGTCACCCTAGTTCTATTTTGCTCCGCTGTAGTGCTCTGCAAACAAACCAAATGTCGGGTTAATTATTGAACACTTTCTTTTTAAACCGCGGTTCACCATATAACCTGCAAATAAGGGACGGCGAATATCCTCTCATTGCAATAACTACAGTACAGTTTCTGGCTGGATATCACTTTGGACGTGTCTTACCCATGCATAATGTTTTAATTATTCTTGTTATTTATATATACATATATGTATTTGGAATTGGACGAATAAAAATGAATTTGAAAATTTGAATTTGACTAAATCATGTATCCAAACTTATGGAAATATTGTACTATGTACTGCATTTTGGATACAAAAAATAAACAAAATAAATAAAAGTACGGCGTTCAAGTAAATTTACGTGCATCTGTTATAAACGTTTATAATTAGTTTTTAAAGAAACAAATTACAAAATCAGCAGTTTGTAGATTATGATATTACACACATTATATGTACTAAAATTTGGAATATAAACTTAAATATTATTTTATTTTTTTTAAAAATTAATAAATTTAACAAATAATTTTATATATGTGTATATAAAAGTTAGTCTTTTTATATTCAATATTTGTTACAAAATTCTAAAAAAATAATAATAAAAAAAATAATTTAGAATGAAATATAATTTTTCACTTCACACATTATTATTATATAGTACCAGAAATCTAAAATTACAAAAAGAAAATATGTATACATAGAAACACTAGCTACTGGCTTATACATGTGGTTTCCATGGCTTTGGACCTTTGCACTTCCAGTTCATTGACAAAAACTGTAGCGTCCACCCTAGCTTAGGTTTCCACGTTTCCCTCAGTCACAGGCAAATGCAGAGATTGATTGCAAGTTGCAAGGCCGTGGCCACCCCCGTTTTCGATGAACACGCCGCTCAAGTTAGTGTTTTGGAAGGTACAGGGTTACAAACTTATTGAGTAATTAGTAACTAGAATTATCAAATTGTAGTTTAATTTTTAATAAAAAAAGGTATGGTCTCAATGGATAAAAAATTGTATATACATTATGTCTCGTATGAAAATACGATAACTACTCCTGGTATACGATGTACTGATAAAATCTGTCCAATGCATCAATAATAATATATTAAAGTACTGTACTTAGCTGTACTATAACTAAATTTAAGTAACAATGGAGTATTGCCCTCATTTTTTTATTGCAGAAATGGATAGAGCGTGCAAAGTTATGCTACTCTGATTTTTTTCAGATTTTTTAGAGCCCGGGAACTATTTTTAAAAAATTATTGAAAGTCCTTTTTGTGACGTCACGCGGCGACAAGTCCTATCTTTTTCTTAAGGAGCGGCGTCTCGTGACGTCACAAATATAACTTTCAATAATTTTTTAAAAATAGTTCCCGGGCTCTAAAAAATCTGAAAAAAATCAGGATAGCATAGCTTTGCACGCTCTATCCATTTCTGCAATAAAAAAAAATGGGGACAATACTCCATTTAATAATATACTAAAACACGTACTGTTCTATATAACAATCAATACAATATAGCAATTTGTAACAATGAACAACATGAATTAATATTTGTAATGGAAAGACCTCGAGTTATGTATGAACAATTATTACAGGTATTTTTCAAACTCATAGTTATATGCATCTTCTTTACCTATGCTTGCGTGTTAAATATTTGCATGAATATAAAGAAGAAACAGCGTTATAGAACTAACTGTAAGATTTTAAGGGTTAAAGGGTTTAGGGACGATTAAAAAAAATCTGAATAACAAATACAATACATAACTTGAGTTTTTCTATTCAAATATATGCAGTAAAAAATCATGCAGGTTTTTCATATACGAATATTATATTATACTCCAAATAAATCTATATTTCGATTGGAGTGCGTAATAACATTGTTATTTTTGATTAATCGATAAAAATTTAATCATCTTCACTGAAAAAAAATTTGCTGTAAATTTTACGATATTATCTTGGAAATATTAACCAAGGTCCTTAATCGTTAGTTTTACTGATAGCAGCGTTATTTTCAATGTAATTTACAGTAAAATTTACTGCAATAGAGTATAGTTTTAATATAACACAGTAAATTATTTTACTATACTATAAGGTTCCATTGAAAATAATATATGCGTAAGTAAAACTAACGATTAAGGACCTGGAATAATATTTCAAGATAATATCGTAAAATTGATGGTAAATTTCTTTCAGTGTTGCACGTTTAATTATTTCATTAAAATAGAAACTTATTAAAACTTGCTCTGAACTGCATAGAGTTATAAAAAGTTTCCATAATAATTATTTTGCTTCAGAGCAACATAAAAATCACCAATTTTGTCACATGATTAATTTTAAAAAGAAATTCGACAAATTGTACAGTATGCATAACAAAACTCGAGAATTTTTTAAAATTTTAAATTATGTTCAAGTGCATGACTAATTATGTCCTCAAAAATGAAACAAGAAGAAGATGCCAATTTTAAAATAAGCTGCTAATTGGGTGCGATTTACGAAGCAGTTAGCCACAGGTTTCTAACCACGTTTATAGCTTAACCTCGTTTAACTATACCTGTTTTACGTGTTAAACCACCTAGTAGTGGTTAGAAACCTAGCTAACTGCTTCGTGAATCGCGCCCAATTCAAAAATTAAGTCACCTTTTCACGTTAGTTTTTGTGTTACTAACTTATATCACTTTACTTTAGAGCATTGGGGTTTTAAATCTATTTACAAGATTATTAAAATTAAAATATTGTAAACTGGTTTCAAATAAAAATCAACTATCCAGCATTGTTTAAAATGCCCAGTATAATTCAAAGCACCTGTTTCTGTGCTTTTACTCTTTCGTTCAACTTTATGTAATATTTCATTAATATGAATTGTTTTGGCAACTATTCAATAAATAATATTATAAAAAACAGTATTACACTGTAATTAAATCTCCGTCTTTACAAGTACATAGTAATTCAATGTGTGACACAGTATGCGCACCAACAGTATGTCATGCTGGGTACTTACTGTTAGAGCGAGGGTCACCAAGAGCACGAGGAGAAGACACGTCATGGCTGCAGCTCGTCAAGATCTGGTAACAATACGGGGACCACCGAGCTTATAAATGCATTCTCGTGCTCGCAAAACCGGTTTCAAAATTTAACAACAATGTGCTAAAATGTATTTTCGTATCGCAGAATATAATTTATGTGGCTTTTGTAATAAATCATCATTTGCGAGGGGAGCTTATTTTTGTAATAATATTCTGACCAAAAACTAAATTCAAAAAGACATATTTCAAACGTCACAACCTTTCAATTTTACGCATGACTTCCCCCCCCCCCCCCTAATTAATCCTCACTGTATCTCCATGTTAATTACATAATTTATTTTTGACGTGGCCTTCAACAAATTTACTGACCTACGATTACTAAAGCGCATGATCTCTGTGATCCTCCACTCTCCTAGAATATCTGTCAGTTATATAAAATATGGTAATACAATATAACCACGTGACTAACTTCTAGCAACTTTGTTATTCAAATGAATACCAAAAATGTAAAAAAATATTTTTGTTCATAATCACACGTAAATTTAAATTTATTTTCGATTTCATTCCCCCCCCCTCCCCTCTCAAATTTACTCTGTTCTAAGGTCACAAGTATATGTATATATATATATAGCTCCCCGGCTTTTCTTATTTCTTAAACCCGACCTAGCATTGCTTATTATATGATTGTGTACATCCCTTCCAAACCATAGCAACCATTAACTGTCTATAACAATTAATTAATATAGTATGACAAGTATGAGACTGAGAGAACCATGGAAACCTCAGTCAGGATGGTCAGCAATTGATGGAGGATGCCATCAATCACCTCTCGGATGCACGAGTGTTCTTTAGCAACTGCCATGCGAGAAAGTTTAAAAGTGTTCGAACTCATGGCCATCCAATTACAAATTGAATGTGCTATAGCACGTACGTACTCTGCGTAAACTAAACTACTTTTCTAATTTCTCTTTGAAAATTGCTTCAAATTTAAATTTGAAACATTTCAATACCACCATCAAATAAATTAGTATATAGGAGGTGTGGCGCAGTGCTTTTGACCGGGTTTCGCCAAATCACCGAAGCGTGGTTAATAGTTGTATGGGTGACTTTTCCCTCAGTCACAGGCAAATGTCGGGATGGATTTCGAATTTGTGATACGGGTGAAATATTGGATAAAATATCGTATAATCTTACACACGATTAACAATACCAGTCGTATACATTATTTAAAATAAACCGATCTAAGGAATATATCAAAAGCCGATGAATAACTTGTCTTATCATGTTGCCAGCTGCATGCATGGCTAATGTGCACGCAGCAATAAAAAATATAACAAATGCACCAATAACATGAAAGAAACAAGTATATTATTGTGATGAATACTTTTCACTTCTACATCATGTCAGATTTAAGCAATTTCTTTTCTAAAATAAAATATCTCTCTTACTCGTCTGACAATATTTAGAACATACACCATACTATATTTATGTTCTGAAACAGTCTGAATTGAATTTATATTCAGACTACAAAAATTTATGATTTTTTACCAAATTGTATCAGAAATATTGAGAGTGACACTGTTTTTAAAAATTCTTTAAAAAATTTATTGGTTGATAAAGAGTTCTATTCAGTAAAACTTTATTTTAGTAATAAAATTAGTGAAAATTCTATGTCATGATTACAATTTAAATAATGCTAATAGTGGTTTTATTCTTCTCACGTGATTTTTAAATATTGTTTAAATTTGTATTTATTTATTTTTTTTTTTTTTTAGATTAAGATTAAGTTCTGACCTGAATTATGTTGTATATTATGTACAAACAGTTGTTAAAAGAAATAAAATTATCACCGGAAGTAGCCGGAAATTAGATATTTCCAGCCTTTATTTAGTAATATAAAAAGATTTGCATTCATCAGTATGTGCCTTGAAATTAATTTAAAGATCCCACCGGAAGTACCCGGAATTAAGAGGTTTCTGTCCCACCAGTTCGTATTTTATTATACTTCAAAAATTTCACGGATAGAAGATTTTCACTTCCGGCTACGTCCTGTAGAAAATATATATCAAAATTTAAGTTTTACTATAAAAGCTTCAAAACAATTAAAAAAACAAACACTTAACACCCCATAGTAAAAAATATACAGTAGATTTAACACTACAAAAAATTCACCAATAAAAAATTCTATATTAAAATATTACATAATATATGTCTATATAATTATATCTTGAGAATTTACCATAAAAAAAAATGGAGTACCGACCTCAATTTTTTTATTGCAGAAATGGATAGAGGGTGCCAAGTTATGCTACTCTGATTTTTTTCAGATTTTTTAGAG
Organism: Siphlonurus alternatus; assembly: GCA_949825025.1. Classification (NCBI taxonomy): domain Eukaryota; kingdom Metazoa; phylum Arthropoda; class Insecta; order Ephemeroptera; family Siphlonuridae; genus Siphlonurus; species Siphlonurus alternatus. The sequence goes on from OX463779.1 coordinate 42,481,481, forward strand.
AACGGCAACTATTTTTTAAAAATTATTAAAAGTGCAGAAAAAGTGCCGCCTCTTGCCGCCTCTCTTAAAAAAAGATAGGACGCAAAAGGGACGTGGATTCGAACCCGACCTCGCCAAAACTATTTAGCAATACTTCCCGGTCCTTAAAAAATATGAAAAAAATCAGAGTAACACAACTTTGCACCCTCTATCCATTTCTGCAATAAAAAAATTTGAGGTTGGTACTTTATTTGTAAATAAAATTAAAATTGGTAATCTACATGAAATTTGTGATTTGCAGCCCTGTTTTAGACCAAAAAGAAAAATTGAAAAAAGATAACTCGAGGTCCTGTATCCAAATATTCAATATAATATTTCATACATTTTGTCCAACATATATGACTTGTTGTGACAAGTGGTGACAAGTATTTATTTAAGGGGAAGGTAAAATGCTCAATGTTAAAAAAAAAAATCCCACAAATGAAAATTATGAAAAAAAAAATAAATAAAATGTTCTCCTCTACATCCCCTATCAGTAGCTAAAATATCAGGTGTACAAATTCGAGCTAGTTTTTGAGTCATTAATTTTTAAAGTTGTCAACTTTAACATGGAGAAATGGAACTCACATGTTAAATTAGTCAACTTTAAAAATTCATAACTTAAAAACTAGCTCGAATTTGTATCCCTGATATTTTGCTACTGATAGGGGATGTAGAGGAGAATATTTTAATTTTTTTCATAATTTTCACTGTGGGATTTTTTTAACATTGAGCATGTTACCTTACCCTTCATAGAACTCTTCTCATCCTAGGGATTTTCGGGACACTACTGAGTAATAAAGTCTTTGTTAATCCGCCCCCCGTCCTTGCATGTATTTATACGTCATGCATGTACCTACTCATTCAGTAAACAGGTAAGATTTACGGGGGGGAAGCTCGATGCTAATGGCCAAATTTAACAAGCAGCTTAACAAGTAATTCAGTGACCTCTACAAGGTCATATACAGACTGGTTTACGGGTGTTTACTGTACTCTCTAGTAGTATTGAAAGCAAAACTCGTTTTACAAGCCTTAACAAAAATTTTCACCTACCCACTGTTCAAAATTCATGCATGAGTATAACTCGTTTTGGTATTTTTTTTTTTTTTTATAAACGACGCACTGGTTTTACAGCATCTATAAATAATCTTATACCTACTGTATGAGTATATGCTAGTTCAATTTTTCATTGATATGACTCGCTTTTCAAGTATATTAGCATAATATGCTGTAATAACATTGGAAATAAAATAAAAAGAATTATATATAATTATATATATATATAATTATATATAAATATAAAAAAATATGAGCTAAAATGTAATAGCATAATTTTTCAAAAATGTGAATGATAATACTTCATTTTTTTGCAAGAATATTCTTTTTTTTTTTTTAATTATTATGCTGTCTAACATTAATTTTTTAAATGCCTTTTTAAACCGTCACAAACAAAGCAACTCCGCCTCTCGATTTCACCGATTTCACGCAAGAGAATCTCAGTTCTCTAACTCCTAATAGATTCAATGTAAATTCTATTATTAATTTTATAATCTGACTTGGCCTTCAAAAAATTTACTGACCTGCCATAAATAAAGATTTGTAACTGAGGCCATAACAAAAAACTCTTTTTTAAAATGTAAACGAAAGGGAGTGGAATATCACATGTGTCTGAGAAACAAAAACAAAACTTGTTGTTATCTTCGCTCTTCGCTTAATCATTTATATTATTATGATGATTAATCGTTAATATATATATATATTAATTATGTATTATATTTTTAATAAATATTATTATTATATTAATATAATATATTATATATTATATATATATGATTGAAATTAAAGTAAGTTTTTTTCAACTTACGGAACATTGGCAGTATTTTATAATTATTTAAACCCAAACCGTGTTTACCCGCCAAGGTAAGAAAGAAAGGAAAGAAAATTGTAAGAAAATTTAAAAGTCTGGTCGGGGTGGGACTCGAACCCACATCCCTCTGCATACGCGGCTGAAGGTCGACCGGGTGGTCTAACTGGTAAAAGGCACTCAGCCGCGTATGCAGAGGGATGTGGGTTCGAGGCCCACCCCCGCTAGACTTTTAAATTTTCTGACAATTTTCTTTCTTACCTTGGCGGGTAAACACGGTTTGGGTTTAAATAATTATATATATGTTATTACAGCATATTATGCTATTAGCAGAAGCATTCAAAGTATTCAAACTTAACAACAGTATTACTATAACAAACTCGTACGAGTATAAGAGCAGTCATGGCCTAATTTAAACTTTCTGCTATTATTAACAGCAGATTTATAATTTAATTTTATAACGTGCATGTGATAATGAACAAAAGTATTTTTTTCCATTTTTGAGATTCATATGAATAGCGAAGTTGCTAGAAGTTTGTCACGTGGTTATATTGTATTAACATGTTTCCATGTTATATAACTCACAGATATTATAGGAGAGTGCAGGATCAAAGAGATCATGCGCTTTATTAATGGCAAGTCAGTAAACTCGTTGAAGGCCACACTAGAAATAAATAATGTAATTAACATGAATTAACAAGTCAGAAATTGAAAGGTTGTGACGTTTGAAATATGTCTTTTTGAAATTAGTTTTTGGTCAGAATATTAAATAATATTATAAAAACTCCCAGCCCAAAAGATGATTTATTACAAGCCACATTCTGCGATACGAAAATCTATTTTAGGATATTGTTGTTAAATTTTGAGACCAGTTTTGCGGACACGAGGAAGCATTTATAAGCTCAGTGGTTCCCGGATTGTTACCAGATCTTGACGAGCTGCAGCCATGACGTGTCTTCTCCTCGTGCTCTTGGCGACCCTCGCTCTAACGGTAAGTACCCGGCATGGACGTGTAATAGCAGTACTTAGAGTTGTGTTAACCAGACCTGTTTGTCTGTAATTAAAAAGCGAATCATACTGAAAAATATATTAAGGTTATACTATAGATAGATTTAGTCGTAAATATTGATAAACTAGAGTCTGCATATGTATATAATATTTTGAATACTTTCAAAAAAACGATCATATCCAAGAGACCCCCTTTTTACCAGGGATAGTTTAATTTGAGTATTAAAAATCGATCTAAACATTTATACATTTGTACATTTAATATATTTTGTGTTCAAGCCTTGTACATGTACAGAAAACATTAAAAAATTGAATTAAATTTTATATAATATATTTAATTTTAACGGCTTTTAAAAATAAGATCGTGTTCGATAGGGGAATGATCGATTACAAAATGCATGGTGATAACACTGATAACAAAAAAAATTCACCCACGTTATTTTCAATACAATGAATATTTTTTGTTATCTATTATTTTGTGATAATTACTGTACAGTGCTTAACAGATAAGGTAAAACAAGAATGTCAATGTTATTTTTATTTAATTGAACCCTTTAACACCCTCAAAATTGATGAAGAAGACGCTGGGACGTTATAGTCATGGCATGCAATATCTTTCCTTGTACTTGTGCGATACATATTTACAATACTTTGACGTCAAAGCACTTTGCAAAATAATTTTAGGGGTTTTAGAGGATTCATTTTTTTTTTTTTTTTACATGGCAGTTCATAACTTGATGTTTTCTATCCAAATAAGCAAGTAAAATATTTCATGACGCTTGTTGAATTATTGTGATTGGATGTTTGTTTTCAGGCTGCAAAACCGCAGCTGAATGGGACCAGCAGGGTCATCAATGTTCTACCTAGTAAGTAGATATCTCTCTCTTTCTCTCTCCCCCTCTCTCTCTTTTACGCTCTTATCTCAGAGGCTCCCAATTTGAATGTATAGCGTTGATCTGAACATACCACTTAAAATATCAAATTTGAATAAAAATAAATAATAATTTCAATAATAAAAATGTTTTCATTAATATATATATATATATATATATATTATTTAATTATATTAAAAATTTTAAAGATCATTTTATGATTAGAAACAAATATAATTGCATGAACTCTAAATGAATAATTATTCTCTGTTTTAAATTGTATACAAATTATTAAATACCTTTGTCCACAGCGTATGTTGATTACGACAATAACCTTGACCAAGGTCGACTGGTGACTCCTCAGGCCGTGGCCCACACTGGGGAGTACCCCTGGATGGTGCACCTCAAGATCACGCTGCAAGACGCGTCTATAATTGACTGCGGAGGAACCCTCATCACCAAGGGGGTGGTCCTGACGGCCGCCCAGTGTGTCACTCAGTAGGTCACCACACTTAAATATTGGATGCCAAATTTGACTTCAGAACAACTTTCATAAATTTTTATTGCATATATGGCTGAAGGATTTCGACTTATGTATTATCAATATTTTTTATATTTCTTTTGAAGACTCTATGTCTCATAAAAAATATGATACGAAGAGTAGTATAATTTTATTTATCTTAAATATCACATTTTTTTTTTCACTTTTAACGTACGTGTGTCTTCTCGTCTTTTTACTTCCTATTTTCCACTATTTCCGATAAAAAAAGAGAAAAATATGAATGTATATATCATACATATTCTTTCATGTTATTAATAAGCATGAAATTTTAGAAATATTGATTCCATTTTATCCTCACTTTGAGCGCGGAAGAAATAAAATGTGATTTTGTGCATGGTAAATAGATGTGATAAAATTACACTTCATCGTATTTGTAATGTCCTCGGTCTTGGTTGACAGTATGCAATGACTTATTTATTATATAAATTAGTGTATAGGTTCAGGCGCCAATCCAGAAATATCGAAAAAAAATTAGGGGGGGGGGGGTCCTCCATAAGGTCAAATGTTAAAAAATATTATATAGAGTGGGGGAAATGCCTATATTGGCCGTGTTAAATCCAACATTTTGGGGGGTATACGTGTTTAGAATTATTTGTACATTTTTTCCCTTCCTTTAACCCACCAATTGTTACAGGTACATAAGCCTCATAGTTACCGCTGGTACACTGGACCCCACGAGTCTCGGTGACAATGGCCAAGAGATTGGAGGTAGCGCTGTCGTGCATCCCGGCTTCCGTAGACGATCCTTGGTGCATGACATTGCCTTCGTCCGACTATTCATTCCCTTCAAGATTGTTACGACCCTCAATTTTATTCGAATCGTATTTAAACGTGTTGTTAAAAATCAATCTCTTATAATTTTCTTCAACTCTTTTTTATAATGTTAATATTTTGACAAGCCAGTTATGGCGTTTTTATTTTATAAAACTATAGCAGCCGCGTATTTAAAAGTGCCACGCTACCGGAAACAGGAAATTCAAGGAATCTTGGGAGTTGTATTGAAATCACGTGAACGTCAGGAGAAGACGAGACTCCCGTTGATCTGTGCTTGCAAGCTGAAAATGGCAGTGATTTTGTCGGTTAAACATACTACACTATTTATGCGGTTAAAACCAATATTTAAGTCGTCCAAACTCGTTATACAATCTATTTATTTATTATACAAATATGTGAGTATATATTTTAACGGTTTCAGTGTCGTAATAATAATAAAATATGTGCATGAAGATTTCACTGTCTACTTGAAGAAAACGAAGGTACGAAAAATGGCTGTGCTGGTTATTATTTTACATTTTAAAGGGTCCTGTATTTTGTATCATGGTGTAAATTAGGAGCTTATTAAATAAAACTATTGCAATAAAAATATAGTAAATTCTGAATGTAATATATTGATAATTATTAAGTATTATAAAAATAAAGTTTATCATGGTTTCATTTAATTATTATTTAACTGTAAAATAATTATATATTATAATTTCTATTGGTCCATCAGACTTATTTATCGTCATTTTAATATAAAAATTATTAAAATCGTATTTTGAGATATTTCTTTTATAGATTTTATGCTCCTTGGTCAATAAATATTATATTAAATATATGATGCAAAGTCCAGTATAAAATCTATGATTATGTAATTATTGTGGTCTATGGTGAATAATTATTATGTAAGATTTGCAGTTTAATTTATGTTTCCAGGAAAAATTAATAAACAAAAAAGGATATTATATAATATATATTTAATTGAGGGAAAACATCACAGATGGCGTTCGTGGGATAACAAGTTACGTAAAATTCCGCAAGAGGAGCTGCACCCCGCCCTCTTTTGCACACGATACTCTACCCCGCCGTGCTTTTTGCACACGGTGCCCTTCCCCTCCGCCTGATGTTCCCCACTACTAAATATTCTATTGTTTCCCAGGATATAAAAGGCTTGCTCAGAGATAGAGCGGCACACTCGGCCGGCTTCGGCCGGACCACACACACACTCTTTCCAGCTCTACACTTACAACTCTCAAGCCTTTCAGCTCTCTACACTTTCAGCTTACTACTCCTTACAGCTCTCAACACTTTTCAGGAAAATTCTCTTCCAGCTTACACGAGTTTGCAGCTGCTCACTACATTCTTTCAGCAGTCGACGAGCAAACAAGCTACGATATTTTACATGAAGAATAAAGAAGTCTGCCACGTTTAGGATTCAAGCTGGACAACATTTCACCGATGGAATCAAGCAAGAATATTTTTACAAAGTAACACAGTGACACCACATATAACACACAGCCATTGCATACAACATGATTTTAAACACGATTAGCTGAGAGTAATACCACCACTTCATGACAACAGCAGCGAATACGATTTTTACAACGATGGTTTCCCTGCAGTAAAAGATTCTCCTTACACTCTAGCAAATATACTGTCGTGTCATCGATGCTTCGAGGCAGTAGTAACCATTGCACACTATGGGCTTGCTCATTTATGTAGCTATACATGGTTAGGGTACAGTATATAGGGTAATCAAGATTGAGAAGAGAACCAAGTAAATCGTGTTTAACTTCATGGATGTCTACGGTGGAGCGATACAGCGCGTGTCTTCAATATATTATTTCCCCTTACTTCAAGATCAACCTCAAGTGTAATGTTTTCAGATATTATTGTTATGATTTTTACAGGTAAAATTGACAATATCAAACTGATCTGTATACGAGAATGTAAAATAAACAGTGACTTAAATGTATTTTCTGGTATATAATTCCTAAACTATTTTCCTTTCCCAGTCAGCTTATGTAACATTGTGAATCGAGTCAACTATGATATGTTAGATCTCCTCACATATGCTAGTAGGTTTTGGCTGATGTGAGCTATAGGTAGCAAAGTTTAGCGTAATTATTGTTTTTAGTAACACACCAAATTCAACACTTTAGACTATACTGGCACCAACAACCAACTATGAGTCACATACCCCGCTCATGGGTCAGTATAGGTCTAAAATCAAGCAACACTAATTTTTGGGGCAGTTACAAGATTACAGGTAAAATCAGAAATGTGTGGTTCAAATACTAAAAAAGGTGCTCATTTTATTAAAATATTTCACCTTTAATAACTATTTTCAAAATGTAAATAGCCGAGATTATGTTCGTAAATATATATGTCCAATTGTAGTCATATTGAATTATGTCCAACTTATGATGTATGTGCACATTAAAATTTTACATAAGAAAAATTTTAAGTACAATTTTTATACTTTAATATACAAAATACACTGGAAATTTCTCTAATAAATAATTAGCCCATTAAATGAACTTAATCTTGAAAATTCATTATTATAAGATGTAAATAGAAGTACTGAAAACCAATTCTAAGTGTATATAATATTTAAGAGTATGACTTATGTGTGTTATTTTATGAGTTATATGTACACAAATTGTACTGCACTATGCAGGCTTACGAACAGACCTCCTGTCTGTACCAACCATCTCAATATTCTAACTCTCCACAGGGTTCGTGGCTCCCGTCAAGATTCTCAAGTTTCCCAGCAACATGGATCAAAACTCAGTGCGCGTGCTCGGCTGGGGTCCTGAAGACGGTAAGTCACTTTAAAACGACGAATTATACTCAAAATGGTGATATCCATTCACACAAAGAATAAAGATATGTCGAGAATGCTGGGGGGACACTGGTAAACAAAACAGGCTGGCCACCATCCCTTAATTCTCTCTATATATTATTATTATCCCTATTTAATATACGGTCCTACACCACTTCTACCCCACTTCTCGCTTAAAGTTGCATTTCCATAGAGCGAGGAAAGCGAGAAAATCGCGTGCCGTAGCCAATCAGAGGCTCGGAATTTCCTCGCCTTGCGGGGAGCGATTTTATCGCCAACATGGCCGCCATACGAGATTGAAGCAAGTGCGCTTTTCTTGTCCCGCCAAGCTCTGCTCGAAATCGCTCCTTGAAAAAGCACCTTTAAGGTGCATTTTCATGGAGCGATATCAAGTGGGGCTTGGCAGGGCGAGAAAAGCGCACTTGCTTCAATATCGTATGGCGGCTATGTTGACTATATAATATATCGCTCTCCGCTGCGCGGGAATCGATATTCTCACGCCAAGATGGCTACCATACGATATTGAGGCAAGTGCGCCTTTCCTGCCCCGCTCGAGATCGACATCTCTTCATAAAAAAAAGCACCTTTATAGCTAATAAAGCAAATTCACGATGACTTGGAGGTAATCTGAAACGTTGGTTGCAGCTACCACGGCGATCGGCACGGCCCTCAACTTCGCTGACATGACGGTGATCGGAAAGAAGGACTGCAATGACTTGATGCTCGAGATCTCCTTCCAGTACTCCAGCACACACACGTGTCTGGACACCGAGAACAAGATCAAGGGATTCTGCTACGTGAGTCACTTCTGTTTGTGGCATGGAGACGTGGGGAAAATTGACTTGGGTGTAATTGAATAAGTTCTTTTGTCTATTTTGTAATTATGCCATGTACAGTACGCCGCGGCGAAAGTGGTTTTCTCATGCATGCTTCGTGCATGCATGAGGAAGCCACTTTTGCTGCGGCGTACTGTACTTTCATCACTGATCCAAGACGAAGAGAAGTCAGTGAAAAATACAATAAAAGAGGTCAGATTTTACCTACGGCTGATGAAATCTTGATTGCCTCTTTTATAATAACCATGATAATAATAAAGAATTATAACACAGAATTATTGTCACATGACATGACGTCTCATCATTTGTTTGTTTCTCAGGTTTTCTGTTTTTAAGATTAATTTGCTAAACAAACTTTCCCCACAGGGTGACACGGGTGGTCCAGTGCTCTTCAAGTTCCGCGGAGATTCTTCTTACACGATGGTGGGCATCATGAGTGACTTCCCCTCTTGTCCAAGCGCCTACCCAGACGCCTACACCTCCGTGCAGCCTTACTACCAATGGATCAAGAGCAACGTGCCAAAGGGTCTGCTGTAGATGTCAAATCTTCTGCAACAGCGCCATGGACACAGAAAACAGCTTTTCTTATTTTCAAGAAGGTTCATTATTGGCTTGCTGAGCAATCAATATTATCCTTATCGGCGATGGAACAATAGCTGCATGCATGTTTAAAACTGCTACGTAATAATTTTCCATTCTTATACCATGCACTATTTTGTGTGCATGTGGAAAGTATAATAGTTAAACTTTATTATCAAAGATTGCATATTAATTAAAGTTTTTCCTAAATTATTTTTAGTTTAAACTGCATAAATACAGATATTTCAAATATTTTTTTTATGTACCAAGTACCAACGCAGGAAATTTATTTCTTCATTTTTTTTTCTCTATAATAAAAAAAAATCTAATAGCATTTCAAAATACTTAATTCATATATATTATAACATAAAGTATAGACTTCAATTACAAATAAATTCCAAAAAATAAACTTGTATTTTATTTCCACTTTTCCTGTGTTATTTTATTATTGTTATATTATGTCAATTGTTGATTTTTCATCAACTCTTGTATTATTATTTAAACTTCGATTTAAAGGAACCCTGCATGATAATTCATAACTCCAGATATAACAGAATAATTTATGATAACAATCATTTTCTCATTAATACGCACTATTTTTTTACATTGCATTTTTTTTTTATAACTTCTGTATAAATTATATATCCTGATAAAAATTAATTAATTATGTATAGCAATTTCCAAACTTGAATAAAAAATATTTATTAACTATCATTATATCCAGCAAGAATGGTTCGCATTGATATTAGAAAAGCACAGTGATTAATTATTTTTTTTATTAAAACGAATATTGTAAGAAAATACTTTGAAGGGAGAGAGGGTTGTGAAATGGACAACATACATGAAACAAATTTATTGCAGAAATGAATAGAGGGTACCAAATTATGCTACTCTGAATTTTTTCAGATTTTTTTGAGACCCAGAACTATTTTTAAATAATTATTGAAAGTGTGGCCACGCCCCCTGGAGGCGTCAATAGGCGTCCAGTCTCTATCCTTTTTATTAAGAATTCAGGGGTGCCAACTGAAATCACAGGACTTTCAATAATTATTTAAAAATAGCTCCGGGTCTCAAAAAAAAAAAATCTGAAAAAATTCAGAGTAGCATAATTTGGTACCCTCTATTCATTTCCGCAATAAATTTTTTTCATGTATGTTGTCCATTTTTATTCTTTATAATTTACTATAAAATAATTCATTCTAATAAAAATATATAATAAACTACACTTTTTTTTATTCGTACAAAATGTGAGATGTGAGATAACGAGCAAAAACAAAAGCACATAAAAACGTATGGTAATCTTTATTTCTATTTTCATAGTGTAATCTTTTGAATGAATTTTAAGAGTAATTTTTTAACTATTTTCTAGAAGATAAATTTAAAACATATGTAGAATAATTTTGAGAAAAATTAAGATAGGATAACTAAAAAATTAACAAAATACAAATAAAACAATTAAAATATTTATCAAGGCTTTTCCTGTTTTTTAATTATAATAGTATAATTTCAATGATATAAGATTATTTTTATATCAGATATATTTGTAATTATTATTTCTTAATATTGAACAATAAAAAAATACCATCAACATTTCCCCTTTTGTCATAATTAATATGACATAATAATTAAAGCTTCGCCTAATAGTAAGAAAATAAATAAAAACCGGCAAGATTTTGATGCAAGTTTTATGTTAGAGGTAATAAACCCTGTTTGAAATATTTTCATCTTTTATTAATTTTGAACGTCCCTCCTCATCATTTTCTCTCCTATTGTGTAACTTTTTAGAAAAATTATAAAATTCTGTCTTCTTTCTTTATTTTAAGAATAAAGAATAAAATTTTATAAATACGATTTCATCCTTACTTTGAGCGAGGTTGAAATAAGATGTGTTTTTGAGGTAAAAATCCGAAATAAAAATATCAGGTATTAAAAATATTAAAGAATAGTTGAAGATGACAAGGGAAGTTCTTTAATTCCTACAAAATGCAACAAAAATATTTTAAGTCAACAAAAAGGGCTTTCATGATCGAGAATTTTTGATTCGGGAAACACAATAAATTGATCACGACTACGTGAGTAGTCCCTTCTTGACGTATTGTTTGATGAAGGCGATGTAGGGAAACACGGGAGTGAAGGCGTCTGGGTACGAACTGGGACACGTTGGGTAGTCGCTCATGATACCCACCAGAGTGTACGAGCTGTCCCCGGAGAACTTGTAGAGCACGGGACCTCCCGTGTCGCCCTGGAAAACATATTTTTCATTGATTCATACTCGCGATATAACAGGTTCGGATGTTTAATTTGATTATTAAATATTTATATCAAACTAAATTTATTGTAATGCACTCTCAAAGCACTTGAGTAATAGAATATCAGAAAGAGAGTGATAAAAATGCGCAGTGACGATGAAAAACATAAGACTGGACATCCTGCATGACATTTTACATTGCAGAAATGAATAATGTGACAAATTATGTACTCTGATATTTTTTTCAGATTTTTTTTTAGTCCAAAAACTTTTTTTTTTTAATATTGAAACTGCGGCAACGCCCCCTGGAGGCGTCAATATGCATGCAGGCCCTATCATTTGTATTAAAGATTCAGGAGGCAGGAGGGCCAACAGTAAACTTGTAGCACTTTCAATGCTTTTTAAAAATACTTCCGGAACTAAAAAAAAAAAAAAAAAAAATCATATAACACAATTTGGTACCCCCTATTCATTTTTGCAATAAAAATTGGCCATGCAAGTTGTCCATTGACCTTTAAGCTTTAAATAGCTATAAGTACATTATATATATAAATATATTTTTTAATTTGTCTCCAAAGTTAGCCGGAAGTGTCTAGTCTTCCTGTCAACATTCCTTTGATGCAATTTCACATGAATATATTTTTATACTTCTATATACTGCTAAAATCCCTGCAGAGTTACATATATATTATCTCCTCTATCGATGCAAAATTTTCAAGTACACAACCTCTACACTCAAACAAGCATAAAAATGACATTGACATGCACTGTATGTTTCATGATATAGTCAGATTAATTTAAAATTCCATTCTGAAGTAACCGGAAGTGTGAAGTGACTACTCTGTTTTTAATTCAGTTTCAATTTTTTGAAACTTTGCAGAGGGATTTGAGCAGTATAAGTATCAAAATATATTCATGAGAGATTGAAGCGCAGGAATGCGAACAGGAAGACCAGAAACCCTACAGCAGTTCCGGTTAATTTTGGAGGGAATTTAAAGAAAATTTGAATGTAGGTTTTTTGATCACATGTTGCGTTTGACTCACGTAACAGAATCCCTTCTCCTTGTTGCTGGTATCGAGACACTGATGTGTGGAGGCGTACGACATCCACATCTCCAGCATCTTATCATCACAGTCCGTCTTGGGCAGCACCGTCATGTCCTCGTAGTTGAGGTTCGTCACGATCGTCGTGGACACTGAAACAACGTTATCATCAGTGGCCGCTTGGGGAAGTCAAAGTCGTTTAAGGCATCTTTTTCTTGACCATCCATGGCAGAACCAGGGCAAAACCTCTTTGCGACTTTGTTTCTGGGCCGAGTTTTAGCCAATCAGAGCAAGTCGTAAGCTGAAATTCATAAACTCGTATTTTAGGCTTTAATCTCGCTGCCCGCGGTGCACTTATATACTCTGGGGTAATCACCGCCATGAAGCATGTAGTCATGGTGGGTAACGTTTGATTAAAAAATATTTATTTATTTATTTTAATGGTGAGCTACTTACCCGTCGCCGGGCCCCATCCCAGCACTCTCACGTTGTAGTTTTCCACCTTCTTGTTTGTCATAAGAAGTTTTACTGGCGCTACCACTCCTGTGAAGTTGGCGTCAAGTTAGCTTCTTGGAGACAGAGGATATTTATAAAATTAGAACACGTTTTTTTTTTGCAGCTTTTTATTTTTGAACCCCTTAAAATTATAATGCAAAATACCGTGATGCCTAGAGAAATCTACTTAGTTTGCCTTTTGTGTATATGGGCAGGATTTGGTATATAGGGACTAGTTTGTTCTTGCTCAGGATGTCCACCGATCTCGTGAAATCAATGAAAATAATTTAAAATAAACCAATAAATAAAACCAATAAAATAAACCAATAAATAATGCCTTTTTACCTAATTTTAGAATTATTTTTGTTAGTTTTGGACTTATTTTCGAGTAAAAATATTAAAAATTAATTAAAATAATAGAAACATTCAATATATATTATATTATTTGTTTAACATCTCAGAACATTTAAAAAATAATAATAATAATAAACGAGGTAAATTATTAAAAATATATGATTATAATACAACTGCAAATAAAGGCTTTTCAAATATATTTATTGCAGAAATTGATACGAATCACGGATAAAATACCCTTTGATAAAATACCCTGGGATATAATACCCAGACATAATACCCTAGGACAAAATACCCTTGGATAATTTACCCTAGGACAAAATAACCTTGGACAATTTACCCTCGGATGAAATACCCTTGTACAAAATACCCTAGGACAAAATACCCTCAGACAATTTACCCTATAGGACAAAATACCCTTGGATAATTTACCCTCGGACAAAATACCCTTGGACAATTTACCCTTGGACAAAATACCCTCAGACAAAATACCCTCAGACAAAATACCCTCAGACAAAATACCCTCGGACAAAATACACTTGTCTGTAATATATAATATGTTATTGTGAATTGCCCATGAAAGAGATAAAATAAATTCCACTAAATCCTGCGCATGATACTTACACAGCATAATTTATATTTTGTTGTAGGCTATAATAATTAAATACTTACCACCTTTAATAATAAAAAATAAACAATTAAAGACTTTATTTTTTATTAATACATGCATAACTAAAAAAAATATGAAAAAATTTAGCAGGTATGAAGTGGTTCAAATTTGTATTTATTAGCAAAGATTTCTCTAAAATTTATATAACAGTTCATTAATGCATTATAGGTTAATTTGGGTGCAGTAAATTTGAGCCCACCCTGGGAAAAAATGAAATTTTTCTGGAGGGGGGGGGTGAAAATAGGTAAATATACATGAACAAGGGAGACTAAATTAAAACATCGCATAATTATTATGGTATAATTAATAATTATTTTACAATGAATGTATGAATATGAATGGATTTTTTTCATTATTTTTTAATAGGGAGCAAAAACAAAACAAATAGTAAGAAAAAAATCGTCACCTCATGAATAGAAGAAAATGTGGCTTCCCCACCCAATATTTTACGTATTAACATAATGTTACATAAGGTGGACAAGAGATACATTGCATTTTGCAGTAAGAAAGTAGTATCTTTTTTTTTTCCGAAGTCTCAATTTTTTTAGTCACTATATCATTAAGAAGTTATTAATTTTTTTTTTATAAAACTAAATACTTTTTAAGATAATTTTATTATGTATCATCTAGCTGTACATGTAATTCTTTATTTTCAAAAAAATAAAATTTCTTCTGATTAAAAAAGTTAATTAAACAGTACTTATTTTTTCTGGTAAATAATGATTCTGTACAATGAAATAATCAACAAATAAATATCTGAAATAGTACTACGTATACTTTATTATCATGCTTTGTGCGCTTTGTGCTAGTTGTTACTCTTGACAACATAAATTTTAAAACCATTTTTAACATTTAATTTTATATCAAGTTTCTATGAGTAAGTTTATAGAACATTGTATTGCACCCCACCCCCCAAAATGTTCTTTTTTCCCAGGGTTGGCTCAAATTTATTGCACCCAAATTAACCTACATTTATGAACTGTTATATAAATTTTAGAGAAATCTTTGCTAATAAATATAAATTTGAACCACTTCATGCATGCTAAATTTTGTCACATATTTTTTTTTTAGTTATGCAGGTCTTATTAATAAAAAACAAAGTCTTAATTGTTCATTTTTAATTTAAATTATTTCTTAAAATTTCCTAAACATTAAAAAAATTGACATGATAAATATTAAAATAATTAAAGGTGCATGGTAGGTATTTAATTATTATAGTCTACAACAAAATATAAATTATGCTGTGTAAGTATCATGCGCAGGATTTATTGGAATTTATTTTATCTCTTTCATGATGGTCAATTCACAATAACATATTATATATTACAGACAAGGGTATTTTGTCCGAGGGTATTTTGTCTGAGGGTATTTTATCTGAGGGTATTTTGTCTGAGGGTATTTTGTCCAAGGGTAAATTGTCCAAGGGTAAATTGTCTGAGGGTATTTTTTCCGAGGGTAAATTGTCTGAGGGTATTTTGTCTGGGTATTATAACCGAGGGTATTTTATCAAAGGGTATTTTTTCCGTTTACCAATTGATACAGAGTGCAAAGTTGTGTATTGTGCTACTCTGATTTTTTTAAGATTTTTAGTTTTAAAAAAAAAATAGTACATGAAAGATCACTTTATGACGTCATTAAATTGGACACTATATAGGACTTTGCCGAAATTGAATCCTTATTATTATTACTATTTTTTTCAAAATCCTGTTTCCGTGCTCTAAAATATATATATTTTATAAGTTGCCTTTTTCGCCCTCTATTATAGTGATGTCATATTCATTTAACGCCTTTCCCAATAGGCTTACGTGTAATATATCGTACCTCGTCCGGTTATATCGTCCTATCTGCTTACCATGATCTCGTTGCAATAATGAGCTGTCTGCTTTTTAAAGTAATGAGCTGTAAATCAGTATAAAATAAAGCTCAAAATTGCGCTCATCTGCATGAGATAGCAAATAACTCATTATTGCAATGATATCGTGGTAAGCAAATAGCTTGTTATTCCGGATGAGGGACAATATAATTCAATTTCCATATATTATATATATATGACTATGACATCGCAGAGCGGTTTTCCTTATAATTTTAAAGTTGTTAAGTGGTTCAATTGCACAATGTATACATATATGTATGTATAAATCGTAAAGTAAGGTCCTCACGCAGGTTCTTATATATATAATAAAATAGCTTTACAAACCTGAGATTGTGAACGGGATAAAAATCTTGACCAGAGCGATGTCATTGATGAGCACTCGTCTACGGAACCCCGGGTGAATGGACGCCGCGCCCACCCTAGCCTGAATGGGAAGAGTCGGTGCCGGGGACGTCGCTGTGCTACTGTCGAACGTTCCTGCCAGGACCGTGATGGTGGCAGCCCTGTAACAATCGTGTAGTTTTTAACACATTGCAGGTTAATTTGAGTCGGCCTGTGATTCACTGTATTTTTATTTGCAAAAAGAAAAGCAACCAAAAACCTTTTTGACGATATAATTTTATTTTTCAAACGTGAAAAATTTTCAGCAGAACATATACTTCAAAATATGAATTGTATGGCTGGCAAATATGCAAAAAAAAACACATTTCGCATCGTTGGTGTTAATTCCATGGAGAGATGTCGAGCGGGGCTTGACGGGACGAGAAAGACGCTTTTGATTCAATGACATCAAAGCGCTCTAGTGGAGTGCTCCACCAGAGCGTTTTGATGACATATGGCGGCCATATTGGCGTGGAAAAATCATGGCGTGATTAAAGATGCTTTTCCATGGAGCGATGTCAAGCGGGGCGAGAAAAGCGCACTTGCTTTAATATTGTATGGTAGCCATTTTGACGAGAGAAAATCACTTCCCGTGTGATGGTATTATAGGAAGCAATTTTATCGGCAACATGGCTGCCATATGAAATTGAAGCAAGTGCGCCTTTCTCACCCCACTTGACATCGCTCCATATGGAGAACCATCTTTGGTGCAAAAATACTCTGTATATTAGTGTACTTACTGCACGACACACTGCGCGGCGGTGAGCACATATGAATCTGTGATGATGGAGCCCCCGCAGTCGGCGAACGTCCCGTCCGGCAAGGTGACCTTGATATACACCACGAAGGGGTAATTGTCCGTGGTAGCTACCTGAGTCGGACCTACCAACCGCTCTTCGTCTTTCACTGCAAACCAATAGAAAACATGTACCAAATTTATTGCAGAATACAGGTTGATTATGCTACTTTGATTTCTTTTCAGATTTTTTGAAGCCCAGAAATTATTATTGCAAGTACAAAAATAGAGACGTCAATAGGCCTCAATTTTAAAATAAAAAGAATAGGACCATTAAATGGGCATGAGCTCCAACCCATCCTAGACAAAACTTTTTAGCAATTGTCTCTAAAAAATATGAAAAAATTCAAGGTAATATAATTTGATGCCCTCTATTCATTTCTGCAATAAAAATTTCATGCAGGTTTGAATGTGTCAGGGAGGTAAGAGACATTCATGAAATTTTGGCATAAATAAATGTAACATAATACTATATAAGAATATAATATAATATACTGTATACTAAATTTTGTTTTAAATTGTTATAAAATGGCAATTTGATTCATGACGTCACGTTAACTTATGTCTATAGTACAGGGTAAAATTTCCAAGGGGATAATTGTACCTGCTGTTTGAATGACGAGATTGAGCAAGCAAACATTTAAACAAAAAATAGTTAACATTTTTTTAGAATAGTTCCATTTCTCCTTCATATTGAATTTAAATTAAAAAAAAAAAGAAATCTACCTCACATGGGTTCTCCTTATAGTATCGTACCATGTTAGTGATGTTATAAATCATAAAACTTTTACATGCGAAGGTTACAGCTGTGACGACCTTCTGACCTTGTGAAGGCCGAAAGTTGAACAACCGCCACTTCCCAGCGGGCTGTGTGTTATAAGTTATGAGATTTTAATAATATTAAAAATGATAAACAATTGAAAACTGTAATATTATAAGAATTTCAATTGTTTTTTGTTTTATTAGAGCAATATAAAAGAGATTAAATAATTCAAAATGATAGAATAATTTAATAAACTTATAACAATAATTCATGTCTAATATATATGTGTGTATATTATACTGTATATGTGTGGGTATAATTAATTATGGGTGCGATTCACGAAGCAGTTTATAGCCAAATTTCTAACCACGTTTATCTAACTAGGTGGTTTAACACGTAAAACAGGTATATAGTTAAACGTGGTTAAGCTAAACGTGGTTAGAAACTTGGCTGTAACTTCTTCGTGAATCGCGCACCCTATATGTTTATTTAAATCTGTGTCCCGGTCCCCGTCAAATTAATAAAAAATAACACAAAGATATCTCACCGTCCGCCGCCAGCCTCAAGCTGTTGTTTCCTTTGTTCTGTGCGATGAACTCGGCCACTGTAGTCGGGGGGTCCACTGTGGGGGTCGTGAGGTCGGGGGACCTGCCGAGACCAGCAGACTTGTCGAACCCTGACACAAAAAGTAGCAATCTTGTGTAGAATTATACGTCGGTGTAAGGACGAATTTTTATATAGAAATGGAGTATTGACCTCAAAATTTTTTATTGCAAAAATGAATAGAGCGTGCAAAGTTATGCTACCCTGATTTTTTTCAGATTTTTTAGAGCCCGGGAACTATTTTTAAAAAATTATTGAAAGTCCTTTTTGTGACGTCACGCGGCGGCAAGCCCTATTCTTTTCTTAAGGAGCGGCGTCTCGTGACGTCACAAAAAGAACTTTCAATAATTTTTTAAAAATAGTTCCCGAGCTCTAAAAAATCTGAAAAAAATCAGGGTAGCATAACTTTGCACGCTCTATCCATTTCTGTAATAAAAAAAATTTGAGGTCAATACTCCATTATAAGTGAATTAATAATCGCGAATGAAAATCTAAGCATTCTATCATTAATTGATCATTAATTATATAATATTTGCTTTAATATTCAAAATGAATAATTAAGTTTATATAAAAACTGGAAGAATACACCAGTACATGATAGATCCCATAAAAAAATCACACCACTAACAAAAGCATGAAAAGTATTTATTATTATTTTTTTATTGTCATCGCTCCGTTCTTGCAATGCTCATGTTCTTAACGTTATTTGGACCACCCCATTTTCCCCCTCCCTCGCTAGAGAATGTCCGTATACCTGCGTTGTAACTTCCCCTCCTGAGTCTCACATAAATATAAACAATTACAAACAACTCTCTAGGACAATAAGTTGCAGCTCCACTTATAGATATGTTGTTTTGTTATTAATATTTATTAAAGTAAACTTTCAACTTGTCTAGCATTAATATGACATGCATATACTTATATTGTTGAACAATATATAAACTTTAAAAAAATATATAATAAAAAATTATGAATTATGATAATTAAAGATATGTGCAGCAATTTACAAGATACAATTTAATTTAAGGAGAGGTAAGAAACGCAGCCTTAATAGTAATGCATTACAGCATTAACAAGTTCAAGTTCACCGTGCCTCCCTATTTTGAACGTCAACAAACAGAGCAGGCAGGGGTCAAGGTCATTGTGTCCAGAGGTACACTCATCGCCTTGGAAAATTTCCCACTTGCGGCCTTGTTAATCACCATGCCCTGTGTTATTCTTACCGAGCATGGTGATTAACAAAGACGCAAAAGAAGATTTTCTGAGGCGACGAGTGTACATAAATATTAAAAAAATTCTCGCTTATGCTGTCTCAGGTAAATTATAAACATTATAAACTAATGGAATGAGTAACGTTGGAGGTTGGTACTGACCTGGCGAGCCGACCTTGCCGGGAGAAGAGGCGAGCTGAAAACAAACACGTGACCATTAGTATTGTTGTCGTCACGTGACCAGTGTGACGTCAAAATGTCATCACGGTCATTATCAATCAAACAATCAATAAATTGTTCAATCAATCAATACTTAAATTAGTTAAACTATATATATTATTTTGTGAATTAATTCAATTCAATTAACCAATGCTATAATGAAAGAAATTGTGATGCTTAAATTTGAACATGTATTGTTTTTTAATATTTTATATAACAATAATTAATATATTATATTAAAATTATAAACTGCCATACAATTGACATGGACTGATCTAATAAAAGCTTGTATTAACACTTATATTATTTATCATTACAAATGATTAGAATTCAAGTTTTACTTTGTAACTAATATAAAAACATATTACATATTCTTCGTAACAAAATATCACATAAAAATTTGGAATCAATGCACACAGAAAAATTAAACCGATTCCTGCGTAAAATTTCATTCTATTCTATTTTCGTCACTACTGGATAATATGCAGATTTTAATGTCATGAAAGTTGATGCTCCTTACTTCAGTTAATAATCTACCAATGACATCACAGAGATTGAGAACAACCCACAGTACTCACGGTGGTGGCCGCGGCCAGCAGGAGGAGAAATGCACGCGCCATCATCTGCAAGAGTTCTGCTGAGACGGACCGTACGTGCCCCTCTTATGTAAAGTGAGGGTGCATCGACCCACCAACAAAAACCGGTCGCACCTAGAGTACTTGTTTTTGTTAATTATAAGAGGCAGCGAGAAATTCCCCAAGTATGTTTCTTTGGGAGGTCATCTCTTTATTATTTTTTTATTGCAAGTACAGTAACTCGCAAAGAAGTTAAGACAAGTGTTCAAATTTATTCCATATTCGTCATATTTCTCCTCTTAAATATCTTTATTTAATGAAAATTACTTATTCTAGCAAGTAAAATAAAAAATGTATAATACATATTCACATTCATTACATTTTGGATTGTTGCAATATTTTATTATTTATATTTTACTCATTTATTAGAATAATAAATAAATAAGCGATTTTAGCTAGTTTTTGAAGGATAGTAGTTTTATTTTCTGATTTTATATGTTCCTGATCACTTTTGTGCACGGGTTCTGTCATTTTTATGTCACTGTTTGAGCGGAATATTATTATTGCCATTAATGGTTTATGCCGTGTTTGTATATATAATTATATTTTATTTTTGTTTTGCTCAATAAACGGTTATTACGAGAATAATGCGCATGTGCTGTAACTTTTATTGGCGGTCATTTTGGAAGTTAAAAATACATCATTTTTTAAACCTTTGTATGCTGCTGAATTCTTTAATAATTAAAGAAACATAAATGCATTACATAGGGATATAATACACAATAAAATTGTAGTATATAGAGATAAAACACAATCAATATGATCTGTAGCATACATTTCTAGCAATTTGTCAAATGTTTTACATATTAATATATTACAATTTTTTTGTGCTCCGCATGCCTGCGAGTGAGATTATCATTACACTACGAAAATCGCTTTGTCCCTCCGGCACTTCAATTATTTTTGTAATAAAAAATGTGCGTTTTCGGCTACAAGAGTAATTTTATTGTAAACATACAAGAAATTCTTTGACGTCATGTCAAGTATAAGGGAGAGGTGCGGAATTCTTTCATGTAATAATAGGGTACATTGCAAAAAAACAAGTACAAAAATTATAGGATGTAAATTATATATTTCTTAAAATTATCAATTTATTTTCATTTCTCCTAAATGCTACTTACAGTACTTAAAGTTCATAAAACGTTAAATATTATAATGTATCATAATTATATACATTTATGATACATATATATCTATATATTATTGTTGAAAATTCATAAAAAAAGTTTTTTTTTGTTTACATTTTATATTTATATATAGAATAGAAGTAATAATTAATGAAATGGAATAAAAGAAAGAAACATTGTCCCGTCCCCATGCATTGTTTGATTTATTTCACCTAAATTATAAACAATGGACAACATACACATATGAAAATTTTTTATTGCAGAAATGAATAGAGGGTACCAAATTATGCTACTCTGAATTTTTTTCAGATTTTTTTGAGACTCAGAACTATTTTTAAATAATTAAGTGCGGCCACGCCCCCTGGAGGCGTCAATAGGCGTCCAGTCTCTATCTTCAGGGGTGCCAACTGAAATCACAGGAATTTCAATAATTATTTAAAAATAGTTCCGGGTCTAAAAAAAATATGAAAAAATTCAGAGTAGCATAATTTGGTACCCTCTATTCATTTCTGCAATAATTTTTTTCATGTATATGTTGTCCATTAAAAACTGCAATATCATAAAAATTTTAATTGTTTTTATTAGAGCAATATAAAAAGGTAACGAATAATTAATTAATTATGATTGTCAATGCGCTAATAAGCAAAACAGTTCATGTATAATATGTATAAAGGTGCATGTGTATAATATAATATACGTGTTTATAATTAATTGTATGTTTATTTAAATCATAAATGTGAAAATAAATGTTGTGTTATAATATATTATAAGTTGGAGCAATGTACTACGTACATCATGCATCCAAATTTATGGAAATACTAATACTGTACAGTAAATTTATACTATAATATACTGCATTGCATTCAATTAAGTAAATAAAAATATCAAAAAAAGACAAGGTCAATAAATATATAAAGTATTAATTAAATATATAATACAGAAATGCCTTAATTTGTTATAGATATTAGATAACTCTAATTTATAGATTCGTTTTTTTTTTTTTTTTTTTTTTTTTTTTTTTTTTTTTTTTCAAATATTCTAAAATCTTGACATACATTTTATTGTTAAAAACATATTATTAAACTTCGATCCTAATGGATTTATTGTTTTAATATTTTAATATTAATTTAACATTACTTCATTTGCTATAACTACAGAATTATTTTAAGTACTTATTGATAGAAAATATTATTATAAATTGCTTTGCAAATCTATAAATATATTTATGTATGCATGTATATAATATATGTATTATACATATATGTAATGAAAATTTTTTGTACTTTGTGCTTTGTGTATGAGATAAGATTAAACCAACGCACAGAATTATATTGATAATGCGATACCCCTCCAGAAATTTTTAAAGACGAGAACTAATTTGAAAAATGAATGATGTAGACGTGGGAAGAAGGAGAGGGAGGGTATATTTAAATAGGGTAAAAAAATGATGGCTTAAAAAGGTAATATCCTACATATTACGAGACTTTAATAAAAATGCATAATAAACCACAATGTATGTTTTATTAACAAAGACTGTAAAATAGAATTTAATTTTACATTGTTAATATAATATAATTATGATTCTATATATGAGGAAAAATACATAGAATTTTAATAAAAATAGGGAAAAAAAAAACATTTATGTATGTTAAAAATAATTTTTATTGCTTATAATTATAAATATATTTTAAAAAATCTGATTTTCAAAAGAGTACAACATTTCTATTAAATATTTTAAAATATATTAATTAATATTAAAAAAGCTGGTTACGACGTTTTTTTTCTTGCATCAACTATATGAAAAAAAAAATTGCTTGTTGTATTAATGATGTGAAATTATTCCATAATGATTAAATAAACTTTCAGTTTAACAAAAGCTCCAATAACACGAAGTATTAGTACAGCAGCAGTCCCTTCTTGACGAACAATCTTAACCAGGAGATGTAGGACCACACGGGAGTGAAGGCGTCTGGGTACGAACTGGGACACGTTGGGTAGTCGCTCATGATGCCAACCAGAGTGTACGAGCTGTCCCCGGAAAACTTGACGAGCACGGGACCTCCCGTGTCACCCTGGAAAATATGTGTCGCTGAATTAATACTCGCTAAAATCATAGATAGGTCACATGCTAGTTGAAAATTTACGATCCATGATAATTCAATTCATCGTTTACACGTCTAAATCTAATATTATAACGTCTTTTTACCTCTAAAACACACCTCTTCCTTGCTTAAAGTAAGGATTATAACGAGACAATATTTCAAATATTTTATGCTGAATATGAGAAAAGAAGACGTAATCTCGCCTTTCTCCCTCCTTTTTTTTTCTCAACAATAGTGCAAAATAAGAGGGAATTGCACGAGTCGAGAGCTTAAAAGCGAATAAAAAATTAAATTTATTCAATTCGGTGTTTGAAGTTTATTTAAGTGAAGATTTTATATGTGAGCGTTTTCGAGTGTGCTGGCATGGGCCATGCAAAGTCGAACATTTCATCTCAAGGTGCTAAAAATGAGCTTAAAGTCGGTATTACATGACACAACTTTTGCATTCAATTTTTCCTTACAAGAAAATTTTATCTCCATACAATCAAAATGGAGTTGACGTTTTCTTGTAAGGAAAAATTGTATGCAAAATTGTATCGTGTAATACCGACTTTAAATTAATTTTGGTGCTGCCTTGACGATAGTTTCCTGTGGTTTCCCAACCAGGTGAATATCGAAACAATACATTACAAGAAGCCACAGCAACTATCCTTTCCTTTCCTAGTAACCTCATCATCCAATCACCTTACATCCTAAAAGTTATCGGGCTCCGACCTTCCCTGTCCGCCCTCCGACCCTATCTACAGATTCTACTCCTTGAGATACAAGTTAGACATTATGAGGAATCATCTAAAAATATTAAAGTTCCAAGCAGATGAACTATATTAGCCGTTGAGTGAACGGGTACAGAAGGGACCATATAAAATGCTTATTTCTTTACGTCATATTGGAAATGATGTGTATTGAATTTAAATATGGGGTACTGACCAAAAAAAAGTTGTTAGTGTTTGTCAATATTTCAAAAGGCACGAGAATTTCATGAAGAACAAGCCCTATTACAGCATTCTACGACAATTTCCTGATTTTATATGAATTTTTAAAACCTCTCAAAAATGACGTCATAGCATTGAATCTTAAATGGGAAAATATATCAGTTAACATTACCAAATCCCATACTTAATATTGAAATGTATCCAAAACTCCCTTTGCAAGGTTTTTAGGTGCTAGAATCACGATAATGAAGGTTTCAAATTCCTACCTCAATAACTTTTCATTTTAGCAATGCTAACTGATGCATTTTCCCATTTAAGATTCAATGGTATGACGTCATCAAAAAAAGTTTTAAAAATTCATATAAAATCAGCAAATTGTCGTAGAATGCTCTAATAGGGCTCGTTCTTCATAGAATTCAGAGTGCTTTTTATTAGTATTGCTAACTTAAATACCGGTCAGTACCCCATTGAAGGTCAGTCGATACGCTTGTTTTTATCAGTCATGCCTTGATACCAAACGTTTTTTATGATGTCATTTTAGGCATTTTATACGGCTCTGTCGGTACCAAATTTCGAGAAAGTGACCAATATGACTGTGCGAAGAAAAATAAAATATTTTATTTTATAGAGTAAACTTTTTTTATAAATAAAAGTATACACATAAACATGCAAATACATTCTTAATAAGAGCACCACCATTTCCACATAACAAACTCATGTATCTGTATTTTTTCGGTGTCAATGGTGACACCATCTCCCTGAAAATAACTTTAGATTAAGGACCCGAATGTTTAGTAATATAGACTTCAGTTTGACTCACGTAACAGAATCCCTTCTCCTTGTTGCTGGTGTCGAGACACTGATGTGTGGAGGCGTACGACATCCACATCTCCAGCATCTTGTCTGCACAGTCCTTCTTGGGCATTATCGTCATGTCCTTGTAGTTAAGGAACTGACTGATCGGAGCGGTCGCTGAAATTTACCGTCAGTGGGAAATTAGACTTTTGTTTTTTGATGAGATGGTACCCAGGCGCGGATCCAGAAAAAAATTTCGGGGGGGTTGGAGGGGGGGCTGCTGCCTAATGTTAAAAAAATGGAGTGGGGGAAACGCCTAAATTGCCCATGTTAAATCCAAAATTTCGGAGGGGGGGGTGCAGCCCCCCCAGCCCCCTCTGGATCCGCGCTTGATGGTACCAGCACTTATATATTATGGAGTAAATTTTGACAAGAAAAATTGTACGAAACTACATCAAAGTTCAAATATTAAAATACCAGTGAAGCTGTTTAAAGAAAATAAGGCTTCAGGTTTTATATTTTTGTCATTTTGTATAAAATATTAAACTTTAAAAAAAAAGTACACCACCCTCCGCCTTCTAAGAATTCCAGCAGTTAAAATTTAAAAAATGCGCTAGGCATAGTGCAGGGTTATACTTATAAGAATCCATCCCAATGGACTGGAGCATAGCCCTGGCATAGTGGGGCTCATGACATCAGACGTGTTTGTTGTAACGTTATTGCAACTGACGGCACGATGTCATGATCCCCACTATGTTTGGCGCGCTTTTTGAATGTTAATTGCCGAACTCTTAGACAGTGGAGGGTGCTAACCCACCCATTTCCTTTTCACTAATTAGTTACATTATTTATAAAACGAAGAAAATATAAAAGTTGAAGCCGTGCATTTCTATCTTTCAAATTTTTTTTCCTGCTACAACATGATGGAGAAAAGAATGGAATTTTACCACGACACTGACAATGAAAATACAAAGCTTTTGCTTGACTCACCAAATTTTAAGCACATTTTATAATTATGTCAGTAAACTACTACTTTTTATGCCATGGTATTATCATGTATGTTGTACTGGTTCAGTTTTATTATACATTTGAACAATAATAAAATTCAAATTTTTTATTGTTAAATTTTAATAGTTACAAATTAAAATAGCGATTTTTTTTTTAAAAAGGATTGATTCTTGCAATTGTATGTTATATTATAGTATTAATTGACTTTTTTTTAACGATGATACATCTCTATATTACATCTAGTAGACATGGAGATGTCGTTCACGATTGTCTGTTACAAAATATTGACTTACGTGTGTCCGAGCCCCATCCAAGCACACGTGTTTGCATGTTGTCAAGGTATTTGAAGTTCTTCAAAAGTTTGATTGGCGCCACGAATCCTGTGAACACATCGTCAAGTTAGCTCCTCAAAAACTAACATTTCGAACTCAAAACGGACAGAAATAAAAACAAGTGGATATTTAATATATAATTCTAAAATCCTCTCCAACAGCAACTATATAATAATATACAGGTTTCTCCATCCCGAAAAACTAATGTGAATGTGATTATAACTAAAGAGTTCCTAGATAAACCAGCATACAAAGCAGTTCACATTTTGACTTACTTCTCTTTTCCACATTCAGTCTTTATTCTACTTTGCTGTACACTATTATATAGTCAGTGACTATACTGTACACTATTTTGAACAAAAAAAAAATTGTTGTATCCTTTTGCTGCTATATCATTTAGTTTGAGCGAAGTAGGAAAATAAGAGAGGACATATATTGGACATTTCTTATGCAAAGATCGGACTCGCATAAGTCTAGCTGTAGGTAGGAGGTTTTGCATGTGACGCCTGTTGCCCAGTCAGCTACTCCCCCTGCCTAAAGAAGCATGTGAGTCCGATTTTTGAACAAAAAATGTTTCATGTTCGGGCCTCCCTCTTCTGTCAACCTACTTCACCCTCTACCACAGGTAACAAATGGTAGCAGCAAAAAGAGCTATGTGAATACAACGGTACATTTTTATGCAATTGACTGTACAGTTCTGAATTGGCCAAAACCGACCGGTTATATTTAATTTAATATTTAGATATTATTTACTCTAATTTATATATCAGTAATCATTTTTCCTCCAAACAGGGTGTATATAGCAACGTGGGAAAACCCTTACAACAATAGTTTCCTTTAATAATTCCACAAACCTGTGATTTGGAATGGTACAAAGATCTGGATGAGAGCAATGTCGTGAATGAGTTGTCGTTTTCGGAAAGCCGGATAGATATTCGCCGAGCCCTTCCGAGCCTGGATGGGTAAAGTCGGTGCAGACGGGTCTGTGCTACTGTCGAACGTTCCCGCCAGGACCGTGATACTGGCAGCCCTGTAACATCACCACGATTTGATACATTGATAAAAAAAAAATAGAGGTACGTGTCTATCCTGACTGAGGTTTCCCATGGTTTTCTCAGTTCCTTGTCAGTGAATGCTGGGACGTGTGTAGCCACTGATTTGACTGCCTTTTTGCTTACTAAAAGAAGAAAAAAAAAAAAGTTTCAAAATGTGATTTTTCACATCCAGATACACAAAATATTACCATCATAATATTTTGAAGCCATTTTCCTGTATATCTAGCCTATATAATTCAGTGGTAAAATCTATAGACTATAGACAATGGAACCGAATACCTTCAAGAAATTCCTAATTTCATTTATAATTATGAATGGTTTGGCTAGTCATCTCATCGTCTGTTTTAGTCTTGTAAAACAAAACACATGGAGCTCATTACATGAAATTTGTGGTATAAATTGAAAAAGTACTTACTGCACGACGCACTGCGCGGCGGTGAGCACGTACGAGTCACTGATGAGGACTCCTCCGCAGTCCACGGTAGAATCATCCGCCATGACGACTTTGATGTACACCATGAAGGGGTAGCTGTCCGTGTCAGGCACCTGGACCTGAGTCACCAGACGTTGCTCGTCCTGAACTGTCAACAGATTGCCAGGGTGGTCAGGTAACCCTGGCGATCTTCCAGCATGCATGGCACGAATGAATATAATTTATTATAAATTTGATTTTTTTCCCGAGATTGTGATAAAAATGCAATTTTCTTATTGTATATTTCGATAGAGAATCTCAAGTTATGTACTGTCAATATTTTTTTCAAAAGTTTTGAACCCTTAAAATCGTACTGCAAAACGCTGTGACGTCATAGCCATGCAAATATTTAACACGGAAGCGTATAGGGAAAGACTTTGCTTGCCTATATGAAGTTATGGCGCCTTTTTAATTTTTATTAGGGTGACAGGGGGTTCAAAAATCATCTGAAAATACATATTACTCGAGGTACTTTAACTAAATATGAAATAAAAAAATTTCATGAAGGTTATCCATTATACAATTTTATTAATAAAGCTACATTAGTTATGATTAGTTTGAAAGTAAATTACCATTTATTTTGTACAGGAAATTTCTTATCTTCTTGTGTAATGAGTAATTGAGTATACATTATACAATAATATTTTAATATATTATATGAGTGTCAAAATATAATATTATTTATTGCAGTTTATTAATATTGATTTCCAACGATAGTTCTTTGCTCTCATCAAGACAGGAGTTGAAAGCGAAAAGTGGTGATGGTGGCAAACTGCGTAAGTCAATGGTTTAAAAGTATTTGGAAGAATAAGGCAGAGATGACATCTCCAAACCTAGGGGCAAACATCAAACTTTTTTTTATTTTTTTCGAGGCAGAGAAAGTTGACGTCACGAGCTGCGAACTCCGCAAGGCTCGTCAGACCCCACGTGACACAGGACGAGTCTGCCACGTGGAGAACCACGTGATCCTCGTCCCACGCCTTCACCTTGTCGCCCAACAGATGTGACGTCACTTACTCTGTCACCAGGAATCATCTTTTTCCAAGTAGTAAAAATAATAACCTAAATTATTTTTTTATATATTATATTTGATGTTCAATTTCAATACCCCTATATATTTTTTTCAATTTAAATCAGATTAAAATTCACCTTTAAAAAATGCTTTAAAAATTAGATTGAAATTCCTGATATTGTTAAACTATACTACATGCAGTTTGGATATCTCACCGTCGGCCACCTGCAGCCTCAAGCTGTTGTTTCCTTTGTTCTGTGCGATGAACTCGGCCACTGTAGTTGGAGGGTCCACTGTGGGGGTCCTCCCCGTGGAGGTCGTGAGGTCGGGGGACCTGCCGAGACCAGCAGACGACTTGTCGAACCCTGATGACACAAAAAACAACGTATGTGTACTTTTACATGAGCAATAACAAAATGCAGTAGAAAATGTTAATAATATATCGCAGGTGAAAATCCATCGATGTAAAATCTTACATTTAATTAGAAAATTCATCGGAATTAGCAAGTTAAAACATAAATTAACATAAATTACTCGGACTGTAATGACAGTGACGTCACGACTACAGTCGGACAAACAGGTTTATACTGACCTGGCGAACCGACCTTGCCGGGAGAAGAGGCGAGCTGAAAACAAACACGTGACCATTAGTATTGTAAGAAAGAAATATTTATAATATTAAGCATCACGAAACATAAAAAAGAGCGGTCTGAATCAGAGTAAATTAAATAAAATCGCAATAAAACAATGATTTTAATTTCATAAATTTATTTAATTCTTGAAAAAAAAAAGATTGTTACTTATTAAATAAACATGTTCGGCTATAATTTTCCGAGCTAGCCAACAGTTTTTTTTATTATTAATATTAAAATAATTTGACGAGTGAAGGGAATTCTCATACTAGAATATAATAAAATAAGAAAAAAAATAAAATAAAATAATAACAAAAAAAAATATTTTAAATATTTAATATTTGTCAGTAATAAGACTGGGACACTAGGCGTGCATGAGAAACAGAGTAGTCGCCAATTTATGACTTTTTTCCTAACAGCTTGAAAGAAATTCAGAGTGACAATACTAATTTTTAAGAATAAACTGAAAAATATACTTATAAACAAATAAATTTTTATTTTGTTAAAATATATTGTAGTAATAAAAATGAGAGAGAAATAAATGTAAATAACTAAGTATTAATAAATAGTGCCATAAATCACAAATAACTAAAATAGAGTATTATATACTTTTTAACTTTAGTACAATATTGTACGTCTTGTTAATGATCTGATAATGTATGTGAATAGTTGTATGTGTTTCTTCTTCTTAATATTTCACGTGATCCATGTTGTTGTTTGAATAAAGAGAAGAAAAGAGTTCAACGCCGCACGATAACAAAGATTTTTGCAGCCTTGTGAATCTCCATGCCTGTCAGTATGCAACCTTCCACACACTGTCTGAAAACATCTTATAAAGTTACCATTGTTTTTATGACAAATTTACATATTACATATGATATAATTTACTTCAAATTTCTCAATGGTTGTGTTTTATGTATAGTCAATAGTTCAAAAGCCACATGCATCGTAGTATCGTATGCATTGAGAGGTAAGGAGTATATCAAGTAGAAGCAAACAATGCAGTTAGAGTTAGGAAAAAAAGATGATACTCGAACTTTTAAAAAGTTGATTACAATAAACTCATTAATTTTAAATTTAACAAGCACATATCACACATATCTTCAATAAATGTAATTAATGTGGAATTTATGATCACCAGTTGCATTAAAATACTCATAAGGCAGAGAGATTAACAAGGCTGCAAACGGACATGATGCAGTTTATTATTCTCAATCGTAATGTTCGTTTCAAAATTTAATTTTGGCTATAATTAGAATACCTGTTTTATTTTTAAATTAACTAATATAGAAAGATCTCTCCTACTTGAAGGTTAACAAAATTGTTGTCTAACTTAAGTTGCTTTATTTCTCAGAGTTGAAACAATTTTATTTTCATCTTTTATTTGTTTTTTACGTCTCTCCTCGTCTAATTTTCTCCTATTTTGCACCAATTACAAGAAAAAAAGTCGAGATTACGTCTTCTTTCCTCTTATATTGAGCATAAAATGTTAGCTAAAAAAACTTTAAGCGAGGAAGAGATAAGATAATTATGTTTTTGAGGTAAGAAAACGTAATAAGATTTGGTTTAAGGTAGAGATAACGTCGAACAGCTGTTCGACGTAATCCCCTTTGATTAACATGTAAACCTTAGCAAATTGACAAAAATTCTGAAATTTTTTTGAGAGGCAGATATTAGTGCCTAAAAGCCATAGCAAAAGTTTCAAAAACATTTAACGAGCCGATTTTTTTAAATTAACTTTTTAGTTTGGCTCTCCATGGGCCAAACTAAAAATTAATTAATTTAATTAATTAAATTAAATTAATAATTTAATTATTTTAATTTTCCCTATGCTGAAAATTAAAAAAAATCGGCTCGTTAAATGTTTTTGAAACTTTTGCTATGGCTTTTAGGCACTAATATCTGCCTCTCAAAAAAATTTCAGAATTTTTGTCAATTTGCTAAGGTTTACATGTTAATCAAAGGGCATTACGTCGATCAGCTGTTCGGCGTTATCTCTACCTTAAACGTGTAAAGAATGAGTTGAAGATTTAATTTTTCAGCTAAGGATCACGTCAGTTTCATACAAAGAACGCTGCTAATTGGATGCCCCCTCTGAAACTCCTATTTACATATCCATGCCCATTAGAATTAACATAGAAGTATGTTACCTCGCCAATTTTGCATTAAAAGAGTTTCATTCTGTGTATATTTCAATGTCCATCCCTGTTTGAATAATATTCGGGAGATTTGATTTTGTTCTCTTTTACTTGAATTTAAGCGATCGCACTTAATTTTTTTATATTTTTTGTCAATAAAAGTTAATTTATTATATCTTTTAATTAGTGAACTTAAATGAAGAAAATACACAAAAACTGTGCATATTTCTGCGTTAATTCTTCATTAATATTTTGATTATATTCCAGGAGTTACTCTGCTCCATGTTCAATCTATACATTGCTTAAATTTTTAGTACATAAATTTTTGTTACAAATTTTAGTATACTCACTGGAAATTGATATAAAATAAAATTTCTTTTTTTGTGAACAGCTCCTAATATCATTCACAGAGATTGAGAACAACCCCTAGTACTCACGGTGGTGGCCGCCGCCAGCAGGAGGAGAAATGCACGCGCCATCATCTGCAAGAGTT
The DNA here is from genome assembly GCA_949825025.1 of Siphlonurus alternatus. NCBI lineage: Eukaryota > Metazoa > Arthropoda > Insecta > Ephemeroptera > Siphlonuridae > Siphlonurus > Siphlonurus alternatus. The sequence goes on from OX463779.1 coordinate 42,514,214, forward strand.
CTGCTGAGACGGACCGTACGTGCCCCTCTTATGTAAAGTGAGGGTGCATCGACCCACCAACAAAAACCGGTCGCACCTAAAGTACTTGTTTTTGTTAATTATAAGAAGCAGCGAGAAATTCCCCAAGTATGTTTCTTTGGGAGGTCATCTCTTTATTATTTTTTTATTGCAAGTACAGTAACAGGCAAAGAAAAATTGATTTCAGTTTCACTTTTCCTCCTCAATGTTATTATTTTTTACGGTTTAATATTTTAGTTTTTACAATATGCTGAGCATTTTAGCTGATTTTATATTATTATATTAATGATCCCTTGAATTTTGCGATGAAGAGGATTTTAATTTTCAATGATAGACAAATTTCATATTACTGTCTTACATTTATTGTAACGTTTCTTTATACTAGGTTAAGATGCGTGAAATTCGTGCTTAAATTTTTAGACTCCATCACGCCGCGAAATGTAATAGGTTAAGTTGTTTAACATTGGACAAATCAGTGGCTGAACCCTAATCTGCCTGAATTAATTTCAGCTCATTTTTTGACGAACTAGGACCTTTTTCAGGTGCCGGGTAGGTCTCAGAGTACACCATGATTTGAAGAAAAAATAATGTCAGATTGTTTTGAAATTTAAAATATTGGCAACACGTCATTCAAAAATATATATTCCGTGTTGCATTTTTTTTTCAAGGTTGCCAAATAACCCTGAACTGACCCTGAAAATGTTACAAATGCGGAAATCATACATTTTGTTGCCAGATTCGAACTCTGAAGGGTCAAATTAGTATAAAACAATACCTCATATGCCAAGGTAAAAAAATATGGGTTTAAAGGTCGGATTTTGAAAAAACGCTTTATGGGCAAGCAAAATGTCGTTGTACACTAATTTGACCTTTGTGAGTTCGAATTTGATATTTAAAATTACGTCATTTGAGAATTTTATGTTTTTAGGGCCGTTTCAGGGTCAAGGGTGACCTGTCAAGTTACATTAAAACCAAAAAATAAAAGTTTACTATTTCAAAGTACAATTCTGAAAATTTCAGAATTTTCAAGACCTTGCAAATCTCTTAATTTTATAGTTTTACTATTGACCCTGAAAATCCTTCAGGGTTCAACCTATGACTTTTTAAATATTACACGCAATAGGGAAGACCGTGACGTATATGTGGTCCAAATTTGGGAGCCCTAGGTGTGATAATGTATTTTTGGGATTTTTTCAACATGAAGGGGTCACTTTTTAGAAATTTCATTTGCGTGCCCATACGGGCACTCTAGGCAGATTAGGGTTTTGACTTGTATAAACAACGTTAATTGGCATTGCCTATGCGTGACAGTACCACCTCGAGAAAGTACTAGCTTGTAAATTTTTTATAACATTTCTTTTTTTTTAATTAATTTTTAAAATATACAAATCTCTAATATTCACTGCTTCTCTTGCATTCAACGAATAAATTTATGCATCCAGGACACACTCAATATGCTCTATAACATACAATCACTAGATTTTTTTTTCATGTTAAAAACAAGTGATTAAACGATTACGTGCAACTTGTCATGTTTTTAGTAATTACATTTTTGGGCTCCACAAAAAAAAAATGATTTAAAAATATTAAACTTGTACCTGCAACAAAGATTATCATTATGACGTCAATCGCTTTGTGGGCCCGACACTTAAATTAGTTTTGTGATAGAAACAGTTCATCATTTTGGCTATAATTGTAAACATGCAAGAAACTCTCTGACGTCATTGGTGTATAAGAAACAGGATTGCGAATTTAACGCATGACTTGACTTTAATTGAAGTGCAGAATTCTCTCACGCAATTCACGTTAAAAAAAATACACAATAAAACACGTTTACTTCTGTATTTATAATAAGCTGGATTATATTATTACTCCTTTTTTTTCTTGCTGTAATATTTAAAAAATAAATTTTTCTTTCCTTTTCAACGTCTCTTGCCTTCGTTATGTATTATAATTACGCTAAATTTATTATTAACCATGATCATAATTAATATAATTTTTTTTAAAGTTTTAAAATAGAAGCAATGGAATTGGAAATAAAATATTAAGAAGTGAATGTTCTTTTAATAAGCTTCTCTCATGTGGGAAAAAATATACGTGCAAGAACTTCTACTATTTTTTTTAAACATGATCCACTCGTGTATCTAAAATGTGAATTATGGCATCTTTCACCGACAGGTTTCTATGGTTCCTTCAGTCACAACCAGAGAAATGTTGAGATGGATTTATATAGACCATGGTACCCTAGTTTGAAAGGGCCCACAAAATTCTAAGCAATGGTCGAGTTCACGAAGAGCCGGGAAGTTAAATTCAGTCACTTGTGATCAATACCCTCCTATAACAACAAGGTTTATTTGAGAGTTTGAGAGAGAAAATTAAGCGCCTAGCTATGGAGCTAATGTCTAAATCATAATATTTTTACCTGTTGAGGAAAATATTAAGTAACGTAGTATTTTTTTATTAGTGAAAATATTATTAGTGATAAACAAAATAAAATTAAGGTATGAGAAAAAAAATCATATGACAAATAGACAATAATGGTTGCATTTTTTTATTTCATAATTAGAAAATATACCTAAAATTATGCTTTTCTGAATTTTTTCGGATTTTTTAGAGTGTGGGAACTAATTTTAAAAAAATATTTAAAATACCTGAATTTGGGTGGTACACCTGATGGGACAACCGTGACGTCATTTGTCGTGCTGTGATTGGCTGTTGATGATGTCACGGCTGCTGTGATTGGCTGTCGATGACGTCACGGTTGTCCCATCAGGTGTACCACCCAAATTCAGACATTTTAAATATTTTTTTAAAATTAGTTCCCGCACTCCAAAAAATCTGAAAAAATTCAAAAAAGCTTAATTTAATGTATATTTTCTAATTATGAAATAAAAAAATGCAACCATTATTGTCTATTATCAAATATAGGAGTTTTTGTTACATGGAATGAAATCAAGTTGAAGATTTATTTCAAATCTTCAAAATTGTTAATATATTAAACGTAATTTTTTATAACAAAATGTTCAATAGCTTTAACTAACGTATACCCAAGTTGAAAAATTACGTCTTCAACTCATCCTTCAAACGTATAAAAAAAATCTTTTTACCTCTAAAACACATTTTACTTCCTCTTCGCTCAAAGTGAGGAGGAAATAAAGACAATATTTTTATTAACATTATATGCTCAAAAAGAGTAAATAAGAAGTAATTTACTCTTTTTTCCCTCTAAAATGGTGCAAAATAAGAGGAAATTAGACGAGAGGAGAGCTTAATAGCGAATAAAAGATTAAATTTATTTAAAATCGGGAAGCCTCTTCAAAATCAGTAGTTCTACCCCACTCTCGATTGCGTCAACAGCCCTCTTGTCACGATGGTCTTGATCCAGTTGTTGTAAGGCTGCACGGAGGTGAATGCTCCGGGGTTGTCGCTTGGACATGAGGGGAAGTCACTGATGATGCCCACCAGCGTGTAAGAAGAATATTCCGCGGAACTTGTAGACCGCGGGGCCGCCCGTGTTACCCTGCAGACATTGACATTTATATATTGGGAAGGTTAAGAAGGAGAGGAGTGGGGTGCATTAAAGAAGCCATATATGCGAAAACGGTCTAGCAAGCGAGAGTTTACACCTGAAAATTTCCGGAAATGACGCATTTTCTACTGATTTCCGGTTGCGGTTGTTGGCTATATGAAAGAAGAATTATGTACAGTCAAATTTACATGATATTCCCTGCGGAAGTAGCCGGAGTTGTAAGGTTTCTGGTCTTTCTATTCGGATTTCGGCGTTGCCATTTCACACATAGGTCAGTATTTCTACTGCAAACCACTCTGTAAAAAGTTTCAAAACTGAGTTACTAACAGAAGAGCTGCAGAATTTACACTTTCGGCTACTTCTGGAAGGAATATCATGTAAATTTGACTATAATTTACGTTACTTTTGGACATTTTTAGTTTAACGTTCGTGCTTCGTGCTGTGTACACTCACGTAGCAAAATCCCATCCTCTTGTTGTCGGTGTCCAGGCAGCTGTGAGAGCTGGCGTACTGGAAGGAGATCTCGAGCATGGTGTCCGTACACTCCTTTCTGGTAAGCACCGTCATGTCTGCGAAGTTGAGGGCGCCGATCACCGGGGGAACGTCGTTACCTGGAGTTTTTATTGTTTTAGAATACAGTCCTATCAATGCTAGTTTACAATTTCAATTACAGTCACTTTAATTTAATATTCCCTCCGCGGAAGTAGCCGAAAGTGTATATATATATATATATACTTTTTTATCAAACCCTATTGTGTATACTTCTACTTACTAATTACATACTACTTTAAAAACCTGAACCTTCCGAACCCTATAACTTGAGCGTTTCGCGGGCTACTCCGGAACGGGGGCGGCTAAGACTTTGCAATATATCCATCCCGGCAATTGCCTGCGACTGAGGGAAACGTGGAAACCTCAGCCAGGATAAATACTACAACTTTTATCAATGAACCGGAAGTGCAATGGTCCAAACAGTGATTTGACACTACTATCAGAACATTTCAGAATATTTTCGACAAAAACTTCTCCCCTAAACTAAATTGCCAATGTTGGTGAACACAATCATGATAAGTTGTAATTTACACCCCTTTTAGTTATACGTGTTGAAAGTTGTTTGAAATAATATATACACAACTTTATTAAATTGAAAGCTTAGAATATTTTTATTTTACTTATAAAAGAACGATAGTACATACTTTTATGTTTAAAGCAATCTAAAAAATTATTTATTTTTAACATAAGAAAATCGACCTTTTGAGCATTTATAAAATTATGATAAGAAAGAATTTATTTACTAATAATAGATGAATATATTTGCAAAAACCACACAGTCAAAGACTTTATGCAATTGCATGTTGTGATTTTTTTTTTTTAATTTATTGTTCAAGTACATACATGCAGAGTATATAATTTCAACAACAATATCAATTTATTTTTGAGAGTTTTCTCCGAGAACAATTATAGTACTTACTATTTGCAGGTCCCCATCCCAGCACGCGCATTTCGCTGCCCTCAAGGTTCTTGGTGTTCTTGAACTTCTTGAGGATGTTGATTGGTTGCACGAACCCTGTGAGGAGAAGAATTACATGTTGGACATAAACAAGAACATAAACTGCTTTTAATCTTCATGTAAAGTTATCGAAAATTACAAATTATGCAGTCGTTAATTTACAATTTTCAATTTCCAATGGTTTTTGGGTCAGACACGTCAGACCCTATATAATATACTTTTTGGCCCGATAAAAAAATGCTTTGTCAATTGTAAATGGATGGAAGGTCGAAAGAAAATTGGATTACAGATTTGGAATCGGGCCTTGCTTTAGTAATTTTGTACCCCCTTTCAAAAATTCAATTTTCAAAATCTAAGGGTGTCGAATAAGAAATATGATATTTTCAAGAGTTTAGAATCATGTATCTTGGTATTTATATGTTCTTGTGTTCGTTTACTAGTTATAGAAAAAATATTTTGACTTGATCAATGTTTGTCTATATACAACCAAATGTTCCAATTAAAAAAAAATGTACCTCTTACTATTTCACTTTTACCTGTGATTGTGAAGGAAGAGAGCAGACGCACGATGGCGATGTCGTGGATGAAGGAGCATTTACGAAAGCCGGGATGTGAAATTGCGTTGCCACTGGAGGATTGTTCTGAGGCCCCGACATTGTTGGGATCGATAAAGAGCGCGCCGGCAAAGACTGTGATTGAGACGGCCCTGTGACAGTTTATGTTTTAGAAAAATGAAGGGGGGACATAATCAACCAAAATTTTTGTACTCGTATATTATATAGTCATATTTTGATCCAAGTCACCCCACATCTTGGCACTTCCATTATCACCTTCCGATAAAAAAAATCCTACCCATAGTTTACTCATTATTCGTTAAAAGACCCTCCTGACTTTAATTGCAAGAACAATATTATTAAAGTATTGGGTGCATGGCTAAAGTTCTATTCTCATAAACGCAACCTACTGTATGACACACTGCGCTGCGGTGAGCACCACCGACTTGGTGATGAGGGTTCCTCCGCAGTCAATTTCGGTACCATCCGGTAGTGTGACCTTGAGAAGCACCACCCAAGGATAGTCGCCAGGGTTCACCACGACTTGAGGTGACACCAGTCGACCTTGGTCCTCGTCGTTGTAACCTGTGGTTTCAGGATGAAAATCAAAAAGAGATAAAGAATGACCTCAAAACATTTTGAGATCGACCTCAAAATTTTTTATAGCAGAAATGGATAGAGGATGAAAAGTTATGTTATGGGACCGGGAAGTATTGCTAAAAAGTTTTGGCGAGGTCGGGTTTGAATCCACGTCCCATTTGGGTCCTATCTTTTATTAAGAGAGGCGGCAAGAGGCGGCACTTTTTCTGCACTTTCAATTTCAATAATTTTTAAAAAAATAGTTGCCGGGCTCTAAAAAATCTGAAAAAAATCAGAGTATAGCATAACTTTGCACCCTCTATCCATTTCTGCAATAAAAAAATTGAGGTCGGTACTCCATTCAAAGTCAACAATACCATAACCATAACTTATTATATAAAAATTATATTTTTTAATGTATTATTGTTTTTCTCTTTATTATTCAACAGATCCGTCCAATTCTCCTTCCTTCGGCCACAAAAAAAAAAAAAAAAAAAAAGAAAAGAAAAAGAAAGGGAGGGAGGGGGAGAGGAATAATATTGTAATTTATGGCTAGTATTCTAATAAAGAGAAACATTTAAACTCCGAATAACAATTTATAGCTGTAATGTTGTGAATGTGCATATAGGTAAAAAAAAAATAATAATATAAAACCAGACAAAATATTCACTGATTTATATATTTTAAAACTGCTTTTATATTTTTTATTTTTAGATTTCTTTGAAACCTTAAACAATTTTGACATTATGTTAAGAAAAATGTTGTGGCGACGTCATAGTCACGAAAAAATTTAGGACACATAATTATATCGGGAAAACCTAACAATTTTTGTACTACATATAAATTTACTATACGATAGGTTTTCTAATAATTTTCACAACAGAAAAATACAAGCTAGCTTTTCATTTAAAGGGATACGGGCCTCAAATTAGACAGACACCAAGTGTTGTTCGAGTTTATAATCAACATTTGCATTATTTTTATCCACGCGCGGTGCGACCGTGCGATTTTGCGTTGAAAAAAAGATACATGCTGACGTCACAACTCACAGCCAGCTCCGATTAGCATTGAGCTGTGATGTCAACAAGGACTATTTTTTTTTTTTACTTTGCACCTCAACTTCGCATGTCTGCACTGCGTGTTGAGAAAAATGATATGAATGTTAATTGTTATACTCTAACAATATACTTGGTGTCTAATTTGTAATTTGAGGCCTGTATCCTTTTAATGAATATATCATTTTAGTGTTACATCGATCAACAATGAAGACACTTAAGGGAAAGGGAACGCCAGAGTTGCGCCGCGATCGCAGCGCCTCTATATCAATATTCAAATTGTCCCACTCTAAAGATACCACACAAGTCACGGCAGTTTTATATTCAATTTATTTATAAATTATAAATAATGAGTTAAATAATAACTGTTATGGTTGTTTTATTTATAAAACTTTTTTTTCATTACTATAAAACATTTTTGAAAAGTTTTTACTTTAGGTGAGTGGATTATAAGCGTTGTTTTGGTTCATTAGTCAGCCTGTTTCATTTGCCAGTTGTTTAATGGCCGACCAAAAAGGGGTGTGTGAGACGTGCGAGTGTCAAAAATCGTGCAGTTATTATCAATTTACGTCGCTCCCACTCTCATAATTGTCTTTTTTTTTTTGCTGTGATGGTTTGTCCTAGTGCATTAAGTTTGTTTCTAGTTTTTTTTAAAAATCGGACGATTGGATTATAGAATTTTTCTAATGTCACTGAAATGCAGCGTATGCTTGTGCAATAAATGGGTTTAGTTTCAATACACGTAACTCGAAAACTAGATCGTATTTATATTGACGATATTTTAAGAGCTAATGAACGACATAGAGGAGAATATTTTAAAATATTTTCGGAGGAACAAATGAGAGTGGAAAATTTAACATTGGTGGCGTTACCTTACCCTTAATTAAGTGATGTAAGCAAAGGCCTTACCGAACAAATTGTTAAACACCCTGCTGGTGCCATTGCGCTGCGGAGCTACGGCCTGTAATCAAGTATCAAATCAGATTTATCACAGAGTTAACAAAGGACCACCCATCACAAAACGTACAACTCTGAACACCACCTCTGTTTTGTTTGTGGGCGTTACCACGCAGTCTATGGAGGCGTGGTGAACCAAAACTCTTCTAATATTATTAGGGTGCTCTTCTTACCACACCCAAAATTACAAAACTGTATATCTCTGTCTATTGGAGCTGCAGCTCTAGCAAGTAAGGCAGGAGTAAAGTTCATGCTGTCTAGAGGTAGCAAGAGTTAAATAGTTAATTTTTATCATGCACATCAACGTTACTTAATTATAAGTCGAAAAGAAACGCATCTATTATCAGGAATATAATGTACAGTAGATGGTTATACTTATTTTTTTTTATTAATTTAAAGGTTACTTGAATATATGTGTGACATTGTTACAATAAAAATAAAAAAGTTCAACAATATGACTTTTTAAAACACCAGAATTAGATAATTATTTTTGCACGTTATGTTTTGTAACCTCTGTATGTTGCATTAGTACAAATATATTTTAAATTATATAAGATCATAAAAACTTGTTAAAAAAAAATATTTTTCTATAAAGCAATCTTCAATCACCTAGTTGAAAAATAACTTCTTCAACTCATCCTTTACACGTCTAAGTCTAATCTTCTTACGTCTTTTTACCTCCAACACACATATTATTTCTTCGTCGCTCAAAGTGAGGATAAAATAGAGACAATAGGTAGGTCTGTTCGTAAATACACAATCAGAAAGAATTGATTATTTGTGATGAACCTTATGTTCCATGTACAGAAGGTTAATTTATCATAAAAAATCGATTCTTTCTGATTGTGTATTTACGAACAGACCTATTATTTATAACATTTTATACTGAATAAGAATAATAAAAAAAATACGTGATCTCGTCTTTATCCTTTTTTTTCCCCCCCAGAAATGTCCTCGGAGGAAAAAAGACGAGGAGAGAATCGGAAGAAAATATGACAATTATTTCAACTCATTCTTTTTCACAAAATAATAAATCTTCTAAATCTTATACTATATATGACTTTTCAATCTTATCTTTAACAAACTTAAGATTTCTATTTACATAATAATATAGTCACCATGCATACGTTTTTTTTTTTAGTTATTTTAGGCCATGGATAATGTTGATCTTAATGATCTTATATAGCAAAAAAATGGTAAGCTTTTCAATCTAGTCTGTATAAATAACTGCAACTATTAAGAATAATATAAAAAAAAAATATTCTCTAGTAAAAATAAAAACCAGTTTTCCAGTACCTATATATACATAGAATTATTAAACTAGTAACCTGTTTAACAAGTATATTTCATGAATATAGTATGAATCGGTTTGACAGAATGCCTGAAGTCAGTATTACACAAAACAATTTTTCTTTACAAGAAAACTATAAGAAAAAATAGCAACAGACTTTAGATCTATTTTAGCATTATAATTGACTCTCACTCTCTTCATTATAACTGGTTGCCAGCAGCACGAGGAGAAGACTCGTCATGGCTGCAGCTCGTTAAGATCTGGTCGCACCTTGGGAACCACAGCGCTCTTATATAAATGTCCTCTTCTATCAGATCAATGACCTGCGCTCCCACATTTACAAAGATTGTATATTATAGTGGGAGGATGGCCTAGAACGTCGAATTGAGGAACCTCGATAATTTTCGTAAACCTTCGGAAAATTCCGCCAAATGAGCTCAAGCGGTCAGTTTAGGGACGTCAAAGATTTGACAGCTTAGCGTTAATGCACGTTGGTGTCAAAAAGTTAAATTCAACCTCTTAGTAAACAGTTCTTGCCATATTTCAATAACAATGTGCTAGCGTCATTTTCCACATCACCTATTATATATTTCAATGTATTCTTTTGTCCGAAATACCATCTTTATAATGTTTACGTAGGAGGTGTGGCGCAGTGCGCTTGACCGGGTCTCGTCAGATCACCGAAGTCAAGCAACGCCGCGCGTGGTTAGTAGTTGGATGGGTGACCATTTTAAAAAAAAAAACACGTTTCCCACCCAGGGGTAAAACGTTGCGCTTTTCCACTATGTGGTTCCCCTGGCTTTGGACCATTGCACTTCCGGTTCATTGACAAAAGCTGTAGCGTCTATCCTGGCTGAGGTTTCCACGTTTCCCTCAGCCGCAGGCAAATGCCGGGATGGATTTGCAAGGCCATGGCCGCCCTCGTTCCAGAAGAGCCCGCGAAACGCTCAAGTTAGGGTTTCGGAAGGTTCGGGGTTTCAAAGTAGTATGTAATTAGTAAATAGGAGTACCCAATAGGGTTTGATTAAAAACTAAAAAAAAAAAAATTTTATATTTTTAGTAGCATTCAAATCAACATTAATATACAACATTTTTTTTTTATTAAAACTCCACCTATTACTGTATTTTTCTTTTAAATCTGCGAATGATACTCAGAAATGACAGACGGGGATTTTTTCATCATATAATATATGCTTAAAAAGTACTTTGCATAAAATCAAACAAATATGATATTCCCTCCGGAAGTTTTTTTTTTATTTTATTGGTCATATTTTAATTTACAAGATCAGCCAAGGTTATTAAATATAACCTTATTGGCCGATACAAAATACATACATATTTTTCTTCAAGACCCTTAATATAGTTATTGTTGAATTTAAACACATTATTTCCCCTTACAAAATAAATTAAACAAAAAATATAAATAAATTGAAAATTGAATGACATTTTTTTTTCTATGTCAGAGTACAAATAATATATAATTATATATGTTTTTTCTTTTTCTTAAGAAATAACAAAACTCAAAATTACAAATTATGAAAAGATTATCCTAAAGCTCTAATACATTGTCATATTTACCGTATTTACTACAACAACCATACTTAATAATGTCAAAACAATCATAATACATATATATATACATATATCCATATATATATATATATATATATATATATATATATATATATATATATATTTATAAACAAGTAACCGCAAGTGTGAAGTTTGTAGCTTTCCTGTTATCAATTCAGTTTTGAAAAATTGCATAGTGGTTTTCAGTACCTATCTATGAAATTGCAACGCTGAAATATACTAAATAGAAAGTCCTGAAACTACATTTTCAGCTAATTAATTTAAATTTGACTGTATATATAGTTCAATTAATAAATGTAAGGTTACCACCGGAAGAAGCAGTAAGTGTCAGGTTTCTGAACTTTATATTTCAGTTATGAACCTGAAATTTTGCAAAGAGATTCATATTTATAGGGAGAGGTGAGGATTATTTATTGTACAATCTTTCTTTTGTTAGGTCGGAGGCTCGTCAAAAGTCATTTTATGGAAGAGTTTGTTCATTGCGGAATGCCCCCTGACGTTAGACAACTTGTTCAGCATCAAAACAAAGCAGTGTTGCATAGCCAGCAGGGGCTTCATCAGTGAACAAACTTTTGTGTTTATTTATTTTTATCTTGGCTTGGAGGACATTATCACTCCTAACAGATTATTTGTTTATTGAATCCAATACAGTATAATACAGTATATTATAATACAGTATTTTCATTGATTTGGATACATGATATATTGTATGTACATCTTCAATTAACAGGTTGGTCTATAAAAATATAAAATAAATTATATATATTCATGTTATATATGAAGTGAAATAAATTGGTTATGAAAATTCTCCAAGTATAGTGTTTAACACAATCATATAAATAGTAATTACAGCAGAAATTTGCAGGGTGTTTTTTTTTTATTTGATAGTTGAGATCGGGGAAGCGAAGGAAATCTATTAAGTAACCATGATAGTTGAAAAATTACGCCTTCAACTCATCCTTTACAATTCTAAAACTAATCTTATAACGTCTTCTTACCTCAAAAACACATCTTATTTCCTCCTTGCTTAAAGTGAGAATGAAATGGAGACAATTTTTCTAACATTTTATGCTCAGTAAGATGAAAGAAGACGTAATTTCGTCCTTTTCCCTTTTTTTTCCCCCTCTAAAATGGTGCAAAATAGGAGGGAATTAGACGAGGAGAGAGCTTAATAGCGAATAAAAGATGAAATTTATTTCAACTCGGGTACTAGCTTCCGAGTTTTTTATTGTTCCTATCTTTTGTCATGTTAAATATTTTAAATGGGGTCTTTCAGTTTCTGGAAGTTATACCTTTCAATTAAAATACAATGAATAAAATAAATAGCAATAAAAAAGCAAAATTGGGTTTAAAAAATAATATTATGTCTGATATTTAAAATATTTGACTGTCTATATCCTGGAAATTATTAAAAAAAAAAACATACATGAATATTTTTATTACAGAAATGAATAGAGGGTACCAAATTATGCTACTCTGAATTTTTTTCAGATCTTTTTGAAACCTAGGACTCTTTTTAAATAATTATTGAAAGTGCGGCCACGCCCCCTGGAGGCGTCAATAGGCGTCTCGGTCCTATCCTTTTTATTAAGGAATCAAGGGTGCCAACTTAACTTAAAAAACTTTCAATAATTATTTTAAAAATAGTTCCGGGTCTCAAAAAAATCTAAAAAAAAAAAATCAGAGTAGCATAATTTGGTGCCCTCTATTCATTTCTGCAATAAAAAATTTTCATGTATTTTGTCCATTGACAATAAAATTAAAATTCTCGTTCGTGAGGTCGAGGAAAACGAATCAACCCCGTCAACTGGTTCTAAATTAATGACCCGGATTTGCGTATATAATACCTAATAATTTTTTACTCCGGACGCTTATCTAAAGCCGGAAAAATGAACGCAATGAAAGAATTGAAAGATAAGGACTGGGTTAATGAAAACTACCAACTTCGCAATCAATGTTGAAGATAAATTACTTTCATTAACCACATAATATTTACCGAATTACCTTTTTCTTTTTGACCAAGGTTTATTTCAGGATGACTGTATTTTTAATAAAATTATTAGTAATTATTTTTTTTACATAAATTCAAAAGTTTTCATAAATTATTGGAATTCTGAATTATATTTTTTAAATTAAAACAAGGTGGTGCATCTAATAAGACGGTTATGACATTTATGAGTCTAGTGGCCGGATTTTTAAGCTCTGAAAATCTTATCAAAGATAAACATATTATTATTATACACATAGTTTGTGGTGTTTTATATTTTTTTTTTCTACAGTCATCTTCTACAGTTATCTACAGTTTTCTACACTTATCTTCTGTAAAACATAACATTCCAACCTCAAAAATACCACTGAATGATCCAGAGACTTTAACGCTTGAAACAGGAAGACGCTAATTTCCCGCTGTTATCATCGTTTGATAAGCGTGTAGTAGCAGATTATCATATAGTTTGTTTATTATTAATTATTATGTAAAGGAATCCGAGCTATGTAGCAATTTAAATATATAAATATAGTACTTCACCGCTGGTAATTTTTTAAAGGAAATCCCCAAAATAACTTTTTAAAAAAAAGTGTCAGAGTTATATAAGAACTATTAAAAACTACACATTATATTATTATGTAAAATCTTTCTTAAAATAAATTTTCAATGCCATCAATGTAAAAAGAAAATAATGTCACACAATTTAATTAGTATTGTATATTATTATGCTAGTATTTTCCTTTTTTACATAATTTTTTTTAATATAATATATATATATATAAATATACAGATCAACCAAGGTTATAACGTTGTAACACTTATAACTTTAATGTCTGATACAATTACACAAATATCTTTCTCTAAATCTCCAAAACAAAATGCTAACATAAAATTATTATAAAAATAGAAATATATTTTATTTTAGTTTATAAACAATTTAGCAAAAAAATTAAAGAAATTTAGTTACAGATGTAATTTAATTTTTTATTCCCTGATTTAATTAGTAATGGACAACCTTCATGATTTTTTTTTATTGCAGAAATGAATACAGGGGCAAATTATGGTATACTCTGATTTTTCAGCTTGCAAATATTGTTATTTTTCTATGATATGCCATGGATAATAATAAATTCCCAGATCACTTTAAATATTATAAATTTAGTAGTACACCGTGAGTTGTATTCCTACAATACAAGAGGTTGTAATAACTATTACAGAAATTTTGTTAAAAAACGAAGTTCTGAAAAAATCTATTTACAACTGTGGGAAGACTTTTTAATAAATTACCTGACAATATCAAAAATTGTAAAAATAAGAAAATATTTAAATGATTTTGTATAAATTTTGTGAAAGATAATGGACAATTTGCATGACATTTTTTTATTTTTTTTTATTACAGAAATGGATAGAGGGTACCAAATTATGCTACTCTGAATTTTTTCAGATTTTTTTGAAATCGGGAACTATTTTTAAAAAATTATTGAACGTCAGTTTTATGACGTCACGGGCGTTTAGCGCCTATCCTTTTCTTAAGGACAGACTCCTCGTGACGTCATAAAATCGACCTTCAATAATTTTTTAAAAATAGTTCCCGGTCTCTAAAAAATCTAAAAAAATTCAGAGTAGCATAACTTTGCACCCTCTATCCATTTCTGCAATAAAAAAATGTCATGCAAATTGTCCATTATGTTTCCCTACAGCAGGTATAAATGAGTAAATATTTATTCATTCATTCATTCATTCATTCATTCATTCATTCATTCATTCATTCATTCATTCATTCATTCATTCATTCATTCATTCATTCATTCATTCATTCATTCATTCATCCATCCATCCATCCATCCATCCATCCATCCATCCATCCATCCATCCATCCATCCATCCATCCATCCATCCATCCATCCATCCATCCATCCATCCATCCATCCATCCATCCATTCATTCATTCATTCATTCATTCATTCATTCATTCATTCATTCATTCATTCATTCATTCATTCATTCATTCATTCATTCATTCATTCATTCATTCATTCATTCATTCATTCATTCATTCATTCATTCATTCATTCATTCATTCATTCATTCATTCATTCATTCATTCATTCATTCATTCATTCATTCATTCATTCATTCATTCATTCATTCATTCATTCATTCATTTATTTATTTATTATAATGTATGTAATAGCTAGGTCTGCTTTATGGCTTATGAACTTACGAATGTAATTGTATAACATACTGTAGGCATATGAAATTTGTAATAATTCCATAATATGTCAAATACAAATTCCAAGGATGTTTAACTTATGTCAAATTGTATAAATGTAATAATATATGTTGTTTTTTTATCAATGTACGCATATAATTAGCGCAAGCTAAAATATTAAAGAATTTAAATTAATAATATAATATATATAACATAAAAAATGTTTTTTATTTTTAATTTTAGTGATGTATGGTAAAACTGAACTCAGGGCGCTGCGTGATGAATATATTTATTATAATGTTTTGTTGAAAATGTAAATGTATTTTGTATGTATATATATTGCATGGATAAATTAATTAATTTACATAATATACATACTGTACTGTTTTACAGTACATTACATTGAAAAAAAAAATGCTGAGTTTATTGTACTGATTTACACAATCTTGGTTAATATATAAAGTACAAACAATATTGTTTTTGGTATTAACATTAAATTATTAAAAAATGATTTCTTGGATTTCATAATGGATGCGATTCACGGAGAAGTTAGCCAGTAGGTTTCTAACCACGTTTAACTATACCTGTTTTAAGTGTTAAACCATAAACCACCTAGTTAAACGTGATTAAGCTAACCATGGTTAAGAACCTGGCTAACTGCTTTGTGAATCGCACCCAATATTGTCATTAGCAGGGGTTATAGCACTTAACATTCAAATGCTTCTACGACAAAGCATGATACTAATTAATGGTACTGGGCAATAACACATACAATTTATCATAAATACGTAAATAATCTCAGAATGTGATACATTGCACACACTTTTAGTATTTAATTAAACCAGGGGAATTAAAAAATTTGTTTCAAATTTCCAAACGATTTATGCTTATCAAGCGTGCGCCTACTCAGATGACTTCCGTCTAATTGAAAAGTACCAAAAGATGTGGAGATTTTTTCCTCAAAACGACCGTTGCACAATAAAGTTTAGGACATAAGGAATACGTACGTCACTCAATTTCGAAACTTACGATACGACCTATATAACTAGAAGCGGGTCTCTCTGGACACTCACATTCAACCCTCGAACATTGCTGAGGTACCGTATCTGCTCTGTAAAACTATCGTAGCTTACTATACTTTAAACATAAATACTTGTCGCCTTTAAGTTGTTTTATAAAATTAACAGTTTGCTCAAGTACTTTGATACTTTCGTGGTAAACTGTGAAGTTGCTGAAACTTCTTGAAAACTCCACACTTTGATTTACCTTATTAAATAACAAGTCTACAAAATGAGGTATGTTGTAAATTGTTTCAAAAACTGTAGTGTGGATATAATCATAATATAATTTAATTCTGTACTACTACAATCACAAGAGTTTTACAATGGCATATTTTCTTTGTGACACAGGTATGCAATTTTTAGCCTTTAACGACCTTGACTTAAAAAAAAATTGTAATCAGATCTTATTAATTTCTGTAGAATCTCAATTAAAGTCTAATATTTCATGTGAAACAACAACAAAATATGCCACAATTTTTTAATAATTTTTTTCTAAGTCTGCAGCAGACATATTTACATTAAAAAGCGTTATAATGAACGCTTTTGAACAGAGATGCGTAGTCAGTTAGTGTATATAATTTAATTTAAAAAATAGAAATCGCGTACTTTGAAAATAATTAATTTAACGTGGCAATTATAATATAATACGAAAATCTCGTCTCAGATATTTGATATGGTTGGTAAAATAAAAAATTCTCGTCTCATACTTTATAAGTTAAATTAAGTTTTGTAACGTTTACAGACAGAGTCATTGTTTAATATTTTTAGAATGATTTTCCAAATTAACGGATACTTCATTAAAATACATAAATGCATGTCGAAAACCTAATTATACCTTACGATTAACTGTAGAAAAATCCTAACCCCACGTTCGTTCGTCTCTCATGCAGGTGCCAGGTGATGCTTGCCGGTCTCGCAGTATTGGTACATATAATTATGGTGACCTCAACACCCCACGGTTCAAGGTTAGACGAGGTCCTCCTGGACACCTCTCTACCGGACAGCGGGTAAGTCCTCAAAATGATAAACTATTTTTTAATTTTTTTCAAAATTGTTATCAAAAACTTTAAGCATGAGTAATAATTTAGTTTAATACTGAAGATTATAAGTATTGTTACGTCATCTCTTTTTATTTCTGTAGAATTATATATTCAAATCGTTTTTATTAAGACTAATTCTTTCAATGGCTACTCAAAAATTTCTTCTTCCTGATATTTTTGGTGTTCTAAAGAAAAGTGGTGACCTGCTCCTCACCATTGATTATTTTTGCTGATGTAAATGTTTCTCATTTTCACATTCTTCATCTCCTCGAATCGTTTCCTCATCTCCTTCTTGTTCCATTTTTGAGAATGGGTCGTAATTAACTATGCACCCAAGCACGAAGTATTTCCTCACGTTACGTTTTTTTGTCACAGGGCAGCGATGGTGCGGATCAAGAGGGACAGCTGCGAAAGATATTTGGAAAACAAGATAGAAGCTCTCCGGTGTTGTAATAGTGAAACAAGCAATTTGAAGGGCGAGAACAAGAAATTAACAGACCAAATTAGCGATTTCAAGAAAAACATCCAAAGAATTTGTGAGGTAAGAAATAAAACAACCAGTAAGGCAAAACCTATATACTTGGCTTTGCAGGAGGGGTTGTTAATCTGCGATGCTAAAAAAGAGGATTGTTTTGTTACTAGTGGTCGGTAATATAGGCATTCTGCAGTATTCACCGTAAGCATGCAGTCATTACGTACGCGACATTACAGATACTTAACTGGCACGTCACTTTTTATGTATTTATTTTTATTTTTTATACTGCTTACATATATGACAAACAATTGAGGTGAATAGGATTCAATACACAACACAAGTATAGCATCATAACACATAGTATGTGGTATTAAATCCATTTTAAAGAGAGAAAAAAACACACAACAACAATACACTTATTACATCATAATAAAATAAAAATATTTAAGGCTCTGTTAAATTATTATAATGTATTATACTGGTAATACTTCCATGAGACTTTTTAGGGGTGATCTTTGCCCCCCTCCCCCCTGTACATCTCCCCCTGAAATCAGGACACATATGCTATGGGAGATACACCACGGGATAGCACAAAATATACAATTGCATGATTTTTCTGGAGCTCAAGAGAGAAGCATTTTATAACTATATTTAAATTTTTTTAATATTTTTGTATAATAAACGATTTCATTTTAATTTTTGTGATTTGAGGAGTGAGGGGGGAGGAAGGGATGGGCGGTCATTTATTTTCTATCATGTTATGCTTATTTATGCTGATTTCTGATTTCGTGATTGTAAAGCGTGAAAAGGCGCAATTGATTGGAAGTTGGCATTTTAATTTAAATATTTATTTGTTGAAAACTCAAATTTTTAAAATAGAAAGAAAAAAAAATCAGAATTTGCACTTTAAAGAAAACAATTGACGTTAAAGATCTCGCTCTAATACACGTTGTCGTGCGCTTCTTTCACGCTACTAACACGATTTCAGAACATGAAAAGAACAATGAATTTATTTTCGAGTTTCTAACGTCCGTGTGTTCTGTTCCAGAAATGTAGCTTCTGTTTGCCAGAGATTTGCAACTCGACATCTTCTTAAGAATATCTACAAATTCACATTCAAATTACTGATTTTTTTTAATGAAATTTTGATGTTAAATTATTTAATTCAGTTTTTTATTGCGTAATTTTACTATAAACTTTAAGTAAAATGTCAATAATTATTGTAAATTTATTATTGTATATCATTGATTAAATCTCGCAAAATAATTTATTTTTATATCTCGTTCATCTAGGTTTATCTAATCGTTTTTTTTTATATATTTATTAATTACGTTATATTAATTTATTTTATTTATTCAAAAACTTCATATTTTGTATATATTTACAGTTAATTGTTAATTGCTCAACTTTTATTGATTAATTCAAATATTGACAGAGGATCTCAAACTATAATGTGCTGTCAATTTTTTTGAATTTTTATGATAAAAAATCTTTGCTGTGACGTTATAGTCATGTAATTAAATTACAATAAAGAATATGTATTTATGTATGAAAATAATAAATATTAACATGAACTACACATTTTTATTATGTTCTCAACCACTATAATACCTATAATATATAAATTATTTTTAAATGGCAAATTTGAAATTCTGCAATATTTTACAATTTAACAGCGTTCAATATTATATATAATTATACGTATTAACGACAGATAAAGTTATTCTTATGAGACGTTGTCAACTAAACACCATCATGTGAACGTTGTGATTTATATTGGATAAAACGAAGAGTTTTTTTTTTTAAAAAAACGTTACCTAATACAAAATAACACCTAATACAAAATAACACATAATAGGTTTCTATTTTAATGTTTTACCTTAATTCATCTATCACAGTAAACAATTCAGATTCCATCGAGACACCATGCAGATCTCATTTGTTCAGAAAGTTGTGATGCAACAGAGGAAGTGATGTTGATGGCTAAAAGGATAGGAGATATTTATTTATTTTTATTTTCTTCATTCGAACCTTTTCGATTGTACAAGACAATTAATATATGTTAACGTCAGACTTAATACTAACAAAAATACATAACAATAGCATCCAAACACAATACATAGATTTTTATCTATATATAACAAAAAAATAAGCATCAACATTCAAATGAATCATGATATTAATAAAAAAAATTAAGAGAAGCTATCAAAATATAAGGATAAAGTAATAATTCACCTTTGAGCTTTTGACTTTAACGTAAAATTTTCAAATTATCAATCTGTATATAATTATGCCGTGTAGTAAAATCTGATTATATGTTTAGTTCATCTGCTTTCCATCTGAGGCGCCACTGTATGATATAAAGGTCTAATTCCTTTTACAAAAGAAACTTTAAATTACTGTTGTTTCGGAATAGGAACGGAAGAGCTCTTGATCAATCAGAAAATTTAAAATTTCCGATTCACTTGGAAAATTCTTATAGTAAACGGAAATTTAGAATTTTCTGATGGTCAAGAGCTTTTCCGATTCCGGAAAATTTTGGACAGCAATTATTAACTTCTTGATCATGATGATTATCAGAATTATCATAATTTAAGATCAAAATTTTATTGCCATTTAAAAAAAAATCTTCCTCCAAATAAGACTTTCTATAACTAAAAGTAAATTTAAAATGGCGGTGACGCTCCTGAGGGTATGCAACCTTGCTGATCATCTGTGCATTGTAAATTGACGCGCCACAGGGTGAGGAGTTAGTAACCCAGCAAGGTGTATTTCAAACTTTTGGGTTGGCGAAGTCGAGGCAAAAATGTTCCTTTTTTTTAATCATAATTTAATATTTTTATAAAATGTATAAAATTAAATCTCATTTGTTTATTTATAAACAAAATTTATCAATATAAGTAATTAAAATTAGAAATATGATTTGTCTTATAAAATAAAAATATTGAATGATAAGAAAAAGGATAAAAACCTGCTCCAAAGAAACAAAATCAAATCCTTGCTGCTATTTAGCCAACCAGCATTGTATTTCCGTAAAACAACAGAGGAAAAAATCTTCAAAATAGTTCCGTAAGAAAATAGAGGAAAAAATCTTCAAAATAGTTTAGTATAATTGAATAGTGGGCCACTTGAACCCCCCCGCCCCTGATAATTCGTGGGGCAAAAAAAGTCCTTGTAGTAATGCTAGAGTTAATGCATAACAATATTTTTGATTATTTCTGCATTGTATAAACAAAATAAACTTAGAGCACCAGATTCATAGTTTCTAAATTCTTTGATTATTATACTGTACGGCACTGAAGAGTATCCATGCAGTATGCCTGTACAATTAAATTAGCAGCGTAGCGTAGTGGTTTGGTCTCTGCCTATCGCTCGGGAGACCCAGGATCGCTTCCTGCCTTGACTCAGGTGACTTTTCATCACTTCGAGTTGAGGTATGGCAGCGTGTTCTGGTAAGTTCCCGAGAGATGGCATGTGTGTTCTTCCACTATACTGCCTGTATTCGGGAGATGCCGAAGGTCGTTTCCTTTGGTATCGTCTGCCTCGATTATGGTTTTCTGTGGTTTCCCATTATCACTCCCAGGCAAATGCCGGGGCAGTTCCTAACACAAGGCCACTGCCGCCTCCTTTCCTATCAATCCTTCCAACTGTTGTTAAATTAACACCGTTGTTAAGTTTGAATGCTTACACTAATAGCACAATATGCTGTAGTAAGCTAACATTGTAATAATAACAATAATACATATATCAGCAAGTGGAGTAAAGTGGTATTATCTGGTATCCCATGCAAAAATAAAGTGATAGTAATTTTTATTATTTACAATTTTCACAAACATTTCAGTACAATTTAATATTGTGATATATATAGTTCATATATTATCATGAAAAAAGCAAAAAGTCTGATACCGGGTAATTTACATATTTTATTATTTTGATTTTCTGGGAGCTATTTTTATTTCTTTTTCATCAGACTTGCTTATAACATCGTAAGAACTTGTTTGTTTAAGTTGTGTTTATGACGTTACAAGATTAGAACTTTTAATCCTTTACAAAGTTCCGGGGGAATAATAACAATAATAATATTTTTATTCAACTATTGGTTGTACAATACAACATAAATCACGTCATTATATATATATATAAATTATCGGAAAAAAAAATTGCAAAATATTCTTTCATAATTTAAAAAAATATATATTAAATGGGAGTTTTATTTAATAAAAATACTTATAGTGCCTTATTTTTTTAATAATTAATTTTATTGCAATTACATAAGAGTTAAAATTAAACTAATACTCTGTACACTGGACATATTGGTCACAAAATTTTTCTTCATATTCGTTCTATCCTTTGTCTTATTTTCTGATTGTCCCTTTATTAAAGGTTTACGGACTACACTGTTCAAAAATGAACAACCTGCATGAAATATTTTATTATGTGATTGAATGGAAGACCACCTCGAGCTATGTTTTGCACTTTTTTATTTTAATGGAGTATTGACCTCAATTTTTTTACTGCAGAAATAGATAGAGGGTGCAAAGTTATGCTGCCCTGATTTTTTTTCAGATATTTTAGAGCCTGGGAACTATTTTTAAAAAATGATTGAAAGTTCTTTTTGTGACGTCACGAAACGCCGCTCCTTAAGAAAAATATAGGACTTGACGCCACGTGACGTCACAAAAAGGATTTTCAATAATTTTTTAAAAATAATTCCCGGGCTCTAAAAAATGTGAAAAAATCAGGGTAGCATAACTTTGCACGCTCTATCCATTTCTGCAATAAAAAAAATTGAAGTCGATACTCCATTCAACCCTGCAAAACCTTTAAAATCGTGTTACAATAAGCGTTGTGACATATAAATATTTAACACGCAAACATATAGGAAGATGTTGCATGATTATGACGTCCAGCATCTTCCTCCTCGATTTTGAGATTGGGCTCAAAAAATATTGGAAAAAATCGACGTTACATAAGTCGAGGTCCTCTATCCAAATATGTAACAATACAAAAAATCAGGAAGGTTGTCCATTGAATAACATTAGTTTTATGTCAAAGATCCGGGTCACATTTAGGTGGTCAGTTCTTGGCGGGAATTTATATCGCGACACCAGGACGTGCAATGAACTAAATAAGGACGTATATAGTAGTTCCCCGTTTATAAACAATAGAGTATTGTCCTCAATTTTTTTTATTGCAGAAATGGATAGAGGGTGCAAAGTTATGCTACCCTGATTTTTTTCAGATTTTTTAGAGCCCGGGAACTATTTTTAAAAAATTATTGAAAGTCCTTTTCGTGACGTCACGAGACGCCGCTCCTTAAGAAAAAGATAGGACTTGCCGCCGCGTGACGTCACAAAAAGGACTTTCAATAATTTTTTAAAAATAGTTCCAGGTCTCAAAAAAATCTGAAAAAAATCAGGGTAGCATAACTTTGCACCCTCTATCCATTTCTGCAATAAAAAAAATTGAGGACAATACTCCATTGTGGTGAGGAATCGATCATTGTTTAACTCTTTGAAGCCACAAAATGCGTACATTTGCAAGCTTTGAAATAAATTATTAAAGTAGAGTGATCATTTTCGAGTGTGCAGACATGTTGAACTTTTTACAATGAAAAACGTTTTTTGAGACTTCCCTCTACATCATACAATTTTTTTTTTCTCCAACTCACCGGCATAACTTTCGAGATCATTCAAATTTAAAATCCCATCTGACGCATGTTAAAAAAGTGCAAAATCAGACCATTTTTCACAAAATCGTATTTTGCTTGAAAATGAAGCAGACATGTTTTTCTCAAAAACTTCTATTTAGTAACTAGGGTTCCTAAGGAATGTTTTAATGTAATCAAAAGGATACCTCACCTCCTCACCGGCCATTTCAAATTTTAAATAAGACTGACAAATGTGAGATTCGACAGTTTTAAGTTTTTGAATTGTTGTAGCGGAGGAAATAATTGATGCCGAAGATGTTATATATAAATATTATAGTTTATTATTGATAATAGCACATTATAAAATACTCTTATAATATTCTCCCGTCAAGTGACAGAGAGAGAGTGAGAGGGCGGCGGCCGGCGGAACAGTGATGCTGGAGTTGTGCTCGTTCTTCTTGTGCTGCTGTTGCATCTCGCCGACACTATTTATTAGGATCACACCCGCACGTGCAATTACACAAAGATTCCTTATATGGTAAAATGCTAACAGTTGCAATTGAAATTTGGCAAAACTGATTGAAAAAATAATTCTGTTTTAAATTGTTTTGGTTACAAATTTAAATATTTTTTTATAAAAGCTGCTATAATTTAAACATAACTAAATATTAATAATAATTTTTTTTTATAAACAAGTGTAATCGTAAAATACAAAATGCCTAAATATACCATTGGTGGTGTAGAATATACCGAACAGGAAGCTTTTCAATTCCTCATGAATGAAGTTATTAAATTACAAAATGCAAATGATAACTATCTTTGTTCATCATACTTCCGCTCTCATATTAACAAATATGGTATAACACTAATAAGTTTAATAACTAACATTAATATGTTAGTGTAAAATAAATAACTTAATGTATGATATAGAATGTGACATAATTAATATTAAATTAATAGTTGAAGGTTATATTAAATGACGGCTACATTGTTCCCGCCTACAATGTATCATGTTAAATTGAATTTACAGCACTAATTTTAGTATAACAATAAAAAAAAAAAATCAGACTGAACTTATAAATTATATAGATCGTGTTAATATGGAATACGTACGAACGCATTAGACAGACATGAATAAAAAAGAAAAAGATCCAGGTTCGAAACTCGTAAGCGGCAAACTTTTTACATTTTTTTTTTTTCTCTCTCGCCCTATTGCTAGGAATTTGCCTCCCATAATTAATAAATTATTTTCATGAAGTTTTGAGCTCTTTTTCACGCTTAATAACGATTTTAAAGTTTTGATCACTCCACTTTAAAGTGTAGATTTAGTGATGGGAACCTCTATTATTAGTATATAATATCATTGTTGTCAGAAGCACCTCCTAAATGCTAGATTAGTGGGCTTAATTAAAGGACTTAAGTGTTAAGTATAATCAAATTCGTTGCACATCTGATTAGTCTTATCATTATACCAATGGGAAGCAAAAACAACTTTTAAAAATTGTTTCAATAAATATGGCAAAATAAGTAGTACCCTCCCTTCCTTCTTTTTAAAAACAATGAACATATATGAATTATGAACATAAAAATAACCTTGCTGTCGGGAATATTTTAGCCCTTCCTATTCTACAGTTCGTCTCTGCAGTTATATGTTACTAATGACTAATCGGACTAATGAAAGAGATTTGAACGCGCGGAAAATTCAAAAGTTATATACTTCCCCCACGCTATCGCCATTGATAAGAGTATGCTATCCGGAAGCTATAAAGTTTGTATAATATATAGTAATCTTAATCCTGTCTGGTTCTTTTTTCCAGATAACATTTCACTGATTTCACAATATTAAATTCTACGGAAAATACTCAACATATTTATACTTTAAAACACTATATAGTTTGGTTTTAATTTGATATCGCTAAAAATAGATTTAAATAAAAATAAATGACACATTTATTTCAACAAAGTCTTTATAAAAAACCAAAGTTAAGTTTGAAATATTTCTAATTTATAAATATGTTTATAAGGTATACACTTTTTGGTTATTTAAAGAGTATTTGACAGATTTTCACTATCTCGTCGAGGACCTTTTAAAGTAAGCTGAGTTTGTTGAAAAGCAATCAAGCTTACATTACCTTTTTTTTACTGTCACTTATATAGGATGTGTAGATCCCTTTCAGTCCGATGCGATCATAGCCTAGAAGTTCATCCTATAGCATTTTTCTATTTTTTAATTAAGGGAACCTAGGAAACTACAATTTAGATGATCAGCAATTGATGGAGGAAGATGTCAATCACCTCCCGCTGCTGCTCTGCAAAAACTGAGGTTGAATGAAATACGAAGGTGCCTGGGTTCGAACTCACGACTAACCGATTAAAGATATGATGCGCTAAATGCCCAATTTGTTAAATTTCAATAGACAATAATGGTTGCATTTCTTATTTCATAATTAGAAAATATACAGAAAAGTTATGCTTTTCAGAAAATTTTCAGAATTTTTGGAATGCGGGAACTAATTTTAAAAAATTATTTAAAATATCTGATTTAAGGTGGTACTACCTGTTGGAACAACCGTGACGTCATTTTCTCGAGCTGTGATTGGCTATTGATGACATCACGGTTGTCCGATCAGGTATACTATTATATATATATAGTACCATCACGCTAATTCAGATATTTTAATTTTCTTTTTTTTAATTAGTTCCCGCACTCCAAAAAATCTGAAACAATTCAGAAAAGCTAATTTTATGTACATTTTCTAATTATTAAATTAAAAAATACAACCATTATTGTCTATTCTCAACTATACTAATATACTGTATATTATATTAAATATTAAACTATATTCAATTCAACTCCACGCTCAGCAATCCTTTCTCGCTTGCTCCATATTTTTGTATTTTGACGTTGAGCGTGGCGCAATGCATTGGCCAGTTCTCGTTAAATCACCAAAGTCAAGCATTGGTTAATTCTTGGGTGGGTGACCGTTTCAAGTAAAAATTACGTTGCTCCCTCCTTGGCTAAATTCATATCGCAATCCATCCTGTGCAGTGATGCACTTAATTGTGTGGTGGTTCCCCAGGCTTTGGATAGTTTAAATATCATTTTGGTCCATTGATAAAAAAAAATGGAGGTATCCGTGCTAACTGAGATTTTCCACGGTTCTCTCTCACTAAACTTTTAGATACTGAATGAGTTTCAGTATTCTACGTCAGTACATAATTATTCTGATTTCACCTTAAATCCAGCACTTTTGATCAATAAAGTACTTAA
Organism: Siphlonurus alternatus; assembly: GCA_949825025.1. Classification (NCBI taxonomy): domain Eukaryota; kingdom Metazoa; phylum Arthropoda; class Insecta; order Ephemeroptera; family Siphlonuridae; genus Siphlonurus; species Siphlonurus alternatus. Next base: position 42,540,996 of record OX463779.1, read on the forward strand.
TTCAAGTACAAATTTAGTACTGAAAAAAATAGTCAAATAAAGTACAAACCGAAAATCTAAAAGTTTAGTGTGCTCAGTCTCACCTCAGTAAATACTGGGACGCGTGGTCACCATCTTTTCCCAACCTTATTCCTACCTATTACCCCGCCTCGAGCTCTAAGCTCATAATAGGGGTGTATCCCCATAAGAAAACATAATTATTACAATTTTATATGCTACTGTATATTTCCCATGAAATATAAATATCTTAAAATAAAATAATACACTTGCAGTATATTTTATTAACATTACGAATCAATTTAAAAAATCAGACTTCGTACATAAAATGTCAGTTTCCAACTGTCCCAAACTCCCTTAAAAATAGGTTAGTTAAAGACTTGATTGGTAAATAATTTATTAATGAGTCAGATTTGTATTAATGCATAAAATTCTTCTAGACAGGGGAATTTTAAGTATGAATCAAATTAAAATGTTATTTTTGGAAACATTCTTTCTATAATGAACCTCCTCCAGTATTAGATATAACTTTCTTATTTTTATAGAAAAAAACCTAACACAATAAATGCACCGGCCGTTACAACAAGGACATGCAGGGAATGTTAATTTACGTCATTAATTTCAAAACTTGCGATACGACCTACTATAACTAGGAGCGGGTCTCTCTGGATAATCACATTCAACCCCTGAACATCGAGAACTCAGCTTAAATTTCGTGACTTCGTACTATACTGTAATTCTACACTAGCTGCGTGAACTTGTTGTGTCTGTAAAATTATTTACGTTGAAAACAGAGCTCCAGCTCGATCAATACTTATAGTGTCTACTTTGTGACGCAAGACCTACTCTAACTAAAATGAGGTAATTAAAATATAATAATATTTTAAGCAATTTGTTTTCAATTTTAACCATCGTCCAAAATATTAAGCTATCTGCTTGCCATGATTATCATGTGCAAAAATTAACTGTAAAAAGGTAAAACAAATTAAAGACAGCTCAATGTTAATCGTGGTAGGCAGATACTTTATTTTTCTCAACGATGTACACTCATCGTCTTGCAAAATGTCCCACTTGCAGCCTTGTTACACACTAAATTTTTAGATGCTGAATTGGTTTTCAGTACTTTTTGTCAGTACAAAATTGCTCCAGTCAGTACAAAATTTTCCAGTTTCATCTTATATCCAGCACTTTTTACCTATAAAACACTAATTCCAAGTACAAATTTGGTACTGAAAAAAGAGAGTCAAAAAAAGTACAAAATATTGACTCTCTTTTTTCAGTACCAAATTTGTACTTGGATTAAGTGTTTTATATAGGTCAAAAGTGCTGGATGTAAGACGAAATTGGAACAATTTTGTACTGACATAAAGTACTGAAACCAATTCAGCATCTAAAAATTTAGTGTGTAATTAATACTGCGTTATTCTTACTGGGTATGGTAATTAATAAGGTCACAAAGGAAAATTTTCCGAGGCGACGACTGTACTTCAATTTTAATGCATTTTCTTTTTAAAAACGCTAATTGATCCACCAAAGAGTTAAAATATTCCCTTCCCCCTAAAAAGGTAAAAAGGACATTTTTTCAAGTTCGTTCGTCTCAGGTGTCAGGCAGTGTTTGCGGTGCTTGCGGTGCTAGCGGTGTTGGTGCTTATGGTGACCTCCGTGCCTGTGGACGATCCGAGGTCAGAGGTCATCTTGGACACCTCTCTACCGGACAGCGGGTAAGTCCATGGGGGAAAGAAGGATAATTTCCTAACCTATATTTAGAGAATGCATAACATCAATTTTAAAATTAATTAAGTTACATTTGATTTATTTTTTATTCTCCGTTTTATGACACCTTTGTCTCAAATTATTTAGATATTTTTAATTAAATTATTTATTTTCTAATGTGTATAATTATATAGACTTTAATTTTTATGTTGCTAACATTAAATATTATTATAATTATTGCAACTTAATTAAAATGTATGTATATTGATATGCATGTATTAATTGGGTGAAATAATAAATAAAATAAACTTTGTTAACTTTTTTACGGAGCTTTATATTAAATTTTTCTTCAAAAAGTCACATTCTCCACCACTAAAATTGTTTCCTCACGTCTTGTTTTTTTCATAGGATGGCGATTGTACGAGTGAAGAAGGAGGTACGCACAAGTTGCGAAGTCAATTTGGGTACATGCAGGAACGAAACAAATGGACTTCATGCTAATAACAGCGATTTGAGGGGCCATATCAAAGAGATTTGCGAGGTAATACATCAGTTCAGTTCAGTTCAGGGGAGGGAGGAGAGGGGACTTATAGAGTTCATATATTAGAATTTACCTCATAAAGCACCATAAAGAATACCCTGCATTAAGATAATATTTAAACAGGTCCATTAATGCCAGCTTAATCCACACTTGGAAAAGCCCCTGCGATATAGACAGAGGAATCGACAACCTTCATGAATTTTTTTATTGCATATTTGGATAGAGGATCTCGAGTTATGTATTATCAATATTTTCCAGATTTTTTTTTAACCCTCTAACACCCTCAAAATCAAGGAGAAAGACGTTGTGACGTCATAGTCATGCAACGCATTTCCCTTTGCTTGCGTGTTAAATATTTGCAAGACTATGACGTCACAGCGTTTTGCAGCATAATTTTAAGGGTGATAGAGGGTTCAAAACAATTTAAAATTATTGAAAATACATAACTTGAAGTCGTCTATCTAAATATGCAATAAAAAATTTCATTAAGGTTGTCCATTGAGTAGAGAGGGACTATGCATTCACCGAAAGCGTTGTAAGATAATCATATTTATGTGTATTTTAATTGATGGCAAGAAATTTCATATTTTTAAGTGCAAAGATTATTAATTAAAGAAAACATTATACAGTACAGTGCTTATCACAAAATGTAGATAAAAAATATTCATTGTATTTAAAAGCGCGTAGGTAGGTCAGTTTGCTCATCACTGTTTGTCTCCATCTTGATCACACTCACCTATTTGCCTGCTGCCTTCTGCTTAGTCTCTCTGTCAAAATAAAATCTAGCATTTAATAGGACAGCATGATCGAGAGAGAAACCAAAAGCCAAATGGTGACGAGTAAACTTTTACTTTTATAGCATCATTTGTTGTTTTATTTATTATGATAGCCACTGTACGTGACTTGTGCAGAGAATATTTATTTCTTAACTGTTCTAATGTCTGATGATTTTGTTGCAGGAGTGTGCTCAGAAATGTGAAGACTTGTGCAATAATTATTTATCTCGGTAAATTTGACATCAGAACCTGACGCAAACCTGAACTGCGTTTATTGGAAAAGGACATTTGCTCATTAGGCTGTGTGTTTAATTAACTGAAGTATTGCTTAGAGTTTTTCTAGTCATCAAGAATCGTATATTTATTAAATTATATGAATGTTATTTATTTTACTTATAGTCATAAATTTTTACTGGCGTATTTTACAGATTGATGATAAAAATTAACTGATATTGAAATAAAGTAATGTTAAAATAATTGAAGATTTTTTAGAATTAATAATGTACTATTTATTTTATAAATGTTACCATTAATATAATATTGATCTCACCATAATAGAGCTAGTCATAAAAATGAGGGATTAAGTGATTGACTATCCCAATATTTTTACCTGCACTGTACAATTTGTTGCAAATTAATTGATTATTTAAAAAAAAAATTAACGTACGAAATTCTTCAATATTAATTATAATTAATTCCATATTAAGTTAGTGATTAATGTGATTATACGTTGTAATATGCCTACAATTGTTTTATTTATTTATTGTAATTATTTTAATTTAAATAAAATTTTATATATTTTTAATTTCTTGCTTGATTTGACATAGCTCCTAACTGCAGGCGTGCAAGAATATTTCACATCCGAACCTCAACCATCTTTACTAAAAAGTATAATTATCTTATATTAACGAAGTCTTGTTCCCCCTTTCTCACCCCCTCTCCCCAATGGGACCCGGATCTGGATAATGTTTTATTAAATTCAAGTTCTTGAGCATGCAACTTCAAAAGGGGGTGGTTTTCTCACAACACCTCCCCATTTCTGGTTTTCATCCATAGGGCCCAAACTTCTACCTCAATTTTCACAAAACTGATCAGAGTGATCAGACAGATTCACGTCATTTATTTATGGTGACCCTACCTAGCAATAAAAACTCCTAAATATATTTTGTATTTTTTTTTACAGTTTTTGAGGGTTAGTATTATTTATTTAAGGATTCTAAATTGTCACTGATCTTACACACTAAACTTTTAGATGCTGAATTAGTATCAGTACTTTATGTCAGAACATAATTGTTCTAATTTCACTTTAAATCCAGCACTTTTTGATCAATAAAGGATTTTGTACTTGAATTAAGTACTTTATTGATTAAAAGTGCTGGATTTAAGGTGAAATCAGAACAATTATGTACTGATATAAAGTACTGAAAACCTAAAAATTTAGTGTGTAGGAGATGGCGAATCACTCTGAAAATTATAGTAAACCTTCTTTACATTAAAACATAAATATTCAGCCAAAAAAATGAATCAATAATTTTATTGATCTATTTTTTTTAGATATACAGGATAAAAATAGTGAGAATATCATTGGAAATCTGACTGTCATTAGTCACATCAGCAACGTTTTAATATATCAAAAAATGGACCGAATAATTACTTTTTTCACTTCAGAAAATGAACAGTTATTTTGTTCTCTATATATGTTCTGATCTAATTTTTTTTTAACATAAAAAATAATTACCATAGTGACAAAAATAAAATATATTTATAAAATATATATTTCAAATATTATTTAAAAGTGGTACATAAATTTCAAAACATTTATATAAAAATAATTTATAAAAAATAGAAATAACAAACATTCCTGTTTGATAACTTTTTTATCGTCTAGTTGTAAAAAACCTAACTCTATGTTATTTAAGTGGACCGTTACAACCACCAATGCTAATCTATTGTTATAGAAGATAAGCCCTGTCGGTCGCAAAAAGAAAAAGGATACTGCAGCTGGTACTGAAGCGTACGTCACCCATGTTGAAACTATTATAATTTTCTATTAACTGTGATACCAAGCTCTATTAATTAATAGGATCTACTTAAAAAGTCCTAAGTCATCAAAACTTTACTTCCAGTTTTCTAATAACACTGAGGAGAGATTTGAATGCACGTGACAGGAAGACATTATCACCAATGATAAGCTCAATGTAGCGGGAAGCTCTATCAAGTACTTTGTTTATATTATGGATATAAACATTATAAACCATATAGCAATGTGATAATTATACTACAGAACATGGGACTTCATGACTGGTATTTCCATTCGGAAATTACAAATATTTATTGTATATATTAAATAAAAAAATTAAATGAAAAGTAAGTTATTTTTAAAAGAAGAATAATTATTAAAGAAAGTGGTAATTTTTGTCGTAGTATCTGTAAACATCATATAATAATTACAACAACGAAAAATAAAAGTGTTGTTTATATAAGCTATATGAGGGATATAGAAGGGGAAAAATGCACAATCTACATGAAATTTTTTATTGTATTGCCCCCCTCAGTCATGCATTTCGTAAATAGTAAATAAACTACTTTGGTAAAATTAAACTGTAAACATATATATCCCATGCAAATTTTTTTAATTCAAATTTCATTTTTAGATTGTACTTTCTTTGCGAAGGGTACTGGAAGTAAGATTAATATAATAGAATAAATAGAACAATTAAACAAAGAAAAATTACTTGAACTCATTCTGTATTTAATATTTATTGTTTTAATTTATTGATTTTCGGCGCGAAGTGCAGAGCTATAATATAGCTCTCAATTTCGTGCAAAGTGGTATTGTTGGTATTTTTGAGACCTCATGAGACAGGACCCTCCACCCTCATGTTCCCAATGATCCACCACTTAATCAAATACTGTAATGTAAGATGGTAGAGATAGTGCCGATGATGCGGCACTTCAGTCGGGATGCAACAAGAGCGCACTTTAGCGACCTCAAGTGCACTTCAGCACTTCATCTCGACGCTATCAGCACTTGAACTAAGTGCACACTGAGGTTGTTTACGACAACTTCTTGTAAGATATGATTTATTTATTTCATTTATTATACTTCCCTCATGATATATTTTACCGACAGAAATCCGATCTTAAAATTTGCGTTGAAAATCAGAAATCTTGCCAAATAAACAAGAGTTCTCTCTCTCTCTCTCTCTCTCTCTCTCTCTCTCTCTCTCTCTCTCTCTCTCTCTCTCTCTCTCTCTCTCTCTCTCTCTCTCTCTCTCTCTCTCTCTCTCTCTCTCTCTCTCTCTCTCTCTCTCTCTATCTCTGCACTATTTTAACTTCAGTTTTCCATTTTAATGCTTCCAAGGAAGAAATCTTATAGTTGTTAAACTGTATCCATATATTACAGTGAAATTTGCGCAATATTCCCTTCAGATATAACTGAATTATTTATTATAGCCACAAATATGGGTATTAATATATAATAATAATAATTTATTTTGATTATTGGTTATTTATATAACTACCCTTCAGCGTTGAACTTTATTTCACGCTTAGTTTAGTGCAAAATATAATACAAAAACTATACAAAGTTTCAGTGAATTACAAACAGAATCACCAAAAACTTCACACTTTCGTCTACTTCCTACGAGAATGTCAAATTTATTAGACAGAAAGTTACAAAATATGATGCACTTTTACGCTACATTATAATTTCAGGACTTCTTAAATTTGTTAATTAAACCTGAAACTTCTCACTTCCGGCTACATCTGGTAAACTAGCAATGATCAAATTTCAATATAATTCCCAAAATACTTCTATAATTTCCAGAAATGTCAATTTACGGAATGTTCCCCATGTATTTCCAGTTACATCCGGTATAGAAATGAAGAAATCCATCCGAAAACTTCCATTTCCGTCTACTTCCGGGTAAAATCTCGTGCTGGCGAGACTGTAGAGTGACGCAGGCGGCTGTTTGTTTGTTTTGATCGACGGCTGGAGCACGGGCTATCTTTAACCTCCAGCAGCAGGCCGGCTGCTTGCCGCACGCGACACACCAGTGGAACTGTTGGCCGACTGTCGTAACTTCATCACGTCCATTTAAAAATATTATTTTATATCAACAATGTTAACTTAACGTCGTCTTTAATTGAGAGCTTATCAAAAGCTGGGACTTAAATTCAGCTGATTGAGGTGTTCCCACTGTCCTATTCAAACCTATAAAGCTAGACAATTAAATATATTTTTTGTATAAAATAATTTTTTAGAGGTAAATAAGTTCTTGATTCATTATCGGAAGATACTTAAATGGAATGGGGGATGTTTTTAACAAATTGCTTTAATGTTGAGAAAAAAATTGATATTTTCTACAATGGTGACTTACGGAGAAAATTATTTCCCCGGGGAACACTTACTTGAAGTCTCTATTATAAATAAATAATAAAAATAATCTTATAATATTTTATATTATGTAACAGTACACAAGTGTGTTTTAAAACATTTGAATGAATGTATTTTTTTAGTAAGATGTAGTGTGGGTTTAGAACTTTTAGGACGTACTCTCAAAAAACTTCAAGGAAAAGTCATCGTATATAGAAGATTCCGTAGTCATGCAATCCAATGAAAACAGCGTGCATTCAGGAGTGGTCAAGGCTTGCAATAATTATTTTTTTGAAAATATTTTCCACCATGAGAAAAAATATAGGACTACTTTTAATGCTCAATTATTTAGCAATGCAAATATGAAAGTCGTTAATACTTTTTGTTTTAAAATACTATAATATAAAAATAAAATCTTGACAATTATTTGAAGAAATAGAGAAATATCTTTTCTTAAAAAAGTCCCTTCCAAAAAAATAATTTTTGGCATGAAAAAAAAAGAACAAAACATGGAACAACTGTTCAACTTTGGCTTCTGTATATGTGTGTGTTAATTTTGCTCAATAATTTTGTTTATTTCCATGTGTTCACAACCCTTTGTTATAGAGATCGAGAGGGGATGGTGTCCATTGTTGTCTACAACAGTGGAAGATTAATTGGGAGGCATTAATTGTAAATACTACTTATCCACTTTCCATGTATTTTTCTTTGTGCAATGATCTTAAAGAAGTCCCTAAAAAAATTTGCAGCATAAATTTTGTGCTCTCCAGAGCTGTGCATTTAAAAAATTATTAACTATAATAATTATTGTATTTATTAGAAGAACTTGCTCTAAAACGAACAAAAGTATAATCTATTTATAATATCCTTGAAAATAGAAATCTATTTATTCTCAACATATTTTGGTGACCTTCCAAAAAGTGCACCATAATATTTACGTGCTATTTTCTAATAAATCTTGCATATTAACAGATATGAACACAAAGGCAGTTTCAAGCTCGTTCATATTAATGTACAGGCAGTTGTTGAAGGGATATTAGCAAGGCGAACACTCGAGTATGATGAATGAGGTGCCTGCAAATAAATCTTCGCTTTCGTCCGCTCCAAGATTGCAATATACGAGACTTCAACATATTTAGAATTACTGCAGTGGTAACGATAACCATTAAAATGAACAAAATTGTTAGCTAAATTTAACATTTTTAAAAAGGATCTCTTTACAATAAGGTAAGTTACTTAGGCCTAAACCCTAAACAGGCGTAAAGTCAAATTAATTTGATATTCCTTCCGGAAGTAGCCGGAAATGTGAAGTTTGCAGCTCTTCTGTTTGTAATTCAGTTTTGAGACTTTGCACAGTGGTTTAAAATAGAGTTACTAATAAGCTATATAATATTGAAATTGTAACGCTGAAATACTAATAGGAAGACCAGAAACCGTACACTTCCGGCTACTTCCAGAGAGAATTTCATGTAAATTTGACTGTAGTCATAAACGTACACTGAAAGTCATATATAATCATTTAGATCGGAGATGCTCGGAAGTATTCGGCTCGTGTCGGACCAGTTAGATTCTTCGTTGCAAACTATCAACCAATGACCAAGGATATTATTATGCAAACACGACGAAAACCTAATTAAATGGTTCCAATTATTTTTAAATTAATTTTAATTTTATATTCATATAGAAGTACCTATAGACAAGGACGGAGGGCAGTCAATATATATAAATGGAAACTAGCTCATACACCCTATATGGTATAATCAAAATTCAAATTCAAAATTCAAAATTTTTTATTAATCCATTTCTCCTACAATCAATATATCAAGTATAGATAACTGTTGAGGTTAATAGGACAGGTCATGGTGGCCACAAGGCCGAGAAGGAGTGATTAATAGGTATAATATATACAACATGCACAAAGAATTATTAAAGATCAAAATCATGGTCCATGTAGCTCTTGACGCTATAAAAACATTTATCCAGTAACATATTTTTAACACTTGCGTGGAATAGTTTATCACTTTCAATGCACTTTATATCACTTGGGAGTTTATTATAGAGCCGGAGACAACTCATAAAGGGACCATTTTTGTACATATCAAGTCTGCACCAAATTGGAGTTATAATACTTTTGACATTCCTTGTATTATGCTTATGATTAACAACATGTTCTCTGAAATGAAGCAAATTCCTTTTTACTTTAAGCACACATTCTAAAATATACATACAAGGAAGAGGTAATATACCATGCTCCTTAAATAATTTCACACATGTAGCCCTTTTTTTTGCGAAACACATTAGACGTACAACTTTTTTTTGTAATTTAAATAATCTATGACTTTCTATTGAATCTCCCCAGCAGATAATTCCATATTTTAACACAGAGTAAAAATTTGCATAGTATAAGACTTTTAAGCATTCAAATTCGGTGTCATACCTTAATTGACTTATAGCAAAAATAACCGATGCTAACTTTTTACTCGTGTAGTCAATATGATCTATCCATCGCAAATTTGCATCAATAATTAATCCTAAAAACTTTGTAATATTATTTAGAGGAATATTTTGTGTGCCTACTGGCACAGATTCTAAGGTTTGATTTTTATTCCTTTTATTCTGAAATTGCAATATTTCTGTTTTATTTACATTTAGCATTAGACCAATATTATTAAAATGAATTTTTACTTTTGTTAATAGCGTAGCAACATTTTCAGCAAGTTGTTCATTATTTTCAGCCGTTATTTTTAAGTTAGAATCATCAGCATACTGTATAAACAAGCAATTGTTGTCTTTAGTAATTAGGGGTAGATCATTTATATATATCAGGAACAGGACAGGTGCTGTACAAGTGCCCTGCGGCAAGCCGTATTTAAGGGTTGTTACGTCTGAATAATGTTTTGAATTTAATTTACATGTTATTTCAACAGTTTGAGTTCTATTAGTGAGAAAAGATTTGATCCAATCAAGACCGTTGCCTCTTATTCCATATTTATATAATTTATTAAACAATATATTATGGTCCACCATATCAAACGCTTTTGACAAATCTAAGAACACCCCAGCTGTTTTTAGTTTTTTATCGATACTTTCGACAATGCTATCAATTAATTCAAACATTGCAGTTTCCGTGGATTTATTTTTGCGGAACCCATGTTGAGATTCGGATAGTATTTCATATTTGTCTAAAAACGGCAGAAGTTTAATCAAAAAAGCTTTTTCAAATAATTTAGAAAACACTGAGAGAAGGCTGATTGGTCTAAAATTTTCCATTACATTTTTTACACCTTTTTTATGAACTGGTTTAACAATTGCATTTTTAAGAATTTTTGGAAATTTACCGTATTCAAAAGACTTATTGATAATAAAAGTAAGAACAATAAATATTTCATTGGTACAAGATTTCAGTAAAAAATTTGAAATACTATCAAAACCATATGAATGCTTATTCTTTAATTGATTTATTACTTTTAACAGCTGAGAGTTTGATAATGGTGACAAAAAAAAAGAATTTTCAATATATTTTATGGAATTGTAAATGTCAGTGTTTTGATCAGTAGGAGGTTCGATATTTTCTTTACAGTCCGATATGCATTTTTCAAAATAATCACTAAAATTTTGAGCAATTTTTTGGGGATCACATTCCTTCTCCCCACCAACAATTACATTTGATATGATATTTTTAATGTTATTTTTGCAATGCTTTTTCTTAATTATATCCCACATGGCTTTAGACTTATTGTCTGAGTTATTGATAAATACAGTATTTTTCCGCTTACTTACAGAACGTATCAGCTTATTATACGTATATTTATACTTTTTTACATATTCAGCATTCCATATGAGAGGATACAATTTTTGCAATTTTTTTAAGTCTCTTAATTTTTGTCTTGAAATTTTTAAGCCTGGGGTCATATAGTCAAATTTGATTTTATTTTTTGTATTTTTATTAACTTTTACGTATGGAAAAGAAAGTTCAAAATATTTTGTAAATATTTCATGAAATGCATTAAACATATCATCAATATCAGTTTTATTGTAAACATTTGACCATGACTCATTTCTTAAATGATTTTTAAATACTTGAATATTTTTTTTAGAAAAAAATCGTTTATTAATTTTTTCATTTGTATTTTTTGTATCATTAACAGAGATAGATATAATTTGACCCTCATGATCTGATAAATAGCAAGGCATGACATTGCTTTCAACTATATCAAAAGGAGTTAATTTAGGTATAAGTATATTATCTATTAAAGTCATGGTCGTATTACAAATTCTCGTTGGAGAATTAATTACTGATTTAAGGTTGCAAATATTCAAAATTGTTTTAAATTCCTTTGTGTTGGAACTATTACACAACATATTAACGTTAAAATCTCCACACAAAACAGGTACTCTATTATCACTATAAATTTTGTTTAAAATTGATTCAAGTTTGCTTAAAAACAATTTAAAATCGCCCCTTGGAGGCCGATATATACATATCACAGAACAAGGCGTATCACCAATATTTAAATCAACACATGAAATTTCAATACAACATTCTATTGACATGTTTTTTATATCTAATTTCTCACTAAAAGTTAGTGATTCATGAACAAAAATACAAGAACCGCCATGTATTTTGTTTTCTCTGCAGAAGTTACTGGCCATAACAAAATTACTGATTTTAAAATTGAATTCTCCCAACTTAAGAAAGTGTTCTGTAATACATATTATTTTTAATGAGGCATAAGGTTGTAAAAAAGTTTCAAAAGGAGAAATTTTGCTGCTTATACCCTGTATATTAACGTGGAAAATGGAGAAAATTTCATTATTTTTTTCAAAATCCTTATGAACTTTGAGAAAAGGGCTTTAGTTGAGGTCTTTTTTTAATAAATCTGAACTGATCAATTATAGTATTCTCTGGCCATAATGAAGGATCTTGAATTTTGTCCAATAACAAAAAATCTGCAGTTATTTTAAATGAGGCATAAGGTCCTCGTGCATTTAAAGTCTCAATTTCAATATTAGATTTAATTTTATCGTCTACGTGTTTCTTGACCTCTTCTTTTGTCGTATTTGGGTGAAGGCGCCACACATGAATGTGCGCCTTTTTGTCCACCCCGACCAGCGGGCACCCGCTGTCTTTGCTGGCCGTACCTTTGTTCTGTTGCCGGCGAGAGTACCGACCGCGCACCTTTGTGTAGCCAATCTCGTCGTCGCTCGCATCTCGCTCGAGACGCACGTCTTCTTTCTCGCACTCTGTGTCAGAGTGCGCGTCTGCTGGAATGTCAAATGAAGTTGGCTGCTGAGGTTGTGTGCCAGAATCAATAACTTTCAAACTTTTTCCCGCCGAATCAGAATTTTTTGTCGTAAATTTCACCTTCTTCTCACCTGAATTGGTGGGAGGTTTCCTGATCAGCTGTTTGCGGGCAATATCAGAAAATAATACTTTTTGGGAGGTTTTATTTTCCTCCAAAATAAAGTTTTTAAATGTTATTAAGTCCTCCAGATTCTGAGCTTGGTTTTGCGTAAGTAGAATGAGATCGCTACAACACTTCTTTAACTCATTTACCTCGCTTTCCAATCTGCCCACCACGGTCTCCTGTAGCACGATGCAGTTCACACATTTATAGAATAAATGCATATTTTTGGAGATAGTCTTGTACTCTGTATCTGTAATCTGAGCGCATTGAATATGGAACACTTTTCCACAACTAGCACCACATGTAAGTACCTTATCACCAGGAATAATAGCTTCCGAACACGAACCGCACAGAAGTTCGACTTCGCCGGCCATTTTTCACGTATTTCACGTAATCAAATACTGTAAACGGAACCAGTAAAGTTCTTGGGGTATAATACCCATTCAACCCGACAACCATAATAACACCAGAATTGTATTTTTTTTTATACATGACTTCACTTTATAGAGCGTGAGGTCCTTCCATTGAAAAACATATCGAAATATATTTTAAAAAGCACTATAGCATAAATTTAGCATCATATTTAGTGCCTGTTAACCATTAAACCCATGCTAAAGATATTTGCAAGTACCCCCCTCTCTTTACCCTAGCAGCCACATTTAACTTTGTTTTCGTCGGAACCGCTCGGGAGTCATTCGGCTCGTGTCGGCCAATGATGTCCTTCGTTACAAACCGGCTACCAATGACTGAGAGCGTTACAAACACGACGAGAACCAAGTTAAATGTGACAGCTAGCGTAGTCCACGCCCCTGAATTATTAGCACGTAGGAATTTACAAGGCCTCATTAAATAGAACGTAACACCGCGGCATGTCGCCGAGCACAAACAGAAGTACAGAGGACGCCGCTAGCGAGATGTAGTCAAATTAACATAACATTCCCTCCGGAAGTAGCCAGTTTCTGGTCTTCCTATTAATATTTCAGCGTTACAATTTCACACATAGGTCAGTACTTCTACTTTAAACCACCCTGTAAAGTTTCAAGATTGAATTATAAACGGAAGAGCTGCAAACCTTGCACTTCCGGAAGGAATGTTAAATTAATTTGACTGTATCTACCTACGTGAAAAGACGTTTGTTGGCGACTCTCAGCAGTGTCAAATATCCTCCATAGGACGTCGTGTGTTTCTTTGAAGAAACTGAAAATGCAGGTGATTCGCGGGTCTCTCAATTAAACATGGAATAAGCAGTAAGTAAAATTTCGTATTTATAATTATAGTAGAGGTAAAAGTGATACTGTATATACGATGTACAACTCTGGACAGCATGAACGTTACTTAAACATAAGATCGATCGAGTGCAGAAATTAAACACTCGGTATAAATTAAGGTTTACAAACGGAGCTAAAAAGTTGAATTTCCAGAAGTGCTGGGTTTTCCTATAAAGTATGCAACTTGTACAGCGTTCAAGACAAGCGGGAAATCAACGTGCTTCATTAAAAGTAATTAAAGTAAAAAAAAAAAATAAAGTATATGATACGTATTTTTGTATCACTGATGACTCTGATGAGTGTTGGTCGTCACTCAGTTTTCTAGTGGAGAGCGCTCACCACAACTCAAAGCTCGGTTGATTGTCCACCTTGCGGAGGAAATCGCGGAAACATCCTCATCTCGCGCAAAGCTTGGAGACCTTCTTCCGTCTACGCAACTACCGAAATCGGTGTAATTACGTTGCTCGATTTTAAATATTTCCAAAGTTCTGGGGAAAGTCCCAACTCTACGCGAGGTGAAATCTTCATGACGTGTACATCGCAACTAATTGAAGACACCCGACTACATTCCGAGCAGAAAACGCAGGTGACATAAGTTTAAAAAAATAGTATATATTAAAGGATGTCACCGAAACATAACGTATACCCACAGAGAGCTTCCAATGTATATTAAATAGAATTAATATTATTATATTTACATAATCGGAAACACACCATCCTGAAATAACAATGATACAGCGATCATCGTATAGGATGCAAAAAAAAATAAAGTGTATAATAATATAATATTTACAGTGCAGTGCATAATGCTAGATTTCTCATATGATTTCATTTCCTTCTTATTCAACCACTGATTATACAAGTACAACATGGATTATGTCAATATAAAAAAAAATAAAAAATAATAGGAAAAACTAAAACACAAACAATAACAGCAACATCCGTAATAATAAAATAAGAATAGATGAAAGTAATAGGAAAAAAAATAGCACTACACAATGCATCTTCTGGCAACTTAAATTATATAAAAAACATTTTTAAAGAATACGTTTCTTTGTTAATGAGAATATTCTTCAAATAATTTTTAAATATATCTATATTATCCATTTCTCTCAGATTCTGTGAGTAAAAAATATATTTATATAATTAACTTATTGTAGTTTTTTTTTTTACGTACATTTTTTCGGAAAAAGTGTACATGTTTCACATTATATTTTATAAAAATGAATTGAGACATTGTCTCTTTTATAACTTGACTTTCTATTTATAGTATAACTTTTTTGTGTAAATATTTGAAGAGAAAAAATAATAATTATTTTATAAATTTTTAATTTTATTTATGACACATTATGCTACGATAATTACCCCTTGCATGGTCTCGTATCACTTTTTCTACCATACTCCTAACTATAACAACAATATTTTTACTCGCGACACACATGCACCATTCATGTGGTTTCTTGACGGCAGGCGGCAGGTGCACGGCTGGCACGAAGCCCTTGGCACACGCGCCGCATATCTCACCGCCGTGTGCTGTCATACTTGTGGAGAACAATTAGCCAGAGTTATGATGGAAGTGAGGCAGATTTGATGTGAGTTTAGTGGTAAGTGTGCTGAGGGCTGCAATTATTAGTCAGGTTTATCAAATAAATACATTACATTAAATACAAAGAGAGAGGGAGAGAGACGTGTGAGAGAATGAGAGAAAAAGAGAGAGAGAGAGAGATGTTGTGATAAATAGAGATGAGAGATGAGAGAGAGAGAGAGAGAGAGAGAGAAAGAAATAGACAGAGAAAAAAAATATTTGAGAGGGAGGGAGAAAAGTGAGAAAGAGAGACAGAGAGGGAGATGTGTGAGAGACAGAGGAAGAGAGAGAGAGAGAGAGAGAGAGAGAGAGAGAGAGAGAGAGAGAGAGAGAGAGAGAGAGAGAGAGAGAGGGGGGGGCGCTGCGTTTCCCCACGCTGCCAGCTGTCTTCTCCATGGCAGGCAGTGCTGCTGGAGCCGTGAGAGAGACACCGCGACCAGCGCGCCACATCACCTCGCAGTAAGCCCCTATACCTAGCTCTGTTGCATGTGATGTGCATGTAAATTGATATAACTGTGGCAGTTATTAACTTTCCACTTTTGCAGTCATATTGGGCGCAATTTACGTAGACGTAGAGGTTTCCACGTTTTGTATCATTGGATTAGGTTGGCGCTAACCGCGTTTAGTGAGAAAGCTGGATAACTTTCTGTGGACAATTAACTTTTTCATGAATCGTATCCATTAATTGAGGCAGAATAGGAATCATTTACGACAGTTAATTAGTTACGAATGTTATGATATTAAATAAAGACGCGATTGTTGAAGATATATAATGTATGACATATGACGTATGTATGACTGAAAAATAGTGCATTCTACCACATACACGATGTTTAGTTATTATTAAGAAAGTTTGTTTAATTCACAAATTTTAGTTGTTATAATAAGAACCATGCATCATATATAATATGTGTTTACGTTTTATAAGCAATTCGGAACGTGCTGAAACTACTCACGTATTCACACTATAAGCAAATATAAGCTATGGAAATAGCTGTAGCCTAAATGTTCTTTCTATAACTCGTGTGGAAAGTCATGAACCTATTTGAAAATTTTTAAAATTAAAAAGAAATGAGAATAAAAAAAGCCTAAAATATTTAATTCCCGCTTTTTCTGTGTACATTAATAAAGAAGGTAATTCAATTTTGATATATTTTCCGTTGGTAAAAGTATTTTGTGATGAATGCAAAGAATATGGATACAATGAATCGTGCCATGTGATGCATATAACAAATTGGAAGTGTCTAATAAGAATCAAAATCTGAGTTTGATATTTTAGGATTTTTCTTTCCATGTTAGCTGTGTCAAATTAAAAAAAAAATCAGTGCATACTTTTGGAAGAATTAATAATTATGAACTTACATTTTGGACAACGAAATAATCCAGTCTGATTTAAAAAAAAAATCAATTTAGGAATTCCGTCTCAAATTAATAAAAAGGGGCACAACTCAAAAAACAAAATAGTATTGAATTTTTAAGACTGTTTGGTAAATTTTGTTCAATTTTGGTTTTTAAAGTAACAGAGCAACACGTTTGGCCTTTATTGATTTCACTTGTGGATAAGGTGTTTTTACTGCATAAAAGTAAAAGTCCAGGTGTTCTGCTCTTCTGAATAAATAATATAGACTTTGGATCAATTATGTATGAACACAATTTTTTTAGTTTAATAATAACGTAATATACAACTCTGGACAGCATGAACTTTACTCTTACTTTAATTGCTAGAACTGCAGCTCCAATAGACAAGAAATACAGTTTTTAAATTTTGGGGGAAGTAATTTAAGAAGACCACCCAGTCTATCAATATCAAAAGAGTTTTGTTTCACCACGCCTCCATAGACTGCGTGGTAACGTCCACAAACATAGCAGAAGTAACGTTTGCGGAATCCAAAAGGTGTATGTACAGTCGTCGCCTCAGAAAATTTCCCTCTTGCAGCCTTGTTAATAACCATACCCTACCATACGGGGCATGGTGATTAACAAGGCTGCAAAGGGAAATTTCCCAAGGCGACGAGTGTACATTGCTGGAAAATTGGAACACACAACATATGCTGTTAAAATGAGCACCAATATATAGTTCACTCGCAGTGACCGACAACACTGCTTATTATTGGGGCCTTCTAGAACCAGAGAAGGTGGAGGGGGCGAGTGTGAGCTGAACTCCGATGGTGTTGTCAGATAGGTCAAGCGAGTGAAATGATGTTGCTCATTTCAACACGCCAGCATGCGACATGTTTAAACAAAAATTTTACCCTAACTGTACCTTCAATAAATTAAAACTACAAAGACTTAAAACGGAAACAGATGAAAGGTGACAAAACTCATTTTGTCACAGTAACGACGATTTGCAAATTCCTTTCAGTCTATTTTATCTCTACCCCGGATGAAGGGACATCCTGCAGCTACAAATCTCCCGAGAGACGTCAGTTAGTACAATCTCCGGATCGATGCAAACTCGCCCACTCTGCAGTATAAGAATAGTTAACGCTCCATACATCAAACTTTGCTAAGACGTGCGTCGCAATTCAAACACTTTTTTACGACGCATATTTTATAATTTGGTGGGCATGTTTCATAACTTTTTGGTGTTTACGAGGCAATAAGTCATACGTGCCAGAAATAAAGAGGGTTCTAGCCACAACATTATTATACTTCGTACAACAAATACTTTGTCATGTATTCAAGTCAGCTGATTTTGTGGTGTTCCCAACATCCTATTTAAAAATTATGTAAAAAAATTGCTGTTATGGCAGCATTAAAGCATTTTTTAGGAGGAAAATAAGTTTATTTAAAAAAAAAAACATAAGACCCTTAAAAAGAGAGGAGGTACTTCTACCTGTTTACGTGTTTAAATGAATATATAACTAGCACTCTATAGTTGAAAAATTACGCCTTCAAATCATCCTGTACACGTCTAATCCTAATATTTTTACATCAAAAACACATTTTATTTCTTCCTCGCTCAAAGTTAGGACGAAATAGAGACAATATTTATAACATTTTATGCTCAATAAGAGGAAATTAGACGAGGAGAGAGCTTGATAGCGAATAAGAGATGAAATTTATTTAAACTCGGGGTTATATTAAAACAAAAATTCAAATTTTCTAATATGGTGGCTTATGGATAAAACTTGACACATCGTCTGTTCGTAATCTCTGCTCAATGTACACTTTCTGCACCTGATTGACCTTATGTCCCTCATGAGAAAATCATGTGAAGAAAACCTACACACTTTACGAATATGTAGATCAACAAATTAAAGATTATATCCGGAAGTAACCGGAAGTGGAAGGATTTTGGCTGAACTATGAACATGAAAAATCTAAAAGACTTTGCAATTAAATTGATATAACTCTAATATAAATAAATCTCTCTGCAAAGTTTTAGAAACAGAACTAGAAAGTCCAGAAACCTCGCACTTCCGGCTACTTCCGGTGGTAATCTTAAATTTTTTTAGCTATAACTTGTAAATGCATGCGGTGTAAATGTGACGTCATAAACCACGTGGTCCGCTGCACGTGCCCCTGTCTGAACTGTGTATGCAACCCGGACAACGCTTGTGTACGAAATGTTGCATAAATTTAGGCTGATTTGACGTAAGAGCTATTTTTATTAGTGTTTTATTAGAATATGAGACTTAAAGCAAATTGAATCTCTTTTTCGTATTGATAGAAACAGCAAATATAATTTTATTTATTTTTATTTTTTTTTTAGAGATGTCCTTTAAAAGCCCCTTAAAATGCATGTAATTAGTTTACAGGTACAATTACAAACTGTGACATACGCGGTAACTAAAACTAATAAATACAACGGTTTTCAAATATAAACTGATTAAATTTTTTGTGAATAATGAAGATGCATGAAGTTCAAAATTTTGTGGGAATTTTGTCAAGGTTATTTAGTTTAATTTTAATTAAGATTTATCTTCGCGTCTTTCCGTGTGTTAGTTAAATTTCATTTACTCAATTAAATAATATCGACGCTGTTATAAAGAAAAAAAAACATCACAAAATCATTGTTTCAATTAACGCTTTTAAATTCAGCGAGTTTTATTCTAAAATTTTGACATTAAGTTTTCTAAAGGTGTCTTTACATGAGTGCGACGCAATTTCCACGCACTTGATGTGAAATCATGTCTGCTTCAAATGAATTGAGAGCGGTTCAACGATGAAATCTCAACGCCAACAAAGATGGCTGCTATATGATTGCAAAACAAGTGCGCAATTTTTACATCGCGTCGTTCTAAAAAAATTCTCCCATGTAAATCCACCATAACATTTGTTGTTAATGTTAAGTAGCTCATAAAATAAAAGCTTTCTCTCAAAAGCAGCTGAAAATTTTGCCTGTATAATTAACTTTAAAAATGCAAATGTTTATACTGAGAACTCCAATTTTAAGTATTTTCAAATTAAAATATCCTAGAAATGCCACCCCGATTTTAATTCCGACTACTTCTAGGCTTTATCTTATATTAACTTGTTTAATAGCTTACATTGTAGTTGCTATTAAGAAAATGTAAGACAATTTTATATTTAGCTCATAGTTATTTGCTTTTATTGAGAAATGAAATGACCTCGAAAGAAATGATTTAGGACGCAGCCGAGTATTGAAAGTTTGCTCTGTAAATATTTTGTCAGTGGAGGAACTATATATTTACATCTGTTAACACGAGCCACGCGGAGGGTGCAGTAATATCACGGGACATCCCAGGACAGTACGGTCCATTGAATTCTGAGTATGCACGTTTTTGTCCTCTCACAATCAACGAGTTCGCATGTCGCCTTGAGGTTAGATAATGGAGTACCGACCTCAAAAATTTTTATAGCAGAAATGGATAGAGGATGAAAAGTTATGTTACTCTAATTTTTTTCAGATTTTTTAGGGACCGGGAAGTATTGCTAAAAAGTTTTGGCGAGGTCGGGTTCGAATCCACGTCCCTTTTGGGTCCTATCTTTTATTAAGAGAGGTGGCAAGAGGCGGCACTTTTTCTGCACTTTCAATAATTTTTAAAAAATAATTGCCGGGCTCTAAAAAATCTGAAAAAAATCAGAGTAGCATAACTTTGCACCTTCTATCCATTTCTGCAATAAAAAAATTTGAGGTCAGTACTTCATTTGTTCAGCATCCGAATGAAGCAGGTTGAATATGCATCAGGGCAGTGGTAAGGTGATATCTAGTCGTCTCAGCTTATCTTTGGTTTGATATCACGCTCCCTTCCAAATATTGTATTGAAGGACAAAGAAAAAGATTCATGAAGTCACAACAAAGATAAGCTGAGACAACAAGTATTATAGTTGCGTAACCTCTCAGTGCTGAGATGACCACGTAAAGGTGGATTTAAATGAGCAATTTTCAGCGCAAGGCGCAGCGCTAATTATGCGCACTTGCAGTAAAGTTCCCAGTGGCCACTGGTGGCATATTTTGTGAAAAAAAAAAAAAGTCGCAATTTCGCTGTCACAACCCGGCGAATTCATGTCTTAAAGAATAGGATTTCAGCTTATTGTGCATCAAAATCGCGTCGTATAGTGTCTCTCATGAATGTGAATCCATTTTATGGTGGACGCATATTGAGTGTGTGAGTGTACTTCAAAATAAAGTGTTTTCTACAGCATTTATAGGTTTAAAATATAAACAAAAAGGTTTTAAAATTTGCTCTTTCAGAGTACTTTAAAAATAAGTTATTGACTGACACACGATATAGCTTAGCGGAGGTGCTTTTTATCATTAAGTGGAACATAAATTCTGGCTTACAGATTGTAAAACGTCCATCAACACATTGATCATAAATTAATACAGCATGGAAAGAAATGGCAGTTATATTTTTGGGGGTTATTCATGATGGAGCAATCCAGAAAGATAACCAAACTTCTCACTAACCACGGCTAATGTCTATGAGTAAAAGTCTAACTCTTTGGTTAAGTGAGATTTCTGGTTATCTTCTTCTATCAATCGTGATCATTATATTTCACGTCAGGAAAAACTTACCATGAAAAGTTTGTAATACTTTCAAGAACCGTAAAAAATAGCAGTATGCATATTCAAGGAAACTACATTAAATTTGCTAAAAGTTTAACACATTTTACAATTTATTTACTTAATAATAAAATACTTGGAAACATTTTAGACTCGTGTTTACGTAAAATATAAAAGTAGTTGTCAGAAATCTCTCGTCGTCCCGGACATTTGTATGCTGCTTGTGTAGACGGCTGCATGGTGACAGCTGTTCTCTCCGAGTTTCGTGAAAAGTTCACAGTTGTGACGTCACAGCCACGTTTGAACGTTCACATTAAGTGGAGTGATAACATTTTATTACAAAATTAACCATGTCGAGGTGATCTGTCAATTTCAATCATTATTTAAAGTATTGAAATACATAAAAGACTGTCAAGCTTCAAAACTGGCTTTCTGATAAAGTCTACCTTTCAAGTGTTGTAATAAGGAATCGAAAAGTGCCAGTTTTGAAGCTGATGGTTTCAACTAATTAATTATCACCCTTAAAAATGTATGTCATGAATGAATGGCATTTAAATAACCACCATAAGATTGTATAAATGCAGTTTAACTTTGAGCAAGTTAATTTTGTTGATTTTGACTATCATAACAAAAACTTAAAGTCTGACTTTAAATAGAGGCTTCAAGTCAGCTGATTGTTCGGTGTTCCCACCCGCTATACCAAACCTATGTAAAAAAAAAACGTGAATTCGTTTTTTTCACTAAGAATAAGATTTTTCAACGAAAATTCCTTTACGGAACTTTGGTCCAAACAGAAAAATAAAGTAGATAATTCAAGATTTAGATTTTTTACTTGATTTATAACCGAGAAAAGTTAAAAAAACACTTTGCTTCATTTTCAAGTGCAAGATGGACCTTAGCGACAAACAGTTGCACAGCGAGAGCGCATCACTTGAAGCCTCTATTAGCTATAGCGTCTAACAATCGACCAAATGGTTCATGTAGAGAGAATGTATGGGACAGCTCGTCCCATTAACTTTGACTGTAACTGATCACTTCAACATACAAACTGGCACACAAAACAACATTGTCTTGCCGTGTGTTGTTTTCTTTGTAGGAGAAATTCTATGATGAAATTATTACATCCGCAAGCAAATTTAATCATGTACAGGTAGTAAATTTAAACACAATACAGAGTTAGTTGCTATTTTTCCCTTAAACTTAAATTCAACTCCTTTTTACAAAAGGAGTTGAATTTAAATTTAAGTCATTTATGTTTTCCTTTGGTTTTTAATTTATTTACAACATAGTTCTGTTGTTAAAAAAAATTGTAAGTAAATTTTATTTTCATTCAATAGAGAAAGTAAACTTTAAATAGCACTCTATTTTATTTTTAACATGAAATAATGCCTTCATAAATTACAATAGTACTTATATAAACTACATAAAGGTAGTATTTCAACTTGAAACTATATTGGGGTCTACACCTACTATTAATATTTTACGATAACATAAATAAGCTACACCTACATGTATGGATATTATAAAGTCAAATAAATAAGCGACCCTTATGAATATGAATAACCACATGAATAAACTACACCTATGCCCTACATATCTACGCGAATAAATAAAGCAGAACGTTAGATCTACCACAGGGACTAGGAGTCACGTTGTTTACGTCACGTGACCGGATCTGTAGGGGCTCGAAATAATCTGCGCGAGTGTCTCCTTCACGCGTTAGTTCAGACGTGTAATTGCAACCATGTTAACGTGATTATTACGTACGCCAGTTGTTCGCACGCGTGCTCCCCACTAAAATAAACATTATTTGCAGGTCGTCTTCAACACGGTCTAACAACAAAGATTATCACAGATGTCCGGCGTCGTGTCGTTTTTTTTTTATATATACAACGGAACTCTGTTGTAACTGAATTTAACTTCCCGCGGCTCTTCGTGGACCCGACCCAACGTTGCTTAAGATTTTGTGGTACCCGGGTACCTTCCAAACCATGCTCTAAAACAATCCATCCCATTATTTGTCTATTTTTGACTGAGGGAACCATGGAAACATCAGTCAGGATGGTCGTTAATTGATATGATATCAATCACCTCCCGGATATTCGAGTGGATGTTCGTTAGCAACCACCATGTTAAAAAAGAGTTTGGTGGTGCCTAGGATCGAACTCACGACCATCTGATTTAAAAATTGGATGCACATACCACTGCGTCAAGTGTCTTATCCGTGTCCTTTGGGTTTGGACAATGAACAACCTGCATGAAAATTTTTATTACAAATTTGGATAGAGGGCTTCGAGTTATGAATAATTGTTAATTTACCCTTTATACACCGTCAAAATCGAGTGGGTTAAGTTAAAAACGTATGGTTATAATATAATTATAATATGTTATCATTATTATTTATTTTTAATCTGCAAACTATTTTTACAAACAAGTTCAAACAACATTATAATAAATCCCATCAGGAACTAAAATTAAATAAAATAAAATACATCAAAAATAAATAATTAAATGTAATTTTTAATAATTTATTTTTTATAATAAATAGACATTTTTTCTTAGCAATACTAACTTTATGTTAATACAAGTATGTTTTATAATCTAATTATTAACAATAACAAATGGTTGCACTTGACTAATCAATCTGCTGACAGGATCGCGCAATTCTCGTTTCAACAGGATCTCAAGAGAAAACTTATTTCTTTTACCAGACAAGTTCAGCAAACTTTGTTATACTTTTAAATACAAATTAAGTCAAAATTTTATTTTTTTAAAAAATAAACTTTTTTTTTTTAGAAAAATACAAATAAATTTAATATTTTTTAACGTACACTTGGTGAAATAATATGCCAAACAGTATAATTAATAATCCAAGCGCTTAAACTGTTTGAAAGAGCGGGCAGGTTTTCTGCATCTATTTATATCTTAAGGCCAAACAAGTGACGTTCACCACGTTAGCAGCAGTTTGCTTGGCCATCTCCACTGCTGAGCAATAATATTTTCCCTCTTGGATGGGAACGCTCTCTGCCGTAAAGTTTGCAAGCAAAACCTCACACGTTTTTATTGGATGCTTTCGATTTTTTTTTTTTTTTTTTTTTTTTTTAACTTCTATGTTTTATAACAAAATCATTTCTGTTACTTTTTAATGACTCTTTCTCTCTTAATGATACTTTAGAATTTAACTGAAAGCCTTGATAGAGGATTTCTTGTTAGAGACTGCTGCTTATATGTTTGTTTACTAAGTTCAGATTTTATTATGGTTTAGTAACACACTTTCTTTTAAATCCACAAAACAGAAAATTTAAATACATTCCAGAATGCACAGCTTATTGAATATTATAATTAAGTAATGGTACATAAGTGTACATAAGAGCATGAGTCGTAAAATATGAATTAAATAAAGTACATACCTAATTAAATTATAATAATAGCTGCAGCAAAAGTGCATGTGTAAATACCAACATGGTTATGTGAAAATAAAATTAGTGGTGATGGGGGACAGCAAAGCAGATACATTCTTGTATTCTTGAGATATTCAAACGACTGGAATTAAAAAAAAAAAAAAAATCCTTTGTGTAGCTCATCCTGTTTTTGGTGTAACAACATTTTTTCTGTCCATCATTATACTGTGATTTTTCTATAATATTATGCTAAAAAATATAGGTATTTTTTTTACCTATATCGGTACATGATTCTTGAAGGACAATATAATTTTAATACTAATTTTTTTGGAAATGTAACATATGGACATACGCTGCTCTTACTCAATTTTTTTTTTTTTTTTTTTTTTTTTTTTTTTTTTTTTTTTTGTTTGTTTGTTGCAACGTTTGTATAAACGTAGCACAAAGCACAATATTTCATAAGATTTGTAGGAAAAATATCATGCAAATTTTATTATTATTAAGATCATCATGGAAAAAAATATAATAACATATTTTTATTATATTATTGGTATATTTCCATTGCCATATATTTCATAACAAAATATCATGCTAATACAAATACTGGAGTCTCCAAAGTTTCAGATCTCAAATATATACAAGAGAAGAAACTATTCACTTTTATTTCTGGCTACATTCAAAACATCACATTAATTTTAATTGAATTTTCAGTCGCTGACTATTATACAAGCTGCGTTTCTTTCTCGAGATGAATAATGTCAAACAAGCTTGGAAGCCACGGCCGACTCGACTGTTCCAGAGAGAAACTGGATGGCCAAGACGAAATGTATGCAGTTGAATAACCTGTGATAATCAATCAGAAAGTCGAGATTTTTTGCAAGTGACGTCATTTTACTCTAAAGTGGCAAATTATGACACCTTGCGGATTTATTTCGTCTCAAAAATCATTAATTATCTTTTAAGGCATAAAAATAAAATCGTCAGACGTGCCACAGTCCAGTCCCTTGATTGGCTGCTATAGTCATTGACGAAGCCAATCAGGGGCTCGCTTCGTAAAGGACCGACGTATTCCTAACTTTGCATTATAGAGGGTAAAAGGACGTGCATGTCACGAGGTAGCATAAATATATCAGACCGCCGGATTTTCATTTTCACAAAAATCGTGTCGTCACGTGACCAATCAGAAAGTGGATTCAAATTCAAAATTCAAATTCAAATGGTTCCACAAAACCATTTTTTTTTTCACAAAAAATCGTGACGTCACGTGACTTGTGACGACCAATCAGAACGCCGGATTTTGTTGCAGAGAGCAGCGGGAGGCCCGGGCGGTAAATGTGCACGTCACGCTACAACTACCAAGCGCCGTCCTCGATGTTGCGAGCCCGGCGCAGAGATGCCAACGTGCGCCCCAACCGGTGGCTGGACAAGAAGTCGAGCCGCGGCATGCTGTACGCCTGAGCCCCCCAGTGAGCCCCGCCCTCAATCTATCAGGCCCTTGCATGTGACGTCACAAAGTGGCATGCTTTTTAGGCCTAAGACCCCTTGTGATCCCCAAATATTTTAGGCCATTGCATGTGACGTCATAATAAATAGTGGCATGCTGTAGGTAAGTTTTCTTGTGATCTCTAATTTTTCTGGCTTTTCCACGTAAGTCACACAAAATGACTGACGTAACCCCGTACTGAAATCGGTAAAGTACTTAATTTTGACGTCACAAAGATTTATGGCATGCTTTTATACATCTGATGAGCTCCATCTTCAAAACTTACACAGTTCAAAATCTACATGAATTGGAAAGCTACGTTCAATTTTCCACTTTTCTTGACTTACTTGAACACCGATTGAGTTCCACCCCTTAGCTTGATGCATGACTAAGAGGAGAATTCATTTATACTTGCTGTTAAATGTTGAAGGGCCATTACCAATTTTCCCCTTCTATTTCTTCTAATAATGATTCTTAAAAAATAATAATTCATGCCAAAACAAATTGTACCTCGCATCCATTTGTTACCCCATGCCGTTCCTCTCTCTGATTAATTTTTGCAATGTACAATGTCAACAATAAGCTTCTGACACCATTGGCGTGCAAAATAATTGTTTTCAGTACATAAGTATTGAGCATTATAGATTTATAATTGTCCTATTATATATATTTTTTTTATTTATAATCCTTTCATATCACCACCAATATATTATCATGCTTATTGTTGATTTAATTTAATGCTTTTATTGTAAAAGAGGGTTAACAGTAAAATTATTGCAATCGCTTCTTCAAAGTGGTTGTGAAAGTATGCGGGAGAAGTAGTAAGATATGTTCCTGAACATTACCTACTGTAAATGGCAGCCAACTGACCTTATGTCCTTGGATAAAAGGTCGATTGGGTGCAAAATGGGTAGAGTTAACGAATTAAGAGACACGATTGTGACGCCATGCGCTCCTCTGACGGCAGTTTCGAGAACGAGGAGCTGCGGCTGCGCACGATCGAGATCAACGCCGAGGTGGAGCGAGGCCAGGGGGACATCAAGAAGCTCAAGCGCCAGAACGATCAGCTCAGACGGTACGATGGGGTGCAATTCCTCAGGGAAAGGAGATTTTGTTTTAGGGTCGATAGTTTCCATCAATTTGCTTCCCCGTTAAGCAAAGCTTCCCTTATAACCTTCTTTGGATTTAATATGGGTAATATAGACACATCATCCACCATTTTTGTTATTGTTTTGTGATCCCTTCTCATCCCCCATTCCTACGATTTTTCTCCCCTGTGTCCTCGTCTGTTCCTCGAGAATTCTTTCACAGGGCTATTTTTGTCATATTACACATCGTGACAGCAACCCTAGACAGGGATGTGATTGGCTAAGTACGTTTTTATAATTTTAGATGATACCATATATGCATGAATTGTCCAAGTTTCTAAGAAACTGAAGTAAAAAAACAAAAACAATAGTGTTAACAGGAGATTTGGAGGAGCGGACATAACGCATGCGCAGATCAGTGAAAAGCAGAGGGTCTCGTTTGTTTTGTGACGACTAACGTTCTCTTCTCACGACAGGGAGATCTGGACCCTGCGCGATGAGTACGACAAGCTGGAGGAGCGGATGCGGCGCATGCGCAGATCTGGCGCGCGCAGCGCGGGCGATGAGGATGACGAGGAGTACTATGACGAGGAGCAGGGGGAAGAGCAAGAGGAGGAGGAAGAAGAGGAGGAGGAGGAGCAGGCTGAGCCGGTGGAGGAGAAGCGTGAGTCATTGAAAAATATTGTACCGTTTTTTTTGAAGTCACAAAAACTTTTGCTAAATTGTCCCAAAACACAAACCTTATGTTAGTTATGTCGTCATGTGTATCATGTGTGGCAACCATGATAATATATTAACTGATTTTTTTCTTTTTTTAAATTTTCAACCCATTGTTTGGTTGTTTCAATTCAATATAGGCTTCAATTCAGCTGATTTTTCAGTGTTCCCATCGTCCTATCTAAACTTATATGTTTATGTTTACAAAAAAAAAAAAAATCGAAATTGCCTTTTTGGTTTTAGCATTAAAGAAATTTTTTAGAAGAAAATAAGCTCTTCATTCATTATCACAAGACCCCTAAATGGGGGGTATGGTTGGTTTCAAATTAATAGCTTACTGGGGGGGGAGGGGGGAAATCTAATTAACATGGTAGCTTTTATGGAGAAAATTTTGCCGCCGGTGAATTTTTGAAGCCTCTATTCAGTTGTTTGTCTGACGTCATAAACTGTGTCTCTCTGCCCTCTCATACAATCTGATGAGAGGGTCACGTAACTTTATGCAAATTCGTATAATCCTGAATGGACTTTATTATAAAATATTATGCAAACTTACATGCTGGGTACCGGGGGGAGGTTAATTAACTACCACCATTTTTTTAATGTTTATTAACTTTGGCCAAAAGTTAACTCTTGTGTAACTGTACGCAAATTCTTGATTGGTGGTATTTGAACAACCCCCAATGAAGACTAAATAGTTAAATAGTTATGTGGAAGTGCCAAAACTCTCTGAGGCAATTGCTTACAAGTGGAACTTAAATTTAGTTCCACCTTGTTTTATATAGTTAGTGAATTTTCTCACTTCTTGCACTGCTTCGTGTTTTTTGTACGTGAATCTCGCGTCCCTTTAAATTTAGACACTCACTAGCAGTCGCGGAGTGAGCCATTACTCAGTGAGTATTCCATACTTAAGTAAAGTCAGTGTGAGTGTGCGTGACTTAAAAGAGTTTCATGCTCTATCATAATATATACAGTCAAGATATTCCCGCCGAAAGTAGCCGGAAGTAAGCAGTTCTGTTCAGGTCTCAGTTTTGAAAATTTTAATTTTCAAGTCTGTTCTCTTTTTCAAAACTTCCCTGTGAAATTTCAAATTTCACACTTGAAAGACGAACAGAAAGCACTGATTTCCGGCTACTTCCGGCGGGAATGTCAACTTCATTTGACTGTAGCGTGTGTGACAGAGGGCGGCGGGGCAGAAGACGACGACAATCGCCAAAACGCACACCTGGCCTCGGCCAAGTTGGGGCTGGCGGGCGAGGAGAAGCTCACCATTGACGAGGCGCAGCTCGTGCAGTGCGAGGAGCGAGGCCCGCCTGACGTGCTGCTACTGACGTGTAACGGGGAACAGGTGTGTAACATAAACCTGATATTCCTTGACTTCCTTCTTGATATTTGAAAATTGTAATTTCACATGAAAGGTCAGTAATTCGATCAACATAGCTCGTCCCTTTTTAGCATTATTTGCTGATTTTATATCAATAATTACCATGCATGATTTTCACGTCAAACTAACAATATCATTTATTGTAATTTCTTAACATATAATACGATGTATACTTTTAAAAAAGAACAATAAACAAAATTGGTAGTACGTACAGTACGTAGAGTTACGGAATTGAACCTGTTTACACATATAATGGTCCACCCTGAGGTGTGTCTCTCTCCACCTCAGCAGGGCGACTCGGGACTCGGGGGGCAGCGCGACACTGACCAGGATACCTGGACAACTGGCACCAACCAGCAGGACACCTGGGCAACCGGAGGGCAGGACGGAGGATCGGACAACCGCACAGCCGGGGGCGGTGACGTCAGAACGGAGGCGGGTGGCTGGGAGGACAACAGAGAGTTCACTGGAGAACCAAGGTGACTAGCATGCTGCAGTGCTGGAAACCTGTCTCTCTACCCTCTTTTATCTGCTATATACCGCATAACCAAAATAAATATTAAATATTCGATCATTCACGTCAGTAACAGTGCAATCCAGAGATTAAATAGTCAAATTAATTTAATATTCCTTCCGGAAGTAACCGAAAATGTAAGGTTTCTGTGGTCTTCCTAAGTTCCTATTAGTATTTCAGCGTTACAATTTCACATATAGGTCGATCTCAGAACTTCTACTTCGAACCACTCTGTAAAGTTTGAAACCTTAATTACAAACAGAAGAGCTGCAAACTTCACACTTCCGGCTACTTTCGGATGGAATATCAAATTCATTTGTCAGTAAATTATGTGCTCTTCAAAGTTCACAGCTATCTTTAGTGAATATAATATTCAAGTTCTTAACCAAATCTTTATGTTTTCTACACTCTGTTAATTTAATAATTGAGCTAATTGAGCATCTATTTTTTTTTCTTTAGCATGCATACTGCATCAACAAAATTTTGTCCTGCTTTCTATCTTTTATACATCAATAAAAATATAATATATACATTTTAAATGTAAATGTTGTCTAAATTTAAATATAAAAATGTTTATAATAATATTTGAACATTTTTATTTTTAGTTCTATGTTTAAAGAAAATTCATATTATATAAATAAAAAAATATTTAAAATTTTAATTAAAATGTTGTTTTTAGTGTGGCATTTTTAAAATCAATTTATTTCAAGCTCAATAACTAAAATACGATTTTTTTATAATCGAACGTAATAGTATTCGGGATATTAATAGATAATGATTATTATTGCACGTGTATTTTAAAACTAACACCTATCAAGAAGTTATGATTCACTTGGTAGTTTGTTGAGAAGTCTACTTCTTGTAAAATTATCTTAGATGAACCAATTCTCACCTATGAAAAAATGTGTAAAAATAGTTTGTATAATTCACGTGAGCACGTGTGTAGAACGGTGGATCTTGGCAGCGAATTTTCAACAACGGCGGACGCGTGGTGGCTGCTGGCGCCTCTGCCAGTTTCTGCCGCATCTCAAGAGCCTCCCTGGCAGTCGAGCGACGCTGCCGCCATGCGAGAACCGTCCTGGCAGTTGCCCCCTGCTACCAGGGAGCCCTGGGCTCAGTGGGCTCTTCAACCTTACCGTGAACCCCCCACGTCCCCAGCAGAACAACAGTTCACGCCAAGGCAAAGAAGAAGGGTGAGTAAGCAATAGGGAATATTATTTGTTAAATTGCATATTATTATGTTGATACAGTAGAAATAATATACTGTATACTGCATTGTGGATCAGAAGCATATTAAATAGTTCAAAGTTTTTGTTGTATTCCTTACTTCAGACTTCAGATTTTTACTAGATAGCGTGAATTAATATATCCCCTAATTGTTATAAATAATTCTATTACATGCGGTTGATGAAAAATATTTTCATACATTTTTTTTATTATTTTTAAGTTTTTCATTTTTATTATATATACGAATATATATATTTTTTATTTTTATATTATACGAATCTTTGAATAATACTAGTGTAATATTTCGGATTAAGAATAAATAAATATTTTTAATGCTAATATACGCGATAAAAAATCATTTTCAAGCAGAATTTTTTTTTTAACTATTTTGAATAACAATTTATAAATTGTTTACTCTACGTACGTATACACCTCGGGACATCACGAACTTTACCTCATTGCACTAGTTTTCTATATTTGTAGATACAAAGAGAAGCATATTTATAACTTTGAGAGAAATAAGAAGAACCCGCAGCCTATTAATCCTATAAAAAATGTTAATAATATAAAAAGTGCAGTGGTAACATTCGTGGTGTCTCAAGGTGTACAATTTAATTAGCTGCTTTATCTGTCCTATTTGATGTAGAACTATTATGAGACGAGGCAGCATGGCTTTGTTTACATTTATTGTGAGATATGAGGGGTATTCATTTTTGTCAAAATATCAGCACCACACGAGTCAAGTAAAAAGCATTCAACGCCATATTTTCTTTTCATTTGAAACAGCATTTTTTTTTTTTTAATTTTCATATGTCCGTATTATAATAAATTATGTTATAGATGTCACGTAATTTTAATATTGTCATGTTAAATTCATTTAATTAAAATAATTCAGCGTAGATGACATAAAAATTAAAAATAAATTAAATCATTCCATATTATATTAAATAATATGCAACAATGGAGAATTAATAAAATATGGTTCTATATAGCGAGAACATTAATATGTGTACGCATAAAGAATATAAAAAATCATTTAAATTTAATGTATTGTTATAATCTACTTTAATTTCTCTCTTTGCCTTAAAATATGCTGCTACCGAAAGCACTAGCAAACTGCCACTGTGTAATTATCTCATTGTTTAATACACAACACCAAAATAGAGCTGAAAGCCACAACAATGTGACCTGACTTGTGAGGCTTGCGATTTATTTTCTTTCAAAATCCCGCCATCAATTGAAGATTCGAGGCAGAAATAGAATTGTTTTGTTCCACTTCCCCTTTTTTTATTTTACCAAAAGCTAGAGATTACGACAAATATTTTGAAAGTTGTAAACATAGTAACTGTCTTCGTTTAAACATCGTAACTTCTGAATGTCAGTGACAAAAAAGGTTCGATGTTGCAATTGTTATTATCCCGTTATAAAATTTGTTGAGTATGAAAATATTTCAATATTATTATAACTAAATCACCAAAAGTTTAATTAATAAGGAATTTGTTTATATTTTAATACGATTTACAAAATAAAAGGAGTGATACTCGTGCTGTCTGGAGAAGTACAGAGAAGTACACTCCATTCAAATGGAAATGTCCGATCCGATCATGTTAAAGTATAGCCTGGTCCAGACATTTTCATTTGAATGAAGTATACATCACTTAAAAGTTGGTTACAATCGTTACAATCTTAACCTGATTATTATCGAAGAAAACCATAATAGGGGGGAATTCAAAAAGCAATTTAGCCCTACTTCTGCCTCCATTTAACATGGGGAATCGAGACAGACTAAAGTTGAGATGCTGTCCCTATTCTCTAAAACCAAATACTTGATCGCTAGATTTGTTTAATAGCATGACTGGAATAGCAGAATGGACAGCAAGCTGCAATATTTTACATGAAGAGACACGAACCATCCGTGTTTACATATTTAAATGAGAAAATAAAATAGCTTTAAAAATTGGTTTTCCTAATCCAAATGGTCTGTTGCAACCAAACTATATATATCAACAAAACATGCACCTGTCTTTAACAGCAGGCGCGGATCCAAGGGGGGGGCGATGGGGGCGATCGCCCCCCCCCCCAAAAGGCCCCAAAATACATTGAAGGTATTACCACCCCCCACCCATCGCCCCCCTCCCACCCCAAAATTTAACATTGCGGGATAGGGCACCCCCCCCCCCCAAAGCCGCGGGCTGGATCCGCCCCTGTTTAACAGTGGCATATGCATGTGATATAATGTATATATTTTATGTCAGCTTGCAAACATATGAGCTACCGTCCCGGGAAAACATCGTTTTCTGAAACCTTTGGTCAATCGGGCAATGCATTATATAAGGATTAAGGACACGGACATCTCTATATACAGTACTGCCCGTCATATTATTTAGGTTATGGTCGGAGATACTCGGAAGTATTCGACTCGTGTTGGGCCAGTTACATTCTTTATTGCAAACAGTCAACCAATGAGCGCGAAGACATTACGAACACGACGAAAACCTACGCGCATGGTGCACAGTCAAATTACTTTAAAATTCTCACCGGAAGCAGCTGGAATTTCATTTCTTGACGTTCTGCTGTCCATATACAGAAGAAGCAAAGCGACCTCTAAAGGAAATTCTAGAACGCTATGACAGAAGCTATAGTATTGATCCGATCTATATGTGTGAAAAGTTTCAAAAGTGTATCATATAAAAACAGGAAACACAGTATCAAATTATTTTAAAATTATTTATCTATATCCGTCACCACGCACGAATACTTAATTAAAATTCCTCAAATTAACTTGATTTGCGGTTAATTAAGATTGTATTGAGCTGCTTCGTCACGTGATCGTTCGTCAATTAAGCAGTGGACCTTGACCGCTGAAAATAGATCGCCCAGGCTACCAACTAGTGTGGAGTCTATCGATATAAAATAACAAGCAAGAGGTTAAAATGAGTGATATAAATTAAATAGCGTTAGAAAAAACTTGACAAATTCAAAAGAAAAAGCTGTCAATACAACTTCCATGGCATATATGCATATGCATTCTTCTCTTTTTAAAAAAAAAAAAAAAACATAAATAAGTGTTTATTTAAACACTTATTTATAAATAATATTTAAAATTTATATTTATTTATATTTAATATTTAAAATTAAATAAGTGTTTAATTTTAAAAAAGATGGTTTAAATTAAAGCCCTTTTGTAACACAGAGCCTCAACATTTAATTTAACTTCATAAAAAAAAGAGGTTCGTGCAGATATTTAATTTGAGTCTATTATTCAAAACTTAGTGCTAATACCTAGCTATAAAATATAATATTTTATCAATTATGAAATCTCTCTCCAAACCCTCCACACACATACACACCTGAAAATATAATTTAAAGTAAAAACTGTAAAAAGTGACTTTATCATGTCAGAGATAAATATTAATATCATGTAATGAGCCTCGACATTATTGCAAAACATTTTTCCTCACATTTAAAATGGTCAATGAATATCATCTCTTCCACTCGACTCCTGATTGATTCATGATTTAGTTAGAGTGACTGCAGGTCCCATGTTTCTTGACATGATGAGTTTTAAAAAAACTATCCTGGGCCTGCCGAGAATACATTTCGGGATGTAAGGTGAAGGTATTGGTAAAAAGTCTTCCTTGCGGAAGGACGATTGTGAAGGTGCGACAGCTTTCGCCTTAACCAGTCCGTCACCGAGAGGGCGAGTGAAATTTAAAGGATTATGGAATTGTACCGCTGCCTGGAGAGATGGTTTTTAGATGGAAATGAATTAAGAAAATTAAAAGAAAATAATTTAATAGAAGAATAATGTATAAGGATTAAAGGGAAACAGGAAAGATTTCAGAAGCAGGATAGATGATGTAACAGGTTCCAGCACGCCTTCGGCTCTACACGGACAAAAAATTTTACTAGGCAAACTTGGTAAGAAATACACTTACTATCTTTTTGTTGAATTGTACAGCAAATCTTGTAAATTTTTACTACGGGCTTTGCAAAATTTACAATCTCAGCATTGTAAAAAATACTTGGTAAAAGTTTACCATTTTGTAAGTTATATTTACAATGTTTGCAAGTTAGCGCTAGCATATTATAACGTCATAAAATGTTACTATCAAATGTTAGTAAAAGTTTACCACGTAGTAGCTAAAATCTACAATGCTCGCAAGTTGATGCTAGCATGTTATAATGTAGTAAATTGTTACTCGAGAATGTTGGTAAAAATTTACTATTATAAGTAGCTGATGTTTACAACGTCCACAGCACGTTGGCGCTAGCACGTCAAACGTTGTAAAAAGAACATAACTGAATTGTAAAATCTTACCATACGTGGTAAAATTTTGCAAACTACAACATCCTGTTTTCAAAAAAACCGTTGGCCTTCTTCATTCGGCTTCTGTGATTTGAGCAAACTGGTTGCAAAAACTTTCTGTGCTGAAATATATCTAATTGAAAGTGCTCCAAGTACCCCAGGAATAAGCAACTTATCGAGAAATGACTATGATCATCAAGCTGATCATCAGGCTGATTATATTATAAGGTAAGCAAATATGATATTTTGTTGATTTTTCTTGTGTTTTAGAAGTATGCAATGTACATACAGTCGATCATTACAATTTTTGTAGAATTTCTTTGTTATTTCTGTTTAGTTACTTTAATTTGTCACAGGAGATATGTATTGCAAAATTCACTACTACGTTCACATTACGGTGTTTAATAAATATCCGTTGACGACGCCTCATAAGAATAACATGCACTATATCACACAATATCCGTTGTGTACGGATCCGTATTAAACAGCGTTATGTGAACGTAATTGTAACTTGTAAACGCACGTCATAGTACGAAAGGACTACAAAATTGGAATATAAAAGTACAGTGTACCATACCAAAATCATTGTTGGATAATGTAACGTTCATTGCATTAATTGTACCGAGTCTAATTATTATCATGTTTGCAGGACAACGATGCGCAGTTTGGTGTGACATCGCGATGTGGGATGAGTATTTTTTGTTGCGAACCGCAGACCTAGATCGCACTATCACCTTACAACGAACTATCCACGGCGTCGTCGGCGTCCACGAACATCAGTAACCGACCCTCGTCCACTGATTGACCCCCACGGCATCCACGACCCACGACTGACCCTCGTACGGTACCCTCGCGGGGACATTCTTCTCTACACTGTGGGTACTGTACTGGAGATCCGACAGTCATCGTTTTGTTTCAAAAGACTTACACGGATTACATATAATTTTATTATTTAACATTTTAAAGTGATTTTAATTCAAACTTCATTTTTTTGTAAATCTGAGTATTCATCATCCAATAAATGCATTAACTTAATTTCTC
Organism: Siphlonurus alternatus; assembly: GCA_949825025.1. NCBI lineage: Eukaryota > Metazoa > Arthropoda > Insecta > Ephemeroptera > Siphlonuridae > Siphlonurus > Siphlonurus alternatus. The sequence goes on from OX463779.1 coordinate 42,577,797, forward strand.
AAATTTTTTTTTGTAATTATAAAAAAGTGTTCCCGTCCTTAATAATTTGTAATTTTAATTAACTTATTATTATAGCACTCGATGATTATTTTAAAGTATGATATCAAATACTTATTTTTAATACAAATTTCTTGTGAATTATGTGTGTGATCATGTGATCAATACATGACAATAAGTAGTAGTAATAAAAAAAAACATTATTTTTAACATATTTAGCTCTTTTAAGTGAAAATAATATTTTGCGCAAAGATTCGGTTTTAAATTTTACATACTTATTTGTTACTAAATTTCTAACACTGATTTGCAAAGATGAGGTCAAACTGTAAGTCCGGATTACTTTAATGATTTTTATTGTTGCATCAATCGAAATCAACAAAGTTAATCCGGACTTAAAGTTTGACCTCATCTTTGCATATAGGCGGTAGATATTTAGTAACAATCAAAAGTATGTAAAATTTAAAAGCCTAAGGTATGCAAAAAATTACCAACATTTAGTTAGTAAAATCCTGCAGTAAAAGGAAGAACAATTTTACTAGCACTGTCAGTTAAATTTTACCAAGTTACTGACCTTCTATTTTACCAACATGCCGTAAAACTTTACTACGCAGCACATTTTTAACTTCTACATCATCAATAGTGTAATATTTTACTGCAAAAGTTAGTAAATTTTAGCTACTTTTCAGTATACAAAATTTAGCAAACTCAAATATTAAGTTTTTACACAGCTACTGTCTTAGTGAGATTCGACCCGCCTTTTGTTAGTAAAATCTTACTAACCGTTGGCTAAATTTTTTGTCCGTGTATAATACTCCTCAGATAAAACATGCAGCTGATGCGCATGATGCCACATGGAGGGTCCCGACTCAGATATATCACATTCTCTCTCCGGAATGCAATAACACTTCCAAACGACACACGGCAGCTACGTTAAATAGCTATGTTATTGTCATAGCTATTGTAGTTAAATTAACATGTCACGCCGGCATTCGATTTTTTATTCTTTCTCTTACAAACAAATATTATCTCACCATGGCACTTTATCTTTCACGATGACTTGAAAAGCTATTTCTATACAGTAGATCTCTGAATTTATAATATAATAATTTAGTTTAATGTATCATATATTGCTGCAATAATTACTTGATTAATTAATTATTTAAAATTAAAATATTAAAGTTTAAGAGACGTAGATGTTAAATGACATTATATGCATCAAGTGATCAAAAAATATACCATGCACGTTTTATAAAATCATTTTCGTTCAAGGCGATCAGTTCAAACTGTTGAAAGTTTCAAACATTTAATGTTCTCCTTTCGTGCATTCGTAAAAAGGGGGAGGAGTGAGAGAAAAACTCGCATGTCTCCGAATAGTCCGAATGATCTCTGTACATTTATTGCTCTGACTTCTATCCATGTCTCTGTTCCGTTCTCTTTTTGCGTATGACCTTTGCCCATGTCGGCCTCTGACTTCTTCCCATATCTTTATTTGACTTCTGCATATATTACGTCTCGATCTGAACTCTCCAAATCTCCAAGACCTCTCCCCATGTCTCTATCTGACCTCTATCCATGTCTCCATCTGACCTCTTCCCATGTCTTTATCTGACCTCTGTCCAAATCTTCATCTGACCTTTGCATGTATCTCTATCTCACCTCTGCCATGTCTGTATCTGACCTCTATCCATATCTATATATCTGACCTCTGCCATGTCCAGGCCCCTCCCCCGCCACCGCCGCCCAAGCCGACGTGCGAGCAGGTGGCCACGGTGCGGCGCGCCAGCTCAGTTCTACCGGACGGCACCACGCGGCGCTCAGTCACCTTCCACGCAGACTCTGTGACGTACATTCCTCCCCCCGCCCAGCGCTGCCCCTGCCACGAACCCAGGACCTGCTTCTGCAACCTGCCAGCCGCCGCGGTGAGTACCCACAATATTGTCAACCCCTCAACTACATGCAAAATTACAGTTGTTTGGACTAGAAACACGTCAAAAATGCCTGAAATCTGCATTTTAGTTAAGTAAAATTAAAACTGGAAAATGACTTTCAATTTTACCTTTTTGCACACACATTTGACTTGAAAAAACAAATCAACATTTTCTGTAAAAATTCTGCCTTTTTGCACACACATTTGACTTGAAAAAACAAAGCAACATTTTTTGTAAATAATTAAATATTCACAAAAGCAGTACCGTTTCAATTTTATAATGCGTTTTCATAGACAAAATATAGAGAGGACTTTCATTTATAATTGCATGTTTTTCTATATGTATTATCATTCTTATGATTAAAGCAAATTACGATAAGACGTCAAAATATTGTCAAACACGATGATTGCGTTTTTTCTCATTTTTGAGGGAATATAGAGAATTAAAAACAACTCCCAATACATACTTCTATACTATACTAAAAGATCCATGCAGACTATATACTAACCTCGAGCGGCCTCCACAGCTGGGGTCTGACGCTGAGAGCACGCTGCTGGTTCGCGGACTGGAGCGCGTGCCAGGACTCGCGGCGTGCGAGCTGATAGACGCGCTGGAGCGCCGCCTTGGACCCTCCCTGCCCGCCGTGCGAGGAGTGTGTCTGCACCAGGCCCGGCCCGCCGCGCCGGTCGTAGCGGTGAGGACCTCCCTCTTAGTTTAGTGTGATGTTATCGCCGCAGTTTCTGGTCTTTCTATTAGTTTTACAGAAATTTCATACTCTCATCATAGAATAGAAATTAAAATTTGATTTTCGGAAATACCCAGAAGTGAGATTTTTCTGTTCTTCAGCTCGTTTTTGAAGTTTGAAATTGAAAGATTTTTAAAGAAGCATATTATACTCATATATAATACTGATTTATTTTCAAAATTTCCCCTGGTGAGAATTTTTTCTCCGTTTGAAATCATAATAGATCTATTTGTAAACCTTGCAGCTAATGCTCTGAGAATTAAGGCTTGTCTTGGGTTTACGAACAAAATCTGTGATTTCATTTGCCTACCGCACCCTCTGAGCTGGTGTACTTCGAGCATGGTTTACAAACAGGTCTTGTATTTTCTCAAAGTAATTATTGAAGATATTAATATGAAAAAAATCTCATATATATCTCCCCTATCCCTCCCCTTCTCTTCAATTTAAAACCTGCGAGTTTTATTCAAGAAATTATTACTTTCTTAAACATGGCTTTCATGTTTCGATCATTTTCATTGTTGTTTTCGAAAACACTCTATATCTAGCCATAATCACACAAAAAACATAAGCATACAATATTACAACGTCCACAGACATATTATTAGGAGAGACAATCTACAGTCAAACGAGCAAAAGTTTATGCCTGAAAAATTCCGGAAGTGACATAAATTACGCAGTTCTGCTTTTATTTAGTCCGCAATTGGAAGCGGAAATCAATAAGAAACTGCGTCATTTCCAGAAATTTTCAGGATGAACTCTCGCTTGCTAGCTGTCCCGATGACATCCCTAATGTCCACGGCTCGTTGTGCAGGCGACAGTGAGCGTGGCGGGCCGCGAGGTAGCGCTGCGACTGCTGGCCCTCGGTCTGGAAGCGCGTGGGGAGACCCTGGCCCTCGAGGAGGAGGAGGCGGAGAGCGGCCCGGGGGGCACGAGATGGCGGGGGGCGGGCGAGGAGCCCCCGGGACACGTGCTGCTCGTGTCGGGAGTCACGCACCAGGCAAGTTCGCCACTTTGAGATCTCAAGAGTAGACGAGAGAGGTGCAGTTGCTTCAGTATAACGGCCATGATGGTGAAGATTAACGGAAAATCTCAGCATGCTTCACCACGTTGCAACGATAAAATCACATCGTCACATACGATTGTGACGCTTTAGAATGTAAATCACATAAATACAAAGAAAAAAATTGATGCAACTTCTAAAACTTATCTCACTAGATCATAAGGGTCAAAGTTCCATAATTTTTTTTGTAGTTACGTGATTTGCATTTTGAGGCAATGATATATGTTGCAACGATAAAATAAGAAAGAACGACAATGGAATTTTAAAGAAATATTCACATCACGTACGTCACTGTAAAAAAAAAAAAAAAAAAAAAAAAAAAAAAAAAAAAAAAATCATGTCAATCCACCTTCTGATGATTGTTATCAGTTGTGTAATTACATTAATTTTGGCGCATTTGCTGTGAAATGCTATCTTGATTATCACTGTCGGGATAAACAATTCATTAAAAAACATAGCTACCATAGTATTTTCCTGCAAGTGCGCCGCCACGGCTCCTCACGAACGTTTCACTGTAGGTGAGTGACGCGGCGGTGCGCGCGGCAGTGCTGAGAGCCAGCGGTCTACGAGCCAGCCACGTGCGGCGACACGTGTACAAGGGCGTGGACACGGGCGAGCGTCTCGTCAGGGTTACGCCCCCCTGCCATGCACTCTCCTTACTGACCGAGCAGCAGAGGTCAACAGAGGTATGACCATAATTAACAAGAAATTACCGCTTCAAATCTTCGGGACAGCATGAATTTTGTTCCTGATTGTGTACGTATAGTCACGTCTGGTGACGTCATTGGTGTTTTGGGCGTGTTAGAATGTCTTTTTTTCTCTCCCAAATAACGTGATTTTTTCCTAGTTATGAGAGCAGCAGTTCCATCAAATAAAGCACGGGTCATTATAAGCTAGCGTGCTGTCTCAAGAGGTGCACAAAAAACATTTAAAAATGTCCGAATTGTCTCTTCGTATATCTCCGTGACATGAATGTGTAAGATGAACTAATTAATTAATATGAATTAATTGTTTTGCCAAAATCTACGTGGATCCAATATCTCCCATGACCCTTAATAGATATTAATCAATCTAATACTCCCTATACATGCGTCCCAAATTACAGATTTTAACATTGTGACCCTCTGACCTACACAAAGCCGAGTGCTGCATCAACCCAATTCTATACTGACACTGACATCATAACAATAAATCATAGTTGCAATTCGCAACTATTCCAGCGCACAAAAATTCTTCATTTTTCAAATTAAATAATTCAGAATTCTTTAAGAAATGATGATTGCTGATGTGCTAGGAAATGGAAATAATTAAAATGATCACCGCTGTCTGACGTAAATTAAATTACATTTTTACCTTTGTCATGCAGGGCACTGAGTCCTCCAAGTACCGCTCACACCTGAACGTTCAACTGCGGCGTCCGAACAGCGGCCAGCAAGAAACGCCGGGATCAGAGGCACGAGTCCAGTTTCCGGGAACCGAGGCACGGAGTCTACAGCCGGGAATCGAGACACGAGTTCAACAGCCGGGAGCCGAGGAGCACGTGCGACCTGCCGTGCGTCCGGCCACCCTGCAGGTGGAGAACTAACTAGAGTCTCGGTTATCGGTAGAAATGTTAATCTTTCGGAAGTGTTGTTATATTTATCAAATAAAACTAATAAAAACGCTTAAATAAATTATTATGTATGGTACATAATTTTGTTTATTGTTCTGCAGACCATGGATGCATTCTGGTGATCCCTAAATTAATTGTGTTTATAAAACGATGTTGAGAAGGTTTGTACAGTAAATCATATTCCAAATTTCAAAATGATTTAAATCATGTAATTTATAGTGTTATTACATTAAATTTATGTTTAATGAAGAGCCAAGTTTCAATTTTATACTTTTCAGCTTTTAATTATGTAAATTTTCTCATTTTTTCAGCTGCCACAGAACGAACTCCCTCCACCCCCTGGTACGCCAAGCACCCCTGGGGGGCCAGTGCCGCCTCCCAGCCCCCAGGTGAACACAAACATCTCTAGTCTTTATATATGTCCATGGCTTAATTTCTTTGTGTCAATTTAAAAGTTATACTGTATAATTATCATCCGCATTTGCAGCAGCTATAACTTTCGATGTAATATATCTCACGGCTATATAACGATCCAAATTCAATTTATATTGACTCTGTTAGAAAAGAATGGCATCTTAACATCATATATATATATATATATATATATATGATAATTGATAATATATTATTATGACACAATATATTATTGTATGAGTTTCCCTAGCCTACCTAGCAAAACAGCCATAAAAAAAAATACAAGTTATTATTACGATTTAGGGAAGAGCTAACTGACTGAGGGATAAAAAGAATCACACTAAATTTTTAGATGCTGAATGAGTTTTATGAATTAAAAATTACTAATTTAATTTAAATTTTAGTATTTTAATGTCAGTAAATAATTGTTCCAGTTTAATATTACTTCCAATACTTTTCTAAGAAAGTATATACTTATACTGTAAGCTAAATTTATACTTTTATTGTCATTTTTTCTTTCAAGTGCACATGGGCATTTCGAACTTTCTTAAGGGTAAGGTAATAACTCCCATGTTAAATCAGTCAACTTTAGAAATTCATAACTCAAAAACTAGATCGAATTTGTATACCTGATATTTTAGCTACTGATAGGGGGTGTAGAGGAGAACATTTTAAATTTTTTTCAGAATTTTTGTGTGAGGGATTTTTTTTAACATTGGTGGCGTTACCTTACCCTTAACAAAAAGTACATAGAAGTAAGATTCAACTAGAAAAATTGTGTACTGACATAAAGCACTGACATCCAATCATGCAACATTTAAAAATTGAGTGCTTAAGAAAAGGTGGAACAATTTACTATTTAAGGCCAATAATTTAAAGCAGTAAATTTGCCGCACTTCTTCTGTCTGTACTGACTCTCTGTGACCTCGCAGACCCCGCGCGTGCTCCACAACGGTCCCGTGGCGCCTCCCCCTTACACTCCACCCCCCGCCGTGTCCGCGCGCAGACCCTCCGTGTGTCCCAGACCAGGTGAGTGTTAGGGGTAGCGCAACCTTGTGGTTGTGAAGTAAAATCTCAGTGCAGTTTTGGCTTTTAACTTTTTTGTCCTTCATTTGTGAGTGGATTTATGACATACTGTCATTGCAACCATCCTGCATGACTGATGAGATTTTTACTCTTTATTAGATAAGTTAGACAAAATAATTTTGCTATAATGGAGTATCGATCTAAAATATTTTGAAAGCAGAAATTGATAGAGGGTGCAAATTCGTTATGCTACTCTGATTATTTTTTCAGATTTTTTAGAATCCAGGAACTATAGTTTTCCAAAAAAATATTCAAATTCTATTTTATGACATCACGAGGTGTTACTCCTTAATAAAAAGATAAGACTTTGCCGCAAAAAGGAGCAAGGCCGTTAAACTGAACTTTTTATCATTTTTTAAAAATAATTTCAGGGTTCTAAAAAAATCTGAAAAAATTCAGAGTAGCAAAACGTTGCACTCTTTATTCATATCTGGATTAAAAATTTTGAGGTCAGTACTCTATTACTCTACCTATAACCCTCTTCTTATATCGGTGGTTTCATAAAATACAATTTTGAACCTTATTATAAGACTAAAATCTGTATGAAAAATGATCCCGACCTTTCACTGAAAATTGCAACACGTAGCGGACGGCTCGGCCACGCCTCGTGAGGAGTCCCCCACCAAGCAGCGTGCCTCCGTCAACTTCGAAGAGCGAGTCGGCAAGAAGAAGTCCAGCAGTCAGCAGAACGGGGGCATCCTCAGGAGGGCCGATGACCCGCAGGTCAGTGAACTATAAACATGACCGTCCCGGGAACCTTCAGATAGTTTCTATTGTTTCTAATAATTTTTTAAAGTTTCTAATGTTTGTGTCTATAATGAATTTAAAAACAGTTCCCGCCTCATCATCTCACTATAAAGTTAGCCAAGATTTTTCAGCGAAAAACAACATCAGATTAATCAGATATACGGTAGGAGCAACTAAAATGCTGTACAGTCTGGAAACTGCCATGGCCGCCATTTTGCCCCTGCTACATATGTAACCCGCTTTGCTACGACGCTAAACAAGTTGCCTAACTTCAAGGGAAGATGGTTTCTCCGCAATACGCAGCATAGCATGGATGTGCATGTTGTCTTTGTAAAATAGCTAATGAGATGAGATAGCAGGGCTGCGCACTTACTCTGAAATCCCATATATACAAGTCAAGGTTGGTTGGTTGGTCGAGCGTGGCGCAGTGCATTGACCGGTTCTCGTTAGATCACCGAAGTCAGGCTACGTCGAGCGTGGTTAGTACTTGGATGGGTGACCGTTTCAAGTAAAAAATACGTTGCTCCCTCCCTGGGGTAAATTCGTCTCGCTTTCCACCCAGTGCAGTGATACACTTGTGTGTGGTTCTCCAGGCTTTGGACATCGCTTTGGTCCATTGAGAAAAAGTAGAGGTGTCCGTCCTGACTGAGGTTTTCCACGGTTCCCTCAGTCTCACCTCAGCGAATGCTGGGACGCGTAAGCATGCAGGCCGTGGCCACTATCCGTTCCCTACCTTATCCCTACCCAGTACCCCGCCGCGAGCTGTAAGCTCTTAGGGGTGTATCCTTGTAAAAAAAAAAAAAAAAAAAAAAGAAAGGGCAATTGACACATTTTGGTCATGTATGCCCCCGCCATATACAAGTCAAATTGAAACAAATTTACTTTGAATTTGAAACTATATGTATTTCATCACAAAGACGCCAGGATAAAATCACTATTTGTGTGACCTTCACTAACTTATCTACATATTGGTGCTCAAACTCTCATCTAAGTTAGCATAAAATGTTGACTCCGTCTTAATATGCATTGCGGATCCGGCCTGTCTAAAAGCACTAAACATCATAATAGCTTCTCATAGTTTGTCTATCTCCAGGGTTATACAACCCTGGTCTATCTCAACGTTTACAGAATTTACTTAAATTGCCGTAAATTCTACCAAGTTGAGATCTACGAACTATTTAAATATATTTGTGAACCTTCGGCTTGAGTTCCGCCAATGATATATCAATAAAGGTCGTTATAAACAACCTACCAACGACTGACTATATAAACTGTGATTGCAGGGTCGACGCGCCGCCAAGAGCCGCAGCGTAAGTGTGGAGTCTTCACCTCGCGTGGCGGGGGGCGGCCAACGTCGACGTCATGGAGTCTTCGAGCGTCCCAGCAGCGACGAACTTCTCCTGGAGGGTCGGGGCAGCGAAAACGAGAGTCGCGACGGTAGCAGCCGCCACTTGGCAGTGGTGCCCACCGGAGGACCCAGCCTGCCCTGGTGCGCCTGCTGGGGAAATAGCTGCATCTAACTGGTGCTCGTGAACTATTGCTGAAGTGACTGTCTTTTTATATCAAGTGATCTTCGTGGGTCGTCTATTTAACCGTGAATTTCGTCATGAATATTCGGAAGTCCTCGTGTTCCACCAATCAAATGGGTCGTTATAAATTACCTACCAATGACTGAGGAGATTGCAAACACGATGGAAACCAGTAAATGTGATGGGCATTGTATAGCTTAAAATTATATATTATAGTGATTGTAAATTAAAATTAAAGGTATCTCCTAATTATAAACAAAGCAGTTATCGACGAAGAAAATATGAAAAGAGAATAATAATAAAGGTGCGCCTGTCGTCCAGTAGCAATCAATAACTCATGCATGAAACCAAAGAGAAATTAGAGGGGGTATTCTAATAAGGTAAAACAAAATGGAAAATTAATTAACTTTATTGCCCTTGCTAAATCTTAAGTTTCAGGGTAGGATTGAATTGATTGATGTATTGACTTCGGGTCGAAAGGGATTTGCACCATCTAAATCTACGCCTGGATAAAAATAATAGCTTAGCTGGTATATGGTCAAATTATAGCTTCAATACGAGTCATTTCTAGGCGCGTTTGATGACAACTCTGTGAAATTTGATGTGTAATATTTAATTTATATACTATCGCACCAAACACACTGACTATAATAAATAGTGAATATAGAAAACATAAATTTCAAGAAAAAACTTCCATCTTTGGAAGAAGATCAGGTTTTTTATAAATAGCGACTTAATTAAAGTGACGACTAATTAAATTTCTGTACTTAAAAACTTAAAAAAATGTATAATTAGAACTTGTCCAGCTTTAAGCCGGTATTAAGCCTATATTACACGATACAATTTTTCTTGTTATTGTATACAATTTTTCCTTACAAGAAAACTTAAGGGTAAGGTAACGCCACCAATGTTAAAAAAAATCCCTCTCACAAAAATTCTGAAAAAAATTTAAAATGTTCTCCTCTATACCCCCTATCAGTACCTAAAATATCAGGTATACAAATACGATCTAGTTTTTGAGTTATAAATTTTTAAAGTTGACTACTTTAACATGGAGAAATGAAACTCCCATGTTAAATTGGTCAACTTTAAAAATTCATAACTCAAAAACTAGATCGTATTTGTATACCTGATATTTTAGCTACTGATAGGGGGTGTAGAGGAGAACATTTTAAATTTTTTTCAGAATTTTTGTGAGAGGGATTTTTTTTAACATTGGTGGCGTTATAATACCTTACCCTTAATCTCCATTTGTTTGTATGGAGAGGAAATTTTCTTGCAAGGAAAAATTGTATACAATAATCAGAAAAATTGTATCATGTAATATGGGCCTTACACGATACAATTTGTCTAATTATTGTATACAATTTTTCCTTACAAGAAAACTTAATCTCCATTTGTTTGTACAGCCGGTATTACACGATACAATTTTTCCTTACAAGAAAATTTCTCCACACAAACAAATGGAGTTCAAGTTTTCTTGTAAGGAAAAATTGTATGCAATAGTTAGAAAAATTGTATCATGTAATACCGGCTTTAAGGAGATGAAATTTTCTTGCAAGGAAAAATTGTATACAAGAACTAGAAAAATTGTATCGTGTAGTATAGGCTTTAAAGTGGAGTACAATGTTGCAATTCAATTCGCTTTTAAATTTCTAGCCATGTGCATCCTATATAATAGGCAATCCACTACAATTTGATGCTTAACAGTTTGCCTAACCTCCCCGAGGATCTAGAAAAAAAATCTTTCGAGAGGAGGGGAGGGGGCGGGCAAATCCAACATTTCGAGGGGGGTGTGGCTGCCCCCCCCCCCTCCCCTGCATTTGCGCCCACTAACCTATTGTGGTAAATTTATATATGGCTTTAAGTGTAGTGCATCAAAATGTTGAAAATTCATTGTGAAAATTTTAAAGCTCTATATGTGATTTTTGATGTTCATCAAAATTTCTCATTTTTTTAATATAATATTTTAGCTATCAACAGCAAACTATAAAACATAATAAAGTGAAATATACCGTATGTATAACAAAAAACATTTAATTTAATTAATATTATAATATGTTTATCTTAATGATAATAACTATCATAAATATGTTACTTTTATATAGTATGCATTGATGTATTTAAAGTTTTGTAAGAAAATAAAACATTTCCCTAATGTGTATTAAAAGAAGAACACTATTTATTGCATGCATGTGGGTGGGTAACAATTAAGTCACATCTAAGTCATGAGATGATGATTGATATTTCCCTGTAAGCACAAGGTGTCAAAAATGTGTTGGACCAGTACTTTAGAGTGTTGCATGGTAGAGTACTGGCCCAACAGTGGACCACTATACTGGACCAATAGAGTTGTGATTACTGGGTAAATGAGATATTAGAATGTGAAAATTTTAGTGGCTTGATCGAAAGAGGGGGTAAAAATATGGTACTATAAATTTTTTCCGATTTTTCTGAGACCGGGAACTATTTTTAAAAAATTATTGAAAGTCTATTTTGATGACGTCACGGGCGGCACTGCCCTATCCTTTTTCTTAAGGAGTGCCGCCCGTGACGTCATCAAAATAGACTTTCAATAATTTTTTAAAAATAGTTCCCGGTCTCAGAAAAATCTGAAAAAATTCACAGTACCATATTTTTACCCCCTCTTTTGATTAAGCCACTAAAATTTTTACATTCTAATATCTCATTATGTAGGTTAAGTTTTTGTTACTTCAGAAATAACCATAAATAAGCAAATAAAAAATAATAATATACATAGTGAACAGATTAATATTTGTTGAGCCTTGTTGTTTTATTGGGGGCAATTTTAAAATAAATTTACATGTCGTAATTAAAAAGTAATGGACAATACATGACAATTTTTTTTTTGTGAAAATGAATAGAGGGTATCAAATTATGTTAGTATGAACTGTCTTTTTTTTTTTTTTTTAGTTCCGAAACTATTTTTAAAAATTATTGCAAGTGCTGCAAGTTCTGTTGGCCTCCCGGGATCCTTAATAAAAAGGAAGGGGCCTAAAAGCCTTACAGGGGCTCCTTAATTGAGGCTCCGTAATTTAGGGCAGATGGCTCAAAATTGGCTACAATGTAAATTAAAGGGGCATTGGGAGAGACCCCCCCCCCCTACAATTAAGAAGAACCTGTCTTTGAATTTTTCCTCCTATATGGCTACACCACACGCTGCAGCTACATTGAACTTAAGGGTAAGATAACACGAACAATCGATTGTTGTAGTCCCATTTGATTAACATGTAAACCTTAGCAACCTCATAATAATTCTGGATTTTTTTTGAGGGACAGGTCTTGGTACCAAAAAAATGTGGAAAAAATTTCAAAACAATCGGAAGATCCAATTTTTTTAAATTAATTTCTTAGTTTAGGTCTCCATGGGAAAGCCCTATACTGAAAATTTAAAAAATTTCAAAACAATCCGACGATCCAATTTTTTTAAATTAATTTCTTAGTTTCGGTCTCCATGGGAAAGCCTTATACTGAAAATTTAAAAAATTCATTTAAAAAAAATTGGATCGTCCGATTGTTTTGAAATTTTTTCCACATTTTTTTGGTGCCAAGAACTGTCTCTCAAAAAAAAATTCAGAATTATTATGAGGTTGCTAAGGTTTACATGTTAATCAAATGTGACTACAACAATCGATTGTTCGTTTTATCTTACCCTTAATTAAGACTTTATCCGATATATTTTGTATTATACATCAGTAAATAATAATTTGTTAGTTGTAAAAACCTCTCCTTCCATTTTCATTTTTTTTTTTTTTTTTTTTTTACGTAATCAGTAAATTATAAACTTTATCAGATATATGGAAGTAAAAACTCCCTAAATGGCTCTTTACTATAAATATAATACAGGTGAAATTTGATTGGAGAAAAATATTAAAAAATATCATAGTAAATTTAATATAATATATATTCATGTTACTTACTTAATACACACAAATAAAATATTCATAAAATTTAAGATAAAATCAAAATTATTACCGTAATTCTATTCCAACACCAAACAAAAAAGTACATTTTGTATTCATTTGTAAATTAATTTTAAAACCACTTTTTCAATTAAACATGTGAAATTAACTTCGTTTTACAAATACTGCATTTTTTTTAATACTGCATATTACCAATTATAGATTTATTTATGATAGATACAATATTAACAATTAAAAGTAATTTTCTTAATTAATAGTACAATGGCTATTTACTATTTCTTAATTAATAGTATAATTAATACATGCATAACAATAATTTTTTTCTCAAATTTTAACCGTCACAAAATAATTTAAATTATAATTGGATAAACTTTATATTCCTTTTGAAGAGATATTCCCTTACAATATTTACACTTTTCAATACACATTTTTTTAAAGAAATTAGTCAGGGCTCATCCTCTATTGATAGGGGGTATGGCCACCTCCTTCCGGCTTATGGAGGCCGAATTCTAAAATTCTGATTGGCTTTGAAATAACCCTTTTTGCTGAAACGCCCTCCTATTGGTTAAAAAGGGGTTATTTGTTTGTTGTTTACAAATATCAACAATCAAAAAATTTTTTTTTGTAACGGTCGGGAGTGACTATACCCGGTTTAATAGAGGATTAGCCCTAAAATTAGGGAGCAGTGGTTACAAGTACAACAGTTTTACACAAAAATATAACGGTTTAAGATATTGAAACCCCAAATTTAATGTTAAGATATCAAAATTAGCCCCTCAACCGTAAAAGTCACATATAATAATAAAATAGAAAATAGCTATATTACATACAGAGAAAGCTAGCTAGAGCTGCTGTTAATTATAACGTGATTGTTTATTTGGCCAAATAATGTAATGACATCATAGTTGTGTCGAACGAAGTTACGGAGCCTCCAGGTCACGTGACTTCAATATTTGTAACAATCTCACTTGAAACTTTGAGAACTTTCAAGTTTGGTGCCATTCATAAAATTTGTTTTGCTTTGAGTGAAGAAGTACAATGACATTAATGACATTAATTCAATTCACGGAGGTGTGAGAACACAACTCCGTGAGCCCTCGCTTCCTTTATCAGTCAACTCAGAGTACTATCAGGAATTGAAATACAAGAAGAACTGTTCAAGACGTAAGGAAGCAAGAATACCTTTCATAGCATCGTCATGAAATATGAAGTCAGTATTTTCTGATAACACTCTTAATTTTCCACTTACCGCAACCAGAGATCTTATAGTGTAGAGATATTGAACGTCTGTCTTAAATATTTTTCCTATCTGTTGGCGTAGATACCAAAGAAATTCTGTAGATGAAGTTAAAAAAGACGTGTTCAGGTCTCTGCATGTAGGTGGAGCTGCAGGAGTATCGGGTATTGTGATGCAGCTGACACCCCATCTCAGTAACGCCATCTGAATGCTTGTCCTAAGAAGCTTCGGAATAACGTAGTCGCACTTCTTTCAAGATCTGTGATGTTTGAACAAAATTTTGGCCATAAGCGTTCGACATCTCTACACTATAAGATCTCTGCCGCAACTTCAATATGAGACTACAAAGCTGTTTGTCCAAATCTGAGGTTACCGGTACCACATGCCCTTTTTCACTTGGCAATGATGCAAGCCATGTTGTCGCATGAAATCACATACACTTTCTTTCATTGCTTCCTGTGGAACAATGAGAGTTTTCAGTTTTGGTGCTAAACACAAAATTTGATTTGCTCTGAGCACAGAAGTACAACCATATAAAGTAAATTCTCGGAGGTTTGAGAAGACCTCTCCGTAAACCCTCGCTTCCTCCACAAGCCAACTTAGAGTACTGCAAGGAATTGGAAGAGAAGTCTTGAATTTTTCAAGACATGGGGAAGCAAGAAAACATTTCATAGCATCATCTGGGACTGTATTGTCAGAATGATACTGATGATTAAGAAACACATTCTTTAGCTTCTTGAAATGAATTGAGGGATCTAGTTTATGTTTGGACTCTGTGGTACATTTTACACGCCAATTTAATTCTGTTAATTGATGACAGTGAAATCCAATGACACTTATGTCAACTCTTCTGTCAATCAGGTCTAAATCAAGCCTAGTCAACTGTTGACTGAAGTTTGTAATCAATGATGTTACTTGAGATGTACTAATATTCTTCAAATTGTAAAGAGTAAGATCAGTAACGTGTTCTAACTTGAGAAATTCATCAACATTTTGGATTTCCTTACAATCAATTCTCAGTTTTCTAATGTCTCGTGCTTTGGAGATTACACTTGCCAAGGTATCTCTGAGCATTTTTTCTGGAATTTCTCTATTCATGTACAAATACTGTAGCTTTAACTGTGCCTCATTGCTCTGGACAAACTTTACTATGGCCTCATACAGGCAAAAATCATGTTTCAAGCAGAGAAGATCAGGCAGATTAGAGAGAAGAGCCACCAGTCCGTCAGTTGTCACTGAGCACATTTCCACATTTAAGTACGTCAACTTCTTACATTTGCCGTACTCCTCTCCATTTGCTCCACGAGGGAGGTCACCGTCGTACAGGTAACGAACTTCTTTATCATTCACTGTGCGACTTAGAGACATATCAAGATGTCTGGAACAAAAAATTTATGAATTATGTAGCTTCAAATAAATTTCTTGACAGTTTCTGCAAATTCTTTCTTTATTTAATTTACAGGGTGTATAGCAATATTCTCAAATGAAATTCCATGAGTTTTCCAGGTTTTTCCAGGTCATTTTTAAAAAGTTCCAGGTCGTTTTTCGAACATACAGGGGGGAAGAAAAAAAAAGCTAAAACTTGTAACTTCATTTTTGAAGGCAAATGTCATACATGAAAGACCTATGTATTATGGGATTAAATTTTCGATTTTTTTCCCCTTAAAAAAAAAAAAAAAAAAAAAAAAAAAAAAAAAAAAGGATTTGACATATTATTTTTTTGTCTGTGATACGTGTACTTGCAAAAAAAAACAACATTTTCATTTCTTTGTAGCTATTATTTTAAATATTTATAAAGCAAAGCATAAAAATACTGTGGACCAGCTCAAATTTAAGTAAAAACTTTAAACAATCAACAATCACAGAAAGATGTAACAATTTCGAGCGTAGCGAGCAAAATTTTTGCAAGTTGAAAAATTAAGATCAAATTTATGTGCATTTTTTTTATTATCTATATATTTAGGGCAGGAACTGTATAAAAAATCGCCAACCAAAACAAAATCTTAGCCCAAGAAAGAAATTTTCTGTATATTGTCACATATGCTAGCGAGGATGATTGTATGGAAAAATTACCAAAAAAGTGCAGAAACAGAGCGTGCATGAATATAAAACGCAGAAAAACTTAGATTTTGAAAGACGCGAATTGGCAAAATAATTTGTTGGTGAAAACTTTGCAAATTATCTTAAAGTTATGAAAACTTTATTTTACGATTTTATCAAGTGCTCTAATTAATGGTTTCCAAATACCTAAATTTCCAAGAAAATTATCATAAAATTGAATAAACTCCTTAAAAAAACACGTTTTTGATTTTATATTATTTCTTGTCTAGCTGTGATACTTGACAATATTTTTATGTCTACACTTGGCAACTATTATCTTAAATTTTTATAAAGCAAAACATAAAAACAAATTGTAAACCAGCTCAAATTCATGTAAAAACTTGAAAATAACAATCGCAGAAGAAAGAAAAATTTGCGAGCGTAGCGAGCAAAATTTTTGCAAGTTGAAAAAAAAACAAAAGATAATCACACTTTTTATGAAAATGTAATAGAATTTTATTTAAATTTTTTTATTATCTATATTTAGGTCAGGAAAAATTATGGATTGCAATCATTTGCAATGAGCAATTGTTACACAAAAAGAACGTAAAATTTACAAACTCCTTTCGTTCAGACGAAACTATAATTTTATCATGCTGAACTTGTAAAATTAAAATGAGCACATTACAGTCGCAGTGATCATCATATAATTTATATGCACAGTTTCATTACTGGTACAGCTGTATTGAGTAAACTCTAGTATTTTAATATTTAACTGCTGTATAATATTCCGAATTATTATTTGACGTCATTATAATCAATACATATTATGCGAGATCTTTCGCGTAAATCGCGATCTTTTTACAACACAATCTTGTATTTTTTCCCCCCATTTTCGTCTCTAAAGCTTGAATAAATCATTCAATATATTTTAGAACTCATCAAAGAAGTTACAAAAATAAAAAATTCATCAAGATTTTAGCTAATATTGTAAAAACAACGCCATCATAAAATACGCGATCTCTCGTAAATCGCGATCTTCTTACATCACGCTTTTGTACACATATTTTTTCAATATTCACCTCCAATACATCAATAAATTGTTTCATTTATTTCTTTATTAGAATAACATGTACGAAAATTAAAAAATATATATCTTATATCAAGATTTCAGTCAATACTGTATTAAATTAAAAAAAAAAAAAAAAAAAAAAAAAAAAACGAAAACTTGAAATGTCAGAATTCCAGTTTTTTTCACTATTTTTTTTGAAATTCCCTGATTTTTCCCGTTTTTCCAGGGGGTTTGAAATTCCATGATTTTTCCCAGTTTTCCAGGTTTTTCCAGGTGCTATACACCCTGTTTAAACGTACTGTATTTACATAGCGAGAGTTGAAATTGCTGATTGGCCACGACAGCATTGATGATGACCAATCACTGGATTCATTATATCAATGATGTCATCCAAGTTTGCCAATTTTGTGACAAAACGGATTTTAAATTGAGCAAAAATGTTGCGGAAGAAGAAAACTGGTTTATAAGTCATTTATAACATAAACGTAAACATAAGAGTTAATCATCATAATTTTCTGGATCCCTTAACTTAATACATATAATAACAAACTTTTACTGTATAATTCCTATTTCCTAGTTAGGCTCCCATCAATGCATTTCCACAAAAAAATAGTGAGAATAAAAATTAAATTTTTTATTAAAGGAGGGAAACCGCTTCAGCTTTTATATTTTTATCGTTTTATAAATAATGTCAAACTTACTTGTGCACCAAAAAAATAGTCACCACCCTCAGCCTTCCACCAGTTCAGCAGTTGACATTCAAAAAGCGCGCCAAAGAAAATTGGGGCTTATGGCGTCAAGTGCCATGATAGGTCAAAAGCAACCAATCGTTCGTTGATCTTGACGTAATAAGCCCCAATTTTCTGTAGCGCGCTTTTTGAATGTCAACTGCTGAACTGGTGGAAGGCGGAGGGTGGTGACTATTTTTTTGGTACATAAGTAAATTTGACATTATTTATAAAACATTAAAAATATAAAAGCTGAAGCGGTTCCCCTCCTTTAAACATGCAATTTAAATAGCGGGTCATTTCGGCCCCCTCCCTCCTTGGTAAAGCGTGAAAAAAAAATACCTTGATAATGCTAGGGTTAATTAATTAATTGAGCAGTTAACTCTACATCTAATGGGCCAAATGGTTTTATTGTTAACCGACTAAAAATGTTTTAAAAATCAATGAAGAAGATGAAGAAACTTCTCTCATCACTTTAATTAATCATGTTATAAAATCCTTATCGGACATTAATTGAAGCATCTGAAAATCAAAAGATAAAAAACACTACCTGAGCTCAGGGCAGGAGGATCCGATTGTAGCCAGGATGGACTTGTCACAGCAGGGTCTCTGCAGATTGAGCACCGTCAGTCTGGTGAGAACTCCCATCATGCTTTGCAGCAAGGTCAGGCCCACAGAATCCTGGGGGCCAAGAGACAGGTCCAGCTCAGATATGTTCTGAAACAGGATGGAAAATAAAAATATTGTTAAGGATGAATCTGTTGATTGAGATCTCAGAATCGGCCCCTGTGAATGCAACAAGACTGATCGACTTGCAGGTGACTTTGAACTTGCCATTAATAGGTAGCAAACAAACTTTGAAGTGGATCTGTAAGATCAGTTTTGTGAAAACTGAGATAGAAGTTAAACATGGACGGAAACCAGAAATGGAACTGTTGTGAAAAAATGCCTGTTGAATTTTGCCAAACCATAAGCGATTAAATTTCAGAACATTCTCAATTTTTTAAAATTTATTTCATTTGATTCCGTCTGACAGAAATTTTCAATACAACATTATGATCACTTATGACGCCGAAGTTACTGATAATGAGATTAAAGGAGGAGAACAGCTTCAACTCTTGGTGTTGTATTTTTTTAATTTTGTTGATGCAGTGAAACATATGTCTGCACGAAAAAAAAAAACATTAATATAATATAATAATAATAATTGTTTATTGGGATAGAGAATACAGTAACATGGGAGGATAGAGAAAGAGAAAAAAAAATAATAATAATTTTTCTCCTCTTTCCCTGACTTCCGGCTGTTGAAAGTTAAGACGCTCAAAAAGTTGCGTCAATGACGTAATTTTGCGCCAAAGGCAAGCAGCCAATCGCAGTGAGTCCCTCTAGAAACCCCTCGAACAATTGGCCGCTTCCCTTTGACGCGAAATTACGTCATTGACGCAACTTTTTTGTATGTAACTTACAACAGCCGGAAGTCAGGGAAGGAGGGGGGAGGTGGTGTTTCTTTTGGTGGAGAAATGTGCTTCAATGCATCAACAAAATTAAAAAAATTTAAAAGTTGAAGCCGTTCCCCTCCTTTAATCATAAAGTTTTATATGACAGTGGTATTACTATTATTTAAAATTTAGTATTTGTTATTCATTACATTCCTTTCTATGCTCTCCGCTAATCATCTATATACATTTTTCATATATATATGAATGACAGCAAACAATTTTTCCAGACAAATATATATTATATAAAATCTTGGAGAAGCAACTCTAGCTTGTAACAACCTGTCACTCATGATGAGGGTTGACAGCGTGGTGAACATTTTTCAGATAAAGAGATTATTATTATTTTGCCACTTTTCTCAAAAATTGCAGAAAAAAGCAGTACAGACACTCATAACCACTTCAAAGTTATTATTATTATTTATTTTTTATTTATTTATTTTTTTTTTTTGCATTGTTTTCCAACAATTGCAGAAAAAGCAGTACAGAAACTCATAAACTATTCAAAGGTCGCCAAGCTGTCAACCCTCATCATCGAGATGGCTCTGGCTGTTACAAGCATTGGGTTGCTGCTTCCTTGAGATTTTCGCATTTGATTTGGAAACAGGTGTACATACCAGCAGCTACAGTTACCACCGTCAAGTCTTACCTGTCCTCTGTTTCTGATGTGCCTTAGGAGAGCTTCTTTTTCCCCCTTGGACCATTGAAGCGTTTCAACGTTGAGGCTCACTATGTTCCCACTGATGAGGCAAAGTAGAACACGAAGGGACATTTTACACTGTTTTTCCTCAAGTATCCGTTGGAGGGAGGTCATTACGACTGGAGCTAAAGGCGGCAAACAAACATTATATTATTGTTAGCATATTAAAATTAATATGCAAAAGGAGCTAGGAAAACGAAGTTCATTTTATAGGTAAATAAAGAACTTGGACTCACAGTGGAACAAAATTAGTGGAACAAAATTATATTCCAGGAGTTTTTCACGAGCAATAGTTTTTTTCAGGTGGAATGAAACAGGACGTAAAGCTTTTTTTGTTTAAAATAAAGGCGGATTCAGATGGCGACAACGGCGATGTGACGCGATTTTGACGTAAAAGCTGTGAAATTCTATGCGGCGGCGAATTTGCCGGTAATCGCGTTAATTACGATGCTCTTTTCTCTTTTTCTTTTAATCGCCCAATATGGCCGCCAATGGATGTCACAGCAAGTGCGCATTATTCGCGTCGCGCCGTATGATAAAAATCGTCATGTGAATCCGCCTTAATGCTCAAGGATGCAATGAATTTACATTAATAGTTTTACAGGTTTTACCAAAAAGTTCAAATTCCAGGAGTTTCTATTTTTTTATGTCTAAAATTTCTAAATTCAATTTTTTTATAAATTTTTCAGCAAATTCTAGGAAGTTCTTCCCATATTTTTTTGGTTAAAAAAAATTAAGGAATAATTCCAGGCTATTCATGATTTTCAGAATGCTGTACACCATTGAAAATTATGCATGCCCAAGGAAGTGTCATGCAACACTTGCAACAACAAGTTCTTAACTTACCACTGAGATAAAAAGGTGAACGAACTTCCGTTTTTACTCACTACTACCATTGACTTAAACACCCTAAACTACCTATGTACAGGGTGTTTACTTTGATTTGAACGTTTTAAAGTGATAATTAAGGAATGAAGTTTGATGGTAATATAGACATGTCATACATCAAATTAAAGCTTACATTTTAACATTTTCAAATTTCATATTAAAAATGACATGTGTGGACTTGTCTTTTTTTGAGACGAAAAATAAACAAAAATGAACCGTTTTTTTTTTTTATTCAAATATCGGTGGTAACATGAAATTAACTGTTGAATCCTTCACTGGATTGCAAGGTTGGTGTGGGAGTGATATGTAATGCGTTTGGCCAATTTTCCTTAGATCACCAAAGTAAAGCAACACAAGACTGTTTTGTGGTTACATGGGTGACCATTTAAACAAAAATTGCACTTCTCCCATCCAGGGGTAACGCTTTTTACCACAATGTGGTTTCTCTACGAATTTGAACCATTCTGTTTCTGGTTTATTGACAAAATTTTAAGATGCATGTGGCGTTCATCCTGACAAGTTTCCACGTTGCGATTAGTCACATTTAAACGCCAGGATAGATTGCAAGGCTGGCTTGGCCCCCGTGAAGCAAACAAGTTAGAGTTTTTCCGACTGACCGCCACTGGGTGTACGCAGTGTGGGAACAGCAAAACCATAACGTCTTAAATTTCCACAGGTCACTGGATCAGCCATCGACAGCCATGCATGATTGACCCACGAAATGAGTCTTTTGGTCCCCAGGCATCATTTCTCTTGATTTTTTTTAAAGAAAAGCTGCCCGAAAGATGCAGTCACCAGCGTGAAATGCCGGAAAGTTGCATCAGCGAAATTTAGCTCTGCAGTTGAGTCTGTTACGCCGAAGGGATTAGCAACGTGTGTTAAGAACCAGAGGTGCATGTGAACCTGTGCCAGGGTACCAACGGTGCTCATGAGCATAACCTTGAGTTATTTGGTGTAGTCAAACTTGTAATCAAGCCAGAATTTTTATAGGGATATTTAATTTCATGTTACCACCGATATTTGAACAAAAAAACAGCTCATTTTTGTTTCTTTTTCGTGTCAAAAACAGACAAGTCCGCACATGTAATTTATGATGCAAGTTTTGAAAATGTTGAAATGTAAGCTTAAATTTGATGTATGACATGTCTATATTACCATCGAACTTCATTCTTTAATTATCACTTTAAAACGTTCAAATCAAAGTAAACACCCTGTATATAATGATATTATAGCCATTTTGTGCTAGCATTGCAAAGTAGAATTCTCTTAAGGTAGAGATAACGTCGGTCAGCTGCTTTTTTCGCTCCATTTGATTAAGGCTTAACCTGAGATATTCGGACGATAAAAGTTGTATCGACAGATGTTCTTGAAATTAATTTGGTAGACTTACAACAATTGTCCAAATACTACTGATTTTTTTCCATTTTTTTAAACGTTGGTTTAATTATAAGTAATTTATTCAAATGTGTATTTTGTATCCTTTCAATGTTAAATTTTTCAATCAACATTACACAAAAACAACTAGAGAATTTTTTTAAAATTTTACATAGATTAAAAGCTAATTTTTTGGACTACTTTTCTGAATTGTTTTCATATATTTCGAACCGTGGCGATGATCGTTTCTCATATGCCCTAAGAAAACTTGGCAACGCTCTCAGGGACTGTAGTCACCACCCCCTCCTACCAAATTATTTGCATTTCTATTGCAACAGTGTTGCCAGACTTGCCAGTGTAGCCACGCCTCTTGACCTTGACAGACAAATTCTCAGGTTATACCTTAACAAGTAAACCTTGGCAAATTCACAAAATTCTGAATTTTTTTTTCAGAGGCAGATATTAGTGCCTAAATGCCTTTGAAAAAGTTTCAAAACAATTTAACGAGACGATTTTTTTTAATTAATTTTTTAGTTTTTCTCTCCATGGGAAAGCCCTATGCTAAAAATTAAATAAATGAATTTAAAAAAATCGGCTCGTTAAATTGTTTTGAAATTTTTTCTATGGCTTTTAGGCACTAATATCAGCCTCTAAAAAAAAAATCAAAATTTTTGTGAATTTGCTAAGGTTTACATGTTAATCAAATGGAGCTTAAAAAAAACAGCTGATTGACGTTATCTCAATCTTAAAATAAGCATTCTCAAATTAATTAATTTTTCCAATATTCCAATTATCACACATTTTTTTTTTTTAAGAAAAGGATATGGACAACAATAAAAAACACGAATTACATCAAAAGATGAAAAATTCTACATTCAGAGGGAATGACCCCTACTACCCGTAGTTTATAATATTTCCATAATTCATGTTTTTATGAGTAATCTATCCTTGCCTTAAATAATTGTACCAAAAAAATTTCATCACAATCCGCCTCCTATTTTTCCCGGACAGTTCTGACGGTTAACGTTCAAAAAGAGCGCTGCACAAAAAGGGGCATATGTCGTCCAGGGTTATACTTATAAGGATCGGGTAAATGCGCTCCGTTCTGGTATATTCAATTTCATAATTTCTGATTGGCCCCAAAGAGCTTGTTGATTTTTTCTCGGATTCTCGATCATTGGTTGCTAAGCAATGGGATGAGCCAGTGGTGTAGCCAGGATTTGCTCAAGGGGGGAGGGGGTCCTCAGAATAAAAATCGAGAACAGCCCACTGGGGGGTTTGGGGGGCGTGGCCCCCCAACAGCCCGCCGCAGGCACAATTTTTTTTATAGGCACGCCCCTTTTTTTAGGGCAAAATCATGAAAAAATCCTATTATATTAGAAAATAAAATATATGGCCTGATGCAATTTTTTAATATTTTATATTTTTTCCACCCCATTTTTCAATAGCTTTTCAATATGTGCACTACCGTAATAACATACATACATACATAACATGACGCCATATCCCTTTACGGGGTAAGCCAGCAGCATTATTACCTCGGCCGTCTACAAATTGCCCTCCAAAGCACTAGATTCTTGCATACTCCACTTGCTTCAGAAATACTCAAAACACTCTTTGCCTTCTGCACTCTCTATTACACTGTGTACTTTTAACACTTCTGTTCTTCAAACATTCTGCAATCACATCCAACCAAACCTTTTTAGGTCTACCTAATCCTTTCATGCCTTGTACAATACCTTTAAACACCTGTTTTGCAATTCGTTCATCACCCATTCTCTCAACATTTATAACGTAATAAATAAAGCTTATTTGAGTAAATCATTTAAGTTTAATCAAGTAATTCATGTAACCACTTTTATTTTATTTTGATTAGTTTCAGGATTTATATATATATACAGTACTTACAAATTTTTATATTATAGAATACTGTAATTCGGATATTTTTTCGGAAGAAAATTGAGTTTTAAATTAAGTGCTTTCTATTATAAACAGATTATTTTTTTTTATGGTTTTAGATTATCGTTATTCTCGATATATATGACTTGCGCACAAGTGAAATAAAAATTTGTACCTATTACAGTTCATTTCTGTCAGTTCAATTTTAAATCATTCCTAGAATCGGTGTACGTGTCACTTAATTGAATTTGATTTTTAAAATTTATTTAATAATCCGAGTTCACATCATTGAGATGTTGTAAAAAAAAAAAAAAAATAAAAAATTTAGTTGCTTCTCTTATTTTTGTTAAATTTTGTCTGCACCGTGTGGAGCAATCAATTAAATGAAAGTGCAGCACATGTGAGAGCGTTTTAATTTATGCAATAGTAGTTATAGGCATGCTTTGTAAGGGAAATAAAACATTTATATATAATTCACCCTTTTTTCCTGTTAGAATTAGAAACTTACTTATAATTTGTTTATTTTAAAGAAAAGACTACTATGTATAGTCTATATATCTCTTAAGGCTCAATTTTTTATTGAACTTTTTTTTTTTTAAATTTCTATCATTTTTCCTTTTCCTTCTTATATCCAGTCATTACTCGATCTTCATGGGGGGGGGGTTAAACCCCGAACCCCCCCCCCTTGGCTAGCCACTGGGATGAGCCAATTACAGAGCAGAAAAAAGTCCACTTTCTGCATGGGCATGAAAGTTCATTAAAAGGAACTGACCAATAAAAAGAAAGGAAGTTTCCACCCCAAAAAGGTGTTATCGTTAAGTGGTCGACTTCAACGGTTCAAAAATCGTAATTTTCACCACAAATTACCCCCAGAGAGTCTCATCTTCCAATATAATTCCTCAGGAGCTCTGGAAATTGGCACCAAAGTTGGTGGTTTTCCCATGAGGTTACAGGGGGCGTGGCCTAAAAGGTCCAATTTTCTCAAACCGCGTATACCCCCATCCCAATTCCCAATGGAGCATAGCCCTGGACGACATATGCCTCTTTTTGTGCGGCGCTCTTTTTTTAACGTCAAACGTCAGAACTGTCCGGGAAAAAGCAGATCGTGATGAATTTTTTTTTTATACATGATACAATTATTTTTTTAAATTATTTATAAAATTAAAAAAATATAAAAGTTGAAGCGGTTCCCCTCCTTTAACTAAAATACAGTAAATATCGCATGGACAATTTTTCATTATAAATAAATATATCACACAAAAACAGTGATGTGAAATTCACGCGAAGATTCGTCGCCGAATATGCGCCTGCGAATATGCGCGCAAATGCGCGAAAGTTGCTTTCAAGTTTCAACATGGCAGCCGCCCGCAATTAAAATCACGTGAGCACCTCGGCACCTGAAAGGCCGATTGCTTTCATTCCATGATAAATGAACTCTATTTTGAATTAAACATTAATTAAGCAAGGGATTATCCTAAGAAAAGAACGATAATATTATCGGTAGCATTTACTGTAGCTTTAACCAGTCATAAATAGTTATTTTTGTGGCGGGAAATTCAAATTTCAATATTCGCGAATATGCGCGAATATGCGAGGACTAACATCACTGCACAAAAATATTGCACCAAAAGATTTGAAAGTTGCCATTTTTCATTTCAACAAAGCAATACAAAGTTAATCCAATTAAAAATAAATTAAACCCCAGCTTTAATTAAAACATTAATTTAATCCTAGATCTTAAATAAAATAATTTACACTTTATATAGCTACAAATTTTATATTTTGAGTGAACATCCCAAAATGTTGTCTAGTAAACAAAACTCACGCAGATCTTTGAAAGGCTCGTGATACTGGGGAGGCTCCACGGTGGCAGCTGAAACAAATATAACGTTTATTGGAGAAAAACAGTAGGAGATTTTAAGAACTGTCGAACCAAAATTTAGAAAATTTACACTATTAAAGTAAGGTGACACTCCAAATGTTAAAATGCCATTTCTGAAATGTTTAAGTCTATATAATAAGCTACCAAGTGACATAAAAAGTGTTGACAACCTCAAGAACTTTCATTTAAGTGTTAAAGATCTGTTGTTGGATAAGTGTTTTTATAGCTCTAAAATTTCTAAAAAAAATTAAAAAAATTCTAAATATTGATTCAAATATTAAACTCTTTTTAACTGAATTTGAAATGCTTTGTAAAAAGCTTAATAAATATTGTAAAAATATAAATGATTTTTTTGTAATTGCAGGAGATGTTAATTTTAACTTGCTTAACTGCAATTCAAATATAATCCAATACAAAGACATTCTTGATTCTTTTAAGCTGGAAGTAGTTAATAAGTCTCCAACTAGAGACTCAAAGAAAACTGCTACTCTAATTGATCACATAATAATAAAAAGTAAGGATAATATAACTATTGAGTATAAAACTGAGCACACAAATCTTTCTGACCATATGTATACAATGGTCACAATAAAATTGAGTAATATTACAACAATTAATTTAAAAAACAAAGCTACATTCACTTATAAACGGGAATTTGACAAATGTAATTTTGATAATTTTTTATTGCTTTTAGTCCGTGAAAAATGGCATGATCTATTGACTCCTTTCAAAAGCTCTAATGAAAGATGGTCTTTGTTTTTAGAAACTATAAAATTTCACTTTGATGAGGCTTTTCCAATTATAAAAAAGAAGGTATCATGTGAACCAAAAAAACCTCGATGGATTGTTAACAACCCTCATCTTATTGAAGAAGGCAATTACTTAAAACGTTTACACTATCAAGTAAAATTTTATAACTCAACTTTATCCTCTGAATATAAAAGTAAAATGATCATTCATAAGCAAAACATAGCTAATGCAAAATTTAAAGAAAATGATCTTGAACTGCAAAAAGCAAATAATAAAGTTAAAGCCACATGGAATATAATCAATAAAGCATGTAATACTAAAAAATTGTTGCACAAAAAAAATCGTGAATTATGTATTAATGATGAAATAATCACAAATCCTAATCAAATATGCAATATTTTTAATGTTTTTTTTTGTTAAAACTGTTGAAGATTTAATTTCGGATAAATTCCTACCCTCTTATTATTTTGAAAATAATATTATTCAAAATGATGAAAATGCCCCTATATTAAATTTTTAAATGATAGAGTCGACTTTTATATTAAATGTAATGAAATCATTGCCTAATAAATATGCGGCGGGACCAGATGAGATCCCTTATACAGTTGTTAAATACTGTGCCCATGTATTAGCTATACCTCTAACAAACTTAATTAACCATTCAATATTTGAAGGTATTTTCCCTGATTGTTTAAAAACATCAAAAGTATATGCTACCCACAAAAAAGGCCCATTAACAAACATTGATAATTATAGACAAATTTCAAATACTTCAGTTTTTGGTAAAATTCTTGAACATACTTTAGACGACCAACTCACTACTTATCGAGTTGAAAATAATTTAATTACCCCCTGTCAGCATGGATTTTTAAAATTCCGATCTACAGATACTGCAATGTTCGATTTATTAAAACATATATATGCAGCGCTAGACCGTAAACAATATTGTATTGCAATATTTTTTGATTTATCGAAAGCCTTCGATAGTTTGGATAAAAATATTTTATTGCATAAGCTTGATAACATTGGTGTTGGAGTATCAAGTCGCAACTTGATAGATTCATATTTGACAAACCGTGAACAATATGTTGAAATTAACGCAATAATCAATGAAGAAAATCAAACTTATAAATCAGAAAAATTGCCCATAAAACTTGGTGTGCCTCAAGGAGGAAAAATTTCAGCTTCCTTTTTTAATACGGGAACAAATGATTTACCTGATTATATAAAAAATGCTAAATTGGTGGTATATGCTGATGATACAACGGCTGTAGTTACAGCCGATAGTGAAATTGAATTAATTCACAAAGTTAAACTTACTATAAATGAAGTGCACATGTGGTGTACAAATAATAAACTTATGCTGAACACAGCAAAAACTGAATATATTCAATTTCACTCTCCCAGGCAAATTCCAACACATAGCTATTTACTACATTTATCCGGAGAAATTATTAAAAGAGCCGAGTCGGTCAAATTTCTTGGATTGTACATCAATGAATGCTTGGATTGGACTACACATGTTAATATTTTATGTAAAAAGCTAAATTCAGCTAATTTTATGTTGTATTCAATTAGAAATTATGTCTCTCATGAAACATTGCTAACTATATATTATGCACATTTTTATTCACATTTAGCATATGGTATAATTAATTGGGGATGCAGATCTGAGCTATTAACTCGTTGTTTTATTTTGCAAAAGAGAGCTCTTAGAACAATATTAAGGCTCCCAAAGGGACAGTCTTGTATTTCACACTTTAAAGCCAATAATATGTTAACTGTCCCTTGCATTTATATCTTAAATTGTGCCTCTTTTAAAAAAAATAATCCAAGTTTTTATGTTCAAAATGATTGTTTCCACAATTATAATACTAGACATAAATCGAATGTTGCTACTGAAAAACATAATTCCGAATTCTTCAAAAACTGTTCTCTGTACCGAACAGTTAAATTTTTCGAATTTTTACCTAATTGTCTTAAAGAAATAGAAAGTAATAAACTATTTCGAACTAAACTGAAAAAGGTATTGATATCCAAAGAGTTTTATTCCATTAAGGCTTTCGAGAGTAATAAATTATCTGAGAGAATTCTGTTGGAATAAATAAACAACAATCAGAAACTTAATCAATTCAAGTCTTGAATCATGATAAAATAAAAATTGTTGATAATAATTCGCAAAAAATAATGGATAGTGTTTTTAGCTGAAATTGAATTTGTTATTCCCCCTAATTTTCTTTTTGTTATGTTAAAGATAAATAATTGTATTTGCTCATTATGTATGTTATGATATTGTGTGTGTTGTTTTGTATTTATATTAAAACTTGACGTGAACATATGTTTGCCCTGCACAACCTGTAAAAGTTCAAAATGAATAAATAAAAAATAAATAAAAATAAAAAAATAGCGTCAAGAGCAATATGGACGACCATGATTTTTCTGCATGTTAATAGTCCCATTTTAAAGGTATACAGGCCTCAAATTACAAATTAGACAGTCATTAAGTGTTGCTCAAGTTTATAATCAACATTCGTATTATTTTTACCTGCAAGCGGTGCGTCTGTGCGAAGTCGCGCTGTAAAGAAAGTCCTTGCTGACGTCACAACTCACAGCTAGCACCGATTAGCATTGAGTTGTGACGTCATCAAGGACTTCGTGACGTCATCAAGAACTAAATTTCTTACTTTGAACTGCGACTTCGCACGGATGCATCACGCGTGGAAAAAAATGATGCGAATGTTGATTATATACTCTAAACCCACTTGGTGACTGTCTAATTTGTAATTTGAGGCCTGTATGCCTTTAAGTATTGCTAATTAATGATATATCCTATTAACCTCAACAAAAGTCTACTGTGATGTTTTGGTTGTAGGAGAGAGAACAATAAATAACACAATTTTGAATTTTTTGAAAAAAAAACAAAAAAAATCCACACATGAATATTATGAAAAAAAAAATTAAAATGTTCTCCTCAACATCCCCTATCAGTAGCTAAAAAATCAGGTCTGCAAATTCGAGCTAGTTTTTAAGTTATGAATTTTTAAAGTTAACTGATTTAACATGGAAGTTCTATTCCTAAATGTGAAAGTACCGGTAGTTAACTTTAAAAATTCATAACTCAAAAACTAGCTTGAGAACTTATACATTCATTAATAAATTGATTAAAAATATGTGGGAAATATATTATGCATATATAAAATGAAAAGTGTGGCATAAGGCATGATTTAAATAATGTTGCACATAATTGGTTACATCAATCTCTTGTTATAACTGTATATATTATCATGGTAAATTCAACACATGAATGTATTCAATGCAATGTCCGTGTCTCATGGCTAGAAACTTGATAAAAAGTTTCCAGCCATGATATATAATATATTATTGCTGTATATCACAAGCAAGCAGAGCAAGGGAACTGTACGAGATTGGTATTGATATAGAGCGTTGAGTGTATCACATACATACACGTATGGTACCATCTTGGGAAAATGTTAACACATTATAACACCAATACATGAATAATTATATCAGGCGCAAATCCAGGAAAAAAAATTGGGGGAGGGGGGGGGGGACGGAGGAAGAGGGAGCTGCCTCCATAGAGCCAATTAATTTTAAATAAAATTGTAGTGAGGGAAATGCCTTTATTGCTCATGTTAAATCGGGGGGGGGGGGGGGGGGGGAAGGGTCTGGATCCGTGCCTGAAATATATTCATTAAATATACCTAAGTTTTGTAAATCAGTGAAACTACAGTGTGGTTATGTGCATATATATTATTATGTATGTATATTATATCGATCTACAGTAAATGAATACATAATTTCTACTGGTATGCATAAAGCATTAAAATGAACACGACATTATATTGCACACTGCTTTAGGGTCAGACGATTATAATAGGAAGCTAGAGGCCAATCATGTTTGGTTTATACTATAATAGAGGACTTGTCCTTACAGTGATCACCGACATCTGTGAAAAGCGCCGCAACCCGCAGCACTTGATAGTGATATAGAAATGAAAAAATGCATTGCGAAGATAAGGGGAAAACTTTGTGAACCGAGAGTTAGCTAGGTATGAAAGAAGCTAAAAAGTTAACATTTTCTACTGCCAAAGCAAGGTATATATCTTCTAGTTTGCTTTAGTGCTAGGGTGAAAACAATAGGTGACTTGTCCTTACACTGATCCTCATCATCTGTGAGTGGCGCTGCAACTTTTTGCAACTTGCAGTTCAAAGTCGACCAATCACTTGACAGCATGACGACATGCTGTTCATGATCCATCAATGGCTGCTCTGTGGTCAACCAAACGCTTGGCAGCATGACGTCACACACGAGCCGCGGTGGCCCGAGGTAGTTGTCTTTATCTCGCTAGTCTTTGGAATTGAGCAGAGCTAGGGTGAAAACAATTGTACTGAAGCAAACTAGAAGAGGTATAACACGTTTTGGCAGTGGAAAATGTTAACTTTTTAACTTCTTTCGTACCTAACTTGCGGTTCACAAAATTTTCTCCTCATCTTCGCAACGTATTGCTTCGTTTCGACACACTTTGACCGTGCACGAAGTAAACGAAGTTGTAGTGCCACTCATAGATGGCGAGGGTCAGTGTAAGGACAAGTCGCCTATTGTACTGCAGCAAACAAGAATATATTATATACCACGTTTTAGCAGTGAAAAGTGTAAACTTTTTATCTTCTTTCATACCTAACTCGCGGTTCACAACATTTTCTCCCCATCTCCGCAATGTATTGTTTCGTTTCTACATACTTTGACCGTACACGAAGTTGCAGCGCCACTCACAGATGGCGAGGGACGAGGGACAGTGTATAAGGACAGGTCGCCTATTATGATATTAAGTCAAGACCCCGTCAGGATTCCTGAGTGGCCATAGTCCGAGCCTGCACTGTTTGATACTAAAAAGTAACCTTAGTATGATACGGAGAGTAATATAATATTTAATAATGATAATATTTGTCTGTGATAATAACACAGACAATGATAATAATAATTATGTATGCATACTGTACACTCACAAGAAAGTTTGCGTCGTTTGAGTGGTCTGCCGGGTCGCCTGCGTTGCGGCTCCAAGTTAGCAGGTGTCTTTTTGCAGTGGAAGTCCAGCGTATCTGCTACTTTGGCCAAGCAAAGGTTTTCCAGCGATTGCAGGTTAGTGACAGCAGAAAACTGCACCTTGAAATTCTGCAAGTCTTCTGGCATCGTCTCCCAAGTCTCCGCATCAGCAGCCATCCTCGCGACTTGAGAGTGCTTGACGAGACGTCAAGAAATTTTAATTTTTCGGTGCTTTCGTCATATATACAGTATAACAGATCTTAGTTTACCACTAAACAGCTCAGTAGACTAGACGGCGCCAGATATATCAGCCAATGAAAAGGTGGCCAGCTGACATTTTAGCCTTTTCATTGGCTGATATATCTGGCGCCGTCTAGTCTACTGAGCTGTTTAGTGGTAAACTAAGATCTGTTATACTGTATCTGCTCGGAAATTATTTAATTACTTTTGCAGTAATGTAAAAGATGATAATAATATAAATATGAAAGTTGTTTAATAAAATAGAAGACATAAAGACTTGAAAAATGTCGAGAGCAATTACCTTTCCCACGAAAATGCTGAACCCACGGCCCCACGCTGAACAGACGCTGAACAGAGAGAAGCAGGAGAGAAGTCGCTGAACCGGATGTTCACGATGTTCCGGATGTTCACAAGATTGTTTATCGTTAGTCAGTTGCGGACGCCGCGAAACACTTCAATTTCAAGTTTTCCATCTTTTTTTCGCGACTTTTAATTTATATTATATATATTATTAGTCTTTTATTAAACACAGAAAGTGTACATATTTATTTACATATGTACATATTGTATATAATAATAATATGCTTATAATTATTATTTATTTTTATCTTGCTATGCTCATAGGTATTGAGGGTAAGGTAACACGCCCATCAATGTTAAAAAAATTTCCACGCATGAAAATCATGAAACAAATTTATATATCATAAAATGTTTTCCTCTACAATGTAGAGTCTACATATATATCGATCCTATAATATAGCTCGAATCCATATTTTATTTTATTATATATATATATATAGGGCGACCAGTATTGGTCAGAGACAAGGCCTATAGCCTATGAGACCTTAGTGAGACCAATTTACTGGAGTATGCATGTAGTGTGTGGGATCCATATAGGCAGATTTTTTTTTTTTACAAGAATACACCCCTAAGAGCTTACAGCTCGCGGCGGGTTACTGCATGGGTAGGGATAAGGTAGGGAACGGATTAGTGGCCACGGCCTGCATGCTTACGCGTCCCAGCATTCGCTGAGGTGAGACACTGAGGAAACCGTGGAAAACCTCAGTCAGGACGGACACCTCTACTTTTTCTCAATGGACCAAAGCGATTTCCAAAGCCTGGGGAACCACACACAAGTGCATCACTGCACTGGGTGGAAAGCGAGACGAATTTACCCCAGGGAGGGAGCAGCGTATTTTTTACTTAAAACGGTCACCCATCCAAGTACTAACCACGCTCGACGTAGCCTGACTTCGGTGATCTAACAAGAACCGGTCAATGCACTGCGCCACGCTCGACCTCCATTGGAAAGGGAAAGAAGAAGGAGTTGGAAAAGGTACGTACGTACGTCCTGAGGAGGGCTGCTAGAAGAGTTATATGGGTATAGAATGAGAAAAAATGCTGGAGACTTATAGCTATAGTTGCAGATGACAAAAAGGTGTGGAAGGATTATGAAAGCGTGTCGAAAATGATTCAGACTTTGGAGTGGGAGCCACTCGAGGATAGGGGTGGAAGCTGGAGCTCAGGGGTAGTGGAAGTGACGTGGGAAAGTACTCCTTCATAAACCGAACAGTGAGGGAGTGGAATTCCCTGCCGTCCGAGGTGGTGGGGGCAGAGAGTTACGGGGGATTTAAGAGTGCGTTCAGCTCAGTTGAGCACTATAATGCGAGCCACCGTGGTTTAGCCACATTTGCCGCAGATCATTAAAATCTAAATCTAAAAAAATCTATATATGCATATATATATATATATATATATATATATATATATATATATATATATATATATTTCATAATTTTCATGTGTATGGGAATTTTTTTTACATTAATAGACAATTTGCATCAACTTTTTTTAGTAGCTCAATCGAAAGAGGAGGTCGAAAAATACACCTGTGAATTTTATGCGATTTTTATTCGTACTGCATCATGGCTAAAAGAGAGGTCACGTGACCTGGAGCCGGCGCCCGTGACGTCACTTAACTGTTCCGTCAAACAAACGATCGACTTTATAACGCTTGCAAACAGCCACGTTGCTATGGAAACAAGCAACAATTAATTTATTGTTTACAAGCGTTATATAGACAATCGTTTGCTTGACCAGACAGTTCAATGACGTCACGGGCGACACGGGCGCCGACTCCAGGTCACGTGACCTCTCTTTTAGCCATGATGCAGTACGAATAAAAATCA
This sequence comes from Siphlonurus alternatus, assembly GCA_949825025.1. NCBI lineage: Eukaryota > Metazoa > Arthropoda > Insecta > Ephemeroptera > Siphlonuridae > Siphlonurus > Siphlonurus alternatus. Next base: position 42,612,419 of record OX463779.1, read on the forward strand.
CATAAAATTCACAGGTGTATTTTTCGACCTCCTCTTTCGATTGAGCTACTAAAAAAAGTTGATGCAAATTGTCCATTGGGCGCGCTAAATCTTAAACCCTTCTTACCCTTTTGTAAACAAAAACTTTTTTTCCTTTGCTCGAGCTTGGTCATTGCTGTGTAAACAAAATTATGTATATGTATAATCTACATAAAATATGTATAAAATATAATATGTATATTTATAATGAATTTAAAACCAAATGGATAATTATACTATAAATATATGTATAATATATTTTAAGCTTCAGTAATTAATTTAACAACGAGAATTTCACACGTACGTGACACAAAAAATTGATTTTTTATTCTAGACCTTTAAAATCATGTTTTTGAAACAATTATCATCATATGGATTTTTTTTAAATATATAATATATTCAGTGCTGTATTTTTAAATCAAAGTACAAATATTTATTTGATTTTGGCTCTTAAAAACACAGCAACTAAAACTATAAATTAAGGCATCATATATCTCATTCTGGTTGAGCAATATATATATATATATATATATATATATATATATATATATATATATATATATATATATATATATATATATATATATATATATATATATATATATATATATATATATATATAGCAGTATATTTTTGAGTTTTGGTGTAACGACATATAATATATTGTAAAACATCCTGCATTTACACTCATAAATACACTGCAGATATACAGGGTGTTCCAAAGATCTTTAGATTTTTCAAACCCAAATAATGAAGAAAAAATTAAAAAATAATAATGACTTCATAATAATATTAATAATATATACATCAAATTATAAAACTCTGAATTTAACATTTTCAAAAATGTCAACAGAAAAAAAATGGAATGATGATTTTTCTTTTTTACCTGTTAGAAAGCAAAATGTGCACTTTTTTTTTCTAAATTCCGACTGCAACTGCATGGGAAAATTGTTTGCATCAATTTTCATGCTTGTTGATGTTTTTTCAAGAAAATGCAAACAATATGCGTCTCTAAATGGGCACCATTGGTGGCTCAGCAAACATCCAGTCCCTCCTCTAGAGCTCACGTACGCTACACATTGCGCAGCATGACATGGTGGACTGGATCGTGGTGGTGATGCGCTGCTTTATTAGCTCCAGCGCGACTCACACTGGAATTGTGAATATGGTGCCTTCCACATGATATATAGCCCCGCGCGTAGGAAGAATTCTGAAGGAGTGAAGTCAAGGGACCTGGGGATTCATGGTCTCAAAAGCCTATAACATCCAGAGGCCTAGGAACACCTTGTCCACAAAGCAATGCAAGAAACAGTGTAAAAACTCGATCACATTTTGGCCATTTTGCCTTCTAATTATAACGGGTAAAAACGAAAATCACCTTTCAGATTTTTTTTTTTTTTTTTTCTGTTCACATTTTTGAAAATGTTAAATTCAGAGCTTTAATTTGATGTATAGTATATAAAGTGAACATTAAAAAATACCAAACGCTTGTTATTTGCATATATGGCTTTAAAAAATCTAAAGATCTTTGGGACGTACACCCTGTATAGTGTATATTGTCGATCATTATATTAAATGCAGGATCATAAAAAACTACACCAAATCTCATTTATATAAATTTCTCACAATAGATTGGAGCGGCATCTCGTTTTCTGACCAAAAGTCAATATTTCCCAGGTATCTAAGATAACAGAGAAGACAAAAAATACAAGCAAGAATTGTGACTAAATAATGAAATCAAATCTATCTCTTCATACAGTACCAGATATAATTATATTATAGTCCTAAAAGTTTTGTTTGTATATAATTTGTATCATTAAAATTATCTTATATAAATTACGTCAACAAAAATCAAGTATGAATAAATAAGAAGGATCAATTATTAATTATAAAAATTCAAAAAACACACATATATATAATTGTTATTAGTATCTTATATAGTTTATTATCTTAATTCACTACATGTTAATACACACTAAATAAAACTCATCCAATAATACCAAGTTATTAGTTGTACTATATATTATTAATAAATTTATAAAGGGCATTGCAGCGACTATTTTCAATGGCAGTTACCGATCAGTTAATTCTACGTCAAGCTGTTGCAGGGAAGACATTAAAATTTTTTAAACATACAAGCTATACATAGCATGCAGAATAAATTTTAAATTGAATGCTTAAGTAATTTTGAAGCTGCACATGTGATATTAGATCCACGTATTATAGTTCAATAAATGTAAGGTTTCCGCTGAAAGTGGAAATCCGTTTCCATCGGTAACCTTACATTTTTTTAACTGTATAGTAACAACAAATAACAGTGGATGTCACTGTTATTATATTCCAGCAAAAAGTACAAAACTAAAAAAACAATAAATCTAAAGCCTGTATTACACGATACATTGTGCACACAATTTTTCCTTACAAAAAAATGCCACGGAAACACTTTGAAGTTTCATGCAATAAAAAAAATTGTGAATTAATTAGAACAATTGTATCATGTAATACCTGAACTGATCGTCTTCATATTAGGCAATTTATTTAGCATCAAAACTGAGCCAAGGAAAATGAAAAACCATCCAAGAGGTACAAAAGGCTTCATATCCATCATAGTATTTCCTGTATTTCGCCTGTTCACAATATAAGAATATGGAATTCGTCTATCATGACGTCAAGAGTTACATGACTTTGGATGTTCATACCTTCTATCCATTTCATTGAAACAGCCTGAATAATCTGTATATTCAAATCGAAAAGAAATCACTTTGCCCCTGATGTTGAATATGCAACCCGCCTTTCTTAGATGTTAGACAAGTTGCCTAACCTCAAGGCGAGGAGTTTTAGCACAAAAACGTCTAAACAAAAATAAAAACAATGGAAAAAAAAGCGTGCAAACAGACTGCAAATATTTTTAAATCTCAAATTCAGCTATTTTTTTTAATATTTAACCGATTGCATAGATGAAGACTAATTTGAAAAAATTAGGCCAATCTCTATTTTGATTTTTATTGTTTACTTCACTTATGCAATAGGATACTTAATTTAAAATTATGATTAATAACCAATCAAATCATTAATTGTAAAACACAAAAATAAAACAAAAAAGAAAATATAATTATATAATATATATATATATATATATATATATATATATATATATATATATATATATATATATATATATATATATATATATATATATATATATAAAAAATCAGATCAAGAAACAAACGCAAAAAAAAAATAAAATAAAATAAAATAAACACAACTCAACATTAAAAAATCACTCATTTAATCGAAAAAAAATGTTTGCATGTTGCATTAGGCTGCCATAAATACATGTTTGCACTCTGTAACATAGGCTGAGTGTGTTGTGCATGCACTTATATAATTAAGAAATGCAACATTCAACTCAGAAGAAATTAATATGGCACAAAAATTTGCCTTGGTTGTAATCAATAAGAAAATTAAAACTAGGAGACACTACAGTTATCATAATACGTATTGTACATTTATAGCTATAATATATATCATTGCTAATTTTATAATGCATAAAATGCCAGCACCATTGAACAAGCGATATAATTATTCAAGCATATGACAAGTTTGACATCAATTTCACTGTATGGGAGAAAACTATGATATACAGTATGGGGGGAGGGGGTAACACATCTGTGTGTTTTGACAGACACATGGCAAATGACACAAAAGGAAATACTAGGAGGCATCAAGTACAATTAGATGCAGATCTATGATACAATCAGTTAAAGCAGGGTTTTTATAACATCATTGGGGTTAGATGGGATGATTTTTACATATGGTTAGAGAAGGGGATGATATCACCCTTTTCACTTAAAATCCCATAAAAGGTAGAGTTTATATGAACTTCTATTTGTACAATAATTTGCTGTGTATTAAGACTGCTTTTAAGAGTAAGGTAACATACCCAATGTTAAAAAAAATCCCACACATGAAAATTATGAAACATATATATCTTAAAATGTTTTCCTCTACATCCCCTATCAGTAAATAAAATATCAGATACACAAATTTGATCTAGTTTTCCAGTTATGAATTTTTAAAGTTGACTAGTTTAACATGGAGGAATGGAACTCCCATGTTAAATTAGTGAACTTTAAAAATTAATAACTCAAAAACTAGATTGAATTTGTACACCTGATATTATAGCTACTGATAGGGGATGTAGAGGAGAACATTTTAAGATATGTTTCATAATTGTCATGTGTGCAAACTTTTTTAACATTGGGGGTGTTATCTTTCCCTTAAATATTTGTGCATCATTTTTTTTTTTTTTTTTTTTTAACAATGTACACCAACTCAAATGTTTCTATGTCCAATTACCATTTATTTGCTGCCTTTGCTATGCCTCTTTGATATGGGAGGTTCAATTCAGTGAAGATAGTCAATAATTTAACATTATACATGGTCTTACAAATAAGGGGACAAGATACCAACGATTTTAGAAGAACAATCAATCAAAAAGTTACCCATGATCATAGTCATTGTAACACAGTTTACATTGTTGTTGGTGTTATTTTTTGACAAAGAGTTGTTGCTTCTTGAAACTATCTGCTAGCAAAGCAGTCTGGGGTTACATTTACAAAACTTTAAGCTGCACACACTTAGTTTCGATATCTCAAAGCATGTGATGCTTTGTTTTGACATGTGAGTGTTTGATGTGATACTCCAATGCAAATTTAGAAACTACAATTTCTTCACAAAAATTACATTGGTAAGACTCTATGTCATTGTCAGTCCAGTTCATGGTGTTCTCCAGAGAAAAACTCGAGGTATTCATATCAGAGTTCTTTACAACTTCACGACACGCCTCGGCTATTATGTCTATACTCGATAGATTGCATGCCTTCTTTTTAGCATTGCTCCCTCTCACTTCCGTGGCCTGCCTTTTGCCAATTCCCACAATGTCCTGACAGCTTTTAGGTTTTACTTCTGTACTATTGGTTTGGGCTCTAGTCTGCCTCTTGCCTATTCCAATGATATCCTGACAGCTCTTTGGCTGCACTTCTGTACTATTGGCTTGTCCCCTGGTCTTTTTCTTGCCTATTCCTATGATATCCTGGCAGCTCTTAGGCTCAGAACTACTAGCTTGGGTTCTAGTCTGCCTTTTGCCTATTCCTATAATATCTCTACAACTTACAGCACTGCTTACTTGCACCCCAAAAACATCCTCAATACTAGTTTTTACTCGAGACTTAGTACTGGCTTGTTTTTTGCCTATTCCCACCACATCCTGATTACTTTTAGCTGGTGTTTCAGTTGTGCCTATTCCTATCAGATCCCGACAACTCTTCACACGGATTTTTGGTGCTGCAGCATCACTACAGCTCTCGGCAAAGCTAGCAAACAAACCTCCTAACCCTAACCCTGCAGTTTCCTCACTGCTTGGCTCACTGAAATAGCTTGACAAACTACCAGCAAAGCTGGAGATTTTCAGTTTGGGGGCTTTTTTACTTGCCACTGGACTGGAGGCTTTGCTTGACGTGCCGGGGGTTGGAGGGTGGTGCCGTAAGTGCTGCACCAACCCCACCTTGCTGTCGAAACCGTTACTACAGAACGGACACGGGAACTTGGAGTTTGGAGCTGAGCCAGAATGGTAGTTGAGAATATGTTTCTGTAATCCTTGCTTAGAGCAAATGGTACGTTGGCAGAAATTGCAAGTATAAGGTAAAGAGTTTTTAGACATCTTTCCTAACTTACTTTTAGCTTTACAATGCTGATTTTGAATGTGATATCGAAGCATTTGGTTAGAGGAAAGAACTCTCTTGCAGAATTGACATTGTTTTGAGTGTTTCTTTTTTAAAGAGGCGTTTTCTTGGCTATGCCAACGTCTAATGTGGTAGCTCAGGAACGTTTCCGATGCCAGCTGTATACCGCACTCAGCACATGGTACCGTTGCGAAGGCCATGTCCGTGTTGGTGAACCGACCTTCGGCATCGTGATGGCACCGGTAGAAATGGTGCTGCAGTTTCTCCTCAGAAGCCAACACTCGGTAGCAGAACTCGCAAGTGAACTCGAGTACGTCCAGGCTTTCGATCTTGATATGACATTTGCTGCTCTCTTTGCAGGCTTTTATGTGAAACTCTAAGTTAGTTTTAGAACTTAGACCCTTGTAACAAAATGGACAGATGAAGTTGAATTGCATTTTGTCAAATTTTACTTTAGTTTCTGGGATATCTGAATGTTGAGTTTGTATATGATGCTCCAGTGCGTGCTTGGACGAAAGATGTTTGGGGCAGAGACTACACTTGAGGTAGAATGACTGGCCCAAGTGTTTACGTACATGATACTGCAGGCTGGTTCGAGAGCGCATTTGTTGTGGGCAGAAAAGACAGCTCAACTTTCCGTCCTTCTGTTCTGCATGGTACTGCATCACATGGAACAGCAGGTACTGTGGCCGAGAGAACTTGAGGTTGCACTTAGGACACAGCTGCATGTCTGTACCATTGGGACGAGACGGGTTGTGACGTAAGCGTGCATGGTTGGTCAGCTCCTCAACCTGCAGGAACGTCCGTGGACAGTCCGGACACTCCAGCAGCTCCTCAGAAGGTTCTTCCTTCACGGTCACCTGGGGGACGAGCAAGGAGTTAAAGGAGGGACATGCAAGTCTAACCACATTTTCATGGAATGAAGTTTTTTAATGCAGAAATGGATATGGAGTCTAAAGTTATTCTACTCTGATTTTTTTCAGATTTTTTATTGCCTGGGAACTATTAAAAAAAATATATATTGAAAGTACAGAGAGAGACGTCAATAGGCGTCACTTCTAAATAAAAGGATAGTTTTTAGGGCATTCGTTCCAACCTGAACTTGGGATAAAATTTTAGCAATATTTTAGCATCTAAAATATTTGCAAAAATTCAGGGTAACATAATTTCGTGCCCTCTATCCATTTTTGCAATAAAAAATCTCATGCAATTTATCAATTTAATCAAGAGTTTTAAGATTGGGCAATGATGGGACATAACAAAATATTTAGCAGGTGACTGAGGACGTTACTTACGACAAAACCTGATTAACATGACAAGCAGTGCACCTTTCTTTCTAACTAATGTTGTGATAAAAATCCACCTGGTTGTCAGACAGTACCTGGTTGTCAGAAGGGTCCTGCTCCGACTGGCTGGACTGCACGGTCGCCTCAACACACCCAAACACCTCCGGAGAGACTTCCCTGTGGACAACAAGCTGTCAGACTACCGAGGAACGTGTGAGGGCAAGGATTGTGAGGCAAGAGAAAGATTATCAAGTAGCTCTCCAGCTTCCAAGTACATTGCAGGATCACGAACTTTACCCCTGCTCTGTTGGAATGCCACTTAGTCTTAGACTATGGAGGAGTGGTGAGCTAAAACAATTTAGGAACGGCTAGACTGGGTGCTCTTTTTATGTCACTAAAAATTGCAAATCTATCTCTTTGTCTCTTGAAGCTGTGGCACCAACAAATGGGGGCAGGAGTAAAGTTTGTGTTGTTCAAGGTGTAAGTTGGTGTATCAGTCAAAATGGTACAATTACTCAATTTTAACATTGATGAAAATCAAAAGTGTTTGTTCAAATCAACACTTTCAGCCACATACATTTGGCACTTTTGTTCTGGGCTAAATTAATTTTTTCTGGTAAACAACAAAAGTTATTTCTTTGATGGGAACATACAACGAAGGATTACTGAAGATTGTCTTCACCTGTTTTGTGGAGCGAAGCTGGCAGACGACATCTCCATGCTCTGCCCCCAGTTGGAGCCGAGCATGGCCGCCACGCGAGCCGTCACCGCCTGCAAGAAGGAGAGGGTTAGCGTGTGGCTTGTCAGTTCACTGGCATCAATAAAAACAAAACAATATTAAAATTTTATGAAATTATATTATATTAATGCTGATTCCTACGGTATTTTTAGGCAATTGCAGTCTTGCTAGCTTGTTGCTACATATTAAGCTACATTACACACCATCAAAGAATTATCCATGAAAAGGAGGGGGTAAGAACCCCCTCCTTCAACCCTTGTTGTACCCCCAAAATTTAACTCTAAAAAACTATAATTTCCCCCCCCCCTTCCCTTACAATTAAGTAAGGGTTGTATCTGCCCTTGCATCGAAAATCAAGTGCAATTATTCAGGGATTCCACTTAATAAAATCATAAAAAGGTAGCTGCAAAAAAAGTTACCGGTACATACAAGGTAGACCTACCCACACCCTATATTTCTCCTGTGATCTTACCTCTGCGGCGTGGGGTGGTACGGTGAGAGCATTGGGGTGCGAGATGGCAAGGTTGATCCTGGCCTGGGCGGAGAAATGGTCCCACAGCTGAAGCAGCTGACTGCAGGCCGCACACGAGAGAACCTGCCTGCATACCAGCAGGCCGAGGTGCTTGTGGAGGAGGGGGGCCATCAGGGGAGATGCCGTCCCCTCCTCTCCTAGACACACCTCACATCGCAGGGAGCCCATCTCTGCAAACAGAGAGAGAGTTACACACCTCGTAAGGTATCATACAGAAAAAATTGAAAATGAGCTAGCCATTTTTTAAACTTTATTGTCTCTGAATTGATTTGCATATAAAGCAAAATATGCGTTTTGAATTATAATAAAGTGATAAAATATGTATTATAGCACTAGAAGAATTGCTATACAAGATAAAATTCATTCCATACTGTCACAAAATCTCCATTCTGAATCGTGCAGTATCATTGGATAGTCCTATGAAATGATACTGTACTGCCGACTGTGTATTGATCCTAGGAGAGAAGCTAAAAAAGCAACTTACCGGTACCGGATATATGATAAATATGTTAAGGAAATAACTAAAAATAACTTAGTCACTTAATTTAATTAATAAATCAAGCATTATAGCTCATAGAAGCCGATATTTCTCATAATTTAGCGGCCAAGAAAAAAAATTACATGTGAAAATTTTCAAGCGCGTGTTTTGTTTACAAAGTCAGCTGTTGCCGCGAGTTCAAATCGATGCCAGCAAGTTCTTTAGTAAAATAGTAAATATGACAACTATGACGAGATTTTAAAGTTTAAAGGATAAATTATCATATAAAATGAAGGAATATAATATGTTCTATTATATCTAGAGTATTTTTTAATTGTACTGAACCAGCGATATTGAATATTTCTCTGGAAAATATTCGTGTTTCTTGAAGTCCAATGATGGCAGCTGCTGCTGGTAAACTGAATTATGCAGATAAGATCATTCTTGCACCAATGGTTCGAGCAGGAACTCTTCCTCTACGTCTTCTTGCCTTGGAATATGGAGCTGATATTGTTTACTGTGAAGAGCTCATTGACTGGAAGATGTTAAGATCAACTCGACGAGTAAATTGTAAGAAAATGTTCTTCAACATCCCCCTCCCCGTCCGCCTTCATAGAAACTCTCTTTCTTAGAGATTTAACGCTCTGCGGCAAATGTGGCTAAACCACGGTGGCTCGCAATATAGTGTTCAACGCACTATTAAATCCCCCGTAACTCTCCGCCCCCACCACCTCGGACGGCAGGGAGTTCCACTCCCTCACTGTTCGGTTTATGAAGGAATACTTTCCCACATCGCTTCCACTACCCATGAACTCCAGCTTCCACTGATGATCCCCCCTCCCAATATATCTACCTTTCCTAGTTCTATCGCTAAACTCGCTCCAACCTGCCATCTCCCTATTAACTTTAAACAAATTTCCTAATCGGTTGTACCTTCTCCTTTCCTCGAGTGGCTCCCACTCCAAAGTCTGAATCATTTTCGACACGCTTTCATAATCTTTCCACACCTTTTTGTCATCTGCAACTAATCTCCATTTTCTCATTCTACCCATAACTCTTCTAGCAGCCCTCCGCTGAACCTTTTCCAACTCCTTCTTTCCAATCTGCCTATATGGGTCCCACACACTACATGCATACTCCAGTATTGGTCTCACTAAGGTCTTATAGGCCTTGTCTCTGACAAATACAGTCGCCCCCTTCAGATTTCTCATAACAAACTCCAAATTTCTCCTTCCCTTTGACGTTACATACCTAATATGTTCATTCCAATTCAGCTCTCTCTGAAGAACCACCCCAAGGTATTTATATTTAGCGTCCACCCTAAGTACCTCGCCTCTCATTAGGTATACTGCATCTTCTTTTACTCTTTTCCTACTAAAATTAACTACCGAACATTTGCCAACATTAAGACTCATACCATTTTTGTCCACCCACCTACCTACAATGTCTAGATCTTCCTGCAGCTTCCTCTTATCTTCCTCATTTACTATTTTCCTATACAACACACTATCATTCTGGGGGATTGCTTAAAATTTAAGACACTGGACTACAAATTCTAATAACTTTTTGTAAAAATAATAGCTTGAAGACCAGAGACCATCATTGTGCCCAAGTCATCTTACGGCCACAAATTTTTCATGAGACGATGGTTTCGATCAATGATGTTGATATCATCGTGTAAGTCGATCTGCCAACCACAATAACATACCTGTTACTTCATATCAGTGACACAGCTGAGTAGAGGCAGTGTGGGACAATGTTTGAAGCTATTTAATTGTTTGTAAAGCTTGCAGGTATCACCGGATGAAACAATCGTCCTCTCATATTTTTTACTATAACATTGCTGACTATAAGATAGGGGTCTCTCTGCATGAGATCTCTATGGGAATTACTTTTGAGACCACAGACCTACAAATTTGTGTATATCTGTCCTGTAGCTATGCTCCTGATGTATCAAACGTGTTGTTTCAAACACCCCTTCTCTTATTACTGATAAGGATTATATTTTATTGTTTTTTGCAGACCTTAAAATACCAAACACACTGAACTAAAAAATCATTTTTCAGCTGTCCTGGGAACCGTAGACTACATTGACGAAACTGATGGCACAGTCGTCTTCCGAACTTGTGATAAAGAGCAAGGCCGCGTCGTCATGCAGATCGGTACCTGCGATGCTGACAGAGCTTTGAAAGTTGCAAAGCTTGTGTAAGTTCCCTTGTCCAGAATAATTATGTTGTCTGTTTTTACAATCATAAGCAAAAATGAGTTGCGTGTTATCTCAGTTGAGATAACATTATTGCACTTGATTGTGGAAGCAGATAGCTCAATATTTTTTATGTATGGACATACATCATGTACCATTAAGGTGTGTGTTTTTTGTGTGTTTATATTCTTGCCCCTATATATCTATTGCTTAATTTTTATGTCACAAAACATTTATACAGTGACAGAAGTGTTTTTCCTTTGTCAAGAAAATTTTCCATCATAAAAATTCAGGAAAAAGAAATTTGTAAAATTGGGGTGTACAAACTCACCCCCCTAAGTACTAAAGTCACCCCACCTTTCAGTACTTATGTATCAACAATTTTTTCTCTCTTCAGAGAGCAGGACGTTGCTGGGATTGACGTCAACATGGGCTGTCCGAAAGAGTTCTCCATCAAAGGAGGGATGGGGGCCGCCCTCCTGACTCAGCCTGACAAGGTCCGCAGCATCATGACCACGTTAGTGCAAGGCTGCTGTCGTCCGGTCACCGCCAAGATCAGGCTCCTGTCGACAGCCGAGGACACTCTGGCGCTGTGTCGCTTGCTGGAGGAGTGTGGCGTGGCGGCCATCGGGGTCCACGGTCGCACCAGGGAGCAGAGACCTCATCACAACAATGACAACTCTGCCATTGCAGCCGTCGCAAGTCAGCTCAGAGTGCCCGTCATTGCCAAGTAAGTGGGGACTACGTTTGACATCCAAAAAGCCTGTGAAGCTCAAGAAAATTCCAACCTAACATTAGTTTGTAATGGGGTGCGATAAGGTGGTTTAGTTTTACATATTTTTGTCCATAGCAGAGGTTGCATTGGAAGGTTTAGGATGAAATCTATTGAATGAAGTCTATTAATGAAGTGCAAAATCATTTTTGTTATTTTTTATATACATAACAGCACAATGCAGTAGATTATATTTTTTACTGATGGTGTAAAATAATAAAATACTGTACATTTTTCTTGTATCTCGTCCCTAATTTCTACCTGCATTGTTTTTATAACCACTGTACCATAAAATTTAACTTCTTCAGCTGAAATGACTCAAACTTAATAGATTTCCCGAGAGCCCACAATCACTTCATAGGTTTTACTCATTTATCAGACACATTTCCCTCCTCAAAAAACCCTGTCTTAAGATCTTGGGTTTAGTACAAAATCATGCAAGAATCTCAAGTATAATCTTATTATTCTTGCCTGTTTTGGGCAAAATTTTTAATCACAGTAGTGAAAAAAAAATTATTTAAAATAAAGCAAAACATGTTTTTGTTTCAGTGGTGGTTCCAAGGACATAGAGTGTTTCTCTGACATTGAGAATTTCCGGACTGCTAGTGGTGCCTCGAGTGTAATGGTGGCACGCAGTGCTCAGTGGAACCCCTCGGTGTTCCGTCGCAAGGGGGTGCTGCCGCTAGACGAGGTGATCACCGCCTACCTGAGGCTCGCCGTGCGCTACGACAGCACCCCGGGCAACGCCAAGTACTGCGTGCAGTCCATGCTGCGGGAGCTGCAGGAGACCCCAAGGGGGAAACTCTTCCTGTCAGCCCAGAGTCTGCAGGACATCTGGTGAGTATTTTTGGTATTAACTAACCAGGAACAGTGATGAGAAAAGGGACTGTAAATTTCTTTCCACTCTAGTTTTATTTTTGAATCATGTATTTAAGTACTTTTAAAAATTAAGCAAAAGAAAGAGTTACGGTATATTTAATTTTTTTTTCTTTCTTTCTTTTTCAATTTAATACATTTAATTAGCCACTGGTTGCACATGAACAATATTGATCACGTCATTTTACATAATATTAAAACTTTATTTGGAAATGTAAAAAAATAAAAATAAAATACAATACTAATATTTCGTCCCTTGTCTGGAATAATGAGGTGTCTGCCTCCAGCATCAAATGTACAAATGAGCTGTCTTTCTTGTAGCTTTCTATTGGGTGTGCCTCCTCCCCACCTAACTGGTATAAAAAATGTTTCCTGCAACACTTGGTGTTTCACAGTGAGCTGTGGGGACTTGGTGAGGAGTGTCGCAGGACGCAGGAGGAGCGTCGGGCCTCTCTCATCGGCCACCCCCGCCTGCACGTCACTTCGGGCTGCACCGTCGAGGATGAACGACAAGCCAAGCGGAGGAGACATGATGACACCCAGCAAGTGAGTTGTGTACAATTCTTAAAGTTAAAAATAAATTGGTATACATGCATTAGAATCTTACCTATGATTTCCAATTTTTAACTTTAAGAACTGTACAATTAACAGTTGGTAGTGAGGAGTCAATGTTGTCATGTAGAAGAAGTTGCTTTCTTTGCAGAAACAACATCAAGATATTAGGTCTGTTTGTAAATAGTAAATACACAATCAGAAAGAATCAAGGATTTTGTATGTATAACCTCTGAATAGGATATTCCTATTAGAGCATTAGAGCTAATGAGGCAAATCTCCAACGTAAGATGGCTACCGAGCGCAACCATGTGCAATGTAAACTGTATGGAAGTTCCCCAACGTAAGATGGCAGACATCCCTTTGGTTACTGTTGTAGCCACCACCCACTTCCTCCTTACGACTCTGCCTCACCGACGGCAGCACCATCACCTATCCAGAGACTATATACAAAATCCTTGGAAAGAATCAATTGTTTACAAACAGACCTATTACCTTAATTTTCTTCTTTTTGTTACCATAAAGACAGTTGTGAGATATTTAAGGAATAAATTTAAGTCTTAAACTTTCTTTTGCCTAAAGTTGGAAGAAAGCAGTAAAATATGAACTATATACATATGAACTATATATGTAACTAAAAATATTTTAATTTGAAATAAGACCATTTTAAAATAACCACAAAGCAAGATTTTTCTTCCTGATAGGAAAAAAAATATGCGTACCGAATTAATCTCATTTTTAGGTTATTTTTTAAAATGACAATATTTTGATGCATATTAAAACTAATAATTTCCAAGGTGGTTTCCCTGCCGTGCGTGTTCCGACGAGCGCTGTACCGCAACAATGACAAGATGCTGCCCAAGACGCGGCTGCTGATGTGGACACGGGCCCAGAGTCTTCCCCAGCCGCACTACGCCACCACCCAGTCGGACAAACTCTTCTGTGCGGTCGTGTCCGTGGATGAGAGGAACTACTCCTCGTCTTATTGGTACGGAAATCATTTATTATTGGAGTTCTCTGATTGGTTGAATTTTGAGTAAATTGATACTTTTTTTATTTCACTTGTACCCCAGTTTGAGTGTTCTATATATTGGCTCATCTAGAAATTATGCAAGACAGTTTAGTGAGGACTTAATTGGCAAAGAGACCATAGCAAATAAACAAAGTTATATCTCTATCTTTCAAATAATGTCACTCAATAATTTTTACTGCAGAACAGAGAGATGGTGCTATGTCAACTTAAAAATTTATTTTAGTAAATATAATACAGTATGATAAATAGAGAGCGGAAAAAAGTCCCATTTTTTTCCAAAAATAGGCGCCTAAAAAGTCAAAATTTTTTTGGGAAAATAGTCTTAAAAAAGTCGCCTTTTTTTAATAGTCCACAAAAAGTCACTTTTTTTTTAGAAAAGTCAGCAAATAGGCATTTTAAAAGTATTATCAATAAAGAAGTATTTTTATTAGTTTTAAAAGATGTACATCCATAGATGGCATGCATTGTAAAAAAAAAAAACAAAAAAAAAATCTGTGTTTAAAATCTTGATGTGTTTGTGAGTTTTAATTTTTTACTTAAGAGTAAGGTAACGCCACCAATGTTAAAAAAAATCCCTCTCACAAAAATTCTGAAAAAAATTTAAAATGTTCTCCTCTACACCCCCACAGTAGCTAAAATATCAGGTATACAAATACGATCTAGTTTTTGAGTTATGAATTTTTAAAGTTGACCAATTTAACATGGGAGTTTCATTTCTCCATGTTAAAGTAGTCAACTTTAAAAATTTATAACTCAAAAACAAGATCGTATTTGTATACCTGATATTTTAGGTACTGATAGGGGGTATAGAGGAGAACATTTTAAATTTTTTTCAGAATTTTTGTGAGAGGGATTTTTTTTAACATTGGTGGCGTTACCTTACCCTTAATTTCTCAAGTACTGTAGTTTCTATTGATGATTTTAAGAAAAGAGCTGAAATGCTCTAAGAAGTGTCAAAAAGTCACAAAAAAGTCACATTTTGCCAAAATAGTCGCAAAAACAAAAAATAGTCTACATAGTCATTTTTTTTTATAGGCTTATCTTAATCCACTTCCGGAGATTGGTGGACATCCTAAATGACAACAAAATAGTCCTTATATGCACAAAAAGTCGAAATTACTTTTTTCCGCTCTCTAATGATAAAAAAAATTCCATAACAAATATAATTGCTGCTCAAAAATTTTGGAGGGTATGTATTCACATAGACCTTAGATATAACAAATATAAAACTAAAATAAAAAAGTCCATAAATCTTTGCTTTAATTTGAATGCTTCTTACACAGGGAGAAGAACAAGCGATGTGCAGAGCAGGGGGCAGCACTGGTGTGCCTCATCAGTCTGAAGCTCGCCAGCAGAGAAGAAGCAATCAAAGACGGAAGTCTGCTAGCCTCAATGTCATCATAGTCTACAAGAAGTGCAGAGGGCAGCACTGAAGTACCTCACCAGCCTCGGTGGATAGCCAAGACAAGACAGACGGACTTTAATCCACTTGCAGATTACGTTGTGTAATGTAGGGATCTAATGTTACAACGCTTGCTTTACAAAAGTAATGTGGCGTTAATATCCACTTGTGATCAATATGTCATGCAAATTGAAACTTCAAGTATTTCTTACAGTTCAGCAGAAAATTTTCTACACTCTTTTTTAATTTATTTTATTGTTTAATTCTTCTTCAATAATTATTATTGAAAGACAATTTATTCAAATTAAGGAAAATAAACCATTTAGGTTGTGATAATCTTATTAAAAGAAAAGGATAGGAATAACCAGCAAGGCCTTACCGATCGAAAGAGTCACAGCAGGTGGAAATTCTTGCGGTCACAGAGGTTCACTCGAAAGTTTTTACATTTTTGCATTTTTGAAACGTTTCACATCGTGGAGATGCTTCTTCAGTCACAAGAAGAAGTAGAATCTACTTCTACTTCTTCTTAGAAGTAGAATCTACTTCTACTTCTTCTTGTGACTGAAGAAGCATCTCCACGATGCGAAACGTTTCAAAAATGTAAAAACTTTCGAGTGAACCTCTGTGACCGCAAGAATTTCCACCTGCTGTGACTCTTTCGATCGGTAAGGCCTTGCTGGTTATTCCTATCCTTTTCTTTTAATAATGAAAGACAATTTAATTGAAAAATACTTTCAACTCTCTCTAAGTAGATTTCTTCTGATTTTAAATTTTAAATCAAGAGCTCCTTTTTCTCCCTTTAAAACCTTGCTTTTATGCTCAGCTATAAATTTTGTTTTAATTTATTTTATAAAGGTTTAGATAGACTGGTTGCATGGAAAACCAAAAACCAAAAAATTTGAAAACTATTTTAAAAGTTATCTTGTTTTAAATTTGTCCTACACATATAAGACGTCAAAGAGTCTTAAGGCAAGTTTTAAGGAAAAATGTTGCAGTTAACCTTTCCCTCAATGGTGGCTTTAGTGCTGGCTAAATTATTTATATTGACAGACAATATGCTTTAAATCATTACCTGGGGTAACTGCAGCATTCTACTAAAAATTGTAAGATTTTTGTAAATTTGTTACTTCTGCTTGCTTCTGTCTTATTATTGTAAAATGATTCTCAAACTCTTGTATTATATCGTTATAGTATAATAAATTTAACAACAATTTAATAATTTGTTCCTCCTTTATTTCATATATGTTTTTTTTTTTTTTTTTTTTTACAATATTTTAGTATTGTGCATGATTCAAACATTGCATTACATACAAACAACAATATCATCAATAACTAACAAGATCGTGATAACAGAATTTTTTTCTGAACACTGGACGGCATATAGCAGATAAAAAAAAAAGTACATACAAGTTTGGAAAAGTTGGGAACATTTTTTTTAATTGATATTGAGCATCTATTTTATTTTATTTTTTTTTGCACTAATTTTGAATGTTTTTTTCACAACCTTTCCAACCTAAAATCTAAATAAAACTAAAATATAACCCAAGGCATCACTATCCTGACTCAACATTGAAGCAATGGGAGAAAGATTTTTGTACAGCTAGGCAAATGATGACCTGAGGATTAATAAGCATGAAGGCAGTGAGTCACTCCTACAGGATATTTTTTGTATGTAAAGTAGGTATGTGCCGGGAGCATGATATGTTGACATGCATGGGAAATTGAAGCTCAATGTAATATCATTTAAAACTTAGGCATAAACTTAAGTGATGGTTATGAGGAAGAATTATGTTAATAATATTTCACAGCTAGATAATGTGATAAAAATTTACCAACTAATTTGGCACCTAAAATGTTAAGGTGCTTTTTTTTTAATAAGGAATAATGTGCATTACATTTATTATTTTTTTATTCCAAATTTATTAACAAAAGTAAAAGTCATATCAGTAAAAAATACCCCCCTACCTACAAACAATATAATTATGTACAACTATATCGGGAATGTTTTGTTGGGAAATAAGACTGCATCGTGGGTAATTTGGCAAAACCACTGTCTGAACTAGACTTTACTTTCGCAGATATCTCTTTAAATCAGACAACAAACTGACAAGTATAATCATGACATATTAATGCTGAAGTACAATGAAACCTTTCGGTAAATTCAATAGCTTTTAATTATTGATTTAATCAATAAATTGAGACCTTTTTTATATTATTTAATAGAAATTTCATAATTGATCTTAAGCATTGAGTGTACAAGGCTTCCTTGTACTACAAAGTTGATATACTGCATTTTGATTTCCAAATACCTTTTGACTTCAGTTGCTATCATAAATTTAAAGTGCAAAAAAAGTAGCAAATATCTTTATTAGTGAAACCATATGACAAATCATTATCTCAGAAAGTTAAATCACGTTAGTACAAAAAACATTATGGAACTTTGAGCTTTATTGAAATTCATAGTTGCATATTTTTCTTAACTGAAGTGACTGCATTTCGAGACATCCAGACTACAGACAGCAGTTTGCCAGACCACTTTGATGCCATGCGTTGCCAAAACAGTCGTTAGTAGACCCAGGAGACCGGGACCCACTGGTGCTCGGTGCTCAGGGCGTCCAAAGTCTCTGCGACACGACGGAAGGTCACGTCGAAGTCTTCGTTGACGATGACGAGGTCGATGTACTTCTCGTAGGTACGCTGAAGGAAGGAACTCTCCTCCAGCGTTCTGCGGAGGTCCTCCTCCTGGGGAACAAAATTGTGTTATGGAAGGTCATACATATTGGAGGGACAGCCTAGCAGTGATACAGGGGTCTAATGACCTCCTTATGTACAAAAGTTGTGACAATTATATTAAAGTGGAATGATGTTGAAATCTCAAATTCAAATTTCAGTAAAAAATGTAAAGTTGACAATAATAGATAAAGATAAAAGTACTGTGGATTTTTATAAAGCTTTAATCGAGTATAGGAAAATAATAACAACCACTTTTTACAACCTTGATTGACATTGCAATATTTAAGTTCTTAATTTTAGTAAGTAATATTGCTTAATCTCAATGTTACCTCAAAATTTAAAGACTAAAAAAATAAAATAGCATAGCCTCAGCTTAATAAAGTATAATAAGAATGCCATTGGGATGTTAAACTTCTATCAGATTTTTTTTGTAAATATTTTACCTTTTGAAACAGTGATTAATTAGTAATTATGTAAAGAATTAATATAAATTATTTCTAGCAAATTGTTGGTACTAAACTTACACTGGAGTGCAATTGCTATCATGGAGAATTTAAAGTATTTAACTAAATACATTTTCTATGCACTCAAGTGTACACTGCAGCTGGTCTTACCTCGTAGAGTGATGCCAGAGACTCGAGGGTCCGTGCCCTGCGGGAACTGTAGCGCAGCGAGCTGGCTCGGTCAAACTAAGCAACATCAACACATTCAGCAAGCAACACAAACGGCCACGAGCATCCATCAACAACAACAGATAAGTCAGGTCTTAAACGTTCTGTCGCATTCGTCACCAAGAAAATTTCTTCCCCAACTTAGCCGAAAATAAATTGGCCTTGGTATTGAAGTTTTCTATGGTGATGACTGCACCAATCTGACATCGTGATAAAATCCTCAGAGTTAATACTATAAATGTTCAGATATGACTTATCCATTGTTTAAAAGTAATATTCTATATGCTATAGAACAATCCAAAAATAAAAATTAATTACATGTATGTAATTACAAGATGCAAATAATAATAAAAATTTATTAAAGATACATAATTATATATAACAGAAAAATAGATGCAAGAAATTATTAACTATTAATTACCGTATTAATATTTTTACAGTTCAAACAAATTGTACTGTCAAGCTTAATTAAACAGAGTCAAAATCCCACGGAATTCCTAGAAATTTACTAAAAAAATGGGGTGGGGGAGAATGTAATAGTAAAATAAAATCACAGTTAGCAAAATATTATGATGCAAAACTCCTACTTATTTTTTATAAATCAATCATTTTCTAGCAAAGGGGATAAGTACATTAGCAAAATTACGACATGAGATGCACAGAATTCTTGCTGCGACTTACCGTGAGATTGCGGCTTGAGTAAGCCGTTGAGCCGTAGTCATAGAGGTTC
Organism: Siphlonurus alternatus; assembly: GCA_949825025.1. Lineage (NCBI taxonomy): Eukaryota > Metazoa > Arthropoda > Insecta > Ephemeroptera > Siphlonuridae > Siphlonurus > Siphlonurus alternatus. Next base: position 42,632,188 of record OX463779.1, read on the forward strand.
TTCATCTCCTCCATGCCGGGCGTAGCAATGAAGATCACATAAGGCATGAACTCCTGCGAGTTGTGCAGCGTTTTCAGGGCCTGTAGGGCAATAGAGGCATGGTAATCACATAGATGAAACAAATTAAATTGGCTACGCCCTCTTCTGCTTTCACATGCTAGTTCAGGTACATGTATTTTTTTTTTAACACTCGAACAGTGAAAAACTGTTAATTCTACAAGGAGAAATATTATCAAGAAGAAATTGTTCTACATAATTCAAATTTGGGTACAATATATAAAGTTAAAAATTAAGAAATAAGTTTTGAACAACAAAATATGAAGACAGTTAAAGGAGTAGAGTAATGTGACCATATTATATTTAATTTAATACACTGCCAATAAAGAATACCATCAATCAATATTGGCAGGCAACTTTAAAACTTATTTGGCATTGATTTTACAGTAGCAACCTCCACATACTTCAAGTTAATTCTACAATACAGACTCTTACAGTCACAATATTTCCTCTCTACAAATGTCAAGCCACGTACCGCGGGACTACAGTCGAGGACACACATCTTGCCGGAGCGGATGACGGAGCGCACGGTCTCGAGCTTGGTGCCGTAGAGGTGACCGTTGTGCTCGCCGTACTCGAGGAAGGCGTGCTCCTTGATCTCCTGCTCGATGGAGGGGCGGTCCTGGAACCAGTAGCTCTGACCGTTCTCCTCCAGCTCCCTCTGGGGGCGTGATGTGTCTGCAACATCAATGTGTCAATGTGGACCAATTGAATGTAAATGATTATCTTATTTTGTGACACAAGCTTTGTGTTCATTATGAATAAAGGTAAGTCTTTTCATGGTGTGTGCCTTGCTGTACCAATCCCGTTTTTTTGTTAGGGAAACAAAAATATTTGAGTATTTTTTAACAAAGGAACATATTTTTCTGTTGGGGGAAATTCCATACAGGAAACTACAGTACTTTTCAAGTATATGTATTACAAATGATATTAAATTATATACTTTTGTCAGTTTTGTCCATAAGGACAAAGATAACTTGTTTCCAAAATTTAACAGGTATATTGATCACACTCCCATTTTGCTCGTGTACCTAGATGGTAGATATTGACATGACTGTTAAATACTCACATGGTACGACAGCTCCGAACTTTTCTGGGTCAGAGTTGATGAGACGGTTCTTCAAGGTGCGACGACCGACTCCGTGACAGCCAATCAACGCTAGGGTCTTCCTTCTGAACGGAGGCATGCGAGTGACCTCCTCATACAGTGACAGTTCTGCCTTGTCGAACTCAGAGTTCTGCTTGGACTGGTACATGGTCTTACGCTTCTTCTTCGAGATCTGTAAACAAAATGTGTTGTTTATTTATTTTATTTCACCCAAATACATATTGCAAATAGGACACAATAAAAAAATGGGGTGAGGGTAACTAACATATTCTAGAGAGGTGTAAGTATGGAGAGACCTAACAGTTTATTAAATTCAGACTGTAGGCAACTAAATTGAATTAAAATTAAATATGTCACGAGGATTGGGGACATTCTTGAATGCATGTATTGACATTTACAGATTATCTTAAAAATAACCAGCAGAAAGAAGGACATAAACAAATGACATTAAAATACTCTTCTTTCAAAAATACAACAATTGAACTCATTACCTGGCTCAATTACGTAGTCATTAGAGCAGAGCAAAGGAGGGAAGACGGTGTTCAAAAGCATAGAGAGGAACAAGATGAACCCAGCATCTTTCAGTGTACTTGTTTGACACAACAAAGGTTGAAACTCACTCTTGTTCCACAGATTCCGATCTTGTGAACGTAGTCCTTGTCAGGGTCCACAAAGGCCTTGCGTCGCTCCTCAAGCTCCTGTGAGGGAATGAGGCCCGCGGGTCCGTTGCTGCCAACCTTCTTGGCCTGCCACCAGTTAGGGTCGTTCTGATTCACCACCTGGACAAACAGCAAAAAGTCAAGGAGGGATTTCTAAGTAGAAAAGTTTGAGTCTGAATCAAATTGTTTCTAAAAATCATCATAGAAGGTTCAGTAGCCAGTTTAATGGAAATAGATCATCATCAGATGTCCATTGAACTTGTTTTATCACGACTCTTTCCTTACAAAATATTATTTTGAATCTACTATGAAGCACCCCAAGTAACTAGTTCGTGCTTGGCCAATAAAGAAAACTTAATGATGGCTCTAAATAATCATAATAATATCACATTGTGAATGAATACCAGGGCTAATTTTAATACGTAATTTAAATTTTGTTTCTAAACAAAAATAAAAAAATTTACATTAAATATATAGGTACAAATTCTGCCACCACGCTGCAGTACAAATAATAAAACCTGATGGACTTGCCTGCAGAATATCTCCATGGTTGAAGGCCAGTCCGATCTCGCGACACGGAATGAGGGTGTCATCCTTGGGATCATAGTCGAACAACGCCCGCATGTAGCACTGAGGACGGAAACACGGAGTGAGCAGGACGAGGGGGGCTCTAGCGGAGAGTTAGTAAGCACACGGGTTACCTTGAGAAGCCACCACCCAGCGTGCATGCAGCGAGAGAAACCACAACCCCATATGGTAGCAAAACAATCTCTTTCAGAAGACGCTTGCAACGCCTACTTTACATGATATTTTACTACATACAAAATACAAACTCACTAATATGTTGGTGGAATAATACGAAAGACAAAAAATACATAAAAAAGTTAAAAAAATATTATTCAAATAATTTGAAGTGAAAATGCATATTATGAAAATTTTATCTTTAAATTTGCAAACTACGGTATTGTTTACCTTAGGATTTTTAATATCCTTTTCAAATATTTGTTAAAAAAAATATTTCTGATTGTTTTTGTCTTTTTTTTTTTATGATACAACACAGAACCCTCCACCATCCGTCAGTTTTAACTCAAAATCAGAGAGGTCATATAGAAGAGTTATACCAAAGACAAAATTATTTTGCTACCACATGTTAGGATTTGCAATATCTACAAAGCCAGTTCACAATGGACTCGCGACCAGAACTAGACAGCAAAATGACCTCTATATGTGGGAAATAGTCACCACGCATCACAAGTTTCAATCATTTGTGTAGTTTCTACTTAATGTTGACACAATTCAATCCGTAGTTCATCCTTATTTATAGAGGCAGTTTATAAAATGCGTCTTTCTAAAGCCAAAAGACAGTTGCATAATAAAAAAAATAAGCAATATTCCTCATGCATTTTAATTACAATAATGATAATGGCAAGCATAAAAAATAATGTTTCATCCTGTGTCTTATTTTATTTTAAATGCATATCAATTCACATACTATTAGTCAAAGACACCACAGGCACAGTATTCAATTGTTTGTTATACCGTAATCAGTGAGCTGCAATAAAGCAAAATGCAGCTAAAAATAAAAATAACAAACTTTCCTAAATTGCAGCTTCATTGAGGCTAACAAAAAGGGTATATTTTGATGGATATTTGTATTCTTGGCTGCATTTTGCTCCTTGTTTGACTATTTATGTATTATTGAAACATAATCTGTAGAAAAAAATAATCAAAAAATAAACAACTGAACATAATTAAAAAAAAAAAGAAGAATACAGTAGTCGTGGTCAATAAGACTGGACACTTGGCAAGCATGAGAGATGGCTCACTCTGCAAAGTGGCAACACTGTTTATTATTATGACCAGGTGGACTCGAAGAAGGTGGAGGACATGACAGTGAGTCACCTCACCTGAACTCTAACAGTGTTGCCAGATCAACCAAGCAAGTGAAGTCACTTCTACACTCTCGCATGACAAGTGCCTCAGTCTTTTTGAACAATAACTGTAGATAAGTTATGAAATTTCTTTGTTTCAATCTGTCAGTGATAACTAAGGATGGACCCTGGTCATTTGCATATCTAGTTCCAGGTCATCGTCAGTGTGAAGAGGCGTACTCACCAGGGTGGTAGTTCCGTCATGACTCCCAGAGGGTGCTGCTGCAGTTAGGGCTGCTGAGGTAGACGGCTTTACCTGGCCGGCAAGCGCGGCTTCCAACTCATAGCTGGGCACCACACGTAGCGTGACCGACTCCCGCGCCCGCGCTATCTCTGCCTGAAGCTCCTCGGGAGTGTTCACCTCCACGTTGTTCACCTCTCGGATGGCGTCGCCCACGTGCAGCAGACCCTGACGGTCGATCATCCCTCCGGCCAGGATACGAGCGATCACCAAATTACCTGCCTCGTCAACCTCCACAGTGAGACCCTGCAAGCAAGTGTCCTCAGTTTAGTGAATGTAGTCAGTGGTAGGGGACAAGTAAATAGCAATAGCAATTGAACTGTTGAAATTTACACTTCGGGAAAGAGAATGCTACCCTGTCTCATTTGAGGCAAAGATACTCAAAATTTGCAATACTTTGAAGGGAGAGGGATAGTTAATATCAACAGTCTTTTGGATTACCAATGGAAAGTGACAAAATTTCTGCTTATTTCTGGCAATTTCTAAGGCTTGAAAGACTGTACATAGACTTCAGTACTGGACAAAAGCCACAAGAAGAATTATTGTTATTAATGTTCTTTACAGACAACAATTACAAATTACAGTTAAGCAAAATTAATTTTGGCAGTTGATAACACCCACCATTAGCCTCATTTTAAACAACTTGCACAAACCTCTGAATGGCAGAGTCTACTTACCAATGGTTCATTGGGACTCTTACGAAGTCCCACCATACGGATTGCGTCTGCCGGCATCACGTCGTCAGGCGGAACGATGTCCGGTGGGGGTTCCCCTGTGGTGGGGGTTGACGAGCGCGGTTGAGTCACGTGGTTCCCCGTCGGAGAGGGGGTGGTTCCGTTGGTCTTGACCGCCTTGACCTCGCTGAAGTCCGCGACGGAGTCGTGGGTCTCGATGAGCGCTCGGAAGTGCGGCCTTGCAATCAGTCTACGTAGCTCGAGGGCCTCTTGACTTATTGCTCGCTCACAACGTTGTAACACGTCACCGACTAGTTGGACGTTGCCGGAACTCACCGGCTTTGGAGCAAACTGAGTGGGAGACTCGAGTTTATCTTGAGCCTGCAACAAAGAAAAGAGAGACGTTATTGACGGTGGCAGCATCTATAAGATTAAATTTCACACATTTGCTTATATTATCAAAGGAAACGTGGAAACTCCAGTCAGATTGGTCGGTAATCAGTAAGGGAACAGAAAGTAGAGGTGGTACTTTTGTACTGGAGACTTGTCACACATAATTGTAAAAAAGTGGACATGCACATAATAAATTCATAATGTTGACTAACCTAGCTTGTTTGACCTCACAATGCACAAAAATGACAAAGCTGAATAAAATATATGTAATTAAATTGCATTATAATATTACACAAAAGGCAGAGAAATTCAACACTTTAATCATATCCTGCCTGGAAGTTATAAAAAACTAAAGGAGGGGGGGGGGGGGGGAGGGGGTAAATTAATTTCCTGACTAATATTATATACTGTGTATTGGACAACATCCACATATACAACATGCAATTAATTTGTTCTACAAATATTGGACAAGGAAATATTGATTGCATTTGTAAATATTATAAATGATGAATATAATTAATTTAAAATGCTGCCATTTAAAATTTGCAACGTTTGCAATATAAACATTAATTTCATTCATACATATTAAAAAAAAATGTAGCAATTAACAGGGTGATTAATAATTGTTACAGAAAGAAAATTTAAAAAAAAATCATTTTTATTCAATATCATTGGGCACTAGACTGCATTATTATGCGAATTTTGGAGTATTTATAATTTATTTGCATGCTTTTAATTATTGCAGCAAAATTTTAGACTACAATATTATCATATTTAATTAATGTCGTCACGCATTTATATGCACCGATCTATTTTAAATGTTTTAATAATTTAAATATGCATAAACAAAAATAAATTATCAACATTTTTAATTTACAAAATTATCATAATAGAAACTTCCTATAGCATTCATTAAAATGCATGTAGAGAGATTTAAATGCTAGATCAAGCACAGTAAAAATAAAAAATAAGGTGTGGCTTGAATCTTCATTAACTTTTAAACAATAATATTGAATTAATTTACGGTAAACAAAATGAACCGTTTATTTAATTCCAACAACTAAACTACATAAAAACAACTTTACCCTTATCCAAACTCCACACAGTTGGTATGATAATCCAAAACAATCGTTTGAAATTAATTAATTAATAGCCAATTCATTAAGTCTCGAGTATCACAGGTAGCCTAACTTGAAGGCTGCACACTTACAGATGATCAAACTACCCTCGCTCCAAATCAGGGTTCTGCCAGGGTAAGGACGCCGCACAAACAACGTTACAAGCCGCCACTCCCAAACAACAACCTGATTCTCTCAGATGATGCCACAGTGCCTACGTCACCTCACAGTGACGTCATCTAGGATCTAGGTACGAGCGGGGGGCATTCTTTTAATGTACAATACAACGCAGCATTACTCAACATACACGACGGTTTATATTATTAAGTGGTATTTAATTTCCCTTTAAATGTATTGATATATTATTCAAAATCTTATTTTTTTTTTCTAATAATTTTAGAATAGTATAAAAATTAAGGGTTATAATAAAATGTAATAAAAAATAATTACTGGAAATTTTATATATATTTTTTTAATTCAATATTTAATTGTAGTTTTTATTTTGTTCCCGGTGCAATTTTATTGATTGGAGGATCAATTATTTCTTATTTTTATTAATTTATTGATCAGAGACTGTGACTATATAATGATATTTTTATGACAGCTCAGAATTAGTGATAAATAATTCATATAGCCTATTGTGTACGTCTCATTGACACAGCCCTTTTGATACAATTAAAGACATTGAGAGCTTTCCAGCATATTGCGAATTTATTGTAGGGCATATTTTGAAATTAAATCTGTCTAAAAAGATATAACACAATAATTAAAATTTAATTTGAAACTTCGAAACACTCATAATTTTATCACTATTATACTAAAGTGAACTTGTAATTTAATTATTAAAAATTTAATTAACTTATTAAATGTACGAAATATTACTGTCAATATGAAATTATTAAAATAAAAATATATTTTATATTGATGATATAATTTAATTACAAGTTCGCTGTCCGCTTCTATAATTAGCATAATTTAAAGACCTACAGCTACTAATTTTCTATTGTCAATATGCAGACGTTCATACAACGAGTCTATAACTTGATCGATTTCCAAAATCACGTACGTGTAAGGAATATTTTCTTTTCCATCTCGATTTCTCTTTTTACTCTGCTGGTCAAGACAAAATCTACAACTACAAAACTTTTTGATTAAATTCATGAAATAAACATTCAGATAATAAATTAAACAAAAATACTCGCAGATACGAACATACCTGGTGTATTTTTAAGAGAATTAACCTACCGATGTTTAAAACCACAATGACGAAAGATAATACTAGTTCTCTTTAGTTTCGTTGTTAGCACCTCCTTCACTGTTTACATAACGTCCGTTTTCCTCGGAGTGGCGAGAGAGAAAATGAAAACAACCAACTCTTCTTCACGTGAGCTTGCGTAATAATTATACACCTAAGTATCCGATTTACCCAGCATTGTCCTCCTCAGTCGTGGGAAGGACAATAATTCTAGGGTCAACTGGTAAGGTTAACTCCAATTATCTGGTGATGTCATGGAAAATGATTAATGTTAGCACTGCGTGGCAAGGATCCAGAATGTTTACTTTGTAAACTCAATATACGACAAACCAAAGAAATTACAATAGAAATTACTTAATTTAGCAGTGAATTTGCTAAATGAAAAAGGACAAGGAGAAAATTAGAAAAGTTCAGCGGTTTTATTGATAAATAAACATAATAATTGTTCTGGGGGGAACGTATATTAAGTATTTAGTTTCTGGGGACATAATGGACAAAAAATATCATTTTAATTAAATCTCTCGTGGGCTTTTTAATCAGAGAGAAAGACAAATAGATCAGCAGCGTCTTACGTATTGCAGACATGATCATGTATTAGTAACAATTTTATGGACAATGGCAAGATTTTTTTATTGCAAAATAATGATATTATGAATAATACACACAAATTTACTAAAAGGCGATAGTTTGATAAAAAAATTAAATGTGTCCCACCCATCACCTCCTAATGACGCGACCCCTCTCATCTCAACGCCATGCAGTCTCTCAATGCTTTGCACCTGAATACTAGGGATGAACTCAGGGGAATCGTATTATACGGGCCCACACCCCATCAGGAAACCGATCCTTAGGTCCGGATCACAATGAGACTGTAACGGCGTGCGAGCTTCGCGATGCAAGCAAGGGTTAATGAAATGAGTTATATTAATTTGCACTTATAAATCGTCAAATTTATACAAAAAATTTCATTAGGCCGGTCGCAGACAGGATCGCATGATTTCGATATTTCTACGATCGTAAACTTACGATCGTACGTTTCTCATTTAGAACCGGTTCTAAAATTTCTTATCATACGACAGCATACGATACGAAGTACGAAGCTGATGTGAGCGCGCACACAGCTGATCCCATAGGTTCTTTTTTTTTATCATAATATATGCTGCGAAATCATGCAATTCTGTCTGCGACCGGCCTTATACGCAAGAATTTACTGACAGATAAAGTAAAACAAAAATGCACCACTGCATCCTCCAATAATTAAATTAATACAATACGATCCTTTTCTTTGTAACTTCCCTACTTTTTATGTTTTAATTATAATGTTTTATTTCAGTTATAATTTTCTCAATTTGTTTTTAAATTTTTCGTGCACCCAATAAATATTGGGAGGTACCAACCATATTAAATAAACAGCTGTCCTGTTCCCGCCAAATCTATGCACATATTGTGAATGTAAACAAAATATTTTCTTTAATTTATTATTACAACAAAAGTAAAAATTCCCCAACTAAACCTATTAGCACTGTTCATAGTAAATTTTATTTATTTTCTTTTAAATGATATATGAGCTCATTATTACGTATATTTGTTGTGCAATCTCGTATTTACTAAACTTCCCTCCTATGCATACCAGTGCATATTAAATAACAGTTCATCGTTAATTTTTCGTTTCATGTAAAACAGTTAATATATTTTTATAAATAATTATTTCAAGTGTGCATAGAAGTATACTGTTAATCATAAAAGTTGTTTTTCTTGTAAATATAAATAATGTAAAATCGTATATTGCCGGCTCGCAAAACGAGCCGTAATTCATACAATTTGCTTACCTAATTATGTAAAAAAGCTGCATAATAGTATTGTCTAATTTGTCATATGCAATTTATTATGTTTTCTATTATTTAACATCAATATTGATTTATTGAAAGTGTGAAGAATTTTCCACAAAACTAGGGAAGTGACATAACAGCAATAATACTCAAAAGGTGGCAACACTAAAATTCCAGGTAAACAATAGACACAGCTGACCGAGGGCACCGAGGTTATAAAAGCTCGTGCCCAAAAATGTCAAGTCAGTCCTTGCGGTTGATTCACTGCGGCGCCACGCTGCTGGTCCCGCGACGGCTCACATTCCTTTGTTCGGTGAATTTCATAGTTCTGTCTACAGGTGGCGTTTGTTGCTTATCCACCCGCTGGTAATCAACAAAATCACCTGGTAGAATCGGGTGCTGTCTGTTTAGATCTTCATTGTGTTTCTGCTACGTGATTTACTTCAAGATTATTCAACGTCCTATCAATTAAGTATTAATTATATCACATTTGTCTTCTATCATAATTATTAAATTAAGCTACAGTATAAAATCATAATAATATTAATATTGTCAATAGAGTATTTTTCCCAGTTTATTTGTTTTACATGCAATAAAATAGAGTCAGTGTTTGTTGATTAAATTATAATCTTTTAATTTATAATATACACCCATTCCTATATAAAAATAATATAAAGATAATAAGAAGAAGTGCGCTTAGTTGAATTTAAGCTAGTGGTAAAGTAATTGCCAGATTGGGAACCCACCCACGCTCTCCTCCTCTCGCCCCCTAGACAACTTGAGGCCCATCTATCAGTTACGACGAGGGGAGGAAGTTAGGGTCCGTTTCATCTTACAATGCCTACTAATTAAATTATAGACAAATCGCAGTCATTGCCAAAATATGTCTTTCTTTTTCTGTAAACAAAAATAATTTCTTTTACTTTCACCTTTTTTACCAAATTCGTGGAAAAAATGCCCACCTTCGATAATTGTTTAAAAACGTCCTCTTTTGTATTTCGCCGGTCACCGGGTACATATTAAAGTGACCACGATGCCATATATGCATCAAAAAGATAATATATTATATATACTGTATAATAGAAAATATATTATAATTATGCACGTATATTCGAATATTCGTAATTTAAATTACACAAAAATTATTAAAATTCAGCAATATTGTGTAAATTCAAACAAAAAATGAAATTTTCATAATAACTCCGACGTTTCTTTACGACGTCTCCCCGGTCATTTAAAACAATTAACGACCATCACATACAGGTGCTATCTCACGGTAGATAAGGAGCTGTGGGAAGGTTAAGACGACAAAGGACAGCAGGATGACGGTACACACCCCTTTTGACAAAGACTTGAGAGATTCCCAGCATATTGCGAAATATTAAAAATTATTATTTAATTTTTAAAATTACATGAGAATCACCTTGAATTACAATTTCTGTAATTATTAATTCTCTTTATAGTAATAAAGTTGATAAAGAACAAAGGGTTAGACGCGACAGGTTCAGGTGGAATGCCATCAGGTAAGCGAGAAGTAGGAGGCGTCGCCAGGTACTAGGATCTGGGCCTGCTTTTACCTGCCTGCAGTTTACCTGTCGCTATACTATGTCACGCGCTAACTTGGAAATAAACTGCGTAACACGCTAATCTAATTTTAATTTAATACAAAAATCAATATTTACGGGTGGAAATTTATAACCCAAAATTAGTTAAATGTTTAGAAAACAGTAAATAAAATAAATAAAGCTATTTTCAATTTAATTTCCCTATTTATCACGATTTAACTTTCATGACACATACAATCAAGAATCAAAAGATACATCGTCTATTCGAACGTATAAATGCTCAATACATTGATAATACACGTTTCAGATGAACCATCTGTTTAGAGGATATAAGGCTCATAATTAAAAATATTTTCTTTATTTACAACTTCGATCACATAGCCGTGAAACTATTAAATAAGAAAACTGTGAGAGAAACTTAAGTACAATCCCATTATTTCACGCCCAATTTCCTACGAATCAGATAAACCATTTATCTACAGGATTCTTGATTTTTAAACAATATTTTATTTACTAATTTCAATGACACACAGCCATGAGAAACAAGAGTCCCACGATCATTTTACGCCTCATACTGTAAAAGAGCTTAATTGCAATCAGCACCGCAGACCAACAAAGATCGATCTTCCGCTACACCGAGCGCGTAAGTAGCGAGAAGAAAGTGTGTGTTTGATCGTCTTTCGTCGATCGGAGTTTATTTAGACTAACTCATTGGCAGCATAGAAAATTAAACAAATCTAACGTCAAATAAAATACACAATCACGAGGGACTACCGAGAAACACTCACAATAATACCGTGATACATCTACTAAATATACTTTAAAACAGGAAAAAAGATAAATAAAAATTAAATTTACGGTAAATTTTTCAGGCCTCGATAATTTTAGCGTTACAAAAAGGAAGTCGGTATATAACAAAGGTAATTCGGAAATAATTACAAAACGCACACAATGTAAATAAAAAATATAACTTTGAGCAGATGCGTCGCAGATGTTAATGTTTTTGGTAATTTTCAACACCTCAAAACAAGAAGTATAAAAAAGTTGGGCTATAAAAATGTAAAGTTGCAATGCAAAGCAGACGATAACTATAAAAATAATTAATTAAAACGTCTTTAAGTATCATGTATTTTTGCATGTACAGTAGATAATATGAGAAACTATGCATACGCAGCATACACATGCATTTTATGTGCTTGTCATGCACATAAAATGCACGCAGTCATTGCAATGTATATGACACCTGATGAGTAATTACAAAATAACAAAAGCTGTCATCAACATGTCCGTATTAAAAGATATTGCGTGTATTCGTCATCAAAATATATCAATTAAAAGGGAGAAACAGTTCTCGTAGACAAGAAAATTGCAAACTTTTGGAGGCACCTAAAACATTATATTTATCACAAAATATTAAAATTCTTTCCGTAAATTTATGCGTTTCTGAGTCATATCGGATCGTCTCCACCCCCTCAAAATGGTTCAAATTAACGTGCAGTATGCCTATAATTGTATTTATTGTGAGTATAAAGTGTTGATATAAAGCACTCTTCAGTTTTAATCAATTCTGAACTATTCCAGATTGCACGAACCATGGATAATCAAAACTTCAGGGTCATATGGTGAGTAATTAGTATCTAGTATTTCTTATTTAAAGTTCCCCCAATGGTACAGGGCATATAAGCACACATGCCATTTAAATAGCACAGAGACCATATTAGAGATAGCCTTAATTGTCTTATGACAAGTTCTTAGTACAAAAGTTTCAGAGGACGATGAACTGAATACGAATGTATAATATAATAATAGAATGGTCTCTTTTTGAATTTGAATTGGTCTTTCAGCAAAGCGCGCTGCCAGCGTTAAGGCGGATTCAGATGACGACAACGGCGATGCGACGCGATTTTGACGTAAAAGCTGTGAAATCCTATGCGGCGGCGAATTCGCCGGGAACCGCGTTAACTACGATTATCTTTTTCTTTTAATCGCCAAATATGCGGCCGTCAATGGATATTGCAGCAAGTACGCATTATTCACGTCGCATCGCATCATAAAAATCACCATGTGAATCCACCTTTAGAAGTTCGAATAATTCTTTGCGACTATAAAATCACTCTATATGCAAGATCTGAACATCTCATTTGCCTGAAACATATACATATATGTTATACATATACATACATATACTCCCCTTGATTACAAGGTACGGATTTAGAGGTGAGCTAGAGAGGGGACCCTGTTTTTTTTATATATATGCACTGACAGAAATAAATGTAAGATTTCAATACATTTTGCTATATTGAAGTAAAATTTTTACTTTATATTTCATGATTATACACTGTAATACAGATATAATGTAATAAAACACAATTAAATGTAGCTAGTAACATAGCAAGCTGTATAAAACAATTTTATGAACTATGTAGTTAGTAAGTATATAATACAACATAACTAAGTTTTTAAAATAATTTACAATTCTTATAAATCAACACATTAGCCTCTTTTGTATTTACTATAACAGCTATATACCACAATATAGCTAGATGTTAAAAATCGTAACTATAACTCTAAATAGTGCCGCTTCAAGACTTATATAGAGGGTTATGCTGTACAATATACCTGAATTGTTGAGACACTACAGTTATTGTATTAGACGACATAAAAAATATGTTACAAATGAATATTTTTTATTAAAAAATGCCATTTGTACGCCATTTGTAACAAGAAGATGATGTAAATGTACACCGTTATTAGTTACCTGGGCTGGATTGTTCTCTATCTGTTATCACTTCGAGTGTACGAATATCAAAATTATAAAGGTATGTAAATCTTTATATATACAGTATTTTAATATATGAAAAAACTGTTTAATTTGATTGTTATTAAATTTAAAACTATTGTTTTTAGGTGCGCATACTTGTTTCCTCCGACATGCATACTACTGCATTCAAACGTTTAAATGAAGCCAGAATGACTACATTAATTAACAGGTAATTATCAGTTACTAAAGTTATTATAACCAGGTAAATAGTCTGTGTAGAGATTATATTTTTTGTGCATTTGTCGCAGATTCTCGCACTTCTCGCAGATGCAATTTGATATTCTGAACTGCAATGACCTTGCACCTAGCTGCATTGAGCTGCAATGAACTTGAAGATTTGATGGAAACACACCAACATCAATCTCGGTACTAGTGATCCACAATCCTCGCGTGCCCCTCGATATTTCTTCCTTTACTGCATGCATGCTCGTGAGAAAATAGAAAAGTGTTGTAAAATTTTGTTGGATATTTTCACATGAAATCAAATGAATTCATTAACAAAAACTCCTTCTAGGAATACGGCCCTATTATAGATTAAAACAACGCACATAGAATGACATTTTCCGTCGATTTTGGTGTTAAAAATTTTTTTAATCAAATTTGTCAGCTGGTATATTAAATTAAAGCATTATTCTTGTAATTTTTAGTGGGCATTTTCATTTACTTTCAATTGTGATATCATTATTATTTCTCATTTGTTGTTAAATTTTACTACATGGTAATGGTTATATAATAATATATTGGTCGATTTCTGTTATATTTGTAAAACAATTAAAAAAAATAATCCTATACTTTTTCATAAAAAAACAGAAATAAAACTGCATGCATGTGGCACTAATGTAATATATTTTTATTGAAAAAGAAATTGCCTTTATTTTAACGCAATTTGAAAGTTATGCCACTATGTTTTTTTTCCTGATTTGTTTATATAATAACTATGAGATATTAGAATGTGAAAATTTTAGTGGCTTAATCGAAAGAAGGGGTAAAAATATGGTACTGTGAATTTTTTCAGATTTTTCTGAGACCGGGAACTATTTTTAAAAAATTATTGAAAGTCTATTTTATGACGTCACGGGCGGCACTGCCCTATCCTTTTCCTTAAGGAGAGTCGCCCGTGACGTCATCAAAATAGACTTTCAATAATTTTTTAAAAAAAGTTCCCGGTCTCAGAAAAATCTGAAAAAATTCACAGTACCATTTTTTTACCCCTTCTTTCGATTAAGCCACTAAAATTTTTACATTCTAATATGATCTAATATCTCATTATAAGATAAATATATAAAAATGAATTCTTTTTGGAAATATTTACTATACAAAAAGCTATGTATACAACCAGAATCTTTATAGTATTACTTTTTTTCATGAACGTGCATTTTATGTATCAATTAATAATTAATTGTAATGTGTGTTATATTAATTAAACTCCCAGTTATATATAGTATTGAAATAAGATGTATGTGTTTATTTCTTTAACATTTACCTTTTTTTTAGCAAGTTATTCAGGCAATGTCAATCATGCATTGCTTATACGATCATATTTTAGGCTGAGTTAAATTTAGAATTGCATTAAGCTTTGTACCTGTTCATACTGCTTTGTTTAATTTATTTAATCTATATATCTATCTAAGTTAAAGAACAATAAATAATTATTAATTATATCTGATTTTAAAATGAATTACAAAGATTTTAGTAACAAATTAAGTATAGAAAGAAAATAATAATATTATTACAATTATATAATAGTTATATTAAATCAAATAATCAACTATATAAAATTATAAATATATAAATTAAATTTAAATAGTAGCTATATTGTAGCATATAGCTAAGCTGTAAGTTTTGAGAAACAGTTGCTATATAGTACAACATAGTTCAGTTATAGAATTTTTAAATTGTAGCTATGTTGTACAATATAGTTCGATGTGGTGATTAAGAGTTGCGCTGCATTTTACTTTAATACAGCAGTTCTGGTTTCCAATATAAAACTCTTTTACCCCAAAAACAATACATCTAATTATATTGCAAACTACAATAATTTATAAAATTTTCTGTCAGTGTGGTATTGAAACTTGCCTCCTAATTCTTTTATGATGTATCATTGACTTCTAGCCCCATTCCCTCGCAACATTTCAGAATTTTATCCCCTCCCCCCTCTTATTTTTATCCTCGGACGCGGCCTGCTCGATTATAAGTCACATCTTATTGTTTTTGTATTGTGTGATCATGTATGTGTGTGTGTTACTGTATGTTTTGACTTATTCCACACAATTTGTATGTCAAAGGAATCAATAAATTATTCTATTCTATTCTATTCTATTCTATTCTATTCTATTCTATTCTATTCTATTCTATTCTACATCATCATCATCACGTACCTTGACGAGCGACCTCAGCACGGGGCTGTCCATAAGACCCTTGAGGAAGATGAGGTCCGTGTCCTTGGCGCCCGTCGAGTCCTGCAGCTCACCCAGGCTCTCGCGGACATGCTGGAACGCCGCTGGAACCGTCACAACAAAACAGGTTATAGAAAATATTGGGGGATGTTGGAATATAAAAGGGTCAAAGGAGAACAGCGAGGGTGCTGGAGGTCACAAGGCTCTCGAGTGTGTGCTGGAATTGTCAGAACACAAGGAGAGGGGGTAACTACATGAGAGATGAGTTCATAAGGGCTTAAGGACCACTTGAAATGCAAGTGAGGACACAGGTGCTATTTTTAATTAGAGATCAGCCAGGCCCCTTTAGATTTGCATTTACTTTTTTCGTAACTAAACATACACATTTTCATATTTTATAGAACATGTACTTTAATGATTATTATAATTTAATATAATAGTAACTTGTTAAATGTTCAAGAATATAATAGTAACTTGTTAAATGTTCGAGAATTTTACTAACTTTACGTTCAAACCATTATTTCCAGTTTCAATTTTATCTCGAATCTTGCAATTTGCAATACGTTTGAGTACAGACTACAACTGATTCAATTGCAACGTATAAGCTTTCGATAGAAAACCGTCTCATCACAACATTTATTTGGCAATTTTCCAGTCTCTGTATAGAAATTTAATTAAATTTTATCGATTTCATCCTCTTAACAAAATTAACTGACGTGCACGAAGATAGTTCGTAGTTATGAACAAAATTAATCACTATAATATATAGACTAACACATGCTATGGAAACTTAGCTTCAAAAAATCAATACGTCATTTATTATTTAATTAATCTGTCAAAGTTCAAAGTTTCTGACGTCAAACATGCAATTATACGCGAAGTTCAATTACAAGACGTGCTAGTTTTTGAAGTCAAAAGTTTGTTCTTTAATGGTGTAACCACTAATGTTATTTTAATGGGGCATGCATGCGCCGACGACATCATTAGGGTCGAGTAGGAGCTGCAGTGTTATTTTATACTGTAAAAACTCATGCACCATAAGAAGACGTCTAGCTTGTACACTATTTTACGAATAAAATGTCCGATCCGGCCATGCAGTTAAAGTATGACCAGATCGGACATTTTTATTAATTTTATTTGAATGGAGTGTACACTTCTCGTCCTGGAAAATATTCTACGACAAGAGAAAAAAGATTATATACCAGTTAAAGTTCAATAAGACTGGAACACTTGGCGAGCATGAGACCGAGTAGTCAACATTAAAACATGTTCAAGTAAAAAGGGAACTTATGAAGTGTCTATTATACACAGGACTTATGGGTGATATCATAAAAAAACGTTTGGCATCAAGGTATGAGTGATAAGACAATCAATATCGACTGACTTTCACTTTACAAATTCAATAAACATTGTTGCCGATACGATGTAAGACACTTTATAATGTCCCTTCGGTACGTATTGGCGTTGTCTTCCTATTATTGTGGCCAGGTGGACTCGGAGGAGACGGCTGTGAGTCACCTCATCTGAACTCCAAGTTGTCATATAAGACAAGCGAGTGGACTGATGGTGCTCACTTATCTATTATTTGTATGCATGTGTATACTCTTGTATTCCAGTCTTTTTGACCTTTTTTTTTTTTTTTTTTATTTCATTTTAAATAAACATGATACATTTCATTTATACAAAAAGACATTTATACCTCAATGAGCTAAAGCTCGAGAAGAGGAATGAAAATTTTGTTTCATCTGGAAAAAAAACATGATGACAGAAATATTTCACTACATAATTAACAATAACAATTTAGTTAAGAAAAAAAGTTGATGTAGCTTATTCATATAAACACTATAAGTTTGGATTATAATATATTAAACAAATAGTCAAAACTAACACAAAATTGATACATAAATTACACATGTTTTAGAAATAGTATTATATTGATTGAAAATTAAATATTATCAAATCAATAGTTATTTAGTATACAAATTCCCAGCTAGCACGAACAAGCCGGGCCAGAGCTGGCCCTCTGGTGGCCGTCTTGGCGAGCTTCTGGCTATGGCCTACCAGAAGCGGGCCATTCATTGGCCGTCTTACTGTCAGCCGTAAATGGCTTGCCAGACCTGGGCCGGACTGGGGCTTCAAACCACAAGCCGTAACAGGGACTTAGAATATTTTCAATAACATATTCACATAATAAATAATAAGTAATTAACATATCGTTGTTACATAATTATTAACGTTTAAAAAATAAATGTAGCTAAAAACTTAGGTCGGAATAAAAATATTTTTGTTAAGTATTCCAAATGTAAAGTTTATAAACCTAAATTTACCATTCTCTTCTAAGAAAGGCAGTGTCCTAGCGGTAAGGACCTTCAGCTGCGGATCCAAAGGTGCCGAGTTCGATTCTCTCCCCATCCAAATTTTTTACATTTTTTTTTTTTGTTTTTTTTGGGACCCAAATGCGTAGAAAATAATAAATAAATACAAAAAAAAAAGGGAGGGAAGCAAATTTTACTGAAATAAAGGTGAAATGCAATGACCCTGGCCCGCCAAGCCTGGCCCAAGAACGGCAAAAACCTCTGGCCGTTTTAAGCCCAGCTTGCCATAAATTAAATGGCCCATGAATGGCTGACCAAGCGTCTGCCAATCTGGCATGCCAGAATCTGGCCAGGTCTTGGCCAGCTTCTGCGTGTTAGCTGGGTTGTATATTATAATAAGGTTTTATAATTATTAGGCATAATATAATAATGAAGAATATCTACATGTTTGCATATTTCTACTTAGAACAAATTGTTGAGCAATATAGTATTTTTTTACTCTATCTGAGAACATTTTTATTGAAGTTATATTTTTTATGTTATCAGGCAGAGCATTATATAAATGGGTAGCTTTACATAGAATGGAGAATTTACCTAGATTAGTTCTTGTAAAATCAATATGAAAATTATTTGAACGCCTAGTATTGTGGCTATGTACATCACTATTTAGTACTAATGAGAAATTATTTTTGATGAGATTGTTCATAATTTTATACACAAATAGACAAAGATTTTTTGAATTTAAACCTGTAATATTCAGCATGTTTGTTTCAGTGTATAGTTCAATAGTATTTTTCCTCCATGCATAATTATACAGTATTTTTAGAGCTTTATTTTGTAGGATTTGCAAAGGTTTCAATATAACTTGGCAGGCATTTCCCCAAATTCCTACCATATAATTTAAATGTGAATGGACTAAAGAATAATAAATTTGTTTTTTAACACTGGGAGGGATATAATGTCGAGTACGCCATAAGATTCCAATAACTGGGAGAATTTTTTTTTTTACAAAACTAATATGATTTTCCCATTTTAATTGCGAGTCAATGATAAATCCTAGATATTTGTATTCATCTACTTGTTCTATTAAAATATTATCTACTGAAGGTAAGGTATTACATATTATGTTTTGTCCTCTTTTTATTATCATAAATTTAGTTTTATTTGCATTTAGCGTTAAGAAATTAGTTTTAAACCAATTATTTAGTAAATTTAGGTCATGTTGTATATCACTTATTATATTTTCTTCACTTTTAGAACTGTATTGTAGACAAATATCATCAGCAAATTTCCATAGCTTTCCTCGTAATTTTAGATTGGTTATACTATTAATATAGATATTGAAAAGTCTCGGTGATACAATTCCCCCTTGTGGGATGCCATAGGTAATTTTAAATTCTTGGCTTTTATTACTATTATTAACTATTACTTGATTCCTATTTGTAAGATATGATTGAAATAGTTTTAGAAATTTATTTCTTACTCCCATATTTTCAAGCTTCTTTACCTTAATTGCATATCGATGCTACTGCCATCTATTGTCGAGGCAAGGTTAGAAGTGTGACTGATGCTGACGTCACCACATTGATCATTTACTCGGACAAAGAGGTACAACGATCCAGCACAACGTCTTTGATGTCACAAGAGGTTATTGTTGCATATCTAGATTCAAGATATTGTTGCTCCTGCAGGACCGACAAGCAGGCAACACGCGAGTCATGCTCAAGTGGAGAAGCGTGTTTACTGCCATCACGAAATATGATTCCTTGATAACATGCAGCAATATCTTGTATAAATAATATTAGGGGGTGGGGGGGGGGGGGGGTCGTCCAAGCACGAAAATCCACCAATCAAGGTTTGGGGATGAAGAAATAATTATATCAATCGAAAATGATGACGTGTTTTTTTTCGATCTATTATATAGATTTCATTTTGGTAAATTAAAGAGAAAAAAATCAGAATTTTTAAAATTTAAGTACTTCAATATTTTTTTA
Source organism: Siphlonurus alternatus (assembly GCA_949825025.1). Classification (NCBI taxonomy): domain Eukaryota; kingdom Metazoa; phylum Arthropoda; class Insecta; order Ephemeroptera; family Siphlonuridae; genus Siphlonurus; species Siphlonurus alternatus. The sequence goes on from OX463779.1 coordinate 42,652,544, forward strand.
TATTATATATATACATGTGTATTTTTTTAAAGCATTTTGCATATAAAATAATACATATTTTATTTACGAGATATTTAAGAGTCGCTCCTACACGCAGTTATGGTTTGATTAGTATATTGCTATAAGAAAGCGTGTTTTGCTTCGATCTATTATAGATTTCATTTTAGTGAAGTAGATAAAAAAAAAAAAAAAAAACAAAAAAAAAACATTCTGAAATTAGCATGCACATCAATAATTCATACGTATGTTTATTTTAAAGCTTTAAAAAATATAAAAGAATTTTATACGAGACTTTAACGTTATTTAAATAAATAAATTCGACTCTCATCTCTACTAACGATCTTTAAAGAAGCGACAGTTATTATTGCTAATACCCCCTTGACATTGCTGCAGTGTTGACCTTTGACCTTTTAAACGTGGCACAACTGCAAGCACACGTTCTCCAGGAGAACGATTTCGTCCGATAAAAATCGTAGTGATTTGTCTCCTTTTTTTTATCTGGAACATTTCTTTGGATACATAATTTATATAGTGCAAAAATTTTAGGACAGTGCCATGAATTTAAAGTATTTTATGCACGACTTATGTTTGAACTACAGTATTGAAAAAATAAAATACCTGCATGATAAAGTTAAAACGATATAAAATAAACATTATTCGATTTTTTTAATTTTAAAAACATATAAATTTTTAAACGTAATTTAACGAGAATACATCAAATTTGCACAATAAAGTGCCAATAAACCGATAACAAGCACGCAGACTGCTAACTTTATTCCGATATGAACCCCCCACCCATCCATATATGCCACGCCTGTAGCTAGCCGGTATAATCGAACTTGGAGAACATATTAATGAGACTTTAGCAATAAAATTAAGTACAGGCTACTTGAGGCAATTATCAAACCATGCAAATAATTAAATTAATGTTCAAGGTAACAATTAATCAACGGTGCAGGTGTTTAATTTAATTAATTAATGTGATTTTTAAATACCTGGATGCCAACACGGTGTTTGTTTGTAATTCGCATGTAAATTTGCTTGAGCCTCTTGATTAGGAAGACCATTAGGCCTGCTATCTTTGAGACCGTGTTTGAGGATCCCCATGATTGTTGAAGACAAGCTACCCTCGAAACGACTGCCGGCTAGTACCGCTGAATCGACCCACCACTCGGCGAGGTGACGTCATCACTCCTCTTGCGCACGCTTCAACCCTCACACCTGTTTGGCCTCCTGGGAGAATGTAATAGTAGCACGCACTTGCACAATAACACCTGATTTTGTTGTAATGCAATAAATTTGCCTCATAAATCTGTCAGTGCTTTTAAAATTATCGTGGGTGTCAAGTTGCATTTTTTAAGTAAATAAAAAGCCAGCTGCCAGTTTTGTATAATATACAAATATATACGCATACAATAATGCGCATTATACAAAAAAGAAACACAGCTAATAATTGCGTCCACTTGCGATCTTATTATACTGTACAGTTCTTAAAGTTAAAAATTGGAATGCATGCGTTAGAACCTAACATATGACTATGTATAGTATTCCAATTTTTAAGAACTGTTTCATGATCCATCAAAGACATTATATGTATAAAAGGATACTCATATTATAAAACATGCATGCACCAAAAATAAAAGGGGGGATTTAATAAAAAAGACCGACAAAGAAACCCCTTTATATAATTCACTGTCACAGATCACATACGAGTAGCAATGACCTCTGACTTGATAAAAAAAAAAAATGGAATTAAATATAGGCTAGCTTATACACCACTTTCACAGTCGCACGCACTTTAACGCATTCTAACAACACCTTATTTTGTTGTAACTGTATTTTTATCCGACCTTCAGAATTGTTAATTTCTAATTTTAAAATCGTCACTGTCATTTATTTCGGGGGTAAAAAGTTCTCCAAAAATTCTTCGTGCAAGGCAAAAATATACAGTCATTGCGTTGGTCTGCGCTCTTAATTAAACATCTAGATTACTTTTAGGATAAAAAAATAATAATAAAAAAGAAATGAAAATATCTCCTTCATAATACTATTTTTTTTTCTTCGCCTGACTTCTGACTATGAATGAAGACCCTTAGTAATGAACCAGACGTCCCTTTTGAATTAATTTCTATATGATGTACGTATATAGAGCGTGGAGCATGGGACATTACTCTAGAGAAATAAAACAAATTACTAACAAGTGTAAACAACGACTATATTTTTAACTATATAATATGTATAATTAGTCTATAATATATATTATATATATAACTTAACTATATATAATATTATATCTCACATTGCCTAATACATCATGCAGGAGAAAATAAGGAAGAACTCATAGGAGAAATTTTTATTTTTAACAGATATAATATATACGTAGCATATTCTTTAATTACTTAATGAATCGAAATAATTTATGCTGCAACATAATTTTAAGAACACTTCTATAACAGATAACGTTAACTTATCAATCGCGGACTAAAATCGTTTCACATAAACAGCTGCGAGTGAAAGTCACGAAACTGTCCGCTACCACGAATTGCGTGGAATTTCCGGGGGCGTAGACGAGCTGCGAATTTGTAAAGTACAGTACACCTCGGGACACCATGAAAGTTACGCTCTCGCTTGTGAGCGTTGTCACGCAGTGTATATGCAGGCTTTTTGGTACCTCTCCCCAATTTTTTGACATATTTAATGTACACCCCTATATATGAGGCTCGATACGGGGTATAGGGTAGAGATAAGGGTGGAAAAGAATGATGGCCACGGCCTGTTGATATACGCGTTCCAACATTATCGCTGAGGCGAGACTGAGGGAACCGTGGAAAACATCAGTCAGGATGGACAACCCTACTTTTATTAGTGGACCAAAATGATGTCCAAAGCCTGGGGAATAAGGGCATCACTGCATTGGGTGCAACAGTGAAATGGATTTACCCCATGGGGGAACAGCGTATTAATTTTTACTTGAAACGGTCACCCATCCAAATACTATAACCATGCTGAACTCCGGTGATCTAACGAGAACCGGTCAGTGCACTGGACCACGCTCTGTTTCGTGCTAATGAAGCACAAACGTTACCCAGCACTCTGCCTTTTCATGTACTAGCAATGTGCACCTCCAGGACAGCATGAACTTATTTACTCCTGATGCCTCACTTGAACTGGAGCTGCAGCTCTAATAAAGAGATGCAGTTTTGCGTGAGGTAAGAAGAGCACTCAGTCTACCTATATCAAATTAATTTTGGTTCACCACGCCTATATACAACATATAGACTGAGTGATAACGCCTACAAACAAAACAACCAGTAGGAGTAAAGTTTGTGGTGTCCAGAGGTAACTAAATCTCTTCTCAATTTTTTTAACGTGAATTTCTTCTACTTTCTTTTTACAGACATGTGACTCCAGCAATAAATAAGACCAATCATCAAATATAAAAATTTTATCAACTGCGCATCATAAGTCCCTCTCATGGGTATTAATATCAGTTTGGTTATTAGATATAAATCCTTCGCTCCCCTCCTTATAACATTGCCTGTGTGCTATGATGTCGATAAAATCAATTTATTCTCGTCCCAATCAATTCGTAAGTAATAAAAAAATATATTTATTATGAGCACCTTTATAGTGTCAAATATCATAGCATTTTTTTATGAGTTATTTTATTATTTTTTTTTTTATTTGTGTTTATTATCTATGGCGCTCTATCTTATGTATTTTACGGTTTACAATGCATGCAGTAGAAGGCGTTGATGGTGGTAAAGTAAATTCTCGGAGCATGCTGACACAAGCTGGTATTTAAATTTGTGTAGTCAGAAAAAAAGTAGGGCAAACACCATGCTGTATATATAATTTGGCTTTTAAAGGGACCACCATTCAAAATTTTAACATGGACAAAGCGTCGACATACAACCAAGGGAAATGCAACAAAAATAAATTATTATTATATAGTGGCGAAAAATATATCGGAGGGAGGGGGACTATTAAGAGACAAAGTGTCAGTTCCCATGCACTTCCCTTGTATTTTATATTATAGGAACAATGTAGTTGTTATAGAGTCGGGGGTCTTTCTTTATCCCCCCCCCCCCACCCCCAGTAAGCAGAAAATTTGCGATTAAAGGACTATAATTATTGACTATAAGGTTAATTATACAACGTTAAATGTATTAAAACCCACCCACTGCATGTACTATACCTATAGGTATTTTTTGCAAAGTATACTTTGCAAAAAATTTTGCCGTATGCAGAGTTCCTCAAAAATTCTTAATTTCCCTCTCTACGCTCCTTGTGAGCACAGACAGCTAACTATAGGTCTGTTCGTAAACCCTCTCGGAGTACACAGAGTCATACACCAGCTGCACCAGTGGGGTGGGGAGTGCAGTGCAAATGACGTCGCAAATGTTTGGTCGCAAATTTAACTTAATTGTTCAGAGTACTCCGAGCAGGCCTATACTAAAATTGACGTAAACGCCATTTCCGGGAGAAGTACGTACTAAAAGTTCTCCATCAAGAAATTCTCCATAAGAGCCGGATGTCTTGCTTGGTCTCCGGAACATCCAGCAGTAAAGTGTTAACGGCAAAGATAACACTTGTTATTATCACTGCTACACCGTTATCCTCAGTCACTCAAGGGAGGCCTGCTGCTTTGTAGTATGTTTACCTAACCGTATTTGCATCTGCAATGTCACGCTGTCGCGAGGAGGAATATCAGATGTCCCTCCCACATGAAACCAGTTTTGGTGCTCCCCACAGACTTCTCAAGACTCTCTTGCTCTTGAATATATAGTGAAATCCCGAGCTTCTTATTAGTGGTCTCACGCGCGAGTACGAGTTTTTGCAAGATGAAGTTGAAAATAATATTACTAGATTTACTAGTAATTCGAAGAATGTTTTTTTTTTTTTTTTCACAAAGATTTGTTTGTTTTTATTTGTACCGCGGCTGTACCTGCAATGTTGAATTATTATAAAAATAAATCAATTTAATATTTAAAAAAAAAATACAACGCATATTCGAACAATCAGAAGAAATAAAATGCTTGCAAAAATAACACACATGATATATTTATTAATAATAAATTCAAATCAATTAATTAAGTTAAAGGTTTCAAAAAAATAATAATAATAAAAATACAGCGAGATCAATTAAGATCTTAATTTCACTTCAAGAAATTTAAATAATTTTACTCCTCAGACTTTAAAAATATTATTCTAAAGAAATTGTGATTTGAAGATAAAATTTGTGTTTCCAAAACACAAGCTCAGTAGCGTAAAATTGCAGCATTAAAATAAATACTGGGTATTTTTATTACTGTTTTTAATTTAATCGGCTGGCATGTTTTTCAAACGTTTCCAAACGCAAAACAAAGCTAGGCTAATGAATAGGACATCACGTAACAATTTATATTAACTCGCAAGTCACGAATTTTTCTTTTCTTTATTTTTTATTTTTTTTTTTTTTTTTGCGTAGAAGAATTTAAAGATTTTTTTTTAAATATTAACACTCACCCATCCAGCAGTGTATAAAAGCTATATTTATATATTTTGTTACATGGATATATATACCTATAATGATAATAGTATCATAATCTACAATCTAAAATAATAATAAAAAAAAATACGTAACTATGGCAACAAAAACATAAACAAAAAAAAAATTGAAAGTGGCGCGATCCTTCTAAAAAAAATACCTTTATTATAATTCTTAATATCATACCATTTTCTGAAGCCTCTGATTTAGTTGGTCCTATTTGCGAGTCCGTGCTAAGTAACAGCTGACGCCGATCGTTGTTGTTTCTACGGAACACCATGACACCTGCACACGCACCTGCACACCGAGACTGCTTGTAGAAAAACGAAGCAGCGTGCTTTTTTACCCCCGCTACTTCTGTCTGGGCCTGACCGCGACCCACGATGCCCTCAAGCGGTCTCAGCCAATCAGCGTGATCCACCACTAAGATGAACCAATCACAAGCGATGACGTCACACGATTTAATTAATTTGAACGTAGACAGACAAGCAAAGAGGATGATGATAATATTGTATCTATACTAAAGTAAAGTTCATGTAATAATAAGACTTACTGTCCACACTTGCTATATTACACGAAATAAAAATCTCATATGAGCTCTATTTATAGTCGTACTTTCTTTATAATGTAAATATTTTTTACGAGGATGTCGACACCACTCCAGAAAATAATTATTTTGTGAATAAAATGTGCTTTGTATCCACTGTATGTTTATACGTTACTTTATAGTAAACAATGTGATACCATATGTGCCTCTATTGTAAATTGACAGCTATAAACATGATATATATCATAAAAAAAGTTACACACATTTTTATGTTTACAATAAATTTATAAAAAAAGTATAAATATATAAATTTCACATTTATATACCTTTTAAGGGTAAGGTAACGCCACCAATGTTAAAAAAAATCCCTCTCACAAAAATTCTAAAAAAAAAATTAAAATGTTCTCCTCTACACCCCCTATTATATCAGTAGCTAAAATATCAGGTATACAAATACGATCTAGTTTTTGAGTTATGAATTTTTAAAGTTGACCAATTTAACATGGGAGTTTCATTTCTCCATGTTAAAGTAGTCAACTTTAAAAATTTATAACTCAAAAACTAGATCGTATTTGTATACCTGATATTTTAGCTACTGATAGGGGGTATAGAGGAGAACATTTTAAATTTTTTTCAGAATTTTTGTGAGAGGGATTTTTTTTTAACATTGGTGGCGTTACCTTACCCTTAATTAATTAACTGGAATTTTGATCAACCAATAAATTTAATAACCTAATTACATTAAAAAATTTATAATTTAAATTTCGTTTTTTTTTCCCCATCATTTTTTTAATCTCAAAATTTAAAAAAAAAAAAATGTTAATAAGGTGAAATTTTCTGTATGTATATTATATGTACGTAGAGAGCTTATTAATACGTTCAGACTATATCTCTTTTTTTTTTTTTTTTTTTTTTTTTAAATTTAGGGATTGACGGCTTCAGAAGGCGTGGCTGCGCAGGAACCTTGCAGTTTTTTAATTTAATTTAATTTTTTTAAACTGGAACCGCGTGAAAATAATAATAATAATTTTCATAGTAATTTTGGACCCCTTATTCACTTTTGTAATAACTGTCTTGATTTAACTGTCGGAAGAAGATCAAAATAAAAGTGGAGCTTCAATTTGTTATTTAAATTATGAAAGTTTCAAACTCATTGCATTGAAAAAAAGGAAATAAATGGTCAAATGAAGCCAAAAGGTACAGAAAAAAAATACAAGATGGTTGTATTATTTGCAAAATTCATCCTAATATCCCAAGTAAAACAAAATCACCTTAACAACACCTAAATTATATTTTTATAATACTTTTTAGGTGGTAAATATTGCACGTGCATTGCAGCAATGAAACTGAAATGTGAATGCCCTCCTTAAAAATAGCAAAGATCTCAAGCAAACAAAATGAACTGAATATATGTATTTTGTACAATTTCTACAGGAATTCATATAAAAGAACTTGGAAGATTATATGTGCTGAAAAGAAAGGTACAGGTTCCGTCATATTTAATGTGAATTTTGTCAAGTCTTTGCCGCGTATCTGTTTTGCCAACAAGCTGTCCATACCAATAACTAAAAGATGACAAAAATTGAATTAAATATGACGGACAGTGTAGGAAACATGTTAAGCTCCCAAATCCCAGACCAAGCTGTCAATAGTCCTCTTGTGACAAACATTAGTGGCATTACAGTGATGTAACTACAGAGGGGGCCAAGGGCGGGACTTGGGCACCATGCAGGCCCAGAAGCCAAAGGGGAGCCCAAGGCCAAACAGCCCCCAGGACTGCAATTTGAGATTACACCAATTTGGCACTATTCATTTCAAAATCCAAATTCTTTACGAGCTGATGTAAAACTTCTTTATATCATGGGTGACAATTACATATCTGTTTGTTTGAACTTGTAATTACAAAAGAAAATATTATAATATTAATAATTAAGTTAAAACAAAAATACCCTTGACACCAATTTACCCTTTTCGGGTGTGGCCAGGCCGATATTTAGCCTTGTCAGTAAGAGTTATCTTAATTGCGACCATGCTGGGGCTTACCAGGCTTCCAGAACCCTTTCCTACACCCTTCTAGGCTCTTACTACCAGATCTGTGCAGCCTGCAGTGGCAGTGCAATACTGCAAAGCAGCGGAGTATAGACAGCCATAAGCTGCCTTAAATATTTTCATCCTACCATTTCCATAATCTAGTAATCAGTCACACCCATCCCAAGTCACGAAAAGTCTGCCGTGTTCCGGAATCGAACCGGGGACCTCTCGGACTAGAGCCAGGGGTACTAACCACTACACTACAGAGCGGATTATTAAGAAGTAATTTTAAAAAATGTTGATTAAAATATTTCATTATTTTTGCTCATATAACAAATAGAAATTTTATAACAAATCGTCAGGAAACCACTCTACACTCGTCACAACAGCACTCTTTTTGATAGCGGGGGATTGTGAGAGTTTGAGGTGCAGTATTTACCTTGAGTAGAGCTGTCATGCAGTTAGGAGTGTGTGCAGCCATGGTGCGTGCAGATCGCCAGACGTGCGTGTATCACCACCCTGTGCCGTAGATAACATGTACCATATATACTGTAACCCAGCTAACAAAACTTGCCGTAGATAACATGTACCAATGCATACTGTATACTGGAACCCAGCTAAAACCTCTCAACTTTGCCACTACTTGACCCAAAATAACTACAATACACAATTTGTTTTTTTAATGAAAATTTTTGTAAATTATGTAAAAAGGAACCTCAAGACAGAGGGCAATTATTTTCAAGTGCTCAACAAATTATCTACGGAACTTGACTCGTTACCTGGCAACATGAAGAGAGAAGAGAAAAAATCCTGACTTTATTGTCTTTGGTAAGAAAAGAAGATATGAAGTCTAAAATGATGGCTTAAACATTTGACCTATGTTATTAAAATCAGCTGTGCACCTTAATCTAATAAGGGTCGGAAAATTTCAACTTTTTTTTTCTACTAGGATATTTTTGTGGGGCTCATTTTTATACTGTACTTTTATTGGTATATTCTTAATTGTAACTCTATAGTTTAGAGTTTTGAAATTTTATTTACTCCAGTTTTAGCTCACAATCCATCAGGACTTGTATTTGAATGTGCCAAAACTCACTTATGAACTGTACCATGGAAAAAATCTTCATGGACTGTACGAAATATTATATATTTACATATAATATATGGTTTATAGGTTTATACTCATTATTTGTACACACCTGTAGTATTGAAATTATAAGATACAAAAATAATTATTAGTTATCCAGTGCAGTATTACCCGTGCATTTTTTATTATGTCTATAATTTACTGACTTTTATTACTTCTTTTAAATTTAACTAAATAGGTCTGTTTATATAGTTTTCATAATTATGCTTGATCCTGTTTGAATCAAACTAGACTTCTTTGTAGTCATATATGAAGATAAACTGTGCAAATTGAAACTAATGTTATACAAAGATATACAGTATTTTACTTTGTCATCTTAACTTTAGCTTTTATTGCACACTTGTCACCTTGGAAAATTTGATAAATTTCCCAATTGCAGCCTTGTTAATCACCATGCCCTGTGATTACGAGGCATGGTGATTAACAAGGTGGCAAATGAAAATTTTTTGAGGCAACGAATGTACAATAATGTAAATAATCTGTTTCTCAAATAGTTTGGGACTAGAAACATCCAATTGAACAAAAGAAGTGTAACTTTAAGTCTGCCTGGCATTAGTTTGGTGATTAGAATTCTTGCTAGAATCAAAATCAACAAAATTAAACCTGCATATCTTAAACATGGACTTCATCTATTTCAGCTATGCTTGGAGCTTTTTATCATTTCACACTAATTGCAATTATCTGATTAACTGCATAATTCCAATAAGACTCCTAAAATAATCAAGGATGCTTTTTTTCTTGCTCATAACATAGAAGTGCAAACAAATCAATCCCATCTCCAATTAACTACTATGGTGTGCCAGTGTCTTGATTTAGTTTTCCATGTGATTGAAAGAACAGAAAAAAGTGCAGTCGGAGAAAGAGGAAAGACAGAAAGCTACTTTTTACAGTGTAGTAGGTGACAGGAAAGGTGAAAATACATGTAGAGTACATAGTGTATAGTTCATCATTTGTTTTATTTTTAAAGCCAAAGCATAGACATCAAACAAAAAATTATGTACAACTTGTTTATCACATAAATCACACAGGTGGAGAAGAAACTAGATTTTATGTAAGGGGAGTAGTAAAAATATCCTTATGGGGTAAAATCTACACAGCAAAAGGGACTCGTTTGAATGTAGCACAAAAATGCCAACTGTCTGCATTGAAGTGGCAACATGAGACATCTTAAGGGTGATAGAATGGCATATTGGTGATCATCCCCTACAAAAGTTTCTTAATGTAGCTACTAGCTAGTGCAGATCAAGTTAACTGACAGCTTGAATAGTGAACAGTCATAATTTCACATACAGTAATATTTGTGGTAAACTTACTTCTTACTGCAACCCCTCCAAAGGTACCCATGAGTCAGTCACCCACTTCGTTCAAACATTATGAATAATAGACAGCAGAGCAGACAAAGATATGAGGGTTTAATTTTTTAATTTACAATGGACAGAGGTCTCATCCCAAATTTATTTATTACACAACTTTGACTTATTCATGCAATTGACTATATACCCACATTTTTTGTTATATATTTTTTTGTGTCTTCTGCACCAAATGCATATACCGATATAGTATCATACTTGAGAATATTAATTTAAAGGGAAGGTAACACGTCCAATGTTAAAAAATATCCCTCAAATGAAAATTATGAAACAAATTTAATATGTTCTTCTCTACATCCCCTAAAATATCAGGTATACAAATACGAGCTAGTTTTTTAGTTATTGTTATTTTTTTTTTTTTTTTAAATTTGACTACTTAAACATGAAGAAGTGGAACTTCCATGTTAAATTAGTCAACTTTAAAATTTCATAACTGAAAAACTAGCTCGTATTAGGTGCTTGCGTGTGACGTCAGTGTGACCTTGGATCGGGAGTTTCAACAATTGTCCGCCAGTCGTCGATGGTGGCCTGGTGGAGCTCCGCAATGTATAAGCATATAGGAGAAAATATTAAAAAAAATATTTAAAAATATAGAAAGAAAAGATTCTGAATTCTGAGGCGAGCAAATTTTATTTTAAACATTTTGATCACCTCACATTTTTTATTTTCATTTTAAATAATTTATAATGTATTTTTTTTAATCTTTTGCCTGCATGCAGAGTTCTCTACCACTCCACCGGCATGGCAGGCTGCGCGCGCAAGTTTTCACTCAGCCCCTGTAAAGTAGACTGATTGCGTTGCTCATGCAACCACTTTATTTGTATGTCTGATATTTTACCTACTGGGGATGTAGAGGAGAACATTTTAAATTTTTTTCATAATTTTCATGCAATTTTTTTTTTTTTTTTAAAACATTGGCCGTGTTATCCTGTCGTCGCCTCAGAATGCAAATCACGTAACTACAAAAAAAAATTGATGCAACTTTAAACCTTATCTCACTAGAACATAAGGGTCAAAGTTCCATAATTTTTTTTGTAGTTACGTGATTTGCATTCTGAGGCGACGCTGTGTAAAACCACATGGACACATCGATTACAATCATTTCTCAGTGTATGATAGTTATTTTTATAAAAGATTCTGTATACTGCTCTTTTTGTTTCTTTAAAAGTATGCATTTTCCTAAAATACAGTATTAATATGTATTGCACTGGTATCATAAATATGATACCACCAGATTCAAAACCAGACAGTTGTACATTTGTACTCAGATTCGGATTAGGTGGTAGGAGTGCAGTTTAGATTCACAGCTTAACTAATGGGGGATCTGTACACGACATGGCGAAGTGGGCGCCGGAGGGTAACAAAACCAGGGGTGCGCAGTCGGGAGTCCACAATCTCTTTGTATGGCCAATCCGACTCTGGTTGTATCATACTTTCTGATAAGCGCTATTTTTCTTCACTCATATCACTATTTAAAATTTAATTTTTTTCAAATAATTGTCTGTTTTTTATCTATAATATGCATAATGTATATACAGTACAGTATTAAGGTGCTTTCACATATTCGAAAATCGCTACGGAGTTCCGTAGCAATGCCGTAAGCCTTTCACATATTCTCGTTCGTCTGCGGCAGCTGCGGCGGAAAATCATGTGAATGCCGTACTCATCATCAAATTCATGTTGATTTTGCTATGGCGTGCCGTAGAACGCCGCAGCACCAGATCGCGATCTCTACGGCGTAATCAACAACATTTGCTACGGTGTATGTAGCTACGGCATGTTTCCGTAGCGATTTTCGAATATGTAAAAGCACTTTAAGAGAAGCTTATACAGTACGAACTTACAGCTTATGCATGTACAGTATAACAAATTTTAGTTTACCTCTAGACAGTTCAGCAGACTAGACGGCGCCAGCTATATCAGCCAATGAAAAGGCGACCAGCAGTTATTCTAGCCTTTTCATTGGCTGATATAGCTGGCGCCGTCTAGTCTACTGAACTGTCGAGAGGTAAACTAAGATCTGTTATACTGTATTGTCAGTTAAGTACTGTATTATAAATCATGATGATAATATGTCCGGCATTTATAATATACATGTAGGGATGAAGGCTGAAATGACCAAAATCCTTTTTGTTGAGGTAGGCCAATGGCAGGTACAAATTCACAATTATGTTACTTACCATCTCCTGACGCAAACGTCCAGTCAGTTATATGTTCAGCAGGCATTTTGGCTTGACTTTGAACGTAGAGAAGAATCCAGAACTGAAAGAATTGAAGTAAATATCATGAAACAATTTGGTTGTTAAGGTTGTCATGCATGGCAATCATGGCATGCACCTGTCAGCTGCATGCATGTTGTTACGTTTTCGATTTCCAAGACTTTCGTTCCGTGTTTTTCATCAGAAATTTTACATTGAAAATCGATTATTTTAAAGAGCATTCTGTTCATCTTACCTAATCCTGGCTCCTTGGGATATCTATACAAATAATTCATTCAATTACTCAGTTTCATCTTTAAAAAATTATGATAATTTTTCACCTTTGTGCACATTTCACGGTAGTACTTAATTAAAATCACCATTATTAAGCTGTGGCGCCACTGTCCAGTACATTTGAAAATGAGCGGTAAATTTTAATAGGAAAATTATCCGAAATTATTGTAATTTTATGATTTTGTAACATTATGATTAAAATTTTATGATAAATTCAATATAAATTTATATTATGTATGTTCAACCTTACTTTTTGAAGTCTGCAATGAACTGAATAAAATAAATTTAATATTAAATATTTTTACGAGTGAAATTCCGAAATTAGTACTTCGCTTTTATATTTATTAGTTTAGGTTATCTACGACAGAGGGCAGTTGTGCTGGAAAAATGGCCGATACAAAATTATATGACATCCTCGGTGTCAGTAAAAATGCTGCAGATTCGGAGATTAAAAAGGTAAGAATAATGAATATAGAATATTTAAAATTCATACGAAATTCTTAGTTTCTGGATTTTTTTTTGGACTTCCATAGTTTTCTAAAATATTGTAAAAATGCACTTTCAAAATTCGATCGGACAGCGGCCTGGTCTTTTACCTCAAAAAATCAACCACATTTTAAAATTTGAAGTTAAGCGTTTATAATTTGCTTCCTTTAAGATTTTATGACCTTTCCAGTGTTCTATTTAATGGTCCAGTAATGTCTGCTAACATAAACCTGATTTTTTTTTTATTTTCGTGCACGTAAATGTAATGATTTTAACGACTGAGAATTTTTCTTTTCCTCGTGATTGTCATATGCATATGCATACCACCATGACGTAACAGAAATTATTCCCCTACTTATCTTTTCTTGTATTTTGCAAAGTAAACCAATAATTTTAAGTATTATCTCGTCCATCGCTATGAATATTTCACCATAATCTTCTAGGCTTGGCGAGATGTTACGGTTTTCATACAGATCATACTAGGCATTGCATGCAGCCTTCTGCAATGAGGTTTTCTAACCTGCATCGCGTCATAAGATGGCAAATTAAAAGGTCGTAGATGCAAATTGACCAACATTTGCAACTATTTTCAACTACATAATCCATGTTGTAATTGTCAAATATGCACAGCCCTCATAACAACTTGATGTAATGGTAATGCAAACATACATAATTATATTACTGTATGCATACACTCAATCGGGGGGTATCGGACTCGTTAAGGATGTTCACTCAGTTCTAATCTCATATTTCTTATATTACAGTACTTACAATAACGTCATTACTTTTGTTAGTACCCTAAATGTTGCTCTACATGATGGTATACTTTTAATTTCTAGAAATAAACTCAAGACGGCATAAATTTGCGAGTGAAATAAGGTAAATTGAAGACGCCATCTTTCCTAAATCGGGTCGGATCATATGATAATCGGAAAAACACTCGCGTGTGTTTCGGGCATTGCGCGGGAAACTGATTTGGCGGCAAATTTTTGAATTTCTACAGAAAGGATTTATTTTTCAAATGGACAAATTTTAGTTTCACTTAATGCTTACGTTATTAAAGCATACTTAGATTTTTTTTTACATTATTTAATTGAATTCTACTATTTATTGCTCTACAAATTAATTAAATATTACTTAATTAAATAATTAACCTTCCATATTAAGTTCAAGATTAATTGCTAAAGTAACAGCGACGGCACGTCAATTTTCCCATAAAAATTAATTTAGTTTTTTTCTAAAAATAGTTTTAGTACATTATATGGAACTGAAATCCAAAATTTCCACCTCATAATTTTTTCAAAGAAAAAATCTTATATAATTATGTTGGAGAGGACGTGTCGTCTTATAGCTAGCATGAGGACTTTATACCTGCTAAAAACCCATATGATCTGATCTATTGAATGAAAATTTGTGGAATGGCCGTATGAAAAAGTATAGCCGTGTTTTCTGTGGCCCGAGCTTCCACCGAATAACGTTGAAAATAATTTCATAACCCAACCAAGTTTCTGTGAGAACATCATAAAAAACTCTTATGGGATTTTTTATTAACACTGAAAATTTTCCACCAAAAAATATATAATTATCATGCATTATATATTTTTCCCCGGCCCCTCAGCTAAGCAAATGTTTTTAGTTCCTGCAAGATACAACACAGACAGAGCATAAATATAATAAAAAGTGTATATTATTAAACTGGCGTAGTGCACTTGACCGGGTCTCGTCAGATCACCGAAGACAAGCAACGTTGAGCGTGGTTAATAGTTGGATGGGTGACCATTTTCAACAAAAAACATGCACGTTTCCCACCCAAGGGTAAATCGTTGCGCTTTTCCACTCTATGTGGTTCCCCTGGCTTTGAACCATTGCACTTCCGGTTCATTGACAAAAGCTGTAGCGTCCGTCCTGGCTGAGGTTTCCACGTTTCCCTCAGTCGCAGCAAATGCCGGGATGGATTTGCAAGGCCGTGGCTGCTCCCGTTCCGGAAGAGCCCGCGAAACGCTCAAGTTAGGGTTTCGGAAGGTTTGGGGTTTCAAAGTAGTATGTAATTAGTAAATAGAAGTACCCAATAGTGTTTTATTAAAAAAAAAAAATAAACTAGAATTAATTATAACAAAAAGAACAATTTTTGTTAATTTTGTGCAAAATTTATATTATTATTAATTTATCATAATATTTTTTATTACACATTTTATGTATTTATAGTTTCAGACAGTATGGAATAAGTCTTAATTGGTGTCCTAGCCAAACATAATTACTGCACCATAACCCTTTTTGTTTTCTTAATATTTTGTATACCTCGGTGCGTCTTATATATATAATAAATTTTGAGATGTAAATGCAGCGGGTTCACAACTTAGCTGAGCAGAGGTAAAAGAGCTGGTGGCTCACTGCCTCTCAGCTAGTAGAGGTAGATACTTACTCCTTGTGCCTCACATGGACTGATTTTGATGCTTACTGGCTCCCCATTTCTCAGTTACGCTATGTTGGTTACCTGGAGGTGGTCGTGCCTATATTTAAAGTTACAGTATCTTCAGAGTTGAAGCTGCATGCATTATGATTCAATCATAATTTCGCTGATTTTTAAAATTTACTGCCTCCTGCAATGCGTGGTGAGTTTTTGTGTTCTTTTTTTTTTTTTTTTTTTGCCTCCCCCTCCCCTGAACCTCAACTTAAATTTACACTCTCATTACAGGTAAAATCCAATTATGGTGTGATAAAAAATAACATAATAATAATAATGAAAAAGAAAAATCAAAATCAAAATAATGAATAAGTTAGTGTTGCTTGAGAGATTTAAAAAGGTATAATATAATATAATATACACCTTCAATATTTTGTCACAATTTTTTATGCAGACTCTAAACACAAATAGTTGTCTTCAAGCAAATTAGGTCTCAAGCAAGGTCAAGCGTGGCGCAGTGCATTGACCGGTTCTTGTTAGATCACCGAAGTCAGGCTACGTTGAACATGGTTAGTACTTGGATGGGTGACCGTTTCAAGTAAAAAATACGCTGCTCCCTCCCTGGGGTAAATTCATCTCGCTTTCCACCCAGTGCAGTGATGCACTTGTGTGTGGTTCCCCAGGCTTTGGACATCGCTTTGGTCCATTGAGAAAAAGTAGAGGTGTCCGTCCTGACTGAGGTTTTCCACGGTTCCCTCAGTCTCACTTCAGCGAATGCTGGGACGCATAAGCATGCAGGCCGTGGCCATGCACTATCCGTTCCCTACCTTATCCCTACCCAGTACCCCGCCGCGAGCTGTAAGCTCTTAGGGGTGTATCCTTGTATATTAAAAAAAAATTATAAGCGACAACGGTCACAGGCTGAGCCATTTTGCCGTTCACCTTGGCAGGGGTGACCCAGCATCTGGGTGCCTTCGTCCTTTGCCTACTAGGAGTTGGGGAGTTTGACGGTGGGAGCAACAAGGGTCACTGACCAAGAGAGAGCCATTGAACTCTTTGGGGAAACCCAGCACCTTGGCGTCTTTGTCAGTTACCCATTGATGGACTTAGTCGGTCTTGGCAACAAGGGTGTCTTAGCCATGGGTGATAAAAAGTTATTGTTTTCCTTGGATAACCTGCAGCATTTTTTATTGCATATTTGGATAAAGAATTTATTCATATCTTAAAGATTTTTTTCAAGAATTTTGTATTGAATTCTCTAGCACCGTTAAAATCAAGCTGTAAAGCAAAGAAACGGTACGTCAGAGTCATGGATCTATTTAACGCGTAAGCACAGAAAAAGGCGTTAAACAAGTGTAACAACACAGCGTGTTGCAACACAATTTTAAAGGGTGCCAGAGGACTAAAACAATTAAAAAAAATACAGTTCATACATAAATGAAGGTTTTGTATCCATAATAATATGCAATAAAAAAATATGCAGTTTGTCCATTATAATAATGCCATATGCTTAAACAATAATTGCTTGATCTGATTTTTTTAGGTAAGTAAATTTTGTTGACTGGAGACAATTAAAAAAACTGTCTTGTAATATGTATAGTGCAACGTGCAACATGATGATCACATCATGCAGCTACTTTAACAGAGTTAGTGAAGTGGGACGTTCGATCCATGTCTGAAGTCAAGAAGCGACAAGAAGTGTCCCTTTTTGTAACTTTAAGATTTAAACTTCTTCTATCAATATTTTATACCTATCTTACTGAATTTAGGCCTAATAATCCTCATTTAGCATTGTTATAAGGTTTCTGTCACAAAAAACAAGTTTTCATTTCAAAGTAAAATCACAAGCCCACTTCACACGAGATTTGTAGCAAGGATACCAGAAGTGGACTCACAATTTAATACCACGCAATCATATTTACCACTGAAAAAAATAACTAATAACTCATAGGAAGTTATTAACAATATTATTCTCAATATATTTATGCCAAAAAATACGACTTCTACGTGTTTCGCGCGTCTTGAAAGCTTAAATGTGAAAAATTTGAAAATCAGCTGTTTAACTAGAAATCGTCATTTTCGTAAATTATGGCATTTCGGTAACAAAAATATCGTGTTTTCAATGGAAATTTAACTTCAATTAGTAAAAAAATGATAAAATAGTGTAAAAAAGGAACAAGTAATTCAATTTTTGTGAGTAAATATAAAGTTAATTACAACAATAGCTATAAAAACGTGATAATGCCCGCCTTTGGGGTGATGCCCGATACCCCTCGATTGAGTGTACTGTAATATTGTAACGGATTATTTTATAGTGTTTATCTATTTATTCAATTATTTAAAACATTATTTACTTATTAAGTTTAGCTTGGCTGCGAGAGGTTATCCGTTACTTTTAGGGAATCTTTTACTCCATTATTAAATAATTAACAAACATATGGGTTAGACAGAGTTTTATTTATTAAAAGTCAGAATAGAAATTAAGCACTTATAAAACATACCAAGTAATAATGCAGTGTCGAAGATTCAGATTTGAGGCGCACAGAGATTACACATAATAGAAAGTCATTATGAACACTGAGAGGAGCGGTGTCCTCATGATGTCTGCTACTCGATGTAACGAGAGCCCCAGACTCTTGTCGGCGACGGCCGATGGTGTCGCTCCTGGTGTCTTGTGTTGCGTCGCACCTAGTGTGTTCCTTGTTGTGTCTCTGTGCTCGCACCCTCTGTGCTCGCACCTTCTGTCCTGTCTCGCTCTCTGTGTGTGTCTCGAATCTCATCTCACTGAATTTATAGTGAAATCTACAATGACGTCACATGACGCTTGCTTCAACTATGACATTGGGGAAGGAATGCATGATGCACCTGCATGTCAGGTGTCAGCTGTCAAGGTGACATTGAAAACAGTGTGAAAAGATTTACATGTACGAAGTATTCTGAGAATTTAGAGTATGCGCGTAGCGCTGACCAATTAACACTTGCAATGAAAGTGGTGGGGGAATCATATGTGAAATCTACAATGACGTCACATGACGCTTGCTTCAACTATGACATTGGGGAAGGAATGCATGATGCACCTGCATGTCAGGTGTCAGCTGTCAAGGTGACATTGAAAACAGTGTGAAAAGATTTACATGTACGAAGTATTCTGAGAATTTAGAGTATGCGCGTAGCGCTGACCAATTAACACTTGCAATGAAAGTGGTGGGGGAATCATATGTGAATACTTGCATAAAGGAAGTAGTGGGGGGTATCATGCGAAACTAAGATGATGAAGAGTGGGGAGATGTATCATCTTCATGGGAATGTGGTGGGGGTGTTAAGGAATGTGCACGTACGTGGTCCAGCTGCACAATGACGTGATCGATACATAACATAAACATCAAAACATGTTTATGTTACAATATGTATGCATACTCCATTGACTTTTTTTTTTATTATTATGCATACCGGTACATACTGTATTATATGTTTTACCATTAATTATTCCCTCAAAACTTTCTGGGTAAAGGTTTTTAAAACCTTTATTAAACAAAAACAAAAATTATCCTGATTATTTATACAGTACATTGTCATATTTGTCATTGTATGCCTATTGAATCAATATAAATATTATTTTTGTATTGTCTAAGAATTTTTTTTTTTTTTTTTCAACATTCAAAGCCATTACCAGGCCATTACCTGGTAATAAGCATTGAGGGATGTTTATTAAATTTAGTCCAATAAATAATATAGAAAATTGTCCAATGGTTTTCTTGTTTTCTTGTAGTTTTCAATACATGGTATTTGGTTAGTTCTTTATTTCCAGCAAACATTGGCTTGATACGTACTTTAATTGAATTAGTTGATAAGCACTGAAACAGGGAGCATACAGTACATCATGTAGCTAATGTTATCAAGTAATTATTAAGAAGAAAGTCCATCCTATGATTTCATAAAATATTGGAATTTGTACTTCATTCATGTACGCTCCAAAGGCAGTTGACCTTTTAGTTTTTATTTTATTTTAATGTACAGAATAAATCAAATTAAATGCAACAAAGTTGAAAAGTTCATCACTACGTAATAGGTCACTTCTTCTACCGTGGCAAAATTTAGACCTGTGAAAAAGTCTAACTCTCACTTATACCTACCATCTACAAATAATAGCAAAGACTTCAGATAGCGATAGGGATATGGCGTCATGTTGTAATTTGAGGAGAAAAAACAAAAAGGTAGGTATTTTCTTTTTGGTGTTTTTCCCCCTCAAATTACAATACATACATAACATGGCACCAAATCCCTTATCGTGTACACTGCAGCGGTTTTCGAACTATAGGACGTGTCCCAAATTTGGGACAGTGAGATTTTTCGTCTGGGACTTTTTGAAAATCGGGTAATGGCAACCAAGGCTATATGGTTAATAAGGTAGGGAAATAGGAAAGCAGTGGGGAAGAAAAATGTGACATCATCTTTGAATTGAATATTATCTGGGACTCGAGTAAAAAAGTTTGAAAACCGCTGGAGTACAGTATTGGTAAGTCAGCAGCATTATTACCTTGACCACAAATGGTCCTCCATAGAAATGAAGTTGTACTGTACATGGTTGTACCCATGAAAGAGATGATAAAATAAATTAAATCAATTTAGTTTTGTGCTGTACGTTAAAATTTTATATGAAATCAGATAAAAATTACTATCACACCAAACTACATATATAATTACAAATAATTCATATTACAAATAAATACACCTCCCTTAAGTTCCAACAAAGATTCTGTTGATGAGCTGTTTCAGTTTTTAGGAGCTGTTTCAGTTTTCTAAAAACTGAAACTTCAAATTGACAGCACAACAACAAGCAATAAAGTATACTGTACTGGTACTTAGTCCAATATTAAACAAATTTTGTTTCACCATAAACACCATGAGTCTGAGCCGGCCCTATTCCTTTAATTTTCAATGTGTTCTTTTTATTTATGTATGTATTTATTTATTTTTTACTTAGAGAGAAAGAAAGTAAGGGGGGGGAAGTAAACAAGAAAGAAAATGAAATGACTTTGTTGTCAGTTTTATTTATTAAGCCGTAAAAAGCATTCAACTTTATACAGCAAGCAAGTAGGCTAAACCACTGGCCTGGTCGAGCTGTGAAGCATGTTTGACGAGACTGGGTGCAGTAGCTATAGCAGAATTGTATACCTCTAATGGAGGATTGACGTCAACTGATTTTACGGTGTTCCCACCGTCCTGTCAACTCAAAATTAGCTTTTTGACATTATAGAATTTTTTGGAGGAAAATAAGCTCTTGATTCATTATCAGAAGAACCCTAAATAAGGTGGGGGGTGGGGGGAGTAGGAGATGATTTCAAAAATTAATAGCTTCAATACAGTAGTTACTGA
Organism: Siphlonurus alternatus; assembly: GCA_949825025.1. Lineage (NCBI taxonomy): Eukaryota > Metazoa > Arthropoda > Insecta > Ephemeroptera > Siphlonuridae > Siphlonurus > Siphlonurus alternatus. The sequence continues at coordinate 42,673,927 of OX463779.1, forward strand.
GAAAAAAAAAATCAAATTTTCTAACATGGTGGCTTAGGGAGAAAATTTTCCCACTGGGGAACACTTGAAGCCTCTATACACAACACATATTTTTACCAATAAATTATTTACACATGCTGTATTCTGAAATATATATGTACTACTGTGCAATAATGTAGTCTATCAAAATTTAAATTCTTCCTAGTTCCCCCTACACAGAACACTCCAGCAGTTTTTATTCAGGGGAAAGTTGATAAATATTTGTGAGACTTCCTTGTTTAATCTGAGATGGTTACTACATGTGTAGAGCAAATAACCACAGTCACGACCTATGATTACAAACAATAGTGTTTTTTTTTTTCTGAGAATTGGATAGTTTTATTTGACAGTAAATACACAATATTGACAAAATAGTTAACAAAGATAATAATAAATGACATAACAACATGAATATAAAAACAAGTAACTGAATACAGTGTATACCGGTCAAAGTCAGAAAAGCAAATATTCCTAAGTATTTAAAGAGCAGCAGAACATTTTAATGAGGTTTAATCTGAGTTGCTATCAGTCTTAGAATATTTCCGCAAGAAGAAATTAAATGAAATTCATGGTAAAAAATTTGAGAATGCATTTCTCTACTCTAATGGTTTGAAGAATTTCTGGGAGGTGCTTTTCCCACAATTGATTATTTCTTATATCTGTCCATATCACTCTATGGCTACATTTTTTTATTCCTATGCCAGATATCTAGATTCTAGATATTGTATTTGCTTCCCCCACCACTCCAGATATTTGACGAAGTTAGACAAGTCTATTAAATTTCTCTTCCTAAGAGATGAGATTCATCCTAAATATATTGGTATATATTTTGTCGAAGCGCCCTTCTTGAATATTCTAACATGTTGTGACGTTGCTTGCAGGCTTACCGCAAACTCGCGATGGAGTTCCACCCCGACAAGAATCCCGAGGCTGGCGATCGCTTCAAGGAGATCTCGTTTGCCTACGAAGTCCTCTCAGACGCCAAGAAGCGTAGCGTTTATGACAAGTTCGGACTGAAGGGCATCCAGGAGGGCGCACCAGACGTTGGGATGGGTGGAGAGGACATCTTCTCGCACATCTTCGGAGGAGGACTCTTCGGGATGGGCGGCATGGGGATGGGAATGGGGGGTGGTGGACGAGGGGGAGGGCCCAGACGACAACGGGGTGAAGACACCGTGCACCCTCTCAAGTAAGTCACAGTTCAAGCAAGATAGGTTAAACAAAACAGGCAACTGAGGGCACTGGTCCAATAAAGCTTCCGTTTTTTGCTTGCCCTACTTGTGCATCAGTGTGAAATAGTCTACATTGATTTTTAAATTCATTTGATCTGAAATCCTATTGAAAAGAAAATGTATGTTGGTGCTGTTTAGTATTTGTTATTTAGTGGCTGTAAAATAATTTTTTATGTGAATTTGTACTCTCTATCAGTATCCAAGAGTAACTTATTGAAAACTGGGTTATTTTTAAAGTAACTAGAAACCTTTTTTATATTATAGCAAATATGAATAATCTTTTACAAATTTTGGGTACTTGGTGTAAAAATTCTTAAAGTATTGTTTTTCTGAAAAATTACTAGATATTTATATTTTATATTTATATTTAGTGAGTGATATTTGAGTAAATATGGTCATGCCATGTTATACTTCAATTTGAATGTTATGATTCCAAAAAAATCTTAAGTTATTGCCCCTCTTTTTTCAGAGTTTCTTTAGAGGACCTCTACAACGGCAAGTCCACCAAGTTGCAGCTCAGCAAGAGTGTCATCTGCAAGACCTGTGATGGGTGAGTTGTCCGTACATGTCCTCACTTTATATTGGTAACTGTCCATTGAAAGCTACCAATTAAAGTGTTGTGCTATTTACATCGCATCTGCAACAATGTGTATTGAATTTGTGTAGTGAAGGTTAGTTAATGTGCCTCCTCTTACAACTTGTCCCTTGATGCCAAACGTCTTTGATAGCGTCACCCATAAGGACTGTATATAGACACTTAAGGTAGAGATAACACGGATCAGCTGACCCAATGCTAAAAAAATCCCATTCATGAAAATTATGAAAAAAAAAAATTAATATGTTCTCCTCTACATCCCCTATCAGTAACTAAAATATCAGGTATACAAAAACGAGCTAAATTTTCGAGTTATTAATTAGTCAACTTTTGTTTAAAAATTTATAACTCGAAAACTACAGTAGCTCGTTTTTGTACCCTGATATTTTAGCTACTGATAGGGGATGTAGAGGAGAACATTTTAAATTTTTTTCATATTTTTCATTAATGGGATTTTTTTAGTATTGGGTCAGCTGATCCATATTATCTCTACCTTAATATCTACCCTTCAGTACATAGAGGTTGTCCTTGTGACTGGTGAACTTACTTCAAGTACTATGCTGATACCAACTTTTTAATTCGAGAGCTGCTAGATTCTGTATTCTATATGTACTTTTCATACTGTTCATTGATGATAAAAAAATATATATATGTATACCTTACGTTGCCTGTATATTCATTTGTTAATACTGTGACATGTGGCAACATTGTACTTTCTTTGCCCAATGCCAATGTTATATTCTTTCTATTGAGCGGTCAAGCAAGGCTTTCAAGTGGCATTGAGATTGTATCGTAATATAATCTTTGTTTGATATGAATGTGTGGCTTCGTAGTAAGAATTTCATTCAGTTTAGTACCTCTTTGAAAATTTAGTCAGGAGTAATAACACTGACCAATGATAGTGTTCATATTGATTATGCTAGTGAATCATATTAAATTGCAGGTTTCTACAAAGTTGCAATGAAGGTGTTACATGTTTTTGGACAATGTTTCATATCTATTTCTCTACTTTGTGAATTCTCCACTTATACAGGGTGGACACATGAAAAGTAGTGATTTAAAACTCCCGTAATGGAAGGAAAATACTGTATTTTTTGCCAACAATGACATTCACATCAAATTAAAGCTTAGAATCTCAATTTTTTTTTACGCCAAACTGAACATATCATTTTTGTGTTATGTTTGAACACGTTGAGAAATGGCATTTTAACACACTTTTTGCTCTTGCCATAAGGAAATTTGCAATTTTAACAGCGTTTTTAGACATTCAAATGTGTTAAAAAAATTACAAAACAAAATTTTCGAATGCACTGTTGTGTTGTGATAACATTCCATTCTGTTCCTCATCATTAGCCCCTCATAGCGGGAGCAGAATCCTCTTCAGCAACAAAGTTAAATGTTTTGCATGCTGGGCAGAGAGAATTTTGCAAATCTTGTAATTTTAATTTGTCAATTTTTAATCATTCTTCTCGTACAATAACTGAAAGTGGGGGCAAGTAAGGGTTTAAGTGTGTGGCGACTTTGACAGTTGGTTTACCAAGATTTTTTCCACGTCCAGCGCTGCTATGAAGGTAAATCTGCTAAGAAAGCGTTGTGCAAGACCCCCAAAAAGCATGATTTGAGAACCTCGAAAAGAGCTGCTGTAAAAAGCATTTGTTTAAGCTGTCAGTGGTAACATGATGAAGAACTGACTGCAATGGGTCCTTGACATCATCATTGGATAAAAAAAGTTGTTTTGCCAATTTTTTAGCACATTTAAACCTCTAAAAACGCTGCTAAAATCACAGACATTTCCTTAAGACAAGAGCAAAAAGTGGGTTCGGATACCATTTCTCAACGTGTTCAAACATGACATAAAAAGGAAATTTTCAGTTAGACGTTAAAAAAACTTGAAATCCTAAGCTTTAATTTGACGTTCATGTTATTGTAGACAAAAAATATTTTCCTTCAATTATAACAGTTTTAAATCGCTACTTTTCATGTGTCCACCCTGTATTTAATTGTTGAAATCAGCAAGAATAACAAGCATTAGATTTTTGAGACTATAAAGCTTGGTGCAGAATCTAGTTTAGTTAACATTTAAACTACGTTCTCAAAATGAGGATTCTTGTGTGGATTAACATTGTAAAATCATGATCTGACAACATTCTCATCTTAATTTTACAGCATTGACAGCACCATAATTAGTTATCACATACCTTCAGACAAATATTAAAAATATAAAAACATCATAAGTGAATGTGGTGCTTTTTATATCAATTTTGTTGCTTTTTGTGATTCTCTTAATACTATAGGTCATGTCATATCCTCAAGAAAAGTAGTATAAATTTCTGCGCTCAGTGCCATCTATTTGTCCATTATGTACTCAATTTGCGCTACTAAAAAACTCTTCTTTAATAGTGTATTAGTTGAGTTGTTCTGAAGGCCATCTATCTTGCAGGAAGGGAGGTAGGACCGGTGCATGCCAGCCATGCCGAGGGTGCCGCGGCTGTGGCATCAAGGTGACCTTCAGGCAGCTCGGTCCCGGAATGTCCCAGCAGATCCAGAGCCGGTGCTCAGACTGCGGGGGAGAGGGGGAGGTGATTTCGGAGAAGGACCGGTGTGGCACATGCCGGGGCAAGAAGGTGGTCAACGAGATCAAGATCCTCGAGGTACACGTCGACAAGGGCATGCGAGAGGGGCAGAAGATCTACCTACGTGGAGAGGGAGACCAGCAGGTGAGGAGCATATTCCTATTGCCATGGTTACCAAAGATTAAAAATAAAGAAATGTTGGATATATGACCTAGTAACATAACAAACTGGGGCCAAGAAGAAAAAGCAGACAACGAGAGGGGGGGGGGGATTGATTGATTATTGAGAGTTTTCACCAAAAAATAATCTTGATATTTTCATAAAGTAGCATGTGTGTTTTGCTACATGGCTTTTGACTTGCAAGTTGTGTTCCTAATAAGAGTCAAAAGTCAAGGAACACTACAATTCATTTGTAATTCCACAACTCTCACTTAATGTTAAGAACTTGGGATTACCAAACTTAAATTTAATTGTCCAGAAAAAACACATGACAAGCTAATACGCCATAACAAGACGGTAACATCTCATCGCTGATTGACAAAAACAATGTCTCAAATGTTGATAATGTTTCTACAGCCGGGAGTGGAGCCTGGCGACGTGATCATCATCCTGCAGCCCAAGCCCCACGAACGGTTCCAGCGGTCCGGTGATGACCTCATGACAACCCACACGGTGACCTTGACTGAGGCTCTGTGTGGCTTCTGTCTGGTGCTCAAGCACCTGGACGGACGCGACCTTGTCGTGAGACATCCTCCGGGAGAGGTCGTCAAGCCAGGTCAGTGCTCTTACGAGTTAGTCAAGGTCATCAGGATATCAGAGTGGGTTATATCTGCAATAATGAGCTATCTGCTGTATCATGTGAATGCAATTATGAGTTGTAAAATGGTATAAAATAAATCTCATCGTTGCGCTTACCTGAAATAGCAGATAGCTCATTATTGCAGATGAGGGACAATGGTAGGCATCAGAATAACTGGGCAATAGGTGAGAGAAAATCAGACGCTCCCACTGCTCATGTATTATTTCCTACACTGCAACCAATCAACCAATTTGAAGTACCCCTTGATCCCCCCCTTTCCTACTAACAAAGTATAAAGGTAGAGAAAATTTTAGATACAAACTCATTTATTGGGTTTTTATTGAAAAATCAAGGATTTTTTATCTAATAGTGACCTGATATTTGTTAGATTTTGGCACGACAAAGCGATTGCATGAGCAATGCACTCATCATACGTTACATTATAGTGTAAATAGGCTTCCATAGTGTTGGGTGAGCATATTAAAAAAATAAAATCATTAAAAGATAATTAGTAGAGAGGACGAACGAAATTGGAAGTTAATACGACTGCTACCACAAATATGCTGGACTCTGAAATATAAAGCCATCTCTCCAGCATTAATGTCTTCTTTAAAAAGTCCTGAAATATATTTATATTGTTATGACTACTATGATCTTGAAGTATACTTTCTATTTTTTTATACTATCTGGAAGTTTATTATACAATACATTTGCGTATTTAAAAATATTAGAATATCAGATTAAGCTTTATTACTTTGTCCCCGGTCCAAATCCCGAATACGACAGACTTTTCGCGACTTGGAATGGGTGTGACTGGCTACTAGATGAAAGAGTTGGTAGGAGGAAGACAGCTTACGGCTGTCTATACTCCGCTGGGGTGATTAAGACCGCGGAATGTTGTGCAAACAATATACGTGCCCCGCTAAGAAACGGTACTTAACTGTCTGGCGTGCAGACTGGGTATTAGGAGCCCCAGAGAGCACTGTGAACAATGTTGAAAAATAAGTTCCGCCATTGGTAACCAAACCAACCAAACAAATCATTGCAGTCGTGGGCATATACTTACATGACCTAGTTAAAATTTGGCTGTAGTGAACTTGGCAGTCTTTTATAATTTAATAATTTAAAAATATTGATGCACTGTAATGGAATCATGACAACATTCACACTTGAAAGTGTCAGCTAGCTTGCTAAGTCCTTTAGCATCAGACAAAATTCGGCTCAATTTTTTTAATTTATAGAAGCTTCAAGTGTTTTTCTGCGGGAAAATTTTCTCTGTGTGTCATCATAATTAAAAAAGAAGTACAATTTTTTCCAAGACATTGACTTTACCCATTAATTTAGGATCTTCTAATTTTAAATATTTTTCCTCTAAAAAAACAGCCTTTTAACAGTTTAGATAGGATGGTGAGAATACCAGAAAATGAGCAGACTAATGTTGTGAAGGTTGATTTAACCTTTCTGCCGTGTTCCTCAGGAGACCTGAAGGGCATCCAGGGCGAGGGAATGCCACAGTACAAGAACCCCTTTGAGAAGGGTAACCTCTACATCAAGTTTGATGTCTCATTCCCCAGCAACCACTTTACCACAGAAGCCAAGCTCAAGGTCAGTCAGGGTCAAATCTGAACTCCGTTAAATGTCTAAAAGTTTCCAGTTCTAGACAAAAAGAAAATCCTCATATTTTCTCAAAATAATATCTTTACTCGGCCAATTTAAGGATTGATATTGATCAAAAATTGAGCTTGTAGAGGGTAAATCACTTTAGAAATGTCAGCAAGCCTTTCTTTTATACAATACAGTAATACATTAAAATTAGACGGGAAGAAATAAGCAGCTTTATGGCCAGTTTGTTGTATTTTTTGTTAACACTGACTACAAGGACCATTAGTAAAATCAGTATTATCTTTGTTCTTTATATTTTAATATATCAATGTTTACCAATCAATAAAAAAGGCTGCTAAAGATAACATTAGTCTTTGAATAAAATTGTGAACTGGTGTTGGGAAATATGAACTTGTTCCGTGTCTTGTATGACCTGTTTTCCCTTACTGACGTCTTATTGACCCTTGAAACGTACACAGGAGCTGGAGAGCCTGCTGCCACAGCGACCTGAGGTGACCCTTCCCAAGGGCGACCTTGTTGAGGAGGTAGACATGCACGACTACGACCCAAGCGACCGCGGTGGTCGGGGGGGTAGCGGCGGTCGCACCGAAGCCTACGCTAGTGACGACGAAGACCATCACGGACCCGGGATCCAATGTGCCCAGCAGTAGCCGTCGCCAGGCAGAAAAAAAGGGGAGGAGCGGACGCCGTGGCACAATCAGCAAGAGTTTGCTCACCTCACATCAAAATTTAGGAAAAACAATGTATTTGGAATCGTGTAGGTGAATTGGACGATCGTCTGTGTATTTTAAGGTTGTTTTTAAGGTATTGTCACCTTAATTCTTCTTTTTGTCAAAAAAATACATATACGTAGGGGAAATTATTATAAGGGGGCATTCATAAACCTACTTGGCATCAATTTAGAGCTAGCAATTAGTATTTAACCCCTGATATTGGAAACTAAATCATCGCTAGATAGATTTGTGAATACTCTTATATAGTTTACTGGTATTTTAAACAGAAAGTTTTATGTGAAAATCAAGTTGTGTCAATACCAATGAATTTCATAATGATTTCCCGCTACTAATAAACAAAATTAATAACGATAAACTCTTACAAATTTTGCTGCGTCACGGATGTGTTTAACGTAATGTATTTTCAATGCCTTTAATGGTACTTACAACACTCTTTTAGAATTTTTTCTAATTGTATCAAGTGTTTAAAGAAAAGAAATAAAATTGCAAGGTGTCCGTTGCATTATAAAAAATAGAGCAATATTGCTGCTACTATGAATATACCGTTAGATTTTCACTGTCGTAGTCGAAGATTTCTTTTAAAATTTTTACACCTTACCGTATTGGTTAATCAATGTTACGTTATGCCTGATAATATCCCGATGTCTAAATAATATTGTTGGCAATACTTCTTTTTTTCACACTCAAGAAACTTGACAGCTTAAATTACATAGGTATGTGTTTTGTTTCGTTTTTAACATAATTCTACTAGAATTTTTTTCCAATAAAGCACATACCATAAAGTTTTAGAATGATTGTATATAAATTGAGAAGATTTGTATGGGCCCAATAAGGATAATTAAATCTATTGATTGAATCTTTGTATGTCGGAATAGATGAGTGGCAAGCCCTCTCCAAGTAAATTTCATTCCTGCCTTAAAGGTTACAAAAAAGCTTTGTAGACTGGCACATTCACAGCTCCTCCTCAATTTACCCAGTGTCTCTTTAAATCAAGGAGTCAATGAAGACTTTTATTAACTATACCCTCTTTTTTAATGTACTCCTAAGGACATGACGTTATCCCTGCTCTATAGAGGCGTCGAGACTTTAAAAAAAAATGTGATGGCTTCATTATTCTCTTCCTACCTCTCCCAAAATTGTAAACCTGTCTCTCTTTGTCTCAACAGGGGTAAAGTTCGTAATGTCCTTAGGATGTACATTACATTTCTTTAAGAATAATAAAAAAGGTCTTCTATTATACAAGTTAATTATTTATATAATTTGTCTATTTGAACAATGAATTCATTTTTTTTAAAATGACATAAAAGTTACAGAAGTAACCATTTCTTAATCTTTTCTTTTTTTATTTAGTTGTTAAAATTTATTGTAATCAATATGAATGAGATTAAAGTATCTCAAACATATTCACATTGTGCTCTTGGTCAACAGAAACTAATTGTTAAATTGTTGTAAACGTTTTGATGACGAAATTAAACGAGGTGGATACTTTATTGAAGTGATCATGTAACTAACAATCTTAATTATGTACCCACTGCGATTTCAGTTATACTTATACAAGACTACGATGTCGCTTGTAAAAATCGCAGCATTCAACAGTTCGGTGTCCACCATGTAATCATAAAATTTATTTGTTTTTTTTTTTTTTTTTTTTCATTTTAATTTTTAATAGAACCAATTTTTTTTATGTCTTTTAGTTGATTGATTTGTGTGACGATGTGCTGCCTGGCGTTGAGGTCATGTGACCGCTATCGGAGCTGCTGGTTGGCTCCTGAACTTTACGTCTGCGGTGGGTGGGGGGTGTTGTCGTGAAGAACTCGTCCAATCAGAACTTGGCATCAGGCAGACTGCAAAAATATTTACTTTTTTATTGTTTTGTTCTCACTCTAGAAATTGTCAAGTCAATAAAAAAACAATAAATCAAAAAAAATATGTGATTTAACTTTTTATTGATTTATTATGATATCGGAGGACCCAAGTACAGATCGAGCTATTTAGTAGAAAATGGACAAATGCATGACATTTTTTTATATTTTAAATAGAGGACGTACAAAATGTATTGTCAGGACAACCTGAATGAACAAATTTTATTGCAGAAATGAAAAGAGGGTACCAAATTATGGTGCTCTGATATTTTTCAGATTTTTCAGAAACTGGGAACTATTTTAAAAAAATATTGAAAGTACAGAGACAGGCATCAATAGGCATCTCCTCTTAATAAAAAGATAGGGACTAAAACCCCTATCTGTGGGTGTGGGTTCAAACCAAAATTTTACATAACTTTTTAGCAAACACTTCCAAGGCTCTAAAAATTTTCAACAATTCAGGGTAACATAATTTGGTGCCCTCTGTTCATTTCTGCAATAAAACAAAATCAAGCAGGTGTCCATTTTGTTTGAACTCCTTAAAATCAAGCTGCAACACACTTTAATGTCATAGCTGAGTAATGCTGTAATTTGCATGACTGAAACTTCCACTTGCAAGGTCAATATTCTCTTTCGCCTGCTACTATCAATTTTCGCCTCTGCTAATAATAAAATTATTGACCCCAGTTTTCATCGACATAGATATTGAAATATGACTCGGTGACATCACAATGACGTCATTGAACCAACTGACAAAGATGACAATTATATTTACTCGTGACGTCATAGAGTCAAATTCCAATTTTTATCTACGCTTATATCAATGAAAACTGGGGTAAATAATTAGCACATGTAAAAATTAATGGTATCTCGTGAAAGTGAATAATTTTATCTTCAGTTTATGTTGAAAGTTTCATGCTTCTTTAAGAGTTAAAAGAAAAGTGAAAAATTACAATACTTTACTTTTATACCATTTATCCAAATATGTAATAAAAAATCATGCAGGTTGTCCATTGAAGCTAGAGGGCAGTGTAAATAGTCAGGGATCAGATGCAAGATGCACACGGATGCGTAAAAATGGGCTTGCATCCGCATCCGTGCATCCCAGATGCACGGGGAAAAATGAATGCATCCGGATGCATGAAAATTAAATTTGCATCTAAATGCGCATCCCAGATGCATGAAAAATAAATTTGCATCCGGATGCGCATCCACGGATGCACGAAAAATAAATTTGCATCCATTTAAGGGTAAAAGGTAACGCCACCAATGTTAAAAAAAAATCCCTCACACAAAAATTCTGAAAAAAATGTAAAATGTTCTCCTCTACACCCCCTATATCAGTAGGTAAAATATCAGGTATACAAATACGATCTAGTTTTTGAGTTATGAATTTTTAAAGTTGGCTATTTTAACATGGAGAAATGGAATTCCCATGTTAAATTAGTCAACTTTAAAAATTCATAACTCAAAAACTAGATCGTATTTGTGTACCTGATATTTTAACTACTGATAGGGGATGCAGAGGAGAACATTTTAAATTTTTTTCAGAATTTTTGTGTGAGGGACTTTTTTTAACATTGGTGGCGTTACCTTACCCTTAACACTTTTTTTTCCCTTTTTTTTTTTTTATCAGGTTTTTTGCTAATGGCCTCTAAACTAATCTTATAACACGAGGCATATTTTTTAAATATATTTGCCACTTGTCGTTTAAAATTGCAAGAAACAAAGTGTATTATAAAAACCAAGGATCGGATGCAGATGCAAGATGCACACTGATGCGCAAAAATGGGCTTGCATCCGCATCCGTGCTTCCCAGATGCACGGGAAAAAAATTAATGCATCCGGATGCGCATCCCAAATGCATGAAAAATAAATTTACATCCGGATGCGCATCCCAGATGCATGAAAAATAAATATGCATCCGGATGCGCATCCATGGATGCACGAAAAATTAATTTGCATCTAGATGCACATCTTGGATGCACGAAAAAAACGCGTGCATCCGGTCCCTGTCTAAATAGTGATGCCATCTTGATTCACATTTCACTAAAGACTGGCAATATTATCTACATGGAGGCCCCATGATTATCTACTACATTAATTTTGAATACATAGTACATCAGTACTGTGTATGGAATTTTTTCTTATACCGTGAATGCAGAGTTGTTGGAAGAGGGAGAATTTTGCTATGATTAAGGGTAAAATAACACAAATCAACTGATCGATGTAGTCCCATTTGATTAACATGTAAACCTTAGCAACTTCATAAAAATTCTGATTTTTTTTTTTTTTTTTTTACAGTTGGTCCTTAGCACCAAGAAGTTGCAGAAAAAATTTCAAAACAATCGGACAAGCTGATTTTTTAAAATTAAGTTTTCAGTATAAGGCTCTCCAATGGAGAGCTAGCTACTACGTCAATCAGCTAATTCGTGTTTTACCCTTCAGCTAGCTATCATAAGTCAACAGAGAATCATTTTGTTTAACATGCCAAGGCTTGGATTTTAAGTGTACTGCATGGACTAGCTGCAATCTAGCCACAACACCTCCTGATCGATGGTCCCTGGACATGCAGTTTGCCGTTATATAAACATCCAGAATATTTCTTAGTTTGATGTTTTTGATAGCGTCATTTCATGGCTTGCTGTACCACCTTGCTGATTCAGATATACTTTTTAATTCATATATTTGGTTTCTTTGTCTTTGGTTTTTGGTTTAAGCTCTTTTCCTTTTCTTCTAAAAATTATTATTGCAAACATTTTCAGCTTCAATAATTCTTTTATCCTGTTTGATCAATATATGTATATTACAAGGTTTATGGTGTTAATATTAACTGACTTCTTATTTTTGTAACATCTACCCTATGAGAGTGCTGGGATTGTTGCAAAAACTTTACCATTTACCTTCTTTTTTCTTTCAAACCATTTAATAATTTTCCTTGTGTACTGTACTTTCTGTTATTTTTTATAGATATATACTGCGAGAAACATAAGAATTCAATTAATTTTCATCTATTAATTTCATGTCGGTGAAATCTACAATGATATATAATTATTTATTTTTTTTTTTTAGTTATGTAATTACTTTCCCGTATGTCCAGCTTGTCTTCTCAAGAAATAGAGCCTATAATATATAGACATGGACGAAAGCGGGGCCAGGAAAGGCCAGAGAGCCCATACATCCTCATGCAGTTGTCCAACGACACTTTTAGGATGAGTACAGCACACTATATAAAGGTGTCCACAGTATTTTTTCCACTTGCTAAAACCTTTTCATTAATTTAATTGACAGTTCTACATTATTCTTTCATATTAATTATAATTAAATATGATTTTCATGCAGAAAATTTGTGCAGTCGTTCTTCTTAAAATCATGGAGGAAATAGCCATGCTTATAATATATATATACATCGTCATGCACAACCTTTTATTTAAGCCAAATACGTTTTTATTTAAAGGATTTTTTGTTTTGTTTATTTATATTATAAAATGAAAAATAATTAGCATCAACCTCATGAATTTGACTGCATAATTACATGTTGAAAAATATATAATATGGTATTGCGGCGCGTGATATTATATTATAAGAAACCCGCCATATTTTTTAGAGACTAACTGGGAAATATATTAATATTTAAAACAAAAATGCAGTTGGTTAATTATTGTCACTGCAGCCGCCAAAGCCCTATATTATTTATTTGTATAAGTGAATATTGATGCTTAATTCATTTAAAAAAAAATCAATATCTTCAAATAATTCACGTCCCCTGAAAAAAGTGATGGCCGCGATAACCCAAAAAAATATATCTATATTTAATCGTTATGGCTTATGACAAAGTACGTACATTATTGAACCTGGATTTGGAAAGTTAACTATACTTAATTGTCTTTCCAAATCCAGGTTCAAAAGTGGTCTGAAAATTTTTTTTGGTGATGTAACTGAAGCTTAATTAAAAATTGAATTGCAGTTGATGGGCTTGGATTTAAACCCGTTTGATCTGCGGCGACTCAATTTATTCATGAAACAATAAAGTCTAACGTTGCATGCCAGCCCATCTTTTATGAAAACAGTTTGACAAATGTTTCTACTAGTATATACTACAGAAACAATTTTATTAATACTCGTAATGGACAACATGCATGAAAATTTTTTATTGCAGAAATGAAAAGAGGGTATATACCAAATTATGCTACTCTGAATTTTTTCAGATTTTTTTGAAACCCAGAACCATTTTTAAATAATTATTGAAAGTGCGGCCACGCCCCCTGGAGGCGTCAATAGGCGGCCAGTCTCTATCCTTTTTATTAAGAAATCAGAGGTGCCAACTGAAATCACAGGACTTTCAATAATTATTTAAAAATAGTTCCGGATCTAAAAAAAAATCTGAAAAAATTCAGAGTAGCATAATTTGTGCCCTCTGCAATAAAATTTTTTCATGTATTTTGTCCATTATGAGTCTTTAAACTTTTCGCTCTTTTACAACCCTTTTATATCAGGGCAGGCTGCCCTGCTTATATTATATTGTTGTTGTTATTTTAATTTTTGGCACTGGTCACCATACTGCACTGCAGTATGTAACTTTTACGTCATATTATAATAATATATATATTGTTTATTAAAAGGTTTCCTGAAGATTTCGCGCGACCTTCTTCCGAGTATAATATACAGCTATATAGAGGTCACTTAAAATATTTTTAATTAAAGCAATTTATTTATTTTGAATTCATTTTATATTATTAATTAATTAAACTTCTTCAAATTTTGAGTTCATGTGTATATTATGTAAATTACATTTAAAATCTAAATGTTCTGAATACCCTCCGAGCTAGCGCGGAGGTTCACTTTAATTAATTTGGTTGCGGTCTAAATTAAATTAAAAATATCACCATAATATGTAATATTCGAGATTATTTTTGCATATATAAATATAATATTATATTAAAAAATCATGTTCATTGACGATCGACTTTTAACTAGAATTTTTAAGAAATGTTGTGAGTACAGAGTTTTTATTTTCAAATATGAAAATCCCCCAATTTAAAAACCAATGAGAAGAAAGAAATTAAGGCATTCCTTGAACGATATATTAAGGGTAAGGTAACACGGATCAGCTATTTTTTTTTTAAGTACCATTTGATTAACATGTAAACCTTAGCAAATTGAGAGGCAGATTTTAGTACCTAAACGCCACAGAAAAAATTTCAAAACAATATAATTATTCGAGCCGATTTTTTTTTAATTTTCAGCATAGGGCTTTCCCATGGAGAGCCAAACTAAAAAATTAATTAAAAAAAATCGTCTCGGATAATAATTATTTTGAATTTTTTTCTGTAGCTTTTATTTATTATTTATTTATTTCGCCAATATAAATTACAAGAAATGGTGAAATGGGATATTTTACAAGACACTGTTGAGCGCCAATACACATAAAGTGGTAAAATACCCTTTACCTGAAAAATTAAACATAAAATTGATGAAAAAAAAAAAATAAAAAAAGTAAAACATGTCTCAAGGGGCATTCACAAAGTCTTAAGGCCACATTTAATAAGGCTCAATAATTTAAAGCTTGATTTTAGACTTTTTTTTAGACCCAAAATTTCTGGTCTTAAATTATTGAGCCTTTAATTGTGGCCTTAAGGCTTTGTGAATGCCCCTTGACGTCATGTTTTAGGTACTAAAATCTCTGTCTCTCATAAAAATTTCAGAATTATTGTGTGTCTGCTACATATGGTTTAAATGTTAATGAAATAAATCAAATGGGACTAAAAAAAACAGCTGATCTGCGTTACCTTTATACCCTTAAAATAAAAATTAAAAATAAGCTTCACTATATGTGACTTTATGTATAATATCCACAAGAGAATGCTGTAAATTAAATATTTTCGTGTTAAAATTAATTCTGTTGTTCATACCGCGTTGCAAAACGAGATCGAGAGAAAAAATGATTCGCGCGTGTTTATTTTGTTAATTGAAACTTTTAATTTTTAGGTACTTGTCAGTTTTGGAGAAAAGAACGAAACAGTTAAGGGTAAGGTAACGCCACCAATGTTAAAAAAAATCCCTCTCACAAAAATTCTGAAAAAAATTTAAAATGTTCTCCTCTACACCCCCTATCAGTAGCTAAAATATCAGGTATACAAATACGATCTAGTTTTTGAGTTATGAATTTTTAAAGTTGACCAATTTAACATGGGAGTTTCATTTCTCCATGTTAAAGTAGTCAACTTTAAAAATTCATAACTCAAAAACTAGATCGTATTTGTATACCTGATATTTTAGGTACTGATAGGGGGTATAGAGGAGAACATTTTAAATTTTTTTCAGAATTTTTGTGAGAGGGATTTTTTTTAACATTGGTGGCGTTACCTTACCCTTAAATTTAGTTTGAAAAATCAAAATATATTTTTATATAATTTAATTAAAGATTTTTCAATAATATTTAAATATAATAGGAAACGATTTTTTTGTCTTTTCATTAATTACTTAATTGAAATGAACGCGTAAAGACGTTTTTTTTTTAATTGCTCTGCATGGCCGGGTTCGGAAATTAAATGGCATTTGTTAGTTAATATCAAAATTTAATTTCTAAATAAATTTCTACGGGCGTCTAATTTATGCATTGCTTAATAATATATAAATATAATAATATAATATAATATTTATATTTTATAATATTTTTATTTATATAAATATATATATATATATATATCATTGCAAGAGATACACTCCTCACCCCTATCATCCCCTATTCGAGCTTAATTTTTGGAGCTCGAGGCGGAATAATGGTTATCAGGCGCGAATCCAGGAAAAAATTTCGGAGGGGGCTGCCTCCATAAGGCTAATGTTAAAAAAAATTGGAGTGGGGGAAATATGCCTATATTGCCTATGTTCCGCGCCTGATGGTTATCGTATAGTAATGTATATAAAGATAAACTATAATAGGTAGCTAGGAGAAACCGCGCGTGGCCACCATCCTTTTCTCCCGGAGAAAAGGATGGTGGCCACGCGCGGCCTTTGTTACGCCTCGTCCCAGCTTTTGCTGAAGTGTGAGACTGAGGGTGAGGGAACCGTGGACGGACGGGACGGACCTATAATAGATCTACTTTTTATCATTTACCTAATATTTTATCAATATAATCTACTTTTATCATTTGACCATACAAAGCGATATGTCCAAAGCCTGGCATGGTGAACTACACACTAGTGCATCACTGTACTGGGGTGTGGAATGCGAAAAAGCGAAAAAAAAAAATACCCCAGGGAGGGAGCTTGAAACGGTCACTCGACATCCAATTAAGTGTACTGAGCACTCTTGATGTTGCATGTTGCTTGACTTCGGTGATGTAACGAGAACCGGTCAATGCAATGCACTAGCTGCGCCAGCTAGGCTCAACCTTTAATTATATAATATAATTTAAATAAAAATTATGCAGCTTAAATATTATAATATAATATATATTATATATAAATAAACTATATAAGCTATATGGCATGCAATAAAAAGCATGATGATGTCGATTGTCCATTGAAAATATATAATATTATAATATATATATATTATATTATATTAAACGAAGGACCAAAGGACCAGGCGCGGATCCAGGGCTGTAGGGCTGTAGCCCCCCCCCCCCCCGGAATTTTGGATTTAACATGGGCAATATAGGCATTTCACCTACTTTGTTTTTTAACAATGACCTTATATGAAGGCAGCCCCCCCCCCCCGCTTTTTTTTTTTTTTTATGGATCCGCGCCTGAAACTGAAAAGGACGTCCGTATAAAATTATATGCTGCCGTGTTGTTGATCATCTCTGACGTCCACAGAAAGTCGCGAGAGTTGTTCCTCTGAGGCAGCTGCTCTATCTCCCCCTTGCTCCTTGCCCTCCACTTTAATTATTACCTCCGCTCCTGACTGATATATGCATTATATTCATTATAACTAAAACAATTCCGCCATTTGGTGACTGCCATGATCGGTTTAAAAACTGGTGGTGGTGTTACGTCAACGTTATTTCCTGCATGTTACAGCCGCGGCGGCGGCGACAAAAGTAGTGTGCTGCGAGATAACAAGCGACCGAGTCCTCCTCCGTACCGCGTCACCGCCGAGCGCTCGCATCGATCAGCAGCAGGCGTGTAGCAGTCGGCCCGTCATGGCTCGCAGTCTGGCTGCTAAAATGCTGCACACCCTTTATATTAATAAAGCACACGGAAACTCAAACTCCATAATTACTTTAGTAATAATTGCAGACTTTTTATTAAAAATTACACTTAAAAATAGGACATAATTATTACTTATAAAAATTAATTATATTATAATGTTATAATTTAATTATTTATAAGGGCTAGCTAAATTTGTAGGAAACACCCACAGGTAAATTTTTAACCTGGACATATAAAAATATAGGACACGTAATGCAGAACGATGTCTGCATCGTCTGAAAGAGATGTTGTTGACGTCACGACTCCTGTACCGTCAGTGGCCTTCCTCTTAGTCCTTCTTGCCGCCTAGTGCTGCCACGACATCAGCGCGATCCTCCTCCTCGCCGCGCACACGCCCTGCCAGCCGCCGACCGACAAGCTTGCTCGTGCGGGTCCCCCCCTCGCAGTCGAGCCTACTGCACACTTGAGCCCACAAGAGCACCAATACTGTACACTCCAGAGTATCCACCTTTTTATTGGTAAGTACATATTATATTAAATATATATATTTTTTTTTTAAATATTCGTCCTTGTAGTCCTTTAACCTACTTTTTTTTACATTCACTTTCGTAAAAAAAAATGTGTATATATTAATAATTATTTAAAAAAATATTATATATCGCTCATGCATATTTTGATGACCTCAATGCATGCAGTATAAGGTATGTTGTTTGTACTTGGGACTGCTAGCTGCTGCGTATACCAGTACATATAGAAAGAAGACGACTATAAGCTGCTATGGGTTAGTTTCGCAATGCAGAGGAGAAAGAGATTACGCAGGGGCGCTGAGTCTCTTGGCAAGCAGAAGGCTCGTGACCAAGCTAGAAGCCATATTGAGCTGCGGAGGAAGAAGGATCATAATGCGCCGGTATGGCGGTAGATGGCACAATGTACGACAAACCCGCCGCGGCCGCCAACTCGTCGTCTCGTGACGCACGAACGAGGACACGTAATTATATGAGAATGACAAATAATAATAAAAAAATGGGCCTATTATACATTTTTAAATATAATTTAATATTGTCTGCATTTTTTTTTTATTAATTAATATATATCTTATCACGAATATATATACGTCAGAGAGCGGATGATGGTTAAAGTCGAGGGACCAGCTGCAGTATGAGCTTGTTATATCTCTGGCATCACACCGGCCAGGCTGTGGCTGCTGGCGGCAGTATAAAGCGCGCAGGTGGAAAACTCCGTCGCCGCTTCTACCGCGAGGAGTTCTTCTCCTCCAACGCAACACGACGAGAGGTGCTGTAGCGACGGTCTATTGATTTTTGTTGCCTCGACTCCGTAGAGTGGCGTGGCACTAGCTGATGCTGCTGCTGGCTGGGTATATAACATAGAGGGTGAGGGGGATGCTACAGCAGCAGCAGCAGACCCTTGGTATACCCCCCAAGAATAGACCATGGCCTGCCTGCTGCTGGCTCTCCTATATGCAATGTTTGTTGTATAGAGGCTGCGCGCGCTTTGCACTTGCGCTGAAGAAATAATAATATTTTGACTAGAATAATAATAATTAGATACTCTCATGACAGTCATGACCATTTTTTTTTAAAAAAAAAGTAAATAATAAATTAAAGGTACTGGTTGACATAGAATTAATGTTAGGTCAGTTGGTTTCCGTGGACTGCGCGCGGCGTTCTGATAAAAAAAAAAAAAAAAGTCCGAGCGCATGTTGATAAGAAAAGTGTCGGCCCAGATCTGTGCTAGCGGCGGTGAGAATCACCTTGCTAACTCGCTGACGGTGATTAGCATATACCCGCCGCAGTGTCCATAATACATTCAGCGTCTATGTCAACGATACATACGTTTGACCTCTTCAGGACGAACAACAGCTATATAGTATAATGTCACTTTGGTTTTAAATTTAATATATCTGATTTGAAGTTATACACCCGTCGAATTATATCATTTTTGCTTATTTAATAAAAGATATTACGTATAAACAATACCAGGACCAAAGGGAGCTAGAAAAACCCCGGCAACGCTTATTGGAATTTTTACACTCTATCTTTTGTTTAACTGATAAATTAATTCTCCGCGAAATTCATTATAATTTCATGTATAAATCGGCATTGATATATGATTTTTTGCCTCATAGTTTGAGAAATATGTAAAAACAGATGCTGCATTTAAAAATCAGCCTTTTTTAGTGCAAAACTTCCTGAAAATGTAATCATGAACACTTAATACTGAATCAACAACAAATATTTTTATATCACAATAGTGAAGTTGTTTTCTTTTACAGATTTAAATGATATAAGGCAGTATTCATGTTTGGTTACTTTGTTTTATTTATATTTGCATTATGTATTGTTGTTGTTTTTTTTTGGGGGGGGGGGTCTTACATTTATTTATTTTTTTTTTTTAAATACTATATAGAGTTAGAAAATGCAGTGAAGTTTTTGAATTTAAAAGTATATTTTTTCGGCTGTATATGTAATTGTTCTGGTTTCTATGATTTTTTTTTCTTGTAGCTGTTTGTTGTTGTTTTTTGTGTTAGTCTTTGTTTTTTATTTGTTATTTTATCTTGACGTAAGCCTATATTACACGATACAATTTTTCTGAAAATTGTATACAATTTTTCCTTGCAAGAAAATTTCCTCTCAATACAAACAAATGGAGAATAAATTTTCTTGTAAGGAAAAATTGTATACAATAATCAGAAAAATTGTATCGTGTAATACCGGCTGTAATCCAAGTTTGTCATTGTACAACCAAAATGATTGAATAAAGATTTGAATTTTTTGAACACTTACAAAAAAAAAAAAAAAAAAAAAAAAAACAGAAATGAGATGTGGTACGGTCACCGTATTAAACCATCCATTTCATGATAATTTTAATTATATGTCTGCATTTACGGCAAAGATATATTAAAGAGCAGTCTGAGCTCTATAAGCAATTCCAACCGATCACCGATTGATTTTGTTGTTAATAATTTATAATTTACCATCGCAAATCGAACGTACGCATATATGTTGACGATACATTTTATTATTAATTTATATTATTTTTAAAAAGTAAATTTTAATTGCAGTGTTCAATTGGGACATATAATAAGACCTATATACTGATGTAAATACTCATTATTACAGTCATTACATCATGGTCATAAAAACTAAAACACTGAAAAGCAGTATTTAAAGAGCAAATTATTGTTATAAGTATATTTTTGCGACTTTAATATCGTTCCCCGAGTGAACCTGACGTGTGAACAATTTTCGTCGAAACAAAATCCCTCTGTTTTGAAATAACACCGTGACACATAGATAATAGGGGGGGGGGGCAGTGCCCTATCCCGCAATGTTAAATTTGGGGTGGGAGGGTGGGGCGACGGGTGGGAGTGGTAACACCTTCAATGTATTTTTGGGACCTTTTGGAAGGGGCGATCGGCCCCATCGCCTCCCTTGGATATGCCCCTGGCTTATGGTGATCATTGATCACCACCTAGGTGCAGATTTAGAGAGGGGGAGACACCAAATTTTGGATTTAACATGGACAATATAGGCATTTCCCCCCTTCAATATTTTTTATATTATCTGAGGTCAGCACCCACTGAAATTTTGTTCTTATATCCGTGCCTTGCCCCACCCCCTTTAAACTGCAATTTTCTTCTATCTACTTCGCTACCAAATAACCAAATAAGAACATAAGACTCAAAGGTCTTATGCATGCATTTTCTACATAGTAAAAAAATGCAATTTGTCATAATTCCTATGATGTTTGCGTATATTGCCCATAAATAAAACTGACTGAGTGCATGAGCCGGCCGGAGCATTGGGGGAAGTGCGCTATTTTCCGGGGGGATTTATGCTAGAAGCTGCCTTTCCGGACGTCCTGTACGTAATGTGCTGGTCTTTACATCGTCAGCAAACATCATGCGACTATAATGTCAATGATTATACAATTAAGATATTATAGTGATTATATTGATAAGGGTCAGCATCAGTGCTATCTCCAACTTTTTGTTTTTATTTTTCAATGAAGGTATATATAATATAAAATAAATATACTTAATAGTCCAGGAATATTAGGTAGAAATGCATAAGCGGGGTGGGCAAAAATAGTAATAAGCTGAAATTTGGTACACACACGCCTGGATAGTATACGAGTTCCCAAAAAAAAGTCCCCTAAGGTCCCCTTTGAGGAGACCAAAATACGGGACATTTCCCGGAAAAATGTACTTTTTTATCAAAAATATTTTTTTCTAATGCAATTAACGATCGTGCATGTCCTAAAAAATGTTGGAATAGAGATAATTGAACTAAAAATAGATTTCAAAAAAATTAGCTCCCCTTAATAAATAGTTTCCAAAATATCCCTGAAATTTAAAAGGCGTATATTGCCAATAAGTGATTTTGAGTTTCAAATTGCATTGTAAATAAGCGAATTATCAAAAATATTGTGATGTTACAAAATAATTTTTACGAAACATGTAGTACAGTGCAGTTTACACAAAAGCGCTAGTACGTTTCGTTTTTGATTTGCGGGAATTTTGGGAAATTTCAACTCGCAAGAAGTGGGCGTGTCCCGACTCCTTGCACTGTATATACTGCGTTTATATGTGGGAAAAATTATGACCATTTTTATAGACTCGTTCTGATAGTGTGGCATGAAGCATTTATTTGGGTCTTCTCTCTACCCCCCCAAAAAAAATCCCACTCCCCTCCAACTCCAATCCCCAACTGAATATAATTTGCTTCTGTAATTTGAACTAACAATAAGAAATAAATATCCAAAAAACCTACCCCCCCAAAAAAAAAACCTTCCCCCCCCCCAAAGAACCCCTCTCTCCTTTTCCTAGTTATAATACCATCCATGGCACCAGTCTGCACCTAATAAGCATCATGTGAGCAATGGAAACAACGAATAACACCATACAAATTTTGCGAAACTACAAAATAATTTTTTTATGGCAAAAGGTGCAGCTACATGTTGTGTTAAATTGGCAAGAGATACTCCTTGACTCAGGAAATTCTTCATGCAATAATACATATGAATATGAATCTGGTTATTTAATTTACACAGAGTTATATCACCAATTAATAATGATTAAGTTGTCCCTCTTTTTCGTGGGAACGCGATTTAAAGTTAAATAATTTTTTTTAATATCAGCAATTCTTTTCAATTGAGAAAGTGTTTATTTTTTTTAAATTGTACTACATAGATTATTTACGTACATACTCACACGTACTGTAATTCTTGTCTCGACCAAATAAACTTTTGTTTCTTTGCATCATTGTATGTCATATATCTAATAGGTATAATTATATTTCTAAACCTTGGCTAGCGTAAGTTTCTGCTGCGATTTCTTTATGTATGTACTTGGACATAACGTCAATCGAGTGAACTCTGTGTGTACAGAAATTGTTATACTATACAGTGTGCATGGACAGGGATTACGAACAGACCTCATGCATACAGCATAATTTTATTAAGCTATATAATTTAAATTGAAATATTACTTGAAAATTCAATATATCAGAGGAAAAAATAATATGAGCTTAATAAAATCCTTGTAATGTAATCACACATAATATCAATTATAATTTTGTTATTATGAAGATTTTCAGTTATCACCATAGCAGAGATAATTATATTGTATATGTGAAATATTGAAATACAATCTGTTATAATAATATTATACAGTATATACTGTATAATATAATATAATGATAGCATAATCATATAATCAATTTAATTAATACGCGCGATGGTGTACATTTTTAATTTTATTTAATGGTACTTTGATTACAATTGCAATGTTTTAAGGAGGTTCCTTATTTACATTTTACTCCATGCAGGTACATATTATACATCTTCCTAATGCATTAATTATAAGCAAGCCAATCCATGTATTTATGTGCCACATTTATATCCAGTTTTATGTTATAGATCAAGCTTACTTATCAAAGGAATACAATATTAAACTTTAAAAAAAGACATGCAATATCCTGTAGATTGTACGTAGTTCAAAATTCAAAATATAAAATAAATACTAGGAATATTAAAAAGAAAAAAAAATTCCGAAATGATCATAAAACGTGTGCTCTTATCTCTTAATGATGAATTAATGAATTTTAGTCCATGTATATTATGTATTCAATTCATTGAATCAATTTTTCTACAATATCTATCTTTTGCCAGAGAGGGGGAGGGGGTCTAGGGGGGGGAGTCTAGGGGGGGGAAGTAAATTTTCGATATTTATTAATTTCTTACATTTAGTTCAAATCAATAAACTTGATCGTTCAACAGCAAATTTTATTCAGCAAATTTATTTTTATGTTGGCTGGGAGGTGAAGGGGGGGGGGGAGAATTTGGGGGGGGGGTAGAGAAAAGACCCAAATAAATTTTGCATGCCACACTATCAGAACGAGTCTAAAAAAAAAGTCATAATTTTTTCCACATATAAACGCAGTATATACAGTGCAAGGAGTCGGGACACGCCCACTTCTTGCGAGTTCAAATTTCCCAAAATTCCCGCAAATCAAAAACGAAACGTACAAGCGCTTTTGAGTAAACTACACTGTACTACATGTTTCGTAAAAATTATTTTGTATCATCACAATATTGTTGATAATTATAATGCAATTTGAAACTCAAAATCACTTGGCAATATACGCTTTTAAATTTCAGGGATATTTTGGAAACTATTCATTAAAGGAAGCTAATTTTTTTGAAAACTATTTTTAGTTCAATTATCTCTATTCCAACATTTTTCAGGACATGCACGATCGTTAATTGCATTAGAAAAAAATATTTTTGATAAAAAGTACATTTTTCCGGGAAATGTCCCGTAATTTTGTCTCCTCAAAGGGAATCTTAGGGGACTTTTTTTTGGGAACTCGTGTACTATCCAGGCATGTGTGTACCAAATTTCAGCTTATTACTATTTTTGCCCACCAAAATACTTAACTTTACTGGACTATAAGTAAAATTTTGATAAAAATGAAGTGATATATCTCCAAAAACAACAACATTGCATGTGGACAATCTTCATGAAATTTTTTATTGCCTTAATTTGGATCATCTCGAGCTATATAACATGATGTATACTGTCAATTTGTTTAATTTTTTATAACGTTAAAACACCCTCAAACTCGAGGGAAAAAATTGGTGTGACGTCATAGTCATGCAACGAGTTTTCCTATGCTTGGCTATTAAATATTTGCATGACTATGACGTCACAGTATTTTGCAGTACGATTTTTAAGGTTAAAAATTTGAAAATACAAAACTCGAGGTCCTCTATCCAAATATGAAATATGCATAAAAAAAATCGCAGGTTATCTTTAAATTTTTGATGCTAGGAATCATGGACAAGGTGTAAGCAGAGGTCGCTTTGTGTAAGCTATATGGAAGATTCATGCAGGCACCCGTGTGGATCGAGGAGCTGGCAGGGTTGCCGGGCGCGATGATAAAATTGGAACACTTGGCTGCTGTTGCCGCTCCGAGCTGGCTCCTCCCCGCCTACCAGCTGCCTCGCGCTCCACTGCCCGAGCGGTGGAGACCGGCTTCGAGTACCGACGTGACCTTTGTATGTGCCCTCGAGCACGGAGGAGTCCAAGGAGCTTGTACGTCGGAGAGCCTTTTTTTCTGCAGGCACTTTATGTCAGAGAGGTGCGCATGGTACAGTTAGTACCCTGGAAATTTTACCAAATGTAATTCAGGGAAATCTGCTAGATAGTGAATGTAATGCTGTCGTGTTTGGCAACTTGGAGGTTATAATGTCAGTATGTCACAGCAGTATGGGTTGGTTATACTTTGCAGTTTTTAATCATGCAGTAAAAAATATATATGCTTCAACTGAACCGTTCACTAACAATTAACGATTAATCTCAGTTACTGGCTGGAGTCAAGGAATATTTCCCTGCAAACGAATCGAATGAAATAAATTTTAAAAAATCTATAATGTTCTAAAACGTAATCGCTTATGGTTTGAGCAAATTCAGTCTTGCAGTTTTCTTACAACAGCTCTATTTCCGGTTTTTGTCGATAAGGTCAATGTTAAACTTCTACCTCATTTTTCACAAAACTGATGAGACAGATTCACTTCTAAATTTGTATTCCACCTATTGATGGTAAGTTCTAAGTCCCCTGCAAGTCTTGTTGCATTCAGGCGGTACGATTGCATGCGAGATCTCAACCTACTGAGATTCATCCTTAAGTAAGGTTCCAAGTGAATGAATTTATATAACTTCCCGGCTTTTTGTAAACCCAACCTAGCATATTACATTTATATGGTTTTTGGAGTCTCTTCCATACTGGGGGCGGCCATGGCCTAAAGCAATCCATTCCAGTATTCGCCTGATTGTGACTGAGGAAACCATGGAAACTTCAGTCAGCATGTTCAGTATATAATTGATGGAGGATGCCTCACAGATGCACAAGAGGGTGTATTTTTATTTAGCAACCATCACTCGTGAAAAGTTTGGCGGTGTCTGGGATCGAACTCACGATATTATTCATTATAATATCTGCATACCACTGCGTCCAGTGCCCGTTTTTTTAAACATATATATATATAAAATAAATATATATTGTATGTATATATATATATATATATATATATATATATATATATATATATATATATATATATATACACATATATGTATAACAGATGGACATTTTCCAGGATGACGACTGTACTACAGATTGCATGGTTGACGTTTGTGGCATTTCAGTGCGTGCCCATCCCCGAAATTTTGAATTTAACATTAGTGATAATATATATAGGAAGTAGGAACCTGCACCGGTTGATGAGCCCTCCCTGTGAGAGCTCATTGCGCCTTGGCTGGCTGAGCTAGCTTGATCGTTCTTGAACCCCCCCTTCCCCCTGCCCCGGGAGCTGAATGCGCTCTTTTGCTCGGCTGTGCAGCACCCACACTGCGCATGGGAAAGAGAAGTTAAGACTCTCGAAATAAGACTCGACTAACCAGCAAATTTTTACCTTGTGAGCCGCGGGTGAATTTGCTTGAGAACCGCGAGCATTGATACGGGTGGTAGCCGGGGCATCCATGCAGAGAGACCCTTGCACATATTTATAATGCAATCTGTTGAAAAATTGTCTGCACCCTGCATGGATTTCAAGAATTAAAATTTATTTTAGTTTCTTCTTTTTTTAACTTTGCAAAATGTATATATGGCTTGTGACGCCACGAACGTTGTATATAGGCATTTCCACGAAGTCTATGAAGCTGTGGTGAACTCAAACTTTTGGAATTGAGTGCTCTTCTTACTTCCCCCAAAATTAAAAAGCTGCATAGCGCTAGCAAATGAAGCTTCGTGATGTCGCGAGGAGTGAAATATACGTTAATTAATTTGTATGATTGATGTAATTTTAATGCGAACTATAAGAATGTTTTTAGCAGCTGCAACAACCTACAAAATCTTTTGTAGCATCACAGGCACCTCATATTTTACTAAAACCAATTCTATAACATTTTCGATATCTTAATTGATTAAAGGTGAAATGAATTTTGAATAGATTTCAACTTTATGTTATGTTTTTTAATTTTTTCTAACTTTCTCGTTGGGACGCCCTCTTAAAATTTATTTAATGCATGTTTTGAGCCCCGCAACTATCTGCTTAATATTATGATTTCATTACTGCATTCTCCAAAAGAGAGAACGTTAATTGAGTTGAGTGATTCAGCAGCCTGCAATGTATACACCTCGGGACATCATGAACGTTTCATAGTACACTAGCCATTCAGATAAAAATGTCCTATCCGTCTATACTTTAACATGGCCGGATCGGACATTTTTATTCGAATGGAGTGTACATAATTATATAGATGTGGTATAGACTGAATGAATGTCTTCTCAAAAATTACAACCCTGCAGCTCTTTTATTTTTTTAGCTCGTGTACATATACTCATGTAGCTCATATATAGTAAATCGAGCAGTGTATAACTGTTCGAGGTTCGAGTTCGTGCTGTCTCGATGAGGTGCACTAGAACGGTTTCCAAGCACTGATCTTGGTGCATGCGTGAAAGTTGAGGAGCTTTTGCTTGACTCTCGCTACTACTCATTTTCATAACAATAAGCGCGCAGTTCGATAAATTTTAATATCACTCATCTGATCGCTTCTATTGATAAGATATTGTTGCGGCGTCATCAAAATTTCGAGACGAGTTTTCTTTATTCCACTGCAGGTTCTCCAAGAGATTAGTGACTGAGGAATAATTTAATGGTGGTCACAATATTGATTGTCTGGGAGGCGACCTCAGCAGCTCGCAGATCGATTACCTCGCGAGGGATCTGCCTCTCGGGACGTGCTAGGAGGGGAGCTGCACATTGAAGGGAGCAGGATCCAGAGCTTGGGTCGCTGGAAGGAGGTTTGAGATTGGGGTTATATCTTCCATGTATTTCGGGACTTGGGGGGGGGGCATAAAACCGACCCCTTTGAGTTGTTTGCTGTTGTGAGACTCAGGATGGGAGGTTACAACGCAGGTATACGGAGGGTATCTAGCACGAGAGGGGAAGGTGATGGTCCAAATAAATAAGAACATAGGAGCAATGACGAAATAATGTTAAAAAAAATTTAATAATTTTTTGTCGTTTTGCTTTTTTCTGTATCTATTTATCGTGTACTGGTGCATTCTTACAATTTTTTAAAACTCGATTTATTTTGTATTTAATATATATTATACTGTATATACATACACATAATTTTGGCCTACCTCAGCGCAGCCTACTTTCAGGGCTTTCAGGGCTGTGACGTCAGCGCAATCTCCTCCATGCAGACTACCCGGACCCCAACGAATGAATAACATATTGAACAAATATATTGCCGGAATTGTCCGACGGCAGACTAGCTGGACCCTTTTTAAACCAGTCCGACCCTGTCGTATATATAATTATGTCATATCATAGTACCTTGGAGGTTGGTACAAGTATTTCGGTGCCCTTCCCCTACTCCGCAGTATAATATCAACAAAAGAGGCTTAAAAGCTGTTTTAACGACCAAAGATTCCAATTATATTTAAAATAAGCAAGTCAGATATACGATCCGAAACATAATTGTGTATCATATAAATCATGCGTCATTTTGTGCAACTTTTACAAGAAAACTTCCCGTAATTAAAAACACGGAACTTAGGATCTTTGTATATTTATGTATGACAGTTCCTGAATGTCATATAATATATGACGCGGCGTAGTGACTTATAATACAGTGTGCACTTGCATTTTTTGTCAGGGGTTTACGAATCATATATTATAGTCTATATAATAATTTTTTTTTAAAACTACGTATGGACAGATAAAATCCATGGGCGATGGGGAAGAATGACCGCCACTCCCCCTGAGATGGTCCAAAATAAAACAGAGTCTATGCCGCCCCCTATACCTCCCTCCAGAGCGAATTAAGCGCTCTCTGGATCTGCCCTTGTATTTAAAGACTTGTCATTTTGAAACCACTCCGCGATAATTTGAGTTTGAGATATCAATGGATGGGTGACCGTTTCAAGTAAAAATTATAACGTTGCTCCCTTCCTGAGTTAAATTCGTCTCGCTTTCCACCTATATACAGTGATGCACTTGTATGTGGTTCCCCAGACTTTGGACATCGCTTTTTTGTCCATTGATAAAAAGTAAAGGTGTCCGTCGTCTATTATGAGGTTTTTCCACGGTTCCCTCAGTCTCACCTTAGCAAATGCTGGGTCGACCCGTAACAAACCGTGGCTACCACACTTTCTCTTAAGTATGCCTATATGTCCATTACCAAAAAGTTTACATTGTACACTATAGAATCTCTGCCAGTCTCGAGATCCAAGCTTATAGGGGTGTATCCTTGAAAAAAAAAAAAAAAAGGCTCCACTTCCGGGGGTTGTAAATCTCCGTCAGCCTGTAGTGGTGCCTCGCAGGGAGGATCGATCGCAGACCTCGCTCCGGAGCACGGTACCTCGCGAGGAGAGAGAGGCCCCTCCAGCGCTGCATGTTGGTCCTGGGGGAAGACCCGCGTGCCGAACTTGCAGGGCATGGTGGTGGATCATTAATTCTACAAGTTGCACTGTAGATATTTTGTAACATTGTAACAATGGAATATCAATAATAAATTGTTAGAAAAAAATGTAAACAAATGCACATTTCAGAGGTATTTCAGGATTATTTTAATGTTAAGTCGTATAACTTTACAATTGCAAGACAATGGACAACATACATGAAATTTTTTTATTGCAGAAATGAACAGAGGGTACCAAATTATGCCACTCTGAATTCTTTTCCATTTTTTTGAAACCCAGAACTATTTTTAAATAATTATTGAAAGTGCGGCCACGCCCCCTGGAGGCGTCAATAGGCGTCCAGTCTCTATCCTTTTTATTAAGGCTGCAGGGGTGCCAACTGAAATCACAGGACTTTCAATAATTATTTAAAAATAGTTCCGGGTTTCAAAAAAATCTGAAAAAATTCAGAGTAGCATAATTTCGTACCATCTATTCATTTCTGCAATAAAATTTTTTCATACATGTATGTTGTCCATTAGCTGATATTATAATGTGTACTAAAAATTTAAAATTACTTCAGGGATAATGTTTTTTCTAGGAAAGTCTTGTTGTTTTACATCACGGTCTGCGTCTCTATGATCATGGGGACTGCGGTCACATTAAATCAGTCAGCATCTTTCATATTTCATTCAAACACTTCCGTGTAAAAATAAAACTTGTTAATTAATTATCGAGTTTCATCTCATTATTATATAGTAAACATAAACATCTCAACAATAAGTGGCGCAGTTGAATTTTTTGTTTATCGCACAATGACCTGCATGCACTTATTGTTGCAAAATCTTATGGGATCGATTGCTATAGAATAAAACATGGTATAATTATTAATGTACAATACAGTACATATAATTATAATTATTTACGACTTTAAACAGAGTGTATATTAATACAAGGGGTATCCGCAAACCACTTTAGCATCAATTTTTATCCCGGATTAAATCGAGTACTCAGCATGTGGTGCTAAACCAGGGGCTAAACAAGGTACTAAAATTGTGGACTAAATCAGTGCTAACGTATGAGTTTAACATTAATTGTGGAGCTCCCTCCCACATTATCACAATATAATTAAATTTACACAAAAACTTAAATCCTATAGAAAATGTACGCCCTTCTGACTAGTAATTAAATTTACAATGTAAAGTATTAGAAAATGTACGCTTTTCTGACGGTTTTTGTCTTTTCCACGTAAAAAACATCAGTAACCTCCATCTGAGACACACGTACCTGCGAGATTTGTTCTCGTCAAGCAGAGGTTCCTCGTAGCCTGGGCCTCAGCGGCGGCAGATCGATTGGAGCTCGGAGGAGGAGGGGCTGCAGCCCCGGGGTGCAGCGGGCCCTCGGGTCATGACAAAGTCTCGGTGACACGTCAGAAAACGAGAAGTTAATCCCGAGCATTAAATTCAAATGTTTATGCGAGGATTTTAGACCCCTTTTTAAACCTTTCGTTAATTTTTAATTATAAGTGCAGATCCAGAGTCCCTCTTGCTCTTTGCCTCTCCTTTCCCGAAAATAAAATTTGAATTTAACATTGGATTTAATTAGACATTTCTCTTGGTTCTCCATTTTTTTTTATTAATTATGCTCCTCCCCCCCCCCCTGGCCCTACCCCCTTCCCGTAGATTTTTTTTTTTTTTATCCGCGCTATAGTTTGCCAAAATCGTTTCGCTTAAAAAAATAATAACATTCTTATTTTGTGAATTTGCATGCAGACTTTTAATTGTTTTCATCACTTCTTAAAATGATTCAAAAGTGCGACGCTCCTATATATCTCCAACCTTGTCTTACGATTATGAACATTGATAAGAAATGAACACGGAGAAGACCTTTAATGTATATTTTTAAAATCAAATCTTCATTTCAATATTAAATGAAGCTGGTGATTGTTTTTTAAAGAGAATTTTATTAATAAAAATTAATTTAAAAATAAATGTTGTATCTTAAAGGGGCGCACCTCCATAAAACGTTTGAATTTTGGCAGCAGGTTCCCCTGAAAACTTTGCTCCGAGGCCTCCCATCAGATTATTTTCTTTCATGTTATAATTACATACACCTCGGAATACCTCAAATGTTACATATGCTGGATCTTCAAGCCTTCAAGATACAAAGATATTCTTTATTGTATAATATAATACACTGTCAGTATGACATATATGGCATAATATGGTGTAAAAAAAAAGGGCGTGTCTTCGGATTTAAAAGTTAGTGGGAAAGATCAAAGCGCATCCCATGACATGTATTTTTCCCATATCATATGTATGTTTTTTTTAACCCCAAAACCTCTTCCTGCCAGGCAGGCTGTCATCATTGCAGTGTTGGCTATATAAAATTGAAAAAAGCATGCAATCATCCCAAAAAATTAAAGATCTCAACTTCTAGCCTGCATGCATGAAAATGGTAGAAGTAACTTTCGTGGTGTCCGGAGGTGTATTTATAGCTGCACTGTGGATCAGTTTGCATAGACATTATGCTGCTCATAGTGAGGCGCTGTCACGCATTCAATGGAGTTTTTTCAGAGCTAGTCTTTGAGAGAACTCTTATTATACCTCCCCACAAAAATGCGAATTTCCATCTCTTTTGTCTGTTTTGAAGCTGCATCGCCAGCAAATGTGATGGCTGGAGCGCTTTATTAATAGATATTCATATAATATCCATATTATTATATTTCAAATATTCAATATCAATATTTAGTTATATCCAAATATATAATATGCCACGCTCATATATTGTTTCACATGATATGGAGAGCTAATGGAAGTACAAATAAATTATGTTTCCGTTCGAACGAGGTGTTTCCTTTCAAGATGGAGGTATCATTGTTTGAGCTAAATGCAAATATTAAGATCTACGAGGAGGGGGAGTGCAAAATTAAGATCCCTAAGTACATTGGAGGTATTATAACGGCGTCCCTCCATGCAAGTTTGAAAAATTACATTGCAAAAAATTAGGGCACAGTCCTAAAACCCTTCCAAATAACACAGAAGTCTGCAGAATCCACCTTTGGAGGAAGCTGCGTCAATTTTTCACTATACTGAATAAAAACTAATAATTGTTAATTGAATGAAGATTATTGACACCATTAAGTCACCATTCTTAGTACTGCATGTATGGTACATTGCGCTTGACCGCTTCCATCTTTTCAATGCACCTTTATAAAAAAATAATATCATTTTGGGGGGGGGGGGAAAGGAAAATTAGAATCAAGTTTCTGAGATACGTAGCATAATATATATTATATAATAAAAAGAAATATCTATTGAACATCATTGGGATTGCGGTGACTATAGTAAAAATTTAGTCAAATCAGTATCTAAAAAAAGGTAATAAATTAATAACTCAAAAACTACACCTATATTTTATTTATATTAATTTGAATAGTTTAATATTTATAATATTTAAAATGTCTTTTATTTTTAGGTGTAAAAAATATTTGAGGTTTATTGGAAAATAAATTAATAGCAATGACCACTAATGGTGTCATTAACCCTTAATCATATACGTCATATACGTGTGATAATAATAATTATATATTATACTGTATATCGAGAATCAATACTTTTATCAATCGATTTAAATTGTGCTGTTGGCTCGTCCTCCACATTATTGTAGCACCTCTTTAGAACGACTTAATTTTGTCATCGTGCATCATATTAATAATTAAGTCCCTCACCTCTATAGTTCAATTATTACATGCAGGTAATATGACAGCGGTACTTACCAAGAACTATAATATATACTGTATACTATATACAGTATTAGTCGTTGGGTACTTACATCATGTATCCAAATAGCTGAGTGAAATTGCAATTGCAATGGAGACATGCTAAAACGCTAGCACCTCCTGTAAGTCTTAATTGCGATTATTGTCTATAAAATTGTCTATAAATAGTATAAATTATTAAAATTTAAGTATATACCTAATAATTACACTTTTTGTGTCTATTTATAATTAAAGTGTAATTAAAAACGTTAATTTTTATATTTTATTATAAATTCATTAAAAAAAATCATTTTTATCAGAACACCATCATCCTTTCCCTCCCTTACCCCTACTCATTACCCAGCCATTATATAGCTTCAAGCTTGTAGGGGTGTATCTCTGGAAAAATAATAATATTCTGAGATCTATTTTTAAATTGTTTGATGTGACGCCGTAAGGGGGCCCTTTCAATATTTCGCACCAAAAAGAAAATCAGAAAATGGCATAAATTGTAATTACATACCCTATACCAGAGATTTTATATTATAATTATTATAATGTTAACTCTTTGCCTACACCTTCAAATCATTAATGCCGTGTGAAGTAAAAATAAATAATATTATAATCATGCATGTTGTGTCTTGCTTGTTAATTTATAACTTACTCTTCTCCATAATGCATGGTCAAGGGCGGATCCAGCGCTCGGCTCGAAGGGGGAGGAGGGGGGTGCCCTATACCGCAATGTTAAATTTGGGGTGAAAGGGGGGGGGGCGACGGGAGGGGAGGGTAACATCTTCAATATATTTTGGGAGCTTTGGAAAGGGGGTGATCAATCCCCCCCCCCTTTCCCCGCGGATCCGCCATGCACTGGTGCTGGGTGCGATAATTAAAATTTGTCACTGTGCTAAGTCATCATGCACTCACTGAATCAGATGTACAGTTGATACGGATCTTCTTGGTTTTCGTTTGGTGATGATAAATAAATATACAACTGTCGCACAAATATTACATTTACTTATATATAACATTTTATAGCGAGTGAAATTTTCTAGTAGGACGTTTTCCTTTATATGTTAATTTTAAACTCAGTGACCTGTGTTTTACCTGTGACGTGCGTATTATAGGGAAAAATTGTACCGATGAGGTTTTAAAAGTATCCATTAGGCCCTAATACATTTGGCATCAAGGTATGAGTGATATTAAGAGAATTAGCAACGACTGACCTGCATTTCATAAATTCAATGTAATTACATTGTTGCCGATACGATGTAAACAAGACACTTTTAAAACCCTCTTCTGTGTATCTTAAGACAAGCATAAAATTAACTTCACTCAATGCTAATTAAAGCTCAGCTTCAGAAATTGAAGATTTGCAATTTTTGGTTTTAGGTTTATAAGCTAAAAGAGCATCTCTGAAAACTATAGAAAATTCACTATCCATTTAAAATTTAAAGAGACTATAAGACTAAAATAGAGCGTGCTTGATGACAACGCCCATGTGGCACAAACAGAAAGTATACGCAGGGATAAAGTTCATTGTGTTCAAGGTGTTACATCATGAATATACACTAATATGAGTTTGCAATGAATTGATGGATTGAAAGTCCAGCTGTGAAAATTAAATGAAGAATGATTCACTCGGATAAAAAAAAAAATAGCCCGGCGACTGTCATGCAGTATAAAAATATAGTCTGACTTCAGATGTTGAGGTCATGGGTTGTCATAGGACCGTCCTTGTTTGGATCTCTTTTGGCCGGAGTCATCAAGCTTTGTTATACCTTCGCAGTCACACGTGCAATTTAAAGACGTGATTTCTTCTTAGCTCGATTTGCAAGAGCTCCGCTACGTTTGAAATGTCAACAGGTGCTTTGGTGATTGTAATATCTCGTATATATATTGTACGTGCATGAAAATACTGGCGTTAAATTTATTATTCATTAATACATTTTCATTATATAGCCTGCATATAATCCACGAAATTTTGTATTATAGAGGTTATTGAGGACTTCAACCTTCAACTTATATTGCAGTCACCAAATTTTTCAAATTTTTTAAACTCTGTATACAGTACGACACCCTCAAAATAGAAGTGAAAGATATGATGTGACATCATGCTAGCACAGTCACGTGACGCCTTGCCCATGATTCTTGCTTTCCAACTGTGGATGACGTGACAGCGTTTCGCAACGTTTTAAAGGGTGCATGTTAACGCTTTTGAAGAAGTTAGAGGGTTAAAAAATATTTAAAAAGTAAATAACAATATATGTATATCTCGAGATCCAGCTTGTGAAGTCCTTTTTAAAATTTTCTATAATATATTTTATACGTGTGATTTCTTCATCCCTTCGCGATAATTTACCACTCACGGTAAGCCATGCACTTACTAACGCCACCACCGAAGGAAATGCGAAGTTGAGCTATTTTGGTCCAGAGGAACGACGTGTCGCACGTGTTTTTGTGACAACAACGGGTCAGTCAGCTGAGATAATCTTTCTTTTGTCGAGTCTTATCACGGAGCTTTCAGTGATTAAAATAACAATGAAAGGCTACTGCACTCAAATGTGGAGCAGGGCAAGGCCCCCCAGTATCTCTTTCTGAGGTGGGACCAAGCCCCCCCCCCCTTCCCCAAGAAAGTGTGTACATTTCTGACATGACCTGTGGGCCAAACCAGAGATTATATTAAAGCTCTGTGGCCAAAACGTGCAATGTAAAGTAATGCTGCAGTCTTATTTTTCTTATTTGCTAAATTATTTATTTATTTATATTTTTTTTTGCTTCAACTGAACCCTAGTATAAGTAGTATAGGGTACTGCTTGGCCACAAAATTAAGTGACTGAATTTAACCTCCCGGCTCTTCAGTGACCCTTTCACAAAAAATTTATGGGCCTACGTGAGACAAGAGCTATAAGTAAATAATTGTCGCCAAAATGATATAACATCCTTTTTAACGATTAATCTCAGTTACTTCGGAATCAAAGAATATTTCCTTGCAAACGAATCGAATGAAATAAATTTTGAAAAATCGAGAATGTTCTAAAACTTAATCGCTTATGGTTTGAGCAAATTCAGTCTTGCAGTTTTCTTACAACAGCTTCATTTCCGGTTTTCGTCCATAAGGCCAATGTTAAACTTCTACCTCAGTTTTCACAAAACTGATAGACATGCAGATTCACTTCAAAATTTGTATGCCACCTATTAATGGTGAGTTCTAAGTCCTCTGCAAGTCTTGTTGCATTCAGGCGGTACGACGATTGAGAGATATTAACCTACTGAGATTCATCCTTAAGGGCATTGGGTGTAGCACCGGTAGTTGGCAACACTGACGTATCTTCACCATGTTAATTTTTGATCCTTGCTCCTCGGAGTAATTTTTATGCTAGAGCTAAGCTGATTGCTGTAGTATCAAGATAATTAGTAGCCCAAGTGCACAATTTGGCTAAATAAAGCCTGATTTAAAGAAAAGTATTTTTTTTTTATATTTTAGAAAAATGCATGTAAATTTAAAAAAATTACTAAAAAATACTTTTCTTTACATCAGGCTTTATTTAGCCAAATTGTGCACTTGGGCTACTAATTATCTTGATACTACAGCAATCAGCTTAGCTCTAGCATAAAAATTACTCCGAGGAGCAAGGATCAAAAATTAACATGGTGAAGATACGTCAGTGTTGCCAACTACCGGTGCTACACCCAATGCCCTTAATCGCGTCTGAGGATTTTCAAATACATTTTACAATCTGCAAGTATGTAACAAATAGGTTCGTGAGCAAGTATAAATTAAAAACAAAATAAATGTATGGTGTATATTATAATTCTTATTTTATTTATATTATTATAGTATACGCTGTCTATGCATTATAATATTATATTATATATATAAATTTGCAAGATCACATAAATAATGGACATATTTATCATTGAGCTAGCTATATGGCAGCGACTTTTCAGATTTTTCCAACTGTATGCAAAGTTTATCATAAATTAATTAGTCATTATTTTTGTTATATTTTTTTTATTTATTATTATTCGAACAATATGGTTGTACAAACATACATGGATCACGTCAATCTACTATCTTATTACAATTTGGAAGCAACTAAAAAAATAGTAATTAAAAATGACCCGCTATCCCCCTCCCCCCCAAAAAAATTAGTGATGCAACCAATGGTGGATTGATCCTTCGTTTTTTGAGGGATGAAGGAGATGGCTCCATCTCGCTGGTTGGTTGGTATTTTGGGGCAATGGACACATTTTGGTCATGTATGCCCCCAGCTCCATCTCGCAATGTTGTTTAAAGGCCAGTCTGACAAAAATTAGATGAAGGAGTGGGCGGCGGATGGGGGTGGTGGCAATACCTCACATATTTAGTACCTATAATTGAATTGAGACCCTTCCTGTCCGGTGTCCACTTCTACTGTAAACTTGCCAAATATACCAACCAGAGATTTAATTAAATTAACATTATATAACCCAAATTTCAATGAAAAACAGAAAAGCGATATTGGTAAGAAATACGTGCATGGTGTCAAATGCATATTATCTATTATGAAATTCGTAACTCTCATTACATTTTTAATAAATATTCGTTGAAATTTCCTCCTCTGTGTGGTTTGCTACAGTGTGGTTATACAGTTTTAATGATCAACTTGTGTTGCTGACAGTTCTGCAGTCATTGCGTAAATTAACTGCATGATATAAAAAGTTATATGTGCAAAATATTAAAACATTTATTTTTAATATTTTTCTGAATTCAAATGAAGGCATTTTATTTATAAACAATTAAAAATATTATATAATTTTATATATCTACATACAATGTCTCTGCAGTGACATTATATTTATTAATTCCAGCTAGTGATTTTTTATTTCTTTTTTTAAAGAGTGATGCTTTTTTCAGCGAATAATTTCTTTATCTTTATTCGCATTTTATTATTTATTGGAAACCCAATTAAAAATTGATTTGTCTCATAAATAAATTAAAACCCGAATGCATGAACAACCAATTAATTAATGATAATAATAATTATTATGATATATATGATTTATTGCAGAAAAAAGCAGAAAAATTACGTAACTCTGATTTTCTTTTGAATACACGTAACAGAAAACACATTTTCAAAAAGTACGGAAATTATAGTCCTGTTCGTAAAACCCTGCTCGGTGTACACTTTCTGCACCCAATCGACCTTATGTACATGCGATATAAGGTCGATTGGGTGTAGAAAGTGTACACGGAGCAGGGTTTACGAACAGGCCTAATATAGTTGTGACGTCATCGGCTACTTTTTAAATTAAAAATGATGAAAGGGCTTTATTCTAGAAGGGGACATTCACAAAGCCGCAAGGCAAAATTTAGGGCTTATAGGGCGCCCTATTATTTTGAGTCTTAAAATTGTGCATGTTTAAAATTGGGCCTTAAAAAATGTAGCTTTAAATTGAGTCTTCCCAATGTTGTGGCAAATGCAAAGATTCGACTTATTATAGGGCCACATTTTTAAGGACCGATTTTATAGGCTCACTTTTAGACTTAATTTTAAGACTCGAAATAGTGCTCCCTAAATGCGGCTTTGTCATGAATGTCCCCTATCTATAAATATTTCAAAATAGTTCTTGAATCAAAATTTTCAGAGTTTTGTAATTTAAATTTTTAAGTAATCAGGATATTGAAACATTTTCACCTCTCAAAATGATAATATACAACAGTTGTGCATAAGCGTGTTTTTGTGCTGACGGCGGAAGTGTGCTGGCGTGCGATGCTGAGGTCGCTGCTGTCCTCGCTGCTATTGATTGCCGTGCTGGCTCCCCGCCTGCCTGCCCGCACGGCCCCCCTCCCCGGCCACGCCTTGCGTGGCCCTCGCTCGACGCTGTCACCGAGTCCGCAATGTTAATTTTAGGGGGTGAATGACTTTCAAGCATTTTGGTATTCCTAGGGGGAGTGGAATCTCCCCCTCACCCGTAAATGTGTTGTCCACGGTTCCCTCAGTCTCACCTCAGCAAATACTGGGACGCGTAATATCTTTTAACCCGTCGCGGAAATATGTTACCGCAGCGTTTTTTTTTTTTTTTTTTCGATCGAAAGCTTTTGGGCACACCTTATAACACGCCCTTATACAAACTTATTTTTGACCGTCCTTCGGGGGGAGGGGGAGGAGTTTTTGCCCATATCGAGATTCAGACCATGATTACGGGACCTAGGGGGACATATACAGTGCATATAAAAGAAAAGAGAGTTAGAACGGAGGGGGTCACCCATACCTTGGCTTGGATAATGGGCTTCTCTTCCCCCACCTGAATTCACCTGGTATGGCGTGAACCCCTCTCATGCTCCTCTATGCCCATGCATATAACCACCTATATATAACTGGCGGCAATATTCTACAAAGCAAATGTTATTTCTCGGGCTTAAAGCAGGGTGGCGACAACGTATGATGGGTTGGTATAATACCTCCCATATATAATGTATTATAGGAGATTTGGGGGTGGGGGGAATCGTACTTCAAACCCTTTAATCGACCCTTGTATCCAGGCGCATATATACCTGCATGCAGCTATAATAATACCAGAAAATTTATAGTATATAATACCGATTAGCTTTATACCATAAAATATATATCATGCATATAAAGTAATATCATAATTTTAAAAAATGAATTGTTCTTTGTTCTTATGTCAAGATTGAAAATTTAAAAACTTTAAGGATCTATAATAAAGAATTTATTATAACTTTGGAGAACTCGTCTGTCTGTCAATAATAAATGCAAATTATGCATGGAGTAAAATTTGTTGGACAAATAATTTCAGATCGATTATGTAAAGCATGTTTTATTTGTGTCATTGTTTAACAATGGAAGCTTTCATAAATAATTATATGGTCGTCATCTTTCTATTGACTTATTGAAAAAAAAAAAAAAAAAAAACACCCATGAAATCTTTGCAATGAAATTTTGACGATATTCCCAAAAAAGAAATTCCCAAGATCTGAGTTTCGTTCAACGTTATAGTGCGATTTCTATTACTATATACCAAGTGCACCGCAAAAGGCTTTGGTGTGCGGCGCGGGCCAAAAAAAAAATGCTATTTGGTATGGGGTAAACTATTATTATACTGTATAGATTTTTAAAACAAATGTTAATCCTCTCCATCCATGTCTGGTGTTCATGGTGTTTGGGATACATCTTCTGTGTTGATTGCTGACCATTCAGACTGAATGATTTTCATTTTGATTATAATATATAATGTTGATATTTTTTTAAACTTGCATTGTTGCAATTTTTTATTAATATTTTATTAAGACATCGCGGCATATATAATTAATTATCAGAGACATTTGTCTATGTTAATTATATTTTTATTTTAAACAATTAGCATTGCTAATTGACTCTCCCTCCCTAAAATTGTTTTCTGAGTCCTCCAATCTTTATGGACAACCTGCATGAAATTTTTTATTGCAGAAATGAATAGAGGGCATCCAATTATATATTACACTGAATTTTATTATATTTTTTAGAGGCCAGGAAGTATATTGCTAAAAAGTTTTGCCGACGTCGGATTGGAACGTGCGTCCCTTTGAGGTCCTATTTTTATTATTATTTTATTTATAACTCCTTCTGGGTACTTTAAATATTTAGTTTAAAAAATATTTTCCATTCATGATCTAAAAAAAAAATAACAGAAAATCATAACTTTGCACCCTCTATTCATTTCTGCAATGAAACAAATCTTGCAGGTTGTCCATTATTCCATGCATGTGGTTCTTCAAAATGCTGTAATACGGTAATCAAGGAGGATATGTATTCTTTTTGACGGTAATGTTAATTGTACAGTCAGTTGACAAAAACTGAGAACTTTTCTAAATGCTGTCCTCGCGTGAATTGTCAAGGGAAGGGTGTAAAGATTTAATCCTGAATAATACTACTCGAATCAATTATTTTAGTATAATTGATTAATTTAATGAATATTGGAACACTAATTGCTCTTGATAAAAATTAATGACTAATTATAATTCAAAATAAGCTAATAAAAACAACACAATCATCAAAATTTGTCCATATAGGCTTGCGTGCTCGAAACTAATTAATCATTTAGTACACAAAAATTAGCACGCATTTTTAATGGAAATTATGTATTGTGTTCCTACACCTTTTTCACGCGACTTATAAAGAATGTTCCACAGGTAATCTCTTGTTTGTAGGTTCTTATCTCTTTGAGCTCCACACGATTGCAACGTACTTCAAGAATAAGAGATGCCTCTCGCTCGTTTGGTCATGCAACCTTTAATTTAACATTGGGTATAATATCATAATTTTATTTTGAAACGACAGTAACCAAGCAATAATTTCTTGTACCTGTTACTTAATTTCAAAATATGAAACTGTTATTTGAAATTACATAGTAAAAGATAAAAATGATATGTTATAGATAAGAAATTATAAGCCAAATTCGTACTTTAATCCTTGATAAATACATATAGTGGCAGATTTCCGGGAAGGGCATGTAGGAGAGGAAGACGACCACCTTCCCCCCCCCCCCAATGTCATTAAATTGCACCCTACCATCACCTATATCCAGTGGTGAAAGTAAGCCGGTGCGCGCCAGTGCGCCGCACTGGTAAGACATTTGACGCCAGTGCGGCGCACTGGTAAGACACTGATCGAAATTTATTAAAAATAATCAATAATTTTTAGTAAAATTTTCAAAATCAGAGAAGTTACTTTGTAAAACATTAATCATGCTCAAATAATGAATGACAATTTTCTTATACTTGGTACTTTTGTCTCACGAAATTTAATTTACTCTTTAATTCCTTTGAGTTAAAAAGCTCCTAAAAGGAAAAAAAAATCAAATCAAATATTTACATACTATCAACTATTTATTAGCTATGTCAAGCTGACGATTTTTTTTTTATAGAAATAGTTTTTAATGTTTTTCTAAATTTATTTAAATTTCTGTAGGCCTACTGGGTTGACTATTTTATCTTTGATTTTTATGAAGAGAAAGATATTTACTATAGTATTAAATTTCTTTCAATATATATTTATTGTATTTTTTAATTCTTGAATGACTAATAAAATTAATTAAAATAGATTCAAAACATCTTTTGCTGATGATGCGTTATATATACTACACCACGAATTTTATTAAATTTTTTTTTTCTGTCTCATTTATTGCACAAAATTAACACCTTTTTATTCAAATTAATTTTTAATTACAATTAAGTCAAGAGGCAAAGGGGGAGTGCCTCTTCTGGCCCACATACCCACCGAGGTTTAGAGGGTTCATTTACGCAAAAAGTTTAAAAAAATTAGGGCAAAGGATTTGGGATCGTATAGAAGATCAATCGCAGTCAGTGCTAGGTTAGTAAAATTAAGTCTTCGTCTCAAAAAATTCTTCATAGTAATGAATTTTTTAGAAAAGCAAACAAAAAATTTTATTCTCATTTTTTTTTTTTAAATGAGTTTGTAAAGAATAAGTGTAACAAAAATTTAGTCACATGCATAAAATGCGACTCATGCAAGCATTGCTAGAAGAGAGTAGATAGATAAATGCAGCCGCTATTAGGGCCAAGATGGCTGCACGTTTGGAGCATATTTAATATTAAATATTAGAAATATTTAATTTCTATCGATGACAAAGGGGAACAATAATTGCTACAAGATCTAGAGTAAATAAAAATTAATTACCGAAACAA
This sequence comes from Siphlonurus alternatus, assembly GCA_949825025.1. NCBI lineage: Eukaryota > Metazoa > Arthropoda > Insecta > Ephemeroptera > Siphlonuridae > Siphlonurus > Siphlonurus alternatus. The sequence continues at coordinate 42,716,964 of OX463779.1, forward strand.
ATATAAACATTACAATTTATAATTATAAAAAGAATTCTCTCGCGTTTTTTTTTTAATTTTTGTTCAAATAATTTGTTTGAGACATATTCAAAATATTAATTTAAATTTTAAATAATTGATGTATTTGATTAAATTATAAAGCATCCCAAATCGTAAGAGTTAACTAAAGTATTTTTATTATATTAAATACTACTGTTAATATATGATCAATGAAGATCGAAGTGCTTTCAATTTAAATCACTAGGGATTTTCTTTCGTATTAATTTTTTTAAAAGCTATAATATTTAGCTATAATATTTTTAAATTTTTTTTTTATGAATTTAATGTTTTAATGTGATCGAAAATCAATCACTCATTGCATTTTTTTTTTTTTTTTTTCAAAGTTTGGATAATATTATTTAATTTTACTCAAATGAAGATATGCATTCAAATGTTATAAATGAGTTTTAAACCACTTTTTAATATTAAAAAATTAAGCCACGCCCCTTTTTCCCAAAAAATCGCGCCTCCGGCGGGGGTTTTGGCCCTTCAGGCCTCTATCTGAGGCGCACTGGTAAGAGATTGAAACTACTTTCACCACTGCCTATATCCTTCAAAGTCCGAGAAGAGCTCAAAATTCAAAATTTTATTCATCTTCAAATTAAAGCATGTCAACAAAAAATACATATATATTAAAATTAAAAAAAAAATACATTAGTGCAGTATTGCAGGTATTGCAGTTTTACCATTGCGGGATACTGTCTGACTCCAAAAGGTTACGCCATTTTCCCTTGAGTGTAATATGCAATATACATGATTAATTTAATAATTATCTCTGGATAGGGAGATCTAGATTTATTCTAGATTCAGTGGTTGCAGCATTTCAATTGAAATTATATAATATGTACTCTTCTGATTCGAGCACAATCGAACAGCAAGATTTTTTCTGTAATAAATTTCAAGAGCAAATCACAATTTCTCATACTTTTATTAAATTTTTTAATTTCTTGGTTTCAGGGACTATTAAAAAAAATGTGTTGAAATCTCTTCATCCGTGACGTCACTGGTGCTCTTTTTTACTATGTGTCTGTATAGAATATTTATAACTTTTGGTTGAATAATAAAATATTTCAACAAAATTTAGTTCGAATTTTAAAAAATTAAAAAAAAAATCAAATAACATTTCGATTATTTAATTAAAATTTAATGTTGCAATTGAATTTTCCAAGAATAATATAATGTGAGGACTTTTAGCAAAGTATAAATACAATGTTGTAGCTCGTTAGAAATATAAGTACATCGGCAACGGAGTTTCAGTTTATTATATTAGAAAATAGTTCCACTTTTTTTAACTTTTTTTTTTACATTTTCTTTTCATGAAAGAAATTCCCTTTTTTTTTTTTTTTTCTCTCTTCAAGTTCTTTTGTGCATTTTGTTACTCACCTTTCCATGGCATGATTTGCACTTTTCCAATTTACCATTTTTAATATAAAAGTCCCTGCTGAAAGTCATTCGGGTATATATATTATTATTATATATAATGTTCAGCGTGTTTGTAGAAACGATTATTCTAATAAAATTTATGTCAAGCCGCAGATTTATGTTATAGATCGGGTGGTACCGTCTTCACTTTAGTATGATAATAACGATAGACCCCCCCTCCAGAGTCCAAGACCATACAGCCTTATAAATATAAATGAGGGGGCCTGGTGATCAATTTGACCAAACTGATGCAAGTAAAGGTCACAGCCGCCTCTTAGCAATCCCTTCATCCAGTCACCTTACTCCTGTCATCCTAAGGGTATGTTTGCCGTGTATGGGCTCCGTTCTTTCCTGTCCGCCCTTCGTCCCCCTGTCGCTCGTCATTCAGTAACCAGGTTACACATACGCGGGAAGTAATTTTAAAAAAAAATGGTTTCTTATCTCTACTGATAACGAAAATAGCGTTACATTCCATTTAAACCTCTACTCCGCCTCGTCATATATGGACGTGGAACACACCACGTCTATGGAGAACCAAGTGCATGCACGCTTCATATTACGTGCCATTAAATGACTACAATATAAATTTTATACTGGAGATTAACTTTCTTCAACTTGGTTGCATGTTGTAAACCTCTGGAAACCATGCACGAACGTTACTTTTGCCTCACTTGCTAGAGAGCTGCAGTTCCAATAGACAAAGAGATACAGATTTGCAAATTTGGGAGATGTAAAAAGGGAACCCAGTCTATCAATATCAAAATAGTTTTGGTTCACCAACGCCTCCATAGATTGCGTGGTACGTGGTAACAAACAGGAGTAACGTTCGTGGTGTCCAGAGTTGTACATCAAGTAATCAGGGGATGGTTGGAAAATAATGATAGAGCCCATATACCATCACTCCTATTCCAAATTACTGGTCTCTCCTCCTAGCTCCCTTCTGGCTCCGCGCCTGCGTGCATCAAGCAGGTAAACTCGTCGAGTCAGCTGAGTACTGACGCGATGGTGGGTGGGTTAGTCTTCGCATTAGTTTTGGGGCTCAAAGAGGGGGGATATAGTTCCACCTGAGTAAGTCCAAGTAGATACACCTCTACCAGGTGGATATAACTTTTTAAGGTGCCTCAGCAAGGGTGGCTCCTGCACACTGAATTTTTAGATGCTGAATTGGTTTCAGTACTTTATGTCAGTACAAAATTGTTCCAATTTCGTCTTACATCCAGCACTTTTGACCTATAAAACACTTAATCCAAGTACAAATTTGGTACTGAAAAAAGAGAGTCAATATTTTGTACTTTTTTTGACTCTCTTTTTTCAGTACCAAATTTGTACTTGGAATAAGTGTTTTATAGGTAAAAAGTGCTGGATGTAAGACGAAACTGGAAAATTTTGTACTGACTGGAGCAATTTTGTACTGACAAAAAGTACTGAAAACCAATTCAGCATCTAAAAATTTAGTGTGTGGGGGAGGCAGGGATGGGGGCAGTTTGATGGTTGCCATGGGGGTGATAATCCCTACACCATGTATGTACTTCGAGACGGGACATTTGACAGGGTTGAATGTCTCCCCCTCCCTTTCCTCACGGACCCACCTTTGGTTCTCAACCCAACCTGATAAATTTAAGCCCTGTAATAAATATCAATTATTATATAGGGGGCCATAAATAAATATAATTGCCAAATTAAATAAACAACGGCAAAATTTCTAAAAAAAAAACAATAAAGATAGAAATCAATCATTTTTCTCTCGATCACCATACATATCCATGATTATGTTTGCTGAAGTCCCCCTTTAGTCTGTGTACCGCGTTTACAGCATTGTCAGATACGTGCTGTGCAGAATGTACACACAATCTTGCGATATAAACATGAATCATGCCCGCTCTGCTATAGAGGACATGATGCTGCAATACGAAATAAGCCAAACGTCTGATGAGGATTTAATTTAAATGTTTTTGAACCCGTACGAGCCGGCCAGCATGCACCCTTTATCAATAATAACATATTTGAAGTTGATGGCACCAAATTACACATTAATATATTCATTGTAATAAAAACTCGTGTCATGGACACCATGAAAATATGATTATATTATATTATACGGACACGTACTAAAAAAGTTCCTCGAGTTATCGGCGGTCCTCCTCCTCTCACTGTGACGTCATCATGCAGACCGCCGCGACGAGGGGAGGGCGGACATGGGAGGGGAGGGGAGGTAGTAGCAACCCAGCGACTCCATGGGGCCTGCTGCTGGAAGAGGAAAGCTTGCTGCGCGTGGCTGGCGCACCATCGAGCGACGGCTGCTGCTGCCTACTCTGCAAGCAGCAGGCTGTGGCTGGAAACCTCTGCTGCGCAACGCCATCTTGTCCTCTTGTGTCCTTCCTCCTCCTCTTGTTCTTGCACAAGCAAGCAGACACTCTCTGAGGCGGCGTAGCAGTTGAAAGCGTTGTACAAAAACTGGTGGTTCTCTTTTACTTGTGTGTCATCTACTTCTTGGTAAGATAATATATAATTTATGATATAATATCGATTTATTCTTGTATAATAGAATTCACCGGACAGTATTATCATGCATGCATTATTATTCTCATATTTTATATTCGCGTTTCTCACTGCATGACGATCGACACCGGGACTTTTTACTGAATGTATAAAAAATATAAACCGCAACTCTTATTTCCGGTTTTAGAGGTACATACAATATTTTCCATCCTGTGTATAAAACATAATATTAAAAATAAAAGGTCGTTAAATTTTTATATTTTAATTTTTAATAGGGCGTTACCATAATGCAGCTACATACACAGCTCGTGCTATACCGTACGCGCGTCAGCATAAAATATAGTCATCATCACATGTTTGATATTGCACAAGACTGCAGAAAATTTTTGATACGACGGCTGGATGAACATTCTAATTAAACGTTTTCAGGACACCTGAATTTTCTATTTTTAATGGAAAATTGAGACACCCCACTTATAATTATATTATAGCTATCATCATGCTCATGCATTTTATTAATTAAGGCAGCTTATAAATGATATGTGTATAAATAATATGCTCTTTTATTGCAACATTATCGATCGAATTAAGGACAATTTTTTATCGTTTTTTTTTATCGTAATTTTTTCTTCGACTGTCATGCGTAAAAGACGAACATAAGAACGTGAAAACCTGCATGACTAAGGCCGTTGTCAATATATAAACGGCGGCTGCAGTATATATACGCTCATACCGCACGTCGAGGGGAGTCGAGCCGCCGAGGAGGAAGGTGGGGCAACAACAGCGGCAGTGTCCATGCGCCGCTCTCGTGCTCTGCCCTACTAGGCCGCTGCTGGCTGCGCGGCACCGGCGGTTCTATGGTCCCTGCTTGCATCAATCATGGCCAACTCGACATAATACGCAATTTTTATGAAGACTCGTTAGAAAAAAATTGCGTTTTAATTTTGAATATGAAAATTTTAATTAAAATGTTCATGCGCATGATATTATATTAAATGAAAAAAGGTATAGAATATAAAATTTCTGATTTTCATTAAATTATTTTTAAATTTTTAATATATAGATCGAGTTATAAATAATTGAGTCTGTCAGCTTCAAATCCGGCTATATTTAATTGCACTTTCTGATAAAGTCAATCTACTACCTTTCAGGTACGTGTTATATCAGAAAGTGCAATGCATCAGAGAGGAGCCAGCCGGTTTTGAAGCTGACAGTCTCAATAATTTTATTAACTTTATAATATTTAATAGTCTGTTTTAAAGCATGATTGGGTTGCAGTTTTGAGTACGTTGCATATTAATTCATATTTACATTATTTATAAATATTTGCTGGATAATGCAAATTCTTTAAAAACTGCTGGCCCAGTTAAAAAAGAAAGTCATGCAATTAATGTTCATTATTATATATTTAACATATATGCGATAATAAAATGATTTTGCTCATTTAATTTGCCTTCTATGCATGTATCAGTTGTATTATAGTTGCAGAACTGCATCTCAAAATTAAAGCGATGTAAGAAAAAAAAAAACCTGCCCGGCGTATGCAGTGCAATCAGGAAAAAAATCATAAGGGGTTTTACTCCATCATTCGGGGGTTGAGGGAAGCGGGAGGGGAGTATGGGAGTAAAAATGAAACCCATCTGTTATTTATTTATTTTTTCTCTTTTCTAATATATATTTATATACCGTGACCTATTAGGGGCGTGGGCTTGTACCTTGTACCTCTTGTATTATAGGGCACTTGGAGAACCTGGATTAAATAATTACGTTTCTAAAATTTTAAGGTAACTCCGCAATAAAATATTTATAATAAATTTAAGACTGCACCTTATATGATTGAACCTTGCTGCATAATATTATATAATATATAATAAACAATTTTATACATTTAATATAATATATGTATATTTTATACTTTTAAATTACATTTTTATATTTTTAATTTAAGCTTCGAATCCCATCATCAAGTATTTCACAAGATTACACCTGCGATGGAGGAGATAATGCACGTATATTATTAACCTCATGCAGCATAGGTGCCTAAAACCTCGTATAAACGTCTGCGTGTCAATAAATTCTTAATTAAAATCAAATTAATATGCATGCACATGCAGGCAGTGCATCAGTAGACAATTTTGTATAGTTATGAAAATTAAATGAAATGAATCCCTGCAAAATTTTTCAACACAATATATAACTATAATGACATAATGTCCTTAAAACTTCCATCAATGTTCAATGTTACATCATTATTATCCATTTAAAAAAAAAAAAAAATTGTACAATTTTTCCTTATAAGAAAATTTAATTTAATCGACACACAAATAAGTCAAGTTGGCTTTCTTGTATGAGAAAATTGCATGTAAAAATGCACTGTGAAATACCTGCTTTAAATTTTGCCCATGTATAATATATAGTCTCATAAACCCCCTATATGAACCTGCCGTTATTAATAACCCCCCGTTGTTATGTTACAGAGCGATGTCTGCTGGTCGCAACGGCAGCCTCCTAGGCCGCAGCAGCCGCTACATGGAGAGCAGCTCCCCCTCGATGGTCCACCGAGCGGGAGACTCTCTGGTGGTGCGCAGCGTGGTGAGCGGAACCACCCTCAACATCCCGGGCTTCGAGGAACCCGAACCCGAGGAGCCAGACGAAGATGATGACGACGAAGATGACGATCCTTCGACAGAAGACCTCCCACAATGCAAGATCAAGCGAAACTACACTTGTCCGCAGTGTAACTTCTTCACTCAGAATCCTCGTACCTACCTGTACCATTTAAAAGATGAACACAAAGAGAAAATTAGAGTATATGAATGTCCAAAATGTGTATATGCATCAAAACATAGTCAAAAATTACAAAGACATATACATATGGTCCACGTCGTCGGAAGACAAAATCAGAAATTAGCTAAGAAAATGTCTCCTAATAAAAATCAATTACCTCCGCCACCTCCGCTGGTGAGAGCCGGAGGGGAGGTGCCGGTGAAGACTGAAGAGGAAGGGGAAGAAAGTGAAGAGGAGGGGGAGGAAGAAGAGGGGATGATGGACGAGGAAGATATGGAGGGGATGGACGACTGTGGAGAGGAGGGGGAGGAAGAAGAAGATGAGGAAATGATGATGGGGGACAGTTCCGCACATAACTCTTCAACGGAGAACGACCCAGAGGCCGGAACGTCCTCGGAAGAAATCAAATGTTCAATCTGTTCTTTTACATCACATAGTAGAACACTAGTCCAACGTCATGAAAATATTACTCATTTAAAAAAGAAATTCTTTAGATGTTCTAAATGTAATTATGTAACACATATGAAAGCTCGTTTTACTAAACATGTTAAATATCATTCTATGCCTATGATTAAATGTGATTTATGTGATTTTCGTACACCGTATAAATGGAATTTAGATAGACATTATAAAAATCATCAAGGGGATGGTGAATTTAAATGTCCGCTATGTAATTTCACGGCTGATATCAAGCAGAGTCTGACGGTCCACGTCCAAAATCACCACCTGACGCCGCAGCAGAGGCTGATGAGAGGCATGGGACGCAGAAACAAGGTGGGTGCCCCTCTCTCACGTTTACAAAATACTTCTTTTATTTTCAATTGAATGAAATGTAATACAGTATGTACTGACAGTAATAAAGTCAATCTCCTTAAAAATACAATGACAGTGCCTCCTATACATGATTATTAATTAAGGATCTACTTATTTCTTGATTAATAATTATAGCTTAATAATAATAATAATTAATTAGGGTTCTGAGAGCCTGGTAAGCCCCAGCATGGTCGAAAGATAACTCTTATTGGAAAGGCTAAATATAATATCGGCCTGGCCACACCCGAAAGGGTAAAATGGCGTCAAGGATATTATTTATTTTAATTATGGCTGCGGCCAACAAAAAAATCATTGTTTCTCGTACATAATTGTATGGTAATACAGCTAGTCCAATGGTGTGTAGTGGAGTGATTTCAAGGCATAATAAATTTTTTATAATTATAATTTATTTTTTTATCATAATTTTTAATTAATTAATTAATTTACTAAAAAGTCGAATATTTGTAGAAAGTTCAGTATAGCCAACTCAAAAGACTCCTGACGACAAGCTGGTTCTATTCAACTGGCTGCTGAACCTTCTATGGGGACAATTTCTTCCATGAATTTTAATTTGATTGCCCTAAAATCAGCACACTGCACAAAACTTTCAACTGGCACCTGAAGTTCCCACACATTAACCACATAAATCAACAGCTGACTGATGGTGTTCACAGGTTGGTGCGAGCGACGCTCCGGCCAAGGAGCTGCGAATGTCTGACGTGGGTCTGGTGGGCGCGGGGGTGCCTCATGACTCCCCTCCCTTGCTGCACCCGGAGGGGGACGATGGCTCCGAGGATGAGGAGGAAGAGCAGGAGCGGAGGGCAGACTTGGAGAACGAAGAAGAGGCCTTCCAGGTGAGCAAACCTTCTGTAACCTGGCAACAGTGTAAACAAACCACCTGTAACCTATCAGTCATGGCTGTGAGATGTAAAAATAATGTAAAATCAGGAGTTACCAGCTATCTAGTGTAACAAACTTAAAAAAACAAGACTTTTTTTCTGTTTAAAATGTCTGTCAAGTTGCTATTATGTCTGCTTCCATTAGAATAAATAATATTGAAAATGAGAAATTAATTTTAACATTTTTGTTAATAATAAAACTAATGACAGTACAGCTAGTACCTTGGGTTATAGTTTAATAATTTAACAACATATTATATGAAATTAATAATTTATTAATATTCCTTATTCGTTTTTCTGACTTGTCTCATATATGGAACACAATATAAACACAGCTTATTTACAGAAGAATTTAGTTAGCACAGCCTTCAGATTATAACCTAAAAGCTGGGATACTATCAGCTGAAAAAAGGGTTGCATATTGAAATCCCAGATAAAAGTAGCCCTTTTTTCCAGCTGATGGTATCAAAATGCAGCTAAATCAGTTAAGGACAATAGACCATGCATGCCATGATAATTCAACCAGTACACCAGACAATGGAATATCGACCTCAAAATTTTTTATTGCAGAAATGGATAGAGGGTGCAAAGTTATGATACCCTGATTTTTTTTTTTTCAAATTTTTTATAGTCTGGGAACAATTTTTAAAAAATTATTCAAAATACAGAGAAAGTGACACCTCTAGACGCCTCTTCTAATAAAAGGATAGGACTTAAAAGGGGCATGGGTTCAACAAACCCAACCTTGGCAAAACTTTTTAGCTTTAGCTGAAAAAAATGAGAGTGGCATAACTTTGTACCCTCTGTCCATTTTTGCAATAAAAATTTTTGAGGTCGATACTCGATCTATTTTCACCTGGCAGTAAAAACTGACTGTCGCAGGTGTCCAAATTCGAGGTGTCCCCCACATCGGCCTCCACTCCGGTGGCCTCGACGAGCGGCCTCTCCTCGTCCGGAGTGACCTCCTCGCGCCGCCAGCCCAAGATCTCGCTGACCTTCAAAAAGCTCAAGGACACAGAGAGGCACCACTTCGACACTGACTTCATCCATCCTGATGACGTCCTGCACAAGAACGGCAAGGTCTACTACAAGAACCTCAAGTGCAGCTACTGCTCCTTCAAGGTATGTTGTATCTTTGTATTAGTTACTGTAGTGTGGCAAATGATAATTAAGTTAGCTGGACTGGCAGCCATTATTTACTGTGTTAATTAGTGGGATTTGGAGTCTGCTAAAACAGAAAGAAAGTAAAAATAATATTAAAAAGTGATCTATAGAACAAATTTAAATATAAGAATTTAAAAAAAAAAAAAAAAAATGCATTTATGTGAAGTACACTGTAGTATTTATGTATATAAATAAATAAAAAAAATTAAAAGCACTCTCTCTATTCTAAATTTTGCAATAAAATTCGTCAACAAAGCATTGATAAATATTGGGAATTTATTTAATTTTAAGATTAACATTTTGTTAGTAAAAAAAAAATAATAATAATAAAAAATAGTACTATCAGTAAAATTTAAAAATTTCTTTTGAAATAATATTACAAACTAATTAAATATAAAAAATTGTTTACAGGCATTCTGGGAGGGTGACATTCTTCGTCACGAAAGTAAAGTTCATGGCGTTGAGAATCCTCGCAATGCTAAAGCCAACAAGAAGCGTCTGGCTCGTCCGATCCCCAACCTGATTCCTCTGCAACAACAACAACAACAAACCCCGCCCTCCTCGACTTCCGTCCTTCGAAGTCGCAGGTCGTCAACTTCCAGTCAGGCTGCGGAGGCCATCAGCGAGCAAGACCTCAACGACATCTGCGCCAAGTCATCAAACAGCGCCCTCAAGGACTTTGCTTCCCTCATTGGAGAGGCCTTCCCTCTTGATGAACTGCAAGCGTCGGTGGAGGAAGCGGAGAAGCCAAAACCAGAGTCGGAGCCTGAGAAAACTGAGGAAAAACCCGAGAAAGAAAAAATATCACCGCCCCAACAGTCCACATCACCGTCCAAGAAAAAGAATGCAACTTCATTCTTTGATAAACTTAAAGAAACATTAATAGGACAAGAAGCTTCTAATCTTGTTTGTGAAATGTGTGGACACGAAAGTAAATGTTTATCAGAAGCAGTCTGCCATAAGAAGATACACAAAGATGAAAAAGAAACAACATCTCCTGCTAACCAACGTATGATTGGATTAGTTGGTCTCTCCTCCACTAGATGTCAACACTGCAGACACAGATGTAAGACGAGTGCAGACTTGTTGGTGCACCTCCAGTCTTGTCTCAATCGAGACAGCTCCAGTGGACAGGACGACACTCAGGAGGCTGCAGAAGAAGAGGAAGAACCACCACAGTGTCCGAACTGTGAGCAGAGGTTTGACACGGAAGATGACCTGACGAAGCACCTCGACTATTGCAAGCCGAGGCTCGAACTGAACCCTGAGGTGTCCATCACGGAAGTTCGACCACAGGAACTTCACCCCATGGAAAATAAAGTCTTTGTGTGGAACCAGTTCACAGCTGATTCAAGTCTGGAGGAGATGAAACCAGCCTTGACTATTGAAAGGTAAACTGAGAGCTATAATGAGAGGCTCATGAAAATTATTGCCATTAACTTGGCATGCTTCAAATTATGGAGACATGCAGCTGTGGCAATGAAGTTTTAAGAGAGTGAGGGAGATTCTTATACTTACTTTATTGACAGTCTTTAAAGTTATTGATTAAAACCTAAATTGCATAAATAAGGTCTAACTTTAATTCAGGCTTAAATTTGTTTATTTTGACTCTTGCATTGTAATTGAAATCAACAAACTTAGGCCTGGATTTTTTAAATAGACCTCGTCTATGCAATGGGATGTAAGTTAAAAAAAAATAATATTAATGCAAATTGAAGTATGAATCATTAATTATATTATGCCCAAGAGGGAGTTATATATAAAAAAAAAATAGCAGTTTCTTTAATTTGAAAGTCAATCTCTCTTTAATTATGATTTATTTTATTCCTCATTATATGATCTAATATTCAACACCTCAGATTAACTCAACTTTTCCTCCAGGATTCCGTCGGTGGCTCGTCCTGATCCTCGCAAGTCTCCCGAGGGCTCGGAGGACGAAGAGGAAGATGACGATGAGGAGGAGGGAGAGTCAATGGTAGGTGTGGAGACCGCTCCTGGCTTCGGCTCCGTCACCAACCAGAAGGGACGCAAATCCTCCGACGATGCCTCCCACGTCCAGAAGGTGAGCACTCAGGTGAACATTTTAAATTAATTTCAACCTTTTGTCATCAATTGCACTTTACTTATTGATATAAATAGAGTGGACAAAAAAAAATGCATAAATATTTATGAGAGCCTGCGGATCAAATGGGATTTAAGACCAATGCAGGTGAAGGTTAGTTTCCCATCTTGTTTCACTGATAATGACCTGTAGTGAAAATGGTCTTTAATCCCATTTGATCCACGGGCTCTCTTATCTACTCATTCTTTCTTCATCATGCAATTTAAATACTTCCTCCAAAATCAAACTGGACTTTTTTACAGGTCTACAAATGCCCACAATGTGCATTCTGGGCAAGCGCTGCCTCGAGATTCCACATCCATTTGGTCGGTCACCTGAACCGCAAGCCGTTTGGATGCTCTCAGTGCGAGTACCGTTCTAATTGGCGTTGGGACGTGGCCAAGCACATTCGACTGAAAGGGGCTCGGGACCCCAACCATGCGGCCCAGAGCCGGCCCAAGGTGGTGGTCAATGACGATGATACGAGCAGACGGAACTACTCCAAGTACAACAAGTTCCTAACTCTGATGAGCGTGAGGCTCGGACAGACTCAGTCCGACTCCCCCCCTCCCCCCTCCCTCCCAGCGCCACCACGCCTCATCCCGGCACCCTCCGTGGAGTCGAGCGGACAAAGACAACAGACCCTGAGGCCACCTCCACCTCTCAGGGCAGCAACCCAGCACGTCCTGTCACAGCTGGCTAACTCGGAGGTGAGTTTTTTTTTTTTTTTCAATATTCCTCCTTTTCTAAAGAAAAGGGGATTAATCCAGGAAGTTACTGTGGGTATGAAAGGATTTTCTACACTTCCTGGTACCATAATATGTCTTATGCTAGATATGTTAAAGCCTTCTTTTTGGTCACTGTATGTAAACCTATAATATTGAAACTAGAAAACGCAGATTGAACATTTTTAACATTTATACAGTAGGTATTGAGATAACTTCATAAACTTACAGATAAAATTTAATTTTTTATTTGCCGTACATACTGTACCTATTTTTTAGACAAATAATGTCACTGACTTCAATTTTTATTTACAAAATAATTTCATGTCTACTTTAAGTTATTTTTTTGTTAATTAGTTTTTAGATGAGGTAAATCAATTATTTGGGGATGTTTGTTTATACTGTATCTAGAATCTCTCTGTAAAGCTTCCTAACGATCTGTCTGATTCAGTACACTGCATCAAAGTGTTCTAAAAAAAATCGTACTTATAAAAAACCAGTTTTTAAAATAGAAACAAGTTGTTGACATGACCTCTCTTGTGACCTCAGGACGGCAAGCGGGGAGTGAAGCGTCCCCTACAAGCCGAGGACAAAGCTCCAGAGCCTGGCACCAAGCGGCTGTTGTGGCGCTGCAAGAAGTGCAACTACCGGTAAGTGCTGCTGCCCCCGTATGTTGTCAACCAGAACTGACGAGCGTTCTTGCAGGGGTCTCAACAAGGAGCAAGTGCTGGCACACGTGAGGACCCACTACCAGAGTGTCCCTTCTGCTCCCTCCACCTCCACGGGACCTCCACATCTCACCCCGGCAGCTCAGGTAATTAACCTTCGGACACATGGAGCTGATGGCATGACCCCTAGAATTTAAGTGATACACAATTATTACACAGTTATTATTAACTTTAACAATCTTGGAATACATAATTACTTTTACTGCAATCACCAAACTGCAAAAATACATTAATTCCTGTCGAAATGCCTAAAAAATATAAATGTTTGTAAATTGTTCAGTAAAAAGCTGAAAAATCTCCTGATAAAAGAGTTTTTTTTTTTTTTTTTATATTATTATAAGCAGAATGTCTATATAATGTGAGAATTGTTTTGTGTAGACATAGTTATTGTTTTATTTTTGTAAATATCTGGCGTGAACTTATGTTATCTTGTACAACCGAAAAGGTTCAAATAAATAAAATTAATAAAAAATAAGTAATGTCATTGTTAAATCTCATTGTTTTCAGTCTATGAACTTGAATTACTAGTGATTTAGTGTCACTGTAAATATAATTTTTGTGGATTTTTAATTGTCCTTCTTTTCATACCTTGTTGTATCAGGTTCTAAATTTTTCTAAATTTATTGTGAAGACGTTTTTATTTTATATTCTCAATGCATTTATATGTAAATATTAATAGGTTATAATCTTTATTACATTTTAATCTTCTAAAATAGGCAACTTGAACATGATTGACAATATTGTTAATTAAAAACACTTCACCTTTTTAAAGAAATTATCGTTTTGTGTCTTGTAATGATTACATCAACATCCAAACCCTAACAAGTCTGTCTCTTCCCCAGGGTGGCAAGAGCAGCGATGCAGACGGCAGCCTGGCTTGTGACAAGTGTCCGTTTGTTGGTCGTTGGCTCGGGGAGCTGCGAGCTCACCAGCAACACCACGTGCCGCAGCCCGGTGCCATCTTCAAGTGCTACCTGTGTCCCTTCTACGTCGGCACCAAGAGGTGGGTGTACCGCAGTTCTTGAACTTGTCTTGAGATACTGCTGTCAATGGCACTTCATTAAATTTAATTCAACGCACTGGTTTTAAGGAATTTTCTCAACTGCATTGCAATTTTATTGTTTATTTTTTATTTTATATTTATGAGATTATCACGTAATAAATATCTTATGTTCTTTACACTTAATTAATTTTTAAAAAATTCTCATCCTTTACTTTTTCTCCCACTATAATTAATAAATTAATTATTATTAATTTAAATTAATAATAATTTAAATTCAAATATGAAAACTTTTCTCTACCTTAATTCTCACTACATCACATTTTATTTTATAATTATTTTATGTTTTTTTTTTATCACTAACTGACCATAAGACTCTGATTTGGCATCACACCATTATTATCATCTAACATACATCCACCCCTTTAGGTTAACATTTATGCTTCTATTTTTTTGCTAATATTTTCATGTTTGATCCTGCAGGGAGCTGCTGAACCACATGCGCATCCACGGAGTCAACGAGCCAGAGGACCATCTGTCACGCACCATGCAGGCCAAGATGGCTGCCAGCAACAAGGCCGAGACTGACGAGGTGGGTGTGAGGGTCGGGACACATAAGGAATAAAATCAGTCTAAAATTGTTATCATAATTGGTCCTAGTTTTTTTTTTATGCAGCTGAATGTTTTTCAATCAGCTATTTTCAAAAGCTAAAAGCCTAAAGGTCTTGAATACTGTACACCAATCATTATGTTCAATCAAGTACATAAGGAAATTTAGGAAGAATGTTGTAGACCTGGGGGGCCTTCAAATAACACAAATTACAACAATCCTAAAATTAAGACAGTCTTAGCGTATTCTTTATTGTTGCGCTAAGACAGTCTTAGGCTAAGTTTACGTTAAGTGGTGTTATTTGAAGACCCCCCTGTATCTTATTTCATTTCACTGGTAACGACCTGTAGTGAATATGGCTTTTAAGACATTTTGATCTACAAGTTTTATACAGATGAGTTAAAAAGAGACCTTTTTACCAAAAACTCATAAAAATTGTTTGACAATATAACTATTTAATATCAATTTTTAAACTGTCTTCTTTGCTAACCTCTTGTCTTCATTACAGGATGGTTCCTGTGAGACCAGCCCTGGAGGTAGCAAGCGCTACAAATGTGGTTCCTGTCCTTACGAGACCAACGCTAGGGGCCAGTTTGTGTATCACAAGCAACTACACAGCACCGGTAGCATCAAACCTGCCACAGCGGTCCCCGAAGATTCTCCTGAAGGCCCTCCGTTCCGCTGCAAGATCTGCTCGTACACGGTAGCCAAGAGACACCTCCTGCACCAACACCTGCGAGTTCACGGCATTGTGGTCCCTCCTGCCAGGGTCACCCCTGCCAGCAGCAGCAGCGCCACCCCCGTCCTGGTACCCTTGGACACGAGCAAAGCCAAGGACGTGCCTCTTGTGTGGGTCGTCAAGAAGGACAAGTTCCTCAAGATGTTCAAGTGCAGGTTCTGTCCGCACATTAACCTGAGGAAGGTCAACATTCAGGAGCACGAGAAGATGCACAAGACTCGCAAGGGACAACTCTCCACCCCAGCAGACCCCTCGGGAATGGTTCATCGGTGTTCGCAATGTACCTACCAATGTAACAATGCAGGGGTGCTCTCTGCTCATGCAAAGGTAAGCATCACCCATATACTAGTGGTAAAAATATGAACTATTTTTCAAGAAAATTGTTAATTTCAAAAAGAGCTTTTTTTAGAAAAAAAAAAGTAAAAAGCTAATTTAATTATTTTTTTCAAATTTTCAAACATGATGTGGAATGATGGGAGGTGTCTTTTAGACGATTTGAAAATGTCTTGTCAAATTTTTATATCCTTAATTACTCTCAAGTTATGATACAGTTAGAAGTGCAAGGTTTCTGGTCTTAATTTCAACTTTCTAGTTCAGAAATTTGACAGGGACAATAATATTACATTAACAATATGTCTTGGTCCTCCCACCCCCCAAGTCTCCGTCACTGAAGCTACTTGTCTCTACAGGTTCACCAAGACTGGTACCCCCGCAGCTGTGCGATGGTTGACGCCCACAAGAGCGACGCCGTGCAGCTGCGAGAGCTCGGAGGGGAGATGGCCGACGTGACTGAGACGGAGGACGGAGAACTGCCCGACGCTGCCGGACCTCCGCAGGACACAGCCAACTACGGTGAGTACTCGACAATAGAAAACTTTTTACTAAATCACTTTCTTAAATTAAGTCATAGGTGCAAGGTTTCTGGTCTTAATTTTGATTTTTCAGTTTAGCAATTTGGCATTGGGATGAAATCGTCTTTGTATGACGTTACAATTTTAGAGTTCAGTAGACAAGAATTATTCCATCCACTGCTTCATATCTAAAAGTAACTAAAACTAATGAGCCTTGGTCAGAGAGAGTGAAACAGATTTTCCATTCATTGGGACTTTACTAGCTTTTTTGCAACTTCCAAGAATGATATTATATATGTACATACTTTCCTAGTAATCAGAATTCCAATGATTGAAAGATCTCCAGTAATTAATTAAAAGAAGTTTTTTTTGCTTAGCCCACTAAGTTTCAACATATCTCAACAAAAGATTCATAAAATAATGAAATTATATTGTGAAAATTTTATTACACAGAGAATCAGTAAAATGATCAGTACAGTATTTATTATATTTCTCTCTCGTTTACACAAATAATAAATCAGAAACAAGAAAAATGCATGTCTTCCAATGTGTTTCTTGTTAAAATATTTAATATATTATTATATCATGCACAAATTATGCAAACTGTACACATACGTAAGTACAATAACTAATTTGTTAATTTAATTTCCAGGTAACGGTCAGTCCGAGACGAGCACTCCGTCGTCAAGTCAGCACCAAGAAGAACAGGAGGAGGATGAGGAAGACACTCGTCTGTTGTATTTCTGTCGACAATGCCCCGCCAGATTCCTCTTTTCACGAGAGCTGGCCATCCACCGTCGATTCCATCGTATCCGTCTGCAGCACCACTGCCCGGCGTGCAACTACACCGCCCGCCAGCCCTCCCACCTGCAGGCGCACGCCAAGGTGCACACGCAAGAATACCAGGACAGGACGCTTCTCCTCGGACAGCAGCACCAGATGTCCCACGAACACAGCCGTCCTGTCAGCGTCCTTAAAGACGGTTTCTGGATTGTCATAGAAGAGACTCCCGTCACCCCAGCGGTGACACACACTGGCCCGGGACCTCACAAGCAGTACGCCTGCCACCGCTGTCCCGCGAGATTCTTCAAGAGCGTAGCCCTGAGCTACCACCTGACCCTTCACGGAGGTCCAGGACCTTTCAAATGTAAGACCTGCGATTATTCAGTCAAGATGTACGGGAACCTGGTGAGACATGAACCTGTACATGCCAAAGAAGAAATAAACGAAGATCAAAAATCTGTTTTAAGAACACCAGCTGACTTTGTACCGTCATCGGGAACAGAATTGTTCCAACATCGTGAGGCACAGAAAATGGGTAACGGTGTCCAAGAATATCCAGATCATGAAATGCAACCGCCACAAGCTCCGATGCAGCTTCAGCCTCATCAAATACTAACCGTTGATCCCGTATTTGGAACTTTAATGCACGGAAATCCTAAATTTATATATCCAACTTACATTAAAAATGGAAAAATGAAAGAAAAAAGATATAAATGTCATAAATGTCCATCAGCTTTTGAAAAACGTGAACAATATAAAGTCCATTTATCATTACATGGTTCTAGACAAAAGTACCGTTGTGACCGTTGTGATTACTCTGTGAAATATTACGCTAATTTCATTCAGCACATTCGTAAACACAAACACAACGACGAGGTCAGACAAGCCAGCGGAGAGGCAGCATCTGAAGACGATGGCCCAAGTCCTGACGAGGAAATGGTCCTGGTACCCCCCAGCGTTCAGAGGACCGCTGGCAAGAGCATTGGTCACTCATCCCCCAGTCCTTCCGTCAAACTGGGAATTGAACTGCCAGCCGCAGAACGACAACACCTTCTGATCCAACAACGACGTAAAGCTGTCGCCGACGATACTTTAAAAGACGAAACAATTTCAATCGTACCGTCCTACTGGTGTCCTCATTGTCCTTACAACAGCATGAGGAAGGACGGAGTGGAGACTCACTCCAAACGACACATCTGCAACAACCCTGGTATCAAAACCACCTTCTTGTGTGTCCACTGTGACTACTCCGCCCCACAATCTCATTTCCTCAGGGAACACAATAAACTGCACTTCAGGTGGAAACTTCAGCCACCGGGTCGCAGAGCTGAGACGTTCATGCGTGGAGAACAGCTGGAGCTCTGGTCACACACCGTTGACAAGGAGAACGAGGAGAAGAGGCTCGTGTTCCAGGACAAAGGACCTGCGGAGAAGGACGCGAAAGACCGGTTCCTTCCAGACCCTCTCACTGACGAAACCTCTGACGAAGGAGAAGACGATGACATTTTCTACGACCTGCGGACCGGCGAAGTTGTGTCGGACGAACCAGAGAGACTGAAAGTTGAAGAAAAAGAAAGTTCAGAGGAAATTCCTCCAGAGGGCAGCACTGAGCAGCCTGAGTAAAAAAAATTGTGATTGTATTTCTGTAGAACTGATAAACATTCCTAGTCTTTTATTTTGTATTTTTAAAATATGATTATATCATAATTATGATACGTATACTGGGACCAAATTTGATTCCCAATTTAAACATTATTTAATTATACTACTTCATATATCGTGTGAAAATTGTACTGATACAAAAACAAATGAAAATAAAATAATGATAAAAAAAATTTAATGCACCTTTTTTTGAAAAAAAAAAAAACAAAAAACAAAAAAAAAATAGAAATAATTTATCCTTTTTTTAATTAATCAATATTTTTGCAATAGTAAAAATAATGTTTTCATGCATGTAATAATTTTATGAAAATTTTAAATTCAACTTGCTAATAAAATATTAATTTGAACTTTTTTAAAAGGTTTTTTAAAAATTAGTTGTTGCCATGCATGTTTATAATATACCTATAAAAGCATTAATTATTACTTTAAATTATAACGTAACAAATATAAACTAATAAGTATAACTATTATATAATATAACTTTTATATATATAAAGTCGATCGTATAATGATACAGAATTAATTAATATTATATATTTTTTATAATTGTCATTGTTAATTGCACACAACATATTAGAGAGAAATATATAATAAATAATAATATTAATATATAATTTTATATTTAGTAATAAATAATTTAACTAAAAAAATGTAATTGAAACAAAGAATCAAATTATAAAGTATATATAATTAATTAATTATTTATATAATATTTTTATGTTTTATAAATTAATTCATGTTAAAATATATTACAGCAGAGCTTCAAGAATATTCATAGACCCATCATAAATAATTAATTATAGAATCGAAAGCGCAGACTAGCGTCTACGTCATACTAGCTAAATAATTACCCTTACGATTAGTTTATAATTTTGCCAAGAGATGGCGCAGGCCGCAGTAATCCCTGGACTGCGAGACCACCTCTCCGTGATTGGCTAAGTTGGGCGCCGCGGCAAATCAGGCCGCACTTGCAAAGCAGCAGTCGGCGAAATTCACCTTTGTGCCAGCAGCAACACCTTCAGATCGAGCGTCAATGTGATCGTACGAGTAAATTAATCAAAATAATGAAAATAAAATATTATATTGAAGTGACAACTGTGATTTTATTAATAATTTGTGTACATCAAGAGGTTAATTGTCAACAAAGGAATGATATACCGATTGTAATTACCAAACCTAATGGTGGACCAACAGATAAACCGTAAGTGTTGTACTTACCTTGACCGCAGGCAGACCAGGTGGACTTTTTTTTTTACTGATTTTAATTATTGCTACTTCTTTGTATTGCAAAATGATAAAAAAAAAAAAAAAACAGAGAGGAAATACCTGTACCTTGTCGACTATAACAGCGCGATCTTTTAATTTTTTTACACTCGTCTTGGCATGATAGTGTGTACGACATCTCATTACATAGCAAAATAAATAATGTATGTAATTAAATTGTTATAAAACTAAATGTCTTTATTTTGAAACATCGTATTAACATTTTTATTGTATTATGTGATTTGATTTTCAATTATTGATCAATTTATACAGAATACTAAATAACATAAACACAATAAAATGTTTGTTTTTTTTAAATGATAAAATAAAAGACTTCGCTGTCTGAATAAAAGATTTTTCAACTCGTAAAATTTCGTTTTAAAATCATTGTTTGATAATCTCATCATATAAAAATGCGGAAATAGTTGTTGAAATTTCCTTAAAATTTCTTAGAATTTATTTTTATTATATATTTAACAAATTATTTTATGAATTGTCACCTTAAAATGAATTTCAGATAGTTAGATATTGGAATATCATGACTTTTAAATATACCATGCACATGCATGCAGTCGTCGCTTCGGAAAATTTCCCTTTGTGGCCTTAATTGTTAATCACCATGCATTCATCTCCATAAGAATTAAGCACAGGACAATAAAATTAATGCTGCAAGTGGAAAATTTTTCAAGGTGATAAGTGTACATAAGAGTATTAATTGCACTATTAATTAATTTTGTAGTTATTTGAAATGCATTTTGAGATTAAAATGAAATATATGACTGCACTAATGGAATATAGAAAGCCAGATTTACAATGGAGAAGGAACCAGGTCATAGTGCAATGTGTTTTGCGCAATAACCAGCACTCACACTTAATGTACTTTAAAGCAAAATGTAATTTAAATGCCGCTGTGAGCACAATTAACACGCCCGGCCGCCGGTGAACGTTCCGCGCTATAAACTTCTGTCTGTCCCCGCCGGTTTATTGACTCGTTAAAATATATTTTACCTTTTGTGGAGGAGGATGTTAATTTAGCTTGCTTAATAGTACATAATATTGCATTTCAATTTAATTTCCAATTCGTGAATATGTTTGAGTTAAATTCAAGTTTAATTCACAATATTACGTACACATTTATTTTTAGTTCATCTAGTAAAATAAAAAAATTTATGTTCTTATTAAAAAAATAAGAACATAAATTGTGTAATAAAAGTGCAATATACAATGGACAACTTACATGAATATTTTTATTGCAGATATAAATAAAGGGCATCAAATTATAATACCCTTTTTTACATGTTTTTAAAGGCCAGGAAGCATTGTTTAATTTTTTTGCCGAGGTCGGGTTTGAACCCACGCCCCTTTTAGGTCGTAGCCTTTTATTAAGAAGTGACGCCTCTCTCTGTACTTTCAATATATTATTATATATCTTTTTTTAATCATCAGTTCCAAAGCTCTAAAAAAATCAGAGTAGTATAACTTTGCATCCTTTTCATGGTTTGCAATGAAAATCGTCAATTTTTGGATAATCATGTACTTATTTATTTTTATTTTATCAAATAAAATTAAGAACATAAATTAAATTAAATGTTGTTTTGTAATATATAATAACAAATAACAAACTATGCAGTAAATGATATACAGTTAATATATATACGCCTGCATATATTATAATTATAATATATATGTATGTATATATACAGTATATAATAATAATAATATGTAGTGTCTCTTAAGTATATTTATCATATGATAATAATGACAGACAGCCAATTATAATGCAATGCAAATATTTCCCAGGATACATTTGAGGTGATATTTGGAATTGGAATAATAAAAATAATTTTTATATCGGAGGATATATAGTAGACAGATTTTAGTAGTTCGTAATTTACTTCGACTATCATAATACATCGTATACAAGATATTGACTGGAATCCCATACTTACTTTGCACCTGCATTTGGCATATTTGAACATTATAATTTTATTAATTTATATTATATAAAAAAAAAGGGGGGCGGATCCAGCTCGCGGGTTTGGGGAATGAATGGGTGAATTCAAATTCAAATTCAAATTCAAATTTTTATTTCGATCATAGGCTGTACAGCATGGATCACGTCAATTATTACATTAAATATGTAACATACTTAATTCTAATTAAAATTAGCCTAAATTTAATAAATTTAAACACATATACCCAAACAATATTTAAAATATATATGATCTATAAAATTAATACAATAATTAAAATTGTGTCCTTTTAAACATCACATTAGCACCATAATATATTTAACACACAACTTTTAAATTCAATTAAAAGTCTATACATCTTGACAAAATAATTAGTTACTTTAACAATTTACTAGTAGTAAATTAGTTATTTAAAAAACACTTTTGCATAAATTGGTGAGGGTGAGGGTCATTATTAAAATTGTATTTTGGGACATTTGAAGGGGATCTGCGCCTGTAAAGCTACCTCGGTTATCGATTTACGTTAACTTTTATTATATACGAGCGCATAGTAAAACTTTTGAGACGGTATCGTTGTGGTTATATTTTTTTACGTCACTTGCTGGTGTTGTGTACTGAATAATAATAAATACTTGATTGTTTTTTATAATTAGTGTCTAAAAATAAACCAATAATAGCAAGTAGCGGTAAATTGTCATACAAATTAAAATTGCATGAGTTACTATACAATAACATATTTATTTTATTTTTATTTTTTTTTTTTTTTTACACAACAAGTCATTTAATTAATTAAAGAAAAATGGGTTTTGCTATGTAAAAACTTGTAACCAGTTTAGCATATTTGTCATTTATAATACATATAGTATTTTTATTTTTTATTTAAAAACTAAATACCAATTTGCATTAATATTTTTAAAATTAATTATTTCGTTAAATAATAAAAAAGTCATACTCACAAAGTGAAAAAAAAGTTATATGTACTTGTAACATTTAAATATACATGAGAGTACTTAGTATATTACTGTACTGTAAACCGAACAACTTATATATAAATAGCTTGTATATTATGCAGTGTATCCATATTTGCTGTCATAATTAATATGCAGTAAACGTTAGATATTAAATTACACGTTCAGTATAATATATATATATATATATATATATATATATTAATAATATGCAAATGTAAAAATAAAATGAAAGGTATACATATACAGCTCAGCATACATTATAATTATTATAAAATGTAATAATAGAAAATCTAGACAAACTTAATATTTATCGTTTAAAAACGTTAATTATTTTTATCGCCAGAAATTAAAATATAATGTGTACCTATAAAGGTGTTGTCACTTTTGTACTTTTTAGCAAAATGTATTTAAAATATGGATACTCCCAAATGTGACTGTGTAATATTTTGCTTAGCAACGATCATGCTTAGTTTAACAAACATAAGAATATTTCCCGAAGCAGAAATAGTGTACACTCCATTAAAAAAAAAAAAAAAAAAAAAAAAAAAACGATTCGGCTGTGCTTTTATATGACCGGATCTGACAATTTTATTTGAAAGAAATGTATAACAACACCCACCCGTTCGCCATGTGGAAAAGTTCTCTTTTCATGCAGATTTGCATGGTGATTAACAAATGGAACTTTTCAATGGTGACGAGTGTACTATGAACATTATATAATTTGTATTATAAAAGTATATGTTAAATTCTTAATTAAAAAAAAAAGGAAAATTACAGAACATTTATAAATATTGAATGACTAAAAAATTACATTTTTACTTGTGAAATTGATCTGCTGTGTATGAAAGGAGCTTTAACTGCGAATATTTTAGAGATACACACAGGCAGAGATACAGACGAGCCGTATATACAAGTTTATAATAATATTTTACTCGCAATAGTGTGTGGATACAAAAACCTGCTCCAATCAATTCACAGCATCTGACATTTACTTATTCTACACCTTGTTGTACAGCGAGAAGTAGAACTAGATTTAATAAGGTTCAATTTACAAGTCTTTACATTCGAAAACAGACTTTAAAGACAATCAAACACTTAGCGTGACGTAAAACTTTTACCTTATTATTCGAGTATTTTTTATTTCGTGTACTCGTTTGAAAATATAAAAAAAAAATATACTTTTTTATGTTATATAAAAAGTTATTTATGAACGTATCAAGGTTAATGCACTATATAAAAATAAAGATGAAAGAATCCTGGCTACATAACGTTCGTTGCTATAGGCAACAATTGATAATTGTTACAAAAGTACATTTTTTTGTGTAAATATATATGACATTTTGCTATCATTTAATAAAAAGGAAATCATTTTTTGTTGTGAAATTATTTTACATTAAAAAATTGTTGTGTATAAAGTATAAAATAATGTAAAACCAGTTAAGAAAATATATATTATTATTAAATAATTTAAATTACAAAAATGCATATCATTAATATGCTTATAATATATAAATACGCATATTATTTAAATTACGAAAGTCCATAACATTATGCATTAATATATGTATAATATATTTAAATTAAGAAAACAAGTATATAAAAATAAATACTTACAAAATTTATTATTGCTATTATATGAAAGACATTTTTTTAACATAATATAAACGGCAATGACATTGAATATACTATACTAGTCGAAATTCCCAGACTAAAAGTGCCACCTAGCGTGATTATTTCTACCTCTCCCATCATCGCAGTTCCATTAAATAACATAAAAAAATAACATTTGGTCCATTAAATTTTGCAAGGTCACCAATCCTTAAGCACCTTGTTGTATAGTCAAATTAAATTAAAAACCTCACCAGAAGTAGCCGGAAATGAAGGTCACAAACTCCAATCTCAGGTTGTGACGTTTTGAACAGTCACTACATTCGTTGTGATTGAGTTTTGAATTGTCGGAAGTTCCGTTTTTTTTTTTTTCATCTATTTCCGGTGTATTTTTAATTTAATTGACCTGTAGAGTCAAGCAAGCCACACACGTGCCATTTTTAACATTGCAGACGCTCATTTGGTACCACGTGACCTCAGAGACTGCTGATGCATTGATATTGCAAAATATTTACCTCCTTTATATACATAATAATATAAGATTGCAGTGTTTGTACATAGGAAATACACGGAAATCACATGAAACTTTATACTTTTATACTTTATATATTCTCATGCTATTTCTTCCAGCTAAATTTTAAATATCTTAAGGGGAAGGTAACACAACACACCCAATGTAAAAAAAAAAAAAAAAAAATCACACATAAAAATTATGAAAAAAAATTAAAATGTTCTCCTCTAGTATTATGATCTACATCCCCGATCAGTATAATCTGTATAATGAATGCGAATCACGAAGCAGTTATAGCCAGGTTTCTAACCACGCTTAACTATACCTGTTTTAATTATTAAAACACCTATGTGGTTAAGCTAAACATAATTAGAAATTTGGCTAACTGCTTCGTGAATCGCACCCAATAAATGCTAAAATATCAGGTATACAAATTCGAACTAGTTTTTTAGTTAATTTTTTAAAGTTGACTAACTTTGACATGGAGAAATGGAACTTCCATGATAAAGCAGATAAAGTATAAGTCAACTTTAAAAATTCACAACATAAAAAACTGGCTCGTATTTGTATACCTGATATTTTAACTACTGATAGGGGATGTAGATCGAGGAAAACACTTTAAATTTTTTTCATAATTTTCATGTGTGGGATTTTTTTTTAACACTGGGCGTGTTACCTTTCCTTTAATAAAATTAAATCATAATATAATAATTTATTATATTTTTTAATCCTTATGAGATTCTGTGTGTACACCTCTGGACACCACGAACGTTACTCCTGCCTGGTTTGCTTGAGCTGCAGAAGAGACAAAGATTTTCAGATTTACAATTTTGAGAAATAAAAAGAAAGAAGTATAGAGGTAAAGGAAGTTAAAGTTCATAAAGCTTCTTAATATCAACAAATAGACTGCAATAAATATACTATACAGAATTAAGAGAGAGGGTTTAAGGATTGCCATTTTTAATTATTTCCCGATGGTAAATGTAACATATTTTTGAATATTTTTTGAACAATTTAACTTTTAACCTGATATTTTAAAAATTTATTATAGAATCATTAAGTTTGTGTGTTTTTAGTTTTTTTTTTTTTTTTTTTTTTAGATGCTGATTTGACTAAATATCTAATACCAAACTGGCCGCAGTCCCAATGATGTTCTTATTTTGGATTTAACATGGAAAATATTAGGATATTAAATTTTTAAAAAATAAATTGAACTTTTGACCTTTCAAATTTTTTTTTCGTGCATTCTAATTGCAAGCGCAAAATTGACTAGCGAGAAAAACAACACGATTGCAAATTTATCAGATAATCATTGATATGGTAATGTTTATAAAAGCATTGAAAAGAAAAATACGGTACTATGTATTCGGTGGTGGTGATTCCATTTGAAAAAATATAATTAATTATTTTATTTAAAAATGTAATTGTACTTTTTTCTTTTGACTGTTGAAATTTGCATACATTTGAATGCTGATTACATCACTCGCCAGACAGGAACTTCCCATCTCTTGCGGCGATGAAATGTGCTTGGTAACGTTGCGTCATGATCGAGGATATTATTTATTTTGCGACGACACTCCATCATCGAGAGTCAAGAGTTTTTGGTGGAGATTCCCACTTCAGGTATATACTTATATGGAATAATACATCATAGGAATAAAATAATTGGAAATCTCTATTTTGAAAATATTAAATACCTTCTTATTATCTGCATTCGTATAAGAAATATACAAAAATATATAACGATATTGAGAGCAATGTGTGTGATTCATTAATTAAACATAGCACGTGTTATTTAATACAATTCATATACCATCTATTGAGGCATGGTTTGCATTTTGCATGTATGTTGAAGAGTTCTTTACTATCACCGCGATCAACAGTGATGTATATTGTACATAATAATTATGCTATATATATGTAAATATAATTATATCATACTATATATATATACTTGTATGTTATAGCCAGTTTTTTAGAGAACGGGAGGGTGCAAAGGCAAGCCCGCCCACAGTAATGTGATTTTTCCGATACCCCAATCAATTTAAGGAGGAGTAACTCTTTAAACCCCCCCATATAGTAGTATATATATATAGCTTTTGTTTTATCATTTATATGATTGATTGTTATTTGTTATATATTTATAATATAAATTACCAACTTGGTAACTTCTGGATTTCTCAATACCTTAGTGTGTGAATATCGTCCAATATAGAAATAATATGATATACAGATATTATATAAATATATTTTTGATACGTTTCATTCTCTCACAGACACCATAGAGACCTCCGTGTTTTATATATGCCTATAGAAATTTGATCAATATTTTCAGAGTTTCGCGGGTTATGAAATTTCGATTAAATTTCTAGTCATAATTCAACCGTGTCTCTGATTCTCTTATTATTGCCATTAATGTTAATGGTAAGAAAAATAGGCTTAGTATAGATATTACATCACTCTGAAAATATTAACAAACT
Source organism: Siphlonurus alternatus (assembly GCA_949825025.1). Taxonomy (NCBI): domain Eukaryota; kingdom Metazoa; phylum Arthropoda; class Insecta; order Ephemeroptera; family Siphlonuridae; genus Siphlonurus; species Siphlonurus alternatus. The sequence continues at coordinate 42,744,592 of OX463779.1, forward strand.
TTCCTGACGTAATTATGAAATTTATTTTCATAAAAAAAAAATAGAACAAAATCGGTGAAAGGTGAAATTTTCGAGAAATACTATTGTAAATGTTGACTGCTGTTTTTTTTTTTTTTTTTTAGTCAAATCAGTATCTTTTTCACACTCAAAATCTACAACGATTTCTTTTTTATCAGCAAATTAATTGTTATTTTGTCTTTTTTTATTTTATGGACTCAACATATTTTCAGTTCGGGACATATTGAGCAATGACATTTATCGTTAACAATTAAAACACGCTCTGTACATACATTGCAACAAAGGAGGCAGTGCCAAGTACGCAGAGGTCTCAATGCGGCATGCCGGACCCCCCACACCTCCTCCCGCCCCCCACACCCGCGCACGCCTCGGCACGCGAGCTCTGCCTTATTGAGCGAGTGAGTTCAGCAGCCCCACACGATAAATCAATCTCGTGTCTTGCTGCCAGCTTGTAACGTCAATCACATGCTAGCAGATCAATCGAAAAATCTTGTCATTATAGTGGAACCGTGTCACGATAAAGTCATTCAAATCACTTGCATCACTGAATTTACAAGAATCAATGATTTTTCTAATGGAGTATCGACCTCAAAATTTTTTATGGCAGAAATGGATAGAGGATGAAAAGTTGTGTTACTCTGATTTTTTTCAGATTTTTTAGGGACCGGGAAGTATTGCTAAAAAGTTTTGGCGAGGTCGGGTTCGAATCCACGTCCCTTTTGGGTCCTATCTTTTATTAAGAGAGGCGGCAAGAGGCGGCACTTTTTCTATACTTTCAATAATTTTTAAAAAATAGTTGCCGGGTTCTAAAAAATCTGAAAAAAATCAGAATAGCATAACTTTGCACCCTCTATTCATTTCTGCAATAAAAAAAGTGAGATCGATACTCCATTGCAGTGCTTGGAAGGATAAATATTCGTCTTAAATTTGTCTTAACATATGGACGAGTTCCCTTTAACTCTTCCAGCGCGCCATTATAAAATATGTACAATTTATATTGTTCCTTTTGCACCCCCATTTTTTTCCCTATATATAGCTAAATCCATAAGGGACAAAAGTTTGATGCTTGCTTTTTTTTTTTTTTTTTTTTTTTTTTCTGAAACATATTTTTATGTTTCTTTATTTTCCCTCAATAATTCAATTTTTATTGCCTCATATAAATTTGATTTCTACACAATCCAATGTTCTGTCAAGTTTATTGACTTGCATGCTAAGACCATCGACCGATCTTATATTCTGTTTTCAAATACTTTTCTAAATTCAAACAATTGCTTACAAATATAATGCATGAGTATTAATTCCTAAATACCATGTACGGATTATAATACCGCATTTATCATCGAGTCTTGTATAAGATCACAATGATCCGCTTATAAGTAAGTAGATCTACTTGAGGGAGACGGACCAGTTTATCGCACACTCGGATGGTCTTCTATTGAAAGCGGTACAATAATGAGGTCTCCATGACGTAATGATGTTTGAGCATGTTCAATCGAGCAGCCTTATATACTCAGTATTACATTATAATTCAAATGAATTAAGACGGTATTACATGATACTCATGCATATAATTTTCCTTACAAGAAAATTTAATCTTTTGTGTCTCCATACAAACAAATGGAGTTGAAGTTTTCTTGTAAGGAAAATTGAATGCAATAAATAGAAAAAAAAATTGTCTTGTAATACCGGCTTTACATTACAATATTACTAAAATACTTGAAGTTATACATACAATAGCTTGAATGGCCCCTTTTTTTTGGGGGGGAGGGGGGGGCGAGACAATCTATATTTTCTATAAATAATTTTCCAGTCACTATATATAAGCAGTAGCGCTCTGAGTTACATTTTTTAGATTTTTAGAATATCCCCACCATTATTATTTACATAAAAGTCATCGTAAAAGGTTCAGCAGCCAGTTCAATGTAACCAGCTCATCGTCAGAAGTCCATTGAACTGGTTACTGAACTTTCTATGACAATTCCTTCCATGAAAAATAATAAGGATAGATGCCCCCAAACTACCTCTGACTTCGAGGAAAAATATTTATTTTGTACCTTCTTATTAATAATTAAGCTTTTTGGCTATATATTCTATATGATATTCTATATGCTAAAATATTAACATTAAATCCGGTATTACACGATACATTTTTTCTAACTATTGTATACAATTTTTCCTTTCAAGAAAACTTGAACTCCATTTGTTTGTGTGGAGATGAAATTTTCTTGCAAGGAAAAATTGTATGCATAATTATTGTATGGCTTAATACAGGCTTAATACAGGCGTAATATAGGCTTAATAATTTAATAATAAAGATCACAATTTTAAAATATTGGGTTATTAATATATAATTATCTTCATTGAAAGCAATTATAAAAAATTTGACATTTGTTATCGTTTTGGAAAAAACTAACATAAAAAATGACATTTTTACTGCATAGCGACAGAAAATAAAATGATTATAAAATTCATCACAACACATTTCTCCTTGAGCGGTGTAATTTGTGAGAAGACGGCCTTAATAACCGCGAGCTGCGCCTGCCTCTATACACTCCTGCCAACCGAGCGTTCTCCAACCGGAAGTTAACTGAGAAACTGCATTCTTTTGTTTTTGCAGTCAAATATATTTCACGACACCGCATGTAACTGCTGGCTGTCCAAATTAGTACAGTTTGAATATTAAAAAATGAACAGAATACATGAAGCCTTGCATAATATATTCATCGTAATGGACACGATTCACGAAAGAACATATTATATATAACCAGATTTCTCACAAAGTGCGTTTAGTGTCATGCAACCTAACTTAATGACACTAAAACGTTGGATAGTGAGAAACCTTGTCATCTTTCTGGAAAACAATTATTAATAAATTGCGTCCATTAATTTTATAATTGTCTTGAAGGATAATAAAAAATGTTTGGAGAAAAATAGAATTTGTGAAAAAATTAAATAGTATATTATATAAATAATATAATGAGGCTCGAGATAGGATATAATTTTAATTACGGTTCATATAAATGTCATATAATTATTGCAGATATTAAATTGGACGTGAATGCCGTGCGATTCACGAAGTTACGTTATCCAGAAAGATAATAATTATGCACATGACCATAGACGATAGTCTGATATGCATGCACTCATTATCCGCATTTAATGTCATTGATTTAGGCTGACGCTGAATGTAGTTACTGAGAATTTTAGTTACTTCTTCTTTCGTTGAATCGAGTCTATTATAATTTTATTGGCATAATATATACAATTATATATACCAATGAGAGAAACATTTAAAAGAGTATTAACCTAGGCTTTAATTCTTTTTATTGCAGAAGCAGAAATGGATGGTGGATGCAAAGTTATTAAAGTTATGCTACTCTGATTTTTTTAGATTTTTTAGTGACTAGAACTATTTTTTAAAAAATATTGAAAGTACAGAGAGAGGCGCCAAGAGGCGCCACTTCTTTAATAAAAGGATATGACCTGAAAGGGGCATGGGTTCAAACCCATCCTCGGCAATACTATTTAGCAATACTTCCCGTCTTCTAAAAACTCTGAAAAACAAAAACAGAATAACATAACTTTGCACCCTCTATCCATTTCTGCATGCAGTAAATTTTTTTGAGGTAGCTTGGCTTGGTACACTCCATTTAGATAAAAATGTCCGATCCGGCTATACTTTAACATGCTCAGGGACATTTTCGTTCGAATGAAGTGTACTCCTGGTGCTCGCCGGTAACACGACGCGACTGATATCGACTGCCGGCGCTCGATCGTCCTAGCACGCCACCGAACGTTGGCCCAGTCTGGCATAGTGAGCGCACGATCGAAATTGAGCCTTCGGTGTAGAATCAATAAAGTCGAGGTTATCAAGATCAATATTGTTGTATTATTAAATTGTCATGAAATATACATCGATCATGGAGAAATACAATTTTAATTAATTTTACTGAATTATTAATTGATCGAGCTTTTGTGTCATTTCTGTAAGTATTTTAGAATCGAGTATTATAGAGAAGTCGTTTACAAGTATGGCCAGCATAGTTGGAAATAGCTTGCAATTGAATGAATTTTTTTTTTGTAACTGAAATTATACTTAATTATCATAGTCTGAATAACACAAATTTTGTAACTGAAATTAGGCTTAAATTACAATGATATATAAATATGATATATACAATTTCTTCATATATAACACTTTATGTGTTAAAATTCACACACACACTTAATATGTTATCAAAATGAAGTATATACATTTTCACATTATATAGAACACATGCATTATATATTTTTATCAGTTTCTTGATGAGGACCTGCTTTTTTCTATTACAAAATGTACTGTACAGTCTCCATAATTCGTGTCCCCAAAGCTTCTCAGCAAATTTTGAATAAATTAATATGCTTGTGTAGAAGAGATTAATTCATATAGAAACTTGGAACTTGGTAGAAGAGATTCAGGTACAGAATTGCAGTTGCAGTTTAAATTAAATTAAATTCAGTTCAAATTGGGCAGCCCCAATGTTCCAACATTATGATTAACTCTGCATTAAGGCTTAACCTGAGAAATTTTGGCGAAAAAGTTGCTACAACAGATTTTCTTCAAATTAATTTGGTGGACTTACAACAATCGTCAAATTAGCTCTGAATTTTTTCGGATTTTTTTAACCATTGGTTTAATTATAATTATTTATTTAAATGAGAATTTTGTATACTTCCAATGTTAAATTTGTTAATTAGCATTGCAAAAAAACTATACAACAGATTCTTTCACTTTTTTTTTTACTAAAACCTAATTTTTTAGACTATTTTTCTGAATTGTTTTCATATATTTTGAACCGTGGCGGTGATCGTTTCCTGTATATGTGATGAGAAATGTGGCAACGTTCTCAAGGACTGATGTCACCACCCCCTCCTAAAAAATTATTCGCGTTCCAATGAAAACAGTGTTGCCACTATAGCCACGCCTCTTGACCTTGAAAGACAAATTCTCAGGTTATACCTTAAGTTGCAGGTGTTGTGCATTTCTGAAAATATTTTATTTCTCCCGACTTAAGGTATATAAGCCCATGCATAACCATGTAGGTATACATTTATAAAATTTCATGTTAAATTCAGTTCACGCTTCCGATTTGCTTCAAATTTATATAAATATACATGGATCGTTCTATATAATATATAATTATATACGTATATATAAAACAAAAAAATGGTTAAATTTAATATTGAACGAGCTAGTATATATTATATTAAAATACAATTATTGGCTTCTATCGACTAATTAAAACATGTGGCTATAATAGTGGCTATATGATCAAAATACATTAAAATTACATTAAAACGATTTTATTGCTTGATCGTGTCAAGTATAGTGTCATGCAGTGAATACCAATCAGCCGTACAATACAAAATATCACATAACATGGCGATTGTAATTGTGTTTAATGACAATAATAAAATTAACATCTGAGGTTTAGTAACGTCTATCAGTTAAACGTATAACTTTACCATAAGAGTAGTTACGGATTGCTACATTGAAAGTTGCGTTATATGCCTATCAGGGATTTATTATACCATTAAACATTAGAGTACACAACATCCATAATCAGAATCAATAAAACTGCATGTATGTACATAGATTGTGTGATAACGTTCACAGACAGAGCAGGGGTAACGTTCGTGGTGTTTAGAGGTGTACACTGCGTTTCAAAAAAAGTTGAATCAGATAATGCGCTTGCAGATTGAAATGCAGGCTAAAGTGCAAGCCTTTAAGGTAGAGATAACGTCGATCAGCTGTTCGACGTAGCGTGTAAACCTTAGCAAATTCACAAAAATTCTGAAATTGTTTTAAGAGGCAGATATTATATAGTGCCTAAAAGTAATAGAAAAAATTTCAAAACAATTTAACCAGCCGATTTTTTTTTTTTTAATTATTATTTTTTTTTTAATGTTCAGCATAGGGCATAGGGCGCTTTCCCATGGAGAGACAAACTAAAAACTTAATTAAAAAAAATCGTCTCGTTAATTAAATTGTTTTGAAACTTTTTCTATGGCTTTTAGGCATGCACTAATATCTGCCTCTCAAAAAAAAAAAAAAAAAAAAGGAGAATTTTTGCGAATTTGCTAAGGTTTACATGTTAATCAAAGGGGACTACGTCGAACAGCTGATCTATCTTAACTGCACTTTCTTGTTCATTGTCGATCATACCTCTGCGCTTGATTTTCTGGAGCTACAGCTTTAAGAGACGAATTAAGTTATGATATAACATAAATTATAATACAGATTTAGGAGAGGAAAGAAGAGCAAGTTCTCCAAATCTCTAGAGGAGTTATAACGTTCGTAGGGTCCCGAGGTGTACAATTCGAGACAGGAAGAAATATAACTATGTTGGATTCAGTGAAGTTCTATGAAAAACAATAATATGTAGATTATTAAAGTATGAAAAACATCTATATTATATCAATGGAGTTAAGGTTCAGCACGAGTATATATAGTATAATAGAATATAGATGCAGAAGAAGATCAGTTAACGTTCCAGCTTCCCCAAGGTGTATCTGCTCTCTCTCTCTCTCTCTCTCTCTCTCTCTCTCTCTCTCTCTCTCCCTCTCTCTCTCTCTCTCTCTCTCTCTCTCTCTTTCGGTAAATTCATTCTCCCTCGACGTATCTACAGTACATTGTACCGCGAGGTCCTGGCACGGCTCGCGGGATCTGGGCGGTGTTGGTGCATGTGCAGGCCTGCAGGGCGGGGTCAACTGCATGGAGGGTGTGACGTCACCACGCCCTCGAGCATCCGCGCCATGCCCTCCAGGTGCAGACATCACCGTGTGGGCTAATTGGACAATAATAATAAAACTAGTACCCCTCATCAATCGCATGATAACTAAAACATTCTTCCAACTATCAAGTGCAATACCATCATGGTAATGAAAAAAAAAAAGGCCTTAAGCCTATATTACACGATACAATTTTTCTGATTATTGTGTACAATTTTTCCTTGCAAGAAAATTTCCTCTCCATACAAACAAATGGAGATTAAGTTTTCTTGTAAGGAAAAATTGTATACAAATACAATAATCAGAAAAATTGTATCGTGTAATATAGGCTTTACTCGATCAATAACTTCGGTGACTCTACATAGTCTTATTGGCTTTACAAATTTACATACCAAGAACCAAGATCCCCCTTTACTTAGGAGGTAAAGGAATCTTGCCAAGAACTATATACAGTCGTTGTTTATGTACAGTCGTCGTCTTGGAAAATCTCCCTTTGCAGCCTTGTTAATCACCATGCCCTAGCTAGTAAGAATAACACAGAGCATGGTGATTAACAAGGCTGTAAGTGGTAAAGTTTCCAAGGCGACGACTGTACCATGTATAATTATGTTCTTACGAGACTTACACATTACTGTTTTTCTCTCTCTCTTTCTCAGCATATTTTTTTTTGCTTATTATTTAATTAACAGTTGTTGTTTTTATTCCTATTAATATCCACACTTTTTAATTTTATAAATTGTTCAGACTAGACTCTCACTTGCATATGTATTCACTGAGTACGCAAAGGTTGTAGTCATGATGACAAAAATCAGATAAGAACTAAAAATATTGCAGAACATTCCCACTGCAGCCTTTTCTCCACACAGCTTCAGATTTTTTCAGTTATAAACATTGTTATTTATAATATACTGAATATAATATAAATGTTAAATGTATTTTGGCAAAAGACACGACAAAATAAAACAATTTTAATGCATTATTTTTCATTCCAAACAAACTTGCATATATACAGTATAATATATGGAGTATAATATATATAATGTAATGAACTTGAAGCTACCTAAGTCTTTTTTTTCTAACTATGTTTATAGTGTCATCCTAAAACTCAATTATATAATAACCATAAACCTGATTATCCTTATACTGCATTACTTCTTCTTGAATCGCTGCAACACCAAGAATCAAGAATATTAATATATATAGCTCTGTTCGTTAATGCACAATCGGTTCATGAATCAAGTGCCACATGAACCTTCTATTATGTCGTCCATCTTCCGCAATAATGAACCAATAATAATAATGCTACCATGCTTTCATCCATGTGCAATAATACATTTTATGAGCTATGTAAAATACCTAAAATAGCAAATAGTCATATGTTATTGCAAACGAGGGACGATATATACATGAGACATAAAGTTTCTCTAACTCTTAATTCTGAAAAAAAAAAAAAAAAAGCAGACCTGGTGATTAATTTTGAATTGACGTCCTTGTGACGTCATTGTCGGTGAATAGAAAGGCGAGCACGTGGCTGTAGAACCACATCTGTGTTTAGGTGTTTGTTATTGAGGCGGGGAGGTCAATGATTCATAATTAGTATTCAACTTTTTGCAGCCTCAGGTACCATTAAAAAAATTGTCTCCTTTGTTCTCAACAAAAGGATTGTTAATTGTATTATTAAATAACCCAGACACACAAAAAAAGGTTGCATCAAAATTATATTAATTTTATTGTATTATAATAAGCATCATGTATAAAAGAAACTCAAGTTATAGTCATTTTTTACTATCTGAGGGGTTTATTTTCGTAAATCAAATTTAATATATGTTTGTTATTAATGTAAAAAAAGGTCCAGTAATGTAAATATATCAGTATAATATATTCTATATAATAACATATTTAATTTGAAAGAATTAAAAAAGCCGGAAAAGCCCTATTTCTGTTTTTTTTTTTTTAATATGTATTTTTTTAATTCAGTTACAAATTAAAACAAAAAATTGAATACAACCTTTTTAAAAATTTCGTGTTAGATTTGTGCGTGCAGGAAGTACAGAATTGACCACTTCTGACTACTTCCGGTATTTTGTCCATCACGTATTACCCAATCAGGAAATATTTCATGGTAATTTTTAATCAACTGCATGCAATATTTCTGTTTAATAATTTATTTCTAAGAAAAATATTTATTTTTCTTTTTTAGTAATAAAAAAATTGGTTTTACCCATCCCAAATCTTCCATGATGATTGTTGCATCTTCTTTGCTACAGTCAGAACAATATAAAATCTTGCCGGAAGTTTAAAATTCCCGTACATCCTAGCTTATTTTAGCCTCAAACTCCACATGTAGAGTAGCTTGGTATAAGAGTGCCGACTTCTTCGCGAAGTCTTCAGGTCGCACCCTGACCAGAGTGACTACTTCCGGGGGGAAAGTTAAACCAAGTCGTGTGTAGCAGACAATGTGCGCACCAGACGGGTTTTCCTGCTCGGTGCGACGTAGAGACGATCGTGAGTGCCTGAGAGGTGGCTTAGGTAGGTGGTTCAGTACCAGCCTACTATAGTTGGGGCTACAAGAAAGTCAATCGTTAAATAAGAATAAATCAAGGGGTAATATTTACTTTTTTTCCACATAAGAAGTTGGTGATATAGCATATACCCACAATCCATGTATTTTTCACTATACTACAACCCATTTGTATGGGGGAATGGAGCTACGCCATTGTTGAAGTTAGTACGATTGTATTAAATTCAATTAACAAATATTTTATTACATGCACCTTATGATTTTTATTTGTTTTCCAAACAGTTGTTTGACTTTACTCTGTTATTTGTGAGGCTTGAAGTTAAAATTGCCAATTTAAAAACAAATTACTTCAACTATATAACGAAACTAATTAATATTATGATTTAAGAGACATTATTTTTTAAATATCGCATGCATTATATCTGTTGGATAAATTGCGTTGTGTATATTACGTAATAGATACAGGAGCAGGTTATACTTTTTTTTGGCAGCAAAAAAAAAAATTACCGACAAAATAATTGGTGTCTGATAAAAAAATAAAATTCTTCCACTTATGTCAATTAAAAAATATATATATATTTTTACTGGAAACTGATTAATTATTTGCGAAGGTTAATTGTGACGTCTTCTGGTCCAATATCTTCCCGATTTGAAATATTTTTTTTTCTTCGCTATTAATTTCTCCTCTCGTCTTTTCTCCTCTTATTTTGCACCATTTTAGAGGAAAAAAGAGGTGAAAAAGACAAGATTACGTATTTTTTCCTCTTCTTGAACATAAAATGTTAGAAATATAATTGTGTTTATTTCATCGTCACTTTGAGCGAAGAGGAAATAATATGTTTTAGAGGTAAAAAGATTAGGTTTAGACGTGTAAAAGATGAGTTGAAGACGTAATTTTTCAACTATAAGGGTTTGTTATAAAACTATTATATATATAATTGTCGCTATTGATGTTGTAGATATATTTTCAATCTTAAAAATATATGCAAAATATTAAAAAAAAAAAATTAAAAACGCACCATCACTACTTTTTTACTACTTTTATTATTGCATTGATGAAAACGCATGCTGGTTGTTTTATTGCAGCACTGTAAGTCTGTTTTGATGTTCGAGTCAACGACTTTCTTAATTGAAGTGGCAAGGTCATGCAGGTAATAAAACACCTTCATTGTGTAGAATTACATAATATTAATAATTCTTTTAAGGATTGACCTCAGTTGATTGAGATCTCAGAATTGGCCCCCTTAAATGCTACAAGATTTGCAGAGAACTTAAAACTCACCATCAATAGGTGGCATGTAAATTTTAAAGTGGATCAGTCTTATCAGTTTTGAGAAAACTTAGGTAGAAGTTTAACATTGGTCTTATGGAAGGAAACCGGAAATGGAGCTATTGTGAGGAAACCACCCCCTTGAATCTGCTCAAACCATAAGCGATTATAAAATTTATTTCATTCGATTCTGTCTGACAGAAATTTCCTTTGGCTCGCGTAGTATAACTTAGGTCAATCGTTAAGTGTATTTCTCGAATGATATTTGTGAAATTTTAATAAAAAGCATGTATCAAATTATTTGTCAAATTCCAAGTACATTTATGCATATGTTAATAACAAGTACAAAGAAATCATTATGCATGTGCTGGATAAGACACGTCCAATGTGCCCAGATTGCTTTGAGTTTAAAATATGATAAATTTACCACCATAAATCCATCATGTAGAGTGCCATTTTTTTATTATTAGACTGCACAGCCAACGTATAACTTCATTGCACGATTTTGTTGGTGACCTGACGCCTCTGATACTGATGATTAATAATGCTTGTGTTTTTAAAAATTAAAAGTACAAGTTAAAAATTTTCTATTAATTTCTTGTCTTAAAGATTTTTACGAATCATCGCCTCAGACCTCAGAATACAAATAAAATAATTTATACAATTTTTTTTAGTAATATGGACCTTAAATACCATGAGCATAATTATAGTATATAATAAAATTTTGTGTAGTTGTTTCACTTCTGAAGCGATGAAATATCACTTGTATATTTTTTAAGGAGCTTATGAGAATCTTGAATTTTAAAGCTTGCATTACCCCCCTCCTCCTTCTGCATTAATATGCATAGTTTACTACTTTTCTTGGTACTCTTTTTATAATCCTTGGCTGGTCCTTTCACCCAGCAGCAGTAGGACATGCACGGTGCTCTTACAGTAAGACCGGTTCTACAAGCACTGCACTGCGCAGCCTCGTGCAGAGAGAGCGGGGGTGTCACACGAATGATATACGGAGGAGTAGCGGGTCAAACTTCGCAAACACAGTCGCGAGAATCACACACACAAATTCCACTTTTATCAGCATCCTGCCAGGGATGGGAGAATATTTTAAAACTGTTAGTTCGTACAGTAAAATTGTTCATTCATTTCATTCATTATACCAGAGAAAACCATGTCTGTCTGTCTTTTCTCTGATTATACTATACTGTTCCAATATTCATGTTTCACTTGATTAAAATTTGAAATTTCATACATATTGAAGACTTGTGAAAAATTGTATTCCTACTAAAAAACACGCCGCACATATTTTAATAATACCTTTGAAATTTTAATCCAACAATTTTTGTTATGCCTTAGAGAGGATACAAAGTGGAAGTGTAATTTTTCCTTACATAATTTATGTGAGTTTTATATTAAATTGCTACACATTTTAAATGACACGTGAATATTAGAACAGTCTCTATATTTGTTACTTAAAATGTAACCAGATTTACTATCATTAATCACGGCTATGGCATAGATTTGAGCTGTCTGGTGAAAAATCTTGATATTTTCTTCGTCAATCCTATGCAAGAAGCTTTATTATAGTTTAATTAATAGTTTTAAATTATCCTTATTTAATTTCCTATCTTTCTTTATTGCTTTCGATTATCTGGTCAAAAATATACCAATAATTTTGAATAAAATAGAAGATTTCTTTATTAGGCGATGTTTGGTCTGATGACAGCCATTGTTACACATAACCTCAAATACAATTTATCAATATTTTACACATGACATATTAGTTTCGATTTAATAACAGCCATAATTTGTAAAAAAAAAAAAAAAAAAAAAAATGAGGTAACTTCCATTTTGCACCGCACTTCCACAGTTTTAAGCATTTAAGTTAAGTATGTTTACTTAAATACTCATATTTCTATTACACCTATTATAAAATATATACCTGAGTGTTAAAATGCCATATAATAAAAGTAATACTACAATACTTTTGTTTTTGTTTTCGTTAAAAAAAGTTATACAAGATGAGCAGAATGATATATTTCATTATAATTACCTTAATTACATTTCATAATTTTATGACAACTATTTAAAACTTTTCAACAATTAAAAATTGCTTCTTGCGTAAATAATTATTAATTAGAATTACATGGTTCACACCTGTTTTTTTTATCTTCGCAAATTATTATTTTTATATTTTTCATAACAATTTTAAACTTAATTTGTGTGTACCTTAAAATAATAAAAAATATTAAATTATAGCTAGTTAGAAAAAATTAACTTTTCATGTACAACAATTATGTCGTCACAATCGAGGGAAGACCTCGAGACTGTTCCCGCGGCATTGTTGCTAATACGTATTGTTGTTGGCCAAGGATAATAGTAGAGAGGATGGTTTAAAATGGCAAATAGAAGAAGTAAGGTCCTCGACTATTTTCGTCAACCGTCGGAACAGTTCGACAACTAAAGGCGGATTCACATGATTAACGGCCGCGATTTTGACGAATAAGCTGTGAAATCCTAACATGTTTCAAAATAATCCATAAGGTTGCGTAAGCAATTTCGCTCCTTGAATTTTTAATCGCCAAATATGGCAAATATAGCCACCAGTGCGCATTATTTGCACCAAGCCGCGTGATAATATGAAAATCATTCATGTTAAACCACCTTAAAGGTGCATTTCCATGGAGAGGGGAAAGCGAGAAAATTTCGTGCCGCAGCCAATCAGAGGTTCGGGATTTCCTCGCCTTACAAAGAGCGATTTTATCGCCAACATGGCCGCCATATGAGATTAAAGCAAGTGCGCTTTTCTCGCCCCTCCAAGCCTCGCTCGACATCGCTCCATGGAAAAGCACCTTAATTAATCACACTTACATTGCCACCATATGACATTAAAGCAAGTGCGCTTTTCTCGTCCAACTAGACCCCGCTTGGCTCCGCTTGACATTGCTCCATGGAAAATTCGCTAATGTCAACCCACCTTAAACCAGCAGCCAAGCAACCGTGCTTAGAGCGGAACCGATAAAGACGCTGTAAAACACGACGTGATGACGTCACTAGGAGATGACATGGCGGCACTTGAAATTGAACCCTCCTCTTTCACGACCATCCTTGGCTGCTGACAAATTGCACGCGAGGCTCGGTGCCTTCCGGCCTCGTCGCTAGACCGTGGAGCGAACAGCTGACCCATTCAAACGAATTACCCTCCCGTCCAGTGCATGCGAAAAGCGAAAACAATCACAAAATACAGTCGAATGAAAATGGCGATCCCTTAGGATGTGAGACTTTAATATTTACTTAATGAGCTTTCCAAAGTTCTTGTTTAAGTATCTATATAGTTTTTTAATTTGAAGAGTTAATTAGAATGCATTCATAGGATAACTTAATTAAATGAGTTATATTGAAAAAACAAATCGTATAATTACAGTGTAAATTAATATAAATAGTTATGAAAGCATTCATTTTTGCTATTTTTCTGTACATTATTATAATTGTTGTGTTTTACCACTAGATTTTTCTGTGAAAACTAATTACTCTAATTAGTTTTATGACACCAGAAAAACGTGTACTGTAGACGATTTTTTTTTAAATTTCTTAAAATGTAATTATCATTAATTAATATTTAAATTTTTATGGAGTATAAACAATTAAAGGATACAATTTTACACCTTATATTTTACGGCTACTAACATGAAGTTTTCAAAATTAATTACTTTGCATGTGTATTATTATATATACATGCGTTTAATAACGTATATGGCACTTTGGGTAAAACGGAGTGTCAGACTGTTGTTATACTTTCCACTAGTTATAGTAAATATTGATTGATTGGTTTGTATTTTGGGGCAATTGACACATTTTGGTCATGTATGCCCCCTAGTTAGTAAAGATAATATACTCATGCTTCATGTTGTGTACGGTACATACTACGTACTCGGGGTGCTCCCTATAAGTTTGAAATTTGTTGTTGAAAATTATTTTCAACTCGATCTGCATCTCAGTACTAAAAAATCAGGCAGGTGACATTCTGACTATCTCGAGGTGTACTCTGTAATTACCACACAAAAAGACTGTGTGCACAATCTTATCAAGTCTGCACACAGTTTAAAATTGCGGAGTGCGGGCGTAATTACGGGTGGTAAATTTAATGACAGGTAGTTACAGATAGTCGTGGTGATACCAGCTGTCAAGTTTGAAGTATAGCACGAAATCAATTTGTCACAGACATGAGAAAAATGAGACTTCAGTTTTTGTAATGTTCAACCGATACACAAAATAATAATGCAAAAATTTAGTAAAGATTACAAAAAAAAAAAAAAAAAAAAAAAAAAAAAAAAAAAAAAATGGTTCAAATTCTTATGAGTTTGGGGTTTATAAACTGCGAGCTCTCCCTTTGTCCCCCGAAGTTTGCAAATTTCATCCCCTTATAGAACTGCATGCAGCTTCAGATGAGAATAAGGTACACTCAAGTTGCCACAAAGACAAATTTTCAATTAATATTATTTTAAAATTAATTATTAATTTTGAAAAACGATAGAATTTTTATAAAGCTAAATACGTTTTTTTCGCACATTTAATAAAAAAAAACACTTATATATTGTTGTTTTCCCTTTTTAAACTGAAGTTATTCAACTTATTAAAATAATAAACACTGTACCAATCAACGTAAAAAAAGGTGTGCTCTTTAATTGTCTGTGAAGTCCATGAAAGGAAGAGTGTACATTTTGTAATCTGATGGTAGGTTAGCTACTGAGCGAAAAGTTTTGCTATATGTTTGAACGCGGCGAAGCGTGAAGGTTTAATCACCAAGTGGAATCTTCCTGGAGGCTCAATCCATGACGGCTTAACCAAGTAAGGTCTTCAGTTGATTCAAAGTGCAGTGCTCGTTCTTGATTTAAGAACCTGTTCATGCACTAACTTGTAAAATAATGCAATTTTATTTCTTATTTTTTAATGATAAAAAATTCTATATATGAAAAAAAAAAACATATATATATGAAAATTTACTATTGTAATTTATGTTGTCTAATTTCTACATCAACTTAAAGCAATATGGTCCATTAATCCTAGCATTACCAAGGTTTTTTTCGTTCCTTGCATCAACACCAAAAGGGCGGTGGAAGAAGGGGTACTGCAGGGGCCACGCAATTTTTTTTAAATTCATCCCTTATCCCCCCCCCCCAGAAATATAAATAGCTTTTATATACTAAAGTCTTACTAATTTATTGAAATTTTGGAGCAGTCTCTATTTTCGTTCATGGGTCGTTTCGCTCCTCTCCCTTCTCCCTTGGTACTGCGAAAGTTGAAGAGTATGAAATTCAGAAATTAGGAGCACTTATATATAGCCTGGTACGTGAGGTTTCTCAATAGCGGTTCACATCAGGTACAGTACTGACGATATCGTTTGGTGCTGGAAACCCGAGACTTCGCGCCTTGGAGGTAATTTACCTGGAGAGGTTCCTCAATAGCATGACCAAAGAGTTTACATTGTACAATGTAAAATCTCTGGCATGACATACGTACACTGACATACTGTGGTGCGGTACCAACGATGACCCTTGGTGCGGGAAACCTGAGACTGCGGGGTAATTTGTAGCCCATCTTCATACCCCGAGCACGCGTCGTTCAGAGGTGGCGGCCTCGCGTCTCGGGTGTCACCATCCTCGAGTTACACGGTGACCTCTTTATTAACATCTTAATAGCACCGAGAGATTTCAAACAATATACACCTCGGGACACCAAGAATGTTGCGGTGGTGAACTTGAACTTCTGACCATCATATCGTCCCTCGTCCGGAATAATGAGCTATACCTGCTTCCCATGATTTCGTTGCAATAATGAGCTAGCTGCTATTTCAGGTGAGCGCAAAAATTGGCTTTATTTTATACCGATTTACAGCTCATTTTTGCGTTCACCTGAAATAGCAGATAGTTCATTATTACAACGAAATCATGGTAAGCTTCTTCTTCTTCTTACAATTGTTGGAAGGAGCCTAAACGGCTATAATTCCACGTACTGAGTAACTTGGATCAATTGTATAGTTGAACTGTTTTTTGCAGGGTCTTGTAAAGGATAATGGACGAACAATGGATAGGATGATTATGGAATGTGGGATATGCAAGGTGATGATGGAAGTGGTACTTATATGCCCACCACGTGTTACCGTGGGTGAACCAAAACCACACAAGGAATTGGTTGGATTTTAGGACATTGGGTTGACGGTGTGGTGTGGGGTGCAATAATGTAGGTTGATGATGCAGGCGACAACATGCAAGGAATGGCAGGAATTTGAAAGATTCTCAACGTGTCGACTCCTGTGGGCCGACCGAAGAGCAGGGTCAAAGTAGGATTATGTGGATGCGGTGAGGCGAGATGATGATTATGAATCAAATTGACTGGGGATAGGAGTATAGCAATCAAGACGATTAATATATAGAATAGGATAGGGATAGTTACCAGGAGAGGACAGACAATTTGAGCGGAGAGTCACGTCGGCGTTGCTCACTCTGGCGCGCCATCTTGATTCTCTAAATCATGGTAAGCACATAGCTCATTATTCCGGACGAGGTACGATATGCAAGTTTTCTTCGGAACTACTCGGGAGCACTCGACACTAATTGGCTCGGCCATTGATGTTTTTCGTTACAAACCGGCTACCAATGACTGAAGACGTTACAAACACGACGAAAATCTAAATATGACTACTAGTGAAGACTGAATGTTCTTCTTAATTACTTTTAGTCAGGGGAATAAGAGGAAAAAATTGACGAAATCGCGCGTTTAGTGAAGAAAGCGCGAATTTTTTTTTGGTGGTAGAGTTCACCCCAAAGATCAATTTTTTTGGCGGAGACAAACGAAAATGACCTTGGTTCGACCCCCCGTGACCTTTGACCTCGCGCGTCTTAATTATTTTTTCCTGGCCATTCTATTGAAGTTAGAGAAATAATTTTAATTGCAAATTATTGGTATTGATAAAGCGATGATGATAAAAAAAAATGAGCATCCTAAACCAATTAATTTCAAAATGGCGGCTAATTAACTTAAATTAATCATGAAATCTTGGATATTTTTAGTGAATTTCTCGTAACACCTGGCATTTATAATGAAAATTAACCTCAGTTAACACGAACAGACATTTATGAACGAACTATTAAATTAATAGAGTCATTAAATGCATATAATTAGGCAAATTATTGATTTAATTAAGTAAAACCAAGTAACACTTTTTAGTCAATATTGCTACATACTATCGTTATGGTTGGATTTTCCACTGCAGTTGTGATGATTTAGTCAACTTAAGTTAATGTCTGTTACATAAAGATTGAGACTACCTATTTTCAAGTTGATGACGTCAGCAAATACAAAATGGCGACCAAGATATTGTAAGATATTTGTTGTCTGAGGCAAAGTCATGATAATAAAGATTATCATTGTTAGTAAATTAGCCTGTTTTACCATGTTTTTTTTCAGTTTTTTTTTATGAACTCAATTCTTGATAAATATTAAATTTTCACTCAACGTGTGAAATAGAAATAAAAAATCGTAAAAATAATTGCAGAAGTAGATAAATATTTTTAATTGAAAAATAATAAAATATTGATATATTATTTCCAAAAATTTATAAATTACAATTTTATGCAAACAATATTCATTTTTAATTTGAAACATATTTATCACAATTAAAAAAATACATATCAATATATTTAAAACTACTAATATTTATTGACAAATTATTTACACCTCTAAATACAATTTGTATTTTGTGTTATTTATGTATTATCACTATTACCCAATAAAAAAATCATTACTAATTTTAAATATTTATATATAATAATATTATACAGCCATATTAATATTAATTTATAAAAATATAACAATAATGTGAATTAGGCTACATTTTTACATCCTTCACAAGCACAGAGTTTGCTGCATTTCAAGGACATTGAAAGGCAGAAACACTTTTTCGTGTTGCATCCCTGTTTACAACCACATTTTATGAACTCAAATAGTGTGTCTTGAGCTAGTAAGAGGGTCTTCCATGTTGGTTCCCAATGAGAATAGAGTATTGTCCTCAATTTTTTTTATTGCAGAAATAGATAGAGGGTGCAAAGTTATGGTATGGTACCCTGATTTTTTTCAGATTTTTTAGAGCCCGGGAACTATTTTTAAAAAATTATTGAAAGTCCTTTTCGTGACGTCACGAGACGCCGCTCCTTAAGAAAAAGATACGACTTGCCGCCGCATGACGTCACAAAAAGGACTTTCAATAATTTTTTAAAAATAGTTCCAGGTCTCAAAAAAATCTGAAAAAAAATCAGGGTAGCATAACTTAGCATCCTCTATCCATTTCTGCAATAAAAAAAATTGAGGACGATACTCCATTTAACCCTCACTACACCAACCCCAGCTGTTCAGGTCTGGTAGCACTGGTTGCGTTTCAAAACACTGACCCCAGACGTGTCCTCCTTATATACTGCATGCACGTCTAATATGTTGCATCAATGCATCCTGATTAGGTGGAAAGTTCTCCAGTAACTTAACATCTCGTCGTATGAAAAGTTCCTCTAGCAACATTTTCGGGACATTCTTCAATCTGTTCTTGCAATTTTTTATACCTTATTTGTGCAACTAAGTATTTACTATCATTATACGGAGAGTGACAATTTTTATGCCACACTGCATTGTGAGATAACAGTGACTGTGCAATACCAAGTCCTTCGTCTATGCGAACATATAAGTTGATTTAAATTCTTTAGGTAATTGATTAGTAGCTACAAATCTATTACATTGTCCTCAAAATTTGAATGTTTTCTCATCATCAGAACGATTAGATTTTGTTGGACAGCGAAGTTCAAGGCGTAAGTTATGGCGTCGACAAATAATGCATGAATTCCAATTTATCTGGCAGTCAGTAGTCAAATCGTGTTTTCGTTTCAACATTGTCACAAATTACCTACAATTAAAATGTTGTGTTAAAATTTTTGTTTAGTATAAACTACAGTATAAAGGCAAATCCTCTATTTATATTTTTATAGCTATAATAATAATTGACGTAATTAAAAAATAGAATTAATATAATACATATTACTATTTTTTAATACTTTCTACCATAAAAATAATAAAATATTGTATATAATAACTCCACTGACTGCAAGTTGTTTATTATACAAGATTTGAACATGATATAATATAATATATAAAATAAATTAAATATCACACTTATATACCGTGCAGTTCTCATAAGAACAGTGAATTTCTGCATGCAAATTAGCGATCGAATGATGGAGTCTTGTAAATCACTAGTTAATATACGCACGATAATTTTTACGTGCTCACAGTAATAACATGCTGATTGAAATAAAAATTATAACAGTCTCATATTTTAACGACGCTTGAAGATCGAGTCGATACGCATTTTTAAATATACTTACTTAAGTCAAGTGACCAATTAAAGGATGACAATATACCCTTTTGCAGGCTATACTTAGGTAAAATCTTTGCAAATGTGTAAATGAGGTGGCATGTGCATTGCTCGTCATTAGACAAAACATTGAGGTAGGCGGGTGTGCGCAAATCATAAACTCAGAAGGTATAATATGAAGAAGCAAGTAAGTTCAAAAAAATAATAATAATAATAAAATAAAATGCACGTCACAAAAGCAACAGAACACATGACGTAGCGTCAACCATAAAATTATATTACTATTTGCATAATCTGACGAGAGCAAACAAAAAATGTAACAAGAATATTCTATAAATATATCATATAATAATAATATGAAAAAATTAAATAAAAGTATAATTAATATGTAAATACAATAAAACAATGAGTATATTTGGTCGCCATTTTGTATTTGCTGACGTCATCAACTTGAAAATAGGTAGTCTCAATCTTTATGTAACAGACATTAACTTAAGTTGACTAAATCATCACAACTGCAGTTGAAAATCCAACCATAACGATAGTATGTTGCAATATTGACTAAAAAGTGTTACTTGGTTTTACTTAATTAAATCAATAATTTGCCTAATTATATGCATTTAATGACTCTATTAATTTAATATTGCGTTCATAAATGTCTGTTCGTGTTAACTGAGGTTTATTTTCATTGTAAATGCCAGGTGTTACGAGAAATTCACTAAAAATATCCAAGATTTCATGATTTAATTAAGTTAATTAGCCGCCATTTTGAAATTAATTGGTTTAGGATGCTCATTTTTTTTGTCATCATTGCTTTATCAATACCAATAATTTGCAATTAAAATTATTTCTCTAACTTCAATAGAATAGCCAGGAAAAAATAATTAAGATGCGCGAGGTCAAAGGTCACGGGGGGTCGAACCAAGGTCATTTTCGTTTGTCTCCGCCAAAAAAATTGATCTTTGGGGTGAACTCTACCACCAAAAAAAAATTCGCGCTTTCTTCACTAAACGCGCGATTTTTCCTCTTATTCCCCTGACTATTTCCTAAAATTGCAAATCTGCATCTCTCAGCATAGCTCGAGCAAATGATGCAGTGGTAAATTTCATGCTGTTCCGAGGTGTACAATGTTGTACCACCATTTGTAAAAAAAAAGTACGTTTATCTTGAACGAACATAAATATAATTGAACATATAATATATGTTATTATATTTTATTGTAATTGTTTTCTGTTATTTATTTTTTTTATTTTATTTATTTTTTTTTTTTTATTTTTTTTTTTTTTTTGACAAGTATGTTATTATGATTGTTGTTGGGTGCCCATGTTAAACCCCGGTTTTTCATAATCCTTATTGGATTCTCTTGGGTTTCCTACCTTTGTTCAACTTTTCTGTATCTTGTTCGAAGGAAAATATAATAAATAAATAAATAAATAAATAAATAAATAAATAAATAAATAAATAAATAAATAAATAAATAAATAAATAAATAAATAAATAAATAAATAAATAAATAAATAAATAAATAAATAAATAAATAAATAAATAAATAAAAACGCTAATATAAGTTGGTGAGGCGAGGTCCAGTTTTTATACAACTGATCTGGTTCTAATTATACACAGTACATCCTCGACCGTACTATATATTAAGGTAGAGTGTGGCGTAGTGCATTGACCTCGCGGTATCTTTATATCTCCGAGGTCAAGCAACGTCGAGCGTGGTTAGTACTTGGATAGGTGACCGTTTCAAGTAAAAATTATGTTGCCCCCTCCCTGGGGTAAATTTATCTCGATTTCCACCCAGTACAGTGATACACTTGTGTGTGGTTCTCCAGGCTTTGGAAATCATTTTGGTTCATTGATAAAAAGTAGAGGTGTCCGTCATGACTGAGGTTTTCCATGGTTTCCTCAGTCTCATGCACATCAGCGAATGCTGGGACGCGTAACAGGCCGTGGCCACCCCTGTCTTACCCATTACCCCGCTTCGAGCTTTAAGCTCATAGGGGTGGGGAAGGAGAAGGGAGGAGTTATGTATATCCCTGTAAAAATATTAACATTATTATGCAGCTCAAAATACGAAAACTCTAAAAAAAAAAAAGAAGAAAAAAAAACTTTTTTTTTATACCTGTACTTCGGTGCAACATTTGTGTATAAATATGTATTATATGTTCAAGCTGTGTATTTTTATTATTTCAGTACAAGCAATAAGAAAAATTGTTTTTAAACTTAATTGAGTAATCGTTTCACTTGTAGGCACTATAAATAAAGACATACATGACTTCACTGCATCGCTTATCCTGCTATATAGTGTATGTATATAGTACAGTATAGTTACCCGGCTACATTAATTGCAAGTAATATTCATAACCTTTCACACCCTATGTGTCTTAATTTGAATGACCTTTCCGGCTCTACGTGACCCCTGGACAACAAGTAGGACGCTGCACTAACGAGATGAGAAGTGCAAATGATGCAACTTTGTATATATTAAAATTTACGACATGTGGGAAGTTAATTTTCCCCGACTAAAGTTGATAACAAACTGCAGTAAGCAAATGCATGATGACACATCAAGATGACAAGACTGTAGGCTTGCTATGGAAATTGTTTCATATCGGAGAACAAAGCTGATAAAAATTATAAATATTATAATTTTTAATATATAATAAATATTTTTTTCAGTATAATAATCTCAATACACAGCTATAATTTATATATTGTCACAATCAATATGATACTATTATAAATCTGTTTCATCAAAACCATTACAAATTTTAACTTCACTAATATTATTATAGTTATATATATATTCTTATTTATATAGCCTTTCTCAATTGTTTTGACCTGTTGTTGTGATCCTGTAGTTTCATGTATCCAATTATAGGACCGTGGTTGACAGTCAGATCCGAATTTTGTGGGTTAGAATTGTGTTATGACTGCACATCAAACACCATCATTTGATTTACGCAAGGAAATACTCGTCTGCATGCGTAATTCTTAGATAGCGGTAGTATATAACACCACTTCATGCAAACACCAGCTAGAATATTTAAATTATGCTCCATGCTATTCCTTCTAAAATAAAAACACACGCACACTCAATTGAACAGTAGAATTTGACGTCTCTTTCGCTTCGTAAGAAAAACATTGCACCGTTGTCGGGATTTTTTAGGACACTATTTATTGAGGTTATGGTAAATTTAACTACTACAAACTTCAAACTGTCAGAAATTATAATTCTCTTTATTTTTTACCGCATATTACTTTATTTAAAAAAAATGAAGTGAGTTACAATTTTTTTGTAATTTAAATTTTTCCACTAGATAACATTTTGATGCGCTTTCACAATACGTTCCTTGACGTGCTATGACCATGCTCTCTCTTCGAGGGATTTTACACCCCTCATTCGATAAGACCGCATCTCTATTCTAACATTCATGGCTAGCCCTTAGTTTAGCACAATGTTTAGTACCAGGGATAAAATTTGGGGCTAAAGTTGGGGTTAAAGTGCTTTGTGAATGCCCCCCTCTGAGTTTTGGTGGATGCGTGAAATATTCCTAAAGCCAATTAAAAATTTAATCAATATTTAACAATATCTGACATTTTTTTTAGGCAGTACGCGGTGATCGCTCCTCGCCTCGTGCGGCCCGCCTCATTGTACGCCGTGGCAGTGGCTGCTCTCCCGGGCCTCGAGCGGTCCCTGGCGGTGCGTGCGGCTCTCAGCAGAGACGGGGTGGAGGTGGCGGCCAGCGAGCGAGCAGAGCTTCGACCTGGCGGCGCTCAGAGACTCCTGATGCGCGTCCCCGGCTCCAGTGCTCCGGGAACCTACTCTCTGCGCGTGGACGGAGCGCTACAGTCCGGTTCGGGACATGGCTCTATCGTGTTCACCAACACTACGTCACTCGTATTTTCACCAAAGTTTCTCACCATCATCATCCAAACCAGCAGGCCACTCTACTGCGCAGGCCAGGACGGTGAGAACAGCGCAGAGTCAATAGGTCTGTTCGTTTATATCAATTATTTTTTATATCTGGGTGTTGTAAGTATGCTGGTAAGGTGCAGTGGTAATGGGCCCATATTTTAAATTTTTATATGATGTTGAATAGATTTTAGTACAAAATTGTTCTAGTTTTATCTTATTTCTAGTAATTTTCGTAACATATAGTAAGTAATTCAAGTATGGAATTTACACTGAGAAAAGAGATTCAATTATATGAACAAATTACAAAATTTGTGTATTTTTCATTCTCTTTTATTTTCAGTGTAAATTTCGTACTTAGATTAAGTGCTGAATTGGAAGTAAGATTTACTTAGATTACTAGAAGAATTATGTACTGAAATCCATTCAACATTTAAAAATTTAATGTGGGGGTAGTTAAATTGGGGGTGGATGCAAATATGGTGTTTGCACTTATATAGGTTTTGGTGATGAAAAAGATTGTATTTTATTATTTTTTGCACCAGTGTTATAGTTTTGAAGCACTAAAGCACGGTTTGGTGAAAATGACGCAATTTGGTGAGCACTGCACGTGAATTTAGTTGTGGTGTTCGGGGTAGACATTGCTCGGTGGTGATGTACGCATCGTTATTAAGACAAAATTATTAATTTATAACTTGCTACCATATAATATAATAACTCATAATGCATAATTATTTTAAATTTTGAAAAAAGAAGTTACCAACATATTACCTTATTCGAAATTTCAAATTAAAATCTAATATAATATAAACTTATTGTATTAATATAATTTATTATATATGGTGTTATATATAAGCGTAAAAAGTGTTAAGTTCATTGCAAAAATATTTTTGAAATTCTTCAAGTTCATACGTAATTATTAATTAACTAAAAAATTTCATCGAATATTTTACTAATATAGCTAGGGATCATAGGGATATTTTGTTTTTCACTATATACACGTCAATATATAATTACATAAAAAAAGTCTTGAACGTCAAATTTTTAATAGCTTAAAAAAAAGTTCTTGTATTGTCATAAAAGTAATTCAAAACATTAAAGGGAATATTTTAATTTATATAATTTTATTTTCCGACTGTCATCGACTAGAAATCTAAATTTATTTAGAAAATTGCATTAATCTTAATTATAATTATGAACCATACTACGGATATATAATATAGTCTATACTACATAGTCACACAGTAATGTGATATCTCAATTATCTCCTTTGACATAATCTCGCTGTCATAATTAATTTAATTCAAGACATCGAGCTCAATATAATGCTACTTATTTCAATCAAGTGCCCCTATTTTTAACCTGGTTCTAATATTAGAAGTAAATAGTGATGATGAATGTGCACCTCGAGCTTTTGACAGTGCCAGGTCAAAGGTCACGGGTCATAATAACGTCACTGTAGCTGGGGGAATCCTGCAGCATCTTGTTCACGCTCTAACATACCACGCAACGCACGGTATATTAATTGAGTTATGCAGTTTAGTTACGAAAATTTGGATATTAGTACACTGAAAAAATTAAATATTGTACTTAATTGCATTAGTTACAATAAAAGATATCCCAAATAACCCAGCTAGACCAATATTTTCACAAACTGAATTGACTCTAACCATTGTAAAAATATTGGCCTGATCATGTATAACTAAATTTACTTATATACGTACGATGGAAAAATGGAGATAGGAAAGTTAACCTAATTGCTAGAAATGCTATATTATATATAGAATATCAACCCATATTTATTGAAATTGTTTTTTCAGCATTTACACCCCCAAGGCCCCAAGGGTCCTAAAAATTGCTTTAAAATTAAACTATAGTTCAAATCCCACCAAATTTTTGACGTATAATTTTTTTCAGTGTGCTAAATAATTCACTCCACCTTTAACAATATATAGTGCTAATTCATCACAGCAAACAAATAAACGACGTTAGTATGTAGTGTAATTGCAGCAAAATAGGTGAGGATCATGCTGAAAATGGAAGGTGCTGAAGTAAAATGGTGACAAAGTTTTCCCAAACCCCCAGCAGCAAAGCAATCACCGCACCAAAGATCTCTAAAGGTCCTTTCACATAGTCCGATATTTTTTTTTTTTTTTTTTTTTTTGCAAAACCATGCCACTACACCTGCCGCAACAAATATGCCGCCGTAAAAAAAAAATCAAACTGACAATGAGCTTGATTTTTTTTTTTTTTTTTTTTTGCATAAGTGTTGCGGCGTTGCGGCGTGATTGTGAAAAGCTGAAGATATCAGACTACTGCAGTGCGTCAATCAAAGAAAATTCTCTCACCTGAACTTTGGGCCTCTAAAAAAACACCATGATATTTGTTTTCCTGTTACATATTTTTAAGAAATATAGATAGAAATAGAAATATAACTAAATAAAATAATTCAAAATAATTTAAAATTGTATAATATTACATTTTTATATGATGGTGCGTTATCATCGTTTGGGTGAGGTAATTCGCAGAAAGATAATTTTCCCACTAGAGTCATAATATGTCTTTGAGGATCTTTGGTATCACAGCACCTATCAAAAGTGCAGTTTAGTGTAGTAATCAAGGTAATAGTTTAGAAGTGCATTGGCACATTAACGACACCACACACGCAGCTTAATTAGAGACCACGGTAAATCAGTTTAGTCACCAGATGAAATATTACCTCTGAAAGTAGCTGGATTTGCAAGGTTTGTGATGAGCATTCAACTTTGATTGAAGCGAGATCTTTATTCGTAATATCAGTAAGCTTATATTTGATATACGATCTCTGGTTTATAGTGTCGCTTGTTGAGACAATATTAAAATTTTGGTAACGAACAATTATTCAAACACTCTCTGTTGTGAGATAGCCAAAAAATTGTCCAAAAGAATTTTTTTCCCACAAGGTGGTGACCCCATGAAGGTTGAACTGTGTTTTACAAGTTATATTTTATTTACATTACATTTGTTTTTATAAGTTAGAGTCATTGTTATGTTTTCCTTCTTTATTATTAATTGTTAAAAGGGATGCTATGCGTAACTGCGTAACTCCACTTTGCGTTTTGTTCTGTATATAGGACTGTGTTAGTATCACTTACCAACTGTTATATTATGTAACATGAGGAAAATATAATTAATAAATAAACTCACTCCCCTAATTTTTTCTAAGGGAAAACCATCACTTTTAAAAACCCTGGATTACGTTTAATCCATTCACAGCAATAAACCACTTAATTTTTGTTTGCCAAAAATATTTTGCATATCTATAATCAAAATTCAGAATAGAAATACAAGTCTACAAATCTTGCATTTTCAGCTATAACTTAATTCAGAAGGAATATTTCATAAAATTAATTAGCATAATTATATAATTTAGAATCACCAAGAATTATAATTAAATTATAATTTGACTTAATAAACGAACAGACCTAATTTTTATTTATGTAGTAAATAGATTTCAGATACCAACACTTCTCTGGAAGCATCAAAACCTTTCATGTCCTTTCATTTCCTAACTAACGTTCTGACGTGAAAATCTTATTGACATTGATTCACGTCAACGAGGGTGACTTTAAAAACTTCAGTCCCCCAATTGCAAGATCAAGTCTAACTTTAAACCAGGCTCGATTTTAATTTTTTAAATAATCAAAATCAACAAACTAGGCTTAAAGTTAGACATGCACTAAGTTTTTTTGTTTTTTAAATAGCCAAAAATTTAAAATAATGGCACAAAAACTTCGAAAGCAAGTAATTTAAAAGTTGCCTGCTTTATTATATGATAATTTAATGATTTCCATAAATCCTGCATGGACATACAGGTTTGTGACTGCCATGCAGCCACTGCGAATGACTCGAGTGGTAACGTAGAAAAAAATCCCTTGGTGCGTCAACAAGTGTAACCCCCTTTTTTCTTCTCTACAAAATATCTCTACTACATCTACATTTATCTCTATACTATAGTAGTCTTTATACAGTCTGTTATTTCTTATTTCTTCATGCAGTGTACAAGTTGGGAAGGAGGTACGTGCAAGCAGGAGTGGATTGAGAATTAGGGGTCTTTGGTTTCAGAGGTATTAATTAAGGACATTTCTATATTGCCTAAAATACAATTATTTAATAAAATTAATTTTTTAATAAAATTTATTGTTTAATCCAACATTGTCTTTATTTTAATACATATAATTCAAATATCAAATACTACAAGCATATTAACTTTTTTAATTTTGAAGAAATTCAGGTAAGTTTTTACAAAACTTAAAACTTTTCCTTTCTTTTCATACTTACTGCACACTAACAAGCTGTCACTGTGGACATGTCTGATGTTGATTATTTGCTCAGTGAGGTTCCGCGTGATTTTGTTGCGGATGGACATGAAGCCGTTCGACGAGGGAGTCAACGTCTTCATTCTGGTACGTCCTCCCTCTTACCCGAGTTAATTTCATCGTTAACGTCTCTCCTCGTCTTTTTTCCTCTTATTTTGCATCATTTCCGAGGAAAAAAGATGAGATTACGTCTTTCTTCATCTTATATTATATATAAGGATGAAATATTAGAAATTTTGTCTCGATTTCATTCTCATTTTGAGCGAAGAAGATATATGATGTTTTTTTGAGATAGAGATTTACACCTGTTAAAGACAAAACCATTTTTTTTTTTAAACTTCAAGGGGTAACACAATTCATGTTGTTGCAGGACCCTAATGGTTTCGTGATGCGTCGGTGGGTCAGCGCAGAAACAAACAACGGTAATCACAATCTTTGTGGGCATAATTTTTAGGTCAGGGGGGCAAGTATATAAATTGATATATAATATATTATGTATATTATGACCCATGGGCTGGTCCGGAAATAAATTTGGGAAGGGGACGACCCTATAAGACCAATAAAAACTTCAATTGTGACAAATAATTAAATTTACCATGAATTTTGGGGGAAAGACTTTCCCCCCTGAATCTGCACCTACTCCTGGCCCTTTTTTGTGTTCGTGGAGGTGTGGGGCGGGCATATTGGCTGGAAGAAAGACGGACTCAATGAATTTTTTTTCTTATAATATTTTATATAAACCAATTCGAATGGGCTTATAATCTCCAAATCCCTTTTGAAATCATTATCTAAATACATAAATATGTTCCTTAAAATTTTCTTACTGTTACCGTGTTTGCGGCATCGTGGCGCTGCAGGCGTGGTGAGCCTCATGTTCCAGCTGCCTCGGTTGGCGCGTGAGGGTCGTTGGTTCGTCAAAGTGGAGGCCAGGGGGCAGCACGAGCAGCAGCCCTTCAGGGTGCACACGCACTTCATCCCCCTCTTCGAGGTGAGTCATACCTAACTACGTTGATGCAGGTTCAGGCGCGGATCCAGGGGGGGGTGATGGGGGCGATCGTCCCCCCCAAAAGGTCCCAAAATACATTGAAGGTATTACCACCTCCCACCCGTCGCCCCCCTCCCACCCCAAAATTTAATATTGCGGGATAGGACACCGCCCCCCTTTCCCTCCCTCCCCCCAGAGCCTTGGGCTGGATCCGCCCCTGTGCAGGTCATGACAAAGAGAATAGAAGTACACCTTCGGAGGGCAAATAGAGTTAATATTTGCTTCTTTTTTTTTATTAAATTGAACGTAATTTTATATTGCGTAGGGGCTATATATTAATTATTTGAACCTTTGCAATAAAATCGAGAGGCAACTAAATTAAATACCGAAAAAAATATATTTGATAAAAATTGTTGTCATTGCAAAAAAATTTTAAAAAAAATATTGCCGAATGTGATGGTGAGCAATTTGTTTGCAGATCAAAAAATGGAAGCTATACATATTATATAAAGCCATCATATAGGCGGGTTAAAATAGCTTCCCCCTTGGTGCTTTGGTGTATTGTGAGATAAAAAAGTCATTAATATATAATTAGGGTTATCACTAGTCAACATGTTTTTAAATGCAGCTTCAGATAGGACTTAAATAATTACTAGTATTGTTAAGCAGCAGAAATAAAAATTAAAAACAAAATCTAGTAGATAAGACCTATTTTGCAAAATTTGAAATTCTTTATTTTTCTTTTTAAATGAGTCGTATTATCACCACCATGGTATGTACCGTCTCCAATGTACACTCGTCACCTCTGAAATTTTCCGTTTTCGGTCATTGATTGTTAATCACCATGCCCGGTGTTATTCTTACGGGGAATTGTGACTGCAAATGGAAATTTTCCAAGGCGATGACTGTACACTCGTCCCCTTGGAGAACTTCTGTTTTCAGCCTTGTTAATTAATCACCATGCTCTAGCTGTGATATATTCACAATGGTGATTAACAAAGCTGCAAACTGAAAGTTTCCAAGGCGACGAGTGTACCATTTCTCCTGAACACCATCTCATGTCCCACAGATCCTGATGTTCATGCCCAAGTACGTGCTGGACTCTGACGAGAGCTTCACGGCCACGGTGAACGCCATCTCGTCCTCGGAGCGACTCTCGCGTGGCAACGCGACCCTCTCCGTGTACGGCGAACGTCTGGGGCCCGTGCGGGGCGTGCGGGGGGCCGGCCTGGGACCTCGCCTGCTGTGGACCGAGCAAGCCTTCATTGTGAGTAGACAGAGGGTCTTGGTTATCACATTTTGTTGAAGTTCAACAGCAAAAAAAACAACAAAATTTAAAAATATGTCTATATTTATTTATTACAATGTATATTCAAGTGCAAAGAAAAAAGAAAAATATATGTAATATTTTTATTAAAAAAATGATAAATTTCATTTTTTAACTCTCAAATATATATTTCTAACATCCGTTCCGTCCACAGCCAACCGGTGTGCACAGCTGGGAGATTCCACTGAGCAAAGTGGAGGCCATCATGGGCGGACCGCTGGCAGGAATACAGGTAACCCTAAGAGGGGCATGCAGGAGGAAACTAAATTTCGTTATTGATTGACTTAAAAGCATAAAATGATTTGTTTTTATTTACAAGAGATTAGGTAAATTTGTTGTACAGGATCGTCGCATGTGATGGGTTCCGTTTGCAGCCTTGTTAATCACAATGGTAATTAACAAAAGGCTGCAAAAGAGAACTTTTCAGAGGTGAGGAGTTTACGATGATTGAAGTTCCAAAATTGGTATTTAGTTAGCGATATGCAGATTTTATCCCAGGTCCCCTTAATCCCTTAATGGTGATATAGAGTGATAGATGACGTCACCAGATCCTAAATCGGGTCACATGTCCTGACGTTTATTATACCTTCCTCAGGTGAAGGTGGAGGTGACCATGAAGGAGTCCTACTATGGGGACACTCGCTCAGGGTACAGTCATACGCGCATCATCGCCGGCACGCTGCACCTGCGCTTCCTGGGGGCCTCGCCACATGTCTTCAGACCTGGCATGCCCTTCGAGGGACAGGTAAGGGACCCTGGAAGATATTTAAACCAAATTTACATACAAAATTCAATATTAAACTCTCTAGTGTATGTGCATGGTACTGTCTCGCTTGCGTTCATAGCCTCCAAGTACGATGAGATTTGACTATTTTCTTGCTGAACAATTGCATAATTTCAGGGGTAATTATAATGTAATCAGTTGGAATAATCATTGCAGATATTAAAAAAATAAGGGGAAAACTACATTTTATGTGTTATTTGGCTCTATAAGATAAAAAATCAACACCTTTTTTTTATTAAGATGCATGGAACATTAAGAATATTCCAAAAAAGGGGACAGTTTTAAAAAGTAGAACTGGGAAATAAAGTGTTAAGTACTTATTCTCCACACTACATACGCGCTTATATGAAAAGGCATGTTATAATATAGACATAAGTGGGTGGGTGGATGGTGGGTTGCATTTGTTGATTATCTTGAAGCTGTAGGTATTGCCATCCACATTTGTCTTGTTTATTGCAACACAAGTTCGAGGAATAACATTGTGGGATTGAACACCTTCAGCCCCTTCCCACTCCCCCGCCTCCCTCATCTAAACTGCAGAAGGCTTGATTGCATTGATAATTCTCCAGTTACCGTAAAAATTATATTTTTATAATATAATATAAATTTATATAAATTTTATAATATAAATTATCCTAAAACGCCCCCTCCCCCCTCTATTATACTCCCAACAATATATTATTATCTCTGTTTGCCTGCTAAGATCGCCATCACGTACGAGGACAAGGAACGGGTCTCCGAGGAGGTTCTGACATCATCACGACTGACGTTGCGCGCGACGGCCATCTTGGAGAGCGGGGGCCGCACGGAGCTGCCGGAGCTGGTGGTGCCCGCCGCCCAGGACGATGCGCAGGAGGAGCTGCGGAGTGACTGGGACGAGCGGGACGTGGCGCGCAGGACGGAGCGTTACCTAAACAGTCTGCTGTGTCAGCACTTCCGCAGTCACGGAGTGCACACCTTCAAGCTGCAGGTACCTCGAATTAAAGAATAGTGGTGGAAAATCGGGGTCAAACTGATGACCTTTAGGTGTCGATACCTTCAGAGGTCGATATTATGCAATTTTTTTGCAAAATAACTTATATTTTAAAAAGCTCTTATTAAATATCATTAAAGTGTAGTTTCAGTAAGTGGCTCTATATACCGTATATATTACAGTTATAGTATCAATAGTTTCATTTGTCAACGTGGGGTATGAGATTGATGCATTTATTCATATTGCCATGGAAAGAAAAGGATCATGAGTCATGTACATTTCGTCTTAGAAAATCATCAAAAATAGAGCTGTCGCAAATTTAAAATTTGCATATAGTGCCAAATTAAATTTCACGCTAGAGATGTATAAATTTATTACATCCGATACGCTTTTTCGTCTTTTTTTAAATTAATAAACGTAGCTTTTACGAATTCACGAAGGGGAAAAAATACATTATTTTCATGTAATTTTTTTGTTTTTTATTAGTTTTATATTGAATATTATATATTTTTGGAGAAATATGCAATTAAGTGAAGTCAGGAATTTCATTTTATATAGATATAAGTATAGCAAAGCAAAACATTTTTTTTTTTTAATTATATCCTTTAAAAATCAAATTTGCTACATCTCTCACGTATCCCCAGGTCCCCAGGAAGACTCTCCGGCTGGAGGTCCGGGCCACGTTCGAGGGTGAGGACGGACGCTCGGCGAGTGCCCAGCTGACTGCCGAGCGCTACTTTTCTCCCGCAAACAGGTAAAGATGCTTTTACATGGAGCGATGTCAAACGGAGAAAGAAACGCGCTCTTGCTTTAGTATCATATGGCGGCCATGGATGTTGGCGTGGAAAAATCGCTTTCCCTCAGCGATTATCCCAACGCGATTTTTTCATATCAACATGGGCGCCATATGACAATGAAGCAAGTGCGCCTTTCTCGCCCCGCCAAACCCCGGAAAAGCACCACTCACCTGTCCTCCTGTCGACTCATCTGTACTTCCGCAGGTACATCTCGGTGAGCACCAGCACGGACACGGCGGCCGCCGGGGAGTACGCCATCTTCCACGTGACAGCCAACTTCGTGGTCGAGAACTTCCTCTACCTGGTAGGCAATAAGTGCGAGTTTCGTATCTCTAAATGTTGAAAATAACCTCTAACGTGAATTTATTTATTTATTTTCTTTTTCATGTTGAAAAATGTAAAATTAATGCAATTACACCTACAAAACATGTATCTCAATAATGTTCACTTTCTATACATCAATGATCAATCTTTATGCACGAATTTAAGGGTGTTAGAGGGTTAAAAAATATTGACAATACATAACTCGAGTCTTTTATTCAAATATATAATAATTTTTTATGAAGGTTGTCCATTTGAAACTCCCGCTCTGAATTAACATTTTTGAAACTTAACTTAAAAAAATTAATTAAAAAAGGGAATTTCTCACAACTTGAAGCAAGGTAAAAAAGTTCAGATTTTAGAGAGGATACATAATATTAACTCCCCCTTTCCTCTCAGGTGGTGTCCAAGGGGCTGCTGTTGCTGGCGGAGAGTCTGGACGCGGTGTCCTCGGGAGCCACGTCTCTCTCGGTGCCCGTCTCGTCAGACATGAGCCCCGCCTTCCGCCTCGTCGTGGTGGCCGTCACGAGGCAGGGCGAACTCGTGGCGGACGCCGTCTGGGTGCCCGTCGAGGGACTCAGCATGCACAAGGTACGCGGAGGGAAGAGCCGTAAAAAACATTAAAAATGTTTAAGGATTAACCTCTTTTCTATTCGAAGTTAAAAACTATTTCATCATATTTCTGTCAAAAGGAATATAACCAAGTTATACTTATCGTTGCGGTACCATTGAGTTAATCAAATACACTCTGTCCGTATCTGTCCAGGCAAGTCTTCATCTGAACGAGGCCAAGGACCACACGCGGGACACGGTGGAGTTCCAAATGCGCGCGCAGCCCGGCGCCTTCTTCGCCACCCAGACCCTAAACATCTTCATGTATGAACTACAGGCCGGCAGCGAGGTCACACGAGCAAGGGTGATGCGCGCGCTGCACTCCTTCGAGGAGACCTCCAGGTGCGTGGGGGCGTGGCTCATAAATAATGCTGGCTGTATGAACTGTCCGGGACACGGGAGTTCAATGAAGGTGCATGATGAACAATATTTTACCGAGCACCGAAATTTGACATTTATATATAGTCCCTTTTTCTCGTTGCAAATAAAAATACAGCAAGAAAAAAGGTCCTTGGCTATTAAAAACTATACTTCCAAACTACGTTTTAAAAATATTTCTGTATAATAAACAGCTTTTAAATTAAGCTTTATAGAGCTTAAATGTTAATTTTAATACATTGATTTTTTGTTGCTTTTATTTATTTTATAAATTATTTTATTTTATGCAAAGTATTTTCTATGTCAATCACGATCGTTAATCTAATGAGGGTTTTCTCACAACAGCTCCATTTCCGGTTTCCGTCCACAAGGCTTCATGTTAAACTTTTAACTCAATTTTCATAAAACTAGTTCGACAGATCAACTTCAAGAAATTATGCCACCTCAAGTATTGAATCAAGGGGGATAGTTTTGAGACCCTAATCAACTGAGATTAGTATTTCAAATTGATATTGGTTTTAGGTCTGTTCACAAAGTGGCGTGGCGTTCGCGGGACGGGACTCGTGAGGACGAGAGCGCTTACTTCAAGTCCATGAGCTACGGAGCAGACGCCAACCGAACCTTCGAGTCAGCCGGACTGCTCGTCTTCACAGACGCCCTCGTGCCAGTCATCCCTGGGGCCCTCGGTGAGTTCATCACGAGCTGCGTGACGAGCTTAGTCACGAGGGTTGAAGTGACGAGCTTTTGGGACGAGCTGGGGTCACGAAGGGACCCTACCAAGAATAAATTCAATTGTACTTTACAAGTTACTCTGAACGTGGATGTATAACCCTCAGGCTCATCTCCAAAAAGGTTTCTAAATAAGATGAAGGGGTCATGAGGGTTGATGACGTGAAATGACGAGCTTTGGGGACGAGCTGTAATCACAAGAGGCAATGACGAGTTTGTTTTTATGGGCTCAGCATTTTTGTATCAATATTTGAACCTATCCAAACTAAAATTTTATATAAAATAGTAAATATTACCTTCTAATATGCACCTAAGCCGATAAAGGGGTGCAACTTTTGCTCTAGCATGGCATCTCGTTCTGAGATTATAATTCGTTCAGAACAAAATGATTTGTAGGAATTGACCAGAGATAAACCCACAGATTGACCCCACATAAGTTATGTATACAGAGCAAAAAGTAAATCTTAAGTTTTGGTGCTAAAAAAGTTGCATAACGTTAAGGGGAAATGTTATAACGTAGAGTCATGTACCCCTTGAAAAATTTCCCACTTGTAGCTTTGTTAATTATCAAGTATTATTCTTGGTTATTACAAGGCATCAAAAGGGAAATTTTCCAAGGAGAACACTGCTAGGAAATTTTGCTACTTTGTTCACCATTGACATGCAGAATGGCAATTTAACATCTGCAAAAGAAAGACTAAAAACATAGCTGATTATTTTAACTACGAACATTTTCGTTTCAAGTAGCTATATTTGATAATAAACAACATTTCGGTTCTTCCAGAGGGTTGCAACGCCACCGGCTCGGTGCCCTGCCTCACAAGGGGGTGCTACCCGGCAGAAAAACACTGCGACGGTCGTAAAGACTGCACGGACGGCTCGGACGAGACTGCGTGTAAGTAGCGGGTCACGTGACCTCAAGGTCACCTATGTGTAGGTTTGTTAAGGTGACCTCTAATGACCTTTTGTGCAGGTTTGGAGGAGGATGACTTCCAGGAGCAGGTCGACTACAGCATCGCCCGTCAAAGCGGATACACGGTGAGTCCATTTCATCAACTAACAGTAAGTGAAATTTTTATCTTCAAATCATCCTTAACACGTCTCTTAACCTAATCTTATTTACTTATAATTTTATTCTGATTTTTTTTTTCTGAAAAACGTATCTTCCTCGCTCCAAGTGATGGTGAAATGGAGACAACAAAATATTCTAACATTTCATGAACGTATTAAATTTTCTCATGTTCTATTTTGATATTATTATTAAAAATAAAGTTTATCCAACACATATAATGATAATTATAAATGTGATGATAGACCAATCAAGGATTGAAAGTGTCTGAAAATTTGGAAATCTAAGTCACGTTGCCGTGCTACAATAAATATCGAAGCTGCCCATACGTCCCTTGTTGAGAGGAACTGAGAAAGAAACTACATCTTGCATCAGCAAGGAACGTGTATACAACTTCGTTATTTATTGTAGTAGATTTATTATTGAAGTAGATTTGACTGTTTCCATTGATTTAAATCAAATGGTGCACTACTATTTTGATTAAACAGCAAATGAAATTTAATTTAGAGTAAAAATGGTTTACCCCAGATCGAGATTAGCAAATAATAATAATAATAATAATAATAATAATAATAATAATAATAATAATAATAATAATAATAATAATAATAATTAGAGAATCAAGCATTTGATTTTTTGCTTCACACTCTCTATGTATGGGATTTCTTCCTTGCAGGTTTCACGATAAATTACGAAAAATCGTAACATGTCGTTAAAAAATTTAGTGTCATTGTCTATAATATAATTTTACAGGTGGCAAGTGGGTTTAAGATCTCTGATTGAATCCCCTTTTTCTTATATACTATTATTAGTAAGCTTGAATATAATCTCTGCTACTGCGGCATTACGGCTATATTATTGCAGAAATGGATAGAGGGTGCAAAGTTATGCTACCCTGATTTTTTTCAGTTTTTTTTTTTTTAGACCGGGAACTATTTTTAAAAAATTATTGAAAGTCCTTTTTGTAACGTCACGAGGCGGCAAGTCCTATCTTTTTCTTAAGGAGCGGTGTCTCGTGACGTCACGAAAAGGACTTTCAATAATTTTTTAAAAATAGTACGCGGTCTCATTTCTCATTTCATTTCATTTTTTTTTGTGATAAAAAAAATTGAGGTCGATACTCCATTGGTCATAGATCAATTAGGAGTTTAATTTGTGCTGTTTTTATCATTGTAATATATGTTAAAGAGATCGAAAAGAGCATTCATATAGGTTATAATTTCTTACCGTAGCTTACTATCGCGAATACTGCATTCTGAATCAACCCCTGACCGTAGTACTGATGTGGATGTTTCAGGACCTGTACCAGCTGGGGGACGGTGACTGGGGGTGGTTCGAGCGCAACATCGGTCACCACGGCCGCGAGTTCTCCCAGATCAACGTGGCACCCGTCAGTAACACGTGGTATGTGTCCGGCTTCACCGTGTCCAAGGAACACGGGATCGCCGTCATGGAGAAGCCGCAGGTGGTGAGTTATCAGGGTCGGATTGTTTACTGGCATGTCAGGACAACCTGCTTAATTTTTTTATTGAAAGTCTTGAAAATTACAAATTACTTATTGTAATTTTTTATTAATTTTTTTAAACTCTCAAAATTGAGAAAAGATGCTGTTACGTAAGTCATAGTCATGCAACTTTTTTCCTTACTCTTAATTTTACGTGTTTTATTTGCATGACTATTACGTCACAGCGTTTTGTAGCATGATTTTAAGGATGTTATTATAGAGGGTTAAAAAATCTCGAAAAAAAAATTGACAATACACTTGAAACAGTTGAAACTCTCAAATATCCTAATATAAAATAAAACAATTACTTGCACTTTGAGAGTATTTTTGTGCATTTTATGATTTATAGAACAGAATTATATTTTAAAACGATTATTTTAATCACGACATGCTGCAGAGCGTATCATTTTATATAGCAGTTTTTTAATGCGGGAACTAATTAAAAAAATATATAAGTTGAATTAAGAAATTATCAATTTGTTACATGGTAGCCTAATCTTAAGGCTACGACATCTCAAACATGCAGCTATTCTTAAAGCGCGTGTATGACATTTAATATTTATCATGTAGCAGCCCTTTACAATTTTTTTATCTGCATGCTTAAAAATGTTTACGGGTTGTCCTCTCTCTTCCCAACGGGGTATTTTTTTTTTTTCATATATTAATTTATTTTGTAATTTAATAAACAGGAAAAATATAATTCATGATAAATATTATAGCTATTAAAAACAATCATCAGAAGAGAACGAAACACGTGTAGTATGAAAATATTGAATATGTTAATGAGGTGATTTATTTACAAATGAAAAGTGTTTTCAAGTACCGTGAGACAGCTAAAGCGAATTTAATTTGTCATTGTCAATATTTGCCGCTCCTCGTGAATAATTTATGTGAGGCCAAGGTCTCAGTATTGTAAAACATTAAATTTATTTTGACAGAGGAGAATCGATATGGGTGGCACATTTTAAAATTTCTTGACTTTCACTTTAATGTATCATAAATTAATACAGAAATTTACACTTTTATTTAGCAATACAATAATACAGTATTTGATTTTAATCATAATTAAACTAAGCACTTGCCATTGCAGTATTTTTTGCATTTGACTCGTACTCGTAAAGTCGTGAGTTCGATGATGTTCGATCCCAGGGGGATTTTATACAAAAATGGTTGCTAAATAATAACACCCACTGTGTGTTCTCCATTGATTACTGATCATCCTGACTGAGGTTTCCATGGTTCCCATGAGGTTCTCTCAGTCACTATCATGGGAAAGTATCGGGATGGATTGCTAAGCCATGGCTGCGGCAGTATTTCTTATTATGTTATTATATAATTGCAGGGTTTGCAAGAAAAATAATAAATACGTTTGTATTAATTGTTTGGCCCAACTATTATTCTCTTTCTCACTGTACTAATTAAAAAAAAAACTCTGTACGTATGTCTTCAGCGTAAAAAGACACATTTTTCTATGATTTTCGTCAAGCTAATATATTCATAAGGATTGTTAGCTTTATTAGCCTGTATATCAGAATATATTCTGCACCCACCAAGCTTGTTGTTAATCCACCATCTCTCCGCAGCAAGACAGCTCTCGTCCTCTGTACGCCAGCGTGGAGGGCGCCTCCCAGTGTCGTCGCGGCGAACAGGTGGGGCTCCGTCTGATGCTCTTCAACCGACAGCCGGGCGTGCACGAGATGCTCATCACCGTCGTGCTGCACGCCTCGGACGACTACAAGTTCGTGCATGTCGAGCAGGACGGAGTCGTGTCCAGCTTCGGGGCGAGGCTGTCCGGGGGGGAACACCACCATCTTGTGTGGGTGAGTGTGCACCGATGACGTCATCAATCATCAACTGGGGGAGGGGGTACCTTCTGGGAGGGAGAAGGAAGGGAGAGCATTGAATAACGTATATGTTCATTACTGGTTTGAATTTTCTTGCTATAGAGTTGTTATAACATATAATTATATATAATACGCTCTATTTGTATGTACGTAATTCATGTATTCATCAATGTACTGTACAATTTATTTGAATATTTTACATCGTATGATATTGCAGTCAAAAGTTCAAGCATTGCAGGTAGGATATCCAGTGGTTGGGTATCAGAAGTCAAGGAACTGAGCAAGGTAGAATTGTTGATTACAAGAAAATTTAAAATTTTCAATGAAACGAACTGTACTTGAAATTTGACAAATATGATATTTTTCCCCCCTCAATTTAGCCACAAGCCACGTGGCACTGACGACACGTGTGTCCTGCAGGTTCCCGAGGGTGGCGAGGTGCAGGTGGACGTTCCCATAGCACCCACCGTGGACCGCGGAGAGGTGGAGGTGCGGCTGACGGCCTCCACACAGTACGGCAAGCGAGAGATCTCCCACACCATCAACGTGCTCGTGAGTAGTGTGGACTTGCGGGGAATTTTGGCAGTCGAAGTAGATTCTATAGAGGCTTCAAATCAGCTGATTTTGCGTTGTCTCCACCATCATATAACATTTAAAAAAAATTGAAATTGCTTTTTTGGCATTAAAAAAAATTTTTAGATGAAAATAAGCTCTTTATTCATTATCGGTATATCCCTAAATGGGGTTTACGAGATGGTTTCAAATTAATAGCTTTAATAATTACTGACAACGAGAAAACTTTTTTATGACATGGTGACTTATGGAGACAATTTATTCTCCGAGGAACACTTGAAGCCTCTATTTGTTTCGCCACATCATAATTGTATCTTGTTAGACCATCATTTAATTAGTAACTCAGGTGTATTTTCTGTGGCACATTAATTTAATGATCATAGAAGCAATGAAGTTTATTTAGTTGTTCTCAAATAAATTTATTAATTTTATTGACCTCTTATCGTATACCGCGAAGAAACAAAATATAGAACAATCCTAATTAATCAATATTCGAAAAAATAATATTAGTCTGTTAAATTTGAAAATACAATTATAAGGTACACGGATTTTCCAGGGTGAGGGAGCGCCTGTGAGCGGCCACACGTCTGTATTCCTGGACCTCAAGTCTCGAGCCACGGTGCTGCGCTACCTCGACATCCCCGTGGAGGAGACGCCAATCGTGACCCACCAAGAGTGGCGACGTTACATCTACGGCAGTCCCGTCGGCTCCATCGTGCTCTCCAGTGAGTTGAGACCACAAACTTGTACAAAACCGTTGAAGGCTTGATAGATAAAAGTCACCCTGCCCCTGCTGTGTATGCAACCTGATGTACTTTGATGTTGAAGAAGTTGCCTAACCCCAAGGCGAGATTTCTGGCGAACGCTTCATTTATTTCTTGGGTTTATATTTGGGTTGTGGAATACACACTTTTTTGGATTATCTAATTTCTCTCACGTGTGCAGGCGACCTGATCGGGCCGGTGTTCCCCGATATCCCACTAACGACAGTGTCTCTGATCGACCGCTCCCTGAAGGGCACGGAGTCTCGCGTCTCAGAACTTGCCGCTAATGTGTGGACGCTCCACTACCTGCGGCTGACCAACCGCCTACCCAGGGACAAACTGCGCACCGTCCTGGAGCACGTGACCACCATCTTCACGCAGGTACGTCGCACACTGGAGTGTTTTTAAACAGTGTGTGGATATTTGCAATGCGGTACAATCACATGGGTTTTATTAGATTGAAAAATAAAGTTTTGATAGTCATGTTTCTTACAGTTAGGAAATTTAAATTATATTTTTAAAAATTAAAATTTGAGTACGTAACTAAAATCTAAAAATAAAGTTTCATGTAAATTTACATTAATTTCAATTTATGTGTCTGTAAACCTCTTAATTAATTTCTAATTTGAATGTTTATAGAGACACAAATTCGTTCAAGTTGCCAAATTTTTGGGCAATTTTATTTTTTTATTTAATTATTAAATTTATTATAATATTATAGTTATTATATCGGAAAGAAAATCAACTTCAATATTACACCAGTCGACAGTTAGGCACCAATTATGTTCTCGTTTTAGAGGGCATCATCTCTTGTTGTTTTCACACCCTTCTTCCACTCTACTTAAAGTCGGTATTACACGATACAATTTTTTAAATTATTGCATACAATTTCCTTACAAGAAAACTTGAACTTCATTATTTCTATGAAGATGAAATTTTCTTTGGTAAGAAAAATTGTATCATGTGTAATATACAGGTTCTAAGAGTCCAGAAATTCTCCAGGTAATGATGCGGTTCAATGCGACCACGGGTGCGTTCCACAACTGGGACGACTCTCCGCCCAGCATGTGGTGAGTGTCCACTTCCAGTGTTTCCGGTGGGACCGGCAGTGACGTCACGTTGTGCAGGGTGACGTCATGGACGATCCGCGCGCTGCGCCACGCCTCGTTCCAGGACTGGGAGGACCTGTTCTACGCCGAGTCGCGAATCTCCAGCATGGCGGTGGCGTGGCTGCTGCAGCACCAGGCACCCAGTGGCTCCTTCTACGAGCCGGACCCCGTGTACGCGCGCAGTCCCCTCGACCAGAGAATGCACCCCACACAGATGGTATAACCTCTCTTTACTTAAATTTATTTTTTAATTATTTGTAACCCATTTTTGTATTGTTTAAATATATTATCATATGATATTTTATGTTATATGAAGACATTCTGTAACAAATATAATTATATATATATATATATATATATATATATATATATATATATATATATATATATATATATATATATATATATATATATATATATAATAAAAAATTAAGTAGATAAAACACAAACACATTCCTAATGCTTACTGCACACAATTGTTTGAAAAAAATATGAGCCTGGCAGGTATAACTAATTAAAAAAAAAAGATATAATTTAGGTTGTAGTTGAAAATTGTGAGAGACACAGGAGTGTTGGGGATTGAAATAAACCAACCGAACTCTATCCCTCCCCATGGCAAATGGATCGCAGCTTAGAAAAATATAGAAATGTATAGTATAGAAGTCATTCAATGGGATTATAAAATTTCAATGTTCTATGAGGCCGGTATTACATGATACAATTTTTGTAATCATTGTATAAAAATTTTCCTTACAAAAATACTTCAACCCCATTTGTTTGGAGATAAAATTTTCTTGAGAGGAAAAATTGTATGCAGAATTGTATCGTGTAATACCGGCTTAAGATGATTATGATTCTAATGTAAAAAAAAATATAAATAAATAGATAAAATACAACTTCAACCATGTAGGGATAAATAGCAAGTGGAAGTTCTTGCAAGTCCCCTCTCTCTAAGGTCCGTGTCCCCATAGGCCCAGCCGAACGCGACCCGCGGGGACCAGTGGCGCGGCCCGGGGGTGGATGCCAAGAACGTGACCCTCACCGCCCACGTGCTCATCAGTCTGCAGGAGGCCCTCGAGGCCGTGCAGGGCTCGCTGAGGACAGAGGCCGCCTCCGCCAGGGACCGAGCCCTCAGGTATGGTCTCCGTGTTTTAAGATGATAGCAACAAATACTCGTCACGTTTACTGTCCCCATCAAATATAATTTCATGTGCCATGTGTATTGTGTAGACATGCATTACCGATTTATAATTTCAAT
This sequence comes from Siphlonurus alternatus, assembly GCA_949825025.1. NCBI lineage: Eukaryota > Metazoa > Arthropoda > Insecta > Ephemeroptera > Siphlonuridae > Siphlonurus > Siphlonurus alternatus. The sequence goes on from OX463779.1 coordinate 42,787,891, forward strand.
ATAGTCAAGTTAAATTTATTTTCCTCCAAAAAGTAAACGGAATATCAATATTTCTGTGGATCCTTTCTGCATCAAATTTTGTTACTTTGGTCATGCTATTGATATAGAGCACATAAACCGTCAAAAAAAGCTTGAAATTGTACTTTAAAATGGAAGGAATATCGCAGAAACTATAATATTTTCAGAGGAAAGTGACATACAAGAAACTTTCCACCTTTTCAAATAAAATTTAAACAAACATTGGGAAGTAAAATTTTCATTAGAAATTATGGACAACCTTCATGAATTTTTGACTACATAATTATTTAAAAAGAGGACCTTGAGTTTAAATATTTACATGACCATGAAGTCATAACGTTTTTGTAGCATAATTTTAAGGGTTTTAGATGAGGGTTAAAAAAATCAGAAAAAAAATTATTGAGTCCCTTTATCCAAATATGCAATAAAAAATTCATAAAGGTTGTCCATTAAAGTTATCAACAATGTAAACAACAATATACTAACACCCCTTGCAGGTACCTGGAGCGACAGCTGTACTCACTGACCGACCCTTACGAGGTTGCCATCACGGCGTACGCCCTGACCCTTTGTGACAGCGTGGAGAAGGACCTCGCCTTCAGGGTGCTCTCCTCCCTCGCGCTCAACGGAGACAGTGAGTCACGTGACCTCTGTGACGTCACAACCAATATGTCGATCGTAAACTCTGCTCAGTGAATATTTTCTGCACTCAATCTACCTTATGTTCAATTACATTGGGAAACTGAGTACAGAAATCTATACAGTTCAAGGTTTACGACGTACAGATATGGTATTTATATCGATCGAGATTCAAAAAGTAGAAAATAAGAGAAGAGATTATTAAAAATCTTCTTGCTTATAATACTGCAGTGAAAAATAATCTCTCTTACAGTATAATTATATTTTCTCATCATGCACTAAAATTGAAAATTTACAAGACAAAGAAAATCCCTATTCTGAATTCCTCTCATCTTTTCTGCTTACACCATATCAAAGAATTAATATCTACGTAGATATTAATTCTTTGACCATATTGTACAGTACTGCATGCCCTAGTTGAAAATTTATGTCTTCAACTCATCCTTTACATGCCTAAACCTACATAACGTTTTTTACCTGAAAATCATGTCATATTTCTTCATCGCTCAAAATGACGATGAAATTGAGACAATATTTTTAACATTTTATGTTCAATAAGAGGAAAAAATACGTAATCCCGTCTTTGTCCTTCTTTTTTCCTCTAAAATGGTGCAAAATAGGAGAGAATTAGACGAGGAGATAGCTTAATAGCGAATAAAAGTTGAAATTTATTTCAACTCGGGTGGTGGAACCATTCTGATGTGACATCTGACACAGACGGCGAGCTGTACTGGTCCCGCGAGGTGATTCCGTCCAACCCGGTCAAGTACGAGAACCAGAGGCCCTTCATTGAACCCGCGCTCATCGTCGAGGGGGACTCGGTGGCAGTCGAGGCCACGGCCTACGCACTCATGACGCACGTGGCTCGCGAGGGCGTGGCTCTGGTGCCCGAGAGAATCGTGCAGTGGCTCACCACCGTCAAGGTCACCTACCTCGGATACTACTCCACTGTGGTGAGTCTATTTTATAATATAATAATAAAATAATAATATAATAAAAGCTACCACAAAATTATATTAATTCACATTTTCGCCACAGGAGTCCGTACTGGCGCTGCAAGCACTCACTGAGTACGCCTTCCGAGCTCGTCTACTGGACATCACGGACATGTCGGTGACTCTAGAGCTGCCGAGCTCGAACGGACTGCGCCACGAGCTGCACGTGCTTGGAAACGACTCCACGGCAGGTTACTTCGCATATGACGTGAGTATGAGCACGAGGCGTGTGACCTCGAAGACGTGACTCTGACGTATGTCCGCAGATCCCCGCGGTGTGGGGCCATCTGAACGTGGTGGCTCGTGGACACGGACAGGCCCTCGTGCAGATGGACGTGGCGTGGGGCGTGGACCACGAGTCACTCAAGGATGCGCCCTCGCTCGATTGCTTCGAGATGCACGTGCACGAATATTACTCTGACTTCAGGAACAAGTCTGCGATCACCATCCAGACGTGCTTCAGGTAAGTAAAGTGCAGTGAGAGATGGACAGCAGTCATGAATTTTTTATTGCAGCACATTTGGATAGAGGACCTCGGATTATCAATTGTTTTCAGATATTTGTTTAATTTTTAGCACCCTTAAAATCGTGCTGCAAAACGCTGTGGCATCATAGTCATGTATATCATTATATTAATTATAAATAAAACATCTGTGCCACCTACCATGAATCTGTTTTGATGAATATGACACATAATTAGGGAGATGAAAAAATAAGGTGCATCCAAGAAAGGAACTAGTGGAGGTGTTCCCTATCACATAATGTCAATTTTGAGGTGCTCTGGAGTTGATGGAAGAGGCACATGTATTTCGTTGTCCACCGCGCTCGGATGCACCGTTACTCCTCGTGCTCGTTCTGACACCTGGAATTAATAAATAGAATTTGAACCTCTTATGTAAGGTCGATAGTCCTGTGCTCGTTCTGACACCTGAACCTTCTCAGGTGGACTCGACCTCAGCCTCTGACGAGCGGCGCGGCGGTGCTGGAGATGGAGCTGCCCTCAGGGTACCACATGTTGGAGAGCGACGCCGTGACCCTGGCCCGCTCGGGGGTACACCCCACCCTGAGGGAGGGACTAACCATCACTGGCAAGACGCTCTGGTTCTTCGAGCACGTGAGTCACATCTATGTTCATAAAAAATTAACATTAATTAATAGCAGCTAATAAATTACCTTTTTATTGCAAATATGGATAGAGAATTTCGAGTTATGTATTGCAAATTTTTACTGATTTTTTTATAACTCTTTAAAAACCTCAAAAACAAGGAAAAAGTCACTGCTAAGTCATATACATTCAACGTCTTTCCCTATGTTTGCGTGTTAATATTTTAATGACTATGACGTCACAGCGATTTGCAGTATGATTTTAAGTGTGTTAGAGAGGGTTAAAACAATTCAGTATTAAAAAATTATAATACAATACATAACTCGAGGTCCTCTATCAAAATGCTCAATAAAAATTAATTGAAGATTGTTTATTAGAAAAGTGTGGAAACTTTAATGCTTGCAACAATATTGAATCAATTACTTTTATTAATTTATTTAGGTGAACACTAAAATAAATACACACATTGGTTGTTTTCTTTAAATATTACAGCTTTTTAAAATCTTGTAAGAATTCATACAAGATTTTGATCATTAAATATTTTTAAATTTTGTTTAATATATTGTTTCCAAGAAATATAAAATATGCGATTGTTCCAGATCCCACCCGAGTGGACGTGCTTCAACCACACGGTAATGCGGTGGTTCCCGGTAGCCAATATCTCGTTGCACCGATCAGCCTTCCTCTACGAGATGTACGCCAGAGGTACGTCCAAACCAACACTGCTGAAGAGTAATCCTTCGTCACCATTAATCATCAGATTGAGGATTCTAACCACATTTTTTTTACGAAAAAAAGACAGAAAAAAAAAACTATTTTTTTAACAAGAAATTTTGCTTTATACTAATTTAAATCTCATATTTTTTACGTAACCTAGAAAAAGCATTGTGAATACCTGTATAGTTTTTTTTTTATTTCAATACACAAGTAATTACTATTTTTTTAAAACAGAAATGTATTTTAGTCGAAAATATTTATATTTTTTGGTCAAATTTTTGTGTTGAAAGCTTTCTACTCGTATATATTTTTGGGAAAAAATGCTGTTTTTTATGGTCTTACTGTCATTAAAATTTTGAGATCAATGAACATCCTATTATAAAAATAAACCCCATATTGAAATCCCCACTCTACTGATTATCACTAATTCTGTTTCCAGAGCGGTTCGTACAAGTTCTCGTCAACTCCACTCCGCTGTACGTCCTCAACATCTGCGAGGTTTGTGGCTCTTACCAGTGTCCATACTGTCCGCACTACAGCGTGGCGGCGCTGCTGTCGCCCCCCACCGTCCTGCTTGCGCTGCTCGTGCTTACCCTGACGCTCGGGAGCCACGCCCCCTCGTGACGTCACTGGTGAACACAGCGGTCACTTCAAGGTCGTCGACTGCAACGATTTGATCATCACAATGACAGTCATATTACAATTAAGCACTGAACAGCCGACGTGATTTCTTAATTGCATACTTGAATACAAGATAATTATTTGCGAGACTTCGTTTTTTTTTCTAACTTAATATTTCTGAAGTTATTTTTTCATGAAAATTCCTTTTTTTTTTTTTTCAAACAGAGACAGCCATGACGTAATAAATAAAATTTAAAAACCTACTCTTACCTGCATGGTTCTCCTATACATTGATTCTTTTATCAAAAATATGTGTTCGTCCTGACCGAAGTTTCCACAGTTCCTTCAGTTACATCTAATCGAATACGGTGATTCATACAATGAACAGAATAATTTTAATATGCTCTATTCCTTTATGCATTTAAAAAAGTCATGCGCGCAGTGTCTAGTTTTTCCATTACTGCATGGGCATCACGTTTCTATATTTTGTTCAATAGTGTTTTATAGGATAATGATATTTGTTGTACTTTTCCTGTCATTAAATTTTATTATTTGTATAATAGATATAGTCATTACAACTTTTTTACAAAGTTCAATAAGGCCTACAATACTATGATAAAATCAGTCAATTTCATGTTATTAATATTAATTTGATGTTTTAATTTTTACTATATAATATATAATACCGTCCATAGATTTAATTATTATTGTTGTTGCTTTTATTGTTTGTTTAACTTGTGGTACCTGATGGTTTGATGCATTTTCATTTTAAATTAAAAATACGTAAGCTGTGTTAATTAAGTGCTCTTAATTAAATTAATGTCAAAAAAGTTCCATGGTAGATGGCATAGATGTTTTATTATTATTGTATTAATGTTTCACTACTCTTTTATTTTATTTGTACGATGTTTTTAATAAAAAAGATAATACAAAAATTTATTTTGTTTTTATGTTTATATCTCCAAAAATTGCATAGTAAGATGTACGGATATTTAGTGGATAATTTAGTCTAGTAAAAATGCATCAGTGCTTGAGCTTTTATTTAGCAGTGCTTAATCCTATATGCAACGTTCAGATAAGCACCTTTGTTTTAACACATCTCTCCTCAATGGCAAGGGTAATTACATGCTAATTCGTATTTTAATGGGGTGATTTCTTTGGCAAATTAAGGCCCTTGCTGGTTTTTACTTCTGTCTTAATTATTGCGAACTTAATGATTTAATTTATTACTTATAATATATTAGTTAATTTTATAATTATATTATATAGTAATATTGACGAGGAATATATATTTTAAACAAAGTTGCAGATAGAAATTTGCGCTCTCAGACGACGGGGCCAGTCGCTATACGACCTCTTAATATTATAATGGAGTACCGACCTCATTTTTTTTTTTTTATTGCAGAAATGGATAGAGGGTGCAAAGTTATGCTACTCTGATTTTTTTCAGATTTTTTAGAGCCTGGCAACTATTTTTTAAAAATTATTGAAAGTGCAGAAAAAGTGCCGCCTCTTGCCGCTTCTCTTAATAAAAGATAGGACCCAAAAGGGACGTGGATTCGAACCCGACCTCGCCAAAACTTTTTAGCAATACTTCCCGGTCCCTAAAAAATCTGAAAAAAATCATACAACATAACTTTTCTTCCTCTATCCATTTCTGATATAAAAAAATTTGAGGTCGATACTTCAATGTTAATTTCTGCAATAGTTTCACGTGCCCACCTTTAACTAGCACTGATCGAGGTGTTACCTCAACATATTATAAGAAGTCTGCATGGATTTGCCAGCCCTGGTTCAACCTCGACTCGCTCGAAGTATGCCTTTTTATTTTAGTGCTCTACGAACCATTACAAAACTGCAAACAAAGTCATTTTATAATTAAGCTTTTTTTGCTTACTTGTATCCTTTTCCTCTTCTTCCTTTAAAAAAATAGTAATTGCCGTCTACTAATGCTAGGCCCGGGCCTGACCCATGGGTTGAGCGGGCCTATGATCGGGTCAGACCCGACACTTGCTTCCAGATACGAATGTTGCAGTTCTTGTGTTGATAAACTTCACTCTGTGTTAAATCATTACACAAGTAATTAACTTATAAAACTAAAAAGTTCATTTGAAGTTTCCTGGAATCCACATAATTATGTTAGAATTAACATAACTGCAGTTTACTTAGTGGAGATAAAGCACGGCCAGATTAAACATGTAATCAAATTATAACTTCATGTACGTCACCGCCGGCAATTGAAAAGTTAGCGCTCACGCCAGCGAGATAAGAAGTTAAAAATTTAAGTTTTAACAACCACACACGCAATCTAGACACGTTGTCTCCACGTCGTGTGCTTTAGTGTCTTTAGGACATTAGTTCTAGTCAGTGTGTCAGTGTCCTACCATTGAAATAATAGGACAATTATTTAGTGGTCTATATAGCAAATTGTGACGTTCATAAATTTTGTGCTTAGCGATCGAGTGTTAAATACAATTCTGGATGTTGAAAGACCAGGACATCTGGATTTTGAGTGTGTGATAATAAATTCAGTGTCTTAGCTGTAATTAGGACATTTAAAAGTTTTGTATAATATACTTCGAGATCGATTGTCCTAGCTGCATGGTGTAAAATATATTTAGGACACTTGCAATTGTATTTAAAATTGTGTACTTAGCAAAAATGGTTAGGACATCTTAAATTTGAGAGTGATAAAGTAGTAGTCCTACCTATAGTGTTGATTTTATTAAGGACATCTAAGGTGTGCTCTACGGTGACGATTATAATAGTGACGAGTGTCCTACACCTAACGTAACTTAAAAAAAAACACGTGCAAAATCAGTGTCAAAATTGAGTGTCGGAACTACTATATAATATATTTTATAATTTTATTATATTACATTTATAAATGTAATTAGGACATTTCAAGTTTAAATCTATGTTATGAATTCAAATGCCCTAGCTAGATCGAATCACAAATATTTAGAATAACTAATATAACTATACAAGTTCAGTATTATAATAGAGTCAACCACTGAAATAATTGGGACATTGAAATTTGTGTGATAAAGTAAAGTGTCCGAGTTTGCATTGAAATAATTAGGATAATGCGCTCCATGCAATTCCCCTCCAAATTATTGTGTGATTGTATTTTAATAATGGTTCGTATCCGCTGCCGAGTGTGATGTTGTACATAATCATATTGCAGTCAGTCGTATATTATTTTCTGTGATGAAGAATGCTATCAGATCTGTTGATTGTCTGAAATTCTTGTAAGTATTTTAATATTACGATATATAATATTTCTACTAAGACATTGTTGAAAAATTAAAGAATGTAAGGTATAATGTTGTTTATCTACACGCAAAGTATAGAAAACTGACCTTTAGCGGTTTTATTTGCACTGTGAGGACTCGATCGTAATCATGGCTAGGGCGTACAACGAAATTATGATTTTACGTCCCATAAACGACGATCGACAGGACGAGGAGGCTATGGTTTGGTCGAGGTACGTTAAAATTCTTATCAACTTCCGGTCAATTACTTGCAATAACTTATCTTAACTGTTCACGCATTGATTGGTAGCAAACTTTTTTAACACAAAAAAAAGTTTTTTTGTGGCTTCAATATAATTTTTATTTTAGTGAGGTATCGTTATTTGGTGTATGTCGTTTATTACTGTTCGTAAAATTTGTTACGTTTTAAGCTAAAATGTTAGTTGGTGATTTGAATACTTGTTATTTTTTTGTAAATAGAAAAATATCAGAATATTGGACAATGAAGCTTCGAGTTTTTCATTTTTTTTTTAAAATTAATTTCAATTTTTTCCTTCATTTTTTTATATTAAAATATTTGTCATGTCATTCGTTAAAACGAATAATAAGATTTTTTATTACCATGATAAAATTTCAATTTCTTATTAAACCACGTTTCTCGAACTCGCGGCGTCATAAAAAGTCTTATAAAATGTGGAATTAATTCAAAATAATTTCATTCATTTTACAGTTTATATATAAAAAAAGTATTGGTATATTCTCATTGGTCATATTTGAAAAAAAAAAAAAAAAAAAAAATTGCAACAAACATTTCAGTCACAACGAAAAGGACGCGACCATATTTTCATATTTGTTAATTAAGATAACTGGCTTGTAGATACAAAATGTTAATCAGGTTGGGGGAGGGGAGGCTCGGGCGAGAAGGAGGGGGGGATTCCATAAGGCCAATGTTACAGCAATTGAATTGCTTACCTTGCTCATGTTAAATTCAAAATTTAGGGGGTAGGGGAAGGGGAGAGAGAGGTTGTATATCTTTATAGTTGTATATGGCAGAATAGGGACGATCCTAGACAGACGGATGCTGTTATTTGTTGGTTGCCCTCCTGTGCATATCCCAGGGGTATAACTCCTAATGTCCCTCAGGGCAAGCGACAACGGTGGCTGATCCAGATGACTCTGGGCATGCACGTGTATAATTACACGCCCCTTGTGATCCGTGCCTGTCAAGGGGTCTAACTTCTAATGTTCCCAGGGCGGAGCGACAACGGTGGCTGATCCAAATGACGCTGGGCACGTGCATGCTGTACGCCAGCCGCGTGTCCGTGCCCCTCGTGATGCCCGCCATGGCCGCGGAGCAACACTGGAGCAAGACGGAGGCAGCCGCCGTGCTGTCCAGCTTCTTCTGGGGATTCACCCTCACACAGGTCAGACCTCACCTTTCTTGTCAGTCAAGGCTATAGGTAAATTTCAGTATAATGTGAGCCTTCATTGCGCAGCAGGTATAAATATAAAGTTGACAGAAAAAAGTGGGAATATCAAAGTAAGCTTTATTTAATTTTTAGTTCCTTTCCAGTATGTTTTAATTAGCCTGACTTTAGTGAATATTCAAGGATAAAAAAATATAAACAAGGACAAAAGGGTCAGATGAGGCGACTGCAGCAAGGGTGCCCGACAAACCTTTATAATAAAGGGGTATAATAGATTATGATCACGATCGACATTCAGGTAATTAAGGAGGCATAATTTAAGTTTATATTTAAGGTGAATAAATTTATATATTTTTATATATAAACCTAGAAATAACGGAAATGTTATTAATTCCTAACTGATTCACTAAAATTCTAAGAAAGTCCACAAACAGAACAGGGGTAAAATATTCGTGCTGTTCCGAGAGGTGTACTTCAAGGGGTGTATTAATGGAGTACCGACCTCAAAATTTTTTATTGCAGAAATGGATAGAGTGTGCAAAGTTATGCTACTCTGATTTTTTTCAAATTTTTTAGAGCCCGGCAAATATTTTTTAAAAATTATTGAAAGTACAGAAAAAGTGCCGCCTCTTGTGCCGCCGGTGCCGCCTCTCTTAATAAAAGATAGGACCCAAAAGGGACGTGGATTCGAACCCGACCTCGCCAAAACTTTTTAGCAATACTTCCCGGTCCCTGAAAAATCTGAAAAACATGAGAGTAGCATAGCTTTGCACCCTCTATCCATTTCTGCAATAAAAATTTTTGAGGTCGGTACTCCATTATGGAAATCAATGTGGCTGCATACATATGGACACTTTTTATATATAACTGTTAAGCCCAAGTGTTGTTCTAACGTCGTCTCGGCAGGTGCTCGGTGGCTACCTGAGTGACCGACTGGGCGGCGAGCGTGTCCTGGCGGTGGCTGCCCTGGGCTGGTCCCTCGCCACGCTGGCCATCCCCCACGTGGTGCGATGTTACAGCCACCCCGCCTCCTGGGCGCTGCTGGCACTGCGTGTGCTGCACGGAGCCTGTCAGGGTAAGTCAGGGTACTCTAGGGAAGGGTGAGTTCAGAGAGTCAGGGTACGTCTGGAGATCAGGGAAAGTCAAGGTGAGACATCTCTTCAAAGATTTAATTATCAGAGATGCTAAAAATCTCGTTAATTTTTATCTAAATTCGTTCATCATCACTGTAAAAAGTGCTTGTATAATTTGATTTTGAAGTCAGAGTACTTCATACATACAATTTATAATGATTATTAGGTTGAGCTCCAATGCATCAAACGCTTAAAAAAATAAAGAAACCGTATCATTACACTATAAATTAAATGTAGAAAAAAATAGGAATGATAAAATGACAATTAACTATAAATTGTTATGCTATTTTACTACAAACTGACCCTTAGATGTATCATATTCAGTTAATTAAGAGACCCACTCTTCTTGCATTTTTTTTTTTTTAAACTCTATCCTCTCTCTGATGATCTTTTTGTGAAAATATGCCTTTTTTCCTCATGCTTCATATCAACCATCTAATCAGTGCAGAGTTCCACCAGACCTATGCAGACACGTTCTAAGACTCCACGTGCGCAGGGTTCCACTACCCCTCGCTGTCCAGCCTGTCCAGCCGTCGACTGAGCGAGCACGAGCGCGGACCGTTCTTCAGCGTGGCCACCTCCGGCACGGCGGTGGGCGCGGTCGTCGCGGGAACTGCGGGCTCTGCGCTGCTCGCCACCTACGGATGGCCCGCGGTCTTCCGATTTATAGGTAGCATTTCAAGCATTTGTTAGCAAATGAAGAATTTAAAACTGAAATGTCATTCAGTAACTAGATCAACTTGAGAACTGAATTACTAAATTGATTTGAGTCATGTGCAGTAAAATAATAATAATAATAAAATAAGCTAATGTGATTGTGAAAAGTATATTAAGTTTATTAGAATTTCCTTATTGTGCAAAGTTTAAACATTTTAATTGAATTTTCAAAAGAACTAATTGTGATAAATTTTATCAATATAGAGATAATTTTATAATTAATAATCACTATAATCAGTGACGTCTCGCAGGCGGGTGCGGCGTCTTGTGGTCGCTGGTCCTCCGCTTCGTGACGATGGCCTCTCACCGCGAGCGCAACCTCATCGCTCTGCCCTCGAGTCTGTGCAGACCGGACGGGGTGAAGACACTGCTGCCGCAGAGACACTGGGTCGCAATCCTCTCCAGTAGAGCCTTCTGGTGAGCAAATTTAGAACTAATTTACAAATATTTCATATTTTTTTTTTTTTATTTTGGCACATAAAAATTCTGAAGACACAAATGTAGATCACTTAAGACATTTCAAGTCATTTCTCCTTTGAAAAATCATCCCAGTGCAATTGCAGGTGATTAATTATCTTTTATTAGGTACTTTCTCGTTTATTAATCAAGCAAAGATTTTTCTTATTAGGATATATATTATGCATTACATTTTTTTAATTAAAGAAACAACTATTGTATTACAAAACTTTCAAAAAGTTTAATTGAAGAATATTTATGATTGAGTAAAAAAAGAAAAACATTTTTTATAAATATCAAAGCTGCACACACGTTCCTTGCTGATGCAAGATGTAGTTTCTAGATTACAGGGCGAGTTGCTTCCTGTCCGAGGGTAACCCTTGTCACTCCTCTATATACCCCCGTCCTAATCACGCTGGGGTCAGGGTGCACTGCAAGGGGCGGATACAGTAGCTGGGACCCGTTCCCTGGAGGCCGGCACGGAGGGTGGTGTGCAGACAGTGTACACTCGAGTCCAGGATTGAACACAGCGCACTCGGAACAAGGGATTCTGGGGTTGACGCGAAGTTCAGGGCTTGGACTCGGGGAGGATACATTAGCTGTCTAAGTCGCCCGAGGTGTCAAAATGTCTGTTTTTAGCTTTTTAATTAAAACAATTATAATTAATTAATAATCATTTATCTCACGTCACTAGTTTTTTTTTATTTGTTTCAGGTCTGCCGCCATTGCACATGCCGCTCAAAACAATTGTTTCTTCATCATGCTGTCTTGGCTGCCCACTTACTTCCACGATAATTTCCCCCACGGAAAGGTATAAGATTTCACCCCTAATCTCCCCATGTGACCTCACTGATTGTTGGTACCAGGACTGGGTGTTCAACGTGGTGCCCTGGATCTTCCTGGTGCCCTCCACCCTACTTGGACGCGAGCTCTCGGACTGGCTGCTGTCCCACGGGCACTCCGTCACCAGCACCCGCAAGATCGTCGAGTCCATCTGCCTCGCCTCGCAAGCCCTCGGACTCGTCGTCATAGGTGGGTGGATTTGAGACCGTCAGATGAAAAAATTAAAAAAACAACATGCATTTTATATTGCAAAATTCGATACACTCACGTTATTTCATAAAATTTTCTTTTTCTTTTTTCTTTTTTTTAACCTTTATAATTGTTACCCTTAAAATTGAGTTAAAACATTTGTGTTTATTAATAATACACGATATTCATGTACAGCATTTTCCAGTTTCTGTATTAAAATCTTTACATCCATGATTTTACATAATTAATGGATTTAATGGTACAGCCAGTCGTCACCTCGAAAAATTTCCCTTTGCGGCCTTGTTAATCACCATGTCCTGTAAGAATAACACTGGGTATGGTGATTAACAAGGCTGCAAGTGAGAAATTTTCCAAGGCGACGAGTGTACTTGTTTCTAAAGAATGTGTATCATACAGGATTGATGATTTTTGTTTTGTTTTGTTTTATTTTGTTTTGTTTTGTTTTGTTTTGTTTTGTTTTGTTTTGTTTTGTTTTGTTTTGTTTTGTTTTGTTTTGTTTTGTTTTGTTTGTTTGTTTGTTTTTTAGAAAGACTGATGACTTGGTTGTCTTGATTTAGAAAGGTTAAAGAATTTGAATAAATTTTAACATTTTAATTTAAATAAGGGGTCAAACATTCTAAATAAATATTTTACACGCGAGTGTTACGAACTGAATTTCATTAAACTGGTCATGTCAGCCGAGTTAACAAACCAACTTAACAAATACGGCTTGGCGTCCTTTCTCCACGCATGGAATAACAAGAATCATGAATGTCGATTGCCTATTGTGTGTGCAGTACATTCTTTTATAAAATTTAAAGTTATACATTTTCCGCATTTCGATTAGTCTTTATACTTTATACCACAAATTTTATAATTGTATTGTTTTGCAAACTCTGGCCAATTAATATATAACACACAACTTTAGTGTTTGTTTTATAATTAAAACAAAAATATATCTGCCATTATAAAGACTTAAATTAATTAGGAGTTAAAAACCATCTGAAGCAACTCCCTTTTATTAGCACAGATAAATTTCTTCCTAGATTTAAATATTCACCAAATGATATTGACCATAAAGTTGGTTGCACAATTAATATAAAATAATAACACAGTATGTGTCCGCAGCGTTCATGGAGCGGTTCTCGAGCGCCGTGTTGTGCGCCACACTGGTGATCGCGGCCTCGGGGTTCCACAACAACGCCATCATCATCAACCCCCAGGACCTGGCGCCCCAGCACGCGGGCAGCGTCTTCGGGCTGATGAACATGGTCGGGGCGGTCCCAGGTAAACTCTCATCTGTAACACAATGTGATGGTAATGTATTTTAGGTGTACGTGCAGAATTTACGAATTAATGCAATGTTTCAAGTCCACTCGTATATATCAAGACAAAAATCTAGGTATACTTTTCGGATATGACAAGGATTTATATTATTTTATATAATATATTTTATTATTTTAAAATGCTCTATGTTGATCTATTAGAGAAGCAATCATATTTTGCAGGGCTAACAACTATAATAAATAAAATAAAAAAAATGAAAAGAAAAGAAATTTTCAAATTATTATTTTGTTAAATTATTGTAATATTTGGTATGTACGTACAGTAAAATGTAAATTATATTAAATTCTGCCCCCCCCCCTTTTCGATCTCCTCCTATCTTGCTAAATGCATCTTTGTACCAAGCACTGTAATAATTATTTTAATAATTAGTGTGCACCTCCAAACTGCAAAAATCGAATAATAATATATAATACAAACTCTCTATCACGATTTTAGTCTCTGCCCGAGTTGAAACAAATTTCATAATTTATTCGCTATTAAGCTCTCTCCTCGTCTAATTTATTTTGCACCATTTTAGAGGAGAAAATAGGTAAAAAGACGATATTATACGTCATCTTTCCTCTTATTAAGCATGAAATGTTAAGAAATATTGTCTCCATTTCATCCTCACTTTGAGCAAAGAGGATCAAATTAATAAGATATGTATTTTATAGGTAAAAAGATTAAATTTAGACGTGTAAAGGATGAGTTGAAGACGTAATTTTTCAATTAGGATGATCTTTCTTGGCCGCACAATGAAAAGGAAGTTAATTGCAGCAAAAGAGTCTTATACACGGTGGCACCTCAAGATCGACTACGTTTTGTTGCAGGGTTTGTTGGCGTTTATTTCGCCGGCTACATATTGGAGGCGACTCACAGCTGGGCTAACGTGTTCTTCATCACAGCCGCAATAAATATGTTTGGTTGTTTGACTTATATTTGTTATGGAAGTGGTGAGCGGGTCATATGATTGACTTTATTTGCAAGATGGACACTTAAGTTTATAATTAATTTCATCATATTTGTGTATTTTTTATTATTACAATTAAGTTACAAGAAATATTATCTGTCATACATAAAGTAATTCATAAATTATGAAATGCTGAAAATATAATTTATTTTAAATTTGTGATTCACTCTCACAATCATAAATAATTAAATTCAGAGTTCATGTGCAGCATAATGTAATTATTATATAATTGCATTATCATTGCCTTAGAATTATTAATTAAGTGTTCTAATTATAGCAACATAAGTTTATTGAAATTAAGTAGAGGTTTAGTTATTTTTATCGAATCAAGAAAATTTCTCAAGTGTCATTCTAATGAAATGATCATAGCAGTCTCTTTTATATTATTATTATAATAATATTGTTATTTATATATTATAGGAAATTTATTGTGAAGTTATATAAGTATTATAATTAATTTGTTAATTATTAAGTAGCTTCAGTTATTTAATCATATTTATTTTATAATATCACACGTTTGATTTTAAGTTACGACACAACATAATATTTATAATTTTAAGTACATATTTAACTATTATTTAAAAATCTTTAAAATTACAATGTATTCATGCAGAATGCAATTTCAAATTGCTGATTTTTTTGTTTTTTACAAATTAAATTATATGGTATCATGTTTTCTTCCATATTTAATTATTTATTTCACCACGTTCATTAAAAAAATAATAATAAAAAATGATATTACAGACCTGTGTTGTCACGGTGTTGTATGAACCCTTTTAAATCATCAAATGTTAATTTAATTATAATCTAACAATTGTAAGATACTAATTAGAAATAAAACTAATTTAGGTGTCTGAACGATATAATTGCATTTCTAATTTTATGATTCTTGCTCTTTTTATGAACCGTGTGTTATGTACACTTACAAAACTAATATTTATAATTACATATGTTTGCAAAATAAATTAAATATTTAATTTTCAGTTTGTATGCATTTTTTATAGTTCTTCATTGAATACACTACTTTAATTAATTATTATTTTTTTATATAATTATATACGTCTATATCTAGAGGAATTTTTGTAACTTCTTTAAAATGTTAGTAAAAAGCTTTGTGACAAACAAATTTCCTTCAACAAAATATTTTGTAAAAATATCCTGCGTTCTTGTAAAATAATCTGAAAACACATATGCGTCGATCAGAGCAGTTCAACTTTTAAGATTGTTTACATATTATAACTGTATTCATTTAACAATATATAGCTTTTTTTGTTTTTACTTTCCATTAATATATATGGTAAAATATAATATAATACATATACATGTATAATATAGGAATATATATGACAAGATAAAAGTTTTTTTTATCTTTTATTTATTTTATTATCTATATACCTAATGTTTTAATTAATTTAAAAATTAATTTAAATGCGGGCTACAATAAATCAAAGTTGGACAATCGTTCCTTGCTAATGCAACATGTAGTCTCCAGATCACAGGGCGAGTTGCTTCCTGTTCGAAGGTAACCCTTGTCACTCTCCTACCCCAATCCTAACCACGCTGGGGTCAGGGTGCACTGCAAGGGGCGGGTACAGTAGCTGGGACCCGTTCCCTCATGGAGGCCGCATGGACTATATTGGCCGCACGGTTGACGCGTTAAATCAGTCGACCGCGACTATAATATATATATAGCGCTGGTGTAGGATGTAACGGCAAGGAGGGTGGTGTGCAGACACGCCAGACAGCTATATAGTGTATAGACTTGAGTCCAGGACTGAGCACAGCGCTCTCGGAACGAGGGAGGCGTGAGAGATACTCGCGCTTACCAAGTCTGGGGTTGACGCGAAGCTCAGAGTTTGGACTCGGGGAGGATACGTCAGCTGTCTGTAAATGTAAGTCTCCTGATCAAGAGGTGCCAATTTTTTTTGTATAGTATATAGTTTTGATTTAAAAAATATAGAAATAATAAAATACAATATACCTAATTCCAGAGCTAGGCGTCTATATCTGTGAGCTTCACACCCGGGACCATGACATGAGAGCATATAATGTAATTATTAATATGCAGATCGATCGATATATATCGAGCGTCGCTCTCGGAAGGAGTGAGAAACTGTGGGATATACTTGATGCAGAAAGTAATTGTTGTTTCAAAATCAGGTAAAAAAAAAGTATTTCCAACGTTCCTTGTAAATTTTTTCTATCCATAGACATTTCTAATGATCTCAAAGTGAAAAATAAGGTCTCATTGTTCGTCCTCAGGGACTCTGGTTCGTCCTTCCGCGAAAACCCTTTAAAATTAAAACTTTCCCTCTCTTCCCGCCCGTCATTAAGGGGCGTGGTCAAATGACCTTCAAACAGCTGTTGAATGTTTATATTTTATTCGCACCACCAAATAAATTTTTATTTATATTTTTAATGAAAATGAGCTTATCACATCGTTAATCTGTACATTAACATTCTTCTTGAACAAAAGATATTTTATTTACAAGAGATCAAATGAATTTTATGTGATAATCTTTCTGGGAAATCGTCAGTAAGTTATTTTCGGTCCAGCATATCTCGTTAAAAATTCACGATGCTTAAAGTTGGGTAAGTATCTTCCAGTTTCTTCAGTAAAATGTGAAATAATATACATATATTTGGAGAACTAATTGTTATTATTTTTACCTTACTGCAGCTTACGACAAGGGAGTCTTGCAGAAACGGACATTGACACGTGTTTAAAAATATCAAACTATGAATACACGGTTCAGCAACTCGATATTTACTATGCAATAGGTAAATATAACATATGCATACTTAAGTTCCGGTTATAAGTGATAGGTGAATATCCGCGCGTGTTCTGGCTGTGTTGACGTCTGTGAACACAGTATGCATTTAAGAAACTTGTCAAGTTTCAATTTGGTGACGGCTGTCTTGATGGTTTTCTGTGTTTTTAAAATCCAACCGTCACCACCGTATGAATACCTAACACAAGGCCAGCCCTCGTGTATCCCAACCTCATAATCCAGTTTCCTTACTCATCCTCTTGTCGAAGGGTCGTCATTTAGACACTTAGACTTAAGGCACATATAGGTGCTGATTTTGTCCTTTCCTGACCGCCCTCCATCCCTGTCTTGAGATACTCCTGGGACAGAAAGATTGGACATAGGAGAAAGTGGTACAAACTACCTTAATTTTTTAATAGAGTATCGACCTCAAAATTTTTTATGGCAAAAATGGATAGAGGTTGCAAATTAAGTTATGCCACTCTGATTTTTTAGAGCACAGGAAGTATTGCTAAAAAGTTTTGCCGAGATCAGTTTTGAACTCACGCCTCGTTCAGCTCCTATCTTTTTAAGAGAAGCGTCAAGAGGCGTCACTCTCTCTGTACTTTTAATAATTATTTAAAAATAGTTCCCGGATTCTAAAAAATCTGAAAAAAAATTAGCATAACTTTGCACCCTCAATCCATTTCTGCAATAAAAAAATTTGAGGTCGATACTCTATTACAGAAGTCACCACATGACCTTGTCATTGTACAAGTTCTTTGATAAATCATAATTTTCTTAATTTATTATTTACAGTACTGTATAAGTACTATAGTAGACTAAATTTCATCGCAACCAAAATTTCAGAAAACACCCTGTCATTGATCTCATTTCCAGTCAAACGGCAGCTCCTACGATACCAAAGTCACATCACCGGGCTGTTTCCTGTCCTCTCAACAGACACTCATGTGGGGAGCGTGCGAGATAGCGTGTACTGTGCTGCGGCCATCTGGAGTCTTTACCAGGCATATAGGTATGTTCTCACCAGACACTTAACCAGTTCTAACCAGTATGAGCAAAAGGGAGGCAATCCTAACCTCGCTGACAAAGGTGTTTTTAGATTTGCATACATTCATAGTGGAACGAATTGTTATAAAAGGTTCAGTAGCCAGTCCAATGGATTCAGCTTGTTGTCAGCAGTCTATTGAACTGGCTATGGAACCTTCTTCTATGACTCCTTCCATGAGAAATAATTGGATTGCA
The DNA here is from genome assembly GCA_949825025.1 of Siphlonurus alternatus. Taxonomy (NCBI): domain Eukaryota; kingdom Metazoa; phylum Arthropoda; class Insecta; order Ephemeroptera; family Siphlonuridae; genus Siphlonurus; species Siphlonurus alternatus. The sequence goes on from OX463779.1 coordinate 42,806,317, forward strand.
TTTTTATTACTATGCATTACACATTTCTCAAATTCAAAATTCAAGTTCAAAATTCAAATTCAAAATCCATTTCAATTTCTTTTTTTTTTTTTGATCCAATCCAATTTAATCCTCTGTTTGAACCTTTGAACAATTATGAGAACTTCAATTAAATATTGTCTCAGAATTTTAGTCATGCAAAAATGTAGTTTGAGCAGCCAATATCTGTGTTTTCTAATCTAATAAGTTAGCATTAAAATTCCTTCTAAATTTTGTAGTTTTGCACTTCACTAGAACATCAATCTCAAAATATTTTATTGCAGAAATGAATATAGGGTGCAACTCTAATTTATTTCATTTTTTTTAGAGGCCAGAAAGTATTGCTAAAAATTTATTCAAAGTTCAGGTTTACACCCACACTCCTTTTAATTTTTTTATTTAACTTTTTTTAAAACATATTTCCTGGGCTCAAAAAAATCAGAGTATAATAATTTTGCATCATCTAATAAAATCAATCAATCAATACAAAAATTAAGGTTAATACTCCATTATACAGTAAGGAAACAAAATAAATTTCTGTAGTTAACTACACTGCTCAAGATATTACATGTTCTTGCATTGTAAGATTTTGAAGATCTCAAGTAAAATCTGTAGAGTAGGTAATAAGGCTACGTTCCTTGCAGGCGTATTGACGATGACCGTGGCAAGTCCTACGAGCTTGGCCAGTCGACTGTGAAGTGCATGCGGGGCATCCTCGAGTGCTGGGTGAAGCAGGCGCCGCGTATCGAGCAGTTCAAGAAGAACCAGTGCATGCAGCACGCCCTGCACTGCAAGTTCCACCTCATCACCGGTGACGTGGTCCTGCCTGACGAGGACTACAACCATCTGCAGGTGAGGGGAGGGAGGTCATTAACATCAGGACAAAATTAATTACAAAACTGTCCTTCAACTATTAGAATTTTGTTTACTAAATTTCAGTTGAGCACCCCCTCTTTGGAAGAAGTACTGTACTGTACAGGGCTGTGGAGTACTTTTAAGACTTTTGAGATGCTCTGCAATATCGATTGAATTTGACTCGTTGCGTGGCAACATGAAGAGAGAAGGGAAAGAATCCTATCTCTCTATTGGCTTCCTAGAAGTAAATTGGTTTAAAAGCCAAAATGTGGGCATAACAAAAGAAGAAGACTTTTAAAACAATCAAATTAGTTTTTATGGAAATTCTGTATGGTCAGTTTAATATACTCTTGAAATGAATTGTTTTTATTAAACTTCTAGGAGCAATGTGTGTTACACAGTCTATGGCGGCATGGTGAACCTTAACTTTTCGGGATGCGATGATGCTCTTCTTACATGTCCCAAAATATTAAATCTGTTTGTCGCTTGGAGCTGTCAGATGAAAATTAGGTAGGAGGAAAGTTCTTTCAGTCTGAAGATCTAAAGAGTTGCCTCAGAAAAAAAATCCTTAATAAATAGCAATATTACTCTATAATATACTACTGTATATATTGTTCAAGCACTGTATTAATGCTATTGCCATCTCAGAAAGGAAAGGTCTTTCCCTTCACCTTGTCTCTTGAATACAAGTTGCAATTTGATGTTCCAGATTGACGCAGTGTCGGTGTACCTGCTGTTCCTGGTCCAGATGATCACGTCGGGACTACAGATCATCTACACGCAGGACGAGGTGGCGTTCATCCAGAACCTTGTGTACTACGTGGAGCGCGCCTACCGCACCCCCGACTTCGGAATGTGGGAGAGGGGAACCAAGTACAATGACGGCTCACCAGAGATCCATGCAAGGTACATTAGAAGAGTATCGTTGTGTCTTCTGTACAGTATTGAGATTCTTATGTGTTTGTTACTGGGGTGTGAAAATTAAAACTTTTATTTTTGTTAATCTCAGAAATTTAAATTCTAAAAAAATAAACAGAGAGTAAAATTAATACTATTCTAGGGAAATGAAACAATAGTAATGAATTTCAGCTAATTTGTTAATACTGTACAGTTATACCATTTTAATGCATCACTAAATTTTTCATGGCCTGAATTTTCAAGAATTTTTTTCTTTGAAAATAAATGTGAAAAATGTGTCACTATGAAGCTAAAAAATTTTGAGCATCCCTTGATGATTCTAGACTTCTAGACTTAATGGTTTATGATTCAAATATGTAAAAGGAAATAAAAAAAATTAGTTTTCCATTTTTCTATATTCAAGTAAATATGATTATCATTTGTCTTGACTCAAACATCATGTAAGATAACTTCTCTACTGCCGTGATATTTTGTTCATCCGACTGACTGAGTCATTTTCAGCTCCATCGGAATGGCCAAGTCTGCTCTTGAGGCCATCAATGGCTGCAACTTGTTTGGAGAGAAAGGAGCCTCCTGGTCGGTGGTGTATGTTGACATTGACGCTCACAATCGCAACCGCTCCATCTTCGAGACACTGCTGCCGCGAGAGAGCAGCTCCAAGGTACGGTCAAATCATTTTTATTCGTCCAATTTCACGTACATACACGCATATATTAATAACAGGTACAAATTAAGCATGGGAAGACCCTAAAGGTTAATAATATTATACATGTTTATTTATAAAAAAAAAGCATACAAAACATAATACATATAATTATGAAAAAGAAAACTGCTCATTGGGTAGCTAGAAAAAAGAAAGCTCATTCACGTAAGTGTCTAGCCACCCACTCTCCAATATGTGCCACTGGTGCATTTCAACCAGTCAGTATATAAGCGATGTCTCCCAAAAAAACTGGTGATGTTCTATAACCAACGACCAGCTGTTAATTGTATTGTAAAATGCAAACCTAGGGAAAAAAAAAAAAAACAAAAAAAAAAAACTGAATACCATAGAATACATTTCAGAAAACTACAAAACCCTATTATATGAATGTAATCTTTAAATACAATGAACATAAGTATTACTGTATATTATTTTGGAGCTATCTACAAAGCCCATATCATCATGGTAGCGTCCAATTTGCAGAGGTCAACTTTTGAAAGTTTCTAAATTGCTGTTGTCTTTAAGTAACAAAGTGACTTTGGAAATATAAAAATGTTTTACCAAGTAACCACGATGATATGAGATATGGATTTTTTATAATTTAAATAATTGTGAGACCTCTCTAATTTGTCGTACAACTGCCCTTGGTCCCCAGGAGGTGGACGCTGCGCTGCTGCCCACCATTTCCTTCCCTGCCTTCGCGACACACGACGAGAGTCTCTTGTGTGAGACCAAGGCCAACATTCTGCAGCAGCTGCGAGGGAGCTACGGCTTCAGGAGGTTCTCCAGGGACGGCTTCAGGTGCCCTCTCGAGGACACTTCTCGCAGATACTACCGTGAAGGAGAGACCAAGGTACTGGGAGTAGCAACGTTGGTTAACCTTCATGATATTTTTAATGCATATTTGAATAGGAGACCTCGAGTTGTGTACTGTCAATTTTTCAGATTTTTTTACTCCTTTAACACCCTGAAAATGAAGAAGAAAGACGCTGTGATGTCATAGTCATATGTCTTTCCCTATGCTTGGTGTTAAATATTTGCATGACTATGACGTCACAGCGTTTTACAGTATGATTTTTAAGGATGTTAGAGGGTTCAAAAAAAATATAAAACAAATATTGACAGTATATAAAATTATAACTAAAAGTCGTATAAAAAATCATGACATATTGTCCATTTTATCTTCTGATTTGTCTGTTTCATATTACATCAAATCTACTGCCCATTTGTTGGTCAGGGAATATTATTACATGTTGATGATTTTCAATGAATAATATTTAAACTATCAAAGACATGATTAATTATCATTTCATGCAGCTTAGTAAATTATTCCCTTGTTCCTGTATCTTCATATTGTCTTTCTGACTCATTGTTTTAACTCTACAGGAGTTTGAGGGAGTGGAGTGCGAGTGGCCCATCTTCTACATCTTCCTGATCATTGACGGCGTGTTCCGCAACCTTCCTGACCAGGTGGAGGAGTACCAGAACCTCCTCAAGACGAGGATGTGCAAGGACAGTCATGGGGGTGAGTCACCTCGTCATATCTTGGATTCAAATATCATGCCGCAAAACGTATCATTTTTCTTTTTTTTTTTTTTTTTTAATTGAATAAGAAATTTTTTTAAGTCAAGCTGTTCTGTTGCCTTTTTGCTGATAATTTTAAACAGAACTACCTTAAAAGTCTACAATTTTCAAATAAGAAGACAAACATTCTCCAACTTGATATAAAACCTCATGTTCTCCTTCCCAGATCCGATGATCCCCAAGTACTTCGCGGTGCCGGCTGGTACGGAAGAGGCAGAGAAGATGGACCCCGGCAGTCAGGTGCGTCACGGCAGCCCTAGCAACGGTCTCTACATGTGGGCGCAAGCGTTGTTCGTCATCTCCCAACTGCTCACGGACGGTTTGCTGCACATCAACGAGCTCGACCCGATCAGACGGTACCTGCCCTCGTACAACCGGCCTCGCAAGGCTGGCAGGTACTCTGCTTTCCAGGTATGATTTTCTGGTACAAATACCGTCAGGTTATGTTGTAGTAGAAGTAAAATAAGTTACGTTATTATGGTTTTAGCTATGGAGATGAGAAGGTGGAATTAAAATATTTTTTATTTTGTATCTGGTTTAAGTTTTTCTGCTAGTTAGATCTGAAAGAAGATGTAAAAATAGGAAACAAAGATGTTTTGTTTCAAGTACATTAAGTATGGATAAAAAAAAATGGGTGTTGTTAGAATTTGTACTTAAGTGGTTTTGCATCTGACAGTCTACAGTATTACGTTTGTAGAAAATTCTAACTGCTATACGACAAATGAAGAAAAAACGTTGACATTGATATATGCATATATATTTATATTGTTTATTAATAAATGCTGCTAGCATCATTACGGTTGTAATTTTTTTTTATTTTTTTTTTTTAATTGTGGATTTAAATTGCTTTGGACTTGCAGATATGTACAAAAAAGAACCCAATTTGGTTAAAAGATTTGGGTTTGATTGCTTATTTTAAGAAGTGATCTACTAACAGAAATATAAATTAATTTAAATATCTTCTGTTGACATTTTTAGGTTGTGGGTTTTTTATTTTTTATTATTATTATTTATTTTTATTTTTTTCTGGGACAACTTTCTAGCAACTTTCTAGCATGTGTTTGAGAGAGAAAATCATATTTTACAGATATGAAGAAAATCTGACAATCATTTATAATATTCAACACCTTAAATCATAGTACTTAAGTTTGTCAAATTTAATGTACCTAGTAATAGGAGAATTAGTGTACTTTTTTTTTTGTATTAATAATGCCCCTTTTAATTTTTATTAAATCGTGACTCATAAAAATCAACACTATCAATAATGTTCTGCAAAAATACGTAAACATAGCATTGCCTTGAAGCAAGTGTAATTACTTAAAGAAAGCTGATGTTTGTTATATTTTTATTTATCACTGGTTTTAATTATTTCTGTCACGGTCTATCAACTAAAATTCTGTTTAGTTTATTGATTAGATAATTATATTAGAATTTATTATTATTATTTTAACAAATACGGTAAATATAATTTTGTATTCCTAAATTATGATTGCTCAACATAGAATCATTATTGGTACCGCATGCACAAATGGGTTACATTGAATAAGGGTTAAACTAATTTGGTTATTGGTGTAGCAAAGTCAACCATTTCCCATCTTAATATTTTTAAACAAAAATGGAACTAATGGTTGATATTTAACTTTTTTTTCTGAAGCCCCTTGCTTCGTAGAGATATAGTTGCAAATTACTTCAACTGCATATTAATATTACTAATAATTGTGTGTACTCCATTGGTTTAGTTTTTAATGGGATACTGACCAAAAAAAAAAGTTAAGTTTTTGTCAACATTTCAAAAGGCACGAGAATTTCATGAGCCCTGTTACAGCATTCTACGACAATTTCCTGATTTTATATGAATTTTTAAAGCCTCTCAAAAATGATGTCACAACATTGAATCTTAAATGAGAAAATAGATCATTTAACATTGCCAAATCCCATACTTAATATTGAAATGTAATCAAAACTTCATTTGCAAGGTTTTTAGGTGCTAGAATCACGATAATGAAGGTTTCAAATTCCTAGCTCAATAACTTTTCATTTTAGCAATGTTAACTGATGCATTTTTCCATTAAGAATCAATGTTGTGACGTCATCAAAAAAAGCTTTAAAAATTCATATAAAATCAGCATATTGTCGTAGAATAGGGCTCGTTCTTCATAGAATTCACAGTATTTTTTACTAGTATTGCTAACTCAAATACCGGTCAGTACCCCATTATAGAATAAATTTTTCGCCATGTTACTTTAAAATTTAAAAGAGGGAAACAGCATATTTTTTTTTTTTTTTTATCAGCATAACAATTGAAAATGGCAAAGGTTTTGTTGATTTTTTAATACAAAACATACAGACTGTGGAGTATATGCATGTAGTTAATAGTAATAGAATTAATGGTTTTATTTTAATACAAAAGTAGTATTAACAAGGTAGTGTAACTATTATAAATTTCCCCTCATTAAATCATTTTAAATTTCATTTCTCTCCTGATGTAAAATTGTGAACTATGTAATAACACACAACATGTATTTGATGATTTTCTCTAACTTTCTCTGGTTTTGTCTGGTGTGCTGTCCTTATCAGGCCAAGACCTCCACTGTAAGTACCTTAAAATGAGCTCAGTTGATGCTTGGCTATAGCCTTGTGCTTGACTAAGAGCGTGATGGATGAACTAACCCTTGTATGTTATCCACAGCACCATATGGCGACCACTAGCTCTGTTGGTGGTTCTGCCGTCAAATTTGAGGTGGCAAAAATATTAGTAGAATCTTTGACTGATCTGCATGATGCATGTTACCGTTAATATTTATTAATAAAAATATTTTTATGTGGTTGAGCAAAAAGGCTTAACTTGATTCATAAATCAATAGTTTTAGGTGAGATAAGACCTTTTCTTCTATTTACCAAAGGTTTTCTGCTTTTCTGGACCTCAATTGTTAAAACAAATCATTATTCAAAATGTCTGTCCGATGAAGACTTTTCCATAGTTAACCGTGGGACAATGTAGTTCCTGATTTTGCCCTTCAGAGCATATAACGTTATGGCATTGTTGACACCTGTTCCATTCGGTCGTTTTCCATAAATTGTCACTTTTAATTCAAGAACCGTCCCATGTTTTTCCTTTCACCAGACAGACATTATACAACAATACTCTGTTTACAAACAACAAACAGAAGAGCTTGCTCTTGTGTCACTTGTGTGTGAAAATATCGAAGTTATTAATCAAGTTTTGATTTTTTTTTTTTTTTTTTTTTTTGCAGTGTACACTTCTTTATTGTAGTATGAGTTGATTTTGTTGTAGATCTAAAGTATATTGTATAATATATATGTAGTGTAATAATACTGAAGTTGCATCAATAATTATATTTTTAATTTATATATATATTTTTTTTAGTTAGTGTGTACTTACTATGTTATACTGTATATTTATATTTTTGTTACATAAATGTGTATACTGTATATTATAATATTTAATCTTTACTGTATTTCGGCATGTATATTGCACAGTGGTGAAATGTGAAAGATATTCAATGTTATAATTATGTTGTCAATATATTAGTCACTGCGTGTTGCTCCTGTAAATAGCTCTGTGTCATTTTAAAAAGTAATTTAATTTTTTTAAAAAATGCTTAAAAATTCGAAAAATAACAAGTTTACCAGTTATTGCCCCAAAATCCCCCAATGTCCTTCCCTTCCTTCCTTCCTTCACTTAAATTCTTGTTTATATTTATGTGCAAGTGTGAATGTAGCTCTTGATTTTGACAGGGACTTCCATTTTCCCTCTCTCTGGCCTGTGGTTCAGTCTGAATTATGTGAAATCACTAAAAATTTGATGAAATTGCCTGAAAATCAAGAAACTATAGGCTCAGCAAAGGACCATGGTGCAATTATTAAGCAAACAGTTAAACTTTACTCACCATGCAATGTTCAGAAATGTGGCTGATAGCATGCCAGTAATGCTCACAGTATTGAGCATGTGTGCTTTTAGCTACTGAAATGTGTTTGCTGCTTCTGTCACAGGCTGAACCAAAATCACCACCAAATTTATTAAAGATCACAATCAAAACCAAGTATCAGTTGATTCCAAATTTTGTTTTTAGAACAATTAATTAATTAATTAATTATTCCCAAGATAGTTACTTATTGCTTATTTCATTTTTCTGAGCTTGTCTTGAAAACGACTCTTCTGATATTTACATTTTTACTGCAGACAGCTCTTAAAAACTTAAACTTAATTGTTATTTCTGACTCAAAATTTAAGCTCTCTTTTTTATTCCAACTTGATCAACAAGAATTTGATAAACTATCTTCAATTTTTCAAAAAGTGGAATTTGGAATCAAAAAAAGAGAGAGAGAAAAAAAAAATGAAAATACAGTAAAAACTTGTTATTACGTAACTTGTTGTAAGGTAAAAACTCGATATTGAGTAACGGAGTAAAGGTCCCGTAAAAAATATTTAGTATTGTAGGTATAGGAAAAACTTGATATAAGGTATACTCGATATAAGGTAAACCCAATTTCCGGGGTCCCTTGACTTTACGTAATGATAACAAGTTTTTACTGTATTAATATATGAGATGTCTGTGTCTTATAGGATATTTTGACTAGAAAAATAGGTTCTCCACAATGTAAATATTAAATGGTCCACATATCGAACTACAGTTTTCTCCTCACCACGACACAGACATCTCATCGTCATTCATGGTTTTGATTGTGAACGTCTGACCCCTGCAATTCTCTTGAGTTCTGATCATTTACAGGGCACGGCCACAGACCTGGTGGTTCAAATCGTTCTGATCGCCGAGTCGATGCGTCTGCAAGCGATGATGGCCACGTACGGCATCCAGACCCAGACGCCCCATGAGGTGGAGCCGGTGCAGATCTGGTCGTCCTCGCAGCTCGTCAAGGTGTACCAACACCTCGGGGTGAACAAACAGCTGGGGCTTGACGGTAGACCCCCCCGACCAATCGGAGCTCTCGGAACAAGCAAGGCGAGTTGATGATACAACATTTCTGTCTTTTTTGAAATTTTGTAAAGATTGAGGTGGGTCAGTGTTTGAAGGTTAAAATAAAGGAGCCTAGTTGTGCTAAATTGTAACCATGAAACTTCAACAGTGCAAGAGTAAAGTACCTGAAATATCTCCTTTAGTCCTATTTCAAGATATTTTCTATTTATAAACCCACAGCTTGTAGTAAACGGGTATGCAGTTTTACTCCTCATGAAACCATAACATACTCTATATTACAATGCTGAGTTTCCATTCCTTGCATGCTACCTTAGTTACAGAAAACACTTCTCCTCATTGATGATTTAATGTTGCTACCTCAAGTATACTGAGTATACTGAGTTCTCCACTGATAATTTAATGTTGCTTCCTCAGGTGTACCGAGTCTACAGCAAACAATGCTTTCACTGATAATTTAATATTGTTTCCTCAGGTGTACCGAGTCTGTGGTATGACGGTGCTGTGCTACCCTCTGATCTTCGAGGTCTCCGAGTTCTACCTGTACCGCGACATGTCTCTGCTCATTGATGACATTAAGACGGAGCTGCAGTTCGTGGGTCGCTACTGGCGCCTCTCTGGACGTCCCACCGTCTGCCTGCTCGTCCGAGAGGAGCACATGAGGTGAGACCATCAATGTGTGCAGTCAGATGCTTAATTGACATTGTATTGAAATCAGAGTGCAGTTTGAGTATGGTGCAGTAAAGAGACTTGCTAATGAGAGCTTCAAATTATTACAGTACCTTCCAAAAACTTATTATTTTTGAAGAGCCCTAACATTGAATATTTTATTGACATATCATTAGATGTTTTGATCCACTTAGTGATCGGAGTACATGTTAATTCAGTCTGTAGGTCTCTAGTATTTCCCCCCTTTTTTGTTTTTAATATTTTGATTTTTTTCAGAATATATGTAGGCATGATATGTAACTAAATCAGCAGTTTTTTTGTTCTAAAATTAGTTCAAGTTGTTTTTATTAAAACATGGTACTAATTACACTTTCCTTGCAGGGACCCTCAGTTCAAGGAGATGCTTGATTTGTTTGCGATGCTCAAGAAGGGATACTGTGACGGGATGAAGGTTCGAATTGGTCGGCTCCAGAATCTCATCTCCAGCTCCTGTATTGGTGAGTCTGATTGAAATTTCTCTTCTTCGTACAATCAGCAATGCAGACTTGAAATTTTTTACATGCACGAAGATTTTATACATTATGTTTTCTAGTTTTCATGTTTGAAACAAGGATGTGATGGAGTAGATTTGTAATGATTTAACCTTTAGTGACAACAAGAAATATTTCTTCTTGACTACTTTTTGTCTTAGAATTAAAAACAATCAAGATTAACTGATGTGCAGTTATTTTTGTTTTATTGTAGCAGTTCTGTATACCATGTAGATTTTAGTAAAAGTGGCTGGAGAAGGAGGAGGAGGGCAGGGGGGGGGGGGAATGACAATTGCCAAATTTCAAATTTGGAGGAAGGTCCAGAAAGGTCTGGAAAAGAAATAAAATCCCTATAACCTCACTATTTTTTTACTTGAACTAGATGACCTAGTAAGCTGCTTCTACAAGCCCCCCTTTATTGACTGTTTCAGAACACCTGGACTTCATGAATACTGTGGACGAGGACCTTGAGTTCAAGCCGTTCCTACAGGTGGAGCATGAGTACATCGGGTACCAGAGTCTCACAGACGTCCCCCGAGCGACTCATTACTCAGAGGCCGCCAGAGACCTCAGTGTGAGTTCTTGCCCTTACGTTGTACTATCATCATTGTCAACCAATTTTAGTGTAGAACTTGGTACTTGCAGTAGAATTTCTTTCCTACTTACACATCATGTATTAGCTGTTAGTCAATTTAATACAGTGATGAATGTAGGTACATTTTCCTAGCACAACTATCACCAGTACATTACTTCCTATACCTGCAATATTAAATTTTGTTTTATTACCAGTACTTTGAAAATTTTCAATGGATAAATTTTCTTTTGTATTTTCTTTGACATTATTTGAGTTTTCAACTGCTCTGCTAGATAAAATAGCTAATGTTATAGCTATTAAGTACAGGTAAGTGAAGCAAATTTACATTTATTTGGTCATTTTGTGACAGTGCTCAAGTTATAAATCATATTCCAGATTTGAGATGTGAAGTAATGTTGTATTTCCTGCAGTGTTTCGACAACCGACCCACGTGGGACATTGTAGAGACGGTTCGCAACACCGAGGGAATTCTGGCTCGCAGTCGTCTGATTGGTCTGCTGCTCAAGAGGGAGGGGCCTCTCTACGAGTTCAGCGGACTCACAGGTTGGTGTTAGCAATCATGCTGGTGTAAAGTACACATTGTCGTAATTATTAAAAACTTTACAGTGGATGCAACTTATCAATGGATGATAAAAACTGAAAAATTTAGCAAACCTTCCTAATATGATATTATGTATTATAATATTGGCCAAGAAAAATAAAGCACGCAACATTCAGTCTAATTCTTAAGATTATAGCATATAGGAAGGTACAATATCATTGAATGAATACACAGGGTCAAATCAGTATCTTAAACAGAAAAAAGTTAGTAACTCGAAAACAATTACTTATTATTTTGTTATTTTCTTCTCGAGCAAGTAAATTTGTTATATATTTTAGGTGTAAAAATGTGTTTAGATGTACCATAAAAGAGAAATAGACCACTGACAATAATCCTTAATAAAACTTGGGGTATGATGATCATTAAATAATGCTTTTTTCTTCTTTAATTTAATTGCCATACAGTAGATTTATTAAACAGGCAGTAATATTTTTTTCAGTTGGTAGCAATGTTCAAATCAATCTTCATCCTCTTTTTCCCTTTACAAGACCATTGTATTTTTTGCTTTACTTTCTTTTATTAAACACAAATACACAAATCTGTAGTGTACAGATACAATTATAGACGTAAATACAGACAACAGACAGAAATCTTTTTTTTTTTTTTTTTTTTGCTCTCATCTCCATCTTTTACAGTCTCTATGGCTATACTACACAGTCCTCCAATCTAATCCCCATTGTGTCAAAGACCCCTCACACCTCGATGTTCAGTTCAGGAGCACCTGCGAGGTCTGTACCACCACGCGGGGTGCCTGCGGTGCTGGCCGGTGGTTCGTTACTGCAGCAGTCTGCTGGGACATACCGTGGACAGCATCAGTCCCTTCATCACTGCAGTACTGGTACACGGAAAGCAGGTCAGTGGGTCAAATTACGTGATGTCGTTCAGAAAATTACATAAGGTTTTAGTTCTCAAAAATAGTTTGGTACATAAAAATATGAGGCTATGAGGATCATTGCCATGATTCCATTCAAGTGACTACTCTATGTCAACTTGTTCCATACAACACACATGTTTTGAAATCACTACTTAATACTCTACCTCCCTCCCCCCAGATCACAGTGGGAGTGACCGGAGGCCAAGAGACCGTGTTCGACAAGCCAATGACTCCGGCAGAGATCCAGGCGGTCCTCTACTCAACGGTCCAGCCGTCGGACGTGATTGCAGCCGTCCTGCAGCAGGAAATTGTGCTCTACTGCGGCCGGCTGATTGGCACCAACCCCGAGCTCTTCACAGGGATCCTGAAGATCAGGGTAGGCTGGGTCCTGGAGGCCATGCGGCAGTACCTTCAGCTGGGCAGCTCGGCCAGCAAGGAACTCGAAGCTCACAGTCCCAGTGAGCTGAGACAACTTCTCCACAAAGTGCTGTCTGTCAAAGAGTGGGCGGCCACAGAAAAGTGAGTGAAAGTCGTTGGAGACCGAGAAATGGTGTAGTAAAGAGCAGACAGAATTCAAATCTGGTGTGGAGTGTTTTCAAAACATTTTTTTTTTTTTTTTGCTTAGAAGTTCAAGTCAGCTAATTTTTTTGGTTTTTGTTTTTGTACCTAAATTTAAAATTGAATTTTCCTGCATCATCACCCTATAATCACCCTACTAGACCAATGTATATTATACATGTACCATATTGTTTAGCCATCCTATCATCCTACCTTATAAAAAAACACTAGTTAAACTTGCAACAATATCAACAGTTACTTAATTAGTTAACTATTTTAATTAATTGTTTATTTAAAGGAGGGGAACCGCTTCAGCTTTTATATTTTTAATGTTTTATAAATAATGTCAAACTTACTTGTGCACCAAAAAAAAAGTCACCACCCTCAGCCTTCCACCAGTTCAGCAGTTGAGATTCAAAAAGCGCGCCAAAGAAATTTGGGGCTTATGACGTCAAGCGCCATGATTTGTCAAACGCAACCAATCGTTGATCTTGACGTCATAAGCCCCAATTTTCTTTGGCGCGCTTTTTGAATTTCAACTGCTGAACTGGTGGAAGGCAGAGAGTGGTGACCATTTTTTTGGTGCACAAGTAAGTTTGACATTATTTATAAAACATTAAAAATATAAAAGCTGAAGCGGTTCCCCTCCTTTAACAGGCGTACACCAAGGTTTTAATGTTAACTGACGGCCTTTAAAATTCAATTTAGGCAGTTAAATTTGCCTAAATTTTTAATCTAAATCTAAATTGTAAATTTATAATATTTAAAATAAAAAATTAAATGACTCAAAGCAAGATTTTACAAGAAAGATATCATGCCACCAATACTTCTGGCTTTGCTCTTCACTAAACAATTTCTCTTGTAAACCACATTTAACTGAAATAATTTATTCTTTTTGTGTCCCAGATTGTCGGCTCTGGCTCGGAGAAGACTCGAGGGATGTTTGTGCCGCGTGCCAACCGGATTTTACCTTCAGGTACATTGTTGATTGGTCCTGACAGGAAACATGTTGTGTCTTGAGCTTGGTTATGTTCTGTAATAGCGAATGTCTAGTAACTGAATCACATTTTAATGTAATGAGAAAAATTGCTGTTTGAAGTAAATGAAAATCACAATGAGCTATTGAATATTGTAGTTTTGGGTCTAAAAATATCCCATCATCTAGATAGATTACCACTTGAGATTGGATATTTAGCCAAAGTCTGTCAAGTTAATTTCTGACACTACCATAACAATATTTAATTACTTGCTTCTGTTACATTGTTTAGTCTAGTTGTTTAATAATTAAATTACAATTATTTTTCCATTTTAACAAGGGTTTAGTTAATTGTTGCAGAAATTTATTAATGTTTTATTATATTCAAATATTTTAAATTTACTTGCAATTTAATAAAAACAAGAATTGAAAGGAGAATCTCTAAAAATTTACCTTAGATTTTTGCACTGGAAATTTAATGTTCATGTTAAGTAGTTGGTTTTGTTACTGACATTCTCTAAGTTAAAATCTCTACCGAGTCTTTGATATATCATCACCTCAGGCCATGCAAGTTTTGATGCAATTTTATATCTTAGATTTAGATTTTAGGTCCTGAAACATAAGGTCTATAATTGCTCCAAACCTTTCTTAGTTTCCACGACATATTCTGAGGCAAAGATATGACTTATATGACCATCCCCTGCAATGTTATATTAAGATTAAAGTGATCCCTGATCAAACTACAGTACGATATGTTTGCATTCACAGGTGTGGGACATCATGCAGCGGACACCCCAGGGCCTGAGGGTGCAGGGGGAGCTGCTGCCTCAACAACCAACCCTCTCGAACCTCACTCGCTCCGAGATAAACTTTGCTCTGCTGGTTGAGCAGATGCTAAACAAAATCCAGCAGCCAGAGTACCGGCAGATCATTGTTGAGGTGAAAAACTGAAATCTTTCTCTCGTCATTTCTCTTGACAATTATTTGTTCCTTAATCTAATGCAATTTATTTTGTTGTGATTATATCATGATAGAAGACTATAAAATTTTAGAATATCTTTATTAAATTATTTATTGACTTATTTAAATGCATGGGAATAACCAGTAAGGTCTTAAGGATGAAAAATTATATTGCAGGTGAAAATGTTATGGACACAAGTGTAAAGGAAACATCTTAAAATTTAAATAATTTTGAGTAATCTGTGACCATAATTAAGATTCTTACCTGTTGTTGTAACATTTTTATTGGTACGCCTTGCTGGTTAAATAAATAAGATTATCACAACCTATAAAATAAATAGATATTTTTAAATTGAATATTTACTATTAAAAATAAAATCTTGCATAATATAAATTAATAACAAATTAATTCTATACAAATGAATATTAAAAATACTGTTAGTGCAAATAAAAACAAATATGACTGTGTGGTTAAAAGAATTCACAAGGAAAACCTCAACATTGTTTGGATATTTCTATACTTTTCACTTGAGGTATTCAAACATCCTACTCTAACCACACCGTGTATTCCGCAGCTACTGTGCATCGTGTCAACCATCCTCCAACGCAACCCCGAGCTGACGTTCCGCAACCAGCTGGACATGGACCACCTGGTGGACGAGGCCTTCAACATGTTCTGCAAGGTGAGCACCGACCATGTCTCCATGTCCAGGACATGGGGAAATTCTTTGAAATGTGTGATAGAAAGATGGAACTTTTTCACAAAAAATCTTGACTTCCAAATTAGTTACTATATAGCTTATTCAATTAGTTTTGAATAACCAATCATATTCAAAGTTATTCTATAAAGGACAAATTTTGCCAGTTGAATATAAGATTGCTATAAATAATAATATAATATATATTAAAAAGGTTTCCCATTTTTTGTAATTATTATGATTTTTTTTTTTTTTTTTTTTTTTTTTGTAAATTTAAAAGAACAAATACAGATAGTACCAAGCCTAACTTTTGATGTATAGAGCTTTTACTTTTAGAGCTAGCAATCAAATAAATTCTCTACATATATATAAAAGCTTCAGTAGCCAGTTAAATGGAACCAGAAATTCTATCATATTGAACTGGCTACTTATCATTTTACATTGACTTCTTCCAATCAAAACAATTTCATTGCATTCCTTCACTGACCCTCACTGAACACCGTGCTTGTCACAGGACCAAGGGCTGGCCGGTGAGGGTGACCGCCTGGCCTTCTACTCCGCCCCCTACCACCTGACGACGGGCTACCTGGCACGAGCCACCGTCAACTCAGTGTTACGTCTCGGCCAGCTGGGGGCCGCTGGAGATCAGGAAGAGGAGGATTCTTGTAGAGTGTCGTGAGCAAAGTTGTTGTCTTTCACCAATGTCATATCATTAGTTCAGATTTGTCCCAGTAGATGTCACTGAGTCGTTGTCTTGGAATGCAAGTCACATAAGTTTGAAGGGGTAGGTAAGCAAGGCCAAAATACTTGATTTCAAATCTGCAATCCATTTTTCTATGTAACCTCCTCTTCTCCAGTTAAAATTTTCAATGGCTTATTTATGGTCTGATCAAACTGTTATAAATTGTAGTTGGTATCAGGAATTTTTAGAGAAAAACAGATTGCAAATTGAAATTTAACTCAAATTGCAGATTAGAAATCAGGAAATTTGGCCTTTCTTAAGGTTAAGATAATACGGAACAGCTGATCGACGTAGTCCCATTTGATTAACATGTAAACCTTAGCAACCTCATAAAGATTCTGATTTTTTTTATTTTTTTATTTATTTTTTTTTTACTTTAGCTCTCCATGGGAAAGCCCTATACTGAAAACTTAAAAAATTAATTTAAAAAAATCGGCTTATCCAATTGTTTTAAAATATTTTCTGCAGGACTATATCGATCAGCTGTTTCGTGTTATTTTATTCTTAAGGGTAAGGTAACACGCCCAATGTTAAAAATATTTCTACACATGAAAATTATGAAACATATCTTAAACTGTTCTCCTCTACATCCCCTATCAGTAGCTAAAATATCAGGTATTGATCTAGTTTTCGAGTTATGAATTTTTAAAGTTGCCTAATTTAACATGAAAGTTCCATTTCTCCACCTTAAATTATAAAGGGGATGTAGACGAGAACATCATTTTAAGTATAATTATGTTTCATAATTTTCATGTATGGATTTTTTTTTTTTTTTTTTTTTTTTTTTTAAACATTGGGCGAGTTACCTTACCTTTAAATAATTTCTTTCATCTACCCTTTTAAAAAAATTAATGCAATTTTAAATCATTTGTCAATAATACAACATAAAGTTCGAAATCCCATAAATTGTTTTTAAGTTATTTACACTTTAAAGTAACAATATAAGCTGAGTAATTTATCTGAAGATAAAATCTTAATTGAGAAAATTCTCAAATTAAAAACCCAGAAATGGAACACCAGAACTATAATTTAATTTAAAGGAGAGGAAATATGAAAAAGAGATTATTGTTTCTTAACTTAAATTTGTATGTCTTATTGTTTGATTTGTACCTTGCTAAGTACTTGAGCCTTGTTGTTCAAAGAAACCAAAATGCTATCTCTTAAGGAAGAGCACAAAAATGCAGACCAATAGACTGCTTGAATATTTAGCATATTTTAATGTGATGAAAAAGGAAAAAAAAAAACATGTTTTAATTTCAGGAAGATTTTTTTAATTGCAGAAATGAATAGAGGGTGTCAAATTATGATACTCTGATTTTTGTCATATATACTTGAGTCAAGAACTATTTTTAAAAAAAAAAAATAGTGAAACCGGAAGCGTCAATAGGCATTGACCTTTTCCATAGTGCCTAACAGAACTTGCAATATTTTTTTTTTAAATAATTCCGGAACTTAACAAAATCTAAAAAAAAAATATCATATTAACATAATTTGGCACCCTCTATAATAAAAAATTGTCATGCAGGTTCTTCATTGTAACACTTTTTATTTATTATAAGCTGGCAACAAAGAGATAAAACAAAGGAAAAGGAAATGTTTCAAAGTGATATATATTACACAAATGATGTATGATTATGTTTTCAGTTTTTTTATGGTCTCAGAAAATCAGAGAAGCATCTTTATTTATGATAAAATCATCCAGTTTTTCCACTATTAATTCTAATTTGTTAGTTTGGCTGCAGTTGATGTTAATTGTTGCACAGTCTGTACAGTATAAAGTGATCTACATTTTATAGTTTTTTGCTCGTCAAGAGATGGTCTATAATTACGCTATGTCAATATATTGCTTGAACAATCTCTTACAGAATTTTTTTAAAACAAGAATTGAGCACTAAACAAAAAGCAATTTGTTTTGTATATAATCTCTAGACAATTGACAGTTCACATCAAAATTTTTTATTTCAGAAATGAGTAGAGGGTACATAATTTTTTATGCTACTCCGAATTTTTGTTGGACTTTGCTGAAACCGGGAACTATTTTTAAATAATTATTAAAATTTGGTCCATGGTCCATGGGAGACATCTAAGCACTATCCTTTTTATTAAAGAGCGATGCCTCCAGGAGGTGTGGCCAATAATTTTTTAAAAAATATATTCCCCAGTCTCAGAAAAATCTGGAAAATATCAGAGTAGCATAATTTTGTACCCTGCTCTTCATTTTTACAATACAAAATTTTTTATGCTGTCTATTTGAATTATTGTATGCTCCTGAATGTAACCTGGCTATGTATAGGGTAAGATTGTTACATAAGATTTATTTTTAATATTTTTGCTAGCCTTACTGGTTAGTTGTCAGTAAAGGGGCTTGCTTTTTTCTAAACCTTAAATTTGCTATGTGCTTCTTTGTTGTCACAAAAAATAAATAATTGTTCAAAACCATTAAGGTAACTGCAGAATTACTCCCAACTTGCCATATTATGTTTTAAATCTTACTGTAGGATTTTTAAAAGTTATAATATTGTTGATTTTAATTGTTAATATTATTTGTTATATATTGGCTTATTTATTTCGTTTTAGATCTGTTTGCTAATTATATTTACCTGTCCTCAAGAATTGTAATCTTTGTTAAATAAAAAATAAATAGATAGTACATAGGATTTTTCTATTTCAAATATAATTATTAGGATCTGAGTATATATCTGGTTTCAGTAAGTCAGAGGTCACAGGTAAATTTTTTTATATTTTTAGTAAGTAATAATTTTTAATCCCTAATTTTGACTTTTTAGTTTAAACTAAAGACAACGGGCAAAATTGAAGCCAAACTTAAGAATAATTAAGAATCAAAATTTTATTTATTTATTTGCAACTCAAAAATTCGTATGTGATTCAATAATAATTATCTGAATATTTTTTCTCTGTGAGTTTCCATCAAGCTTTTATGATTAATATAATCTGATAGTTTTTACAAAATATATTGATATTATAATTATTATATAATATGTTTAAAAAAGAGGATAACAACATATAATATGATAGGAAAATATTGGTTGGGAAGAAAAATAGTTTGAGCTTTTA
Source organism: Siphlonurus alternatus (assembly GCA_949825025.1). Classification (NCBI taxonomy): domain Eukaryota; kingdom Metazoa; phylum Arthropoda; class Insecta; order Ephemeroptera; family Siphlonuridae; genus Siphlonurus; species Siphlonurus alternatus. The sequence continues at coordinate 42,825,631 of OX463779.1, forward strand.
GCCGTCATTTACCCATCATTAATTAAAAGGTTTTTCTTTTTTTGTAATAAAAAATGCAGCAAAAATACTGGGAACATATTTTATTTTTTTAAATGAAACATCTCGACAATGCTTTTTTGAGTTCATATTTTTTTTTTATATTTCATCATCATTTTTTTATTTTTCTTGAAAGAAAAATAATTACAATTAATCAATGTAATAATAATAGTTATTGTATCTAGCCTTTCTTTTGATCGGAAACATTCATATTTTCAGTCGCTACAGCTAGTGATCTGACTAACACATAGTTTTTACAATATAGGGAAGTTGAACGAACGATATATCATTCATTCTTATCACCTCTCAATTACCCGTCCATACAGACAACTTGATTTGTACAGTAACATACTTGAACATTGAAGAGATTATTTGGAGCAATATTTTATAAATTGGTTTAGCATGATAATTTTAAAATAAAATATGCAAATCATAATGGGAATATAATTAATTATAGTTTCTAAGGCATCCTTATGGTTCTACTATAAATAATACAAATAACATTTTATTATACATTATACTGTACAGAATTACTATAGGAAAAAAAATAATTCTTGTAGTATACAATATTCGCCTTTATCTTACATATAAATAAAGGTGAAAATCGTACTACTTCACTGATTGCTACTGGACAGTTCACATAATTTTTTTATTGCAGAAATTAAATGGGTATCAAAATATATATATTCTATGATTTTTACGATATAAATTTTTGTTGTAAAAGTGTATGAATTTTTATGTAAAATTCTTTCGCCAAAGAAAGTTGACTGATAAAATTAAGTATTTTTGAAAATTTATTTTAAACTCGGAGAAATCTGGAAAAAAAAAAAAAAAAAAAATCAACTATTAGCATTATTTTTATATTAAGTCGTACGTAGTATACAGAATAATACAGAGGGAATAAAAAACCCTTTTTATTTTAAATAATAGTAACGTTTTTGTCTTAATTATGTCAAGCAGTATATTAGCTTCTTGTATTTCTTTCAAAAGCTCTAGTCTTATAGTTACTATTATTTTTTTCTAAAGTAAAAGCTTTATGACGAATAACGAATTCTTCGTTCTAAATAAGTCTTAATTGCTATTATAGTTCGGTTAACTCAAATAGACTTAAATGATAATAAAATAACCGTGGTTAAATTACTACGGTTTTTGATTAAAAATTAAGTTAACACCAAAAAACAAATTTTACTAACTTTGACATAGTAAAGGTTATGACCCACGCCGTTAAATTTTCACTTATTTCTTCAATTAAAAAATTATGTTAATGTCTATTTTTTATAACATTGATATAAAAAACACATCATAATAATTCATCTTAGGTTAGTTGCACTCCCAACATCATCAATTTGTAAAAATAATTTCAATATTTTTAATAACTTATAAAAAAACAATTCATTTTTCAGTCGGCATTACGAAGGGTTTTAATAAATCACCTTCATGACTCCGATAGTGTTTTTTTTTTTAATGGACATTTTCTACTGGTAAATGGACATGTTTCATTATTAATTAAACTGTTATGAGCATTGATATTTAATTCTATTGGTCCTAATATTTCTTTAACAAATTATCAGCTTCATCAAAAACAATCACATCTTTTATTGAATTTCTAATACAAGAAATTCATCAATGGTATTATTTTTTTTTTGTAATATTGTATAAAACAACAATAAATACAGAGAGTATATCCGTCCAAATATGATATATTTGTTTATAATCTATAATAATAATATATTTTTTTTAATGCTTTGGAATTATAATAATTTATAACTTTTTATTTTCATTATTTCTATAATTAACTATTAAAAGCATATGTATACAGCCTAATAACTTTTTTTATATAATAATAATATTTGGTAAACATATAAACATTAATACCATTTTTTTTTAAAATCGTTGTTTTTAAGTCTTTTAAATATAATTGTATTATTTTTTAATACCATTACTATATTATAATAATAATATACTCCATTTTTTTTTTCAAAGTTTTTTTTTCTGTACACAAAAACTTTTTTTTTTTTTTTTTTTTTGCTATTGTCTAATAATAATAATAATTTTTGGTCCAAATTTCCTAACAAAATACAACAGCTAGGATATTGCGGATAAGCAGCCCACTTTGATTAAAGCTAGAGATTGAGGAGTTGTGGTGAGGGAGGTTATTTGTTGCGGCAGGCCGGGTAGCCCAGCTCACTATACGCCACCGAGGGTCCGTCATTGAAGATGGCGCTGGGACCCTCTATGCTGCACACCGAATCCTCGGGTGTCCGGGACACCTCGCCCTCACCATCGTGATCATGGTGGTGGTGCTTGGACGACTTTTGACGGTGGTGCAGCGCCTGTGGACATGACACAATATTTAGATAGGATACACAAGGATTTACAAGGCATTACAAGCTTGAAGCTCGAGATGGGGTAACACTGCCGTAACAGGTAGGGATAAGGGAGGCAATGACCTGTTATGTGTTCCAGCATTCACTGAGAGAACTGTGGAAACCTCAGTCAGGACGGACACTTCTACTTTTTGTTTTTTGTTTTTATTAAAGGTTTTATTAAAGGATGTCCGAAGTCTGGAGAACCACACACTGTAGTATTTAACATATACTTAACTCTTCCTACTGTGTATTTTAGTGCAGATTTCTTTAATCAGGAATCTCTATATAAAATGGACAGTACGCATGCTTTTGTTTTATATAAATATTTATATATTTCATCTTATGTATTTTTAATTTATTCTTTTGTCACACATTGATATATATGAAATAATAGATTCCAAAAATGAGGTGAAATATGTTATTGTCTATTATAGTAAACACTAAGTAATTTTTACTCAATTATATAGGGAAACGATTTTATAAGTGCCATGACGTCACAGAATTTACGATACCTAATTAAAACGAATGTTAAAAAGAGTTTAAAAAAAAACTGGAAAAATTGCAGATACACATAAATTAAATCAAATGCCTCTATTTAGTATTTGTAATTTTAAAAACATATAAGCGCAGGTTGTCCAATGTAACCGAGATAAGAACAAAAATGCACATTCTGTGTTTGTATTATTTCACCCTGACGATAGGCAACTTGTTCATCACTAAAACAGAGCGGATTGCATAGTTACATTTGCTGCAGGGGCAATGGAAATTTGCATGATCCAAAAGTGCTAAGTTTCTTCCTATTAGTATTTCAGCGTTATAATTTTTCCTATACATAGATCAGTAATTCTACTTCAAATCACTTTAAAATTTCAAAACTGAATTGCAAACAGAAGAGCTGCAAACTTCACACTTCTGGACGGAATATCATATTAATTCTACTGTAAATGACTATGTTTTGACTAATTAAGCTACTTAAATTTAAGAAACAGAACAAGTCGACAGTCAATTTAATTTTATATTCTTTCTGGAAGTAGCCGGAAGTGCGAAGTTTGCAGCTCTTATATATGTTTGTAATTTAGTTTTGAAATTTTACAGAGTGGAGTACTGACCTATGTGTGAAATTGTAACGCTGAAATACGAATAGGAAGACCAGAAATCTTACATTTCCGGAGGCTATATCATGTAAATTGGATTGTGTAGCGATCGGTGAGGATGTAAGCTGTTATTATCGTTCAGGTTCATAAATCTCTGCGCGTGCATATGGTGACCTTGGTAATTAGTATGCTTTATCTTTATTTACCTGTGAGATAAGGTGAACATGCAGCTTCAATATTATGCTTGATCATTTTCATGACCCTAATAGTAATCAGAATGCAGCTTGGATAATAATTTAGTTCATAGCTTTTGTTATTACGTAATTAGCAAATGATAATAAAGTTCTGATGTTGAGTGCAGTATTTTTTTGCAAAATTATCCGATATAATGTAGGGGAGGGGGGAGAGAGGACGAAAAAGTGAAAGATCATGCTTTAAAATTTCAACTTATTATATATTGACTCCAACAATAAGATAAAATTTTAGCCAATTTACCGAAATTATTTATTTTATTAAGTTTGATACCTCTAAATAAAAAAGTTGCCAAATTTCCTCCTATTTCAACATTAAAAATCATGCTTATATTAAAATACTAATTAATAATCCTGACATTATTTAAGTACAAAAAAGTATAAAACACAATAAGATCAAGCAATTAAATGCAATTGCAGCTAATTTAACATGTGTTTGGAAACAGTTAACTGAATTCTTCATTGAAACTGGAAAATATTTCAAGCACTAATCAGGTTTGAATATATAAAACACGGAAAATATTACTAAAAAATGTTAGGCAAAGTTCAGGTTTTTCTATCTTTTCACTATATAAAGAAGTGACGCCTATTGACGCCTCTCTCTGTACTTTCAATATTTAAAAAAAGTTCCCGGGTTCTAAATAATCTGGAAAAATTCAAAGTAACTTTTCACCCTCTATCCATTTCTGTAATAAAAATTTTCATGCGTTCGGAAGACACTTATTTCCTTACCTTCTCCCTGCTTCCTTTCTTCTACAAGCGCGCAAGCAGCAGACAGAAGAGCAAGCATGTTACAGCAAGGCTAGAACGGTGGAGGGCTAGTAAGAGGCTACCTGCAGAGAGAAGCGGCGGTGCGCCACCTTGCGGCCGCCCCTGCGCTTCGAGATGTGCGGGTTGTCTGCGCGGATCGTCTTGTTCTTGAGCACCTCTAGCTGCGTGTACAGCCTCTTCAGCTCCGCCTGCAATAACATATGTCAGCCAGGTGCATTTTGGAATTAACATGGGCAATATAGGCATATCCCCCACTCCAATTTTTTTTTAACATTGGCCTTATGGAAACAGTAACATATCCCCCACTCCATTTCTTTTAACATTGGCCTTATGGATACAGCACCTTCTTCCCCCCCCCCCTCCCTTGAAATTCGGTTCTGGTTTCCTGACGTCAGCGCTTAGTTCAAACACTAACAAAATTAAGGTGGTTAATTTGTAGTTGTTGGTTTACAGTTTACATCAACGATGGAATTAAGATTTTAGAGCATTTGCCGAGAATTTTTTTGTATATAATAATAATAGAAATGAATTTTCCGAAGAAGAAATCACAGCGTGAAAAAGATAGCTGACTTAGATTTCAATTAGGAGCGTAGTATTCGTGTCACAAAGCTTGCAAAAATCTTCATGTAAATAGTAATAATTTGCTGTATTAATATGCACTCAAATAAATTAAGAGACATGACATTGACTTAAAGCAGTAGAAATTATTTCCAATAAAACATTACGTATTTGTCTTTTGACACTTTTTTTTTTTTATCCATTCTCTCTTTTAGGTCCATAAAATTTCGATAATGAAATTTCGATTACAAATGAAAAGGTGTTTTTTAAAGTTAAATAAAAAAAGTGTGAATGGTAACTACAGTTAGAACATTCAGCACTCTAGAGTTGAAGTGTTATTAAAATACCTACTATCAGAACCAAAAAGGTGTGCCCCTTAATAGCATACAAGTTCCATAAGAAGAGGGGCACACCTTTTTGGTTCTGATAGTATGTAGCGTTGAATGTCCTACAATCCCAAACTCTTTACAATAACTCACTCGGATATCCTCGGGGTTCATGTCTGCCAGGCTGATCTCTGGGAAGTCCGCGTCCATGCACGCCCCGAGGGCCGGACTGGCCGGGATAGTCCCCTCGCCCGCCAGCAGGGGCCCGGGCTGCAGTCGGGGGCTGGGGCCCCCCTGCTGGCCGCTCTGGTGGCAGTACCACACCTGGGGGACACAAACCTTGTGAATCACTGATCTCCCCTTGAGGATAGGCAACTTGTTCAGCAACAAATCAGAGCAGGTTGCATATACTGCAGGGGCTTCGTTATCCGTACAGAAAAAGTTGATTTTTTATGGTGATATAGCATATAGCTGCTAATGCATATAATATATATATATATATATAATTATATTTGTGTATGACATAATATATATGTAATGCAGTCTACTCTCTTCAAAGCCAAACTACGAACTCCTATACAGTGATCAGAGTGATCACCATAGATGTAGTTATATTAGTGCAGTATTTTATTTTTAAAACAAGACACCTGCCATAGCGTTTTACAATGACCCAAAATTGTCACACTCAAAATTTCAAATTACTTGAGTTTTATGGAATTGGGCAGCAAGTAAATTGGGATATTCGTCATTCGTCACTGATTGGCTGCCTGGTTTTCATGCGAGACAGTCAATCAGGCGTGAATCCAGGGGCATTGGTCTAATGAAGGAAGCCCCCCCCCCCCTGAAATTTGTTTCTGGATCCGCGCCTGCAGCTAATCAGATCCATGTACCTTTGGCAGGAAGAGCAGCAGCAGTACTGCGGTGTTGGAGAGCTGCGACCTGGCGACGTAGGCCGCGAAGGCCAGGTCAGGGTGCAGGTGCGGCCAGGCGAGTGCCCGCAGGACGTAGAAGGGCCCGCTCACCACCGCCTCGATGATCAACGCCAGGCACAGGAAGCGGCGCTCGTGGAACTGCGTGGCGGCGTTGCGGCTCGCGAAACTCAGGTGCATCCCGAATATCAACATGCCCATCTCTCCTGCAGAAAAAAACACGTTGTTAGTGAGGGCGGGCATTTAAATTGGCCATCTGATGTGACATTCTATTGCAGGAATGAGTAGAAGGTTGCTGTTTTGATAATTATGCAGCATAATATATATTTTTAATTTCGAGTCCGGAAAATGTTAAGAAATATAATATATTGTACACTCGTCACCTTGGAAAATTTCCCACTTGCAGCCTTGTTAATCAACATGCTCTGTGTTATTCTTATGGAGCGTTATAGTGATTAACAAGGCCGTCTCTCCTTAACAAAAGGATAAAAGAGTAAACATCTACAAAAAGGCGTGTCCAAACATCAAATAAAAAAATCCCTTGGTTTCCTAAAATTTGTTCTATTAATAAAAATTATGGAGGTGTCCATCCTGACTGAGAGTTTCCATGGTTCCCTCAGTTACACCACAGTAATGTTGAGACGCATTACAAGCCGTGGATACAATCCTTTCTCACTTCATTATCCTAGTCGAGCCTCAAGCATTCCTTCGAAAAATAACCCTAGTTTAAAAATTACGTCTTTTTTACTCAAAAACACATCTAATTTCTTTCTCGCTCAAAGTGAGGATGAAACGGAAACATTTTCTTTTTTTAAATATTTTATGCTCAATAAGAGGAAAGGAGACGTAATATCGTCCTTTTTCTTCAGAAACGGTGCAAAATAGGCGTAAAAAAAGACAAGACATGAATAAAAGATGAAATTATTCGAATATTTTGCCGGACGCACCTGCTTGAGTGACGAAGTCCCACCACAGCGCCCTGCACGCGGGGAACCGGATACCCTCGACGGTGCGTCCCTGAGCCATCAGGGCGTCCGGCTGCACCTGCAGGGTGTGCAGGGCCGTGGCCGTGTGTGCCGCCAGGTAGCCGATGGCGATGAGCACCATTGCCAGCAGGTACTTGAGAAGGTCCTTGTCGCGCACCACCCAGCGGTGGGCCTTCCGGGTGCGGAACTCGATCAGAATCCTACCGAGGTCAGAGGTTATAGAATTAAATGTTATGAAAAGTGTACGTCTGAAATGTGTTATTTTGTAATTTGAATATATGCTTCTCCTGGACTCTTTCAATTTCTGGTTAAATTTTAGCTGTTTAATTATCAATATTGTTCACTGCAAATTAAGGTACTCTCAGAATCAGACCTTGAAAGGGTAAAGTACATGCAGGATATATATATTTATTATATATATAGAGCTTTTACTTGCTCCTCAACTGTAAAAAAAAAACTGTCATCTTGTAAATGTAAGTATTTTGTATTTATTTCGGTTCAATTTTAAGAAATAAAACAAAACAAACAAACAAAATTATAAAATCATGTAATGTTAATTATGAAAGGAAATTGAAATATATTTAAAATTTGTTTTAAACTTTAGAGCCGTACAAAAAATCACTGTTCAACTGTTAAAAAATTAATAAAATGGGAATATAAAATTTACAATACGGGTAACACCATACGTCACAAAACAATATGACGTCATAATTGTGTAGGCAAAACATTGTCAGCGGTATAGCAAATACATGTTAAAGTTGGTCTCGAAATTAATTTCTCCTGACGATTCGTATCTTTTTTCGTAGAATTTTCTTTCATAAATGGTAACAAGAAGAATCAATGAAAAAAAATATTTGGCGACCAAAACTGTTATGAGAAAAGAGATGTTGTGAGTTATGTTAACATGCACATGCAGCATAGGATTTTAGGGTTTTCTGCCTACATCCCGAAGCTCTTCGGGCGGCTTCGGGCATCTCCGTGCTACCCAAAATGTAATCATGATATTCCCGTATACAAAACATGATAAATTTGCCTCACCGGTACAGTTTGAGGATGATGGCTCCGTAGCAGACGACGAAGCCGAGCTCGCGACACCAAGTCTCCAGCAGACAGAACTCCTCAGACGGTCGGAAGAAACGAACCACCACCTGACAGACAGATCGACAGTTGATTTTAGTTAGTAGAGAGAAAGTTCAAAACAGTTGATTTTAGTTAGTAGAGAGAAAGTTCAAAACAGTTGATTTTAGTTAGTAGAGAGAAAGTTCAAAACAGTTGACTTGAGTTAGACTTACGGCGGTGTACAGAAGTAGGGTGCCCAGAAGAATCGTCTCCAAAATGGTCCACATACTCGACGCAATGGGCTGAAACGAGAAAAGAACGGTTTATTTCAGGGTTGTACAACCCTGGGTTTATTTGGAATTTAGTGTGGGCTCTTTTTTTTTTTTTTAGAAACATTTCAAAGAATTATTATACATTACGTCATCCCCTATCCCATCTACCTGGATTTGTTTTATGGCTAAACCAACACTCTGATTTTAGTTAACAAGATAAATGACCATGAAATAGCATATATAATTATTAAGAAAGAAAATGAACTATTCTTTTAGAAACAGAAATTATTAACACAATTACACGCTAAATATATTATTAAATTAATTGAAATAGTATGTGATTTAAGTCGAAAAGAGTTGACTTCTTTTAAAACATAATATTTGATTACATTTAACGCAACTCAATTTGTCCTAACATATACATATACAGTCCTGCAATCCTGAGGTGACCGTACCTTCATCTTCCTGTTCCTGAAGACGGCGATGGCGAGCCCCACAGTGGCCCCCATGCAGAGGGACTCCACGGCTAGGAGGGACCCCCTCAGGGTGGGGTCGAGCCTCGCTAGACACTCCGCCGAGCCCCCCGCGCAGTGGCCACACTCCTCCGGACACGGCACGCACGACCGCGGCTGCAGCTCCGTATCCGGGCCGGGGAAGCCCGTCCACCCCGCCGAGGCGTCCGGGTTGAAGAAGCCGCGCAGGCAGCGACACTCGTAGCCTCCGGAACGGAAACCAAGACCGGGCTGGAACGCACACTGGAACACAGAACACGTGGTTTGAGGAATTGTGATTATGTAGTGACGTGGTTTTCGGGTTTTGACCTCCCTTTCTCCCACCGACACTCGGACAGGGAAAAATATTTAGAGAGAGAATGGGTTGAACATCCTATTATAACCCCCTGCGCCTTGAAAATTTTCTGGCCATACACCGCTACCATATGAAACTAAGTAAAAGTGGACCATATTGATGAATTTTGGATGAAAACCTGAAATATCCATTGATTATTATTTGTGTTCAACACTTTATGATATAAAAGGAATAGATTCAATAAATTTTATGACTTTGGTGTGTTAATAATTAATTTCAACCTTACAGAATATAGGTTTCATTATAACGAATAACTTTTATTATTCATAATTATATTATCTCTCTTATATATTATATTGAAAGTGGCCATACAAAATGTAATATTCTACATTAATAGAGTATTACCTCAATTTTTTTTATTACAGAGGGTGCTACCCTGATTTTTTTCAGATTTTTTAGAGTCCGGGAACTATTTTTAAAAAATTATTGAAAGTTTTTTTGTGACGTCACGAGACGCCGCTCCTTAAGAAAAAGATAGGACTTGACGTCACAAAAAGGACTTTCAATAATTTTTTAAAAATACTTTCCGGGCTCTAAAAAATCTGAAAAAAATCAGGGTAGCATAACTTTGCACGCTCTATCCATTTCTGCAATAAAGAAAATTGAGGACAATACTCCATTCCATTACTGATAAAATATACTGATTTTAATCTCCATGTAAATATTAAGGACCTACTAGCTGCATTAACAGTAAATTCAGTTTATTATAATTCTAGATTTTTCTCGTGTACCATTTTAATCCTCGATCGTGACCTCCGATGACCTCCACTGAAACTCACCTCCGTGGTGCCGAGGTCACACTTGTGGCTTCCCCCGAACTTTGACCTCCTCACGTCACACTGGTCCACGTCCACGTACTGCAGGGGCAGCAGCAGCGACATCGCGCCTCTGTGGAACAATCAGGAACTTCAGTCAGATTTCTAATCATTTATATATAAGGATATAGGGGAGCAAGGGCTGGTCCAGCCTTCGGTTTGTGTGTGAAGAGAGGGGATCCATAAATCCTTTATTTTTTGTACTATCCCTTTCATGATCAACATGCAATAATAGATATCAAATTACATAATTTATAATCTAAAAATAAATAAAAGCCCATATGCATATATTATATATTATTACATTTCTTACAACTTAAGATGGCCGGGAAGCGGGTGGGTGATGGGTGGTTTTAATTGTTATAAAATGAAATGCCTGTAATGTATTTCAAAACGTTTGAAGGTTTGTGGAAGGGGAGGGGAAAAAGAAACTCATCCCCTCCTCCTTTGGCCTCCCATAGAGGCTTCAAGTGAGTGCGCTCGCGCTGCGCAACTGTTGTCGCTATAAAAGGTCCATCTAGCACTTGAAAATGAAGCAGAATGTTTTTTTTTTTTAAACTTTTCTCGGTTATAAATCAAGTAGAAAATCTAAATCTTTAATTATCTACTGTATTTTTCAGTTTGGACCAAAGTTCCGTAAGGAAACTTTCCCTAAAAAATCTTATTCTTAGTGAAAAAAACGAATTCACATTTTTTTACATAGGTTTGGTATAGCGGGTGGGAACACCAAAAAATCAGCTGAATTGAAGCCTCTATTCCCTTATAAAATAAAAGCAAGCAGTATATATATATGACTTAATGACTTAGTAAGTTTGGTGCAACGTCTTTCCCAATGATTGTGTGTTAAATATTTTGTATGGCTATGACGTCACAGTGTTTTGCTGTACGATTTTAAGGGTGAAAATGTGATTTTTTTTTTTACATAACTCGAGGGTTCTATCCAAATAATAATAAAATAACAATAAAGAAAGAAAGAAAAAATATAAAAATTAAAAATGTCATGAAGGTTGGGTGCTCACCTTCCAGGCACGGGGAAGCTGGAGGCGAGGACCCAAGCCAGCAGGCGGCAGTCCCAGAAGGGCACGCTCCAGATGGGCGCGGGGAACGACTCGTTGGACACGAGGGCCTTGCGAAGACTGGAGGCGAGCTCGGCGTGCTGGCCCACCAAACTGTCGTTACCGTTAGAGGATGAGTTGGTGGAGAGAGAGAACTTGGTGGGCTGGAGCTCAGAGTTGTAGAGAAGCCACGCGTTACCTGGGGAACAGTTAGGATTATAGACCTTATGTACATGTAACGTAAGGTCTATAATTGCAACACAACATCGTGGTTTATGAGATTTTTATATTCTCATGAGGCGACGATATTCAACAGTTTGCTGGAATACTTACTGTTAGTAAATATTGTAAATATTGTTATAATTTAAGTACTGAAATATTAATTTTTTGTTGATATTTGTATTTACTAGTTATTTTTCATTTTTTTACATTATATAATATACCCATATATTAAGTATATTATATACAATGGTTGTCAATATTGTTCTAAACTTTTGATATTTTACCATGCATATTTTATCAAAAGGTCATTTGAAGGACACACAAAAATATATTTAATTGTGAATTTAATATTGAGAATATAAAGAAAGATATAATTAATTAGTTATAATTAATTAATTATATCACAGGTTTAAATCCAACCTAAAATAACGTTATTACTGAAATTCAATTTCAATTTTTTATTTACAGTCAAATAATAAAAAGATGTCACCATCTTCAGCTGCAATTTTTGAACTAAAAACTAGAAGACACGGAGTGACTCACCCTGTTTTACCTCGAAGTACACCATGCCGAGGGGGAAGGTGGAGGCTCGGTTCATCAGGGTCCTCCACAGCACCCCCAGCACCGAGGGGTTTACGCTGCGGTCACTCAGGTCGGGCAGAGAGGACAGAAGCTGGCAGGCATCCCTTGCTGCCTGCGGTGCACAAAATGAGACCACGGTTGTAGAGACAAAGGGTTATTGGTTGTATTATAGGGCTGTCTCATACAGGATCACATGATTTCGCAGCGTTTAATAAAAAATAAGAGCTTATGCGATCAGGTGTACGAAAGCACACAGCTTCGTATCGTATGCCTTCGTATGATAAGAGATTTATAGAATCGGTTCTAAATTAGAAACGTACAATCGTAGAAATTAAAGTCTGTGTGCGATCCGCCTAAGTTAGTAGTCATGCATGGAACCACCACTCTCCCACCCATATTATCTTAATGAAACCTCCTTCCCACAAATTAAGAAGAATTCCGTCTGACATTTTTCTCCGCGGCATAGCTGTCGATTCGTTTCCCCTACGTCGCAGCCACCCGCAGTACAAAAGTACACGAAGAGTTGCCTACTTTTTTAGGATTATCAATTAAAGATGGCGGACTTTACTAATATGAAAAATTAAAATAGTATGCGAAGCAGTGGTGAAAGTAAGCCGGTGCGCACCAGTGCGCCGCACTGGTAAGACATTTGACGCCAGTGCGGCGCACTGGTAAGACACTGATCGAAATTTACTAAAAAAATAAATAATTTTTAATGAAAAAAACAATATTTGCAAGTGTGAACGGATCACATTATAAACCATTATAATCATGCTCAATACATGTTCTTGTACTTGGATTTTATTTATCTCACGAAGTTTTAACTTGCACGTACTTTCTTTTAAAGTCAAAATTTTGTACTAAAAAAAGTAATTGAAATCCATGTTGAATGTATTTACTTTTATTTATATTTTTCATTGGGTAAAAGATAAAAATAAATTGACAATTTGTGATACAAAATTGTTGCATTATAAATAAATAGTAAGTGCTACAGTAAAACATTATTTTAAAAGACTACGATAAAAAAGTTAATTTTAATATTTTTCTCACAAACGCCTAGCTTTTTTTTATTGGCGCGCGAGCCTGAGAACACATTTATTTATTATGTAATTTTTTTAAATTTTTTTAATCAAGGAATTTTTTATATATATTTTTTAAATATCTGTAGGTTTACTGCTTACTGGGTTTACTATTTTATCTTCAATTTTCCTATAAATTGGTAGTCGTTATCACTTTTTTAAAATTGTAACCTATACATCTTTTTGGAATTTTTGTATTAAATTAATTTTTGAGACATTTTAAACGATAATTTAATTATTTAAAAAAATGTTTCATTTATTAAATTAATTAAATTTATAGAATATTCTAAATTGTGAAACAGTTCATTAAAATATTTTTATTGTATTAACACTGCTGCTAGACATAGACAACTTGTTTGCGATTTTTTTTTCATTAAAAGTTATGTTTTAATTTTCATTAGCCAACACAGATATGTATTTTTGAATATTTTTTTTATCATGCAATTTAATATGCGACGTACACTACATTTTTTTTTTAAAGTTAAAAGTTTGAATACTTATTTAATTTTACTTATTTTGTGGGATTTTCAATATTTTTTCTGGAAAAACGGCCGGCTCCGTAAAAAAAAAAATTATTTTTAAATCGAAAATTCATTAATGAATTTATAATAGATTACGTACGTATTTTTTAATTGGTACCATAGTTCAAGTAAAGTTTAAGTAAAATGCTGTTTTCTGTGCCAAAATTTTGCATGTTAAACGCCTCCGAAACACCAACTTTGGGAAATCTTTGGTTTTCATTTCTTAATTAATAGAGGGCAGGTTATAAAATATTTTTAGAAAATAAATTCTTTAAAAAAATGTAATCGCTCACTCTATTTAAAAAATTAATTATAAATCAATTTTAGTGCAACTTTCAATTAAAAAAAATAAGCCACGCCCCTTTTTCCCAAAAAATCGCGCCTCCGGAGGGGGTTTGGGCCCTTCAGGCCTCTATCTGAAGCGCACTGGTAAGACTTTGAAACTACTTTCACCACTGATGCGAAGAGATATAGGCTTGTGACGTCTCGAGATTTCAATGTATTTTTAATAAACTGATGTGTTTGTTTTAAAATATTTTTTAATTCTGTTTGAAAAATCTGTAAAAATCACATACTAGTTATATTCTATGATGTACTTATATGATGTAGTTTATATTATATAATACGAAAATTTGAAAATAACAACTTATATAATTAAACTATATTTATAATTCATATTATATTTATTATGTCGTTACAAATTATACCATGCATTCTAAATAGAAAGGAAAGGCAAATTGTTAGAGTAAACTCTTCGTAAAATCAAATTAATAATTAATTAATTATCCGCAACATCGGAGAATCTCTAACATTATTTTTCGGATTTAATTATTAAGACTCTCGCAACTTTAAAGGAAAAAGTTTCAACATTTGAAAACCTTTTAAAACCTTTTGTACAAAAAACAAATCTCCTAACTTTTTCCTTTTATATATATTATAACTTTAATATAATATAAAACTTTGAAACATTTTAAAAATACACACTTCTTTTTTATTATCAATAATTATAAATTATTACAAGTATTCTACTCCTCTACTTCAAACTTTAAACAAACGAAATCTGCTTGGAAATAATTTATAATTTGATGAATAAATTATTACTTTTTAAAAGCTTGGTTCGTAAATGAAAATATTATTTGTGCCAGATGAGCACTGAGGTGAAAAAATTTAGTAAGAACAAACATTTAGAGACAGAGGAAGAGAGGGAGAGAGGAAGACGGAGAGAAACACACACACTCACCTGCAGAAAGGGGTTGACAAGTGGCGAGGTGAAGTTCTGCAGCAGCCCCTCGGTACTGAGGGGGCTGGAGGATCGTCCACAACTGCCGGGGGCAGAGACCACCTCGAGGGCCACGGACAACAGAGTCTCGCTCGAGCCGGAGGTCATTGACCCACCTGCGGCAAAGGTCAGTCAGAATCTGCCGGGTTCTTCAACAACCGCCATATTAATAGTGCTGTTCAAGACGTTCATTTTAATGTTTGACACAAAATTATGCACATTATGCTAATTTTTGTTACAATGTAAATGTGGTTTAACGATGCCGAGCAGGGATTGGCGGGGCGAGAAAAGCGTATAACTTTTGCTTCTTTATCCATGTTGGCGTGGAAAAATCACTTTCCCGCAACGATTAAATTCTACCGCGATTTTTTCACATCAACATGGCCACCGTATGATATTTAAGCAAACAAGTTCGCTTTTCTCACTCTGCTCGACATCGCTCAAATGAAATTCATCTTGACTCTTAAAAATTTAAAAGTATGGTGGTGTTGAGTCCATTGACTCAACCCTGATAGCGTAAAAACAGAGGTGGCCTCATTCTTGGGCGCAGGGGCTTTGAAGGACAAAGGAAGCTTACTCTGTGTACCAGCTCCCAGTAAAATGCACAAACTGCATATATGACATATTTTTACTGCACATTTGGATAGAGAACCTCGTATCAATTTGCTTATATATATATATATATATATATATATATATATATATATATATATATATATATATATATATATATATATATGTATATATTTAAATACCGTAACACCCTTAAAATCGTGTTGCAAAATACTGTAATTATACAACATCTTTATGCTTGCGTATTAAATATTAATTTACATGACTATGACGTCATAGCGTTTTGCAGCATAGTTTTAAGGGTGTTACAAGGTTAAAGAAATATAAAAATACATAAATTGAGGTCCTGTATTTATTATTATTATTTTTTTTATGTGTGTAGAATTTGAAATCACGAAATATAAAAAATATTAAAATTTACGTTCATAAATTTTCATAATTGAAATGAAAGGAAATTAAAAAAGCCAGAAACGACTTCCTTGGTACAAAGTCCTGTAAAGGAAATAGAATTACAATTTAGCATTCAGGAGCAAAGATCAATAATTGAATTTCTTGTAGATTGTTTCTGTTTATGAGAAGGTTTTCTCCTCTCGACGTTTCAAATTTATTTTCGTATTTTCAGCGGAAGTTGCGCTGGACGTTGAAAGGGTTGCTTGGAGGTGAAGTTACATGATGGTGAATTTATTGAGCGGCATGCAACGATTTCGATGCACTCTTTGCTGTAAAAACTAATGGCAGCTAGAGATTTCCCCACTATCATACTTAAGGTGGAAAATCAAGCGCTATATATATCGTCCCGAAAAACAAGGAACCTTCAGAAATTTTGATCAAATTTCTGGCAATGATAAAACAAACCTGAAGGTCTTTGATAATATTCTCTACATTTTCACCATGATGAGGTTAATTTTGGTGCACCATTTTTTTTGGTAAAGCAATGTTGATACTAAAAGCAAATTGAAAACCTTGGGATGACGAAATCGTTCCGTTAACAGAAATTAATTCAAAGAATTGTAACATTTAAGTACTTATTTTTTCGCGTCGAACCACTCTTGCAAATCTCTCGTGTTGTAAATTCTCCTTAATTTTGAATTTACATAGAGTGCTTGCTGGAAAATCGCAGGGCAAGTCTGATTGGTTGACTCCTGTGGCGCGAGACGATTGCATGCCTCTGATTGGCTACACGTAATTTTCTCGTTGCAGTCACTCATGTAACCTCCAGACGTAAACTTACCGTTCGGTAGACTCGGAGGGTCGGCTTCAACAGCCTCTGCCGCCGAGGCCGGGGCTACCAAGAGGAAGAAAGCCAGCGCGGCGGTGGCAAGGGTCGTGGCCATCCCCGCCGCGCCTCCCACCCTGCGTCACGCACCCCTTCGAGGGTCACCCCTCCCAGGAGACCTGAAGACAGAGAGAGTCAAGTAAGCACCACTAGATGGCACTGATCGAGGGTCACCGCGCCTCCCGCCCTGTGAGGTCACTTGGACAGGACAGGTACGTAGACAATAGGTGAAAAGCATCATACAATACTCATAAAGGCATCAAAAAGTAATTTTATAATCTCTCTGAAATATAGCTGTTTTACAGTGTGCATGAAGGCTTAAAACTTGCAATGCAAATATTAATAATGTACTCTATATTTTTTCTCCGTGTCAAACCTTCTCATTCAAAGTTGTTTGTATCATTGTTTGTATTTATATGCTTGGAAATTGACGACTAATTTTGTTTGAATTGATCAGTTTACTTGTATTTACTCTTAATAAGCTTTGAGATGACCCTTGTAAACTAAAGTATATTGTCAAGAAAAATTGTTTATGCAAATTTTTAAAACCTTAAAATGTTGTAATTATTCCTGATCGTGTTTGATCACTAAACTTGAAGCTTTTTTATTGCTTATAATTTATATAATATTCATATATAATAACCATGCACTGAAAAGTTCCTTATTATTACATATAGTATATAGAGAGAAAAGATGGTATAGTATTACTATGTTGTTAAATATAATTAAAATATGTATTAAAAAAACTCGTTCTATAAGCTACATGCGATATTTTAAAGACAATTTTAACATTAACCCCCCGGGTTTTAATTAAAATTTTTAAATAAATTGGAGTGCATAATTTTGTATGTAATACGATGACAAAGAAAGTTAAGACGGTGCCCGTGTTAAAAAACGTTCTTATTAATCCAATTAATACTTCATTTAATTACTTCAAAGTATGAAAATATGACGCAAGAAGAAGAAGGAAATTATAAGGTTGGTTTGGGACCCATTCACCCAGGATGGAGGTTTCCTGTTTTATAAAGTTTTTGTTTTGAAAAAATGTAAACGCAAAATTGACAACGCCTTCGTCCGGGTTTACCAGGGAGGGCGCGCCCCAAAATTTGGTGTGTGTCCCCCCCCCAAAAAAAAAATCCCACACCCTTTTTTTTTCACCCGATTAACTCTTGGCCTTTGAAATTAATGTTGCTGTGAAATTTACTTTGCTTAGAAAAACTGGTGCCATGGCAATTTTTTAAAAAAAATTATGATTTCAATAGCTTCAATTAATTCATTCATTTATTGTAGAGAAAACATTACTATTTGTATTTCAGTATTGCCATATATTGGCGTATTTAGAGAGGAGGATGTAGGGTGTCTATAATAATTAGCGTGTAACGAAAGGGGATGAGCCTATCATAATTTATTCTGCCATGGGTATGGAATATTTCGGGGAAGTGGGTGTTAAGTGGCAAAATTCACTAAAATTTATTTCAAAGCAACTCGCTACTTGAATGCATGGTAGTTGATGAGAGTAGACGAGTCTTTTTTTTATCGCGTCAACAGTTCTAATTTTTAGGTCCTTCACTATATGAAGTAGCGTTGTCAAAAATGTGATATTTTGTTTGAGGACACAATAGAATATTATCTCAATATTTTGAATATAATACCAACATTAGAGAATGGTTGAGAAGGGGCTCGTATAAATAACCAAGTAAAAGCTTATTTCTTATCTCGTATAAAATATAGCTGATAACAACCTACATGGGCGTAACCAGCCCTTTTGACCCCCCTCACCTACCTCGTGTTTGTGGGAGAAAATACTTGGGCAGTGGGTATAGGTTAACCTTTTCTAACCACTTCTTACAGTTCCGCCCTGCGTAATAATATGGAGCCTGCATGGAAAAAAGCATGAAAAAATCAGAAGGAGGGGTGAAGGGTATGGTTCTTTGACTTTGACTTTTGAGGGAAAGTTGGACCCACCAACAGTCCAAGAAGTATTTTTATAACACGATTAATTCAGAGGGAGGGGGTGGAAACTTAAACCCCCTCCCTTGTCTATGCCACTGGAATTCATCCCCTTCAATTTTTGTTCAGGCTACTTACTCCACTGACGACCTGCATGAATATTGTTCAAAACTCCCTTCTATTTTCGGCAAGTTCTGATTTCCAAAGTCCATGGAGCTACTTGCAGGTATATAATTATTTTGTTTGTTGAAGTGTACCAAGTTACGCTAACTTTCAACAATACTCCACTCCTATCCAGAAAAGTTAAATACATTTCTCCTCGTCTGGAGAAGCCTAGCCGCGCCAGCTCTATTTATAGCCGCAAACGGGCGGTGGCGGAGTGGCGGGAGCAGCGGCGAAGCAGCTGTGGTCGGGAGCAACTGGAGATGGTGTGGGCATCGTGGACAACTTTTCGTGGGAGAGAGAGGGAGGGAAACAGAGAGAGAGAGAGAGAGAGAGGGAGGGAAACAGAGAGAGAGAGAGAGAGAGAGAGAGAGAGAGAGAGAGAGAGAGAGAGAGAGAGAGAGAGAGAGAGAGAGAGAGGAGGGAGAGGGAGGGAGAGGGAGAGGGAGAGAAAGGGATAGAGATCAAGACAGAGAATGAGAGGGAGGGATATAAAGAGAGAGAGATTGGGACAGATATAGCGAAAGAGAGAGATAGATGGTGAAGAGAGAGTTGATGGGATCAAGAACTTTTTACTAAATACAGTCGTTGGGTTGAGATACGGAATCGTCAGAATCATACAGAGAGACAGAGCCAGAGAGGGAGAGAGAGATTCGAGACAGAGAGAGGAAGGGATAGAGAAGAGAGAGAGAGAGAGAGTGGGGCAGAGAGATAGCGAAAAGAGAGAGAGAGAGAGAAAAGAGCAACACTTCATAAGTACGCTCTGGCAATGATAAATCACCCCCTCATTTTTTGTGTGTTTTTTTTTGTGTGATGTCAGCAATTTTATGAGTGGATCAATTTTTGCTTAACAGCGCTTGGCGCTTTGCCGTTGGCTGCGGGCCGATAATTCTGCTTATGCACGGTCACGCGTGTACCGAAATGTGGTGCGATTTTAATACAGATGCAGGTTGATATATCGGTGATTGCTGGGGGCCATTTAAACGCTCAAGTGTTTCGATACTTCACTGCAAGATAAAAATAGAGCAGCACTTTAACCCTAAGAGCATTTTGTTATTGTTTCTCATATACCTGTCAGATTTAACCACCATTTTGCTCCGACAAATAAAATGTGATAATATTTAAGTATAATATTATTACTTAGTTGAATATAATATCGAATATCGATAGAAATTTGCTCTCAGTTTTAATACATAACTGCAATGAGCAATAATAAAATTCAATAAAAAAAACGTTCAAAAGTGAAACATAAATGAATAAAAACAAGATTTTGACGACGTTTAGAGTTTCTTTAACAAAATATTTGACTTCAAATTCATTAAGGGTAAGGTAACGCCACCAATGTTAAAAAAAAATCCCTCTCACAAAAATTCTGAAAAAAATTTAAAGGGCGTATTCGAGAAGTCGCTCCGATATGTCGGAGAAGCTTATCCGTGTTTTTAAAGAAAATCTGCGAGTCCAGATCTGGCGGAAGTCGTCACGCCCGTCTTTCTACCACCAGAGCGCGCCATCAGCAAGAGTCCTCCCGCTTCTCGCTGCGGCGGCAGCGATAAACGAGAAGAGTGGAAATAGCGCCACGACGAGGAAATATACAACTAATTGTGAGAGTCGAAAAGCGTAATCGCGGGAGTTTGGGAGCTGATTATTTTCTTCTTCACACAAATAATGAGCACAGAAACTGTCGTAAGCAATTAAAACCGCTGCAGCAACAATAATTTAATTAATCCATCCATTTTTATGGTACTAAACAAAATAACTCGCCAAACATCTGTGGGGGCGGAGCCAACTATCATGGGCGTGTCTATCGGTTTAGAAAAAGTGTTTTTTAAAATATCTGACGGACTGAGTGTGTGACGTCACTTCCTTTATCTGTGACTTATCTGTCGGAGAAGACAGATTTATTCTCGAATACGCCCAAAATGTTCTCCTCTACACCCCCTATCAGTAGCTAAAATATCAGGTATACAAAATACGATCTAGTTTTTGAGTTATGAATTTTTAAAGTTGACCAATTTAACATGGGAGTTTCATTTCTCCATGTTAAAGTAGTCAACTTTAAAAATTTATAACTCAAAAACTAGATCGTATTTGTATACCTGATATTTTAGGTACTGATAGGGGGTATAGAGGAGAACATTTTAAATTTTTTTCAGAATTTTTGTGTTACCCTTAATTAATTTACTTAAAACTGAAAGAAACGCAACTAAAAAAAAAAAAAAAAAAAAAAAAAAAAAAAACCGAGACTGCATGAGCCTGCCTCATTTGCTGGAGCTGCAGCTCCAAACGACAAAAAGTCTCAAAGAAGTCAGAAAAGAAAAAGATCTGTAATTTTTGGAGATTTACTAAGAAGAGCACTCAGTCTATCAACCCAAAATTGTTTTCAATAAACCTAACACCTCCATATGGATTTAAAAGACATATATATGTAATATTGTCCATGCAGAACCGAAGAAGTGGTATCGTTCATAAAATTGATGAGAATTTGAGCCTGGCTTATCTTATCTGATAAAGATGAAAATTCAGTCCCGAGTTTTTGTAATCAATATACACGACGTTATTACAATATTTTATATTAAATTACCATACTGTAACAATACAGCAAAAAACATTATTTTGTAATTAAGGTAATTTTTAATGTCAATTAAGATATAATACAGTAGCTTTAATGTGTCTATAACTTTTGTATGTGATGGGATGATAGCAAATTAATTATTTTAAACTAATTTGAACAAAACTGTATCAATTATATTATACCTTCATATGTATTATGATGAATCTTTTAATTTTAACAACCCTTTAATTAAAATGTACAAGTCTATAAGTATTGAATTACATTGTTATTTTAAATAAATAAAAAATATTACCCGATAATTATTCACTTTAATTAAATAAAGATTGATTTTAATCATTTGATACTTTTAATTGAATTTGAAATAAAAAAAACTTTCTAATTATTACAAGCCATCGTAATTGGTACTTATATAATTATATTTATATAAACAAAAGCATCATTAATTGGTAAATATAAATCATTCTCTCTTTTAATCAAATTATAAGATAAAAAAAAGTTATATTAAATTGTTTATAAAATATACTGACCATTTTATTTATATTGTTCTAGAGAAAGGGGAAAAATATGTTTTGATTTAAAGATAAAGATATAAAAAATATAATTATTTGGCGATTTTCGTCAACAATGGAGTCGTTTTCAGTGTTGGGAACAATGCTCGAGCGCTGATGTCCCCCTCCTCCTCTCTCATCCCTGCCGACATCGATTTTACGTGTTTGCAGCAGCCTGGCGCTTGGTGCACGGCGCTACTAGCTGGCCTAGCGCCACCCTCCAGAAAAAAAAAATACTCGCTGAAGAATAACAACCATAACGTTTTTCGATAGAAAAACAAGAAAACTACCTTTACGTATAATATTCATATAGATTTTTATAACATAGTAATGTTGACATTAAAAAAAACAACACACGAGTCATGTTATTTTATAATTAAAAAACACAAAAAGGTTTACATTTTTTAATTAAAATTCTATTATTAATACATTCACAATATTGATAATAAGTTGTATAATTTTTACACATACCTTGCCGAAATACTGTGATTGTTCATTATCATTTTAACACTTTTTTTACACACTTTTTTTTCTAAAATTTATTTAAAACACATTTTATAAATATCAAAATATATGAAAAAAAAAAAATTGATATTAAATTAATTTACAATATAAATTACATTATAATATTCTTTAAAAATATATTCTATACTAAAAAAAAATGGGTGCTAATGATAAAACTTGTTGCTGTTAAGATTTTTTTTTATTTTTTTTTTTTTCTCTCTCTTTCTGTTATGTTTCTATAAGAGGCAACTTGCTTGCTTGTTGTTCCACTAAAAAGATTCAGCACTACACAAGAACAGTATTTTCCTGCGGCACTTTGCTTGTTCCACTGACACTGCGCGAGATATTTTCTCCTCAGCTTGACTAGCCTCTCCCCTTCTAATAGTACAGAGTAGCTCCAGCAGCTTTATACCACCACCACCACCACTGAGAAAAGTTTGTGGACATAAACATCAGTGCTGCCACTCTTGTCTGGTGTGTCATTATAACTAACTATATATCATATTATTAATTTATTAAATTATATTTATTTTTAAGAATAAAATTAATATGTTGGTATTCATCAATCATTTATATTATATAGATGGATATGTTCCATTATAAGGGGGCGGTACCGAGTTAAGACGAAAGATACCGATGTTTTTACTCTCTCGTCATTTGGTATCCATGGTTACGGGAGGCACCAAGTAACAGACAGGGATGTCCATCTCGTCTTTTTTGGCTCAATCTCAACATCCTTATGCCCTTTTCATATATATTAATAGGTCAACACTTTACCACCTCAATACTTTCTTATATATATTTTTTTAATTAAGGAAATTATAAAAATAAAAAAATATATATTAACATGATCCTTTTTTTATTATTTATTTTATAACTGTACATCACATTTGTCATAATAATTACACAAATAATATTAAAAATGGTTTTCTACATTCATTCTAAGGACAAATTTAATTGAAAAAAAAGAACCAAATAATAACAATTTAATTAATAAAAGTTATACTCTTTATAATTTCAATATTAAATTTGGAATTTTGATGTTTATTCAAAGAGTTCAGCTAAGACAGTGGGATGTTTTAAATAGGTTTTTTAGCCTACAATCAGGGTTCCTTCGTCAGGGAACGCGTAGGGTGGTACCTCCAGGTTCAAGGGGGCGGGACCCTTGCGGATACGACCTGACGCGTCGTAGTGAGAGCCGTGGCAAGGGCAGTAGTAGCCGCCAAAATCACCTGCAAAAATACAGCGTAACAATGTAGCTAGATACACGGGGATAATATAATTATTGGAAACTGGGCAGTAGTAGCCGCCGAAATCACCTGTACAAAAATACAGTGCAACAATATAGGACGAATAAGGTTATACAAAACAATACATACAATTAAATTACTGGGAACCGAATAGTATAGTAAAGTCATTTAAATAATCTTTACAAATCGACGCAACAATCTTTACATTGTACATAAGACCATAACAGAGGCTGTCACAGTCGCGTATGATAGATTTTAGGGCGATCTCCTTTATTATTTTCCCTCGAGAATGTCTGAGTTTTGTAGCCAGTTCAATAGATCCTGACGACATAACTGCTTCCAATGAACTGGCAAATTACATTCTACAATGGCACGGTTTATACGACAAAAAAATGGGGTGAATGCAGAATGACAAACCCACTATAACCATATGCCATGGGGAAAATTAAAGCAAAATTATAATGTTCTGCAGGTGAATTATATTCGCGCAAATTTTTTCATCCCATTATAGTGTGGGAGCCGAGTTACAAAATTGCGAAACGATCTTTGTATTGCATAAATGAAGAAACCATAACGATAGCATAGAATTAAGGAACATAACTTTTACGCACATTTTTCCAAGTTCGGCGTATATTATAAATATTAATGCATGACATGCAGCACGTATACATCACTTTTTTGTAAAAATGGTATTTTTATAAAATAGTGATGACTATGACATCATAATATTGTTGACAGTACTAAAAATGACTTTTTAAACATCGTAAAAAATCTGTATGAGCAAAGTAAAATTTTATGCTCTATTTATTTATGCAGCTCTTTTTATTACTGGTAATGCAATAATCTGTAATATCCACTAAGTTCTAAACATAAGAGAACATTAGCTTTAAAATTTGCAAAAAGGTCTACTTTAAAAGGGTTTATTTAGAAATGTAGCTATTATTAAACGGTCCGATTTTGAAGTTAAAAGACGCGGTGTCTTGCTTTAGTTTTAGCGATATCAGAGACAACAATATTCATGGTAACATTGGCACATGCAAATAATTGCACAGAAAATATCAGTGAAACATCTTGATAAAATAATGATACTTTGTTATCAATAATTAATTTATCAGCGAAAGTTTTCCCCAAAACACGGTTAAATAATAATTTTAATATTTCTTTAATAACACGTATATACAAATAGTAATAACTATTTTGCGATATCATGTTAATTTTATTCTACCCTTATGCATGCATGCTAAAACGGCTGCCATTTTGGGGGTTAATTTTGACAGTATCCTGAAAGTTATGCAGCCAGTTGCAAACGTACGTACTGCGCGCTGCCTACCTTACAGGGTGCTGCTTACGAAGGTATTCGAACTTCGAACACAAATTTAATACATTTCAAAACAATTCACATTATTCGGATTATTGACAGCCACTTCTCATGATATCATAATATCTCAATATAAAAATGGTTAAACTTTATTTCCTCAGAAACCACAAATAAACTTTACTGTACTAAATCGAAAAATCGGAATAAAACATACAAGTAACAATTAAAAATTTTCTTTCAACGCAGATGATTTTAAATAATGACCTCAATTTGATTCATTGCTAATTTTTAATTCTAATATTATGTTTGAAAAAAATCATGTACAAATAGTTTTCCTTCTATATACTGAAAACATATATTATAGTTTATAGTACAGTAAAATATGCTTTGTAAAATGTATATCAATAAATAGAATTGTCTTGTATTGTTTTTTTAAAATCACCTTTAAATATTTTGACTTTTCAGTTTTGACCTTCAAAAAAAATGTCAAGGTTAAAAGTCATCAACATTGAAAAACGTTGCAGAATATTACTACTGTGTTTATATTATTTGTTTTAAGCCTTTATCTACAGTAAAACGGGAGATAAAAAATTAGGAATCACTAATTCCTGGTCATGACTAAATAATAATACACATTTTTTTTTTAGACAAACTAAAGCTACAAACCGCTGGGGAAAAAATAATAATAATAGAACTCGTCTATATTGCAGGGAAAGGTGTTTGATTTGACGTCATCAAGCCTGCTAATGTGATGTTTTATCATGTCATTGTCAGCCTAATTTACCATTTTTCTTGACAAAATTATATAAGGACTGTACAGTTATTGGACACATGGCATTTTGTAAATTGTAATGGCTAAACCTATTGTAGATTTTAAGAATTACTTTACAATTATGTGTATACATTTCTTAACTTTATAGCAATTTGTGTTTAAAAAATTCTCAGTAAATGATTTTTTTTAAAAAATACCGTGAAAAGTTAATTAAGCTGAAAGCTAGACACCACAGAGTCAGACATAAACTAAGATTTGTTATACTGTATAAGGCTCAGCCAATCAGATGCTTGGATTACTGTGACGTCACAGCACATATTTGATCGGCCATTGGATAAAAATTGGAACCATTTAAACATGAACTTCGAAAATTCAAATCTTATTGGTCTCTGGTTAGGTACTTCAATGGAAATTTAACTTCTTATATTTTGAAAAAAAGGTTGGTGTCTTCAATGCACCCTCTAGAGACCATAATTTCTTATGGCTCGAAAATTGAAAATACCAGAAGGTTTCTCGTTTTAGGAGAAACCTCACGTTCCGCACATTGCCATGGTAGAGCTCTTTTGTCTAGGATCTACCAGTTGTAAGAAATGTCAGATCTTAATTTTTTTTTTAATTTTGTGGAGCAAAGTGCAATCTATACCGGTAAGTAAGACTTGTGAAATTTTTTAATGACATAAAATAAGGGAGTATGGTTACAGCAGGCCAAGAGATGCTTTTTTGAAAGTGCACCTATGTTATCTTATTGAAAATTTTGAATTTCAAAAATCTGTAACTTGCTTCAAAAAAATTTGCAAGTCAAAAACAGAGTATTTTAAGTTTAAAAAGGTAGAGAAGAATAAATTTTGTCTGTTTGAACTACTTTGATTTACTCTAAGAATATTAAATAGTGCTACAAAAAATTCACGCACATGGTTCGGGAGCAAAAGGGACATCAAGCTCTTGCCTTCAATTGTTTTTCCCTCCCGCTACAGTGCGAGGAGAATGGAGTAACAATTCAAAAGTATTATAGCTGATGTTAGAAGATCAGACAAACGGGCACTACAACAACGATATATTACTTATGAGTGATAGTGAGAAACCCCATGAAGCTTATGAAATTTTGTCAACACTCTGTCCAATTGGCACAGACGTTTCCGACAATAGTCTTAAATGCATGCTTAATTATTTAATATAAATATAATGTATTATATGTTACCAAGATATTAATTATATAATAATTTTTATACGTGTGTATTTTAACTAAGAATTTGTTTATATGAACTATTGTATTCTTTATAATCGGATTATACTTAACCTGTAGTCTGTTTTTTGAATAAATATAATAAATAAAATAAATAGATGATGTAATTTTATAATAAGTTTTCAGTTTACCATCAGGCGGAATTTATCATAGAAGCAGTCAGATTACAAGTTTAAGACTGGAATAACTTCTTACTTCAGCGACTCAGGTAAAATTCAACAAATCTTCATAACATCAATAACCGAGGACAAATTTCAAATGTCACGATTCTACATTAACATGCGTCAGAAAGTATTTCGCACCCCTGGGCACACAACTGGACATTACCTGCGTTGGCGATGGGCACACACCCCAGGTGGGTGCACACTCCGATGAGAACGAGCCACTCTGGACGCTGCACTCGCTCCGAGTCGTGCTGGGGGTCACGCAGCGTGTTGACTGGCACGCCCTGCTCCGTGCTGATCTCACTGCCCGTCCTAGAAACAAACAAGCAAACAGCTCTTGTATAACCATGTCAATAAATGTGTGGAGAAAATCATTTAAAATATATGAAAATATTATAACTTGAAGAAATATTTAGTTAACTTTATTGCTAACCTACAAATTACATGCATTGCCAATACTAATTACCAGGACACTAAAAAAAGGTGCATTTTAGGAGCAGAATGCAGACAGTATTACAATCTAGTAGCAGTATTATGTAAATAAAGCACCGTCCAGAATTGTCGGAATCGGAATTAATTTCCCATCACTTGGCTCGTTCTATTAATCAGAAATTTTGAATTTTCTGATTGGTTGAGGGCTTTTCAGTTTTGATTCCAAAGTAATTCTGGACAGCACTTAACTGCACACCTGATTTCTACCTGCTATTAATATTGTTGATACGTGGATATGTGTGTCTGGTTGTATCTTGCTGTTTAATGAATTTCTGCTAAAACTAATTGCCATCTAAGTTTCATAGGAACGGATAGGATATATCTTCTTTCTATAAATTTATAAAAACATGCCAATTTTTAAGTTGAAACCTTAAAGATAAAACACTAACACCTACTTGTATATAACACCATGCTTGGCTTCCAATACGACTCTGGAGTACTTGGCTTTGCTAACTTCTATTGAATTCAAGTTGACTATCGGTGAAATTATTCCCATCAGATCTGATTTAGCAAATTGCAGAAGGCATTCACAAAGCACTTTAGACTAAATTTTTATCCATGGTTCAATGAGATATTAGAATGTGAAAATTTTAGTGGCTTAATCGAAAGAAGAGGTAAAAATATGGTACTGTGAATTTTTTCAGATTTTTCTGAGACCGGGAACTGTTTTTAAAAAAATATTGAAAGTCTATTTTATGACGTCACGGGCGGCACTGCCCTATCCTTTTTCTTAAGGAGTGCCGCCCGTGACGTCATCAAAATAGACTTTCAATAATTTTTTAAAAATAGTTCCCGGTCTCAGAAAAATCGGAAAAAATTCACAGTACCATATTTTTACCTCTTCTTTCGATTAAGCCACTAAAATTTTTACATTCTAATATCTCATTGACTGCATGGTGCTAAACAAGGGACTCAAAATGGTACTAAAAATGTGGGTTAAGCACCAATTTAGCCCACATTTTGTAGCACCATGTTTAGCCCTTGGTTTAACACCTGGTTTATATGACTTAACCTGGGATAAAAATTGAGGCTACAGAGTGCTTTGTGAATGCCCTCATGCATTTTCTTTTCTAAGTTTTTTTTTTTTTCAATTAATTTTTTTCTTTTAAATTTTATTTTGAAACATGGTATACCGAGTACTGTACCAGATACAGTGTGACCAATGTTAACATTGACAATAAATTGAGGAGCATATTTGTTCCAACTTCGAGGGAAACCAAGAAATAGCTCACCTACAGAAACCTTAACAATTTTTATTTAGTAAAAATATTGATTATATTACACTAACTTGTAAGTCACAACTCAAAACGAATATTGAACAGAGTTAAAAAAGCTAAGCTGATAAAAAACATTTTTAAACTAGAATATTTATTTTGCATGTTGAATTGCTAGCCTTTCAATTTGCAAGATACAGAATTTATCTTCTATGAATTAATGTTTTGCCATCTTGCCAGAAATTTACCTATGTAAAACTGATGCTTCCCGTGCATGAGTTTTCTAAACACTTTGGGGTTTATTGTACAATTCTATGTGTTTATATCTGAATGAACAAAGTTATAAAAATGTTGCTACCTTACAAAATATTTTAATTACAGACTGTATGCTATATGTACATAAAGTCTATATTTGCATCACAAAAGCGTATGGTGCTCATAATATTTACATTCTGATGCAGCTAAATGTAACCAGGAAAAGAAGTACAGTATTGTAGTTTTGTTATCAGATGCTACTGAATTCATTGACATTGATTGTATTATAAAAACAATTAAAAACTGCTAAAATCTTGTATTTAACTTTAATGGAGTATCGACCTCAAAAAATTATAATGCAAAACTGGATACAGGGTGCAAAATTATTCCACTCTAATTTTTTCAAGATTTTTTAGAGCCCAGTTGGTATTGCTAAAAAGTTTTGCCAAGGGTGGGTTTGAACCCACGCTTTTTTTAAGACCTATCCTTTTATTAAGAGAGGCGTCTAGAGGGATCACCTTCTCTGTACTTTCAATAATTTTTTAAAAATAGTTGCAGGACTCTAAAAAATCTGAAAAAAAAAAAAAAAAAATCAGATTTTCATATCTTTGCACCCTCTATCCATTTCTGCAATAAAAATTTTTGAGGTCGATACTCCATTCTCTGTATCATTCCCTGAGCTGCAAGATTATGCCATTACTGCACAGCCAGTGCACTGGTTGAGAACGTTGTTTTGAAAATGATGTCCAGATCAATTTTTAAAATTTACAGCATAAAATTATTTAAGTATTTATCTTGTGTACTTTCAATACATTTACAATCAACTGAAATACAAGTACATTTCTTTTTTAATTATTGTAACAGTATTTATTTATTAATTTTTTTTTCAAGGGCTGTATCACAAATACAGTATATTTGTTAACAGTAATGTAAGTTTTCCTGATTTGCTGGAGTTGCAGATTCAAAAGGAAAAAAATATATGCAAATTTGAAATTTTGGGAAAGCTAAGTAATCATCCCAACAAAGTTCAAGTCCAACATGCCTCCATAGACTGCGTAACAATGGCGACAAGTGATATCACCAAGGTGTACTGATACTTGTACGAAAGTGCACACTTATCTGCAGATGGTGTCAAATTTAACGACCCCCGGGAAGAAATTAAAAATCAACCCCGAAACCTTCAGTATCTTCCTCCCCTTTAATAAAAAATTGGCCCTCCGTTAGACTGAAAGGCCAGTCAACCCATGGGTAAATACCATTCTCCCCCCTTTGGCAAACTATCACTGCTTGTCAGAGATTACTGACTACAGGAACTGAAAGTTACATAATAGGTTCACAGATTTGCTACTGGTGCTCGGACTAGCAGGTACATGTACTGACCTGTGACGGATGAAGAGGGGCTTTCCTCGCCACTTGAAGGTGACACTCTTTCCCTCGGGAATATCAGACAACTTGATCTCAATCTTGGCCAGGGCCAAGACGTCAGCAGAGGCGCTCATGCTGCTCACGAAGTGGGTCACCACGGACTTGGCTGCATACGCACTTGCCACGGCGCCACCTGCCATCACACAAGGGTTAAAATCTGATGATAACCTATAGTAACTACAGCCTTACCTCCAACAACAAGGTAGGTGAAAGATTTTCTTGAATCCGCGCTAGCTTTGTTGCTAGCTGATGAGCTTTGAACATCACTTCGTCGATAGTCTGAGAAGTCTGGAACCTGGATATCGGTGTGAGCATATCGAACTTGTGTGGTTACTGTAAAAAAATAGAAAATAATAAATAAAAGTAGGGCAGTAGAAACATAAAACCAAAAATAAAGATTGCGAGACTCGAAAAAAAAAATGAGGGACACCAAAGCTTCTAGCAATTTCGATTTAACATCCCTAGTTCATTAGACTACTGTATATTTATTTAAGATGCTTCTGCAAAATATTTTATGTAATTTCTTTTATAATTTTCACCTGCAGGTCCAGCACGAACGGTGATCGCTCCGCTAGGCAAAGTCTTACGAGAAGAAGGCTGGCTCAAGACGTTGCTAGATTTTACTATGGCTGGCGCAGCAAGAGGTTTTAGCTGTGAAGCCACAGCTTGGGTGGAAGTCTTCAAATACGGTGCCAAATTGGCAGATTTCGACACAATATTCATCATATTTTCAACAATTAGCCTAAAATAAGGTTCACAAACTCGCAGCCAGAACCGTATGATTCGGCCAATATGGAGGAAAGGAGTGTGACGTCACAAACTTTTTTAATATCGGAACCTAGTTTTGTGAGCTTACGCTTTCATTCTTTGTCATCAGTAGCGAGAAGTGAAAACTGGTTTACTGACAGAGAAAAAACAAAATCGTATACCACATGCAGGTATTGACATGAGAAATTTGCTCGCCAAATTTTGCAAATATTGCCGGCTAAAAAAATTCGCAAATGCTAATTAAATTATTATTTATTATTAAAATTGATTTAAAATTATCTTAATAATATTTATAGTTCAATTTTAATTTTTTTAAATAAAAGATTTAATATTTAAATCAATTTTTTATCTATTTGCGAATAATTGTGAAATTTTTCATACTAAAACTGGCCGTACTGCTTCCGGCCTTGCAACTAACAACAAATTTCTTTTCTATGCACAAGTAGTGAAATTTGTGATTTTTTCAAGTGAATTGTATTGATACAAGATAAGGTAAGATTATTTATAAAATGTATTTATAATGACAAGTCATTAGTTGACATTGCGAATATTAGAAGTTGCGGGGAGGAGGAATTTAGCAAAGGGGGGAGGAGAGGAGGAGAGCTGCTCGTGGCTGCAGAGTCGTGTCAAGATGGAAGTTGCATGGGAATGCTTTTTACCTTGAACCATGTAGCTCCACTGTTTACAATGCATTCTTTTTAGTATAGATTACAATTAGTGCGAATTTGTGATAACGAAAGATTGACATCTTCTTAACGAAAATCTTAACTTGGGTAATTATAAATTTTATATTTTACATTTTTGTGATTTAAATTAGAACCAGGTGATATGTACTATAAAAAACTGGTTGACCCCTAAAAAAGACTGCAACATTGGCTAGAGCGCGCAAAAAAAAAAAAAGGAAAGAAAAAAAAAAGGATCGGCACGTGTCAACTTTAAAAGAGGTATACATAATAATATTCTGAACTAAAACTAAAGGAAAAGGGTTGATTGTCATCGAGAGGGAAAGTTGACATTGATCGTGAAGTGCAGTAGAGAGAGAGGGAGGGAAGGGCAAGCAGCGCAATTCATGTCGATGTTACATGCACTCGCAGGGCGAGAGGGCGAAGAGGGGAAGTTGCTAGGCTGCTGCTGCCGCCGCCGCCTGCTGCCTCGAGCCTCCCGTGATTAGCGTTGAGGCAAACATATCTTTTCTCTCAGGGTCCATTTTGCTGCCGCCGCCGCAGCAGACTTCGCGAGTGCAATAATTAGAAGCAGCCATTGCAAAAATCATCTTGATCTCAACTACTACATTCAAATCAATGTTACCACACGATAAATAGGTACGACATTACTTACTATTTTTATTATTATTACTGTATTTTTTTTAGTGTCTCATAATAATGTTTAAAAATATTCGCGAAATCTATTTTTTGCGAATGACATTGAATAGTGAAAGTGTCTAGTTTTTACTAGATAACCTTAAAAGCATGACAACTTTCGCCTTCATTATATTTTTGTTTAATTTATAATACTTTCTTATTCATATATGCAAGGGGAGGTATTATAATTATAAATATTGATTTTTATTATTGATCGTCATAACATGTTTTTTTTTTTTTTCCGTAACGTTTTCTTATGCAACGTAATGTTATTTATAAAATGAAGATTGTTATAAATCTGTGTACAGCGTTCGGATCGACGGCACGAGCTATGACATTTTTGCTATTGATTAGCTGCGAAGCGCAACATACGGAGGTCAGCAGCAGCAGCGGCAAGCTTGCTTCGCGTGACGTAGGTTGCAGGCAAGGCGCGGTGCAGTATATCAGCGCACGAGCGCACCGCCCCAACTCCCTCCCGAACCTCCCCCCTCCCTTCGCTCTCGCACGCAGCACCAGGATTATCGCCTTGCATTGCACATACATACAAGTACATTGTAGCAAAATGTTGATCGTTTGACCAGCTGAGTTAGGGGACAAAGTACAATCACTCTAAAAAAATATAT
The DNA here is from genome assembly GCA_949825025.1 of Siphlonurus alternatus. NCBI lineage: Eukaryota > Metazoa > Arthropoda > Insecta > Ephemeroptera > Siphlonuridae > Siphlonurus > Siphlonurus alternatus. The sequence continues at coordinate 42,859,172 of OX463779.1, forward strand.
CAACATTTTATATATAATTGAATAAAAATTAATTATAAAATTATAAATTGATTAATTAAAAATTTATTTAATTTTTATGCATCAATGCAAATTATCAATATGTAATAATCATATAATTTAATTCATAATTTTTTTATAATAAGTTTTATATTTAAATGCGCTTTAGTGTATTACGTAATCAAGTATCGATCGACTTTTGAATGTATAGAAGAAGCAAGAATAATTACGCTGCACATTTGAAAAAGTATTCTGAAAAATATACATTTTTATTACTAGTATGGTATATGTTAGTTCAATAGAATTTTATTGTTATATACCATTCTTTTCATAGTCAAACAATGATTTTTAGAAAAAAGAATTCTTATATTAAAAAAAAATGCAACCTTGAACATATATTCCCAAACGTTTTGTATGCGACCAAAGGGGAAACTTTTTCTTTATGAATGCACTTTCCAAAAATATTTGAAACGTGCATCTTCCCTTATTTACTTTGTTCTCATACTACCTGCACTTTCTACATAAATTAAATTAGTTACGGGTGTGCATGCAATAAAATGGTTTATTTTCCTTTTTTATTTTTTTTGTTAGTAAGGGAGGTAAAATCTCATAAAATATCTACAAGAACTTTGGTATCGACCTCATGGTAACTTCATTTTCAAGTTTAGGCGACGACAAGTACAGCAGGAAATTACAAAGAATTGATTCATAAAATTTATTTTCTGCTTGCAAAATCGTGACGCCACTCTGGGATCAATACATTGGATGCTGCTGCTGCAACTCTTTCTCTTCTACTTCTCTGCAACCAGCTTGCATATAAACAAAAATTTACTTTCATTGCGTCGTACGGTACACTTCATTCAAATAAAAATGTCACATCCGGCCATGTTAAAGTATATAGACGGTTCGGACATTTTTATTTGAATAGAGTGTACAGTCAGATCGTTATAAATTTAATGTTAGGTAAACTGCATATATATGCTTTTAGGAAGGGTGCTGACCCCTAACCTTGTAGTGTTAATTGATTTTAACGTGGGTAGAACAGGAAATTCTTACATAACCCCTCAAAATAACTCTTTGGCATTGAGCTTCTGCATGAGATCAGGCACCGGTCCTATTTTTTTTTTCTAACTCCGCGCTTTGTGAGCTGCGTTAGATTCATATCTGCACACAGACCATACAAGTTGTACGACTAATGGTGTTTTTTTTTACTAATCAAACAAACTGCAGTTTGCACTGTCGTATAAGCGCATGCAGGGTTATTTTCAGGAGATTAACCCTGATTGAAGTCACATGACCCTAAATAGTGCGCAGTTTTTATTTTGCTCAGAAAATCATGATAGCAAGCCTTCATTGTTAGCTATACGTATTCTCCATATTTCCATATTACTACTTATTATATACCTGCTGGTTTGTATGCACCTCTTTTTCACCGTGCAGTCACGTAGCATGCATGCCAAATGAAGCCTTCTATACTTTGAATGTATAGGAGGCTGCATACCATCACGGTATAATACAACTGCATAGAGGAGACTGAACATTTCTTTAAATAATAAGAGGTGCAATATTGCTGCTCGGCAAACATCAGTTATAGCACCGTGTATAGTCAAATTAAATAGCAGTTGAAAAATGTCCATATATAATTTACATTTTTATTCGAATGGAGCGTACAAGTCAAATTGCACACGATGTTCCGTATAGCTGCCACGATGGTGCTTTTACAGTTTTTTTAATAACCTATCATTAGAATTACGACGTAGGGATGTAGTAATTATTAGACAGCCTGATAGACAAACTGTAACATGGTGATTTCAAATTGTGATTCATAAAGTGGTTATACGGAAATATACCCAGGTTTCTCACTAAGTGTCGTTGATTCCGAGTGCATGGTTGGTGATGGTAAAAAAACAAAACAAAAACAGAATAATTTCCTTCGTGAATCGACGCGTCCAACTTCTTTTTGACCCCTATTCAAAGGAGTGTCGTTATTGTTTGTTTAAATAATTTGGTGTTAGTCCTAACTACAGGATGCTAACTAATTTATTAGTTTTCTTATGTTTTGCATAAATACATACTGTATACCATATTATTTTTGCAAATACTTTCATTTTTATACAAACTTTTATGTCACCCTGACAGTTTATAATATAGTTTATACCACTCTTGCTTCAAAAATCATTACAGACAATATTTTTTAAACATCTCATTTCTGAAAAACCTATTTGTAGCTTTATATTTTATACTGCACGTCATATTAATTATATATTTTACGAATATCTTGAATCAATTGAAAATTTGTAAAAATTAGTTCCCTCCATGCGTGTACTTAACTCTTTTAATTGTTCCTACTTGTGTTTATAAAGCGTGTAGAAGCACAGTTACGATTTATTAATTGCGGACTGTTACACAAAAAACAGTTCCCATCACTCTCCGTGATAATTTATCTCCACGAGGCGACAGGTGCATTCAAAATAGTCTGTGCAGATCAACACAGCTGCTATCTTCTTAGAAATTCCGACAATATTTACGTCATAGCACCTGCCGTGATTGAGGGGTGGTAATTGTTATATGTAAACATGGTTTCGGGAGAAAATGGTGCCTCAAAAATTGATAATACTGTAATTTTTTTAGAATTAGACTTCAATAATATTTCATATTTAAATTTCTATATTAACATTGCATAATCAAAATTATGGTGAAACAAGTGATGGTCATATAAAGATTAAACTTTTCAAACCAAGCACCTCTATAAACATGACTATGACGTCATAGCATATTTCAACTTTATTGTGAAGGTGTCTAAGTACATGAATATTGACGGTAAAGTAGCAACAAAAAATATTTTATTACACACGGAAGTATGATTATTTAAATGATTTGCAGCTGCTTGGTAATTTGAAGAGAGATTGATAAATTATTAAGATTATTAGTGATCACATGGACTACTGTACAGTAAAATAATAACCACTGTCTAAAGAAAAGTAATTAATTTGATGCCTTCAGAGGAAATAAGACATTATTATTGCGTTCTCGATCTGTTTCCAATTAAAAAAAATGTATATAAAAAATCACAGTCTCTTCATTGTTATGCCGAAAAGTTTCATTCATGCGCTTGAAAGATGCCCGGCAATAGCATTGATATATTATTAGGACAAAATTATATTCCATTAATAGTTCAACACGTGTAAGGTTACCACCGGAAGTAGCCGGAAGTGAGAGATTTCTGGAACTTCTAGTTCAGTTTTGAACTGGAAACTTGGCAATATTAGGGATTTGAAAGTATCTGCAAAGATTTAGATTTTTCATGTTCATAATTCAACCAAAATTCTTCCACTTCCGGCTACTTCCGGTAGTAATCTTATACATTTGTTGAACTATATTGGCGAATAAAACTTTATAGGAAGAGGAAATGAGAAGTGTACACTCCATTCGAATAAAAAATAAAAAAATAAAAAAAATATTAATTTTATAAACATTTGCGTCGACATGATTTTTGATCAAAGCACGTATATACTGTAGATTGATTGTTATACGTATTACATTGTATGTAATAATATGCAATACACTTGTCATTTTGCACTGATATTTTTTTTGCAAACGTGTTAATGTGAGGTACTACTGCAAGAGTTAAATAACTTGTTATGGTGAACCAGACGAAATTTATTGATCAAGATAAACTGGTTACAGAGAATAATGTCAAATGACAGCATGTGTATTGTACGTAGGTAAATTCGCGTCGCAAATCTGAAAATTTAATTATGTTTGATTCCTCGTATTTTGGATTGCTGTTTAGTTTAGAGTTTAGCACAGCTATTATATAAGTATAGGAGGCTACTTGCTCGGCCGATGTATAAGGAGGGTCGCACACTGTGCCTTCGTATCCCATCGTATGATTTCGTATGATAAAAATTTAAAACCGGTTCTAAATGTGAAACAGCACTATCGCATGAGATATATGATACGAAACTTCATACACCTGATTGCATGTGTTCTTACTTTTTAAATTATGCACTGCCAAACGAAATCATGTGATTCTGTGTGAGACAGTCCAAAGAGAGAGTACCAACTTTAACCTTGCGTCTGTTGCTGCAGCTGCAAAGAGATGCATGCAGATTTGCTATTTTGGTAGAGGTAAAAAAAGCACTCGCATACTTATGTAGCCGTCAGAAAAAAAAAAAGTTCGTTACGCTTCTGCGCGAAAATGACTTTTATAAACAGAGCAGGGGTGACGTTCGCTCTGTCCCGAGGTGTACATCGCAACACGAACGTTGCGTCTGCTCTGTTATTATATAGCGCTCTGGGGTACGATTACTAAAGAGTTATCCAGGTTTCTAATCACGTTCAGCTTAACCACGTTTAACTATATACCTGTTTTACGTGTTGAACCATCTAGTTAAACATGGTTAAGCTAAACGTGGTTAGAAACCTGGCTAACTGCTTCGTGAATCACACCCAAGCTTATGAATTATATTTTTTTGTTGTTAAAATTTCTATAAGACCATTAGTAAGGTGCTCTTCTTACCCAAATTAAGTTACAAATTGGCATGTCGTATCTTGGATCTGCAGCAGGTAGGGGTAAAGTTCGTGGTGTCCCAAGTTGTACACCTCTGGACACCACAAATGTTACCTCTGCTTGGTTTGTAGGCGTTTTCACGCAGTCTTGGGCAAACGCAGATCCAGAAAAAAATTTCGGAGGGGACTGCCTCCATAAGGCCAATGTTAAAAAATAAAAATTAGAGTGGGGGAAATGCCTATGTTGCCCATGTTAAATCCAAAATTTCGGGAGGGGCTGCAGCCCTCCCAGCTGCCCCCTCCCCCCTGGATCCGCGCCTGGTCTTGGGGAATTTGGAACTTTTTGGGATGGCTATAATAGATTAGGTGCTCTTCTTACCTCCTCCAAAATTATAAAACTGCATCTCTTTGAGCTGTAGCATCAGCAAATGAGACGTACAGGAGTAAAAGATCATACGATTTGAAAAATTGTTATTAATTGGTTATCAGTCATTCAATAAAATTACATCACGATAAAGTGAAACAACTTGTAAAATACGTACGCGTATCAATTTCGTGTTTTCTCTTTCAATAAGGAAAATAACATTCACATGTTTATTGCTAAATATTCATTTTAGCATTTCACTAGATGTATCATACAGTAGTAGTTATATACAAACATGGGTGGGGATAGAAGCAAAAAGCACCGAAGGCACTATTTCACCGAAACTTAATAATATAACGTAACAGAGGTACTTGCGACACCATGATAATTAATAGTTAATTATTTTTTTAAATACAAAATGTTAGTAAAACTATTTATAATATTACATAAAAAGCAACATATATATCTAATAATAAAATAAATAATGTTTTTTACTCAATGCATTTAATTCATCTCATTTCTGTTTCTGCATATGTTGCAACATTCCAAGCGCATGCGCAATGGAGCGAATATAGATATTCTTCTGTTCCCTGGATACTTTATTTAAATTTTAATTCAAGTAATTTAATACACAAAAAATACTATATATAAATTTTATAGAGACCAATAGGAAGAGTTGTGGCAAGATGTATTGTAAGGAATATTACACCAAACCACCTAGGAGAGGTAAAAAAAAGGTATTGGCGTCCGTGACCTTGCAAATTTAGTTTGAGATTCTATGTGGGCTCTATATAACGCGGTGGCGCAAAATATGCGATCGGTAGCGTCTGACTTAGTTGTTGTTTGTAACCTGGGTTAGACAAGGACGTAACATTTAATGTTAATTTCACTCAAATATATTGTCAGATTCGGCTGAATCATAATATATATTTCATTTTGAATAGAGTGTACTGTACATAATTTTATTATTATCTTGTATGTTAAAATCTAATACTTTAAATATAATAGAGTTATTATTTTAAATTAATACTGCTGCAAATTACAGTTAAATTAAGATTCTTTTTGTCATATGCAGTGCATAAACTCCATTATCATAAAATAAAAAAAAAGTCTGATACCATGATACTTATGTGCAGTGATCGTTAGTATATATATAGTTCAGTGGCAGTGATATATAGATGATGCAGAATATCAATTTGAAGCAGTTAAATTTGTACCAAAACAGCAGACAATATTTTTACATATAATCAAGAAGAATATAATTATATTTTAGTATATCATTGTTTACAGCAATTTTCTTTTAATATTATTATTTAAACATACCATGAAAACAATTTAATTTTACCCAATACATTACAAAATATATTTTTTTATTATTAAATTATAACACAAAATGTGAATTACATAACTAAAAAGATCTTTCAATGATAACAGATGGTGGCCCTAAAAAGGGCCAATATTGAATTTAATTACCAAAAGGTTACAGCTTATTTTTTATCAACTATTCCTTTGGCTTGATGTTCCTCGTCCTGCTGCGTCGTTTCTTACAGGACGAATAATAAAGAGGGTCTGACGTCCCCTCCGCACACTCGCACGTGTCGCTTGCTTTTGTATCGCCCTGCACCTTCCTTCGCTTGTGCAGGGCGGCTTATTGCAACATGCACAGATACAACATTGTCCAGGCTTCAGCTGGGTTTCATTTCCTCGGTCAGGCAAGTTTTGGCCAAATTCCGCAGCCCAAATTTCTCAGCCCCGTTCCGACAGTTGGGTGGGGGGTTGCAACACCCACACGGTGCACACGTGGTGTTCATGTTGGAGTCACAGATCTTGTGGGCTTGGATTGGATTTCTGTAGAATTCATAATTATTTTCTTCAAATTTAAATCTTATTAAAAATAACTGAATACAGTATTCCAGTATTCCAACAATCAAAATTAACTCATCGCTTAAGTAAAAAATAAACCAACCTAGATGCTATAGATATTAATAAACCGTCATTAACATTCTTGCAACATAAAAAATTAGCAGTTATAAAATTACATTTTCTTGCTGACCGTCCTGCAGGTTAAAAAATTTCAACTTTTGTAAATTAGAACTGTCACATTTTAAATCGATTTGCTGTATGATACGGGTGTCTCTCTTTATGTGTTTAAACCATCCTAGAAAGAGCAATATTGGAGGAGTCGAATCCATGCAAAATTGAGATCAGGGTATATAGCTTAAAAAAAAAAAAAAAAAAAAAAAAAAAAAAAAAATGATGGGTGCGGCTCAAGGAAATTTGAAGAACAACTCTTGTTAAGAAGTTATCAAGGGCAGTTCTTTAAATTTCACCCTTCAAGTTGGTTTACCCTCATCTAAATTTTTGAGGTTGGTACCTCCAATATTGTCTTTCTAGGGGTGGTTACGAGACACCTGGTTCATTCTTATAACTCGATCCTTTCTTTCATATAAAATATTACACTATAACGAATTATTTGTCTCCTCTATTATATACCTACATAAGATATGCACAAAAGTCGTTCTAGAAATGAGTTGAGGATACGTACGTGCAAATTGTCCTGTTTAATTTCAACAAAACTGATATTCATTTAATCTAGGAATTTTAATTTTTCTTGTGAAATACAATACCAAATAATTATAAACAAAATTCCAGCAACTTTATCAGTATGAATAATCATCAGTACTCTGTATACTGTATTACTGCACTTCATACACGGTTGTTTTTTTGTTTGTTTTTTTTTTCTGGCGAAAAAAAGGAAAGTTATTTTTCTTTTTCAAATTGTTTTCACATTATCGAAAATTACTATATATATATAATTAATAATTATACATATATTATACGAAATTCACGTCGCTCCGTAAGACGAGCTTGATTTTTCTGTAGTGTCGTATGGAGTGAATTTCAATTATGGGAACTGTGCAAGCTCGTTCGGCACGCTGTTTATCTAATTCTAATCACTGCGTAAGAAAAAGTATTGATTATTGACTTATATTTAATTTAAATTTTATTAGAAGAAACTCGATTTCTTTATGCTATCAGTATGCTCCGTCTCTGTGTGTTCTTCCATAAGAAAAAATCGTATTGATTTATATTTATTAGAACAAACTCGATTTCTAAATGATATTAGTTGTAATGTTAGTATTCTGTCTTTGTATTCTTCCATCTCAACTTCAAGATCAGTTTTTACTGCAGAAAAATTCGCATTAAAATATAATGTCATCTGCATTGTATGCACCTGCTGTAATCGTATTGTTAATGACGTCATTATTGATACTTGCCATTACACCTGTTACTGTAAATAAAGTTAAATAAATGAAATATTACCACTATATAATATTCGAGTTATGTATTGTCATTTTTTTTCGTATTTTTTTTTTTTAACTCACTAACACCCTCAAAATCGAGGGGCAACGCTGTGACATCATAGGACATAATCATATAACGTCTTTCCCTATTGTGGATTAAATATTTGCATGACTATGACGTAACAGCGTTTTGTTACAAGTATATAGGGTTAAAAAAATCTTAAAAAATATTTACTATAACTCGAGGTTTTCTATTCAAATAAATTATGCAATAAAAAAAGTCATTTTATAAAATCTGCAACTGTATCGAAGTCAACGCGCGGTCTTAAATTTCTTAAAATAATTATGTATTAATAATAAATATTGCTGAATTATTTCATAATACTCTTTTATTGTTTTCTGTTCATTGCCGTAAAATAAAAAAATATAACGAGATAAAATTGGCATGTTTTTCTATTTAAATCTTAGATAGTCAATGATGACAAGATGCAGTTATCTCCTTCTCAGATGATGGTATTTGAATTATCAAAATGCTATTATGATAACACTATGATAATGTTTTTACGGGGAATTCAAAAAATCACAACATTCTGCAGTGCTTTCACACCCCTGAGGTTATAGTTATAGTAAAAATCACATAAGAAAATCATTTTTCCCCCTCTCGCAACGCTACAGGATAGGAATATGAGCCTTGTGGACGATTTTCGTAGCTGACGCGTGGTATAGCTAGGGTATCCTCCCGCAACAATGCAGCAGGCAAGGAGGGTTAGGTTAACCTTTCTTTGTGGACCTTCTAGCTGACCAATGGTGTTGTGACGATGGTATGTTTGTTTTGCAGACGGCAGCGAGCAAGGGGCGGGGACGCGCCATCACGGCACTCAGCACCCACGAGGCTGACGTGCCACAACAAGAATGGACTCCCAGCAGCAACAGTTCTGTCTCAAATGGAACAGCTTTGGCAGCAACCTTGCCACGGCTTTCGGCAATCTCTTCAAGTCCGAAAGTCTTACAGACGTCACGCTATTTTGCGAAGGTACGAAAATTATTACATTAAAAAAATACGCGATTTGTTACAATATTTAAAAAATAGCATGTCTTTTTATCTTTTTTGCTTTGTTATTGAGCAGATATGCGCGGAAATGACTATTTCCAAATACTATCAGTGACCTCCTTATCTTACATGCATGGTCAAAAATTTGACAATTTTTTTTGAAGACACGTGGGGCCGGTAAAGTCACTGCTCGCGCATATATGCATGATTTTTTACTTCATGCGTAATAAAATAAGCAATGCTTGCATGCGGCATGCGCGACAGTGATGCTGTCTAATAGGTTCATATTCAACTTGGTTTTCGTCGGAAACGCTCGGGTGTTTTCGGCTCGGCTCGGCTATTGAAATTCGTCATTACATACTACATACGGGAAAACATTAAAAACACCGACGAAAACCAATTTAAATATGAACTACAGTATACCGTCCTTAAACTACCTCATGAAACTTTAAAAAGTACTGTCAAATTTCTGGTCATAAGAAAATTTGGTCTCTATATAATATATCAACAGCCTTTATTTGCAATAAGAGCTCTTTCATAGCAATTAATGCGCTTGTTATATATTTTTTTTTTTAGAAATTTAAATTTTATTAATATTTTATGCTGTAAATATTGATTTATTATGTACGTGCCCCACCATGATAGTGTTTTATTACTTTATTAGCTTTTTTTTAAAAAAAAAAAAAACGCTTTATAACATTCAAATTTATGACAAGTATTAAATTTATTTATGTTAATTTATGTTGTAGTGTCCTTATAATAAAATGGATAAAGAATTAATTATAAATGTGTTTTCAAAAAATTAATATAAATTAATTAATTAATACTTTATATTTAGCAATATAACTATTATATTCCTAGTAACTAGTACTAAAATTATTTTTTGGTATAATATTGTTTGAATTACAAAATAATTTTTGTTTATGAAAAAAAAAAAAACATTTTTTGCATAGTAATTTTAGAAATAACCATTTACTACTGAACTTTTCATTTCTGTGTGTTTTGTAGTATGAATTTCTCTCTACTAATGTTTTAAACTGACTGGATGCATAATGTAAAACTTGATTGCTCTATTGACCTTGGGTTGACCTTGAGAAATCTGGTTGATTTATCTTTGACTTACACAGAAAGATTGAAGTTGTTTTCAATGCTAGATTTTCGTCTTACAAATCTGGTGGTAGTCAGTGCATCTACCCTTGTTAATTCTTTTTGGCTTCTGAACTTTTTACAACAACTGTTTCATTAAAAGTAGAATGGTGTTGTGTATAGCTACTAGTACACATTATTAGAACTAAAAACTTACTCTTTGTTTTTGTTTACAGGTGTGTCGCTAAAGGCTCACAAAGTGATCCTAGCGGCATGCAGCAAACATTTCCAGGATTTGTTTGAAGTGGCGCCACCCTGCCCCGGCACCTTGGTGATTCTCGATGGAACGTCTGCCTCCAACATGGCTGCGTTACTCGAGTTCATGTACAAGGGCGAAGTACACGTCTCCCAAGACTGTCTGTCGTCCTTCCTCAAGGCCGCAGAGTGTCTGCAAGTGAAGGGACTCTCCATCGAACACGAGAAGCTCGCAGGCTCCGACGCGCAACATAGTCCAACGTCAACGGGACCTTGCTCCGGCGGTAACCATTTCCATCAACAACACCACCTCGATGGACGTGGTAGTCCGGGAAGTCTTTGCTCAGAAGCTCAGACACCCCCGCGAAAGCAGCCCAAGCTCAATAACATCAATCACTCAGTCCCTTCTCCTTCTTCTGACCCAACTGACCTCACGTCCCCAACCACACCTACTACCTCATCGGGACAATTCCCTAATTCGGTGATCGCTCCAGCGTATATGACGCATTATCATCGGCCTTACGAACGCTCTAATTCGACATCGTCTGCCGTCGTGGCTATGCCTCCGTCTACAGGATTTGACCGTAAACGTCAGCACCAACGTCGTTCCCTCACCGAGTCAGAGGCTGGTACCAACGGCTCTCTTGGGGGAACCAACTGTCTGGACACGTCCGCGAACCGACCATCGGTTCTTAGGGACGGCAAGGGACGATCAACAACTCTCTCTCCGGCAGATCTCACCTCAGCTTACAGGTTAGTTATTAACAAATGCAGTTGGACTTGTGTCCAATTGATTCACCTCGGGACAGCACCAACTGCACACCTGCTCTGCTTGTCAGCATTGTCAAATAAGTCACAGTTGGTTTCTTACCTTTCCAAAATTACAGATCTGCATCCCTATCTCTTGAAGCTGCAGCTCTAGGAAATGAGGCAGGCGTTAAGTTTGTGCTGTCTCGAGGCGTACTTCTCTAAACAGTAACTTTCTTTGTCCAAAACACTACTCTGGAAATAAACAAAAGCTTTCTAGATGAGAATCTCTCCGTACAAGACCTAGATATCTTACAGTCTTGGAATGCTTTGGATTATTATTTATTTTTTGTTTTATGTCCCTTTTTTTTTTTCTTTTTTTTTTCTTAGGTTTAAAACTAACAATAATTAATTCTGTACTAACTTACTATTAATTCAAAAGAATGTGTATTAAAAAAAAACTAACATGAATAATAGGTACAGTATGTTTTTTTGTTTCAGCAGATTATATTATAATTTTTTCTACATAATTTTTTAGACATTGAAAAAAATGAGTGCTTGATAAAAAATTTCCTCGCCACTTCACTACATTAAATTGACATCTCCGACGGCAGAAATTCAAACAGACTAACAAATTTTATTTGTTTACAGGGGTTCAGAGGGACAACAAAATGATTCTTCTCGATTTAACAATGAGTCCGGAGAATCCGGAGAACGTGGATCTGTTGGTGGAGGGAGTTCAGCAGCGTTTGACCGTCCCCCCCTCTCTGTTGGCTCTGGTAGCGGTGGAGATCGAGATAACGCCAGCAGCAATTCCGAGATAGTTAACTGCAAGGAGGAAAATCGGCAACAACAGCCAACGCAAAATTTTGAATCCGGCCCAGACACGAACGTTTGCAGACGGAGGGGTAGACCTCCCTCAACAAGTCTAGTACCAACGGATCTTCGAGTCAAGATGGAACCACTGCTAGCAACGGGACTGCGTGGTGACGAACTCAGTGCTGCCACCTACAAGGAGCTGAAGCAACAAGTCGCAGCAGCAGCGGCAGCAGCAGCTGGCGGTAATGACAAGGAGATTGCGGCTTCACTTTGGAACTCAACCACCAAGCAGGCTGCCCACAAGGGAGGCAGCATTGCCACCGCAGACGGTAACAATCATTCCTGTATTCCAGACGAGTATTTATAAGGAATTATTTTGATTGGTACCAGTAGCGGGAGGTGAAGTGCTTTTAGGACAGTCATATTTTTTGTTACAACGGAATGAGTCATCATAGAAGGTTCAGTAGCCAGTCTAATCTAACCAGCATGACATGTCAGGAGTATATTAAACTGCCTACTCAACCTTCTGTGATGTCTTTTTCTTTGTTATCCATGGAAGGAGTCATCATAGAAAATTCAGTAGCCAGTCCAACGGAACCAGCCTGTTGTCAGAAGTCTATTGAACTAGCTACTTAACTTTCGATGATGACTCCTTCCATGAAAAATAATAAGATTGAGTGCCCTAAAATCACCCAACTACTAATTGGACAGTCAAGCTGCAAAGAAAGTTTACCTAATTTAGTTTATTATCATTTTTCAGTGTATCTTGATATTTCAAATAGCTTATCCTGAGATTTTTTTCTCATTTCTATTAATTTTTTTTCCAAATTAAAAAAACAAAAAAACAAAACAAAAAAACAAAAAAGAAAAACATCATATGCTAAAGTCATTATACTATGATTATACACCAGATTTAAGAAAGTTGCGAAATATTCAATTGCAAAGTGTTTATTTTTAATTTGCCACACCAAGTTTGTCATTAAAAAAGTAACTTCGTGAATTCAAAAACATGCTTCCTGAATTCGTCAGTTTTTACAGTACCCTAATCTATTTCTCTTGTCCTGTTTGAGGTAGGTGTAACAATTAAGTTAATGATTCTGAAATATTTTGCTGATCAAAATATTTCTTTAAAGGCACATTCCTCGTCGTAATTACAATAATAAGTATGCTTCTGCCATAATTTAATTTGATGTTTGCAGCTGCTGCAACTCTTAAATTTACTTGGTAGCTCAAAATTAGCTTTTGTGTCAAAATGGTCATTAAATAGAATTCAAATGTGGTGAGGTTATGAGTTACGTTTGCTTCAATGTTTAATACTATAGAGCAGATTTCTGTTTATGTTTACGTGAGGCAGGAGAGGGGTTTCCCTATACTAACACATTGCGAAGGGGGCGCAGGAGAGAGGGAAAAGAGAAATTTTTGGCAGGCCAGATTATACAGTGAGCATAGGCAAAATGACGAAAAAAAAAATATAAAAAATACTTTTTACATTTTTTGGCGGTGAGATTTTTTTATGAGTTCTATCGTGTACTGTTAAAGTATTATTAAAGTATTTAAACTTGATTTATTTTATTAAGTTAAGTAAAAAATTATTGCACACTTTGTTTATATGCTAGTCCGTGCATTCTGGCCCTCCTCGCATGACATCAGCGCAATCCCCTCTATACAATGTCATTGATGGTCAGCATGTTTAATGATGAACATTTTATAATTTCCAAGTATCACATTTAAAATATATTCTGTTACTGAAAAACTTGTCCCCAGCAGCAATAAATTAATTGTTAAATTAAGTTTATCAGGAGCAACATTTGTTCAATAATGATTCAACACTAATTTTGTCTTGGATTATTTTTTCATGTAAAGAGTGTTCTGGAATCTACCTGATAACATTTGACCATGTTAGGGAGCATTGAAATATAATTAAGATTCCATATAAGGAACAATTTTTTAATAAAAATATTTTTTTTGTGAAACTTCACCTCGGTCATTTACAAATCAGAAATCTAATTACTAGTTTTATATTTTTGGATTGGTTTATTGAATATTTTATTAATAATTTAATCAACATATTGCATTTTATTAATCACACACTTGTCATCTACTATTTTTCTTGTTCTTCCCTTATTGGTATGAGACATAACAGAAAAGTGCACGCGCATAGGGGGCATACATGACCAAAATGTGTCAATTGCTCCAAAATACCAACCAACCAACCAGAAAAGTGCATTGTGATTTAAATAAATTCAAAGCCGTCACAATTAAATTTTCTTTCTCCAAGGACATCATTTTGAAACATAAATTATATTTCAGGCAAGAAGCTGAAGTGCCCATTCTGTGAACGTCTGTACGGTTACGAGACCAATCTAAGAGCACACATCCGTCAACGGCATCAAGGTATTCGTGTGCCATGTCCATTCTGTTCGCGTACCTTCACACGTAACAACACGGTACGTCGACATATTGCTCGTGAACACAAGACGGAGCTCAGCATGAAAACAGCAGCTGCGGCCGCGTCAGCAGCAGCGGCAGCAGCTGCCGCAGCGTCTTCGTGTTTCCCCCCACCCAATCACAGCCAGTAGTGAGAATGGAGGCCGATAGTCGTCCCCATGCTAAACTGGCTGTGTTACCACCACCATGATGATTCTCTCGGCAAGCTTAGTACAAAACGCTAAGAGCGGTATATCTCCCTCGATGACAGTATGTTAACCTTTAAGGTTGTGTACACTTGCCATCCTTTGCCGTTAATACGGCATTGACTTTTTTGACGTTATAAACGTCATTTTATTATAACTTTATGCTCACAAAGTGAGTACATACTCTCCATCATGACGACTTAAAAAAGAAAAACGAAACGAAGGATGACAGGAAAAAAAAATATGAACAATCAATATTTTTATTTTTTAAATTTTTTTTCCTCCCTCATCAAAAACAAACTTCAATTTTTTTTTCAGCAAGGAAGTTTTTTATTCAGGATAACTTGATATACCTCAATACAAAGGATCTTTTTAAAATGAAAAACAAAAAAAATTATTATATCTACTAATACTTATGAATGATACTACCCCTATACCCCCCACTTAAATAATATAATATTCAACCTTATGGTGAAAGATGTTGCACACATTGTTTATACTTTTGCATGCTGGAGATTGTTTGTTTAATTATAATTAAAACAAGCAAGCAAATCTTAAGCGTTATGATGCTAAGCATTAAATGTTGGAACGCCGATTTTTTGCAGAGAAGGGTACTATATATATCTCCAGTTTGCATTAGTGATTTTGTGTGATTATTATTCTATGTTGATGTTATCAGCTGTTGGGAAACTATGTTCTTTCCTCACCCCCTTCCCCCTTCCTCAAGCTTTTAAAGTACTCTCTCCTCCTCCTCTAGTTGTTTTACATTTCGAGTGTAAAAGAAAAAAAACGGAACTTAAAAGAAAAAAATGTAAAAAAAAAATAATAATAATAATAATCCCCATTCTACAATTTTTCACAAAAACTACTCAAGTTATAAAAGGTATTTCAGGTAAAACAAAATTGAGTCTTTTTTTAAAAGAGATCTCAATGTGTTTTAAAAAAAAACAGTGAACCGAAATGGACCACACATTATACAATATATTTGTTTTACAAAAACCGTTAACCTTATAAAGGTATTCTCATTTTTATCTCAATGTTTTAAAGATACTCTTAATATTCATTTCATCTGTTCGGTAATTATCGTTATTTAAAAACTATATATATAAATATTTTGATGTTTTGTTAATAAGTGTTGTGCTCTGGTGTTAACTGAGGACAGTTTCTTTCTTTTTTTCTTCCTAGTTGGTGTTTTTGTGTTGGATATATTTAAAAAAAGAAAACTGTTTTCATTTAACTAAATTCAAAATATACTGACAGATGGGAGTATATTGGCGTGTCAATATTCCATGCCTACCCAAGTAAAACCATTATTTCATATATATAATATATTTAAAAATGTTTTACCTACATCACTGTAAAGGCTTATTTTTAAAAGGGCCAAAAATATTTAAAGTAAAAAACTGTATTACTGTTGTGAGAAAACTAAAAAATATAGTGCTCACTGTAAAACAAATTTCGTTTACAAACGTTAAATATTGTGTTTATAAAACACAACTCCAAATGTACTGTACCCTACCATATTATATATTTGCAAAGCCAAGCTGTCGCTACACTACCCGCTACTTTAAAAAAAAAATAAATAAGTAGCTACTCATAATGTAAACCCAACACAACACACACATTATATAAACGAGTGCCAAGCACTCTGTTCTCTGTCTCTTGTATATCTCTCGGAGAGAGGCAAGAAAAATGACATTATTATTATCACGTACATGAGACGGAGAACTAAATTCTAATCTACCTCGATTGTTGTTCTACACGCCGTCACAGTTCCTTTTTTTTGTAGCACCAATCCTTGCCCTTTTAAAGCAACCCCTTTATGTTAAATTTATCTTTCACCTGGCAAAGATTTGCCCCAGATCCAATTTTAATTGATGGTGATATATACTTAATATTAGGTGTTTTTTTTTTTATTATAATATATTATATACATCTTTTCCTATTAGTGGTAGCATCAGTTTCAACAGTTTTTTATGTTTTTAAATGTAATATGTTAGATGTCGTGTGCAAAAAAAGATAAATAATAATAACATATTATTATAAAATAAATGTGCACCTTAATTAATGGCTATTTAACGAAATGAAACTGTTGCTATCTATGTATATAGGATAAGTGATATATCCCTCCATCCCCTTCCTTTAACTTATGTTTCCCATCTTGGCGCCCCCCTCCCCCCTATGCCCCCCATATGCCACACATTAGCTTCACATTTAGTTACTAATTTTTTTTGGGAGTTGGGAATTTTATTGATTTTTTTTTTAAATAGTTGTACATAGCTTTATCAGAACAATTTTTACTTTTTAAATAGCAGAAATCAATGCTTCTTATTAACAATTGGAGAAGGGATAATAATTTTTGTGTCATGTTTTTTAATATAACTGAGGTTTAATCAACATTAATTAATCATATATCAAAGTCATATTTCTTCTTTTTTTTTACAGCATTGTATCATTGTAACGTGTGAATATATATTTTTTATACGATGATGCATTGCTGTTATCTAACTCTTCACCCCCTTTTTTTCTTATTAACAAAGGAACAATCAAAAACTGTAATTGCATTTTTTTCTCCCACAGTCTAAGCCTAGTTGAGCATATTTTAGCCTCTTTCGTAGGCCCGCTATTTCATCAAAATACTCAGCCTAGGTCATGTAGAGAGATACAAAAATTATTTATAACTTTATATATTTTTGTATTTCCATAAATATCCTTTCCTTTCCTATCACAGGGGAGATGTGGAGAGAGAAACAATTAAAAAGATCAAAATAATAATTTAAAAAAAGGCTGCGTTAAAGACCCAGCCAATACTCATTTTATTGAGGTTGGTGCTTGCTTGTTTTTGATGATTTTAGAAGCACTATGTAACTAGTCAAGTAATCTCGCAGCTTTTTTTTACGTTATTTTTTCAAACTCTCAATTTTTTTTTTTTTTTTTTTTTTTTTTTTTTTTTTTTTTTTTTTGCCCTGTGATTAACGAATTGCTTGTGCCAAAATCCTCATCCTTTTTTTATTAATTTCTTTCAATTAATTTCCAGTTTCTACATTTTGCATTATTGTCATACTTAAAATCTAATCTAAATAACTTGCTTTGATATGAGCTTAAGTTGTATTAGAAAAGAACAGAAAGTATAATATCATGCTAAATAATATTTTTAATTTTTCTATAACTTTATTTAATAGATACTTGAGTTGAGCTTAAGTTGCTTAAAAATAACCTCCCTATTGCTCTCAACCTTCTTTTTTTTTTTTCTGTCGCCTAAACAGATAGCTAAAATAGAAAAATTATATCATCCATATAAAAAAACCTATATGTTATTTCTACGGCTAGTCAAAGTAGAGTATATTTTACACAAATTTCTAGATGAAATTATTGAAGAGATTTTTTTTTTTTTTTTTTTTGGAACTGTTATAACTTGAAGATGTTCCTCTTGTTGATCTTCGATAATATTATCTATCTAGAACTTTTTTCAACGTTTTTTGTATTAGAATTACAGTTTATATTCCGTTAAAACACTTACAATAGTTTATCAAATGCAACTCAAAAAAACCATCTGATTATTGGAAGTTTTTACTAGCCATTTGTACAAGTTAATTACATCACATTAGTAGTAACTTATTAATTATTATTATAAAAAAAAAATGGTACATAACTAACAAAATTCTTACAATAATACATGATGGTTTCTTTTTCTATCTTATTATAAATGAACGCTTATCGCTGCTTTCTTTTTCTCTGTTTTACCTCAATTGCAGGGTTGTGCAAGTAATCTTGATTCAACACAAATTTTAACTTTTTTTTTATTAAATTTTCATAACATCATTTCAACTTGAGAACATTCGCACACCCTGTATCTCTCTCTCTCTCTCTATCTCTCTATATAGATCAACCATTAGATTTTATGATCAGATTGCAACTTGTCTAAAAGTTGTAAAAACAAACATCCCCCCTCCCCTTTCCTCCCCCCTCTATATATTTTCTTTTGTAGCAATTTTCCACTAACAAATACACCATACTCAGGTAGCATTGTACAACGGCATATTAAGAACGTTATTTCAGTAAATAAAATAGTTTAAATAAATAAATAAAAAAAAAATATGTACAATTTATAATTATTATCAATATAATATTAAGGAGGCAGTTTTTTTTTTCTTTGAATAATTTTTTTCATTTTTTAATTTTTGTCAATATATTAAATATAAATATAATAACTTCTCCTTGCCTATAAGCAGAAAATATCTTAACTGTCACAATATTATGAACATATTATTGTCCTCACATTTTTTCCATTTTTATTTGTTTCTTTTTGCTTGTGTTATATGTAAAATGATGACCATGTACTAATATTAGAATAATAATAATAATAATTGCTGATCGTTGTGTCTTGGTTTGTTACTAAGACTTTACATGTTAGTAAAATGGGTAGGAGAGGTATATATGTGGTCAAATATTATATAAAAATATAGATATTATTGCTAGATAATATGATGATAATGATGAAAAAATCACTACCCGTAGTTTGCTAATTGCCGCTATGAAAAATGTGCTTATTATAATTTTAATTAATTTTTTTTGTTTAATCCTAATTAATTAAGAAACGTCGTCATGCTTTGGCATATGTGTAATTAATTATATGCTAAAATTAATAGTGTCTAAATGTTGTTAATTATTGCTAAGTGTGATACAAAAAAAAAATATATGTTTCATTAAAACTGGAGGAAGAAAACAAAAACACGAGAGAAAATACAATGATTGTTTTTTACATCAAGAAAAAGTGTAAGTGATCAGGGATATTTGTAGGAAGTAGTACGAGAGACCATGAAGGGATAAAAAAAAAGCGTGCATAAAAAAGATTTTGTTTTACATCACTGTGCGACTAATATAATAATGATTGGATGATAATAATAAAAATAAAATTAGCACAGCTTTAAATTAAAAGTGATAAAAGAGCGGGTGCCGGCCATTTCTTCTTGCTGTGAATTTTATTTTTTTTTTTAATTTAAGGAAAGAAAAAAAAATCAATTAGGAAAATAATTAATTATTATAATATAAATATCTCTATGGCTTGTATTAAAAATTTGGAGGCGGTCGGTTTTAGGCTTGTAGTTAAATATCGTGATATAACTTTTAACTGCTCTCTCCTACTCCCCAATTTAAAAAATAGCAAAAAAGGCTGCATTGATCAAGTTGGTAGCCTTGACATCTGTGTGGAATATTTGCTACCTTGCATTTCCATTTTTGATATCTGGTTTTTAATATTAATTTAACATCTTGATTAATTGTAACAATGCAGTCTTCCCGAATCTCATTTAGGGGTTGAGATAAGTGGTTCTCATCACGATAATTAAAATAGTCTCAGTGTTTTTTGATGGGATTTTTTATTTTAATATCTTTTTTCACATTCGGGTCAGTGTAACGTTGTATGTTTGACGGTGCTTACCATCTACTACCGTTAATTAAGATGTCTTCGTTAAGACACAAGTAAGAAAACTGTTCAATCACGGAAGTCGCGGAAAGACTATCTCCTTTTTTTTTAAAAAAAAAAATGAAAAAGAAATAAGAAAAAGCCAAGAAGTGTGGGGTTAGGATGTCTGTAACGGGCAAGGCTGTGTTAATGAATGCCCTTTTTATATACTGCAGGGTTATAATAGAGTTTGTGGCAGCTTAGGAATTAAATGAGAAAGATGAAAAGAAAGAGATTATTTTAATACAATTCGGCTAATTTATAAAAAATAAAATATTAAAAAAAAATTGCTCATTCGTGAAAACATCTTTTTTCCATGTAGCTCTGTAATTTTTTTATAAAAATATATCGATTGGATATGAAATGAAATTTAGTACTTAATTATATTTATGTATTTTGTCGGTTCAGAGCTTATTGGAAGATGTTTTTTTAAGGCCGCCTCCAGTCCAATTTTTCTCGTCTCTCTGCTGGTGCGGAGGGTGTGATTTTTGAGGTTCGCGTCGGGAAAAGTGAGTGAAGGGGAATAAAAATGAAACATGACGTCGTTGCTAATAGATCTGCCGCGTTCGCTCTGGCATAGTTTTGTAACTCAGTGCGTCTTAAAAAATATAAGCACCATCTGCAATTTGCTACCGTAAGCATGGTTTTTTCAGGTCTTTTTAAGAAAAATCTAAAAACTTTTTCTTTATATAAAAAAAAGTAAAATAAAATAATAATAAAATTGTAGTTAGTAAGAGTATAAAATAAAATCAGTACAACAAGGAACATGTTAAATATATATATAATATAAATTATAATTCGGTCTTTGTGTATGTAATTCAGCAATTAATGTTATATATAGTTATTCTTTTGTATAAAAAATTGTGATTTTGCATTTAGGTAAGAAAAATTAATTAATATTGGATTGTAACTTATAATTTTATTATAAATATTCAAAAAAAGACTTTTTCCAAAAATAGTCTATAAAGATATTTTGGATTTTTTTTTTTTTTTTTTTATATAAATAATTTTTATTTTTGAGTTGTGAATGTATATTTGAAAATACAATATTAATGCAAAGCATTTTTTGAACCCTCGCAATGCATTTGCTAAGGTGACAGCAATTATTTTGTTGTTTTGTATTTCAAAAAATATATTATATAAATTGCTGAAATGCATATGCGTTGGGTATAAAAAGCAAAACACTCTTCTCATATTACACAAATAAAAAAAAAATGAAGGAGCCTTTTTTTTGTTAGCTCTAAAAAGTGCTGTACACCCCTGTCAGTGCCCAGCATTCTAAGTACAAACTGCAACGCTCCGTGGCAACGTTGTTATCTTTAACTTGATTAAATTGAAATACTTAACTCATAAACAATAAAGGCGTCTCAAAGTAATCGCAACATTATTGGAATTCAATTGTTGTACAAACAAAACAAAAATATGTATCATAATCATCACATTTAAAAACAATTATTCTAAACTTTTATAATATTTTGTTCCTTACATTTAATAAACTTCCTTTTTTATATAAGTTCCATAATTCAAAGCATAAGTACCCGAGTCTTTAAAAAGACCCAGTATAATTTTTGACTGGTTTTTGGGTTTGATTGTCTTAAAAAGATATTATGCTTTGGAATAATTTGACCACAATTTATAAATTATTTGGTCTAAAAAAAAAAAGCTTTTAAAGCTGCTTGTGCTACAATATTGAACGAAAGAAGTATTCTTTTTTTTTTTATTATTTAGCATTTTAAATGTTTAGTGACTTGGTCACTCTCAGGTATACAAAAAAATAAAATCATCACATTTCAGGGTCAAAACACACTCAGGACCTTGTCGTACAAATGATTCATTAAAATTTGGTTTCTAACAATAGATTCAATCAATTGAAACCTAATTATCATCTCGTAAGTGTTTGTACCCTTTTCAGCATTTCAATATCATAACCATAATTGTTTTAATAAAATTATATGAACTGTTAAAAAAAATGATGAATAATTTAAAAATTTTATTAAAAAAAAAAAAATAAACAATGTGTAACTATCAAATTTGTTGGCTATCAGTACAAAAAGTATGTGTTTTCGAACACAATTTAATTGAAAGTACTTTGTGATTGAATTCCAAGTTACTTTTATTTGAGACTACTAATTAATAACAATATTATATAACAATGTTTTGCTGCGGAACGCCACATTTTTTTCCTACTTAAAATCAAGAGATATTAGAAAGAATAAAATATTTCAAAATGACATCACACATACACACACACATACAAATATAAAATTCACATTAATTATTATACATTACACGCAAAGTTTTAGAAACACAAATTATATATATACATACAATATATACTATCTCGCACTTATAATATAAAATAAATGGACAGTGTTATAATTATATTACACTCACGTAAAAAAAAAATAATAATAATAATAATATCAATTATTATATTGAATGTTTGAATGAAATTATTATTAAAAAATATTTCGATCTTTAAAAAAAAAATATTATATAAAAAAAAAATTCTGTTTATTATCTAATCTCGTTGTGTGTATTAATGAAAAAAAAAAAATATTGTTTACTGCTTATAATGAAAATATAATGTTAGATGGTTTTAATATTATAGCCGGTTTGGCTGTGTTGTCTTTAATGTCATCCCACATTTGGGTCAGTGTAATCTCGACAAGGAAAATCCGCAGACATGCAGAATGTTTTTTTGTATACCAACAATCTTAGAAGACGGAAACAAAACAACTTATTTGTGATTATTGGATTGAGTGTTTTGTTAGTGTTTTTTTGTAGTATATGTTCAGTTGTATTGTACAATGAAAATGTAGTTTTTTTTATATATATATAAATTTAGTCTCCGAATTTGGTTTTTAAAATTTGTCAAACAAATAAAGTATTCAGGGAGAGTAAATTTAAAAAAAAAAAAAAAAAACATCATTTTTATTTATATGGTAATATTTAGGAATGGTTATATTATAAATAAAAATTGTACTTTTTTTGTTGTATATGGATGAATGTGTAGGTATGTAAGCATGCTTGTATATGTAATTCATATTTTATCATCACAAGTCGCTCAAACTGATTGTTCAAATCTTAGGGGAAAATTAAATAAAATATAAAAAATATAAAAAAAAATAAAACAACAAAAAAATAACAAATCTTAAAATTACAAAAAAAAAATGAATGCAGATAATATTAAATATATTAATATTTGATTTATAGATATAAAATATGTCCCCCTCCCCCCCCCCCAAAATACCCTATTATATTAATTTTTTAACAAATGAAAAAAGCATATGGAAACAAAAGTTATTTTTTATTTTTTTTTTTTTTTTAGTGAAAGAAAAAGCACTGTTTCTTGTAGATTAGTGCTCCTATATCGCTAGGAAAGCGCATAATGTAGACAAAGGGTGTAATTATGTGTCGCCATTGCATGGAGCAAATCTTGCCCATATTGCTGGGTTTTATTGTTGACTGTGCAGAAAGAAAAAAAAAAAAAAATTGACGCTATACCCTGAATTTAAAAACCTAATCATATGAGGCTCTAAGGTTAGTTGATTAGTATTGATTAAAAAAGAATTTGTGTAGGAATTACAGCACCTAGACTTAAAAATATTTATCTCAAGTTTTTCTTATTTTAATTGGATTTTTTTTTTTTATTAATCAAAAACAGCATTAAAAATAAAATGTCTGGAAACCAATTAACACTGCCAACGTAACTGAGATAAATATTTAAAGTCAAAGTGAAGAAGGCAAATTTGTTTGTGATATTCTTGAGTCTTGTATTAGGTTTTTATTTAACCACAATGAACAAAAAAAAATGTAAATTACCCCCCCCCCCTCCCCCCATTTTCCTCTTTCCCATTTCACACAACAAAAATAGTTATTGTCCGAAACAAATCGAGCTTATTGCGACCATGTATTTTTTATTGTGTCGCGTGCTGTCGCCATGTTTTTTTTTTTTTAATTATTATGGTTCTAATTATAAAAATATATTATTAATTATCAGTGTTCAATTGTTGCTTTTTTGCTGTATTTGTTCAATGGATGAAGGGAGTTAAGTAAGAGTCGCAAATGTTAAAAATTAAATTAGTATCATAAAATTTGAAGCAGCGTAAGGCATGAATATTAAATTTAAAAAAGACAAAAAAAAAAAAAAGAAAGAATTATCTCTGCCTGCTTAGCTGCCTTGTATCCAAATGAAGTAAGAACGACTCATTAAATCAAAACCCAATCTGGAGATAAATTGAATGACATCAGTCCCAAATTATGGCTGTGCTGTATTTGTAGCTCCTGTATTTTCTCTCCCTTCATTCAAAAAAATCAATATTACTCCTGACACATTTATAATGGGTTAAGAAGGCACCTCAACATAATGTAAAATGTTTATACTCATTTTTTTTTTAACCAAAAATTTAAAAGTTCTTTGTTTAGGTGTCTATCGGTGTTTCTTTTTTTTATATATTTTTTTTATTACAAAATAATCTTAAATTCTTTTTAACACAAATCAAAAAAATTCATAGTCAAATTTTGCTTTTTTTTCTGCTTGCTTATTTTTTGAAAACTCCTCAAGGTTATTTTCTGCTAATTATATTATTATTAATTAAAATATAAAAATGGTGCAAACAAAAATAAAGAAATATATATGATGATGATGCATCTAAGTGAAATATTATATAATTATATTTAAATTATGTGCACACCCTACACTAAAAATATAAGCTCTGGGTTATATTTGTGCATTGACTGGTCGATGAGAATATATAATAAGTGCAATGTACAAGTTTGTTGGTGATAATTATATTCTCGCAGAAGTGTAGGGTGTGATTTGTCAGAGATTCCTTGAGTTGTTTTTAATGAAAATCATCTCTTTCTTTGACTTGCTTGCTTGCTGACTGGTGTGTTGGCTTCAAGTATATGTCATTAGAGTTGATTACGCAGTCTTCTATTTCGCCCCCTTTGTTGAGCCACTGGCCAAACGAATCGGACTGAATGAATCAATCAAATGTATAAAAAAATTAATTAATAATTAGTATGTACGTTTCTTTATATTTTGTTTTTTTAGATTTTATTTTTTAGTGTTTTTTTTTTTTTTTAACACCACACACATAAATATATAACTTTGATTTATTATTTTGAACAAAAAAATAATATAATATTATCAATGCCACTTATATGCAAAAAAAAACAATTCAAAAAATGTTAAATTGAAAAAAAAGTATGTAAAAAAAAAAATTACACGCATTCACAAAATACACCCTTTCCCATATATAATTCTCACTTTTTTTTTGCATAAGAAAAATAAATAGAAACAAATCACATTTATATTTAAAACATAAAATTACATAATAATTATTATTATGGGCCAAGTAACAAAGTATAAGTAAAAGGCTACAATGTTTTTACTTGTTTTTTAATTCAATAAAGTCTGCCAGTAATATAATTTTATAAAAAAAAATGAAAAATAATAATAGTTATCATTTATATAATACAAGCTAATGGGTATAGCTTAACAAAAATGATTTCTATAGAATTTATATAAAAAAAAAGGGGGACATTTGGTGTTTGACTTACGAAGCAAGTATTATTTTTGTAGCCGATAGATTTTTTTTTTTCCAGTGTTGTTAAAATGAATTATTATATCTATAGCCAATATACCGTTATTACATACAAAATATAAAAATATGACATTTTTTTAAAATAAACAGATGACACTACCTCCGTAGCTAAGTTGTTAAGTCCGATTAAAGTAGATGCCATTCTACTTGCTCTGATCTTCTTTGCCCATGTTCGGTGATTGTTAATTATTGTGTTAAAATCCTTTTCGGTCAGTTTCCTCTCATAAAAATTAATCTATATGTGTGTGATATACATTGTATAAAAAAAAAATATATGCCGTCCCAACTTTTAAGTCTAAATGTTTCGTGGTGTCTGGTTATCTTAAATGATATAAAAAGTAATAAATTTTTTTTTGGTAGAAAAATAATAAATAAACTTAACCGATTGATTAAAGAATGTGAATGAGAGAGATTGTTTATTATCGAGGATAACTATGTTTTATTTTTTGATTTTTTTTTTTTAATTTAATTTTCTTTTTATTTGTAAGATTATTAATAATTGTCTAGTGTTTATATAAATATAAAAAAAATTAATGTATTTTTATGTGAAGAAAGGAAAATGAATCAATCGGATACGTTTTTTGGCTAATTATAATTATTAAGATAGTCGCTCTTTTTATTAAACTAGCGTCACAAACCCTCATTACATAATTTACCTTAATTATTAATTAGTCAATGCCACTTTTCATATGTCCAGGCACCACTTTAATGGGAACGTTAATTATTATTATTATTATGAATATGATAATATTATAATAAACGAATCATAATAATATGTAATTTGTTATTTGTAACAATGTAACAATTTGGATTTGAGGAAAACATGGTCTGTTATGAAGGTGAAAATATTGATTTTATTTCTACAAATTTACCTCGCCCTTACATATAGCATATATTTCAACTTAGTTTTAAATAATAGAGTCAATACATTCCCAGGTTTTATGCAACTATCAAAATACAGCTAAGAAGATAGACACATGAATTTTGTTACCTTTTAAGCCTATATAAAGCCGGTATAACACGATACAATTTTTCTGATTATTGTATACAAATTTTCCTTACAAGAAAATTTAATCTCCATTTGTTTGTATTGAGAGGAAATTTTCTTGCAAGGAAAAATTGTATTCAATAATCAGAAAAATTGTATCGTGTAAAGCCGGTATTACATGATACAATTTTTTTAACTATTGCTTACAATTTTTCCTTACAAGAAAACTTGAACTCCATTTGTCTGTATGGAGATAAAATTTTCTTGCAAGGAAAAATTATATGCAGAATTGTATGGTATAATACAGGCTTTTTACCGGCTTTACACGATACAATTTTTCCTTGCGCAGGAAAAATTATATGCAAAACTGTATGGTATAATACAGGCTTTATACCGGCTTTACACGATACAATTTTTCCTTGCGCAAGAAAATTTCCTCTCCATACAAACAAATGGAGATTAAGTTTTCTTGCAAGGAAAAATTGTATTCAATAATTAGAAAATTTGAATCGTGTAATACCGGCTTTAATTAAACAACTTGCAATTTTGCCTGCCAAGTCAAAACTTGGATTTTGATTATAGTTATAAAATCTAAGCAGTCATTTATTTAGTTATATTTAATAGTCAATTGAGAAGTTTAATGAATTATTTAATAATTGCCTTAAATTAATCTAAAGCCGGTATATTACACGATACAATTTTTCCTTACAAGAAAACTTATTTCAACTCCATTTATTTGTGTGGAAATGAAATTTTCTTGCAAGGAAAAATTGTATGCAAAATTGTATGGTGTAATACCGGCTTAATAAAACAGAAGTAAAAGTCAAGAATATGATTTCAGTTTATCAATTTGGCAGATTAAAGATCAACTAATAATTAAATTATTTCGATTGTCATTTATATTGCCAACTTTGAAGGTTATAAAAATTAATTCTCATTTTAATCAGAAATGTTCTCCTCTACATCCCCCATCAGTAGTTAAAATATCAAGTATATATACAAATTGGAGCTAGTTTTTTAGATATGAATTTTTAAAGTTGACGAATTTAACATGGAAGTTTTTAACATTAGACGCTCTGCAGTTCAAGCTGAATTCTGTTGCATTGGAATTTAACATTGAAATTCATGCAGTATGCAGAGCTATATAGTTTATAAAACATATTTTCCTGTGACAGTATAATTATATCATTTATAATATTAATATAGTTAGTGTTGTAAGTCAGATTTTAAATATTAATTAAAAGGCAAAGTTCCAATATTGTATTTTACATTGACGCGCAATTTGCGTGTTGTTCAAATTTAAGGTCCATAGAAGCATATATAATTATATATACAATATATATAGGCATATAGTGCACATCTCATAATATATAATTATTAATAATATTTTGCTGATCTTATTTTCTAATAAACATACATGGTAACATAAAAATCGAAGAGACGGGGACGCCGTACGCGCGCCTTTCAGGCAGAGGTGAGGATGAGGTGATTCGAGATTCAGATAAGAAAAGTTAATTAAAAATTACATTGTCTGGAAAAGGCGACGAAGAAAAAAAGTAATTTAAAAATCAATAAATTAAAATCACTTAAAAAATCTTTATTATTTTAATAAATTATACTTTTAGTTATAGCAAAAAATTTAGTTGAATGCCAAAATAAAGATGAGGAAAACATTTTAAATTAATTTTTATAATCAATGACACGTACTGTACATACCAGCCATCTGGATCTATAAACCATCAAGTGCCCGGTTATTAATAATTAATTAACAAGCGTGCGTATGGTATTGTTATAATATTTAAATACTTGGATCGTGGCCTCATGCAGCTAGAACTGTGTCTGACCTGAAAAACTTTGCTTATTTATTTGTATGGTGGTTTAAATAAATTAAATTTAAGGTATATATATTTTATTGCAGAAATGCTGCTTTCCATTTGACGCCTCCTCAATATTCCTCAATGTTGAGGAATATTCTCTTTTGACAATCGATCTGAATTAGTTTTTTATTGTAAATATGGAAAGAACAACTCGAATTGAACAATTCTTGTTAATTTGTTTTCATTTTTGCATTACAGTACGTACACTCGTTGTCTCGTTGTTCACTCTGCCAGGACGGGAAACTCACCCAAATTATTATCACACATACGACATGGCACACCAATTAGGGCAATTAGCGCTGTAGCCGTACGGGTTCATGCCCCTCTCCGTCACGATTGGTCTTGAACACTGCCCCAAACACTGAGTGGGTTTCACGCAGACTATCGGACTCGAGCCTTTAGGGATTGAGAGGTATTGGCTTCGACGTCGGATAGATCTGAGAACTTTAATGGGGAATTCTCTTACAACTCAAATTTTTATTTAACTCTATTATATTATGATAGGGTACGTATTAACAATAAGTTTGACTTAAGTTTCAAGTTTTTAAACTCAAATTTGGGGACTCTAAAGGAATTATTAGAATAGGGGCAAAGTATGCAACCCGCGCGCAATCCTGAAAACTATGACGTAGAAACTCCCTAGTTTGTAACACGCAACAACTGCCTTATATCATAGTATGAGCGTCAAGGAGTGATTGGATATAAATTTTAGTAACAAGGTCGAAATCAGAGAGTTTTTCTACCCCAGTGTCAATTGTTTTGTCCCTAGTATGTGTTTACTTTAAGAGTGATAATCGAAAATATAAATTTATTGCAGGAAAAATTCACCTGCTAGGCAGTTTCTACGTCACGTTTTGACGCCAAGTTCAAAATAAGGAAGATTTCGGGAAGATTTTTAAAAAATTTCCATGTCTCCAATTTGTTTTGGGACATTTAGTTTCAAGGCATAGAGCATCTGAAAAAAAATTAAAATAAATGTAGGAGAATTCCTCATTGTTTTGATTGCTACAACCGCGTGGCGTCACAACATCGTGACATCATATCAAAAAGTGCATCCTTGTAAAAAAAAAAAAAAAAAAGTAAAAGAAAAGAAAAGAAATATAGCATGTATAGTTGACCCTGTTTATATATTATAACTGTGTTATAATCATGGCAAACACTATGCTTTGAAGTTCTGATTATTTTCAATGCTAAATTCGAGAAAATATTTTCATATGACATATGTGTAGCAATGTTAAAAGCTTTCAAATTTTCAGTCTAAATTTAATATTCCTTTTTGATATAATTATATCACGTACTCAAATTAACGATGTCTCTGATTTTTTGCAGCCCGTGTTGTAGTTACACTACCAAGGAATTAAATCTTCACATCTACTCGGTTTTGAGATGCCTGGTATCATAGTTGTTCTAATCAGAAACCTCCCGAGGCCAATACACCTCGGGACATCACGAATATCTGCTATATTCTTAGACGTTGAACTATAATGAGATATTAGAATGTGAAAATTTTAGTGGCTTAATCGAAAGAAGGGGTAAAAATATGGTACTGTGAATTTTTTCAGATTTTTCTGAGACCTGGAACTATTTTTTAAAAAAATATTCAAAGTCTATTTTGTTGACATCACGGGCGAAAAAGGATAGGGTAGTGCGCCCCGTGACGTCATGAAATAGTTCAATAATTTTTTAAAAATAGTTCCAGGTCTCAGAAAAATCTGAAAAAATTCACAGTACCATATTTTTACCCCTTCTTTCGATTAAGCCACTAAAATTTTCACATTCTAATATCTCATTATAGTTCAACGTCTAAGAATATAGCAGATATTCGTGATGTCCCGAGGTGTATTGGCCTCGGGAGGTTTCTGATTTGAACAACTATGATACCAGGCATCTCAAAACCGAGTAGATGTGAAGATTTAATTCCTTGGTAGTGTAACTGCAACACGGGCTGCAAAAAATCAGAGACATCGTTAATTTGAGTACGTGTTATAATTATATCAAAAAGGGATATTAAATTTAGACTGAAAATTTGAAAGCTTTTAACATTGCTACACATATGTCATATGAAAATATTTTCTCGAATAAGGCTGCAGGGGGTAATGTTCATGTGTACATCTTCCCCCTGTATTGTACACAGAACATCAAACAACGCTATTAATCTAGATTATATAATCTCAAAACGATCCAATAGTTTATAGTTTGTGAGTTGAATTCGTAATGATATCTCTTCATTGATCTGCTCTTTTTATTGAAGGAGAAAAACTACGGAATTTCAATTGATAAGGTTTACATAATAAAAGATATTATAGAAGGGGAAGGTTATTTAAGGTGTGTACAGAAGCTTTTCAAAAAAAAAAAAAAGGGCCACGCGGTAATTCAAATCCCGCGCTGAGTTAAAAGCTAGAGATAGCCGGAGATAGGTAGGAGAAATCAAACTTTACCACGCGGAAAAATACCACGAAAAAGCCGCGGACCAATCACAGCGTCGTATTTTTGGAACCTCGTGAGCATAGCTTATTTACTGGTAAAAGTATTTTATGTTTACTATACAATGTAGAAATTTAACTCTATAGCATAAAAATATCAATGGTGATGACTATTATATTTTTATTTTTGCTTTGAAGTATTTATAACAGCTAGGTCAGAAATTAAATTTGAGTTCAAAGAACCACCCCCTCTCCTTTCGCTCCTGTACTTCTTTTCTGTCCCTATTATCTTTTATATTTTGAGTATGGAAATGTCATTAAACATCAAAAAGATTTTACATCTACATTAAGAACGCGGTCATTGCTTATGGAGTTGATTATTTTTATTTTATTATATTTCCCTTATGAGAACGTTAAATAACAAGTTAGAGGTAGGAAATTCACCAACAGTCCAACAACAACATTTCAGTTCCCAAAGGTTGTGTAGTGAACTGTGAAACCCTGTAAACACAACAATAAGGAAATAAACAATTAATTAATATAACACTAAAGAATAAAAAAATAAATAAGCGTATTATACTTTTACATTGGTCTTATTTACAAACTAAGAATCGATATGTCTTAAATTAAAGTACCATTCATGGATTTAATTTCAAGAGGTAATGAATTCCACAGAGAATTAATACACTCTTACATATTATGTTTATGAGCATCTGTGAGCTAGCGAAAAGGAAGGTTGGTTCGACATACTCAATTATTACTACAATATGTTACAAATTATAAAAACACAATGAATTAATTTAGTGATGCATATGGTGTGGAAAATAACTTTCATTTATGTTTTTCCAGTCATATGACCATGGGCGGATCCGGCCCGAGACTCTAAGGGGGAGGGGTGGGTGGGAGGCGGTGTCCTATGCCGCAATGTTAAATTTTGGGGTGGGAGGGAGCGACGGGTGAGGGGTGGTAATACCTTCAATGTATTTTGGGACCTTTTGGGGGAAGGGGGGGAGGATCTGCGCTTGCATATGACAAAACAGAGGGCGAGTGACCTTAAGGCGAGTGAAGGTTATACGGACTTCAATAAGAGTGAAGTTATAATGTCATCTTAAGTCTGACGTAATTCAAGTAATGTTTCTTTTCTGCATTGAACTACCAATATTTTGAGATCGAAGAGGCTATCATGAGCTTCAATAGAAAGCATGAGAATTAAATACAAACAAATTTTTTTGCATACATTATACATTATCAATATATTATAATATTTTACTCTACTGTTATAGTTTCTATAGTTATTCTTATCGCAGATATTAGCAATGCAAAAGTTATATTGTAGCGGCCGGTCTTAGCCCCTGAGTGTTTGGTTGCTAGGCCACCCGCATGTCAAGAAAGCATAAACAGTTGCCTAAACACTCAGGATGAAGATGGAGGGGAAATGCAGTATCATCAAATAATAATTCTTGAAGCTAATATGATGTTTTGATAT
This sequence comes from Siphlonurus alternatus, assembly GCA_949825025.1. Taxonomy (NCBI): domain Eukaryota; kingdom Metazoa; phylum Arthropoda; class Insecta; order Ephemeroptera; family Siphlonuridae; genus Siphlonurus; species Siphlonurus alternatus. The sequence goes on from OX463779.1 coordinate 42,891,791, forward strand.
TTGATAGGGGGAAGGCTTTCATGTCAGTAAACTAATAAGAAGGGTGCTCTTATTGTTTTTTAAAGAAGTCACGCGAACTAAATGCTTCAAAAATGCAATTTAACATCACTATATAGAAATTTCTAATATCAAAGTATAATAATTAAATGAAAATGTAGAAAATAGTTTGTTGTTTCGTAATTTTGAACATATTATATTATGATTTAGTCGACAAAATTAGAGAAACTTAGATTTTCAAGCATATAATAAACAGAGAATATATTAGAGATCCGACATAACATAATATTAACTTTATGGTATTGAAAATTGAATGTCATTCACAACTATAAACTTTCAAATATTGCGAACATGTTGCAACAAGTAAATTTGATATCCTGTTAATCAAGTTTCTATTTGTAGCCGAATATGTGATGACTTAATAGCAACTATACATACGGTGATTATGTTGTAGAGTGCGGGCTGGAGTCACCGGCAGTCAAACGTTGCTATGACAACGCACGGAGGGAAGACAGTTCTCATTTCCTCCTCAACATGGCAGGATTGTAGACGTAGATATGATTCTCTTACATTATTGTTACTACAGACATTTTAGGTCAATATAATGCTGTATGCTTTTCATTTCCTGTAATTCACATTAATCAAGTTAGTCAGATTGAAAGTATTCGCACTAGTTCGCACTTATACTGGGGTAAATAATGCTAGGACAGACATAAATCAGCCCCGGCAAAGCTGCTAAGCCGGACTTCTGTGTAATGCCCTGGGGATTAGCGTGTGAGCTCTCTTCTCAGACCCAACAAAGAAAGTAATTATTTTGAAACCATAGTACTCACAATGGCAAATTCCCACTACCTAAATTTCTTTTATAAATTATCATTTCAATAACTTTAAGATATGAAATAAAAGTTTTTGAATTAACTCTATTATATTAGGAAACAATGACACAATGGTATACGCATCTTAATTGGATGGTCGTGAGTTCAATCCCAGGCACCACCAAACTTTTTACAAGTGGCGGTTGCTAAAAAAAAAAATCCTGCATCCGAGGGCGGGGGGGGGGGAAGCATGAATTGACGACCATCTTGACTGAGTTTCTAGTCTCTATGGTTTCCTCAGTCACAACCACCCATTCAACACAACACTCTCGGTCCAGTGTTGGTCCAGCGCTGGAATGTTGGGCCAGTATTATACTGTGCCAACACTCTGAAGTGCCGTCTGAAGTCCAACACATTTTTTGACACCCTAGGCCTGTTCGTAAACCCTGCTCGGTGTACACTTTCTGCACCCAATCGACCTTATGTACATGGGATATAAGGTCGATTGGGTGTAGAAAGTGTACACCGAGCAGGGTTTACGAACAGGCCTCCTGTGTTTACTGAGCAGGTGAATGCTGGGATAGGACATGACCGCTCTTGTTCGATCCACAAATCTTAATTAATTGACTTGACCCACAAAAAAGCAATATCCTAGGTCGGGTACTGCACGAAGAGCCGGGAAGTCAAATGTCACTTGTATATTGTATATACAACAGGTTTCAGTTTAAGAAAAAAAAATAATAATAATAATAAGTAAATAACATTGGTGGTTGAAACAAATTGGCTGATTTGTTTTTTTAAGGAGGGTGGGGGGCAAAAGTCCTTGTAAATTCTTAATTTGAGATGGTGAATGTAACTTCTTTTTCTATTCTTGAGCGCTGAAAATTTGCACGTATGTTTAGGAGCACTATTTTAAGGTTTAAGGTTGATATTGGGTAAATAAAAATATAGGGGAAATTTTGACAATAGTACTTGAAGTACTCAAATAATTATTCATAGATATATTATGTCCATTACTTTTTGATTCAGAAGGGTAAGAGAATGGAGTGCCAAACTCCCATGAATTTATGAGTTTGTATATTTTTGACCCACTAACCCGTTTTAGAAAAATTAAATTTGATAGGTCATTAACAGTTGTAATTAACAACTGCTGATAAAATTTGTCTGGCCAAAATAAAATAAATCTTAGTCACCGTTATAGCATAAAAGCAGTTAAGTTCCTTTTTACGTAAATAAATTGATGAAACGGGTGGCTCGCTCAAGCACCCAGCAAAGATCATATTACATTGAGAGACCTCTTATGGCTTGCAACTTGACTCCTCATTCTAAAATTTTCTGTTTACCACAATGATTAAATGTACAGTCAAATTCATTTAAAAAATCTCTTCGGAAGAGTATTTCTTATTCGTATTTCAGCGTTACAATTTTACGTATTTTAGTCTATACTGCAATTGCAAAGTTATAAACAATGGTTTACTATCTTTTACTATTTTTATTATATATATATTTATTATTACTTTGTTAATATAGCATATTATATTTCTTTTTTGCTATATTATTTTATTCAATTGTATATAAATGTTGACGATGCAGTTATTTATCTGATAATTATTGGTGGTTGATCATATATTATTTATGCATGGATTTTATACCTTTTTCATACCACCGTTTGGGTTATGTATTCATATTTTTTTTATTATGTATTTATTTATTTTTGCTCTTAAGTCATCTCTTGTTTTTTTTTTTTTTTTTTTTTTCATGTCTTTCCCCCCATTCTTTTGTATTACTTAACCCAATAAACAAATATTATTATTATTAGTGGTTATAAAGCTGATTTATGAATAGAATAAATAATATTAAATATAATATATAACAGCTATTAACTTTAAATTTAATTAATGTTTTAAGTTTTAATATATATAATTATATTATGCTATAATCAATAATTATATTATAGTAATTAGGTGATTACAATAACGTTTTTTGAAATAAAAAGTATGTATCAAGGTCATTATAATCAAACTACGCACCTCATCTAAACTTGAAAGAATTTGATGTCAAGATCACTGACGCGATTCAAATTATTTTTCCTTTCATCAAAGAACAATCCAATTTGAACGTTTCATTGATTTTGATAAGAGCTTCTTTGCAGACAATCTAAGTGGATATTTTCGTCTGTAAGTTACAATAAAAAGTAATAAAGTAAAAATCAGAGCCGTACGTGTCTTATCGGTAAATCGGACTTCCGAAAGTTTCAGACGGTGAAAAAATTTCCAGTGTGGTATACACAGCGCTAACTGTCGCGTATAGCCAACAAACTTCCTCCATACAGGTTAAGTCACCGATAATCACCGATTGGACCAATCGATGTTAAAGGGCTTAATTAGCTAATCAAATTTAAATATTTTAGGCATTTTAATCGGTCGTGAAATTTTAAATGCGCCCATCATGTAAAGCTATTTTTGAAATTTCAAGATGCAATAGAGCCTAAAAAAATTATGTACTAATTTCACGCGTGTGTTAACCTGTATGAAGGAACATTGATAGCCAATAGAGACAGGTCTCAAGTAAGCGTTGATTTTACGGTGTTCTCACCTATCTACCTATAGATTGTTTAAAAGAAAAACAAGTTCTTGATTTAAAAACAGAAGACCCCTAAACAAAGGGGAGAGAAAAAATATGTTTACAAATTTAATGTTATTAATTCTAAATTTTCTAAAATGCTGACTTATGGAAAAAAAATTCCCTCTCGTCGCTGATCAAGAATCGAGAATGGACCTTTTTCTGTAGAAGGAACTCAAAAGGAAAATTAAATTTGACTATAATTTCTTATGCATTTGTAAGAAGATACTGACTCAGGAGGCAAAGGGTGTAAGTTTGGCTATGCGTCATATATGCTCGACAGTGTGGGGCTACGTTTGCGGAAAACCATCATTCTCTGAAACTTTTGGACTATTTAAGACATAGCATAGAAGGTATCTGTGACGTGAGTAAAAACACATTGTTCAAATTTAATTGCTGTGGTAGAGTTTCCATCATGCGCTGTGAATACCTCGCGGTCCAATAAATTTGTATTGGACAGGGTGGCAATGAATTCGATACAAATCGCAATAAATTCGGACAACTTGAATAAAAATGTCAATATTGAAACCATGTAGGAAATAAAGAATGTATGATTGATTAATTTTTACATTTGCAGTTCTATGTATTGGTATTATAGTATAGATCATGGAAATAAAGTTATTTTAATGTTAGATGCACCTAACAGGCGCCGATTTAGAATATAATTATAATGATATTGAATATATTTTATTTCACTTTTCGGACTTTTACCCTTGCCGGTGTTCGATGTAATCCTTCTAGTATGTTGCGATGGTTACTTAGTGTTCGTGCACGTCACTAACACTTGCATGTAAAACACATATCACTACGTTTCGAGAGTCAACTGCGCGCTCTTTTCCTCATGTGCAGTCTCAGATCACCTGAGGAAGAGAGCGGTTGACTCTCGAAACGTTATAGTGATATATGTGTATTACATGCAAGTGTTAGTGACGTGCACGAACACTAAGTAACCATCGCAACATACTAGAAGGATTACATCGAACACCGGCAAGGGTAAAAGTCCGAAAAGTGAAATAAAATATATTCAATATGAATACCCTTTGCACGAAAAAGTTATTTACTGGGTTGGATGGAAGAGTGGGCCTAATGGCCTAAATCCCGCCCTCAATAAAGACGATTTTTATTTATTTATAATTAATGATGGCCTTTAACTTTGCGAGGGGAAGAGGGAGGGGGGGGGGTCTGCAGCCCCTCAGCCCTTCTTCCCAAGATTCTTGCACCAACAAACTCATTAGTGTTAATAACTTCTATAATGGACAACCTACATGATTTTTTTTATTGCAGAAATGAATGTAGAGCACCAAATTATGTATGTTATACTTAAAAAAAAAAAAAAAAAAAACTATGAGGAAGTATTACTAATAAATATTCAAAGTTCAGGTTGAACCCACGCCTTCCTTTTAGTTGTATTATTTTGTTAAGAAGAAACTCAAATTGACGCCTCTCTCTCACTATACTTTCAATATAAAAAAAAGGGAAAAAAATCAGAGTTATAGCATAGTTCACCCTCTATATTCACTTCTGCTATAAATAAATTTCATATAGGCTGTATCTTAATTTAGCACTTAATTTTAGAAATTTCTACGAAGAATCAGAAATAGAGATAACTATTTTAAATGTCCAATCAATAATGTTAAACTTTTATCTAATGATACTTTGACTGTAGGGAAAATAAAAAAATAAAAATATTTAACTAAGAAATCTTTGGAAACCTTCGTTTAAATGGTCATAATTCTTCCGCCCTCAATGAATGCACACGTTTGACATTGGATTTGCTTTAGTCTGACTTACACTCTGTAGTGACTAGGTTGCGTGTAACATTGTCACTTGCTAGGTTGTCAGTGATAATAATTGTCGTCCCATGTACGCCATGTTACAGTGAGCTCAGTCTTAATTGCAGTGTGTGCGAGAATCGATTTACTTTAAAGTGTTTTCTCTCGGAGCTCTCGCTAGTTTATTTGCGTCAAACCTCTTCAATCTTATCTCATCAGTCTGTACTATTAAACCTCATACAATAAATTATTCATATTTGAAATAAATTTCATCTTTTATTCCCTCTTATTGTCTAATTTCCTCCTATTTTGCACAATTTTTTGAAGTAAAAAGACGATATTACGCATTCTTTTCTCTTATTGAGTTTAAAATGTTAAAAATATTGTCTCCATTTCATCCTCACTTTTAACGAGGAAGAAATAAGATGTGTTTTTTCGGTAAAAATACAAAATAATATTAAATTTAGATGTGTAAAGTATGAGTTGAAGTTATAATTTTTCAACTGAGGTTTAAATATGAGAGACTAGTTTAGGAAAATCTTGTCCTATCTGTTTCTTTTAATAAATATTGTAATCATAATTTTGTATACCTCTCATGATATTATTTGTTGGTTGTTATCAAAATGAACTAAATCCAATTTCAACATAAGAGTTACTTTTCTTCATATTTTCTTGACTGTAAAACGACTCGCATTTAATTAATTTTGATAACAACTCAACAAGAATGGTATGGTAATTTTAAAAGTTGATCAAGACCAATATAATTTAAAAAGATAAATAGGTAGAAAAAATATCAAAAAGATAGAAAGGTGAATGAATCAATATCTAATCTATATTTTATAATAGCTTAGTTGCCGTGTTTGAAAATATATAGGTATGATGTTTTAATTGGTTAAGATATTAAATCATTTGGGGGGGGGGGAGAATTGAGAACATCAACTTTTCTTCCCATTTGGTCCTAAGGTATATTTATCTTATAGTTTAGTGATTTTTTTCTTTTAAGTTTTGTGTTACAAATATTGCTCACTGCACTTAAATTCTGTGATCAAATTGTTGACTCGCACGATATCCGCCGCGATTTAATCCAATTGTAAATTTAATGTAGAAGTTACAGAAATTACGTCAAATTCACGTCACGCGTTGAAAAGGTAAGCCGTGTAAATTCACCTTAAGTCTGATGGAACCGCGTCACCATGTAAAACCACCTTGTGAGATGTGAGAAAATCTATAACTATCACCTACCTGCAAGGCTGCAAGAAACTTACCTTATCTGCAGGCGTGTACCTACCCGAATTTGCAGCTATATAAGAATATAGTATGCACTCTTAGTTATTGAATTTCTACTGTACTATACCAGAACTTATACAGAGTGTATATAGTATCATAGACCTGTTGCTCTTTTACTCGAAATAATCTAGATTCACAGCACGAACAAAATAATTTAATATTCTCGCTGGTAAAACTGACAGCTTTGGCAAATTTATAGCAGATAATTTAATAAATCACCCATATAATATTCATGCATATTGTATGGAGAGCATTACGATTATCATCTAAAATAAAAGCACTAACAATATATACAGTTGAAAATTCCAAATTAAAGTTAACTAAATAATATAAAACGTATTAGAATTATGGTATGGAGATTGTTAATAGAATCTAGTCAAATCAGTATCTAAAAACACTTAAAAATTATGAATTCAAAAACGTTATTGAAAATAATTTTTCATTTTCAAGATTAGTTTAGTACTTTATTTTTAAATGTGTTTATTTTAGGCTGAAAAATATTGAGCAATGACAACCAATGTGACATTATCTGACATAAGGGTGATATCACATGCATTAAATTTTGATTTGGCGAAAAAAGATCCCATGAATATTTATATATAATATTTTTTTATCTTGTTTTGGATATTAAAACGTATACTAAAATGACGAAGCAGTTATTTCCAATTTATAAAAAACCAAGCATGGTAAATATTGTGGAGCTGAACATGAGATGACATGAAAATTGAATGAAAGGCATCAAAAATTTACTGTCTCTATAAGTATTTTTTGTTGTATTTTTTTCCTCTCTATTTTTTTATAATAAAAGTTTTTCGAGACAAATATAAAGTTGTTGTAGAAAGGAGAAGAGCAAGCTTGTGTAAAAATATTTTGTTTTATATTTTTCTCTCTTTTAAACATTCACATTACATGCTTTGTTTGTTCAGTTGTATCTCAGTGAAATAATTTGTACTCGCTCATTTAACACTAAAATACGGATTAATATATTAAATTTTTTATAAAAGAAATTATATTTACACTATTTTAATAAAAAAATGTGTGCTAATTTATATAATTATACACACAAATTTTTTAGTTACTTGTACCAAATTTGTACTTAAAAATGCAATAATTACTGGAAATAAGGTTCAATTATCTTATTTAATGTACTGAATCATAAAAAATTTAAAATAAAAGTACAAAAAAACATTTAATGTATTTGATATTTAATGAAAGTAAACCTTTAAGAAGAAAATAATTGTCATCTTTTATCACTGTAGTAATCTCATATAAATTTATTTTTATATATGATTTAAATTTATTTTTATTTTTTGCTGATATATAACAAATGAAATTGCATACGGTCAGCACCTATATAAGGTTTCCGGCCTCTGTTACCTCCTGTAGGACTATATTCTTTATTTTAACAATAAAATTATTTAAAAAATATATAAAATTATATTTGAAACAATCATTTTAACAGAAATGAACAAAAGCCTTTTCCACGATTGCAATTAAATCGAGATTTTAAATTAGGAATTAAAAGTTAGAGCTTTTACAAACAGATTTATTTTTATTTACACATTACATCATTTTTTTACAATTTTTTAATATCTCACATTAAAACATTTAATATATTTTCTTTGCAAAAATTCTTGGTAACCTTTGATGTGATGTGATAGGTAGATATTTTTAGACACGACAAAAGTTCCATACCGTCAAGCTAGCTTGTGATACAGTTTAGTGTTGAGCAGCAAAGGCTTCCCCGGCCTGCGAGGGGCGGGAGGGGAAGAGCTGCTGGGTTTTCCTCCCCTTTCTGCGCGGAGGCCCGGCAGCAGCAGACTTCAGTGGGAGCACACGGTGTGCAGGCCAGCTGGTGGTGAGAGACCAGTACCTTTACCAGGGAAAGCAGCAGGTATGTTAAAAAATAAACACAAAAAACACGCGCGAAACACTTGACACGGCTTGATCTTAACACGATCTAACAAGTGGTTTATAAAATCAAACATGTTAATTATTTTTATTATGTGTTACAGGTACTGTTTATATTGTGAGAGTTGTATGTATGATATAATAAAGTATAACATCATATTTCGCTCGCATGTTATATGATACTGAAGGTAATTATTAATTTCAACTAAAATTAATTGATTCATTTTAATAATATATTAATAGTGTCTATTTTAATTGCGTGTCAGTTTGAAAGAAAAGTACCGGTAGTTCATTTTGAATTTTTGTATCGTATATTAAAGGAATAGTACAATTGATTTGGTATTATACCGATGGGGGCATATAATGAACTTCTAAATTGTAAACATGTAGATATGTAAAATGTTTTGGGAGAATATCACATCGGCAGCAGCGTGACCTGTTGATGTGTCCAAGCTAGAGAGAGAGAAGAGCCGGTCAAGTGAAGTCGGCGAGGTGACTATATATACGCGCGCCCGCGTTGACTCTTGGAAACGTTAATAATTGTAATGTAACATTTTATTTCTGTAAATAAAAATTTACAGCAGCATTTATATGAAATTTAGAAGTTCTTTATATGCCCTCATTGGTGCATATTGTCAAGTTAATAGGCATAACAATATTATATTTACGTATTACGTACTCAAATTAACCTGAAAAGGAAGTCCCAAAACTTAATAAAACTGCGTGTCTGCGTGCATGCTGCGCATACTCTCAGAATAAATCTGCAGGTGGCATCCGGTATCCGGTATCTTTTTTGCTTTGTAATTTCTTATTACAATTGTGACGAAAATGGGTACTTGGCGCCGTGGTATGCGTATCTAATTCGTAATCAAATGGTCGTGAGTTCGATTCCAAGAACCATAAGATTTTATCCATAAAAAAACCTACTTCTGCATCTGAGAGTTAGTTGGTTGAATCTTCAATTTGTCACCGACCATCCTAGGTACGGTTTCCATGGTTCCCTCAATCACAGCTAGATAAATGTCGGAATATATTGCTTTACAGGCCATTTTAGAATAGGATAGGACCAAAAGGGGAATGGTTTCAAATCTGAATTTTGAATAATTTTTTAACAATACTTCCCGGACTCTAAAACAGATTCTAAAAAAGAAAAAAACAACGTACAAACTAAAACAGATTCTAAAAAAGAAAAAAACAAAACGTACAAACAGAGAGTAACTCAATTTGGTGCTATTTCTGCAATAAATTAATTTTAATGTAGGTTGTCTGCAAATAATTTAATTTCAGTCCGAGATAATCCAATGCACCAAATTGAAAGTGAAGACTTTGAGTTGACAAGAAGTGGCACAGCTGACAGATGAAATGAAGTGGCGGAGATAAGACACTGCACAAATTGCATCTCACAATGAACATCGGCAACTCTCACTAATTGATTTAGTTTACAAAGCTAGACGACAGCATATATGTATATCAATATAGCGTCTAGTTTGCTGATGTTAACTTGGTACAAATTTCTAGTAACATAAAAAATGAAAAAATATAAATGCAGTATATAAATTCCACCAAATTGGTTTCAAATTTTACAGCATTATTAAAAAATCGTACGAATACGAGCAATCTTATATAGTCTAACTAAAACATCCCACTATTTAGCAACAGGAAACCATGGAAACTGTAAGAGGTCCGGTACACCCAATGGTGTATCTCTCGAATGCAGAGCATTTGTCTGAATGTCTGAATTATGTAAAAAATGTTAAAAAAAATTTCACCTTAGATAGGATTCGAACCCGTGACTTTAATTCTTCATATTATGTGAACGTGCTTTTAGTACATTCAGAACACCGCAACTAGTTGTAAAAGAAATTGTTGACATTGTAAAATATTGTTCAGCACGTTTTTTTTTTTTTTTTTTTTAAATGAGATCAAAATGTTATTCCTTCCGACAAAAAATTGACATTTTTCGTTGATAAAAAAAATTGACGTCTTTTCTATAAGATGTTGTCAAGCTTACGAGATTACATCAAAATAAAATATTCCTTTTCTAACATTAATATCTTTTTAACTTCAACGACTTGTAATCTTTCTTTATATTATCTTATGTTAATTTGATGAGAAAACTTTTTGTATTATACTATACATTATAATTTGTAACTTATTTCCATATTTAAATATATCATACTTCAGATAATTAATATAATAATTACTGTCACTTGGGTTTAAATTAATTTTCATGAATATTAATGAGAATAATTTTCTTATGACATTTTAAGCTGCATTAAACTCATTCATATGTCAACTATTAATTAAATTGAAGAGAATTCTATACAATTTCATCGAAATGTGGTTCTTAGCTACACAATTCTATTGTAAATGTAATAAAACATTTATAACTTTGAACAAATACTGATACGATTAAATGTTCAGCTGCGTTTCTCCCCTACATATTAAATTATGCAATAATTCACTAAAGAAATCGATACTCAAGGGAAGTGATTGAGTACTGTATAAGGTATAACCTTATACAATGTATAGAGAACTCGATATAAAATTTATGATATTTTAAGTTGTGTTTAAAAAAAACAAAAACATATGTAGTTTCTCTCTCTCTATACACTATACACATAATGTACATTATCATTAAATGAATATTTTATGGACTTGCTATTTACTGATATATAAAAGTGAACGAGCTAAAATTACTATAGAATTAAATTGATACAAAAATAGTTCACAATAGAGGTTATTCATACTATTACATTCCATTCAAAATATATTTCAATTAATTTAAAATATAGAATTATTTATATAATATTATTTTAATTAAATCAAATTATTTTGGGTAATATTATATAAAGGGGATAGTAGTAAAACAATTATTCCTTGGAGATAATATGGCCGTTCATTTAATATATTATGCAATATTAACATGCAATGGACAACATACATGAAAAAAAATTATTGCAGAAATGAATAGAGGGTACCAAATTATGCTACTCTGAGTTTTTTTCAAATTTTTTTGAGACCCGGAGCTATTTTTAAATAATTATTGAAAGTCCTGTGATTTCAGTTGGCACCCCTGAATTCTTAATAAAAAGGATAGAGACTGGAGGCCTTATATTGACGCCTCCAGGGGGCGTGGCCGCACTTTCAATAATTATTTAAATATAGTTCTGGGTTTCAAAAAAATCTGAAAAAATTCAGAGTAGCATAATTTGGTACCCTCTATTCATTTCTGCAATAAAATTTTTTCATACAATGTATGTTGTCCATTCTTTTATTATGTACTCACTCGTACACTTTTACAACTTGTTTTTGTTTAATTTTTATGTTTGACTTTTCACATTAATGGTATAAAATTCTCTAGTGAATAATTAATAAATAAATTTAATATTTTCTAACGAAAATTCTGATATAATGTAATAATTTGCTTATTTTTCATTATAGACCTGATTTTTTTTATTACATATTAGAACTTCCAGATATTTTTTTAACTTTTAGTTGAAAATATTAATTATTATAGTTATAAATAAATAATATACTGTTTTAAAATGTATTGATTTAATAATAACTAAATATTATAATTCAATTTGCTATGTTGTATATATACGTACATTTAATTAATTTATGTTAAAACTATGGAGATAAAATGCATTACACTGCTTTTGAATATTTTAATGCAATCATTTTAATAATAATAATATTATTTATAATGTAAATGCAATTAAAACAAACATGGCAGGCTACGAGAGGTAAAAAGATATATATTTTAATTAATTAAAATTAATTATCTCCATAATAATTACAATATTTAATAACAATGATAAAAAATAATATTATAAAATAGATGGTGCATTATATATAATTTTTGAAATACTTCCTTATTATATTGATTCATAAAAATTTATAAAAAGGTATACACAATTCAGACTATATTTTATTATATATTTATTTATTTTGTTACAAGTTTAGCACTAAAAAAGAATCCTCTCATGTTTGACCTCAGTTACATCCAGAGTAACGAGACGGAAGCGAATGAAACAAATTTTAAAAATTCAATGATCTTAATTATTTGAGCAAATTCAAGGGTGGGGGGGGGGGGGTTCTGACAAGAACTCCATTTCTGATTTTCGGCCGTGAGGCTCCATGTTAAACTTCTACTCCAAATTTCACAAAACTGACAAGACAGATATAACACTTACAAAAATTAAGCGAACTGTTGCACTAAAAAAAGTATACACATAAGATTTTTTTTTGCTTAAGTAAGTTGTGTTGTACTTAATTTTTTACCGTAATAATATGTTAGGTTTATTATTGAAAAAAAAAAATAATAATAATAATAATAATAATATTAATAGACTTAACAATTATCCTAAAAAATATATTGATAAAATTATTATGTATATACTGTACAATTTGTTATATAAATATACACACAAAAGATATGCAAACAAAGAACAAGTAGAAATACATAAAAAGAGTAGGTTTGGACGATGAATTGAGGATTACACCAATTAAGGTAGAATATAGAGAGTATTTTTTTTTTTATCTCTAATTGTATATAAGTGGCAAATAATTTAAGCGAAAAAAAGGTTGATCTTAATTCACAAAGCGAACATTTTTTTTGTCATCAGTCGATCATTTGAAAATTGTGCACAGAGGAAATTGCATTTCAAATGCTCTGTGGTCACCATGCAGTTACGAGAAAATGTACCTCGTTAGCTGACAGTGTGTGGTAACAAGCTCCACTATTATTATTCTTGTCGCGTCTTTTGATATATATATATATATATATATATATATATATATATATATATATATATATATATATATATATTTATTTATATATATATAAAAGCTCCTCTTCTAATTGCATGCATATATAGCACTTAACAGATTGAGCGTGGCGGAGTACATTGACCTACCGATTTTTATTATAACACCGAAATCAAACAACGTCAAGCTTAGTTAGTACTTGGATGGGTGACCGTTTCAAGTAAAATTTACATTGCTCTTTTCCTGGTTTAAATCAATCTCTTTCCACCCATTGCTTTCATGCACTTGTGTGTAGTTCCCCAGGCTTTGGACATCAAAAGTAGAGGTGTCCGTTCTGACTGAGGTTTTCCAATGTTCCCTCAGTCTCACCTCATCGAATTCTGGTATAATAGACTGCGGCCACCATCCTTTTCCTCTCTGTAAAAAAATAAAAAACAAAAAATATTAGAAAAATACAAACTCTTTCTGCGCACCTCAAAGTCATGGACAAAGTGTAATTTTTCTAGGTAGTGAAAATTTTTTAATTTGTATATTTGCTTTTGTAAATTTTCTCGAACATAACACATATTGATCTAGTTTTCAAAAATATTCAGCAATCAATAATTGCATTGCTTTGAATGAGGACTGATTCGTATAAGTCAAACAAGCAAAATTATTTTTCATACGAAAAAAAATTATTACTCGTCAAAAAGTATACTATTTTTTTTTCTAGCATTAGCAGATCGAGCTTGTTATTTATTTTTTAATTTAAATTTTTTTTTAGTTATCATGAGCAATAGCTGAAGCCTCGGTGACAAAACTTGAATAGAAAAGAAAGTAGCTTATAAATACACAAAAAGTCGAAGATAAATTATTAAAAACTTTTAGAGCAAACTTTTCTATTTCCACAAAGTATTTAACGAGCGTTCATTTCAGAATCCGAGTCACGGAGTTTAGATTGCGCATTGTTAACAGATCTATTCTCGTCTAGGTGATCCATAGTTACAGATATACAACCACGCGCAGAAGTAACCTTTCTCTCATCGGCAGGTCAAGGTCACAATTGCACTGTTTGGATTTTATCTATACTTTAGGTACACTGAAATAAAATTGAAAAAAAAAACTTTTTAAATATCAAATTTAAAAACCATATCAGTAGAGGTTTTTAAATTTGATACAATATATTGTTTTCCTTAATTCAACTGAACCGGATACTGATCATTAGAGTACCTGTTCAAGTACATAGGTATCTTAATTTAACTCTCCAGCTCTTCATGCACCAAGCATTGCGTATTGAATTTTGTGGGTTCATCCCCAGCATTCGCCATGTTGTGACTGAGGAAACCATGGAAACCTCAGTCAGGATGGTCGACAATTGATGGAGAATGCCATCAATCACCTCCCGTGTTCATGAAAGGGTGTTTTTTTAGCAACCGATAAGTATGTGGAAAAGTTTGACGGCGTCTGGGATCGAACTCACGACATTCCGTTTACGAATCGGATCAGCATACCACTGCGTCAATTGCCCGTAACGAATTTAAGGATTATTGTCACTATGGTAATTATTTTTTGATGGTAAAAAAATATAAAATTTAGATCAGAACATATAGAGAACAAAATGACTGTTCACTTTCTGAAGTAAAAAAAAAAAAAGTAATTTTTCAGTCCAGTTTTTGAGATATTAATTTTTTTAGTTGAAAAAGATGCTGATTTTACTTGATTTGACTAATGGCTGCCAGATTTCCAATGATATTCGCAGCCGCACTATTTATATCCTGAATTTAATATCAGAATATCTTAAAAATTAGACCGACTTTTGCTTAATATTTCTCGCTGAATATTTATGTTGTAATGTAAGGAAGGTTTACTATAATTTTCAGAGTGATTCACCCATCTTCTAAGACTAGTGACAATAATCCAAAGATTTGTATTTAAGACATATTTGTTGATTATTTAAATCTTATAAGTTAACAAATTCTGAAAATTTATACTAACAAAATTTGAAACCTTATAGTTGTGAGCTGTCTGTCAAATATTGAGTTTATTATTATATGAGGAAAAATGTTTCCACCAGCGAATCAAATTTCTCAAGATTACTTTCTTGGAATCGGTGGGTTGAGATGAAAATATGTTGAAGGGAATAATATCAAGTTCGGAAACCATTTCAGTGAATACGGAACAATGCATGATAAATCAAATTGGTCTTATAATATAACATTTTTATTATAACGATTTATTTCACAGTCGTAATATTTCTATCAGAAGGAATAAAATTAAATACTTAAAAAAAAGTTTTAAAACTTATTACTTATAGAGCAAATCCAAAAGGGTGTTTTTCTCATAACAGCTCCATTTCTGATTTCCTTCCATAAGGTTCCATGTTAAATTTCAACCTCAATTTTAACAAAACTGATCAGAAAGATCCATATTTCAAAAAATTTATGGCGATCGAGTTTAAAATCCTCTGCAAGTTTTACTAAAATAAATGAGACCAGTTTCAAGATCTCAAGTTGCTGAAATTTATCCTTAAAGTTAAATTTTGTAGTAGAAAAAGAGCCGTTAAAAAAACTAGCTGAAAAATTACGTCTTAACTTTTAATCTAATCATATTATACGTATTTTTTTTTTATCTCAAAAACACAATTATTTCTTCCTCCAAGAGAGAAATGGAGACATATTTTTAACATTATAAGCTCAGTAAGAGCAAAGAAGACGTCTCGTCTTTTTACCTCCAAAAATGGTGGTAAAACTCAGCCTGTGCCACAAGCAAGGGAATATAAACACTCCTGAGATCGAAGTTGAAAATGAGTCGCGTCAACAGCTTGTTTGTCCGCCACCATGTTAAAATCATATAGCGATCAAATGGGGCATCCTCTCTTGGTATTATATAGGTGTAGCGAAATCATTCTAAATCAGAAAGTACTGTATAGCACAATGAATGAATTAAAAGAAATATAATTATATTTAGTATTTTTTACAGTAAAAAATAAGCTCTATAAAATACAATACGATAATATTTTACAAGGGCTTCAAAATTGATTTCAACGTATAAAGCAGGCATAGGAGTGCATATAGTACTATGAAATTGTCCTTATTTTGTTCCCCTATACTGTACAATTTCATTGTACTTGTCTGAGCAGATAATGGAGGTGACATTTACATCTGCAGCCACTGCACTGAGCGTACATCCGTCCTAGGTAGCATCTGGCAGCATTGAATCACCTCGTATTAAATAAAAAAGATAAAAAAATGTGAATTTAATACTAAATTGATAAAATAAATTCTTTATCCAGGTGTGGTTACAGAAATTTGTATAATAAATTACGTAGTAAAGCTAAAAAGAACATTATTAGACCATCAATCACAGTAAAACTGCGTGTCGCGCTAAGTTGACACAGCGCAACAATTTAGCCTGGAGAAAACGAGGGGGAAGCCAAGCAAAGTCAGCCTCGTGAAGTACAAAAATCTGAGAAGCTCCAACCTTTGCCTTTATGTCAAACAAGAAAGTTATGATGTATTTTTAAGCACGTTTTAACAAAAGAAAAACTTCTTTTTAAAAAATGAGAGAGATAAAAATTAATATTCTGTACCATGTATTTTTTATTTTTAATTATTGTTCCCTTGGTATTAAATATTTATAATAATGACATGATGATATTAATCATATAAATTTAATTAAAATTTATTTTAATGTTTTTTTTAATTAACTATCAATAAAAGTTTTTAATGTAATTTTAAATAAAAGTTATTAACAAAGAAATACATTTCTTTAAATAATAAATGTAAAGATGGAAGTTTGCAATCTCAAGAATAATTCTTGTCATGAACGACATTGTGTTATTTTAATGATGTTGTGCTTGGAATTGCAAATTCTCAATTTATTGACCTGTTTCTAGTTTTGTATTATTATAAATGTAAAAATATAATAAAAAATTTCAGCTCTATTAGTATAATATAATTATAGCTAAAAAGCAGAGGTAAATTAGTATTAAAGAATTATAGTCAAGCAAGCAACTGGCAACCAGTAAAAATTGAGTTACATTCGTCAGTGCAGTGCATTTGAATCAAAATTCTATGCATGGTTTCGAATTTAAATATCATTTTAGACCATTAATGACCAAAAGATGTCCGTCCTGACTAAGGTTTCCACGGTTACCTCATTCAAAGTAGCTAATGGAGTATTGACCTCAATTTTTTTATTGCAGAAATGGATAGAGGGTGCAAAGTTATGCTCCCTGATTTTTTTCAGATTTTTTAGAGCCCGGGAACTATTTTTAAAAAATTATTGAAAGTTATTTTTGTGACGTCACGAGACGCCGCTCCTTAAGAAAAAGATAGGACTTGCCGCCGCGTGACGTCACAAAAAGGACTTTCAATAATTTTTTAAAAATACTTCCCGGGCTCTAAAAATCTGAAAAAAATCAGGGTATATAGCATAACTTTGCACGCTCTATCCATTTCTGCAATAAAAAAAATTGAGGACAATACTCCATTGCCTACTCATACCTAGCACAAAATGCGGTCAGAAAAGACCACAGTGTATACAACAATAAAAAAAAATACAGTTTTACGTAGGGGAAGAAGTTAAACCCTTAGGATGAAAGGAGTAAGGTGTTGTTGTTAACTTCAATAGACGTAAAAACTAATATGGATGCAAATGACCTTTTTGTAAAGCGAAGACAGTACTCCTCCGTTGTACCGTTATTCTGTTTCTCGGTATTTTCACGCACTCTATATGGCATAAACAACTTTAATATTCATAAATTTGGTACTCTTTTACCCCTATAATCTGCATCTCTTTATACTGTATAGCTGCAGTAAACCAGGCAGAAGCTAAATTTGTTTTCTCCCTAGAGTGTTTGCGGTTCCCCTAGCTTTCAACTAATCCAAATAGTTTGCACCACGAAGTTGTTGTCCTCAGTTCCCTCAGCTGTGGTGACACCCCTACTCCGGAAGGACATGTGAAAATGCATAATTTAAAGTTGGGAAGGTGCATGCGGGTAATTAAATATTGCAAACAACTCGCACACTAATGATTTATGGGAGCCGAAAAAAAAAAAAAAAAGGTATGTTGTTTAAAAATGTTTACTAAAATTTTTATAATTCAATATTGATATTGATTCGATAAATTTCCCGATATTGGTTGCTGTCAAGGTATTTCAGTACAATCCATCTGCCCACAAGTTTAATAATAATAATATCTGCTTGTGTATTTCAGTTGTCAAAATAAATTTATTTGTAGTCATGCATTATAGCTATTTTGATCTGTACTAATTTTAGTAAACGTGAATTAATAATTTCATAATTTGAATAATTGAAATTACTAAAATGATATTATCACAATCTGGAAAATACAATAAATACAATATAACCATAGAAGTAAAAATAAAAAAAAAAAAAAAACAGTTTTGCGTATAGGGGAAGAAGTTAAATACTTAAATACATCAACCTCATGATATTTTTGTAATTCAAGCGACAGTAATGCAAGACATTGATATACATTTTTTTTTTTTTTTTTTTGCTATATGTGGTGATAATTGAACACTACATCACTACATATTGATTGATTGAATGTGTTGATGAATTGACTTCAGGTGTAGTCATTGCCCGAAAATGAACATCGTTTATCTTGATAGTGAGTTTAAATCTCATTCACTGAATTTAGATTTTAATCTTAGCACCTTGGTCCATTACTTATTCACTACGTTCACATGTTTAATACGGATCTGTTGACGACGGATAATGTTCGTCTTATGAGGCGTCGTTAACGTATTAAACACCGTCATGTGACACCATTGCAGGCTAAGATATTACATTTTCGGATCTCTGTTCTATATGTAATAATGATATGAATTATAAATCCAAGATCACCCGATCTCCATTGATTCCATGATTCAATTGTATTTAAACAAATATTATAATTACGATATTCATAAATGCTCTTTGTAAGTTTATTTACAATTTTTTACTAAAATTATTAATATTAATAAAATGAAACAACAAAATTTAGCCTTTTTGTAACCAAATTTTAATAACATACCAATAAAAATGGAGATGGCTGGTCGAAATTTTATTATTTTCATGGCAGTATTGCTGGCCTGCGGCTGTTATGCGAGATTTATTAACTGAACCGAACTGATAGCCTGCAATATAGCCGTCCTTTCCATGCATCTCATAAATTTTCAATTTTTATTATGAATAAAAAAAAGAGATGTAATTTTCATTTTTTTTTTATCGCATCCGACGAAGAAAGAAAAGGAAATTGATTTAAATTTAGATTTAAATTTTCATTACTATTCTTTTGATGGTAAATATACAATCAACTTAATTCTAAATTACTTCTTCATTTACTTTTTTAATAACCTTTTTGTATATTATAATAAGAATAAGCTTTTCTTTTCTTTACATAGTTTTTCATTAATTTTTGATCTCTTTTAAAGAAAAAAAAATAACAGCAAAGTTTTCTTAATGCTTAAAGACACTTTGTCTGCGCGAACGAAATGTTCAAAGCTATTAAAAAAGATAGTCTTAAATATTATGTAGTTAGGTATCATGTAAGGATTTTCTTCACAAGTTATACTTCAACTAATATAAAATATCCATCGGAAGTGCCATGATAATTTTCCTAGTTTTCTTGATTTTAAAGGTTTCTGAACTGGAACTTTTTATATAATTTTAAGTAAAAAAATTCAATTTTCAAAAATTACAATATTATATTGTTATATTGGAAATATAAAAGAAATGCATATCCGGTGTAAGTTTTAAGTCAATCGAAGTGTAGGTATCTTATTAGAGAAGTTTCGGTGGTAAACATCCTCAACCTGTTGCTACAGTAGGGGGCGTGGGGGAGCGTGCCTTGCATCTTACTGGAGCAAAAAAGACGACTGAGGATCACAATATCGGACAAAACATCAGCGGACGTGTTTTGTATGGAAAGTTTAAAGTGATGAGCGAAAAATGTAAACAAGATTGTACAGACAACAAATTTGACTGCAAATGGCCAAAGAAAATATTGTGTTGTATTTTCAAAAAAATGTTTCATATCTTCCATTTTTATGACAAAAAAGTGAAGATGTTATTATTATTTTTTTTTTTTAAATTTCAGTATTTCCCATACAAATAAAAATGTCCGATCCGGCTATACTTACATTCTTGCACATAGTCAGGTCACATTTATATTTGAATTAAATGTACAATTAAACGAAGTCCTACACCACAAAAATATAATTGGAAAATTGAGACGTAATTTCGGATTTCAATTTGAAGCTACAGTCACATATCGTGTTAAATTATACAGATCCGTTGACAATGCCTCATAAGAATAACATTATCCGTTATGAACGAATCAGTATTAAACATCAAGTGTGGTGTCATCCGTGTCATATGTATTAAATTGTAGAATCTCAGCCAAAATTAGACATCATAAATTCAATAGACAACCTGAATGAAAAATTTTATTGCCAGAAATGAATAAAGTGCATCAAATTATACTACTACGATTTTGTCCAGATTTTTCTGAGCCCTATGCAAGTATAATTGCTAAACAGTGAAGCAAAGTTCAGGCGCTTTATTATTTGGTTCAGGTTTCAAATCACGCCCCTCTTAAAGAAGAGATGCCTAATTGCTGCCTCTCTCTGTACTTTAAATAATTTAAAAAAAAATAGTTCCCGGGCTCTAAAAAATCTGAAAATAATAACCCTCTATCCATTTCTACATTAAAAAAGTTACATGCAGATTGTCCAATCTAAAAATTTGCACTTCCGGCTACTTCCGGTGGTTTTATTTTGTTGGTACGCCTTCATATTTTTTTTTAATTACAATACCAACTTTTTTTGCTCATTTAAAACTAAATGTTTCAATCTAAAAGTCTAACTTCCGGTAATCTGACATCCGGTTTGGAAATTTATGACAATTTTACTATACGTTAACGTAGCACAGGTGTTCTTCCATACACATTACCTGTACTTTGCGGACTATGGAACTGGATCTAGTAGTAAATTTATTCATGGAAACTTTATCTTAATTTAGAATAGCTTTACTAAAAGGCATGCGAGTTCAATCTTTAGTCTCAACGGTATTATGCAACAATTTTCCATCAAAAATATTTGCTGCATTAAACAGAACTTTAAAATTTAGGAGATATTTTAGCAAACACATTTTATCTTTAAAACTTTAACATTTTTTATTTTTTTAATTGCATCAATTTTGTCTTATTTAGAATTCTGCAACCTTTAAGACGTTCATGAAAAATGCAGAGGTTTTAAAAAAACAAAAGAAATAAAAAACAAAAGAATTTCGAATTTCTTGTAAAGTCTCACTATCACATAAAAAAACACTTTAAATTTTATATTTAATTAAATTCGATCTTGCTTACCTTTCATATATAATATTTTATTCATCTACTTCATTTTTTATTTATCAATTTTGTTTTGTTATTCGCATAAATTTAAATAGCATCAATATCAAAATTTATACATTTTGTAAGAAGAAGAAAAGAAAAGAAAAGTTTTATAACAACAAAAATCTGAAATTCAAAGCTATGATACACCTCCCTCGCTCCCTCCCACAACACACTAGAAACACGATCGATGTTTCATAAAATGCATCGAGTAGAGGTAACAAAAAATCAATATTATCACAGTGTTTCACGGATGAAAAAGTTTATAAAAAAAATTCATGTTTATATAATCCTACGCATTCGATATTCAATATAGTTTTTTTATATATAATATATAGTGTGTAGTATTTATAGTATTATTGAAAGTGAATTCTAAAAATATATGTATTAAAAAGTAAATATTCATGGGAATTATTATAGAAACGAACCGTATCTTTACATTTCAGTTTTACGAAAATCCTAATTTCTTTTTAAAAAAATGGAGACGTAATCCTTTTTACATTTTAATTAAAAGAGATTTTATTAAATAAATTATCAACCTCTCTTGTCCATGATGAAAGAACAGTTAATACTTTTTAACATGCCTCTTCGTTAATTGATGTAACTAGATTTTATTTTGAGTCAGGAAAGATTTTTACCACTGAAAAGGTTAAAACGATGAATCTTAGTTACTTATTTCCTGTAAACGAATCGAATGAAATGAATTATAAAAAATCGAGAATGTTTTAAAACTTATGGTTTGAGCGAATTCAATCTTGCAGTTTTCTTACAACAGCTGCATTTCCGGTTTCAGTTCATAAGGCCAATGTTAAACTTCTAACTCACAAAATTTTCACCTCAGTTTTCACAAAACTGATAAGACAGATTTGCTTCAAAATTTGTATGCCACCACCTATTGTTGGTGAGTTCTAAGTCCCCTGCTAGTCTTGTTGCATTCAGGCACTACGATTGCGAGATATCAATCTCTGATATGCATATAAGTATATGCAATTATGACTCTTATCTTTCACGGCCACGTGCCCTTGATAGAAAGATAGTACATATCACTGCCCCTACTTTAATGTGTATTACTTATCTTAGCTAGATTGTTCTCCAGCCCCCTATAGATCATTACCGTTTCTTCTACATTATTCTAGTACTTAGATTGCAGGTATGAATAGGAAGAGTGACATCACACATCATCATTCGACTTCATATTTTCATTGGATCATCACAGCTCTAATATCATTTCATTATCTGCATGTATGATCTTGAACTGAAATAATTTTCATCCTATACTCACGTTTAACGTCTCTTATCATATTTATTCCTCTTATTTTGCACCATTTCTGAGCAAAAAAATACGCAAATTGGATTACGTAATTTTTTCTTATAGCTTAAAATATTAATAATAATATTATTTCGAAGGCAAAGGTTGTACAAGACTACACGTCAAATCTCAATCAACACACTAAAAAATAACAATAAATTGACACCATCACAACATAATACTAACAGACAAAAAGCAGTATTTCATATTAACGATGCAAAAAAAAAAAAATATCAACCTACATATATGCATTAAATTTTAATCTTAATTAATTATAAGATTTTAAATTAAAAAATTCTCAGGTAACTTATTAGCAAAAAAACTTTTTACTGAATAAAACTGTTTATCAATCATCAATGATTTAAGCTTTGAGCTATTAAAAATATTGTTTCCATTTCATCTTCACTTAGGAAGCAGTCTGTTAAGAAACAATTTTGTGATTTTTAGACCGAGGCCTCTTTTTATATTTTCCAAATTTAGACTCTTTTACTTGCACTCGATCGCTTATCAACATTCATTTTTTCTTTTTTCTCAAAGTGTTGTCGATACTACTTTTTAACATAGCCTTTCTTTATCAATCCGATTAACAAATGAGCATCCAGAAAGATTTCCAAATTTCTCGCCACCTACGTATCATGGACTGTATATGTAACAGTGGTTAATAGTGAGAAATCTTAGTGTGCAATTAAACCTAGCATTACCAAAGACTTTATGTGGGGGGGAGGGGATGTCAAATGACCCGCTTTTTAATTTATCTTACCTATTTTTCTATTTTTTTTCTCTCTCTAACATTCTTGCGGAAATACATTGCTGGCTTGCTAACTAAGAAATACAATTTTTTCATTTTTTTTTATTTATTTTTTTTTTTTTTTAGCAATAATATTTCACAGTTCTCACTAACGGGGGTTTAGTGTCATTGAATCACATTGATTTAGGCTGGAACGTGGTTAGTGGATATCTTCTTTCATGAATCGTGCTCATTAACTTTTTTAATTCCAAAAGAGGTATATTTTTTTTCCCTATTTGCTAGCAAGTCACAATTTTCAATTTGTGATAAATATTTAAAGGTTGTACCACATCACACGAGACACAAATTTGAATTCACTGAAGATTTTGATTAGTTTTTTTGAGACTCCATTTTCTTTACGTGAAGACAGCGGTCAGGTTGACTTTGGTTCGACTTGGGAAATCTCTCTGAATGGATCTTCTTACGTCACACCGTGCGTGTTTGGACGTCCCAGAAGCGAGCCGGCAGTTTCGCAAGGTGATCTCTTGCGTGATGGAAAACAATATAGCAATGTGAAAATGTAATTGTTATCGGAATATTTTATACAATATTCTATTTTAATATTATAAAGAAAAAAAGAAGAAGGAATTTTAATTTATTTTTGAGAAAAGATCAAAGAAATAACGCTTCTTAAAAAAAAAGTCCCTTGACAATAGAAATTTTCAACGGTGATGAATTACAAAAAAAAACTGTTCTGTTTCAAAAGATTTATTTTTAAGATTTTAAATAAAAGCATCAAAGATGATATAATATTAGTAATTGATTTTTAATAATGGTATATTACAATAATAAGTGATTTATATTTTTAATTTCCTATTGTAATTATACTTACAGTACAGTAATTATAACTGCTTTTACATATATATGAATCAACTAATGTATTTTCAGCCTAAGAAAGATTTGATAAAAGAAATATGATTTAGTGCAATGATAATCCCCAACCTAATGTTAGTGTCCTTTATACACACTCAAAAATTAAAACTTGTCCACATTGCCAAATTATCTCGCCTTAAGGTTAGGCCACTTGTTCAACTTCCAGCGTGTTTAGTGGGTTAAATTTTATGTAGCAGAGATGAACATTATTTTACAGTTGGTTGCCCGAGAATCCTGCTGACCAAAGTGCCCGAGAATCCTGCTGACCAAGACACATAAAGATAATCCTTAAATTTTATTGCTGATCAATGTATTTTTTTGTTTTTTATTTTTATGTGAGGATTATATTTACAAATTTTATAAAATGGGAGTGTCCGTTTTATTGCAAATACATTTTACCTTTTGATACTCCGAAATTCCAGCAACCGCAAATGGTTGGATAAAAAAATGATACTTAAAAAAAAGATACAGTTGAATCAAACCAGTTCCCATTTATATAGTCTAACGTCGAGTATGTCCGTGAGCTTTATATGGTTAGGAAACTCAACTCTAGGGTATGTTATGATGAAAAAAGGAATATTATAAAAAAAATTCACCTTTTTCATAGTTTCCCTATTGACATTATGAGAGTGCAGAGTGTAGTATGATTATGCAAAGCTTGCGTGGGTATTTGTTACTAGAGTATAGTCTTATCAATTTATATTCCCTCCAGAAATAACCGGAAGTTGTGAAATTTGTGTTTATTCTGTTTGTAATTCAAATTTGTAAAAGTACTGACCAATGTGTTGCCTCAAAAATTTTTTATTTCAGAAATAATGCTATGCTTCCCTGATTTTTTTTCATATTTTTTACAGGCCAATAAGGCCCAATAATAAGTATTGCGTAAAATGAATTCAAAGTTCAGGTTTGAACCCATGACCCTTTTAGTCATATACTTTTTTTTTATTAAGAATTGATGTCTCTTTACGCCTCTCCTTGTACACTCGTCGCCTTAGAAAATTTCCCTTTGCGGCTTTATCCCGTGCCCACCATACCCCATAAGAATAACAAAGGGCATGGTGATTAACAAGGCTGCAAATAGGAAATTTTCTAAGGCGACGAGTGTACATTCAATATTTAAAAAAAAAAGTTCCGGGCTCCAACAAATGTGAAAAAAATTAAAGTACTCCATAACACCTTCTATCTATTTGTGCAATAAAAAAATTGATGTCGATACTCCATTAAGGCTGTTTCATACATCATTGCTTGAAATCGCAGCGCATGATTAAAAAAGTAAGAACCCATGTGATCAGGTACACGCGCACACAGCTTCGTTTCTGTATATCTCATATCGCATGCGATCGTACGTTTCTCATTTAGAACCGGTTCTAAATTTTTATCACACGAAGTCATACGATACTATACGACATACGATGCGATTGAAGGCAGTGTTCGACCGTCTTTGAAGCCAGAAAGCTTTTAAAATTAACTGTAACACATCATGTCGTGTTTTGTTACAGTTCGGATGACGTAGGATGGGTACGGTCGTGTCTCTGCCGGACGCCGCTCGCAAGATGCTCCTGTGCTCCGAACCCCCGACCACCCCTGCCGCATGTACCTGCCCTCCCAACCACCACCCCTCTGAAGCAACCCCTCCAGCAGCCAGCACGGGGTTCGTAGCCTCTCTTGCGTCACCCGGGAAACGGTTCGCCAGCAGTCGCAGCAGACTCATCCAGGCTCTCAGCCCGCGTAGGACTCGGAGAACCGCGACCGCAGTGCCGCCACGTGAGTAATTTAATAACTATCACTTTCAAAGTGTACATGACTATAACTATATATCTTGTTAATACATATATATCATGATATAGTTACTCTAATATAAAGAGTATCAACGGGAATACGTGTGTTTTGTATCAAATTATTTTTTTATGTTTTTAAATTGTCCACACAGATTTTAATCATAAGGGTATTTTAAAAAATGTTTAAGGGCTTGACATTTTAAGGCTTGGTTTTAGGTTTAATTTTTGTACACTCTTTTAGCCTCAAAATATTGAGAACTGTAAATGTAGTTTTAAGGCTTCTTGAATGCCCCCTTTTTATTATGTTTTCAGAAGAAACAATTAAGAAAGTCCACTGCCGGCTAATTATGATATTTTTTTTCTGTAACGTTTTTAGTGTTAAAATTGGCGATTTTACGTTAATTTTGAACAATATATCAAAATTGTAATTAACTATAAAATGAAGAGGCCGTAAATTTTCCTTTGTTCTCTTATATGATATAATACTGAGAAGCCATGATCTAGTTTTAATGTAGAAACTTGGTGAATTGTCTAGCTGGGATTTAATGATGTCTATATGTGAGCGTCAATATATGAAATACGGTTCAACAAACACAAAATTAACACAGGAATAAGTAGCTGGAAATGCGAGGTTTCTGGCTCCTCTTCGTATTTCAAAACGGAAACTCCCAATGTTATCTTACAATTTTAATGTCACAATATAACTCATACAGTCAAATTAATATGACATTCCCTCCGGAGTTAGCCGGAAGTTAGTGGCTATTTTGTTTATAATTAAGTATTGAAATTTTCAGAGGGATTTCCAGGACAATTAATGAAATATGTGTGAAATTGCAATGCTGAAATATGAATAGAAAGACCAGAAACTCTACATTTCCAGCTGCTTCCGGAAGAAATGCCATATAAATTTGACTATATAGTTCAACAATCATAAAATTATTGCCGGAAGTAGCCGGAAATGTAATTAGTCCGGCTTGTTAAATTCGTTAAATTCTGCAAAAAAGATAAAAACACCAAATACGAAACTATCTTTAACCATATGGCATTACGCATTACTAAGGTCTTTTTTTATCTACTGTTAAATCCCTGTAATGTTCAAAATTATTATTATTTTTTTTTAAATTTGTTTATTTAGAAAAAAACCAACATATATATGACCCTTTACATAGACTATTACAATACACCCCAAGAGTTTGGATAACTCGTTAACGGGGAACGTTACTTTCACTTTGATAAATTTTAGACAAGCTCATGGCAAAGAAATTTTTCACAAAATTTAGCTTCGAATATTAACAAATTGTGGCTATATATGGACACAAATTTCAAATTTTCACATACTAGAACAAGAATAAAATTTTACATCCTCACTTTTTTTTTTCATTGCTAATTTTTCAGACTTCTTGTAGCAATCTTTAATACAATTTTCTCTCTTTAAAAGACTTGTAAATAATTTCTCTCCCCCCTCTTTTATAATGTTAGTGTTGAAGTTTCAAATTTGAATTATATATTAGTTAGTCAAAAACATTTTCACAGGTGAAAGGGGGGAGATTTTCATTCATTCACGTGACATGGAAGTCACACAAAACAATAAAACGTAAACACATCTTAATTATAACTTCATGATGTTGACATTCTATGTTATATATTGTATGCTCGCTTGAGAAAATTTTACACTATAAATAGCATCAGTGTTAATATGAAATTTCTTTATTTACTTGAATCTCTCTACTGAATCAAACATGAAATCTTGGCGGCCTACAGAGAGAGGGAGGGAGATCAGGCAACCCCTCACCCTCAAGGGGTAGCAACCCCCAAGCAGCAACCTTCTCAACTGCAACATTATTCTCATTCTTCGCTCTACTGCTCTGTAAGCAAGCTACCCTTATATATATAACTGAGAGAATATAAATAACTTACTACTACTGTTGTTAATAAAGGTTTTAAAAATTTATATTTATTTATACAGAATTTTCTCTTTTTAAAATATTCTATTCAATAACTTTAAAATATAAGCACTTAAAATGTGAGTGAATTATAATTTAATTTTATACTTGCATATGCATTTTCTAAGGAGAATTTTATACTTCATGGGGAAAATGTTATGTTATATGTAAATATTAAGTAATTAAATTGCAATGTGTATAAAATACAACTATTTTAAACATTAAAATTGCGATGAAAAGGTTGAATTAAAGCCTGTATTACACGATACAATTTTGCATTTAAAATTTTCTTACAAGAAAATTTCATCTCCATACAAACAACATAAATTGCATAAAATAGTTAGAAAAATTGTATTTAACTAATTAAATTTAAATTACACATTCAAAACATATAGTCATGTATTAATATATAAGCATAACACAAGCACATTTGTCAAAATGTAAATGTAGTAATAATATATTCATGATCTACATTAAACAATGCTTAAGGAACAATTAATTGTCCATTGTTTCCTTACAATTGTGAACTCTTTAATAATTAACCAAAAATTAATTATTAAATCTGGAAACTAATTATACAAATTAATAAAAGAGCACATGGGTATTTTATCCATAATTTTGAGTCTGCATTTTAGAGGTAGTATATTATTATATTATATATATAATTTCATTTTTTGCTTCTCTGTGCAATTTTTTTTTATCAACAGTGTTCAAAATAACGTGAAAATTCTTCCACTTCCGGCTACTTCCGGTTGTAATCTTACATTTGGTGAAGTGTAAATAACACGTGACAGATTTAATTCAGAAATAGTTTCGCAAAGGACATCACGCACCCGCCGTCAGTTTTAGGTTCAATTCAGCCAAGTGTAAATTATTTAACATTCTAGTGGAAACAGAGATAGTAGAAACTGAATGTCCTTCAATGGTTGACATTTTTGTTCAGAATATGCGTCATATGACTGTGATGGAAAATTGAAATGTTATTGGAACGTGGCAATGTGAAATTTTGTTCATTTTTGTAAGTGACAGTGCATTTTTCAATAACATTGCAATTTTTTAGGAAGTATCAATTATTGTTTATCACTAAAACGAAAAATGGTACCAGTTATTTTTACTAATAAAGGAGTTTCATGTTTACATTTTGGGTAGCACGGAGATGCCCGAAGCCTTCCGAAGATCTTTGGGATGTAGGCAAAAAAAAACTAAAATCCTATGCTGTTCAGGTTAACGTAACTCGCAACATATATTTTATAATAATTAATAGTTTTGGTCGCCAAATATTTTTTTTTTGGTTCTTCTTATAACCATTTATGAAAGAAAATTGTAAGAAAAATTATGCAAACAGCCGAGAAATTAATTTTGAGACCAACTTTAGCACGTATCTGCTATGCCACTGACAATGTTTTGCCTACACAATCGTGATGTCATATTGTTTTATGACGTATGGTGAAAGATCCGTTATGTGCAATTATGCACATTTTAAAACACTCTCTTTATACAGCTTGTGCGTTTCACTGGCTTATCTGCAAATCCATATCGGTATTGAAATGTGAATGAGGGAACCGTGGAAACCTCAGTTAGGCTAGATGGATGCTATATAGCTTTTGTTACTAGACCGGAAGTGCAATGGTACAATGGGAACTACATGAACTACATCGGAAAAGCGCAGGTCCTTGGGTTTTGGAAACGCGTAATATTCATAAAAAAATCACTGAACCAACTATAAACTAACCACGCTCATTGCATAATTTCAATACCTGTTAGATTGGAACTTGTAACTTAATGCTTTGCAATACTGCCAGTAATATAATTATATAACCTTATTAATAACTCTTAAAAATAAAATAACTATAATAAAATTAATATTAAGTTTTATGAATTATAAAAGCTACATGTTTTATGAAGCATTAAATGTATAAAAAGAAAAGTACTAATTTTCATATCTTATTAAGCATGAACTAAAATATAAAATTATAAGCTCCACTTTAAAATGAATAGTCGATCTACTTTAATAAGACAACCTTTTTTTTTATAGCCTCTGCAAAGCTCTTTTTTATTATTTTAAATTTGTAAACATCCTCCGTTGAACTGTAGAATTTCTTTAACGCAAACATTATATGAAGAGATAAAAACCCTTGCTGCTTGAACTTTTTAGAAAAACAAGCTAATCAATATTTGACGAAATTAGCGTTCTAATTAGAAGCTACAGGCTGCAGATAAATAGCCAATGAAGTTTACGGGGGATCTCCTTTCTCGAATTAACTACATGACTGTATAATTAGTCGATAATTTTAATTTAATCTTATAGACATGAAACTAATTAACACTATTTGAAAATTTAATACTATAGATTGATTTACATGCTAAACGTTTTAGATGAATTCTTAAAATATACTTTTTATTCTATAAATTGAATAATACAACATTTTATAAATCGAAAAGTAAAATAAATTGTCTGTATAAAAAAAAAAATGACACTGTATACAAAAATTTAACATTTTAAATGTTCTTTTTGACCCTTTTTGGCAGACGATATACATCGTATTGCAAAAAATGTCTGAGGTAATTCATTTGATTTATTTTTTTAGAGCGAATATACGAATACTGCGCATTTGCTGTAAAGCCCTATGGTAGCCATCTTTGTTTACTCCGCAATTTCGTCATCTCAACAAATGATTGTATTATATATATATATATATATATATATATATATATATATATATATATATATATATATATATATATATATATATATATATATATATATATATATATATATATATATATATATAATATAATCGTTATGTGGCTAATTCAATTCACCTTCCCGCTATTACACCAGTGGAAAAACTGCATGAATTAAGTTTACTCAAATAAAGAATCTCGAGATAGGTATTATTCATTTTGTTCGATCATCTTTTTTTTTTTTAACTGTTGAATTAACACTTTTAAAAATCTTGTTGCTAAACGCAATGACGTCATTGTCATGTAACGCCTTTCCCTACGCTTGAAATATATGCATGATTATGACGTCATATTATTTCTCAACACAATTTTAAAAGTGTTGGAGGGTAAAAAATAAGTTAAAATACAAAATGGTCCTCTAACGAAATATGCAATAAAAATTCATAAAGATTACACCACAATATAATTTACATTTTATTCAATTCCATATCGCTGCTTCAATGATGTATATTTACCTTTAATTACAAGTCCTCTTTCCTCCTTAAAAAAAACTTATTTAAACATATTTTTAATACATTTTCATCAATATTTCTCCCCATTGATATATTTTATTAAATCATAAAGTATTATGAAATATGGGAAATTAGTTTTTCTTTATATTTAGTTTTTATAATTTTTTTTTCCTTTGAAATACCAACTTTATAACAGAAGTATAATATTAGTCCCTGTAGCGGTGAAGTTCTAGAGTTTGTTTCATAATAATTGTACATGGTATATGCTTTTTTCCTTAGAAATTTTTTGTATATACTTATTATTCTTTATGCGGCAAGTGAGAGGTCTGTGAGATTTCATTAGGCTAGCAGGCAATTATTGCAGGCCGCCGAATGCAGCCAGCTTGTTAGTGGAGACACTTCGAGCCACAGGGAGACCTGGTGACGTCATTGCTGAAAAAACAACACACAAATTTATGCAATTATAGCAAACAAAATTAAATTCTGTTTTAACTATGATTTAGCAAATTTGTATTTTTGAAAATGATCTACTCTATTATTTTAAAAATTGAATATTTCATAATAATATAATTTAAAAAATAAAGACAATTAACGCACAACATACATGAAAAAATTTTACTGCAGAAATGAACAGAGGGTACCAAATTATGCTACTCTGAATTTGTTCAGATTTTTTTGAGAGCGGGAACTATTTTTAAAAAATTATTGAAAGTCAGTTTTATGACGTCACGGGCGTTTAGCGCCTATCTTTTTCTTAAGGACAGACTCCTCGTGACGTCATAAAATCAACTTTCAATAATTTTTTAAAAATAGTTCCCGGTCTCTAAAAAATCTGAAAAAATTCAGAGTGACATAACTTTGCACCCTCTATCCATTTCTGCAATAAAAAAGTGTCATGCAAATTTTCCATTATAAATTATTTTCAATGCAAAAAGTTGACGCTTCTAACTTGAGAATAAATAATTTGTTTGACTGTAGTCTATAATTAAAATAATTATAATACCGTACAAGCAGAAAATTGAATTGAAAATTGTCAAATTTTTTTCAAAATCACATTATTTTTATTCATATATATATTAAAGGTCATTCTATTAAAAAAAAACTTTTATTGTGCGAATCAAGTATTACAAATTGTACCGGTCATATAGTAAAATCAATATATTTTTCTAACATGATCAGCGTATTATGTATATAGTCTCAAGCTATGGCCC
The DNA here is from genome assembly GCA_949825025.1 of Siphlonurus alternatus. Classification (NCBI taxonomy): domain Eukaryota; kingdom Metazoa; phylum Arthropoda; class Insecta; order Ephemeroptera; family Siphlonuridae; genus Siphlonurus; species Siphlonurus alternatus. The sequence continues at coordinate 42,924,442 of OX463779.1, forward strand.
GGTATATACTCGATCGAAGTCAGTATTAAACTTAACTGATGTGGCTTCTAGTCAGAACGGAAGAATGTCATAAAAAGTACCAACTAGCTGTTTTTATTTATCATCATAAATTTTATTATTAAAGTTATAAAAAATGTTTCTTTCATTTAATGTTGATTAAATTACCTCTGAGAATATTTAATAGGAATATAATTAATAATCAATCAAATTAAATTTTTTAGTATAAAATTGTAAATAAAGTATTGAAAAAATGTCTTTGGCAATTCAGAAGTTCAGTCTATCATTATTACAATTTTAAAAATTAATATGAATGTAATATTTTATTTTAAAATTAAATTGTGATGACGTCATTCTTAGTTTTCAATTGTACTTTAATTTCGTTGGTAATATCATATAATAAAGAATGGTAATATGACTACAAAATGTACAATTATTGTTATTAATTTAAAATATGATCATTTATAATTTTATTATTTATTTATTTTTTGCTTATTTTTATAAAAATTTATAATTAATATAAAACTCCATATAATATTGTATATATATATCAAAGTCTTCTGCTCGTTGTTGGTAAACAAAGTATTGTTGTGTAATGTATGTCGCGTGAAAGGAAAAACATGGGACAGTTGTTGATTTACATGTTAACTTATGAAGTTGACACCGTTGCCTAGCGCCAACAATGCCATTACGTTCTCTGCTCTGGTGGCAAAATCAGGCACTACGTCGTCCCATGTTTAACAATGAAAAAGGCTTCATGCGACAGACATTATAAACAATGGTTTTTTACAACCATTGTGCGAGTAGAAGACTTTGGTATATATACAGTCACAGTATATTATATAAATATTATAGTTTATTATATCCACTTCATTAAAATTGCTTAATTGAATAAAATTTTACCTTCTATTCACTTTAAAATTAAATCTCTCCTCGTATTTTTTTCTTTCTATTTGCATCACTTTTGAGGAAAAATTACAATATTTTGCTTTCTTTCCTCTTATTGAGTATGAAATGTTAGAAAAAATTATCTCCATTTCATCCTTACTTTGAGCAAGGAAGAAATTATAGTATAATATGTTTTTTGTTATATAAAAAGACGTAATAGGATTAAGTTTAGACGTATAAAGGATGAGTTGAAGACGTAATTTCTCAACTAGGGAATAAACAATTTAAATTATACAGGTATCAAAAGTTATCAAAACTACCCTAACTAAAAAAAAAAAACACATGTATAATTTGTATTAAACTTCCCCTCTCTAAATTCCAATATGAAAATTTTGCGATGTAAATTAAATTGATGTTACAATATTTTGATCAGCGTGCGTCGCTGCGGGCGGTGCTGAAGAGACCACGAGAGGTGTGAGCCACGCGTGCGCACCAAGTGACGTCACAGAGGGTGGTGTGACGTCATCCCCCGTGGAGGTACTCGGTGGAGAGTCCCACCACAGCTGCAAGTCGCGGCCACGGAGCGAACACGCGGACAAACTGCAGCATCAAGCTCCGGTAAGCATAATCGTATTATAATAAAATTATAATTATTTTATAATAAATTATAATTTTTTATTATTATTATTTTTACAGCAGTTAAGTGATATAAAAAAATTTCCTGCAATAACAATTAAAGAAGAAACAATTTCAACAGTGTTAAAAAAATGTGGTAATATTGGTGAAATTAATATTGATAGTGTTATTACCGGCAAAGAACTGGGAAATATACCGGTAAATTTACCAAGGCCCGGGAATTTTACCGGTGCCATGTCATCTGAAGGTACTGGTGATTTATCAACATCAAGTACCAACAAACATCATCGTCATCATCAACACAAACATCATCAACAACAATTGACGCAGGAGGGTAAGTACATTATTATTGTTGTTGCAGTACATTGTTTAATAATTCAATTTACCGCAACGTGTTAATATAAACTAGTCCCGCGTGTGTTCTCTTTCAAATAGTACCTTTAATTACATTAAATTTTAATTATATTTGTATAAGAATATAATGTAATTAACACCAAGCTAAAAATTACATCATTAAATATTTGTTTTTTAAATTAAGAGTTCTTTTTTCATTTGCTGTGGGTGTTATAGTATGATAACCATTCAACCTATATTTTCTTGAGAAAAAAAAAAAATGAAAGTTGGGTAGTTGGAAGTCTTCCTTTGACTTAAACTACTAAAGAAAAAAAAAAGAATATTATAGATTTTTTTTTTCTCTCTCACATCATATCAAGTTATATCCATAAGTACAATCTTCATAACATGAAATGGAACTATTATTTTTTTAATATAGATGAAAAGAAATTAAAAAAAAAGAAACAAATATTATAATATTCTCTTTCATAACTGGGAGTGTAAACGAAACACATTTTCATGCATATTTTTTTTAAATAAAAAAAAAAAAAAAACTTTGTGCATATTTCCTCTATTACGGCTTGTTTTACAGCTTTGCTAGATTGTTAGCAAACAAATAAACAAACAGAATGAGTAGAGAAACAAATGAATGTAGAAAAAAAAAGTAATTTTAAACTTCTTTTATGCTCAAGTAATGTAGTACTTTTTATATACACTATATACATTATATATTATTTACCACAAGACTCCAGAGGGAATGTACAACAATGTAATATTTTGTGTGAAATATTTCTCTGCCTCGATTTGCCACCTTAGAGAAAAATATGATGTTATTTAAATTTTAGGAATTTTATAAAAAGTTGAAAAATAAAAATGACAAAATATTTAAAATGCAATGCGAATTTTTGATTGACGAATAACTGTTTTTTGTTTTTTTTTTCAGCAGAAGTAGGTTAAGCACTATAAATTTTCGTAGCCAATGCTACTCAAAAGGATGCGAAAAAAAGGCAATAAAACATTTTAACTTTAAAGTTTTCGCATAATATTATACTTGGCGAAGAGAAACTATAAACATGCATGCTATATACATTTTTCTGAATTCTTAAATATGGAAACATTTTTTTTTTTTTTTACCTAAATTAGCATCTTAATTTTATTCAGTTCTTTGCCCATTATAAACTATATACCGCGTTTAATTTTAAAACCTTATGTTGATTTCCTCCATTAAATTTTTTTAAAACCTCACTGCTATTATTGTCTTTAAAAATCAAGTAAGCAAAAATGAAAAGTTGTAAATAGAAAAAAAAAAAAAAAAAAAATTGTCTGACTATTACGACTTTATGGTATAAAAAAAAAATCTATTTTTAAGACCGAAGATGACAAATATAATTCTATATCTGGATGAAGATTGGAAATATCAGATCTTCATCTCTATTTTGGGAGGATTCTTTAGCTTCAAAATGAGAAAATTTCTCGAATGCCACGCATGCTGGAGAATCATTGACGATTCCTTCCCCCCTCCCCCAAGAGACCCAATATCCCCCCAGATCCTGACGCACCGATCTCACACCCTGACGTGGCAATATATACGAAAAAGGTACATGCAGACGATACCTAACAAGCTTCTTAATAAAAAAAAAAAAAAGCAAGTCTCACGTAAGGAAAAGTTTAACTGTGGAAATATTTCAACTTATTTAAAAAGTTTTGATACTCTCGTACATAAAAAAATATATATAACAAGAGTATAATAATTTTTGATTACAGTGAAGAAAAAATATCGAGGGAACACGAAAACTTTTTTTTTTCTTGTTAAGATTAAGTTTTGTAAAATATTTTCATCTAACTTTATGTAAAACTGACGATGTTATATATAATATACACAGGTATATACAACATGCTAAAAAAGTTGTATTTTTAATTTAAATTTTGTTTCAATTAATTAATAAAATTAATTAATTTTTATTTTTTTAATGAATATTTTTTTTTATAAATTCAAACGTAACAAGCAAAAAGATGGCATTTTTTTTAAAACATATATAAAAATAACATTGTTTTAGCAGCTATTCTTTATATCTTGCATTCAGAATGACAACGCAATATTTGAAGTGTACACTTCGGGGCGTCACAAACGTTATCTCTGCTTCAGTTGTTAGAGAAGAGACAATTCACTCTTAATACAATTTGTCTGAAAGTCAGTGTATTCTTATAATGCTTAAATTTGAATATATCTTATAATATTATTATTAGCAATATTGTAAACATTATATACCTCAAGGTTCTTTATGTTGCCTAGTTTCAAAACCACAATTTGCAGTTTCAACTAAGATCATAATCCCATCTTTTTACCAGGAAAATGATCCTTACTGAAAATGCAAATTGCTGGTTTTAAAACTAGAGGTCTCATTAATATATAATATACAAATAATTAGTGGATTTTAACATTTTAAATCATGATTTTAAGTTGTTTCGTTATACCTATTTTCAGTAGCCATTAATACCTAGTGTGACCCAGTAGTACAAACTGACTACTAAAAATACGAAACAACAGACATAAAAAATCATGAAGATTTAATTAAGGTGTTAAAATCTCCTGATTATAAGATTCCAATTCAAGCATTAAGAATACACCGTCATTCAGTCAAATTTTATTAAGAGTGAAAGATATGAAGATTTTACATGCTGTAAAAGTTTAAATCCCCACTCCTCCATGGATTGCATGACAACGTAAATAAAAAAACGTTATTTTTGCCCCATGTTGTACTTTATATTCTCCCTCGAAACAATTGAATCGAATGAAAAGAGCCATGTGTTTTTCTCAGAGACTTTTTCTCAACCACCTTGTGATATTTTTCAAGGCAACTTTTTTTATAGTAAAACAACCGCATCCAAGTTAGCTCCCCTCGTATATATTTTGATCGACGTGAAGTTGTCTTCAACCAAATTCAATCTAACGATGTGATTGAATTTATTGATGTAATAAAATAAATCCTTATTAATTTACTGAAGAGAATTAAAAAAAAAAAAAAAATCGAAAACTATAGTCGAAGTAATTTAAGATTAACACCACAAAGAGCCGGAAGTGGTGTAAGATCCCTCTTGCTGTCTTAAAACTGAAAATGTGTATTTTTTTGAAATGGAATGGCACTGCAAAGATTGAAATTTGAATTAAAAATCGGAAGTCTGGAAACCTCATTACTTCCGATGAGAATCCTAAATTAATTAAACTGTAGGGAAATTCCTGTGCTGTATTTGATACTAGTTAACTATAATATATATGCTGGACTATAAATTCAGTAGACTATATATTATAAAGGAATTGCATTTCTACAGTCCGGCTGAGGCCTTTGGTATATACAATGTTGATGTTTACTTTATTTTCTTGTGATCGTTGTTTTTCCTCAGAGAGTTTGAAATTCGTAAATATAGAGGAGATTGGAGATACGGAATTGAAAATAAGATTGTGACCACGGGCACTTTACTTCTCAGTACGTGAGACTGAGGGAATCGTAAAAATCTTTAGAATCGACGTCTTAATCAATTCGTCACTCGGAAAATTTCTTTTCATAAAAGATTGAAAAAGCATTAATATATTGCAAAAGAAAGTTAATAATCTCCAATGTTACCAAATTTTAGATATAAATCTTCCGGTTTACTGCATGCATTTCAACTTCCGGTTTTGGGTAAAACCATTGGAAATAAACAAAACAAAAACAATCAGAAAACTACAATTTTTAGTTAAATAATATTATTTGATTTTATAGCGTACCAAACTTGAAATAGTTTTCATCTTTTATTCGCCTTTAACGTCTTTACTCGTCTAATTTCTTAAAATTTTTGCACAATTTTCTAGGAAAAAAGAGGAAAAAGGACGAGAATACGTCTTCTTTCCTCTTATTGAGCATGAAATGTTAGAAAAATTGTCTCTATCTTACTTTGAGTAAGGAAGGAACGAGATGTATTTTTGAGGTAAAAATACGTAATAAGATTAGCTTTAGACGCAAAGGATGAATTGAAAACGTAATTTCTCAACGTGGGTAGTATCAAGGAAGTAGTGTACGAAAACGAAGCCCATACCTGAAGGAAACACTCAGGTGCATTACTGGGTGCGGAGAGGAGGAGGAATTTACTCTTGAGAGAAAGTAGCTAAAGATTTACTAGAAACGATCACCCTTATTACAAGTAGTTACTACTTTAAAGTTCCTTCACTATAGTAAATACGTTTCTTGTGTAAAAATTTTCACATTTTGTTGACTTACTCTTTGAAATAAACCAAAATTGCCAACAATCTTTAGCTTTAATAAAACATTTACCATTACAAAAATTCATCCTTTTAAATAATTAAGAAAAAAGTACGCAGAATAAAATTTTGAGATCATAACAGTATTAAAATTATCTTGTTTCGCTATGATATCTCATGAGGTCCATGAATGAATATGATCCTTCAATATTGACCAATCGTATCAGGGAATCCATCTTGAAAAAACTCAACACATTTAATATTTAAATTATAATCAGGAATACTAATGCATGGCATGCTGCACTCGGATCAATAGCCGCGGAATACCGTGACACATCGATCAAACGGCTATTAACATAAAGCAGGTGTATAATTTAAAAAGGATATTCTAAGTTCGGTGTGAGATACCTGTAATCTGATCCTTCGTATAGAATCTTATTTAAATACCACACTGGGTGTCTGTGCCGTGAAGTTGGTACCACTGTTAATTCGAAAAGGTCTAATGATTTCTACGATATTATTAAGATTTCTAAAAACATGAAAATGGAGAGAGAAAGGGAGGAGGGGCCGGAGGGAGAAAAATTGAGAAATTTAGAAATTGTATTTTAAAAATTCAAAAATTGCTTTCATAACTCTAAAAAATAAAAAAAAAAGTAATATCTTTCTTAACAGTCATAATTTTTATTTTCGTTCATAATTAATAGTGCGATGCAGTTGTTTATTGAATACAGTAAAAAAAAAAAGAAAGTAAAAAAACTCGATGGGCGACATGAAATAACATAATGATCTTCAAACAAATGTGCATGTTTATTCAATTCATTCCAAAATTCTTTTATTGTTATTTTTCATTCCACATAATAGTAATATCAAAATGCCAGAGACAATTTAATTTATGTAAAAAAACATCTTCATCTGCAATATAATAAAAATAGAGAGAGTAAATAATAATAAAGTAGTCGTTCTAACAAAAATGACCCTGTGGGCACTTATCATGAACCATTTCATGCAATAAGTGACAGAAATATTATCGTTAGTTCCACGTCCGTGATTGTGTCGCTGGTATATCACAAACGTGGTTGAGTTAAAAGATCGTGGTGGCTCGTACGTAAGGAGGGAGAGGGAGAAAGAGAGAAAGAGAGAGAGAGAGAGAGAGAGAGAGAGAGAGAGAGAGAGAGAGAGAGAGAGAGAGAGAGAGAGAGAGAGAGAGAGAGAGAGAGAGAGAGAGAGAGAGAGAGAGAGAGAGAGAGAGAGCCACTTTTCAGCAGCGCGATCCGTCAGTCGGCTTCCTCCTATTGTTGTAAAGTTCATCTCCGCGGCTTTATCTGTGCACCACACACAGCTTTTGCGCATCAATGCGAGTAGTGGAGGCGGCGACACGAGTTCACCTTCTTGTGTTTTCCAACCAGCCAGGAGCCAGGAGTTCTCCTTGTCTTTCTCTCCTTGTGTCCGTCCTCTCTCTCTCTCTCTCTTTCTCTCTCTCTCTCTCTCTCTCTCTCTCTCTCTATCTCTCTCTCTCTCTCTCTCTCTCTCTCTCTCTCTCTCTCTCTCTCTCTCTCTCTCTCTTTCTCTCTCACACATAGCCATAAGGAGTTCGTTAGGAAAAAACACTTGACTTGCTAGCTCCCTCCTTCTAAGGTGTACTTATAACTCATGTACTTGAAGCTTTAACCTCCCCTCCCCTCTCTTTCTTGTTCTATACACGCAGTTAAAAAAGAAATACATTTTTTTTTTTCTTTTACTTTATATACATCACTGCTTCTTCTAAAAAGAAAAAAAAAATCAAATAACAAATTATCATTTCTCGCCTTATAAAAAAACACTTTCACTCTCGCTCAGATCTCATTAAAAAAATGAAAACTTGTATAAAAAATAATTTACAAATTAATGTAAAAATACAAGTTTTTATTAATATATTTTTTTATTGAAATTCAAGATAAAAAATGATGGGAGTGTTTCATCTGGTTTACGAAGGGTTGTTATTCATCTGTCATATTTGTATGAATATTTTGTGATGGGTGGACAGCTGCCTAGAATTTTTGTTATACATTGAGTTTGTTTTCTATAATTAGTTTATTATGTGTCATTATAATATACCAGAAGTATTTTCAAGTTACTGGAGCAAAATCTACCTAAAATGTGGTGAAAAATAGAAAATCTCTTTACTGCATTATATTGTAAAATAATGTGGGAAATTTATAATTATTTTATTGCCTTTCAAATTCAAGTTTTTTAAATCTTAGACAAGTCAACACTACATCATTAAATTACATAACAATTTACAATTTTAATTTTCAGTTTTTCGATTATGCAACAACACGACACACGTCAAGATCATATAAGATTCACAGAAAATTTGAAAATACGTATATAAAAGCTTTGACTTTTTTAATACGTGAAAGTATTTTCGCTCAGTTCAGGAACAATTTTTAGATTATGTTGAAATTGTTATTTTGTAGTAATTTATAACAATTTCTACCTTTGAAGAAATATATTTCACTATAATATATAGTTGTAATTTTAAAACTTATTAAGAATTTTATCATAACTAAAATATTCTATAAAAATTTAGAAGTAAATTATCTCACTGTATAATTATTAATGTTACAATCTAAAAAAAATAATATATAAAACATATCCCGAGTTAAAAGAAATTTAATTTTTTTTTCGCTATTATAAGCTCTCCTCTCGTCTTTTTTCCTCTTATTTTGCACCATTTTAGAGAAAAAAAAAGGGGGAAAAGACGAGATTACATATTTTTTTTCTCTTATTGAGCATAAAAGTTCGAAATATTGTCTTCATTTCATCCTCACTTTCAGCAAAGAAGAAATAAGATGTGTTTTAGAGGTAAAAAGATTAGGTTTAGACGTGTAAAGAATGAGCTGAAGACGTAATTTTTCAAATAGGGAATACACACCTCGGAACAGAACGACCGTTGCTCTTTCTTGACTTCCTCACACTGTAGCTCATATTGAAGAGATGCAGATTCGAAATTTTGTGGAGGTGAGAAAAGCACCCAGTTTATTCCCGAAAAGTTGACTCCCACACATCCATAGATTGCATGATAACATTTGATAACACATATTAGCAACAAAGAGCAGGATAAATCTACGTTCGTGCCATGCCGAGAATATTCGAAGGCAGAATAATATAGATTAATTTTCAAAACAAAATCAAATAACAGAGATAAGAGAATTTCAATAATTTTGTTCAACGTCATTATGTTTAGAAATTATGTAAAATGAAATTGCAGCTACAGAAACCCTGCTAGAGAAAAGAGAGAGAGACAGAAGGAGAGAGAGGACATATCATTTTGTTAATTGTTTCTTCTTTATTACTCGATGGAAGACAGTTTGGGTTAAGTCCCCAGACTGCTGTAGTTAGCAATCAACGCTTTTCCATTGCCAGCAGAAAAGTTACATTGTGTATGGTTTCCCCAGCGATATGTACCGTAAAAATAATATTTTCTTACTTTTTAGAAAAAATGAAAAAATTAAAAATAATTAATGTAGTGTTGCAGGGTATATATATTTATTATTAATAATTTGATACAAAGCTAAAAAAGCAATTATTTTCATAAAGTATATTTTTTTATATACCACATCATATTTATTAAACATCACAATTTGAATATTCACCATAAAAACTTACATATTAAAAAACACGATATTGCGTATTTTATATGGGTTAAAACTTTTTTTATTGGTTGAAAAATATTGTACATTTTACTATTTATAAGTCGATAAACTAAACAGAACATTTCCAACTGAAATATATTTTTCTTTTTATCAAATATTAATTTTTAATTCCCATTTCTTGTATAGGAGTCGTACAAAATTAAAAAAAAGAAAGTATAATGATCATGTTTTATTTAACAATATGTGGTGTATTTATTTATAAACCATTTCAATAAAAAATATTGGAATAATATAATTAGGCACAATTTAAAATAATAGTGACAATATTAAATTTTGATTCTTACATATGCATACAACACATGATGTAAACTTTAATTGTAAAAATGGTAAAGAAAACAGCTAGTTTCTTTATCATTACAAAAAAAAAAAAAAAAAACATTTTAAAAATATTTATAAATTATTTTTTTATTATTATAATAACTATATATTAAATAATTTTTGTGTATATATATTTTATTTTTTAATTTCATTATTTTTTTACCAAAGTCGGCTGTAAAAAACAACAACAAACAAACATTGTTTACAATGTCTGTCCGATGAAATCATTTTAATTGTTAACCATGGGACGATGCAGTCCTTTTGATTTCACCACCAGAGCATTGTTGTCAATACTTGCATGATAATTTTACTTCAACGGTCATTTCCCATAAGTTAACATGTAAATCTACAACTGTCTTATGTTTTTCGCTTCATCGGACAGACATTACACAACAATACTTTGTTTACAAACAACGAGCAGAAGCTGCAGAAGAATTTGTTTTTTGAATGATAGCGATTTTCAAACTTCAAGGGGGTAAAGCAACTATAAAGGTGCTTTCACATATTCGAAAATTGCTGCGGAGTCCGTAGAAATGCCGTAAGCTTTTCACATACCCTCGTTCGTCTGCGGCAGCTGCAGCCGAAAATCATGTGAATGCCGTAGCAAAATCAAACTCATCTTGATTTTGCTACCGAGTGCCGTAGAACGCTGCAGCAGCAGATCGGGATCTCTACGGCGCAATCAACAACACTTGCTACGGCGTGTTGCGACGTGTTTTCGTAGCAATTTTCGATTATGAGAAAGCTCCTTAATAAGAATATTGGCTAAAATCACTCGTGTACCCATTTAACTGTATGTATTTATACGCAATTTTCTCAAATTCATCTGATATAGAAACTTCTAATCTCAATTTATTATTAATACTTGAACAGTATATCAAGAACGTGTTAAAATCACTATAGGAAAGTTCGTATAGATATATGGAAAGGTTTGGGGTCTTGAAAATATCAAAATTGTGCTGCAAACAATATTGTATAAACATGACTTTCTTGTAGCTTATATTCAAAGTCACGGTATGGACGATTTTACTTTTTATAACCAAACGTTTTTATTTGCCGTCAAGTTACGAGCTTATTTTACGACGTGTCGCCTGACCACGTCCTGTTCACGTCGTCACGCTGTTTGTGAGGGAGAGAGAGGCACCCCTCCTCTCGCACCCTGCCCGGACCCTTGAGCACGCCCCCAGACCCTCAAAGTATCAACCCTTCTCTACAGAACGCGCGCATTCCCACACAGTTTAATTGCACAAATACCATGCAATAATACGGTAGCTTATAAAGAAAGGTGTCGGTAAAGAGGAGAAAAATGAACATGCTTGAGGCTGTCTCTAATTTATATGAAGATTACTTGTATTCAAAGATGAATATGTTGAATATAATGGTGGAGAAGAGCATTGAATGTGGCGTCGTCTAAAAATAGAATTTTCTTTCATTCTCTCTCCTCTTTGAGTTTTACCATGTTACATGATGAAAACTGTTGGTTTTTGTCATTTAATAATTTATTATTACTTTTGATCTAAACATTCAGTTTAAACTGAACACACAATTTAAAAACATTTTATTTTTCTTTCTTTTCTTTGAAATCTGAATTTTAACGAATTTTATTTGAACTTTATATAATTTTTTTATTGGAGTATCTCGTTTTTTGTGTTTTACAAAAGGTATATCATGAACACAGTTTAAGTGTTCTGTGAAATGTTATAATAATTATTTTATGATTATCTCAATTTCATACTAATTTATTTCAATGGAAACAATGTTTTTGATAATTTTTAATTTCAAAAACGACAGAAATAACAAGTTTTTAATCCTCATATAAGCAGATTGTTTGGTACTACGTGAATCATACTACGTATTTTTTTACTGGGGGTAATCGGCTTTACCAGACAAGCCCTCTCTCCAAGGGTGCTTTATAATTCATACTGACGGTTATTGGTTGCATGGGTTCAACCTACCCAACATTTTTTTTTTCTCTGGGTTTATAACTTACGAGACTACTCGTTTTTTTCTTCGATCTTCATCTGCAAAAAGAATTGAATTTTATACTTGTAATCGTTCTGGCAAAGGGGGGAAAAAAACATACAATCGTAAACTCTCTCCGTCTCCTTAGAATATATAAATTTCTCTAAATTCTTTAGCACTATTGTCACATTTTAGCATTTGAATTATTTATTTAATTCATTCCTTTCTTAATTTGTAAAGAATATAAACTTATGAAGACAATTTAAAGGAAAGCAGTTAAATCATTTGCCTGATCGGAATACTGAGAATATTATAGAGGCCATTTTTTAAAGCGGAAAAATAAATTGAAATGCTTCATTTATCCAATATAATGCCAAATTAGGTCCCTTAATTTAGAAAATATCAAGATTTTGACCATTAAAAATTTATGTTTAATATATTTGAAAAAATATATTACATTATATATACATTAATGTATTTTTTAAAGAGGTAAAAATCTGCATGCAATATAATTATTGTAATGTAATGCATAAAGTTATACAAAAATTATAGAGTAGATTACGCTGACGTCATGCCCCTGTAAGTAGGCTGCCCTGAAGTGGGACAGAATGCACAGACTATACCATATAAATTATATCTTGATTTTTTATTGTTAAACAAAATAAAACTGGTTTAAAAGTTTGAAAAAGTACACCAATACACGATAGGTAGCAAAAAAATCGCACCACCTAAGAACAATCAAAACTTTTTTGTCATAAAATTTGCATAACCCCTATCATGGCATAACCCATATTTTTTTTTAATTTTCAAATTAATATTATATTCATCATTTATAAAATAAATAAATAATAAAAAAAACGAAGTAAAAAAATCCGAAATCGTAATAAATATATGCGCGTAGTTAGTTTTTTGGTGCAGTATCTACTCACCACAATCCATTTCATTTTGCCTGAAATTGTGCAAAGATAAAGAATTGAATTTGTGGCTCAGGTGTTCCAAATTGTGCTGATGTAAGATCTTTTCATAAGTCCTCTCAAATCCGAATTTAAAGTCTCGTCACTGGGGCTGAGTAGAAAATCCATACGTCAGATTGTCGAGGGTTCTTATAAGACGTCGGTGCAACTTCTTCTCGCGAAATGTGTTCGTACTGACGTCAGCGCATTATGCATCTCTAAACTCATCAATATTTAATCACAAATCGAGCACCCATTGTTGAGATGTAAACGAATCAATAATCAATAATTACAATATGTTTTTTTAAAAAAACTTATCAGGCGAAGTATAGACATAATAAAAACGTATTTCACATACCATTTGATGTATGGTCATGGGCAATCTTCGCTGATCCTTTATTTTATACAACAATCCTGATTTTAATAATATATATAAACTACACACATATGTTAATTTTATAATTATTGTTCACAAAAAGTACAGTTTTGCATAAAATTTTATGTAATTAACTTCAAAGCTTCAAAGTAACTGGTGATATTTCACAAATAATTTACTTGCTTTTACAAACTCTACTGCTTACGCTGTAGTTTTTTTTTTTGTATTATTTACTATTTATTGCATATTATTAAAATCAGTGTTAAATGTGTTGTTGTATAAAACATAGCATCGGCGAAATTGCCTAGAATGATGTTATATATGTAAAATAAAACAATTTTATGTTTTTTTTAATGTTTATGTTTTTAATTTACTTTGTACTTATTTTTTAAAGCACTTTAGCAAAAAATATCAAAAAGACTTTTTTTTTTCTCCCCTTTTTATTTTTTTCCACTTGCTGTATGAATTGCAATTTTCTCACTTCTTTGTGAATATCTTACTACACGAGCTGCTGCTTCTTGTAAAGAAAAATTAATTAATGTCTACCTTTAACATGCAACCAAGGAGATGTTTTATATGAAAATTAAGTGGAGGAATTATAATTAGAATGTTCAAATAAAAACACGTGTTACGTCAATAGTTAACGTCTACAGAAGAAGTAAAAATGTAGTGCGAGTTTCCCCCGGTGACGTCGCTCTTCATTTAAATCAACGTTCCTTCATACAGGTTAAGACACGCACGCATTTCGTGTGTCAATTTCAGTAAAATTTTTAGGACTCATTGCACCGCGAAATTTAAAAAATAGCATTGCATGATGGGCGCATTTAAAGTTTCGCGGTACGATGGGGCCTAAAATACTTGAACGTGATTGGCTAAGCCCCTTAACATTGGTCAAATTGGTGGATTAGCTTGCCAACCTTGATTTAAATGACTGGACAGTGGCGTCATCAGCGGAAGATTGAAGTACTACAGTTTGATTCATAGTGCTGCATACCTTAAAATAAGACCGTGGTAAAAATACTCAATATATATTTCAATCGTCTTTTTTTGTATGTTTGATGATGAAATTTATCTTCATGAAGAAATTTGCGATGAAATCTTATTGAAGGTGAAATATTAGAAATTACGTCTCCATTACGTCCTCATTTTTATCGGTGTTTTGTGTAAAATTAAAAAATAAAAATTAGCACGTTTAGCTACAGTTGGGAAAATCGTAATTTAAAAACAACTAAAATGCTAGTGATACTATTTGAAATGTTAATTACTATTTTGTTTCTATAATTTCCACCAAAGACAAAAATTAAAGAATCAAAAAATACAAAAATTTTAATATTTCAACTTGGTAGCGGAAGAAAAGTCTTAAAATCAATTGGTAAAAGTAAAATATTACTTACTAAGGATAACAAATTTTTTTCAGATTTTTTTTAGAAGTATTTCACACTTTTTTCCACTTTAAGAGATTTGTGGATTGTCTCGAACCCCCCCCCCCCCCCTCTCGGTAATGCTGGAGTTAAGTCCAGTTCCTCTCCCATTGTTGGTCAGGTAAATTAGGTGAATGATAGGAAGCCACAGGAAGCCAAAGTGAAAATGTAAATTTGATGATTTTTGTTGTAATAGTAAAAATCCATAAATTTTCAGTCAAACTCTTCATCTATGTAATTAGATATTACAAATTTTGTGTTACTTTCCCAAAATATAACTCTTGAATGCTGTCAGCCACCACAATGTTTCGTGCAAGAAGATAGTATTATAATATAATTGTAAAACTTATATAAAATTTTGATATATAAATAAAAAGTTTGGACAAAAGAAAAACGTAGTTTTCCAGCACTTGAAAACTTGCTCAAGAATCTTGTCGGGCAGTTGCAATTAAATATAAACCCGGATGCATGTCGAATCTCCCGCCATTAAAATAATGACCACCCTACATTGTTTAAAAAATACATTTCTCTCATAATAACATATTCTGTACAAAAACTTTTATTTTTACAACATTATTATGGTCTTTGTTTTAGAAAAAAAAAAAAAAAAAAAAAAAAACAAGAGGTAATTTTCTAATTTTAGAAACACGTAAAGTATGTTATGTATTTTATAATTTTTTGTAAGTGAATATGTACATCCTTTGTTTTTTATTATTCAATAGTATAAAAAAAGAGAGAGACTGTATATGAGATATAAAGGTATTAAATTATATTGTTTATAAAAGTAAAAATATATTCCAATTTACGCTAGCGTGCTTGTTATTTCTCTGTATTATATCGTTATATACTACAGCAAGATACACCCTATGTGTGTATGAGAATCATGGGACGAGAGCATTCTTTTCTCAACTTTAACAAGCTTCCTTCACCCTCCCTCCCTCTCCCCCTCCCTCCTAGCACACACACACTTAGCACTCTCCCTTTCACCCTTTCTTACTTTTCAAGATTTTGTTTTTGTTTGCCCCTACGAAACACAAGGTATATGCAACCAGTTAAATACATATGTAATGCGGGTCACATAACTATCGTATTTTGTATAACAATGGGCTCAGGCCTCATTTACCTATATTGTATGTAATAAATATAATAACGTTCATTAATTTTCAATGCAAATTCATATAGGCATGACATATTTAATAATTCATAAGTAAATAGAAATATGATACAGCATGTATTATAAAATATGTAATTTTTTAAATTTTAATATTTATTATTTAGTGGATTTGTTTTTGAATATTAATATCCAAGGTTAAATATTAATAGAGATACTTTAATCATGGTTTAATGTATTTTTGATGTTTATACTGTTCGTCAACTTATGAACTTATGCAGAAGACTAATGGTTTATGTATAAAATAAGCTATGGTGGTCTATGTGCTAGCTAGATTATAAGTACTGAAATTCTATTATGTGTTATAATAGTTATAATAACCCTGCATAATTATTTATTAATTGATCTATTTAACATATATATATCTGACATAAAAATCTTATTTCTTTTAAATTTATTTTTACAATGCTAGAAATTAAAATGAAAGGCATCTTCATTTCATTGGTTACTAAATTTTAATTTTATTCGAGTCATAAGCATATCGTCACTCGTCCACAATAATGAGCTATCTGCTATCTCAAGTGAGAGCAAAAATGAGCTTTATTTTATACCGATTTACAGCTTATAATTGCGCTCACCTGAAATAGCAGATAACTCATTATTACATCGAAATGGTGGTAGCAGATTATATAACTCATTATTTCAGATGAGGAAACGATATAAATTTGACTGTAGATTCTAAAAAAAAAAAAAAAAAAAAAATTTACTGCAAAAAAACTATACCTGTGACGTCATTTAATTTTTAAAATTTTTTGAAACAAAAAATTCCACAGGATTTATTTTTTTTACTTACCTATGAGCTACAAAATTCCCTGCAAATTAATCCCGATAAATTACGTGTGTATCTCACGATAAAATTGATTTCATGCGAATGAGCCACACATGGGAAGCTCACATTCTGCGGCCACATGCATGGGTAATGTGACATTTGACAAATTGGCAGGTTTATATCAGTTCTAACCACACCTCATTCATCAACGTCAGTCGATAATACTGATCATTAATTAAGAACCGCAATCATAACATACTGTAATTAAATTAATTTTATATCAAACAGCTCGAGTGTTGATTCACTCTGAATTCTATAATTTTTTAAATTTTATATCAATATCATCACAAATTAATTAAAGTACTCTGACGTCAAAGTATAATTACAAATCAATGAATTTGTCATAGTACTAATTTGTTCATATGTACCATGTAGTAATAAATCTCCATAAGTTGAAAACTTTTAGCAATGAAGTTTCATATTTCAATGGAAAAAGTACACCTCGGGACCTCACGAACGCTATCCCTGCCTCACTTGCTAGAGCTGCATCTGAGAGACCAAAGAGATGCAGATTTGGGAGCAACAAGTCTATAGCCATACCCAAAATTTTCAATTTCACCAAAGTGTTCATGTCATGGACCAACGTTCCTCCATACAGCTTAAGATACGCACGCATTTCGTGCGTCAATTTCGGTAACTTTTTAGGCCTCATTACACCGCGAAATTTCAAAAATAGCATATAAAGCCAACCTTGCCTCAGATATTATAAACATATATTATAGAAGCTTCAAGTCATTACGCATTTCGATGCTCATTTGTGTAAATATGGTCCATATCGAACTTGAAATTGCAGTAAATTGATTTTTCTACTTTCTCTTATTCTTAAAAAAATATGAAAACGTCCTATTTCACTATATTTTTTGGTCCAAATTTCTATATCTGGGAATGAATTCTGTTTCAACCTTTTCTTCTTATTGCGAACTCAGTTATATAGTAGAATAGGGAAAAGGGAACAATGAAAATCCAGAATACTTCTTACAATTAGTGTGACATTTTCGGGATTCCCCTTTCCTTAGATTGACTAATAACTCTTAAAGACGAAAACAAAACAAAATCGTCTGATATACTGAGAAGCGATGTGAAAAAAGGTCCTACATTGCGAATGTTAATAGTTATTAGTATAGGTTTTGTTTAGATCTCTCCATGCATGCAGCCTTCTCTCAGGTCTAGAGACGTCTTAGATTAGATTTTAATGCTTAGTAAATATTCCTATCAATATAAAAGAGGTATGTTAGATATTTAAGAAAAAAAATAAATATATAAAAAAAATTAAAATTATATATGAGTTCTATCTTTAATTAATTTTTATTACGGAATGTTCTACTAAAGAATGTTTTAATATACTTTTTATTTTCATCTATGATGTGGTTCACGAATGTGACGCTAGATGGCTCACGAATCTCGCGACTCGCGGGTCCCATTAGACCGGGTGGGTGGGTATAGGCTATCCCTGGACACGAATAAAATTTTCACCCCACGCAGGTCACGTGGATTAGCGAGCATGGGGAGTGGAATTAATTGAGAGAGTATTTTACAAGCTAGTCCGATCATATACATCTCTTTTTTTTATGTCAAAGCTTGCTATATTTTTTAACTGAAAAATAAGCGTTTAAATTTAGCATTTTATTCATTTGTAACATTAGTAATATGAATGTGTGTGTTAATAATGAACTCATACATTGAAAGGAATAGTTTCACTTTTTTTAATATAAAAAGTTCTTCGTGAAATATTGCTTTTTTTTCCCCTTTCTTTTATATACAAGTTGCGGTGCGATATGTGGGTTCATATATCGCTAAATTATGACACGATGCGGAAAACTGTTTCGTCTAGCATTTATAAAAAATGTGAGAATCATTTTACTGAAATACGATATAGTTGGGTTTTACACAATAAATAAAATATGGAAGTTTTATTTAATGTTTCAAGAAATGCATTTTAACTTTAAATTGTACACTCGTCGCATTAGAAAATTTCCCACTTGCAGCCCCTGCTCAAAAATCTTGAGCAATATCTTACAAGATCTTTTATGATCTTGTCAAGTGAACTCAAGAAGTCCAAAATAGAGGCAAGACAGTAATCAATGCTGGTCAGGAATATATATTATCCTTCTAAAAATAATATTTAAGCAAAATATTTGGGAAAAGTAAAAAAATAAGATATTTTTGGTTTAAAAAGATCTTGAGCAAGATAATAATCTTGTTCAAGACGTAATTTCTTACGTAAGATCGACATCTTGGCAAGAAACTTACTTGCGCAAGAAAAAATATCTTGCAAGAAAGAAAATCTTGCGCGTGTTTTCGAATTTTTTGCAAGATTATTTCTTGAGCTTGTTTGTGGCTTGCGCACGATGGTAATCTTGCTCAAGAAGTCATTTCTTACGCAAGATAGACATCTTGGCAAGTAATTAACTTGCTCAAGAAAAAATCTTACGTAAGATTGAAAATCTTGCGCGCATGTTCAAAATTTTCTCAAGATTTTTTCTTGGATAAGTTCCCGTCTTGCGTAAGATCGCAATCTTGTGCAAGAAATCGTTTCTTACCCAAGATTTCCATCTTGGGCAAGTAATAGACTCGAGCAAGAAAAAATCTTACGCTTGTTTTCATAGTTATCGCAAGATTTTTTCTTGGGGAAGTTACCGTCTTGCGTAAGATGGCAATCTTGGCCAAGAAATCATTTCTTATCCAAGATTTCCATCTTGTACCCAAGAGATCCATCTTGAGCAATTAATAGACTCGTGCAAGAACAAATCTTACGCTTGTTTTCATAGTTATCACAAGATATTTTCTTGGGTAAGTTACTGTCTTGCGCAAGATGGCAATCTTGTGCACGAAATCATTTCTTACCCAAGATTTCCATCTTGGGCAAGTAATAGACTCGAGCAAGAAAAAATCTTAGGCTTGTTTTCATAGTTAACGCAAGATTTTTTCTTGGGTAAGTTACCGTCTTGCGTAAGATGGCAATCTTGGCCAAGAAATCATTTCTTATTAAAGAGATTCATCTTGGGCAGTTAATAGACTTACGCAAGAAAAAATCTTGCGCTTGTGTTCAAAATGTTCTCAAGATTTTTTCTTGGGTAAGTTACCGTCCTGCGTAAGATGGCAATCTTGTGCAAGAAATCATTTCTTACCCAAGATTTCCATCTTGGGCCAGTAATAGACACGAACAAGAAAAATCTTACGCTTGTTTTCATAGTTATCGCAACATTTTTTCTTGGGTAAGTTACCGTCTTGCGTAAGATGGCAATCTTGGCCAAGAAATCATTTCTTACCCAAGAGATCCATCTTGGGCCAGTAATGGACTCAAGCAAGAAAAAATCTTACGCTTGTTTTCATAGTTATCGCAAGATTTTTTCTTGGGTAAGTTACCGTCTTGCGTAAGATGGCAATCTTGTGCACGAAATCATTTCTTACCCAAGATTTCAATCTTGGGCAAGTAATAGACTCGAGCAAGAAAAAATCTTACGCTTTTTTTCATAGTAATCGCAAGATTTTTTCTTGGGTAAGTTACCATCTTGCGTAAGATAGCAATCTTGGCCAAGAAATCATTTCTTACCCAAGATTAACTCCCATCTTGTACCCAAAATTTACATCTTGGACAAGTAATAGACTCGAGCAAGAAAAAACTTTACACTTCTTTTCATAGTTATGGCAAGATTTTTCTTGTTTAAAATGGCAATCTTGTTCAAGAAGTAATTTCTTACGCAAGATTTTAGTAAGGGTGAAAACCTCCTTATGGCCATATAATTTTTTTGCCGATCGATCGCACCCGTTTGCAGATTTTTTTTTCTATTCAGAATCGCAATATTCAATTTTTTTTAAATAAGGGTAACAGCACCCCCAATAATTATTCAGGGTTAATTTAATCACCGTCATTAAATTCAGCTTGCCAATTAACCTCTGGATACAAGTTTTCAGCTTGATCGGTGCATTTTTATTCGTTTTCAAAATTGCGCGCGACGGCGCGCTAGAAAACGTTGGGAAACAAATGCAATGCGATACGCGTTTTTATAACATGTGTTGAAACTGAAAATGGACGGTTGGTGAACGTAAGAGCGAAGGAAGAAACATGAAGATTTTGTGTTCATTTGTGCTAATTTAGTACTTTATACACAGTTCCAGGTAAGCTTAAACTTATGTTTAGTTGTTTTTTTTTAATATATTGTTAAGCTCATAGAATATTTTATGTTTTTTCATGAAATTCGGATGGCCGGACCTGCTTCCTGTTTGCCTTGCAACTGCTTGCAAACCTGGAATATGATGAATATACTGAGGACAACCTGCTGCTTGTTGTATGCAATGCATATAGCAACATGTCATAGAGATTATTTGCATTGCAGGGTTTTGTTTGTGATATTTTGAAAAAGGTATGTATAAAATACTGCAATGTATGATAAATTGATCAAAATCTTGCAAGATCTTGTGCAAGTTTTGCTAAATTTCTATAGGAAATGTCTTGAACAAGAACTTTCTAGATTTGTGCCTTATTTTATTGACGAATTTCTTTGTTTTTGACCCCCAGGTTCCACCGAGCCTAGCTGAAGGAGAAAATACATAGCATGGCCCGCGGAGTAAAAGAATTATTGAACGGAGAGGTGGAAGGAAGCAAGATGATGAACATATATCCATACAGAAATGAAACCATGCATCATGAGACTTCCTTATTTAACGAAAACTAGCTGCAACTAACAGAATACTAACTTTGTTTGTTTGTTTTTTTTCAGTACGTTATGTTGGCCATGTGACTCGGAGATTGCTACTTGGAATTGCCGCTACATTACTGACCCAACATGGCTGCCTTTCAACGGATTGAAACCAACCGACAGCATTGCACAAGATCTTGCGCAATTATTTTGATCTTGAGCAAATATTATCTTGACAAGTTCGTGCAAGATCTTGAGCAAGATACTATCACAAGATCTTGAGCAAATATTATCTTGCGCAAGATAAAATCACAAGATCTTGAGCAAATAATATCTTGCAAGATCTTGCAAGATCTTTCCCAAGATCTTGCACAAGATCTTGTAAGATCTTGCAAGATCTTGAGCAAGATGCTGTCACAAGATCTTGAGCAAATATTATCTTGAGCAAGATAATATCACAAGATCTTGAGCAAATATTATCTTGCAAGATCTTGCAAGATCTTTCCCAAGATCTTGCACAAGATCTTGCAAGATCTTGAGCAAGATGCTGTTACAAGATCTTGAGCAAATATTATCTTGAGCAAGATAATATCACAAGATCTTGAGCAAATATTATCTTGCAAGATCTTGCAAGATCTTTCCCAAGATCTTGCACAAGATCTTGCAAGATCTTAAGCAAGATAACAATTGCTCAAGATATTGTGATATGTCTTGCTCAAGATCTTACTTAAGATCTTGCAAGATCTTGTGCAAGATCTTGGGAAAGATCTTGCAAGATCTTGCAAGATTATCATGAGCATAATCTTGCCAAGATCTTACAAGATCTTGGCTCAAGATTTTTGAGCAGGGGCGTTGTTTATCACCATGTCCTGTGTTTTTATTAAAGGGAATAATGATGATTAACAAGGCCGCAAAGGGAAATTTTCCAAGGCGATGACTGTACATCACGTTGTGAATAAATTTTCTACACTAGTGTAGATATTTTATTGAATTTTATTCAATAATATGCTGAGTCTCTTAAGCTGCCAAAGTAAATTCCTAACATTGTTTTGAGCTACTTTATACAAGAATATTTGTCCGTTTAAAATAACACACAAATACAACATTTATATTAGATCTTAATTTTAACGATTAATATCACCATTGGCCTATTTGCTAACCGATGGTAAAAGTAAAAAAATATTTTCATATCTGATGATAAAGGACTTACGAATATTATAACTTGCTCAAATAAAACAAAAATATTAATAAGATCAAGATATTGAGTTAACAATTTTTCATTGTTTTTTAGATGCTGGTTTGACTAAATTTTAAACATAGTCACCACAGTACCAATGATGTTCTTCCTTTTTATATTCTATATATCTCAGAAACTGTACTGTAATTTGCTTTTTTTTTCCTCAGAAATAAACTTTTTTTATAAAAGTGCACTGAAAATATGCGGGAACGGTGTACCATCTACTGAAGATAGTGTAATTAATTCTTAAGAGAGGATGAAATAATTGTGTAATTTAAGTAAAAATAATAAAGAAACTAAAATAAAGAAGAATTAAGGAAACATTTTTCATCCTTACTCTGTGACTAGATATTTCAATTCTCTTTATCAGTGTAAATCATTTTAAGTACTTCATGACTTCGTCTCTATACTACAGGTTTATAATACTGTCTATTACTTGCTACATCAATTTACCAAACAGCTTGAAATAGAAACAGCATTATCATTTTAGGCAAGTTGTATAAAATAATGGATTATCGATCTCAATTTTTTTTTATTGCGGAAATGGATAGAGGTGCAAAGTTATGCTACCCTGATTTTTTTCACAATTTTTACAGCCTTGGAAGTTGGAAGTATTTTTTTAAACAAATATTGAAAATATTGTGACGTCACGCGGCGGCAATTTCTATCCTTTTTTAAGGAAAGACGCCTCATGACGTCACAAAAAGTTTTTTCAATAATTTTTTAAAAATACTTCCAGGGCTGTAAATATTCTGATTCTGAAAAAAATCAAGGTTACATAACTTTGCGCCCTCTATCCATTTCTGCAATAAAAAAAAATTTGAGGTCGATACTCCATTATCCCAACACTAACATTATTAACTCAAAATCATTAAAATGTTATAACCTGAAGGCAAATATATTGTAATCTGTTTTTTTACGGTGTATTAACATTACATGGTGACAATTTTCAATTATAACAACATAATTGAAACACCCCGAGCATTTTATTAATATTCATATCATAATATCAAAAAATAATTTTACACAACTTTTAATTACGACATTAAAATATAACGATTCATTTAAATATAGCAATTAAGATAAATTTGATGTTTACGATGTTTGTACATGCAATTTATTGTCATAAATGTCACTATCTGATGGTTGTTTGTGCAAGCGTATGACAATAAACAAATGACAATATGGTTAATTATTCTATCGATTGTTAGCTTATAATGCTTTATGATACCAAAATGATAATAATACCACACTAAATACATTAAACATCATTTTAGCACATATAAATTTGAAATTATTGACATAAAATTATTGAATTGAAGCACATAAAGTCTGTTGTTTATTGTTTATGTGAGGCTCATGAGGGGAGGTTACAACGCAGGTATATGGAGGGTCTTTAGCGCGGGAGGAGGGGAAGATGGTAGTCTAAATAACGTTAAGAACATAGAGGGTGCGATTTACGAAGAAGATAGCCAGGTTTCTAACCACGTTTAGCTTAACCACGTTTACTGCTTTACGTGTTAAATCACCTAGTTAAACGTGGTTAGAAACCTGGCTAACTGCTTCGTGAATCGCGCCCCCCCCCCCCCTAGGAGCAATGAGACATTAGAATGTAAAAATTTTAGTGGCTTATTCGAAAGAAGAGGTAAAAATATGGTACTGTGATTTTTTTTCAGATTTTTCTGCGACCGGGAACTATTTTTAAAAAAATATTGAAAGTCTATTTTGATGACGTCACGGGCGGCACTCCTTAAGAAAAAGGATATATATATATATATATATATATATATATATATATATATATATATATATATATATACATACATATATATATATATATTATACAATCTGTGTTTATATGCTAGTCTGTGCATTTTGGCTCATCTCAGCGCAGCGTACTTTCAAGGACATGATGTCAAAACCTCATATAATTTTACCTATTTCTATCTATAAATATGTAGAAAAAAATGTCATTCAAATGTACACAAAAATTTAATAACTTTGTTTTCGTAAAAATTTAAATTTTCAATGGTTTGATAGTTTAGGAAATGATAACATTGGAGTTGGCTTCCCAGGAAGGATGGGGAGGAAGATTTTATACACAAACAGTGAAGCAAGCACTCTGGAAATAGAACATCCAAACATCGTACAGCCTGTCGCGCGCTTGTCACACCTAACTAACAAGCGCGTGGTTCAACAACACTTTTTGTTTTTAATCTGCAAACACAATTGGGGGCATGATCTAAATATTAGTTTTAATAACTCAAACCCACCTACTCATCCTGAATAAAGCCAGCATGCAAATTTTATGCAGCGTTTACATGAGGAAACTACATGGAAACCTAAAAAAATAGTTAAGATGAAAGAAACAAATTCAAAAAGACTTAATTCAGTAAAAACACACACATGTATTACAGTGAAAGTTTAGGGTTTGGGTACAATTAAGAAATTTCAACCTAATTAGCCATATATTTAAATAGTAAAATATTAAGTAAAATTATAATAGAAAAACAGACATAGGCACATTACGCCTTGAAGTTAGGCAAACTGTTCAGCATTTAAATGTTGCGGGTCACATATATAGCAGGGGCAAGATGACGTCATCTCACGGCAAGATGGTGAGGCAAGGTTGAGTTAAAAAACATTTGATGGAAAATTCAAGACATTATGTACTAACTTGACAATAACAATTTGCTCCAGACAAAGATCTATCACACTCACTGTGGAAGCGTGGTGAACTTAAATTCTTCGTTAATAAAATTGATTTATCAATGGAAAATCTTCATGATTTTTTTTTTATTATATGTTTACATATAGCATATCGAGTTATTTATTGTCTAATTTTTTCAAATTTTTTGAACCCTCTAGCACTTTCAAAATTGAGGGATCGAAATATACTGTGACGTCATAGTCATAAAACGTGGTTCCCTACGCTTGTATGTTAAATATTTGCATGACTATAACATCACAGTGTTTTGCAGTACGATTATAAAGGTGTTATAAGGTTCAAAAAAGCTGAAAAAATATGGCCAAACTCGATATCCTCTATCCAATTATTCAACACGAAAATTCCGTGATGTTCGGCGATTGCTTATCATAGTATACCTCTCACGAAATTTCAAATAATTTACTCTTACCATACTAGATTTAAACGTCTGGATAAATCATTGAAAGGGTAACTAGGCTTCATGAGGTGTAAATTACTTCAAAAATAACCAGAAAAAAAACACGCCACAAGGCGGATTCACATGGCGATTTCCAGCCTGCGACGCGACGCGAAAAATGCGCACTTGCTGTGACATCCATTGGCGGCCATATTTGGCGATTAAAAAAAAGAGCGTCGCAAATAACGCGATTTCGCTGCTGCAACCTGGCGAATTCGCTTGCCGCATAGGATTTCACAGCTTGTATGACAAAATCGCGTCGCATCGCCGCTGTCGCCATCTGAATCCGCCTATACATGTTGTTTATGATAAGGCTGTGAATAAAGCTCCTAAAAAAAAACTCTTTGAAACGTAAAATATTACAAAAGACAGAAAAACAATTTATTTTTATAAGCTCTCTGTTATAAAACTAACCTTCTAATTGAAATACTGAAAAAAATATCCACAATAGTTTTTGGTAGAATAATTGTTTGCCTTATATTGTTAGGTCATTATATGAAATTAAATTGCATCCTTTGAAATATTAAGCGCATCTACCTCATCAATTAAATTGCATCTTCTTTTGATATACATGAAGCAACTCTTTATCCTTTGATATTTAAAGCCATCCTAAAATTAGTAATTAGTAATTTTTGTACTGGATAATTTTGTAACAGTCTCGATCAATATTGTTTTATTTTATATAGTATTATAACGCATATTATTATACATGGTTAAATTATTTTAGAGTGACTTGAAATAAGTAATGCGCACTTGCTTTGAAATCCTATCTATGACAGCCATCTTTCTTAACGACGTGATTTTGCCGTTGCAAATTGTAATCACGGCAAAGTGGCAAGGTTGAGCGTTGGCGCAGTGCATTGACCGGAAAAAATTACATTGCTCCCTCTCTGGGATAAATTCACCTTATACTTTCCACCCAGTGCAGTGATGCACTTGTATGTGGTTCCCCAGGCTTTGGACATCACTTTGGTCTATTGATAAAATGTGTCCGTCCTGGTTGAGGTTTTTCACGGTTCTCTCAGTGAATGCTGGTAACAGGCCGTGGCCGCCATACTTTCACTCCCTTTCTTATCACTACTCACTACACCGCTTCCAGATTCAAGCTCATATTAGGGGCATACTCTTTTTTTTTTTTTAAATTTGGAAACATTTTAGAGCCTAAAAAAAAAAAATTACATCGCATCGCCTTCATGTAAATTATTTACCTTTAAAAAATGTTTCCAAATACATTTTACCAGCACGTACTAAGCAGTTAAATCGCTAGACAGAAATGTTTAACTAACACATTTATTTTAATTGGCCATTTCCGAGAAGTCATAATATTCAGGATGATATACGAGCTGAGTCACCTGCCATGTGTGACATGTAAATATACACTCCGTCGTCTCACCTTCGCAAACACGTAAAAAACATGAGCGTTAAATAAATGCCTTTTGTACAGTAACAATGGCAGCTATTAAACTGCTTTTGTTTTTACGTTCTTTGTCATGTCCATTCATGTTCGAATCATATTGTCATATTTTTGTCAATGAACGACTATATTAATAAATATGACTGAATCACAATAAATCAATTTTTTTTATATAAACCACTGTAAAAATGATTGATTTACTTTGCAATTTTGATAGTTTTTTCATAACTTTCTTTTTTTAAATAATATGCAGAATTACACAAAATACAAGTAAATAAAACTTACACCTCAAAAAAGAATATTGTTTTTTCAATGTTATAATTTTCAAATCTGTATCTATTTTTCATTTAGAACATCAGGCAAAATTCATGCTGTACTAAAGTGTATGCATTGCATTCAAAATGAATGCTTCCTAAATTTGATTTTTTAAATTGAGTTTACAGGATCGGATTGGGAAGAAAATTAAACAATGGTACAAATTACTCGATACAATGTCTTGCTTCAGTCAGTTAACGGGAGTTATTCACGCCTCGAGCTGTTTTCGTTACGGAAAATCAAATTTCCGTTAAACACCTGTAGCTGTAAACAACCAGTTTTATAAAAGGTGTATTTACAATGAAAAGCAGAAAAAAAAAATCGCGTGCCGTAGCCAATCAAAGGCTCTTGTTTCCTTTGCGAAACTATTACACCCTCAAAATCGAGGGGAAGGACGTTGTGACGCATGCAACGTATTTCCCTATGCTTGTGTGTTAAATATTTGCTTGGCCATGATGATGTCACAACTTTTTGCAGGCATGATTTTATTTTAAGGGTGTTAGATAGTTAAAAAAAACTCTTTAAACAATTGACAAAATATAACTTGAGGTCCTCTATTCAAATATGCAATAAAATGTCATAAAGTTTCAAGTTTATTTTTCCTTATGTTATCTATACAGAAGGTTCATCTGAATTAATGAATTTTGTTTTCATTTTGCTCGTTACAATTGTGTTAAGATTTTTTTGACGAAAAAGGTTGATGTGTTTCTAGAGATGAAAACAACGGCAACAAAACTCGGTGAGCTGCGGAGAAATTATGAACACAATGAAACCCTTAACAAAAAGGTTTTATTTTACTTACCTTTGTTTTAAAACAGAACAAACAAAACTCTCGTAACAACAATATTATGAGAATTTTATTAACAATTGCATCATTAAAAAAAATTCATTTTATTTATTTATTATTAAATCTTTTCATGTTTATTTTAATTTTAAAATAACATATTCAAAACAATTTTCTTTGCTATTTAATACATTAAATATGAAACATTCAAATACATGAATATAAAATGTAAATATTTTTCAATTGACCCTAAATATTTATTTAGCAATAAAGTATTTGCTACATTACACAAATTAATCGTAAATTTTTGTTTTTCATCATTTAAATTTATTTTAGCTTTGATGCTCTCTCATATATACACATATATGATTTAGTGAATGCTAAAGCGTGCAATAAAGCAAAACCACCACGAGGTTCCATTAGCAATATTGGCTCACTTGCACGTTTAGGTGGTAATATACAGAGTGGACTCGTAAACTTTCAACCAACTCACGTTACGGTAAATGGTGTAAATCTAAGAAACTGCTGGGATAACGTGTCGCCCGCTCTTCATACGGTCGAATTTATATATCATTGCCTCAAGGAAGCCTCTCTCATACCGATATAGTTGAAGAAATTTTATCAGGTCTACTACGTATGAAAATTTAATAGAGACTTCATGTCAACTGATTTTTTGGTGTTTTCACCGTCCTATCCAAACCTTAAGAACTTGAATCCGTTTTTTCAGTAAGAAAAATATTTTTTTAGGGAAAATTCCTTTACAGAACCGAAAACTGAAAAATACAGTGGATACTGCAAGATTTAGATTTTTTACGTCATTTATTACCGAGAAGAGTTAAAAAAAAAAAAAAAAAAAAAAAACACTTTGCTTCATTTTCAAAGGCAAGATGGACCTTAGTGACACAAATGAGCATCGCAAGACGCACTCAATTGAAGCCTCTATTGTTTTTTAGTCATACCATGTAGTACGTTTTTTGGAATAACCTAAACAGGCATTTAATTTTTTTAATATTTTGCAAATGTATATTAATGATGCAAATTATCATATGAATCAATTGAGCTTTACAAATTATTGAAATTTTGAAAATATTGTATTAAATATGTTAATTCTCACAAGAGATTAATTTTATTTTATTTTTTTAATGGGAAAATGAGTTCGAACACAAAATTATTTTAAATATGTTTTTCTTATTATTAAAGCTTAAGTCCTAAATCCTAAAACATGACTAAATGTTTTTCATGTACCACCTAACGGTGTATTTTTTTGAGTTATTCGAGGGATTTTTTCAGGTATATAAGGTCCCATGTTAAACGACAGCGCTCGGTCTAATTTTGGATTTTTTGTGGAAAATCTATGGATAGATTTACTTTATTTTATTTTGATACTGTATGGATAATTATTCGAACTATTTTCAGAAAATACTAACTCAAAAATTTTAGGTTCGTTATTGTAGTGCGCAGTTTAATTTAAATTGAGCCTTATAGAATCTGCAACAACATTGAACTAACTTGTCTTTTAAAGTTAAAAAATTGAAACAACAAGAAAAGTCGAACTTCCGGTTCATGAACTATAATTTAATTCGAGTATAGTCTTTCTGGTATTGTCCACAACCTGGCAACGTGGCCGAGTAATAAACAAGTTTCATTGCTACAATTTTGGTAGAGAAACTTTTTTATGTTACTTTTATTCGATAGTTAAAACTTACCGATCTGTTTGTTAAACGTATCATGCAAATCGACTCTCCCAGCACGCAATTTTATATCGAGAAGCATGCAACATGGCCGATATAATGTTCCTAAAAGAGTAATCTTAATACAATACACTTTTCAATAAATGACATGACATGACAAAACATGGAAAAATTTAATCAATTATTACACGGAAAGAATTAATTGCAATATTTTTATTGGTATAGCTTTATTTTTTCAAGTAGTATCTAATTATTAAAGTTTATTTGTAAAACTTACATCAATAAAATTATATTAATTAAACTTTTTGGAATTACTACTTTATGATATTATTATTAGTACTTTGTGATAATTACGTTCTATTACTCCACTTATATGTATAAGTACCTTACTATTGCTGTGTTCAAACTTTATCATGTGTTCAACTTGCGTTTTAATATCTTAATGGTTATTGAAAATATAGTCAAAATAACAGTAAACTAAAAATATACTCGGTAGCTACTTATAAAAATAGACATATGAACAATATAATCACTGTAGGTATCAAAAGTGAAGATTTTAAGCAACCAGATTTATGATTTTCTACAAAAAAGACCTTTAATTAAACTACTTTAAATAATGGCTGAAGTTAGGGCAAGCATGTATTTATTTTTTATCTGTTTCTTGTATTTGAGAGAAAAAAAAATTGAAATTTAGAAATAAGACTTCACCCAACAGCTGAATTGTTGACTCGTAATTATTAAACTAATTTGTAATCCATTTTTCCCGTGTACAATATTTTATATAGAAATAATTCAGTATTTAAAGTTAAAATAAAATATTATGTTTGATTAAACTCTTAATGTACAAAAATTATTATTACAAATAAACCCACTATATGGTTTCTTTACAGAGGAGTATTCAAAGGTAAATTTTTAAAACCTTTTCATTTTATTATTTTGAGTATTTAAAATAGTGAATAGAAACAGCACGTCTTTCTTTTTATTCATTACCTAAACAAAGCCATGAAAGAGGAGTTTCGTTGAATTCGTTTCACAACTCGTATGACATTCATGTCCTGATCTTTCGTGTTTAAAAAAAAATATTTAAAATTAACTTTTATAAGATTTTTCA
Source organism: Siphlonurus alternatus (assembly GCA_949825025.1). NCBI lineage: Eukaryota > Metazoa > Arthropoda > Insecta > Ephemeroptera > Siphlonuridae > Siphlonurus > Siphlonurus alternatus. The sequence continues at coordinate 42,955,614 of OX463779.1, forward strand.
ATTCAGTCAAAACTTTTCCTTTGTCTCTACGATAATATTGTAATAAAAATTTTAAATTTATATAAACAAAGGTTTTTCCAAAATAATTTACAAACAGAACATTTAAAAATGAATTTTCTTGCAGTTTGTGTACAAATCTTTGAGAGTGTCTTTCATATTTTAGAATGAGAGTAGCAAGCTATTGTTATCTTATTGTTCTACTAGCTTGATACAACCATTTTTGATAACAAATGACATTATTTCCTGTAGAAAAAGATCGAATCTTAAAAAAAAAGAAGCATTATGGAATAGAACTTAAAAAATATTATAATTTTGTACGAGCTGCACATCTACATAGAGACTGTTCTAAAACATTTATTTATAATAAATTTAGAGAAGTTTTTAGAAACTAACCATCAATTGATGACGTCAGAATTCATGCTTCAAAATTGATCCAAATTATACGATGTAATCAGAAATTCAAATTTGTTTGCTAAATAAAAAATTGGAAAGATTCGTCTTTCACAGTCGAATTGGAAATTTCATTGACAATTCAAAGTTCTTTTCAAAGCAACCCGAAGAATATAATTAAGATAAATTAATCCTGATGTTCTCTGTATTTTATTTATGAAATTTATGCAATATAGACAAGTATTTGAGAGTTGTTTAAACTAAGACATACAAACTTAAAGTTTAGGGGTTTGTTCATTCTTAATTAATATAATATATAGTGATAATTTGAAAAAAATTAATCAGGCTCATGCCCATCTTATAACATGCACTCAAAAGCAATGGTACACACACAAGTACACACATCTGAAATTCAATCGGAAGATCTGTGGTTCAAGTCCCAGCGGTGTAAATTTTTTACAAAAATTTGGAATTTATTTGCTGTAAGTTGTGTATATATATATATTCACCTCTTTATTTACCTTTTCCTATATATATATATTTCATTGCCTCAGAATATGTGTCGTATAAACCTCAATGTTTTGTTGCAATGGACAATTTGCATGACATTTTTTTATTGCAGAAATGGACAGAGGGTATCAAATTATGCTACTCTGAATTTTCTCAGATTTTTTTGAGAGCGGGAACTATTTTTAAAAAATTATTGAATGTCAGTTTTATGACGTCACGGGCGTTTAGCGCTTATCCTTTTCTTAAGGACAGACTCCTCGTGACGTCATAAAATCGACTTTCAATAATTTTTTAAAAATAGTTCCCGGTTTCTAAAAAATCTGAAAAAATTCAGAGTAGCATAACTTTGCACCCTCTATCTATTTCTGCAATAAAAAAAGTCATGCAAATTGTCCATTATAGACCTTACGCTACGTGTACATAAGGTCTATAATCGCTTTAAAATTCTGAGATGATGATTTTCCTATTGCTGTATAATTATTATATATTTTATTATTTATAACATATTATGCATTCACTTCTAGACTTGTGAAATCTTCACTGCATGTAAAACGCCGTATAGTACAAACACATATAATCGCACATCAAACACTGATGTTTGACAGGAGATCTTGGCTGACTACAAAAGCTCCCGCGGATTAAAGCGATCGGCTTAACTTGCACGATGAACAAATCTCTTGAGCTCTTAATTATTTCAGTGGTTTCAACATTATAGTCAGCAGGTATTGAACATAAGTTGAAGGTAAACATTGACGAGCTAATTAGCGGATGATATCAATTGAAATGTGACGTAGAAATTTTAACCTACTTTAGTGAAATTTATCGACTTTGTGTTTCAAGTTACTTGAGCTTGCATTTCATTAGAAGTAAGCTTTCTATAAGTTTTTGAAACTATCCTTGAAACTATAGGGTAAATTAATCTTACAGGTAATATTATTGAAGTATGCACTTCATATTACCGACATTCATATATATATATATATATATATATATATATATATATATATATATATATATATATATTATATATATGTGTGTGTATATGTATATATATAAAATGTATAAATTGAAATGTAAATCGGAGTTGTTGATATGCTGATGAGTTAATTATTTCTCTTTGTGAATATAATTGTGTGTTTATTTAAATTTTTTCTAAAAAAATACTATTGAAAGTTATTATTTGATAATCATTATGGACTAAAATTAGTTCTGATAAAAACCTATAATATGTGAAAATTTATTCAGTACAATAATTCAGCTTGAAATAGCAGCATGGGGGAGGGATAGAGAAAGGGAGAGAAAAGGGAGAACAGAGAGAATACAGGAAAGATAGAAAGCGAGAAAGACAAGGATTGAAGGAGGAAGAATGATAGACAGCGAGAGAAAGTAAAAGAGAGGAGGGAGAGTGAAAAAGCGAGTCGCGGTAAACCGAGAAGGCTGCTCAGAGAACGGCTCACGGCTGCGTTGCTGTGACGACCATCAGGGGTTGATGGGGGGAGGGAGGGGGGGTTGCGGTGGTAACCACGTGGTCGGGGGAGGGGGGGAGATACACGCGGAGAACAGGCCGAGGCAGTGAGCGACGAACCGCGGACGGAGGGCCCAGCTTCTCTGTGAGATGCACTTCGCGTAACGTTTACTAAGTGCTTCAAGTGTAAACATAAACTATCGCTTTAAAAAGTCTACATAAAGAGTTTTTGTTTTTATTTCAAACTAAAAAAATAATTATAAGTGTAAATAATGTCATTAACTTTTCAACGTACGTGACATTTTATGTTAAAAAGTTAGAATTGTGTGGTAAGAAGGATTTTGGTAATATTTTAGCTTTTCTCTGACATGTCATTTTCACGTAAGTAATCAAAATCAGCTTAGTGACGTCATGGGCTCCAGACCGCCTCAGAGTGGTAAATTGAAGAAACGTCGGAGCGCAACTTTTCAAATCGACGGAGCAACGTATACCATCGGTGAGTCACACAAAAGAGACTTAAATGTTCACTTAGCGAGATTCCCGAATCACAAAGATCACTAACTGCAAGTTGTAACATAGTCTCAATGTTCCATCTTAAGTTGATATTGCATTACGTATCGATTATAGATAGGACCAATGCACCAAATTGAGATCGGACATTTAGATACATTTTGGCGCGATTACCGAAGAGAGATTTCCCACTAACCACGTTTAGTGTCATTGAATTATGGGGGCGCTAACCGCGGTTAATGAGAATCCTGGATAACTTTCTGGTTAACTCTTTTGTGAATCGTCCCCAATGCAACGTAGCTGTACTTAGCATCACATTCATTTAGGCTGACAATATATGTGGTTATTTTTATATATAGTACCGAATTTGCATATATCCCCTTCATGAATCGTGCCAATCGTGTCAATTCAGCTTTAGATAACCATGATCATTTCTCAATAACCATGGTTAACATCAGCTTAATTAAATGACAATAACCGAAATTAGCGAGAAACATGGTTAATTTTCTGCTTCGTTAATCGCATTCAATTGTGCCCAAAAGAAACATTTGATCATTTTAATAAGGATAATAATTTTTGACAATAAAACTATGATTTATGAGCCTTGCTGGAAATGTAATTTTCATGGAGTTTCAATTTATAAGAAGTTATTGACGTTCCTGGCATAACCACGCTATCAAAATATATTTCACAACGTCTCGAACCGTTCATCCGTATGCAGATTCGAAATACAGTGAGACCGAGTCGCAGCTGGAAGGAAAATTTTATCGAGGAAAAAATTGCATGTTATCTATTTTATATAACTTTTAGCAATCCATCAGTTCAAGGTATTAATTATTTCATTAATTAGATTGTCAGAATAATTCATTAGAATATGAAAATATGATTATAAGTTTTAATTAATAGAAAAACATTATCAATAAAATCTAATATTTACTTTATTAATATAATTAAATTAATATTGATTAATACTTTATATAATAGACAATAATGGTTGCATTTTTTTATTTCATAATTAGAAAATATACATAAAATTATGCTTTTCTGAATTTTTTTCAGATTTTTTGGAGTGCGGGAACTAATTTTTAAAAAATATTTAAAATATCTGAATTAGGGTGGTACATCTGATGAGACAACCGTGACGTCATCAATAGCCAATCACAGCAACCGTGATGTCATCAATAGCCAATCACAGCACGACAAATGACGTCACGGTTGTCCCATCAGGTGTACCACCCTAATTCAGAGATTTTAAATATTTTTTTAAAATTAGTTCTCGCACTCCAAAAAATCTGAAAAAATTCAGAAAAGCATAATTTTAGGTATATTTTCTGATTATGAAATAAAAAAATGCAACCATTATTGTCTAATATACGTAATAATAAAACATAATTATACGTCAGATAAAAATTACAATTTAATATATAATTTCTTTTTAAATTGATAATTTACCGATACAGGGGAGTACAGAACATGTGTATATAGCAATAGTTCGTCTTATTTCAAATAGGAGCTATCTTGAAAATATGTTTTACTGTACAAAATGTAAGAAAATTAAATAAAGTCCACATAATTTTAATTAAAAAAGTTATATGTATCCATGAGTTGTTAAATTTCTGAGAGTACATAATTAACATCAAGAGTGGATATGTCCCATCAGTTATTTTGTCAGTGACTTTACATTGCTTTCATATTTTTGTGATGATTTCGGCTTTTAAAGTATTTGAATACATTTTTCTCTTGTTGTAAAAGTGAGCATTTTGTGACCTCTTTTTCAAATTCTGCATCATTACTCTCTTCAATTGTTTTAACAGAATCGATCGTCTTCCAAGTTGTTGCGTAAAACGTTATTCCAAGATTAAAAAAACAAGTCCATTATCTTGACATGTGCATGCAGTTTCGAAATCATCGATTGGCATGACTCCCACTCCTATGTAAAAGATTCTCCATTCAATATTTCACCCCCGAGGCCAGGTTAGAGACACGGTCAAGACATATCATGTGTGTGGTAAAAAAATCTGACAAGCGTATGAATGACTAGCAGCAGAAAAAAAAAGAGACATGACAGGAAATAAAATGTGTGTCTTGCTCAAATTTTTATACTTGTGAGCAAAAGAAAAATGTATGTGACAATTTTTTATATCCTTGTAATAAAAAAATATACGTGTTATATTATACGTTATTATAGTAATATTATTAACTTTGTACTCTATATTATTAATTTTTTCTGCTGATTATTTTTAAAAATTAATTTATAATCTAGCCTTGAGATTAGGCATCTTGTTTAGCATCAAAATAAATCAGTTTACAAATTTTATTATTATGCGTCAGGAAAGGTAAATCCTTTCCACCACTTCAAAAGGCAAAATTTATTTTCCAATATCAAATATAAATTCCATCATAATTAATTTACCAACCCTGTTTTACCTTCAGAAAGGGCGGGGGGGGGGGGGGGACGAACCACGCGCCTTTAAAGTCGGAGAAAAGTGTAAAAAAAAAAAAAAAGCTGCTTAAAAAAATTGAAAAATATTATGAATGTTGTAAGATTGGCAAAAAGATAAAAATAATTATTTAATTAAATTTATTGGTTCATTTATTTCAAATTATTAAAAAAAATTAATCGTTTTATAGTGACACATATTTTTTTTTACCATTTACCTCTGAACTTGAATTTAAAAGGCTTGAAATTTTTCTCTCTATTAATTTCACAAAATAATAATATTGTGTAGTAAACAACAAATTGTTAATATATATATATTATATATATATTATTTTCACAAAAAGAATTTAGTGGAAAATTTTTCACATTTTTTTTTTTAAATATAGTTTTTAATATATATCATGAGCTACATACATTTTTTTTATATTTGAAATGTTTCATAATAATAAAACTTCAATTTTAAACATTGATATCACTTTTATATAAAAAAATATATACATTTCAGGCTTACAATTCGCCTCAATGCATTTCAATTGAAACAAGCAGAGGGTAAAAAAATATAAAAAAAAAGTTTATCAGTGAAAGTGAAAATTTAGTCGCCATTGTAAAACATTTCAGAAATAAAGTGCTTGCTTGTTGGCTGTATATTATTGTAGCCTGCCTGCCTGCTACAGTTAACTCGAATTTAGGTTCTCTCAAGAGAGCTAATTGCAGCAGAAGTATCAAAATTTAAGGTTTTAAATCTTTTAACCATGAATGTATCATTACCAGGGGGGTATAAATATACTAAATATACCCCCACAACTTTTAAAAAGTGTAGAGGATTTTTATTTTTTTTTTTGCAGTTAAATTTAAAATATTAAGAAAATAATATACGCCTTATTTATCCAAGTAAGCCAGTATTACAAGATACACTATTATTTTCTAATTATTGCATCCAATTTTTCTTTATACAAGAAAACTTCAATTCCATTTGTTTGTAATATGGAAGTGAATTTTTTTTTTCATATATCATGCAAAATTGTATCGTGTAATATTGGTTTAAGCTATTTTTACAACAACAGAAAGTGATGAGAGTGACCTTTAAAGAAAACAAAAAAAAATGGCATAAATACCCCCCCCCCCCACCTTCTTTGGTAATGCGTGGGACAAAAAAAAAAGAGCTTGTCAATGATAGAGGGTTAAAGACTAAAATAGCATGTACAAATGATAAATAGGGACTAAAATAGCAAGTACTTATTATGGTATATAAGGAATTGACTTTTAAGAAATTCTTGGCGAATTTGATACACCATAAAAATTTATTGTAATACTATGACACTATGACGTCATAGTCTTATATCTAAATTTTAAAAGTAATTTTTACAGTATATTATCGATTAATACAAGATTATTTTGGAATATAACCAATGGAAAAAAAAAAAAAAAAGTTAATTCAACATCAACAAAATTTTCAGTAACAAAATCTCTGGGTTTTGCCTCAATATTCATCTGGCTTCATACTATAGTCATATATTATCCCACATCCAAAAACCAATATATCTAAATTGATTGTTTTTTTAGGAATCTTTGACGCAATCATGACCAATATAATGTTATAACCCACATTCATGTGGAATTTACGTCATCAACATCACATAATTTCTACGTAAAGTTCTCCAGGTAACTAAAACTTCCAGCTGATTCCGGTGAAAAGTGTTAGACTAGCTGTAGTGGATTTTTGCCGCGGCGCTGGCACATGGTGGTGTTAAGAGCGCAGTGACGCACATTTCTCGAGGGCTTATGGAGGCGCTGTTAATATCCGCCCTTCACTTCCTGCTGTTCCAGCTACTTACAATGAACTAATTCCAGCCCTTATGGCTGTAATTATGGACCTTATGTACTCATCATTGCAATTTGTTGTGACTATTATTGTACGATTCATCCAGCTGTCACAAGCCTGCAGGAACAACCTCATGTATATATTGTTGTCTCTAAACAAATGTTAGCATTTGCTGCTAGTTGAGAATAACTAGGGGGGAGAGGGAGAAAGAGAGGAAGGGATGGAGAGGAAGAGGGGGAGAGAGAGAGGAAGAGGGGGAGAGAGAGAGAAAGAGAGAGGGAGAGAGAGAGAAAAAGAGAGGGAGAGAGAGAGGGAGAGAGAGAGAGAGCGAGGGAGGAAGATAGGGAGGGATTGAGAGAGAGAGAGAGAGAGAGTGAGAGTGAGGGAGACAGGGAGACCGGGAGTGAGGGAGAGTTTTCTCAGGTGTTCACATGAAAACGTTTAACTTAATTGATGTAAGTAGAGGCAATTAAAGTCTCCAACTTAATTGTAACTTAATAAAAAATTTAATTATATCTTATAAAATTAAAGACAAAGAGTTATTTAATTTATATTAATTACTTAGTTAAATATTTAAATTACCATATAATTAATTCATCATAATTGTATTTGTAATTATACAAATTATATCTAGATATAGGTTGAAATGACATAATTACTTACGTTAGTTGATATTTAAAATTGAAATGTAAAGAAAAGGAAGTAATTATGACTCTAACATCGCCTCGAAACGTCTACTTTTCTAATCGATTTTAATAATTAAGATATAAAATTACATTTTTTTTTGTAACATTTCACGGTCTGGAGGAATAAAATTAGTTAATTATTAATCAATTTAATTCATTTCTACATTTTATTGAGACTATCAATCTCTCGTGTATTATTTCTTCGATAGTTTATAATTTTTATTTTCTTTACAAAATCACGTTTTTTTTTTTTTTTCCCAAGACATTTTGATGTCAAGCGATGTCACTTGTGAATATTGAATTTTATTTTTTCTTGTTTTCTTGTAATATTGTTTCAAATAATTGATATTCACTTTTCTGACAGCCTTTTATATAAATTCTTATTCTATCCCTCTTGTTTTGATGTACACGAGTCAGCAGATATGTGCCAAGTACATAACGTATCCTATACTATAATATAAGAAACTTCTTGATTTTCAAGTTATCAAACGTTTTGACGTTTTAGGAGAAAAACGTTTGACCTTTACAAGTATATTTTTACACAGCTGGATACATTTTCTGACAGTGGAATTACTGGGTACCCATAAGAAATAGAGAGATGCATATTTTTTATGTTTTTAGAGGTAACACTTCATGTTTTGGCAAATATAACGGATTTTTAATTTTAATAAATAAACTTAAAACTGCAGTAAAAAAAGCATTAAATACAATAAGACTAAAGGTAACGTCTTATAATATACTGTACTATAATAAGTATTAATAACTAATTAAGTATTCACTACTATATATTATCATATAACTAAAAATAATTATAGCCCCAAAGAGCAAGCTCAGCGTCGTGTAATTTAATAAAAATGGGCGATTTTCTGTGGATTGCTGCAATGAACTGTCTCGAGATTTCCCTTGTAGAATATTACTGCAATCACGGCCAGGACTAGCTGGAGCAATACATAGACCTGTCAAGCCTACACCGATCCTATAGTAGTATCAGCAGCACAGTAAAAGACATGAAAACTATACAAGTATAGTATCATATATATATAAAGGCGGATTTAGATGGCGACAACGGCGATGCGACGCGATTTTGCCACACAAGCTGTGAAATCCTATGCGGAAGTGAATTCGTCATTGCGGCGGCGAATATCGCGTTAAATTACGATGCTCTTTTTTTAATCGCCAAATATATATGGCCAACCAATGGATGTTACAGCAAGTGCGCATTATTCGCTTCGCGTCGCAGGCTGGAAATCGCCATGTGAATCCGCCGGTTCAGAATATAGGGTTAACTATTTTACAAAGTTTCTATGGTTATAAGAGAGGTATATAGCTTAATAATTCAGGACTTAATTGTACCTCAGCGTGTGCTGAACTACCTGCAATAAGTTTCCATGATTTTCTTAGCTAATATACCAAATACCAGAACGTTTGATATAGGCTGTCACTTGGACGCGCTTATAATAATTACAAATAATTGTTGCGTAGAATCTAATAAAAATATGTAATTACTTTACACAGCAAAACATTTGAAATAACTTTCAGTTAAAAATACAAAAGCTACACATCCTAATATAACGCACTTGTTACAGAAGGCCGTTGATTTTTGCATAGTGAAGATAAAGTAGTTTAGTAATGAAATCCGATGAAAGTGTCTCCAGGGAAATCATCGTGGTCATTAATAATGGGTGTCTTGTTTAGTAGCTGTTTGTATTGATGGGCTCAATTAACTTGGACAAATTTTTATTATAATAAATATACTAAAGTTTTGGCTGTAAAAAATTAACTTTTTATCTAAATTTATCTCTCCATGATAATATGTTGGTTTTGTGGAGACTTTAAAGTACACTTCTGTACACCACAAACGTTACCCCTGCTCTCTTTGTAGACAACGCAGACTAGGAGAGGCGTGGCGAACTTAAAGGTGGATTTTCATGAGCAATAACGGCGATGCGACGTACGCGATTTCAAATCCTATATGTGGCGAGCAAATTCACCGGATATCGCGTTAATTACGAAGTTTTTTTTTCTTTTAATCGCCAAATATGGTAGCCATTGGATGTTACGGCAAGTGCGCATTATTCACGTCGCGTCGCAGGTTGGAAACCGCTCATGTAAATCCACCGTAAAGGCGGATTTACATGGTGATTTTTATCATGCGACGCAAAGCGAATAACGCGCACTTGCTGTAACATCCAACGCATAGGCGGCATATTTGGCGATTAAAAAAAAAGCATCGTAATTAAACGCCATATTCGCCGCCGCAACCGCGAATTCGCTCGCAACATATATAGGATTTCACAGCTTTTGCGTCAAAATCGCGTCGCATCGCCGTTGTCGCCATGTTCACGTAGATGCGCCTTTACACGTATCTGTTTATAGACCGATGATCTTCTTAATTACATATCTTGAAATTGCAAATCTGCATCTCTCGTTGGCTCTTTGCCTCTATAGCGGTAGTGATAAAATTCGTGCTGTCCCGAGGTGTAACCGAGTTGCAGAGAAGTCAAAGTGTGACTAATGTTGCTGACCATGGCATGCATGACTTCATTTTCTCATATTTTTTCGAGTATGCGAATTAACGAGGAACAATATAACAATAAATTATTAAAACTAATTTCTTTTCCTTTGACGTCATCAAAGCTTTAAAAAAAATGTTTACATGACTCGATGACGTCATAATACTCATAATCATACACTAATTATGAAAGTACACTTGCTTTTATGTAAAATAGAGAGAAAATATTAATATTTCATGTTTTTTTTATGTTTTATCCTTAATTTTCACTGTATAAAAAATATACATTATACTGTTAGTACCTTGTGAAACGTGAACAAAATTCTCTCTTTTTTTTATATATACAAGTTATGTATATCAACAGAGGAAAGTTATAAAACGCTATAATAGCAATAAATGCAAGTGCTTTCAGATTACAAAAGTTTATTGCGTTTATTTTGATTGCTTTGATTATCAGAGCTACAATTTAGTCGACACAACAGAACATGTCTCATTGGCTTTCTTTTAACATCATTTTAACTTAAAATTTTAATCACTTTCATAATTATGGCAAATACTTTTCATCAGCTGAGAATTTTCAAAGAAATCTGTCAGGAGAAAAGTTTACAAGTTTTATCATCTTTAATTAAGACTCCGATCGAAACAAAACTCCGAACTTTGTTTTAAGAAAAAACAGAACATAGTGCAAGAAAAGTTCGATAAGTTTAACACTTAATAATATAGTCTTCCAATGAGGAATTTGTATGCGTGAATCTGATTGGCTTAATTGAAAGAGGGGGCTGAGAAATACATGTGTGAATTTTATGCGAATTTTTTGAGCACTGCAAGTATGCTCAAATGCATATTTAAAAGATGCACTTTACCTGGAGGCGATGGCGCATCGCCAGTGGCGTCATCGCTATGTCAGGTTCGGTTCACTATAGATATGCATACCTGTACGCACCTGCATAACAGGTAGCCAATCAAAAACAATCTAGCCAAAATTCAAAATTTCAAATGCCTAGCTTATGAGTTTTAAAACTTAAAAAATGCACATTATTCCATAAACGCGTACTGTAAAAACACACTGGGAGATAAGTAATATTACAAACGTACCTTTCATCATATTTAAATAATAGAAATTGTTTCGCAAATAGTTTCATTTAATTGAAGAGAAGATGCAATCGATGCAATATCAAGTCCTGCCACCAACTTTTCTGTTTAAATTATTGGCGCGTCATGCATCAATCAGCCAATAAAAATGTGTAAATTTATCATACTGGACTCCTTCCGTATCTGCTGATTATCTATTGAATTATTTTATTAAACCTAAAACTGAGCCTCTTTTCTTATCTACGAAGATAGTAGGATGCCGTAGGATTCAATATTTAACTTTATTAAGACCCTTGAATCATAATTTATCAATGTCTTTTCAACCCCCTGTTTGCTGCTGCTGAAACCAGAAACGGAAGGATTGAAAAATAAATACAGTTTTAATTTCAACATTTCTATAACGCCTGTACGTGGTCGAGTGGAAAAGCACTCGCCTTCCATGCAAGAGGTGAAAAGATCAAATCTTCTCTGGTTCATTTTACATTTTTAGTAGCACGAAGAATTAATTCAAACGTACGGGGTAAAATAATCTTATTTTTTCTTACAATATAATCATGTTATACTATTATAAGTCACACTTTTTCATATAAATAGGCACTTAAAAAAACTTTGCAAAAAAAAAATAAAAAAAAAAAAAAAAAAAAAAAAAAAAAAAAAAAAAAAAAAAAAAAAAGCAAAAACCAAACAAAAAAAGCGTTTCATTCAATGATAGAAAAATTAATAAGAAATTATAAACAAAACTATTTTACCCCGTTTGAGTTAAAAATATGAAATAAACTTCTTCGTGCTACCGGTGCTACTAAAAATGTAAACTGAACCGGGGGAGATTTGAACCCTTCACCTCTTGCATGGAAGGCGAGTGCTTTTCCACTTGACCACGTACAGGCGTTATAGAAATGTTGAAATTAAAACTGTATTTATTTTTCAATCCTTCCGTTACTTGGTTTCAGCAGCAGCAAACAGGGGGTTGAAAAGACATTGATAAATTATGATTCAAGGGTCTTAATAAATTTAAATATTGAATCCTACGGCATCCTACTATCTTCGTAGATAAGAAAAGAGGCTCAGTTTTAGGTTTAATAAAATAATTCAATAGATAATCAGCAGATACGGAAGGAGTCCAGTATGATAAATTTACACATTTTTATTGGCTGATTGATGCATGACGCGCCAATAATTTAAACAGAAAAGTTGGTGGCAGGACTTGATATTGCATCGATTGCATCTTCTCTTTCAATTAAATGAAACTATTTGCGAAACAATTTCTATTATTTAAATATGATGAAAGGTACGTTTGTAATATTACTTATCTCCCAGTGTGTTTTTACAGTACGCGTATATGGAATAATGTGCATTTTTTAAGTTTTAAAACTCATAAGCTAGGCATTTGAAATTTTGAATTTTGGCTAGATTGTTTTTGATTGGCTACCTGTTATGCAGGTGCGTACAGGTATGCATATCTATAGTGAACCGAACCTGACATAGCGATGACGTCACTGGCGATGCGCCATCGCCTCCAGGTAAAGTGCATCTTTTAAATATGCATTTGAGCATACTTGCAGTGCTCAAAAAATTCGCATAAAATTCACACATGTATTTCTCAGCCCCCTCTTTCGATTAAGCCAATCAGATTCACGCATGCAAATTCCTCATTAACAACATCGATTATACATGAAAAAAATACTTAATTCTGATTGGCTTATTAGATTGTTGAAATGATAAGCTAAATATTTATAATGAGGACAGTATTTTAAAACAGAAAATAATTCATGACCTTACATTGAAGCTAAATATAAAATAAATAAAAAAAAAGTTTTGTAAATAAATTAAATTTTTAAATAAAATTTACATTTTGTCGTCTAATACAATTTAGTTGAATAACAATTCATACGATAATTTGATGGTGGAAAAAATAACGTCCTTCAGGCACGCGCGGTTCGACTGCGGGGAATAAAAGAGGTTTATTAGCCCATTTGAATATTCCACAGCACGGCCAAGCGAAGAAAAGAAGAAGTTGTAACTCTTATTAAAACTTTCTTCGTGAATTTCCGTGAACATTCGACTGTACTTCGGTCCAATCGCATTACGATTCTCGCACCGATGCTTCAAATCCGACAAATATTTACATAATTATAAAACAAAGTTAAGAGTTTTAAAAAAAGCATTTTCAAGAGGATGGAATGAATTTTTAGTGGTATGTTTGAATAGGCATTATGAATAAATTGATTGTCTCATTCAATATTCTGCGTTGGCAGATTTTCTTGATAACTATGGAAGTGCGGGAATAAATTAAACCGTGACGTCACGGAAGTGTTAAAATACTTGCGTATATACTGTATTATTTAACATATATATTATAATTTTGTTTTACTTCAACTGAACCCTGTTGTAGGGTTCTGGTCACAAGTGACGGATTTTAACTTTTCGGCTCTTTGTGGACCCGACCTTGCTATTTTTAGGATTTTATGAGTATCTTCCGAATCAGGGCGACCACGGCCTATAGCTATCCACCCCAGCATATATACGCCTGGTTGTGACTGAGAGAACTATAAAAACCGCAGTCCAGATGGTCGGCAATTTATGGAAAATGTCATCCACCTCTCGGATATAACTGGAAACTTAAATTGCATCCAAATCGCAATCATAAGGCAGTGAGTTCGATCCTAGGCACCGCTAAACTTTTCAAAATAATGCTTGCTATATAAAGAACATCCACTAGTGCATCCGGGAGGTTATTGATATCATTTTACATTAATTGTAGACCATCCTGACTGAGGTTTTCATGATTCCCTCAGTTAAAACCAAGCAAATGCTGGGATGGACGGGACTCACAGAATCTTATATACAATATAAAATTTTTTACACCAACGTTATTTAAAATCCAAATAAAAAAATCAATGTCTCTACGTTTCCTGGTGATATTCCAGCTCGTTAGCTGACAAAAGAGAGGCCAGTCTCCTTGTGACCCTCTGAAGCCAACTAACAACCTCGCGGATGTCGTTATTTCGGAACAGCTGGTAATGCAACTCAATTTCATTCACAAATCCAGTAGTCTTAATGAGCTCTCCATTAACTTCTTTTACTTTTACTGATTACTATTTGATTACATCTTCCCAGCTCTACATATTCCTGACCTAGTCCTTTATCGATTAATCTCGGTTACTTAGGAATTGTAGAATATTTATAAATGAAGAAATTGAATAAAATAAATTTTAGACTCAAGCGCTTATGGTTTGTGCAAATTCAGAGGCATGCAGTTTTCTGACAGTTCCATTTTTGGTTTCCGTCCATAAGGCAAATTTAAATGTTAAACTTCTACCTCATTTTGCACTAAACTGAAAAGACAGATCCACTTCAAAATTTGCATGCATCCTATTGATAGCGAGTTCAAAGTTTTCTGCAGACTTGTTGAATTCAAGGCTGCCGATTCCAATTTGTTATAGTCAATTATTGAGATTCATCCTAAAGTCTTATATTACGCTTGTCTATTTTCATTTCTTGTTCATTCTTCTAATCCGGAAACGGAAATGACATAAATTCTGGTTATAATTTAAGTCTTGTAAAACTTTAAAAAGCTTCTCTATTGATTTTATTTGGCAAAAACAAGGATTGTCATAGCCTATACAATCCATTCCATGGAGTGACTGAAAAAATCATGGAAACTTTACTCAGAACGGTCAGTAATTGATGCCATGAATCACCCCTTAAAAAAAACAGTGGACGTTCTTTGGCAACATGAATAAAATTCGTCAGTGCCTGGAATTGAACTCACGACCATCTAAATTAGATCGTTAAGAGACAATGTCAAATCATTAGGCAGGTTTGAAGTAACATTTATTTTGTTTCTGTCTATTTTTTGTCAGCATTTCAGACCAGTCGATACGGAAACCTTTTGACTTCTTGAACGTTAAGGTGTTCGGAATGCTTTTTGTGTAGATTTGAAGAGTGTTACGACAGATCGATTGGTATAACTCGTATATGATACTAAACTTTGTTGTCCATACATTCATTATAGGAATAAAAATGAGCACGTCTGAAAAATTGTAAATTTCATAAAGTGCACTTTGGTAAAAATAAAATTGAAAAAGGTAAGCAAATTAGATGCTTTGAAAATAACTGTTATTCAATTTTGTCTTACCACCCTCAAAAAGAAATTAACTCGAAATATTATTAGCATCAAATTCTCGATGAAAAGTGGAAAAAAATAAAAAATAACAAAATTAAAGAAAGTAGAATAAGTTACACCTAATAAAATTTAAACGATTTTTCTATTATTTAAAAAGCTCTTTAAAGCAAAAAATATGTTTAAAAATCATAAAAAGAAAAATACAGTCAAAAGAACACAAAAGGAAAAATACAACATAAACATAAAAAAAAATAGTCTTAAATAATATATAAAGATTAGGAAACGGAAATTAGGTCCTGTGGGCACAATATCAAACCATCTTTCACATGAGTGGTTTGAGCCGGATCGTGTCACCCTACCCCGAGGGTTGAAGGGGGTGGGGGGTTATCAGGAAGAAGGGGGTTCACTTGGCCGTGTGGTGATAACGCGACGTGTTAGCTCTCCAAACACGGGGCTGCTATTAATAGCTGCGTGTCGAGCTATCCACGGGGAAGGATTTAACACAAGTAGCATGGAGGAGATATTAGCGGCATAAATCCGTCACCAATGAAATTGAAACTAATCGCTAGCTCGGTGGGGGAGTTGCTCAAGCAATAATCATAATATGTTTTAAGATAAATACAAAATAATCATTACTTTTGTTTGATTTAATTTAGTAAAGATATTTAGTTAGCATATTCACATGGCGATTTTTATCAGGTGACGCGAAGCGAATAATGTGCACTTTTGCTGTAACTGTAACATCCATTGGCGGCCACATTTGGCGATTAAAAAAAAGAGCATCGTAATTAACGCAATATTCGCCACCGCAACCCTGATGAACTCATAGGATTTTACAGCTTGTACGTCAAAATTGCGTCGCATCGCCGTCGTCGCCATGTGAATCCGCCCTTTAGTTGAATATCAGACAAAGAATTGAACACGCAAGTGGTAAACTTTCTTAAAATATCATACAAATAAAAATTCTATATATTATATTATTAAAAGTATCAAAAATACGACTTTTTATGCTCCAATATTGTAGAGTTTAAAATTTCCTTACAATTTCCTTTCTAATTTTAACCACATAAAAAAAAAAAAAAAAAAAAAAAAAAAAAAAAAAAAAAACATTACAAGGTTTACGACTACAAACGAAACCACCGTAAAATTAAACCATTTTTTTGAGCGACGTTTTGAGAGGATTTTTTAGTCTGAGCACGCGACGTTTTGTTGTTACATTTCTTTCATCTTACTCTGCCCGCATGTGCAGACATTACAATATTTGTTTCAACTTTTACGTAAATAGCTCAGTGAAGATGTCAGCGAAAATAAAGTTTGTATCATGCGGCGTTGTTTGCTGCAGTATATATATAATATGGGGGTCAGTGGTGCATTGTTTCCAAGGTTATTGAAGTGAGGAGGATGGCTTAAAACGAAGTAAGGTCTTCGACTATTTTCGTCAAACTTCGGAACAGTTCCCGAATTAAGCTATAGAAGTCTATAAAAAAAATACTGTATATAGTGCTTTATTTTTGGTACGAATTATTCAAGAATTCGTATGATATATTGTTATAGTGATTTGAGTTATTATTTATTTATTGACATAATGTCTTGATTATATAGAACTATTTGACCTGCTTATGTTGTGTAATCAATCGAAAAGCAATAAAGATATTATGAAATTATACCGTTTTACAATTTTTGTAACCAGTTTAGAGCTCTGGTTAATGAAATGCACTGCTGAAACATGACGTGATGACGTCACTGGGAGACGATCCATGACGGCGACTGACTTCAAAGTAGACCATCCTCTACACTCCATTATCCTTGTAATTTCTCTCTCTCTCTCTCTCTCTCCCTATTTTCCACTCCCCCAACCTTCTCTCCCAAAATATGAATATAACCTCCCCCCTCCCAACACTTGACTTATAAAACGTTTCAGGTTTCATGCTTCAGTAAAATTCAAATCGACCGAACCGCAACCACTAATCCGAGTTGGTGAACTTTTCTCTTCGTTTAAAGGTTAAAAAAGTAAAGCTTAAAAAATATTCATTCAAGTATACACAAAATAAATGAAGAATCATCGACAGAAAAATTTAATATTTAATGAGTCAGGGATTTTTTATGAATTTTTTCTGACGTCATTTTATCTTTGGGAAGTGCGTGAAATTACTACGCTATTATCTTTTAGTGACGTCATTTGACTAGCACAGTAATCAAACGGGGAGTGAGTTAGGGGAGAAGCGGGAATGGATCAAATGCCTGTGTGCGTTCTGAATAATCTCCCTCCCTCTAGCTCTCTCTATATCCCTGGTCTCTCCCCGACTCTTCCTCTCTCCCTGCCTCTCTCTCGCTGTATACATATTTGTATATACATATTTCTGTCTCTCTCTCTCTCGCCCTCCCTTCGTCTCCCTTTCTCCCTCTCTCCTTCCTCTGTCTCTCCATGCCTCTCTCTCGTTCTCTCTCCCTCTCTCTCGCTCCGTCTCTCTCTCTCTCTCTCTCTCTCTCTCTCTCTCTCTCTCTCTCTCTCTCTCTCTCTCTCTCTCTCTCTCTCTCTCTCTCTCTCTCTCTCTCTCTCTATGTCTTTCCCTCTGTCTCTCTCTACATATATACAAAATAGTAGTGCAAATTAAATTCTTGGCGCGCCACGGATCGTTCCAACTACGTACGATTGTCATTGCTCGACGTAAAAAATTTGGCATACTTGTCCGACAGTTCGGCAGTTCGCCAGACGGTAAGACGGCGCTGTGGGTGGCTCAGACATTACCGGGTAGTTAACTTTTATTGCGAAGTCCATTAGCAAAATCTGACATTTTTGTAGTGTCTGCAATTTCTGAAAGTAAAAATTTAATTCAAACATTTTTTACTTCATTTTTTTTGTCATTTTAAGTGCTGAAACATATTTATATTATATTGAAATGTTTTTAAAGTTCATGTTTCTTTATAAATGTCATTTTTTTTTTATTTACGAAGCAATATATTATGAATAAATATGAAGAGATTCCGTGCTTACAACGGGTCTATAAACCATTGCAAGTTACAGGTCTCTAACAAATTTCTAATACTATTTCTATAAAATATTTTCTTCACAGACTATATTGATAAAGACCTTTATTGAAAATAGCTTATAAACTCGTTTGCACCTTATAGATTATAGACGACTAGATACAAAACAAGTTAAATCTTAAATTTGTCATGTACAGTAATGGCCAATAAAACTGGAACACTTGGCGAGAGAGCCAGAGTAGATATGGCAACACTGTCTATTATTGTGACCAGGTGGACTCAGAGAATGTGATTGTGAGACATTTGAACTTTTACAGTGTTTTTCAGATCAGCCAAATTAGACTGGTGGTGACTTCTACACTCACGCCAAGTGTTCCATTATTTTTTCCCTTGACTTTACATCCATGGACAGCAATTGTATCACTTATCATATGCCTGGTTTTGCAACTAAACATTATTATTATATATAAATATTTACTCAGGAATCTTTTTTATTGAATTTTAATCCAGCAATGCATTTTTCATATGGCTGAAATGTATTACATTTTTATGTTCTATTTATAGACATTCAAATGCAAAACTGAAGAAATATTTTTATAGTACTTGATAAAAATGAACAGGAATGCAAAGCAATTCGTTGGAGGAATTTTTCAAGGACTTCCTTACATAATTTAATATTGAATTTCAATATGAAAATCTCATATTCAATCTCGTGCATTTAAATTCAAAGAAATATGTACATAGATATCTGTATTTTCTGCATACCTGCATGTACATGTCATCGCCTTGGAAAATTTCCATTTGTGGCCTTGTTCATCACCATACCCCGTAAGAATAACACAGGATATGGTGATTGACAAGGCTGCAAGTGGAAAATTTTCCAAGGCGATAAGTGTACCTCAAAATATATTTGTCAATATCTCAGTTAATTACAAAATTCTTACCATGCAGATTGAAATATTAAATTATGGGCATTTTGATCTTAAAGGGGTAAGGTCAATTATTGGTCAAACTCCTGATTAAAAATCTGCATGGTTACATGTGTTCTATCTTTTATTTCGAATTAAATAAAAAAAAACGTAAATTTATTACTTAAATCTGCAATTCGTTTCTTCCGGTAGTTCAAGTAGAAATTTATAAATTGTTCTTTGGATTTTACTACGACCAACCACAAAATAAAATATTTTAAACGCACACTGGAGATCAGCATTACATTACACTGCAATACAAAATAACAAAATAGGTATAGCCAATGGGTAGAAATCTAAAACTGAAATTATGTTGATGTTTTATAGTCGGACTAAAAACCGTTGAACATTTTTAAATGACGATCAGAAGCTCGTAGAGAAAAACATATTGCAAATGAACAAACTTACAAATATATATATATATATATATATATATATATATATATATATATATATATATATATATATATATATTACAGAAATGGGAAAAATGCACTAAATTATGACAATCCGATTATTTTTCAAGTCCTGGATCTATGTTTAAAAAATTATTTAAAGTACATAGTTTAATAGGCATCACTTCTTAATAAAATGATAGGGATTAAAAGGGGCGTGGGTTCAAACCTAAACTTAATTTGAATAACTTTTTAGCAATACTTTCTGGCTTCTAAAAAAATATGAAAAAAATCAGACTAGCATAATTTGATGCCCTCTATACATTTCTACATATTTTTCTTTCTTATAAGTTTTTCATTGAGCTTTCATTTTATTATTTCTTGACCTACCCTTTTAAAGGTATCATAAAAAAAATAATAACACGAAAAAATTACATAAAAACTCTTTGCTGTGACCTCACAAACTCGAAATACAGAGTTGTTATGATCGTCAAGTGACGTCATCAAGAGGTGTTATAACGCTGTAGCCGTCCGTTTTCTCAGCCCGCACAAATCTATAAAGCATCTACAGATGCTTTATACCACCTCTTGACTATGTTTTTTGAGCCTTTGATTTCTACTCTGTAATTCAAATATATAGGAAAATATACAATCTCAGCATCTTAAATCGTCAAATATTTCTTAAAGTTGGAGTTTTTGTGTTTCACTTTGAAGTTCCCAAATACTTCTCTCTTCAATCTAGATTACATCATTTAGCAATAAATTAAATGAAATTGTACGGTATAAAATTGCTTTATTTCAAACTAATCGCAACTCATTTATGTAAATTACCACTTAAATCGTTCAGAGTTCTTACAATTTCTCATTTTCTACAGAATGTTAGAATTCAATTGCTTTCTGAAAAGGTCATAAATTCTCACCTCTATATTGAGAACATAAAAAAGTGATTAAAACTCTGAGTCATTCCGAATCGTGAATACAGATTAGTTTCTCTAGATTTTATTACGTTCAGTCTTCTGATCGTAATATAATTTTGTATAGATTCACAGACAGAAGTGACAGAACACCTTACTGTATTTTATCTTTGGTTGGGTAATATCAACGACTATATTATACTGGAGGACGGCCTAGAACGTCAAATTGAGAAACCTCGATACTCGGTAGAGTTCGGAAACTCTTAACTATAATGCGCGCTCGGCCGGCTCGGCTCAGCAACTAGCCAATCAAATGCGCTAGAAAAGTCAAGGTTGTGACGTCACTGGTTGAGGAAATGTCGGCGCGTTAAAGTTTGGCCGTCCTCCCAGTATATAGTTCTTGGGGTAATATCAGTTTGTTCGGTGAAGCGAGCAACATGGGACAGTAAAGTTGTTGATTATATGTAATGAACAAACAAACTTTATGAATTTTTAATTGCATATTTAATGGATAGAGAACCTCGAGTTATATGTGCTGTCAATATTTTTTCACACTTTTTATGATCTCTTTAACACCTTTAAAATAATTATGGAAAACAATGTAACGTCATAGTCATGCAAATATTTAACATGCAAGCATATGCGGAAAGATGTTATATATGATTAACAATGAAACAGAAATCCTGAGACAGACATTTACAACCATTGCAGAAGACGTTGCATTTAAGTTTTTTTCAGTAAAATTGCACGAGAAACAATAAAATAAAGTGTGAAAACTACCCAAGCATTTTTTTTTTACATCAAAGTATTTAATATTATTTAAACGAATTTATGTTTCCATATACGATCAGATGATTAATACAGATGCGTTGAATACCTCAAAGGATATAATATAATCGTTGTGTCGTCAAAGGATCCTAATTAAAAATCAACATGTGAACGTATACTATTATAATGGTGAATTTTTTATAAATTTAGAATTAACAAAAAATTATAAATTTATGTATAATATTAAACTTGTTCATCATGGTTACGTAGACATAATTTTTTATCAAAAAAATCTAAGTTAAATATTGTTTAAGCTTTGATATTACGCATATTAATGTTTTATTTTTAATTTTCTCTCAGACTCAGAAAAATATAGGGAAAAAAAGAGGATTCACGAGAAAAAATTAGGATTTTTCACTATCCCCGTTTATACAGTGAAATTCCTAAATTAATGATACCAAGCGTGCATGGTTAGTCAGAAACCTGGATAACTCCTCCGGGAATCGTGGCCATTAGATTTATATATATTATGTACTTCTCTATCAAAGGTCTATTCCCAATTCCACATCAAATTTTGCGTTTCATCCATTTTACTATTTAATGTCTAAATATTAAAGACAACAAAGAGCGAAGTTTTAAACGAAATGGAACCGTGTGTGACGAAGCCCCCATATAAATGATAACTGGTCATCAAAGCCGTGATGAGCTAGACGGCCGTAAACCCCGCATTCTAGCGTTGATCACCCAAGCGGCTTTTAGCCAAGGATAATAGAGAGAAAGGATGGCTTAATTTGAAGTCACACCATTTTGTCTCCCAGTGACGTCATCACGCTGTGTTTTAGAACCAGTTGATCTAAACCAAGGATGTTTTATACTATGGATAGATGGGGGCGCTTTCGTCAGTGAGGCAAGGTCGTAAGGAGGAAGTGGGTGGTGACTATAATACTAATCATTATGATGTCCGCCATCTTACCATGGCAATGTAAAACCAAAGTAAAGGCGGATGCAGATGGCGACAACGGCAATGCAATGTATTTTGACGTAAAAGCTGTGAAATCCTATGCGGCGGCGAATTCGCCGGGAATCGCGTTAATTAAAATGCTATTTTTCTTTTAATCGCCAAATATGGCCGCCAATGGATGTTACAGCAAGTGCGCATTATTCGCGTCGCGTCGCACGATAAAAATCGCCATGTGAATCCACCTAGCTTAATAACACAGAAGGTTTCGCTCGGCGGCCATGATACAATGGGTTTTTGCCTCAGCAGCTCTAATGCTATTGGTATAGGGCTATCCTATCCATGGAACATCTTTGCTCTAAACAGGTTGCAGTTATAGACAACTGGTTAAATGATCGAACTATTCCGAAGGTTGACGAAAATAGCCGAGGACTGCACTACTTCAATTTTTCGATCTAAACAATCCTCCCCATTTCAATATCCTTGTATTTTATCGCTAGCAGCTAAACCAAGTTTATCGCATCTAGTCTGCATATTATGTCATCAGCCCGGGCAAACCACGAGGTAATGTAATCAAAATTAAATAGGATGTATGTGAAATACGTTTTAAAGTTTAATAAGTAATAAATATTTTATAACTATTTTATATCGTCATAATATCGCATGCCTTTTTTTATATAATTTTTGTTTATTATTATTCCTAGTTTAAATGTTCCTAAATTTATGAAAACTTTGTATAAACAAAAAGTTGAAATATAATGTATATTATTAAGCAATGACATTTTAAAAAAATGGAAATTAAATTAATGAAACACTTACTATTTTTTATGATTAAAATTAGTCATAAATTATAATAATTTTATGTTAATGCATATACAAACATGAATGTGCTGTTTTTTTTTTCTATAGAATTACATTTGCACTCTTTATGGTGAGTGGTTTGAAGAACAAGTTTCCTCGAGTTTTGTGTTTGACGTACACAAGGTATGTAATTCAACACAACTTCCCCCTTTTTTATTTTCGAGCTGAAAAGAGAGGAAAAAAATAATAATAAGCTTGTGCTGCCACTGCTGCCAAGACTGAACCTCATCAAGTTTAAACAAGTTGTCTCTCTCTCTCTCTTCCTCTCTCTGTGTGCCTTATATATTTGGAATGGGATATTAAAATAAAGTTGAATTCTCTCTCTCTCTCTCTCTTAATCTCCCTTTCTCTCTCTCTCTCTCTCTCCCCATCCCTCTCCCTCTGCATGTCTCCCTGTATTTCTCTCTCTGCCTCTCCCTCCAAATCGCCTTCTACATAACCAACCTGTGTATACACTCATCAAACAAATTAAGGATGAATCTCAGTAGGTTGATATCTCGCAATCGTACCGCCTGAATGCAACAAGACTTGCAGGGGACTTAGAACTCACCATCAATAGGTGGCATACAAATTTTGAAGCGAATCTGTCTTATCAGTTTTGTGAAAACTGAGGTAGAAGTTTAACATTGGCCTTATGGACGAAAACCGGAAATGGAGCTGTTGTAAGAAAACTGCAAGACTGAATTTGCTCAAACCATAAGCGATTAAGTTTTAGAACATTCTCGATTTTTTAAAATTCATTTCATTCGATTCATTTGCAAGGAAATATTCTTTGATTCCGAAGTAACTGAGATTAATCGTTAATCACTTTTGTCCTCATGCACATATATAATTGCAACAACCAACTATAGATGTCACCACGTCAGTTTTTTTAATTCAACCTTAACAATTAAAAATACAATTAATTTTCATAGAAACGAGTAAAGTTGGTATACAAAGAATTCTAAAATCTCCATTTAGATTAAGACGCTGCCACTCTGTATAAATATGCAACTGTCAGATTCCCATGATGCTCAGAGAATTTAATAAATATGTAAATTCTGAGGTCTAACTGTTGTTATTAGCTGTGATAATCTTAAACCTGGCTACTGTTTTAACGTTGATAGCTAGGAAGGTCTGACTGTGAAAAAGGCTGTGTTTCCCCGTATACCAACATTGAACGTCAAACTCTTTAAATAATTTCAGTCATGAAATTCAATTTGATTTTCATCATGCATGTTCGGGAGTACTTCGGCTTAGGTTCGATCAATGAGGTTCTTCGTTACAAACTGCCTACCAATGACTGAGGACGTTACAACAACGAAAACCAAGTTAAATGTAAAGCGCAGTGCATCAGCAATAAATGCTCGGCTATATACGTTCAAGACAAAAAACAAAAAGGATCAGAAAACTTGTTAATTATTTTAAATGCTGTGCACAGCCATTAATTTGCCCCTAAAATTTTCACAGACTAAAATCGGTAGCCGGCGGACAGATGTGACAATTTTTTATTCCTGTGGTTGCCCTTATTCTATGACTTGCTTGTTAACGTACACTCGTCGCTTTGGAAAATTTCCCTTCGCGGCCTTGTTAATCACCATGCTCCGTAAGAATAACACAGGGCATGGTCAAGGCTGCCAGTGGGAAATTTTCTAAGGTGACAAGTGTACATGATACCCAAAATTAAATAATAAAATTATCAATATCATTACAAATGAAATTGAAATTCTATTTTCTAATTATCAGTTTGAAGAAGTCAATGCATTATGTAAATGAAATGCTAAACAATATGACTCAAAGAAAACAATGAAGATTCTAAAATATTTTACAACAATTAACTTAAGACAAATTAATATCAACTTTATCACATTTCAGTTTAAGTTGACAGTATTATACTTTTATATTTATATTTAAATATATTGTATTTTTATATAATATATTATATTTTTTTTTTCAGTAAATCTCTTATTTCTTGATGTTTGTTTGCTCGAATGATGAAACTACAAAATTCCCCGGAGAGTCTAGCTAGGGAGACCGCTCGCTGACAAGAGTTTTTGGACCTCTCAAGAACTGCAAACTTTCTAACTGGTCTTAATCTCCTCGGAATTAAATGTGAAGTGCACACATACGATCTAAAAAAAAGTTGAACGTGCATCGCTCTACAAATAATAAAAAAAAAAGGTCTCCAAGAAATGTTGAAATCTTGCTGAAAAATAATCAATCATGCTTCAAATGGGAGGCGAACTATAGTTCAACAAATGGAAGATTACCACCGGAAGTAGCCGGAAGTGGAAGGATTTTGGCTTAACTAATAGATATGAAACTTGAAGACTTTGTAGATAGCTTGAAATTCCTTAAATATAATATAATCTCTCTGCAAATATTCAAATTCAAAATTGAACTACAGTCAAATTAATTTAATATTCCCAACGGAAGTAGCCAGAAGTGAGAGGTTTCTGACCTACGTAGTTGTATTTTGTATTTCAACATTGCAATTTCACATATTAGTCAGTAATTCTAGCACGTACCATTCTGCAAAGTTTCAATAGTGAAATAGCCACAAAATTCACACTTCCGGCTACTTCCGGAAGGAATTTTAAATTAATTTGACTGTAGAAAGTCCAGAAACCTCGAACTTCCAGCTACTTCCTGTGGTAATCTAACATATGTTAAACTATAGTAGACGAATGAGTGACCCTGATACAATCCCATACCTTTTTAGAATGCCAGCTCAAAGTGGTCAATGTATATCCTGGTCTAGGACGTTAGAGTAACAAAGGAACAAACGACATTCGCTCCATGGTTTTTATAGATAAAGGAAATCTTAAAAAGAACAACTGTAATTTACTTAACGAAAGTGTAGATGAAAGTGCTAAAAAAGTCATCGCTTTTGTATTTAGTTAGGATAGCAATTTTCTCCTTTTTGTTGTCCGAATGCATTTTGATGATTGGGAAAAAAAAAAAAAAAAAAAAAAAAAAAAAAAAGAGAGAGAGAGAGAAACTAAATGAAAAGACTGAATTTTACTAAATTCTCCTAACAGATTTCTTTCTTTTTTTCACGACTTTTTAAAGGAGATGTAGTCTTGATGCCTGTAGAGATAGTATTAGGGATGATAAATTTATATGCAAAGTTAATATTTAAAGTCAGTTTATAGACATGAATATTATATATGTTATTATAAATATGGAATTAACATTATATTATAATTTAATGTATGTTTTTATTGTATAAATTAAAATTATTTTACATGATACAATAAACTTTGTAATATAGTTTATTATTAAACATGAGACTTATGTTTGAAACTATATTAAAATAAGTTATGGTTCGCTGCCATACCATTTTAATATTCAAATTATTATTATTTGATCTCAATTCAGTTACAAGATACACAGGATGATATCATGCATGTGGGTAAAAGACATGTTTACGTCAATTAGAACTAGAATTAGAATTAGTAAAAAAATAAAATAAAAAAAATCAGCCAAAACGTTAAATTATTTTAGTATTATTTATGTATTCATTTACACTATAAAAACAATGTCTAAAGCCGGTACAGTATATATTACACGATAAAATTTTTCTAATTATTGCATACAATTTTTCCTTACAAGAAAACTTCAACTCTATTTGTTTCTATGGAGTTGAAATTTTCTTGAAAAGAATTTTTTTTTTGCAAAATTGTGTCGTGTAATGCAGGCTTTAGAAAGATCAATTTTACAGCAACAACAAAAAAACAACGACATATTTTTAATAAAATTAATATAATAGTAATAATAATATAAATGTTTATTGAACAAATTAAAAAACACATTTGTTAAAAAACGTAATTGAGCTCTGCTGAATTGTCTATTGCAAAAAAAGAATATACCATTCACATTTAAATGTTCAGCCACCCATATTTCTTTTGATGGAGTTTTCTTTATAAATCAGTGTAAGAGCACATGGGTTCTTTGTCCATAAGTTTGAGTCTGCATTTTGGAGGAAGTCAAGTTTTGTCAACTTTGTAAAGAGTTTCTCTCAATTGTATTTACTTTTCTAATACTTTGTTTTACCACGGATCTACACTTTCGTTCGAACATACAATACCTCCCGGAAGTAACCGGAAGTGGATGAATTCTGTACATTTCAGGGCGTATTTCAAGTGTGATAGATTTACGAGATGTACTTGTGTGCGATTTATGTGCACCTTACACTTGAGTGGAGAACAACAAATTTTAGAAACAAACTGCAGATATTTATCTCTCAGTGGTACACCCAATGACAAATGTTTCTACAACCCACAGTAGGAAATTTCCCTTAAATTGCGTCATCCAATGAAGTAGAGTGCATGTCATGTTGGTATTTATAAAATAAAATTCAAAACGTTTACCTCGACTTCTCAGATCGTGCAAGTGAGAGGTAGATACTTATGATAGTCTTATCTAATTTCACGGTCTCTTTACAGATGGTTCAATTCTATTTATAAATTTTAGCATTACAATTTCAATATCGTTGATAAATTGTAGTATAAATGAACAACTTGCATGAAAATCTTTATTGCAGAAATGAAAAGGGGATACCAAATTATGATATTCTGATATTTTCTCAGACTTGTTAGAGCCTGCATAATGAAAACTATTTTTACAAAAATATTGAAAGTACAAAGAGGTGTCAATAGGCATCACTTCTTGAAAGTCAATGAAAGTATAGGGACTAAAAGGGGCGTGAGTTCAAACTTTGTCTAATTTTTGTTTTGTTTGTTTGTTTTTTTTTTTTTTTTGGTAATACTTAAAAGTTTGAAAAAAATTAGAACAACATGAAATTGGTGCCCACTACTCATATATGCAATAAAAAATTTCATGCAAATATAATCTATTACGAAGTCATTATCACACTACAAGTATAGCCCATCTTATTATATGACAAAAGCTAACGTGGGAGGAAGTATAGACAGCGATGGGACTCTAGACGTCAAAGCCCTCGGTGGTTAGCAAAATTAATTGAATGTCGTCTCTATGTCATCGTCGTGAAGAGGGGACGAGTCAGGTATCGGTTTTCAATAAACATCCTGACTAAATTACCTACTACAATATTTAGATAGCGGTCTAAATATTAATGTTTTTGATAACAATAATTAATTTTATAATAATTTTTGGTTACTAATTAATTTTTTTATAATTAAAATCGATAATTTACATGATTGGAGAGATAAATTGTCGATGTAAATTTGTAACAATGTTGAAGAGGTATGAAGGACCTTCCCCCCTCCCCCCCCCTTGACCCTTCCCGCTGAGTGAACCCCTCATTATTGATCCGAGCCAATAAACAGCAGCCACTACTCTTCTTATCCCGCGCGCTGATTGTGTTCTCCCGGCATGGTGGCGCCATCAGTAGGGAAAAACCGCAACTAAATGTACGGGGAATCATCATACGATTAGATCAAAGATTCGACAAGATTTTTTCTTATTGTGATTTTCTGGTGTAATATAACACGCACTATTATCAATGGTATAGCGTAACTATTGTAATTGTAATTTATTTTTATTTGTTGGAATTTATAATGTACAAAAGTTGCATACATATATTAAATTGTTGAAGCATTTAATTGTATTTATTAAAGTCCACCTCTATAATTAAAAAAAAGGAGCTGGCTTCTTTGAGCACCATTGTTATTAAACACCAGATCAGGACACCCCAGGACAGTGTGAACGTTTTTGTCTGATTTTCAAAAGCTCCAACTCTAAGACACATATAAAAGTTTACTAAGAAGATTTTGTCATTACAAGATTAAAATTTGAAAATTCCTAATTAGTTATATACTTGTGATAAAATGCCCAGAAAAAACAGCAGGAGTAACGTTCGTGCATCACCGAGGTTTAAGATAACTTGTACAGTTAAATTTACATGATATTCCATCCGGAAGTAGCCGAAAGTGTCAGGTTTCTAGTCTTCCTACTTGCATTTCATCGTTACAATTTTGCATATATATAATAGGTTAATTCTTTTACTTTAAGCCCATTTGTAAAGTTTGAAAACTGAATTACAATAAGAAGAGCTGCAAACTTAACACTTCCGGTTACTTCCGGAAGGAATTTTACATTAATTTGACTGTAGCTGCTGCCTTTTTGACTAAAATTGCCGAAGTCCAAACGTCCAACTTCAAATCAAAATTTCATCACAGCCTCCACAGCGTAGTGAAGTTACTTTGATATTAACTGAAATGAAGTTTCATTTGCTGCGATGATTCTCTCCTTTGTTAAATATTGTTCACTGGCACCGCGACGTACAAGAAAAAGAAATGTTTACATTTTCTGTCTGAGTTGTTAATTATTAATTTTCTACTTAGCAAGCCAGTTAGCATCTCTTCAGTTCTTAATTAACTTCATCCCTGCTTGTAGGGCAGCTAATCTTTCCCTCCCCGTCCCTTTCCCTCCCTCCTCTTCTCTAAAACTTATCTGTCACCACTTAAGTGGTTGACGAAAATGTTTGAATAAAATAATTAGAAATATTTTATTAAAGCTGTAGAATTCAGTTTAAATATTTAGTAATGTCTATGTTTTCTTTCCTCATAAAACTTCCCTAGTTGAATAATACATAAATTTATTTGCAGTTTTACATTAAATTTACATTTTAATTGTTAATACTTGAAACTACGTACTTACTTTTAAAGTAAGTTTAAATTATATTTTTTTCAATTTCTTATAAGTCTTATATTTTACCATGAACCACGCTCAGCACTATTTTTTTTTAGTGTCAATGGAGTTCTGTGATTTTAAACAAAATTAGGAAGACCAGAACTTCTTACTTAAATTCTCTCCTAAAAGTTCAAATCTGTAATTATATTTCTCTTTTAAATTAGCTGCTCGAACTGTCTCAAGTTGTCTATTAAGTTTTTATATTATTGAAATGTACAAATCGTTTCATAATTCAAATTCAAATATTTATTCATCCTACTTACAAGACAAGTCAACATAGTACACATTGCATAAAAAACAACATATTATTCACTTTTGTAAAAATCGTTAATACTGTACATATTGGGGGACATTCACAAAGCACTTTAACCCCCAATTTAGCCCCGATTTTTAACCCTGGTGCTAAAAATGGTGCTAAGCTATGAGCTTAACATGGTTAGCCCCTGGTTTAGTACCATGTTTAGCACCAGGGTTAAAAATCGGGGCTAAAGTGGGGGCTAAAGTGCTTTGTGAATGTCCCCCACTATTATCAAATAAATGTTTTTTTTTTCTCTCTTCTTAAAAACATACATTTATTTCACTTTTTATGTCACTTGGTAGGCAATTAAAAAAAGATTGAGCAATATACATAAGACCTTTTTAGTCAACAATAATCAAATGAACCTTCCTCTGTACCTGGAACATATAAGAAATCTTATAATTTATACTTCTTTTCAATTTGATTGTGCATTTATCAACAGCTCAGACAAACTCCAGCAAAATTAAACGCCTGCAAGAAGTAAAACTATGCAACACGCCATACAATTGTGTCGTGTTGTTTGCATACTTTACAGGCGCTTTAGAATTTTGTAACATCTGAAATTAGCGTGGTTATAGGTGTCAGGTGGGCTACATAATTCATTGTGCGGCCGTGTAGAGACGAGATGAAATCCTCCCCCCCCCCTCCGTGTTAATCTGACGGGGATAACCTCCCGAGGCCTCTCAAACTTTGTTAATTAACTACGAGTAATTTGTATTAAAGTGAGCAAGTCTGCGCATGTGCGTCACTAAAATGACAGTCATAAATATCAAGTCAATTTTTATGATCGTGACGTCATGAGTGGGTTGTAATGACGTCATCACGATAAATATCAAGTCAACTTCTGTGCATATGACGTCATAAATGAGATGCAATCAACTGATTCAAAACTTTATTAACTGAACCCTGTAACTTTTTATTTTACTTTCCCAGCTCTTCGTGGACCCGATATAGCATTTTTAGGATTTTAAGAAAATGGGTCGGTCGTGGCTTAGCAATGTATTCCAGTTTTAACCTAGTTGTGACTGAGGGAACCATTAAAACCTCAGTCAGGACGGTCGGTGGTGATGGGGGTTGACGATGACATCAACCCCCATCAGAAAACAGAAAAAACGTGTGTCTTTATCTTTATAATACATGTTTAATATATTGTTACTCCATAAATTTGCAACAACATTATCACAGAAAAATCCAAGAATTTCCACCTTTGAAAAAATTGAGAATATTATTTCCCGAGATAATCCTCGGATTTTTTTAGGGTATGATGGCTGTAGCTTACGGCTATTATTTTGTAGGACAAGTTGATAAAATATTATAAATGTTGTATGCTTTATATGCAAAGCGTTTGCCCAGCAATTGCTCACCAGTACCATGGGAGAGGTTTTATGACGGAAACCATGCAATAAAATAACGACGTGTAATAACTTCATGACTACTGAAAAATGTTAATTTTAAGATTGAATGAAATCATATAGACATTACAGGTACACCTCGGGAAAGCACGAACGTTATTTAGACATATTTGCTGGCACTGCAGCTCCAATACAAACAGATACATTTGTGATTTTGGGAGAGGTAAGAAGAGCATCCAGCTAGCCATCCTAAAAACTGTCACATTCACAAAGCCTCTCTAGACTTCATAGCAACGTCTACAAAACGAACAAACTTTCAAGCTGTTCCAAAGAGGTATCAATTGCTACACT
Organism: Siphlonurus alternatus; assembly: GCA_949825025.1. Taxonomy (NCBI): domain Eukaryota; kingdom Metazoa; phylum Arthropoda; class Insecta; order Ephemeroptera; family Siphlonuridae; genus Siphlonurus; species Siphlonurus alternatus. Next base: position 42,987,677 of record OX463779.1, read on the forward strand.
AAAATTTAATTAATACAAGTCATACCGTAAGGCACACTGCTTCGTGTAGTTTTGTATTTTGTATGAATTTTTATGTGATCTGTGTGCGCAGCTATACCTAAAAAGAGAGGCAACATGAATTTATGCATAATGTATATATGTATTTTTACGTTCTTCTTTCTTTACTGCTTTTCTTTTCATCCAAACTTATAGTGCCGCTTTAAAAGATATATCTAAATTACAACTTCTAATTTAAACTAATTTTTCTTGATATATGATGTTTTTCTCCTGTATTAAGGGCATTGGGTGTAGCACTGGTAGTTGGCAACACTGACGTATCTTCACCATGTTAATTTTTGATCCTTGCTCCTCGGAGTAATTTTTATGCTAGAGCTAAGCTGATTGCAGTAATATCAAGATAATTAGTAGCCCAAGTGCACAATTTGGCTAAATAAAGCCTGATTTAAAGAAAAGTATTTTTTAGTAATTTTTTAAATTTACATGAATTTTTCTAAAATATAAAAAAAAAATACTTTTCTTTAAATCAGGCTTTATTTAGGCAAATGAGCAATTAGAAACGAAAATTTTTATTGGCTTAATCGAAAGAAGGGGTAAAAATATGACGTTGTGAATTGTTTCAGATTTTTTTGTGACCTATAACTAATTTTAATTAATTAATTAAGTTGCATTATTTTGAGAGTGCCGCCTCTCGTGACGCCTCTGACGTCACACCATTCTTGTACTTTTGCACTATAGATGAGATTAGGTGAGAACATGCAGGTATGAAAATCAAAATGGCTGGCGCCACGTTTGAAATTCCCCGCCTCAAATTTTTGAAGTTTTAATGTGGGTTACGTTTGATCAATTTTAGCTTTTTTTTGATCGCATACCACTGAAAAATATGGTTGAAATATGATTTAAAACTTCTATCGTGCTCTAATATTGTTTAATACGTAAAAAGTAGAAAATTATGAGAGACTAACTTCTTACATCAAATTAGTTTGCTTTCTTCCTTTAAATAAAATAATTTACTGACAAATGGGGTGCTAGTGGGTTAGCCCAGTGGTAAACGCATCAGATTTCAAATTTCATGGTTGCGGGTTCGATTCTTTCTCCCGGCGAGTTTTTATAAATACATTTTTTTCTTTAATTTTAATATATTTATGAATTCTAAATTTATAAAATGTGGTTAAAATATGGTTTACAGTCGTAATTGATAACTTTTTAATAGTAAAGAGAGGGAACAATATTAATAAAAAATTACTTCACTTTTATACGTTCAAATAAAACATTTTTCACACTGTGTCCCAAAGCTTGGTGTGGCACAGTGGCGAAGACGCAGAGCTCGTACTCTTGTGGTGGAGAGTTTGATTCGCCACGTCGAAGGATTTTTTAAACTCGACACTTTTCTTTCCTTTAATTTAGTTTAATTTAATTAAAGAAAATTTCTCCGCCACTGTGCCACACTAATTAAGCTTTGAGCCTCGGTAAGAGAAATGTTTTATTGGAACGCGAAAAAGTGAAGTAATTTTTTATTAATATTGTTCCATCTCTTTACTATTAAAAAGTTATCAATTACGATTGATAGTAGCTGTCATGTAAACCATATTTTAACCACATTTTATAAATTTAGAATTCATAAATATATTAAAATTAAAGAAAAAAAATGTATTTATAAAAACTCGCCGGAAAAAAGAATCGAACCCGCAACCACGAAATTTGAAGTCTGATGCGTTTACCACTGAGCTAACCCACTAGCACACCAAGTATCAGCAAATTATTTTATTTAAAGGAAGAAAGCAAACTAATTTGATGTAAGATGTTAGTCTCTCATAATTTTCTACTTTTTACGTATTAAACAATATTAGAGCACGATAGAAGTTTTAAATCACATTTCAACCATATTTTCCAGTGGTATGCGAACAAAATAAAGCTAAAATTGATCAAACGTAACCCACATTAAAACTCCAAAAATTTGAGGCGGGGAATTTCAAACGTGGCGCCAGCCATTTTGATTTTCATACCTGCATGTTCTCACCTAATCTCATCTATAGTGCAAAAGTACAAGAATGGTGTGACGTCAGAGGCGTCACGAGAGGCGGCACTCTCAAAATAATGCAACTTAATTAATTAATTAAAATTAGTTATAGGTCACAAAAAAATCTGAAACAATTCACAACGTCATATTTTTACCCCTTCTTTCGATTAAGCCAATAAAATTTTTCGTTTCTAATTGCTCATTGTGCACTTGGGCTACTAATTATCTTGATACTACAGCAATCAGCTTAGCTCTAGCATAAAAATTACTCCGAGGAGCAAGGATAAAAAATTAACATGGTGAAGATCCGTCAGTGATGCCAACTACCGGTGCTACACCTAATGCCCTTAAACTCCTTTATTTATCTTGCTATTATAGGTATTAAACAAACACCTTTTTTCCTCTTCTTGAGCTTCAGTTCATTGAGGTGTAAACAAAATTTTGTAATCTATAAATATTGTTATATTTATTTTTTTATTTATAATAAATAAATTAAAAAAAAAATCATGTCGCCCCTACAACATATGCAACCCGCTCCATTTGGATGCTGAACAAGTTGCCTACCCTCAAAGGAATATCGATTTCTTGATCTAAATTTATTTACAACTCAAAATGACAAGAACGTTACTCTTGCTTTATTAAAATACCTTAATTGTCACATCGTGTATGGAGGCGTGGGGAACTTCTTTTCAGGAAGCTAGCTATAGAGCTAGACTGTGCCATTTAATTACACAAAATTACAAATCTGCACCTCTTTGATTTCCAGGTCAAGCCTCAAGCAACTGTGGCAGAGACGTTTGTGCAATGGTGTCCCGGGGTGTCTGTGGTGCTCATATAATATCTCACTTTATCATGAAACAAAATCAATGTCAAATAAAAATCTGTTCTCCATACAAAATCTGGTTGAAACCCATCAAAACTTTTTACATAAAACTTCTGTATTTTTTCATGATATTGATGACATTAAAAATATGTGACGTTGACAAAAACCTCAAGAAGGGACGCTTCGAGGGTTGTTATCAAGTTTACAGCCTCCCCAAGGACCCGCCTCTTCATCCTCCAACTTGTCAGAAAGATAGCAAAGTGATTGATGTGGTTAGTTTCTCTACCTGACGCGAGAAAGCAGCACCAGCGCTCAAGTGCTACTGACACCTGTCGAGCAAACCGTAAACTAAAATAACCAAGCAAATTTAAGGCTTTTAAAAAAAATATAAAATATATATCTTCCTCTTGCCACTCTAAAGAGATTTAAAACTAAAATACACTTACGAAATGTTTACCTTTTCCATCGCACTTCATATATTTCAATGTTATTTCTTTCTTTGATATTTCATTTCAAATTTTATTAATGGCTCTATACTTAAAAAAACTATCAATGGTAGAAAAAGATATTGATGGAATAACATGGAACAAAATCTTAGCTTCATAAATATTTATATATGGGGGATTTTTGATTTGATGGAAGTGATTTTATATATAGATTGAGTCTTTATTAAAAAAAAAATATATAATATAAAAATGTTCAATTTCTTTGATTAAAATATAAAAATGATTGGATTTTTATATTGATTTTCATCCTTTACAATTCACTGGAAATATTTTTGTTGTATATATATATATATATATATATATATATATATATATATATATATATATATATATATATATATATATATATATAAGTTAAAAAGATGATCAAAAAGTTTAAAAATACATTCTGCGTATATGGAGATTTATTTGTGCATTGAAAAGCGCTCACATAAAGCAAAATTTCATTTTTCATTTTGAAAATATTACTTTACATAATAATATAGAGAGCTAGCACAAAAAGTTATATATATATATATATATATATATATATATATATATATATATATATATATATATATATATATAATGTAAGAGTATGTAGAAGCTCGCATTTTTTTTCATTTTTCGTAGCATAAATAAAATTCTTTGAAGCTCACGTTTTCAACACAAGAAAAATTCTAACATTTTTAAAGAAAGACAAAGAACACTGCAGGTAATTTTAATTTCTATTGAAACCCATAAGAAGTATAGCTATATAGTAGTGGAAATGTCTAAGGAGGTGGGAATTCTCTCTCTTTCCATTTGAAAAAGTAGGACAAAATAGGAAAAACAATGAAAACAACAACTACATTATTGTTAAACGAACTGTTATAAAGAGTTTCTATCAGAAATCAAAGCATTAAATAAATAAATTTTATTTACCTTCCTTTGATTTGTTTTGTTCTGCTATTTACATTTGTCGCCTCTGAAAATTTTCCACTTGCAGCCTTGTTAATCACCATACCCCTTATGAATAACACAGGGCATGGTGATTAACAAGTCTGCAAGTGGGGAATTTTCCAAGTTGAGAAGGTGAGTGTACATTTAAGTTGAGATAGAAGAGTCCGTTTTTTTTTTTTTTTTTTTTGTATTTTTAATTTTTCTATGGGCAACTTTTTTAACATATAAGGTAAATCATTCAACACCAAAACTTAAATAGATAAGATCTGGTTAAGCCGGTATTACACCATACAAATTTTCTAACTATTGCATACAATTTTTCCTTGCAAGAAAACTTGAACTCCATTTGTTTCTATGGAGATGAAATTTTCTTGCAAGGAAAAATTGTAAGCAAAATTGTATGGTGTAATACAGGCTTTAAATAATAAGTAACATGGACAATGGATACTACCTCAAGATGCATGAATGCAAGTTATTTTTTTATATATAGTCACGGTTGAAATTAGTTATACAGAAAAAAAATGTTAAACCTAGGTAAATAAGTAACCACTGCAATTTTTCACACAGAAAATGTGTGGTTGAGATTATTAAAATTATAAAAATGTCTCATTTTTAAATGAAGTCGTACAAAAAAAAAAATGACATTACTCGTTTACAACTTTATAAGATTTTACCGTGAATTCTAAAGCAGTTTATATGACTTTTACATAGTAATTACGACACATAAACTTCGTAACATTTTCTGTGACCTAATTTGACTCGTTGGTTAGCAGCGACTCGAGCGGCAAACCCTTGAACTAAATTACCTTGTAATACGAATTTATTTCCTACGTATTTATATTTGACTTCTGACATTTGTAAACTCAAGCATTCGTTTAAATTCTTTGACGTTTTTCTCTCAGAACCTCGTCCCCTAGAGAAGGGGGTTGCAAATAGAAGCAGTAAAGGGAGGAATGCGTTCGGAAGTCCCTGTCAGTTACATACGGTTTGGTGAGGAGCCGTGTTTGTTATGTTTTTTTTTCTCTAACTGAACCCTACTGTTGTAGAGTTCTGTTCACAAGTGACTGAATTTAACTTTTCGGCTATTCATGGACCCGACCTAGAAATCAATGCTTAGGTTTTTGAAGGTCGCTTCCAAACCAGAGCAGCCATGCCTACAGCAATCCATCCCAGGATTCACCTATTTTTGACTGAGGGGACCATGGAAACTTCAGTCAGGATGGTCGGCAGTTGATGAAGGATGCCATAAATCACCTCCCGGATGCACGAGTAGGTGTTCTAGCAATCACCAACTGTGAAAAGTTTGACGGTGCCGGGGATTGAACTCACGACCATCCGATTACGAACAAGATTTCCGAAGTTTGGACAAGTGGCCTGCATTCGTGAGGTGCACCTTAGAGTATGCAGGGCTTCCTGCTGCTACAGGTTTCCATGGTTTCCTGTAGCTATATATATATATATATATATATATATATATATATATATATTATATGGAAGTTTGAATTAGACCATGGTCATTCGTACGAATTTGTTATAGCAATACTGTTGTTTAGTTTGAATGCTTACGCCATTGGAAGAATATGCTGTAGTAAACCAACATTGTAAATAAAAATAAAAGAGAGAGGGTATATCAGGAAGGAGAATGAATTTAAGAGGAAAAATAATTTCACTGGCATGCAGGCCATTAAACTAGATGAGAAACTAAAAATCACCTGCAATTCACCCGTTTGATCACCTCGTATATAGTCAGTCATTAAGTCAAATCGCCTGTAAAGTATGCAACTTTATCAACATCGAAGTGTTGTAGATTGCCGCAATGCAGGGGCACTCATGTTGAAATTGAATTGCCAAGGGCTGTTTATTAAAGTTAAATTACACAAAATAGCTTCATGTCATCCAAGTTTTAATGAAATTAACTGTACGTTATAACGACAATCGATTAAAACGTATCAGGAGGTCCATGTTACTTGATTTTCACTGTACATGATCGTTAATAAACCCCAATAAAAAAAGTTAGATTTTTTTTCTTGATTACATAATCAAACAAAATAAAACTTATTGCGCAAAGAAAAAACTTTTTAAAACTTTATCTTCATCAGGATTTTATAGATGCCGAGCACGTTTCAGCGACAAATTCTTCATTCATGATCATCTCATTTTACTCATTTAAAATTCCTTGCTACGATTTAATAAGATTACATCATTTATTCAAATTTTATTATAAAAATTAATGACCACTTTTTTTTTTTGGCAAGAAATAACATTTCTTGTACTTATTTTTGTATTTTTTGTTTACAAAATCGAAATGAAAATCTCGTAAAAGTGACAAGAGTGGCGTCTTCTTCGACATAAAATTTGACGTTTCCGCAGAATTCTGCAGCCTTGGCACGACATGATATCGACTCACGCTCGCTGCTCGACTACTAAATGCCACACTGCAGACATGACCGTTTTTGGCAACCTACTTATTATATATCTGATGAAGAAAGAAGTAAAACGGAAAGAAAATTCGCATATCAGCAGTTAGTCTAAAACCAGAGGCTAGTTATAAGATTTGGGATAAAGAAGGTCTGTGTAGTTTTAGAGTATTTCATGTTAAATCTTATCATCTTTCAGACGTGATTTTCACCACAAAGAGTTTGAAAATTGACTGCAGTAGACTTCACAGTAACCACACTGCCTTCGTATCGTATTATATGGTATCGTATGAATACGAATGATAAAAATTTAGAGCCGGTTCTAAATGAGAAAAGTACAATCGCATGCAATGCGATAGGAAGCTGTGTGCGCGCGTGTAACACCTGATTGTATGGTTTCTTACTCTTTTTGTCATACGATGCGAACGCGTGCTTAAATCTAGTGATCTAGTGAGAGCGAGGCTTAAATACTGAAAAAAATATAGTGACCCTTCGTTTGCATCTGCCTATATGAAACAATATGTGTTGTCATGGGAGATAATAGATTGTCAATTAAACATCGCACTCGCGGAAGAGGAAACCCGTTTTCCTTGGTGTATGCTAAGCCTAGTAGTGTCGCATATGCTACTTCTTATTTCCCGCGAGCTGCTAAGATGTTTAATTCAATGCCTCTCCCTTTTGATATGTAATTAATTTCTAAATTTTATGTAATTCTACTGGGCAGTCTAATTGTTTATGCTTCTTATTGGTTTTATTTTTGTATATATTGTATATATTTCTGCTTTTCCATGTTCTTGTTTAATTAGGTGAATAGACACTGTATAGTGATTTGGTTGTTTCAGCAGCCGTTTCTATTTGCCCCATAGGCTCACATGTTTCTATCTTTTATTGTATTTTCAGCGTATGAAAGATTTAATAAATCAATCAATCAATCAATCAATCAATCAATCAATCAATCAATCAATCAATCAATCAATCAATCAATCAATCAATATACCATAGTTACTTTTAATACTTTTAGACCTCTTAAAATGTTATAATCCTATAAAATCTGTTCTGAAAAACAATTCTTGCGTTGCTAACATTATGGTAGTAACAAAAATGGCTGGTCATCGTATGACAATTAATTATGCCGTGGATCTGCTTAGGATTTTGAAGGGTCCAAGTCAAAGAGCACATTGAAAAATGTAGCATTTTTTCCTAGTTGAGACTGAGGGAACCATGTAAACCTCAGTCAAGATGGTCAAGCATTGATGGAGGATGCCATCAATCACCTCGGCAGCATTAGTTGAGTGTTCCTTAACAACCACCTTCTAATAAATTCAGCAGGTCTGAGATCAAACTCAAGACCATTCGATTACGAAACTACTTCACCACGTGTCCAATTTGCTATAATTATAAAAATCACGGAGACAAGTAAAGCTGACGAAGTTTTAGAAATTTTCAGCTTAAGAATGTCAAATCAATAATTCTTCAAATTTCGACTAATTCTTGAAGAATCATGTTTTTTTTTTATGCATATTTGGGCTAGAAATTTTCAATTACATAATTACAATATCAGAAATATTATTGAATCCTAAGCAAATTAATACAAATTTCCAGCAACTTTGTTACATTATATAGTTGTTCCGTCTCTGCACTATAATATACAATTTAATTTTTATTTCTTATTCATTAGTTTGATCTTACTTTGAGAATTTAAGAAATTGCATTTTGTTCGTATTTTAGGGAAAATTTTTCATAAAAAGTGGATTCACATATATAGCGATTTTTATCATGCGACGCGACGCGAATAATGCGCACTTACTGCAACATCCATTGGCGGCCATGTTTGGCGATTAAAAGAAAAAGAGAATCGTAATTAACGCGATTCCCGGCGAATTTGCCCCTGCAGAGAATTTCACATGCAGCTTTTACGTCAAAATCGCGTCGCATCGCCATTGTCGCCATCTGAATCCACCTTAATATTGCATTAAAAGAGAATATGCAAAAATCTATTTTTATTATGAACAAAAATACCTTTTCTATTTCCGGTGGAAGATAATTTAATTTAACTTTACGTTATTTATTTAGTCATCAACACATCAGAACGACACATTCAAAAGCTGCACGATCGACATGAACTCCGTGATTGTGAAACTACGAACATTTATACAGCTCGGTCATTTTGTGATCAATAAAATCTTGGAGATCGAGAGCGGCAGCCAGTCTCAAATAAAGTTGAGAAGAGCTCGTTCGCGAATTACATTTCCAAGATATTGATGGAATATTATTTATAGATCCATACAAATTGTTGTGAATTTTAATTCATATTCCTTACTTTATAAAAAAAAAATGAAATCTGTCTACTTTTGAATGACGTTTGATAGACAGCAAAATAAAATGATAATTTTTTATCTTTAAAATAAAACAGCGATGTTTTTTTTCTCATATATTATATATTTCAGAGAATATTAAAAGTTTAGTACAAACTATAACTGCATGTGTTACCTCGAGATTGGAATATTTCATATCACTCTCTCCATCACTGAATTGCGCACTCGGGCAAATCTTACATTCTTCTGGTATATAACAAACTGTTCTAGTTTTTTTTACTTTGTTCTAGTTCTTCATTGTAACAGCTGCATGAAGAACCTTAGATAGACAAAATTCAAGCCTAGATTTTTTAAGTATTTAATTTTCATTGGAAATTTTAGATGTAGTGTAAATAAAAATTAAGAATTAAAAAAATACTTGACAAAATAAATATAATAATTTCTTACGTGGTGTTGTAATAAATTATTATTGATGTTAATCACAAATTAATAATTAATGTAATGCTAATCGGTACTTCATGCAACAAAAATGGTTAATGACTCTTATTTTTTAAAACATTAATATAGAAGAGTATTTTCTATATTTTCGCGCGCAACAGCAAACAATTTGAACATTTTTTTACATCGTCATATTTATTAAATAACAAATTTTTTAATTACTTGATTAACACAAGATTGTCACACACCTATAGTATCGCCCAAGTGACCTCTAAAAGGTCAAAAAGTTAAGTTTCTTGTTCTGTTTAATTATTATTGTTTTATAATTCTTCATCTAACTCTTTATTTTAAATGTAAATAATGAGTCACTTTAACACTATTAGAGATGATTAGAGAGAAAGAGAGATAATTTCAAGAAGAGTACCAAATGCTATTACATTATTTAAAATCTCCATTTAAACCATCAGCTATTTAAACAATCTTAAATTTGTATATAGTGATACCAAATTAACGACTTCACCGGAAACGCACTAAATTTTAGTCAACCTGCAGAAATTTAAACTATGCAACTATTCAAGAGACCCCGTACCGAGGATACACAAAAATTGTCGTCTCAACTAGTTCCAACATGCCAAACTTCCTAACTTCCTGCGACATTCTTGTAGCACTCCAACTGTAGTGGAGTGTTCTCCACTGATAAGCTGACAATGTAAAGACGTTAATGAGGGCTGAAATAATCCGTAATGACGTGATAATTAGAACATAATAAGATCCTCGTCTTCGGTAGTTCCGAGTTTCAGGATGATAAGTGCATACATTTAACAATGCAGTCAACAATGCATGTTAACAATGCAGTTAGTCAGAAAATGCAGTCAATTTTCACGTGACCTATTTTTAGTGTAATAAATTTCCAGTACTGTATTTTATAAAATGGAACATATAAATGTATTTTCTTTGTTTTGTTTTATAATATCATAATAATAATTATTGTTTATTGGGTTAAGTAATACAATAATTGTGGAAAAAATTTGCATAATATCACATAATAGATGCTGCCCTTCAATTTAAACGATTATATTTGATGCCATATACTTTATATTTTAAATATTACAATAAATAAAACAAAACAATTAAGATATTATGTTTTTGTTAAAAATAAAATATTATATATACCTTTACTTTTTATAAAATTTGTTGTTATTACTATTTTAAATACAGAAATTTAAAAGAAATATATTCTTCAGTCTAAACTATTCTTAAGCTTCTTGGAAATTATTTATAGTTTAAATATTCATAAAACAAAATAAATGCTAAGCTTTAAAAAAATACGTAAAAATGAATACTTTTTTTAAAAAAATAATATTTGATTATAAAAATTAAAAGAAATAATTATGATTAGAGTGCTCTTAATATTAGCGTGTCAGTTCATTAGAGTACGCGTGTGCGGCGTGTGGCTACCCCCCTCCCCCCTTGGCACGGCTGGTGGGGGGACACCAACTCTCTCGCCGCGGTAGATCAGACCAGGCGCCAGTAGGTCCCTCGCGCTCGAGCTGTGAGGACTTGTGAAATAAACTTACTGCAGAAATATACGATAAACTATATAAGACGTGTGTCCACAAAAAACAGTGGGGTTAAAAATTTGGGGGTAAATATCATGATCATAAAAAAACAGTGTTAAAAATTTTCATTTTTTTATAACATTTTTTATTAAGTTGACTTTTTGTGTGTAAAATTTGTGTTTTTATTTAAAAAAAAAAAACAAAACAAAAACAAAACAGTGTTTTTAATTAAATGTGTTACGAGTTAATTGACTTTAGTAACTATTGTTTGTGACACGGATTGTGTAAGTTTTTTTTTAACATGTGACTTTTTTATACATTAACTTTATAATACGAACAAAATTATATCTTGATCATGATATGTAACATTTTAAAAGGGGTATATTGGTGAGTTATAAGAACAAAAAATCAGTGAGGAATAAATTCAGTGAGAAAAAAAAAATCAAATATTTTGTATATAAAAAAGTGTTAGAGAGTTATAATAACAAACCTTGTTAAGATAGCATCAGAACTGATAAGTTCTACCACCTGGCTATTACGGATATAAAAATGACGATAGTAATTTGACTTGACGATGGTGATCTTGTGAGGATGGGGGAGGATCAACCCTACCATACCAGGACACCAGCCGCGATGCCAGTTGAACCGGCCGTGGTTCCTCCGCCTTTATCCGCGAGACTCAGGGAACGTCGTAGTTCGGCCGGTCCGTTTTCATCGGCTGCTGCGGCCGCGGCGGCCACAGGGGTCGCAAAAGGACAAGCCGTGGCCAAGTGTGTCCTGACTTTAGATGGATATTCGTACGTTATCGGTAAGACGAAATTTCTATCTTAATTATCAGGGTATAATTATTATATATTATATGGATGTACGTTAACGGTAAGACGAAAATTTAATCTTAATTATCAGGATTTATGAATATTTGTACTTTAGCGGTAAGACGAAACCTTTGCCTTAATTATCAGGGTATATAAAATATATGAATATTTGTACGTTATCGGTAAGATGAAATTTTATATAAAAATTCGTATACTTAAGCGGTTTTAAAACAAGGTTTTAATCTTAATTATCAGGTTTTATTTATATGTTATTTTCCTTCGAGGATACAAAAAAATTGAAAAAAGTTGAGAAACTCAAAAGAATCCAATATGAAAAATAAAAGAGTTAACAAATTACCCAAAAATAATCATAATAACATATCTTGTCAAAATAACAAAAACAACTAAAAACAACAACATAATTTACAAGTACATTGTAATAAAATTTAAAGGAAGTGCTCGTGGACATTTTTTATTGTTACTTCGTCCCTGCAGCGACCTTATACTACCCTATCAGGGAGAGAGTTCCATACACTCTAAAACTATGCTGAACTTAATGAATATTTGTAATTCATCGGACAAAAATTAAATTTATATTTTATTTTATTAAACACAAATTGTGTACATAAACAATTAGACATAAATACAGATAATTTAATCTTATATAATATAATATTGCAACCCGCTTTCTATCCTATTAACCTCGTCATCCAGTCACCTTACTCCTCTCATCCTAAGGGTTGTTGGGCGAGGGTGTATGGGCTTCGGCCTTTTCTGTCCGTCCTTCGCCCCTATCTGTAGATTCTACTCGTTGAGTAGACAGGTTAGACACATGGGAAAATAATTAAACAAAAAAAATTGAGAAGGATTTTTTTCTTTATTGGTAAATTCAGAAATTTTTACCTTAAGTCAACTACAATATTTTGAGGTTTCAAAAATTTCTTAATAGTTAATAGAAAATTTTAATCTTAATATAGCAGCATTTCCTAAAGTTAGATTGAAAAAATTTATACATTATTGGTAAGACAAAAATTTAATGTCATGGCAGGATGTGATGATTTTATAAAATATAAATAAACTTATTATGTTTATACATTTTCCATATGGCTGCAAATTTTTAAATATTTGAACAAAATATTAATTAGAATATCAAGTTATTGTTTATATTTATTTTATTATTTTTATATTTATTTTCAGTACATGTTTATAACAAACATCCCAGAGGCATTAAAAACAACAACAATAACAAAATTATATAACACAGTAAACATAAATGTAAACATTATAATAAGATAATAATATCTACATACAATAAACAAATATTTTTACTATTGTTATAATTTTTAATAAAATTTGATTTTAATTTGTTCTGAAATACACTTTGATGTTTACATTTTTAAATAGTTTTTTTTTAAACAATAACATGAACTTTTTTTACAACAAACTATATTGCTAAAACTTTTAAAAAAACTTTTATTTATTCGATATTTCTAAGCATCCGTTCTATCTAAACTAACTTGACTTATTTTTTTTTTTTTTTTAAAAACATACAAAGTTTCTAAATCGATAACAAAGCTAAGATTATTTTCGAAGCTAGCAGGAAGTTGGTGCCAGGCTATTTTGTGACACAAACAATACAACGTCAACAAAGCACCGGGGTATCAACACTATGTCAGGGATATCTCAAAACATTTAAATCATTGGGATAATAATGCTTTTTGGACTTATTTATATTCACCACTTCAGAATGAAAGCGAATGTAAGTTTAAAAGGACTATCAGAACTAACAGTGTAAGGTAATAAGGGTCACTTTCCACAAAAACTGCAGCTCTGAAATAATATATAAACTATTATATATATTATAATATTATAATACATTATATTGAATTATATTTATTAAAAAAATAATGAGGCATCAACATAAAACAAATTATTGCAGAAATGGATTGAGGGTGCAAAGTTATGCCCCTACAATTTTTTCAGATTTTGTAAAAACTGAGAACTACACGTATTAAAAAAAAAAAAAAAAAAAAAATGAAAGCTCAATACTCTCCGGCGTCACCAAGCTTCATTTCTTAATAAAAGGATAAGATTTTGTCGCTACAAAAAGGGGCGAGGTCGTGAACTTTCAATATTTTTTAAAAATAGTTCCTGGCCTCTAAAAAATAAAAACAAAATATCATAACTATGCACGCTTTATCTATTTCTGCAACAAAAAAATTGACATCGATACTCCATTGAATTGAGTTGAAATAATTTGTTCGATGCAAAAGATCACTAACAGAGATAAATTTTATTAATGAAATTGCATGCGGGTAGAATTTTGTTAGTATTAGATGAAGTTTGATATACTCGATTCAGTACTTCATTTTTATATCAAAATTTGCAATTGAGAAATTCAATGCCAGAATATTTTACAACTTCTTTTTGAATTCCCCACATCACATCCAGTCTTTGCCCTGAAAAAATTTCCTCTAGTAAATTTTGTGTTGTTTTTAGATTTTTTGTGACACAATCAATAATACTGCACATCGACAAGTTTTTTGCTCTCAAAATTAAAAATGACGATTTTTAATAACAGAACTTAATTATAAGCAAAGACGTGCATGTTAATTATTTTTCCGTGCATGCAACTAGAACCTTAATTAAAATCTACCTTGTGTTGAACTAACCTTTAATTGGAGAACTAAAACAGGGATAAAAGTTGTCCGAGTTCTCAAATCCCCTGAGTTCAGGTTTCTCATGAATTTTGAAGTACCTCGTTCTCAGTGAAATAGGTTGCCATTTTTAATAATGGTACCACATGGAACACAAATTTTTAAAAACATGAGTTTTTTTTTTGAACAGCATGGCACTAACTTACCACAGAAATGAGCTTATAAATAACCGTTTTTACTATAGTTGTTTCATGCAAAGTACACCTCGAGGTACACGTAATGTCATCTCGGTTCAAATTGCAATGAAGTGTATGTCAACTTAACTAGCTGGAAATTTTCCATCTTCAACTTATTCTTCATACGTCCTAACATAATAATATTTGGACTTTTTGAAAAGAATGCAATTTCACCTTTGATAAGAAAAAACTGAAAAAAGGGGTAAAAATTATGTGTTCATTCTGAATAAGATGTATTCATATAAAAAAATTGTCTAAAATAGAACATCATTTAATTAATTTAACATAATTTAATTTTGTTTTAGGCCTTTGTGAAATTGATATATATTATATGTTGTTTCTTTGTTGGAGATATACTATATCATGTATCCATAAAATGGCATTTCTGTATTGGATCCAATAAACAAGTCAAATCAAATCAGAGGATGAAAAAATACGATTTTTTTTTTTTTTTTTTTTTTTTTTTTTGTTGAAAGCATTGAAATTTTGAATAAATTGTTGCATGGTTACTTTTATTTAATAAAAATAAAGTATATACATATACTAGAATGATGCTCTTCTGACCTCTATACAAAATTTCTTTACAAATATATTTTAACCACAGACCCCTCAAATTAGGCAAATTTTCAAACCATCTTTGAAGTGTATTATATTTTAAAATTGAATTACAAAAAATGAAATTGAAGCTTTTTTTTTTCTTTTTGCTGAAATATCTGATAAGAAGCCACACAGCACCTTCTATTTATAAATTCATGCAATTCTGTTTCAAAGAACAGGACGTTTCAAGCACGCAGAAGGTTCGCGGTGGAGCTCGCTCATTATAAAAACGCCGCCCTCTCTTTCGTTGAGTGACAGCCACTCTCAGAACAAACGAGAATTTTTGTCTTGCGAAATGTTTCAAGTAAACTCAAAGTGACACGATCTTTCTACCGGAAGTAGTCGCACGATTTATGACTTCTCTCTAATTGCTTTATTTGTATAAAAAGAATATTCAGAAGCCCAAAATACTGTACATCCATGTACATCTTTCCAGGATTTGCTTGAAATGAGACAAAGAATTTTGATTTTACATTTCGGAAAAGATGATGTTAATAAAATATCTCTCGTGAGCCGGCTGCCTGGAGCCGCCGTCGGTGCAGATTTTGGTGGTAGTAGCAAAAAAAAAAAAAGTATATGCAGTAAAATGACTTGTTCATTTTGAAAATTTCAATTTTATAACAAATTTTATTTTGCATTTTTAGTATATCGAGGTTTCCGCAGTAAAATGCTTAGTTTGCAAATGAAGAAGGTCGAATCTATTATTACTGTTCCATCAGGTATATATTTTACAACCGTCTTAAAATGCAAAGAGAGCATTTTGCTACAGGAGCCTCGATATATAAGATCGTTAAAATGTACACTCGTCACATCGGAAAATTTCCAATTTGCGGTCTTGTTAATCACCATGCCCAGTAAGAACAACACAGGGCATGGTGATTAATTAACAAGGCTGCAAGTGGGAAATTTTCCAAAGCAGCTACGAGTGTACAAAATCAAACCGTCTTGTTTTACAAACTGAACCTTCGTTATTCACAAGCTGATTGAATTAGGAAGTCGATTAGACATTGTATATGAATAGTTTATAATTTAACCTCAAGATTCAGCATTATATTCATAATATATACGTACATTAAAGGTAACGAATTATATAACTACAATGGGCGCGATTCACGAAGCAGTTAGCCAGGTGTCTCGCCACGTTTAGCTTAACCACGTTTAACTAGGTGGTTTAACACGTAAGACAGGTATAGTTAAACGTGTTTAAGCTAAACGTGGTTAAGCTAAACGTGGTTAGAAACTTGGCTAACTGCTTCGTGAATCGCACACAGTTACGTTCATAAATACATAATCACAATAGAGACAAGATTTTTCTTATTTTCCTTTTGTACAGATGGTCCTTTTTATTCATCAATCGATTTTATATTTATCTTTTAGTAACTTAAAATAAATTCTAATTTGTCTTGATAAAAATCATTAAATAAATATTTATAAAAGTTAGTTATAATTTGAAATATTTGCTAATTTTTTTCACATCATTTGACAAAAAAGCTGTCTCTTTGATTGATGATTTCTTCTTTACTTGTCTGTGTACTCCATAACTTCTTTTTAAATCTTTCATCATCTTAAGATTGTCAAAGAGGTTTTTCCTTTGTTTCTAACAGCAGTTGTTTGCAATAGTCAGAGCTTGGCTTTGTCATTTTTACGATACATCTTTTTAAATTTGTCTTCAGAAAGAAATTAAGCGTAAAAATAAATAAGATAGAAAGAGAAAACATTTTCCCATTAAGTTTCTTTAAGAGCACTTTTTTTTATGAGCTTTTAATTAAAAATAAAACCCATTCATATCTGACATAAAATGTATTTTTTTTAAAAGAACTGATTACACCAATTTTAAAAGTGAAGACTTAAAAGCACAACGTTAACAAGTGTGTTGCTATATTTAGACCAATACAAGATGAAATGATTGAAGGATCGTTTGATATATATATTTTTCAAGAGGCAGCCAAGAGGCTTCTTCTTACAAACTTGGTGAATTACGTCACTCCAGGAGTTGCGATTGACTACGACCATTAATTAACGAGTCCTTTGTCCCAACAAACTTTTTTGTTTTCAATCACTGTTTGACGACAATACCTTCCCTTCTTTGTAAGATAATCAAAAGAAAATTCTAAGAAAAAAAAAGCATCAAACTATCTTGTTACTGAATAAAAAAGCAACATTATTAAAAAAATGTAATATGAATAATGAAAATGTTTACATAAATTTAATAAAAATAATCAACTTGTATAATAATAAAGGTATATTTACATGAGCAATGATCTCAACGCGACAAAATTTTGGTGTACTTGCCGTGCTGTAAATGTATAATATGTATAATATTTTTTTACAATATTGCATCATAATATGAGCTTGAAGCTCTTGGTGCAATGGGGTTTTGGGTTATAGGCATAAGGTTGAAAAAGGATGGTGGCCACGGCCTGTTAACGCTTCCTAGGCTAGACTGAGGGAACCGTGGAGAAGCTCAGTCAGGACGGACACCTCTATACTTTTATCAACGGACCAAAGCGATGTTTAAAGCTTGCGGGGAACCACACACAATTACATCACTACACTGGGTGGAAAGCGAGATGAATTTACCCCAAGGAGGGAGCAACAAAATTTTTACTTGAAACGGTCACCCATCCAGGATAATCACACTTGACGTTGCTTGACTTCGGTGATCTGTCATCTCTATTCATGCTTCACTTTTAATTAATTCACCCATGTAAATCTGCTTCAGTAAATAAAATATGTAAAATGTATTTTCAAGTCTTGCTTGGAGAAAACTTATTTTGGTATTTAAGTAAAATCCAATATGCAATTAATATTTCTTGAAAATATAATATAGCTTATATACATTTTTATTAAATTCCATCACGTAATATCGATATAGAACATCATCTTTGAAGTCTAATCGTGTCTATATCTCATCAACACTCCGTACAAGATTCCATTACATCAGATTGATCGTTTCCTTTCCTATTAAACTAAGGAAACTTGTCGTAATGACATCACCGTTAATAACAATGTTATATAGTTTTAATAATGAGGCTTGAAATGTTGTTACATATAGAGTGGGTGAATTGTTAATGCTAAAGCAAGAATAACCGGATTAACTTCCACACACGTAAGCGTGACGTGATGAGCTTATGTATAGTAAGAAGGAGAGGGAGGGGGGGCGTTGACGGGCAGGCATCACGTTGCATGAGTGGAGATGTGTTCTCCAGAGATTTGTCTGCGAGCAGCAGCATCCTTCACAGATCAAGACTTCACTGAAATATTCATTTTTATATGGAAAACTTTTGCAATGGTTTACGTTTTCTCTCTCTCTCTCTCTCTCTCTCTCTCTCTCTCTCTCTCTCTCTCTCTCTCTCTCTCTCCATCTCTCTCTCTCTCTCCATCTCTCTTCTCTCTCTCTCTCTCTCTCTCTCTCTCTCTCTCTCTCTCTCTCTCTCTCTCTCTCCATCTCTCTCTCTCTCTCTCTCTCTCTCTCTCCATCTCTCTCTCTCTCTCCATCTCTCTCTCTCTCTCTCTCTCTTCTCTCTCTCTCTCTCTCTCTCTCTCTCTCTCTCTCTCTCCATCTCCATCTCTCTCTCTCTCTCTCCATCTCTCTCTCTCTCTCTCTCTCTCTCCATCTCTCTCTCTCTCTCTCCATCTCCATCTCTCTCTCTATATATATCTCTGGACATCTCTCCATCTCTCCATCTCTCTCCCCTGTTTTTCTCCCATCGTTTTCACAGCATATTTTTCATCTCTACGTTTCATTTACATTCTATTGATATTCGATGTCAAAAACTTTTTACTCTCACTACTTCATCGCAAAAATGTAAAAAAAAAAAAATAAACATTACAGTATGTACATTACAAAGAAAGGAAGGACATTATTAATTAAAATTCATCATTAAACATCAGAAAAAAATAATTTTCATTGACTGCTTTTTTTGGACCTACGATTTTTATTTTTGTTTTGTTATAGCATCAAACTTCAAAGAATAAAATTGACCTTTTTATTTTATTTTATTTTTTTTTATAATTTCGCAGTTCTCAACAAACAAAAATGTAAAAGGAAATCTTTTTACAAATAGATGAAATTTTTTCTAAAAAAGCTTTTTCATTGGAAGAATTTCACAGTAACGAATTACAAACAGAAATGTCAGATTTTCTTTCAACATATTATTTACTTTAAGCAAATGAAAAATTTAACAATTTTGTTATAAATCTTGAAATACATTTTTTTTTCTTTATATAAAATGTTAACCTTTCAAATGGTCAAATAAATCTTATAAAAATGACAATTGTAATATATTTTGACTGTCAGGATCATATTTAATAATCTTGTTTGAATAATTTTACAACTCGCTCTGGGGCGCCCGCCCACATAATCTGAGTAGATTATAAGTAGGCCTCCAAGTTCCAAAACACCAGCCTGCATGCCTTGGAGTTGCTACCATCAGTTCCAAGGAAGCGTCGGATGATAGTGACAATATTAATTAAAACCAAGTTGTTTTGTGTTCCTCGAGTTATATTTACATGAGTTATTTTTTAGAGCGACAAGATGCAAATAAAGCGCACTTGCTGTGAAATCCTATTGCGGCCATCTTTGTTGAAGCTTTTCATCACAACGTGATGTATAAGAGGTTTCTTTGAACAACATACTGATCCACATTTCCAAGTTATGATTGCAAAATGGCCGCTATACTGGTAGAAGGGAGGGGAAAAATGTTAGCCACAAATTCCAGCATTCACTGAGGGAACCGTGAAAAACCTGTCAGGACGGACATCTCTACTTTTGATCGATGGACCAAAATGATGTCCAAAGCCTGAGGAACCACACACAAGTATTAAACGGTCACCTATCTAAGTACTAACCACGCTCGACGTTTCTTGATATTTATACAAAAATTTAATTAAAATAAATATTATGAAAATCGTGTTACAGTCGCTTAAATTCGTATCATAACAATCGTTCATGTAAACTCTCCTTAAGTCCGATAAAAAAGACGCGCGAGTTTTCTTTTCAATTGACATCAACAAACATACACCTAATATAACATTGACATTTGTATCTTTTTTTTGCTGCTCTTTGTTGGAGGAAATTACTTTCTATTTGTATAGCTACTATTGAATTATACTGACTAAAGAATTAATGTTATTTGGCAGCTAGAGACATCCAATTAAAAAAATAATGTTTTGTTGAAATTTTAATTACAGATTTAATTTTTTACTGGTGTTAGTTATCAGTCTCTTCTGATAATAAATTTAAAAGTGTCAATTTTATTTAACTATTGCAACACGTTCTGCAAGTGTTGACAAGTCTCAAAGCTTGTAATAAATGAAAAGGTTGAGCGTAGCGCAGTGCATTGACCGGTTCTCTTTAGATCACCGAAGTCAAGCTACGTAAACTTATCGTATAGAGTATGGTAAGTGCATGCTTGTGTTACATCGCATGGTAATTTGTTCATCCAAAGCTTTAAATGTCACGTCAAGCTAGCTTCTTTGTTGATCCATGACGTAAATAGAGACTCCTTCAAGTCAGTTGATTTTGCGACGTTTCCCACTGTTACCCTAAAAAAACACGAAATGTTACATCATTCAAGCAGGATTCTAGAGGAAAATAATACATTCTTGATATAAAATTAGAATAATTTGATCGAGATATTTTAAATTAATACATTTTGTTCAAAATTTCTAACAATACATGTATGTGAATTTTTTACAATTTTTTTCCATTGCGCGGTGAATACTTTTAAAAAGTTTATGTACAAGTCAATAGGCCTGTTCGTAAACCCTGCTCGGTGTACACTTTCTGCACCCAATCGACCTTATGTATATGGGATATAAGGTTGATTGGGTGTAGAAAGTGTACACCAAGCAGGGTTTACGAACGGGCCTATAATGTTATAAAAACAAAGGAGTAACACAGAAATAATCTCACGAAACATGGAAATGATAGCAAAAATTCCTTACATTTTATGTTAAACAATTCAGATATGAACTTTTAATATTGTAAATTACATTCTTTGTTGATTTTATATTTAAATTCAAGAACTCTTTATTTATATAAAGTTTATAATATAATTTTGCTCTTTTTATAAAATAAATAATGGCATATTTTGTCGTTATCTTTTATGAGTAAGGAAGAAACACGCTGGCTTCAAATAAATGGACCCACTCCCTACTGAATACTTATTATAGTTTCATAATCTTATCTTTATTAAAGTTTTCAGACGATTAAGATGCTCGAACACGTTTCGGTGTAGTAGAATACAACTTTGTGCATGTAAATATTAAGTTTTAACACGCACTGAATTGTGATTACAAATATCACCATATTTCATATTTTATTATGTTAAAAAGTTTTTACAAATTATAATTCTATTAGCATTCATAAAGAAAGTTTTTATTTTTAAATAATTATTCATATATTTATTGAAATATATAAATATTTAATTTTAAATATATTCATTGCTTTTAAAAATAAAGAAAAAAAAATGTTTTATCATTAGTGGTATACAGTATGAGTGTAGAAAATAAATATTAAATACTTCAGAATATGCATGTAGTTGCATAATATGTGTGCATACATTTGCATTTTTTTCCTCTCTTTTTTTTTTGTTTGTTTGTTTTTTTTTTGTTTACATTTTATGTTTTAAAAAATGTGTGATATTTTCTGAATTATATGATGGTTGTTTTGTTAATTGCAGTGCAAAAATCAATTTTGGACATTTAGGCTGAAATTTTCGTTAATTTATGACAAACTGAATAAATTACAACTCAGATAAATTTAATGTTCTTCTGAATAAACAAAAATCACTTAATTATAGAAACAATTTACAATAATACAATTATGATACTATTATGTAATAAAACAAAAAAAAATCGCATACATTTACATTATTTTTTATCAATCATTTCATAATTTATAATTTTCATTGATTTTCTACTGCATATTACAATATAAACACATCAAGTCAGTGTATTAACAAACTCAAAGTGTTAATCATCAAATAACATACAAATACAAAATTAAAAAAATTAGCAAGATAAAATAAATCAATATTGAAAATATAAAAAAATATTTAATTAAATGGTACAATTATGTTTGAAAACATAACGATTTTAAACTTTTGAAGTTGTCAAAAAACAACACTTTTAAATTAAATTTTACTCCTAATTATTTTCAAATTAAAATATATAAAGAGAGAGCAGTATTTTTGCCAGGTACTGTACATTGTGACTTATCAGCAAACACCTTGTCCTACCTGCTCCCACATCCGGAATTAACTCAGCATTAGCCAGGATTTCGAATGTACATTAATACATAATTCAAGCCTGGATCTACTGCATACAAGTACCTTTATTAAATCCAACAATTATGAGGTAATCTCTGAAAGCCACCGCACAACATTGACATTGTTGTCACAGGTGGTCGACACGACAAGATAACAAAGGAATAAAGGAGGATTTACATGAGCAAAATATTAGAATAAATGCTGCATGAAAATTATTACATATATATTTGGATATAGCACTTCAATATATTGTTAATACTTTTCAGATTTTTTCGAACATTCTAAAATCCTTAAAATCGTGCTGCAAAACGCTGTGACGTCATAGCCATTCAAATAATGTTCAACATTTATGCATAGTGAAAGACTTTGCATGAATATGACGTCACAGCGCCTATTTCGATTGATTTTGAAGGTGTTAATTATAAAGGGATACAGGCCTCAAATTAAAAATTAAGCAGTCATAGAGAGTTGCTTCGCTGCTTGAGTTGACAATCATAATTTGTATTATTTTTTCCGTGCGCGATGCAGCTGCATGAGCGGGAGCTGCAAAGTAAGGATGCAGGTCCTTAATGACGTCAAAATGACGTCACAACGCACAACCATACATACACCGCCATATTTTTTGACGTCACTTTGACGTCAACAAGGACCTGCATCCTTACTTTGCAGCTCATGCAGCTGCATCGCGCACGGAAAAAATAATCCAAATGTTTATTGTCAACTCAAGCAACTCTCTGTGACTGCCAAATTTTTAATTTGAGGCCTGTATCCTTTAAAGGCCTTCAAAAAAATCTGAAAAAATTGACAGTACATTTTAAGTTTTTTTTTTTATCTAAATATGCAATAAAACATATATTGGCAATTGCGCACTTGCTTTAAATTCCTGTGATGACCATATTTGTAAACGTATTATAGTAATCATGTCTTCATAGCATCGAAGTGGATTTGCTTGGAGTATCTGGAATCTAAAAGGGAGTTAAAATGAAATCATATCCTGGTCGTATTGGCCATATAAATCCAACCAAATATATTTGCTGGAAATTTTCATGCATTAGATATTTGCAGGAATGTATCCATTTAATAATTATTTATTAATAATTTGCTCAAGAATGAAAAAAAAAGTTAATTTTTTAGACGTCAAAATTACATAAAAATTGCCTACCAATTACATTATTTCGTGTATAAATTACTATCTCAAAGTTAATATCTGATGAACTGGAATAAAAAGTTTTCTTTTTCATTCTTTTATATAAAAAGTCATAAAAAAATTTAAATTGACAAGTCACAAGATTATTTCTGACATAAATTTCTTGTTCTCTTTTTTGAAAGTTTTGAACAAACGATTTTCTATAATATAATTTTATCTTTTGAAGAACATCTGAGAAGAGACAAGTTAGCGAAGTGGAGGACTTTTTTCCATCCACTTACTGCTCGTGATGTCCCCTTTAATCCACGTCCTCACGATTCTGCCTTGCTTGTGACGACAGCTTTGTCATTTTTTGCAGCCCAATTTGAAGAGGCCTGCTGAAAATGTTATCAAAATCTTGATAAGATCTTGGTTGAGATCTTGACAAATTCTTGAAAAGTTCTTATCGCAATAATCTTGTAACAGCTAAGATCTTAATTACTGTTAGATCGAGAATTTTTTTTTAACTTCTCAACTGAACCCTATTTTAGGGTACTGGCCACAATGAAGTGACTGAATTTAACCTCCCGGCTCTTCGTAGACCCTACTTTTGTGGGTCCCTTCCAAACCGGGGCGGGAATTAACAAGGCCTAGACAAATCCATTAATATATTTTTACTTTTTTAATTTTAAAGAATTTAATAAATTTTTTTATTTGCACTATTGATATTTTCTAGTCCAATGGCAAAGTTTTATTAAAATGGTTTCCTACTTGCCAAGATTTTGATAAGATTTAGCCAACAAAATTTGAAGGCAAGTTCTTGCCAATTTCTTGCAAATTTTGTGACTTGTCTAGAATTTAACCAAGAAATTGAAATAAGCGTTCTTGGAAAAAATTTTTTTTGCAAGATCTTCCAACTTGGCAAGATCTTGCTAAGATGGGAGGGAGAGAAACTGTCGCAAGTGGCATACAAGTTCTTGCGAGAATTCAGATCATGCAAATTAGAAGAGCAGATAGAGTTGGTCATTTGTTGTACGCGAGGCTGGAGAATAATTCCATTGTCTACTACGTAACGGCATCATGTTATACTCTGCCTTTTCTACTCGTTGTTGCTTGTTTTAGAACATCACATTAAATAAAGTTGAAAAATGAAAGAACTTTTATTTTTATGTTTCACAGAAAATTTTGTTGGCTTAAAAATATAATTTTTACATGGAGCAAAAAAACGGAACATCATGTAAATTTTTTAAAAATATAATGCCAAAATAAAAAAACATTCTAATTCAATTTTATTTCACAATGTTATGAAACATTTCCATGCATAATTTTATGTAATTTGTAATGTAAGAATGAAATGCAAATTCAGTACAATTCTTTCTTGTTACAGAAGCTACAGTAAACCGCAATCCGCATAGTCATAACTTATGCATTCTTCTAGATATTGCAGGCTTAGTGCTGTCTGTCTGGCCTATAGCCAGCACGCTACACTAAAATTAATTCATTATTTCAACCGGAAGTAGCCGGAAGTACAATTTTTTTACACCAAATTTCAGCATTTTGATTAGCAAATCGTATCATAAATTACTTTACAAATATTTTCAAAATGAAAAATATATTAAAAGACAAAATTTTCTTTTTACTTCCGGTTTGAACGTAAAGTCGATATAACTATATTAAGTGGAGATTCCGAGAGTAATGTATGGAGTCATAGAATAAGGCCTGCATGGATGAAGCTTCTCTCTATGCTGTCTTGCACAATACAAATATACCAGCTTTACTTCAAGCAAATAAATTTAAAAAATCTGATATTGCAATATATTATATACTTCAGTATGATAATATAAAAGTTAAGCTTTGAATTTAAAAATGTAATGCTGTGACATATATGGAAATCCATGCCGAATACATTTTGTATACCAAATAATATTTGCTTCAATATAAACGCTTGCTGTTGGTCAAATACTATTTATAAATACGTATCTGAATTATCAAGGGAACTCGCATATTTTATTTACTCTTTTTTTCATTACAAAATTTAGAATCAATTGTTGTTTTTTGTTAATGTCATTGATGACAAATAATGATTTTATTTTGCACATCCACACTGCAAAAACAACTAAATACCAAAGGCATTGAGAATCTCCACAATCACTTTTGCATCACCAAAAGTGTTTAGCTTCTCAATGCTTTTATTGTTTACGTTCTTCATACCTGTTGTAAAAAGCTAAAAAGTGATCACCAATCAAACTACTCGCCAGCTTAACTTCGGTAATCACTTTCGATCATACCCTTACCACTGCACTGCTAATGCTTTCTTAGTAGGAAGAGTATTATTGAGGTATATAAAATAAATAAGAGCTATAGTGAAATGACAAGGGTTCATTTTAATACAAGGTTATACAAATTTCGACCCTAGGGTAAAATTTGATGGCGGTTCTAATGGTGACCCTTAAATTTGCGACCCTTTGACCCTTAAGGGTCGAAAGACCCTTAAATTTTTTTTTCGTGAAAAATTGCAAAATTGACATTAGCAATGTCCTTAATTAACTTTAGAGCTCTTATTTACGTATTTTAAGGGTCGACCCTTGGGGTCTAACAGGGGTCATTTTTAAAAGTATACAAATATTTATAACAAAATTTGTCAAAAACTGTGAGGATTATGGATTTAGCATTGGCTTTAATTGATTCAGTAAGAATAATGACCCTCTAAGGGTCGACCCCTAAAATATATTACGATCTATTCCGCATATAATACTTCTAAATGCTATTAACATGCAATTTCTGAATGCTAATTCTATTAACAAAAATCTAATGTTTAAAACGTTAGTTTTTAAATGGTAAAAACAGTGATTAAATAGCAAAGACATTTAGCTATTTTTCTAAATACTTTTAACGTTCAGTAAATGTTAAAAGCATGGAGGGTCTGAATACCGATTTTTTGCAGTGCAGTCAAAATTTCATTGAATTTTTCCCCCAACCATTTCTAGTAAAAGGAAAAATAATTCATAATTTTTACTAGGCACAAAAGCACTAACCTATATTCATTATAATTCATTCACAGTTTTTTCAACTTATCTGTTTGTAGTTTTTACCAGTTTAATGGACACTTAGACAGCTCTAATTTTAATAACGCAGTGTGCATATTTTACTGTTGAAATTTTAATGTTAATACGAGTGCCATATTGCAACCAACATTATTTTGTTCAATAATTGTAGAATTATTATAGCGCTTGAATTAATTCAAATTTTTGTTATAATTTATATTGGCGACCAGCATGATGTCTTTACGGTACTCCTTTTTAAAATATTAATATAACATTGATATATAAACTTTTGTATATACAATGGACAACCTTCATGAAAAAATTTTATTGCAGAAATGAATAGAAGGCACCAAATTATGCTACTCTAATTTTTTTTTGTATTTTTTTAGAGTCCCAGGACTAATTATTGAAAGTGCGGCCACGTTCCCTGGAGTCGTCAATAGGCATCTAGGCCCTATCCTTTTTATTAAGGATTCAGAGGTGCCAACTTAAATTACAAAATTTTCAATAATTATTTAAAAATAGTTCCGGGACTCAAAAAAATTCAAAGTAGCATAATTTGGTAACCCTCTATTCATTTCTGCAATAAACATTTTTCATGTAGGTTGTTCATTAATTGATTTTTTAATTTCAATGCATCCTCTGCTACACCTCTCTAGGTAAGATTGTAATTTCTTATTTTGATTGATATATATATATATATATATATATATATATATATATATATATATATATATATATATATATATATATATATATATATATATGGAAAGGTTTATATTTTAAAAAAATATCTACTCTCTAGGTGATATTGCAACCTCTTTGGATATGACCTGTCACGCACACGCTGTTCCTTACTTTTAAAGTTTATTGGATTTTATAAACTTATAAACTTTGCAGACTTAAGAGATTATTTGCAACATAACAAATTAAAAGCATGGCTATAAAGTGAGACAAATTTTCTATTATCAATATAACACCGAATTTATAAGTAAATTACTTTATAATTAAATTTAAGTCAAGTATATAATATTATACGTCATACGTCTTATATATAAAATATTTTTATACACACAAATTGATTATTATATTTATATTAAAGCTCTTAAGCAGCTTACAGTTTCCTTCCAAGAAATTTATAAGTATATATAATTAAAAAGTGAAGATTTTATTTATAACGACGTAATTTTATATAAAAAAAAATTGCTGTTCAAGTTCTTTTGTAGTACAAACAAAAATGCTTTAAACATTGTATTATTTTTTTACACTAATAATAGACGTAAATGTGATGAGTTTCTCAAGTAAATGATCTTTTTTGTTGTAAGTATTCGCATGTATTGCACCACGGTTCAACAACGAACCAATTCTATTGAAGCTGTTAAAGAGCTTACTTATATATAAGAAAAAAAATAAGACTTGAAACTTTTTCTCTTTTATGTTGCTTTACTTTCCGTATCTAGTTGAAAGGTGGTTTTAAAACTATATACCGTAATAGTAGAGTCTTATGTAGTCCCTATATAATATATACTTGCCGCAAGCTATCTTATATACTGGGAGGAAGATCCGATCGGATGAGGGTATAGTCCAATTAATTTAATATTCCCGCCAGAAGTATCCGTAAATGAGTAGTTTCTGATCTTCCTGTTCATGTGCGATTTTTGTTCTTTTGCAAACAAGTCATTCCTTTTATTGCAAAGCTCTTTGTAAAATTTCAAACTCCAAATTCAAGCAGGAAGGACAGAAACTTCTTACTTCCAGCTACTTCCGGCGGGAATAATAAATTAATTTGACTGTATGTACCTTCAAAGTTAAATTCAAAGTGAACATTAAAATTGGTGCGAACTAACAAAGAAGAAGGCCGTTAACCATGCAGGTTTCTCATTAACCGCGGTCACTTAGGTTAACGTTGACCGTCGTTAGTGAGAAACCGGCCATATTTCTTAAAAAATCGTAACTATGGATTTTGTGATAAGTGAACCAAATATCTCATCACGAGTGTGAATTGTGTGAGCAACCAATAGATGGGCGAATTTTAGAATACGATTCTGGCGCACTTGATTTAAATCTCACTGTCGGTCATATTTAGCGATTTTTTAATCGCATCAAAATTTTACTAACGCGTGATATAGCATGAGATTTTACAGCGCGTTAAAATCACGTCGCATCGTCGCTATCACTCATGTGAATCTATTAAGGTGGATTTCCAAGGAGAGATTTTGAGCGGGGCCTGGAGGAGCGGAAAAAGAACACTTAATTGTCACTACGGGAAACGATGTTATCGCCAACATGGCACCATACGATATTGAAGCAAACGAACCTTTCACGTCCCGTATGGCGGCCATATTGGCGATAAAATCACTACATGTGCGACGAGAGATCTTGATGTTTTGATTCGCTTCTGTACGTGATATTTTTCCACCTGTCCCGCTCCATGGAAAACCATTCACCTTTAAGGTGAATTTACATGAGCTAGCGACGCGAATAATGCGCACTTGCTGTAACTTCCATTGGTGGCCATATTTGGCGATTAAAAAAGCGATAAAATTCAACGAGCGATTTTGCTGGGCAGCTTGACAAATTTGCTTGCTGGCATCTTAGGATTTCACAGCTTTTGTGGCAAAACCGCGTCGCATCTCCGCTGTCATGTAAAACCGCATTTTCTCTTTTTAATATTAGAATCACTATTTTGCACTTCCAATACAATATCACATGACCTAGAATCTCGAAAATCATTAGAAACGTGACGTATTTGATATTCAATCCAACTCCAGCTGTATAACCGAAGTTATCGTACTCCTAGTATATTATCCTCCTGTTGTGTATCTAGCCAAGTCAAGCCCGGACTGAGAGGTTGCCACGCCGGCGGCGAACGACCCTCCTCTCGCCGCCACCACAACCTCCCTGCTTCTCGCTAATCTGTGAAGCATTAACAGAGCGAGGCTACCGACTTATTTGGAGCTGCTGGAGAAAGTCTTAAGACGACGTTATATAGTGCACTCGCGAGAATCAAGTCAGGTGGTAAATCGGAGCTGCTGTTAAAAAATATTTTATAAGAAAGAAAAAAGCACTCTTTAGATATTGCACTCGCGAGAATAACAAACGTGAAGCAAAGAAAAAAATAGGTTATTGCACTTCAAATATATTACTTTGAAAAAGTTTTTTATAACTATATATAAAAGATTGAAATATTTATACAGATTCTTTTTATTATGAAAGAATCTATAGTACATTAAAATTAATTTTTTTATTATATTACATAACATATTGGTTATTGAAAAGTTTTTTTTTCTTCTTAACTTAACTTCTTTATAGAGTACTGGTCACTTTATAGATGTATAACGACATTTTAGGATTGATTTGTATTTGTGTACCCGACCTAACATTGCTTTGTATTTTGTGGGTTTCTTTTAAACCAAGGCTACTATGTATGCAAGCCATTCCAGTATTTGCCAAGCTGTGACTGAGGGAACTATGGGAACTTCAGTCTGTGGAGGATACCATTAATCACTTCCAGAATGCACGAGTGAATGAAAAATCCAGCGGTGCCTGGGATCAAACTCACGATCATTTGATTATGAGTGGGATGTTCAAACCAGTGCGTCAAATACCGTTTTGAGCTTAATTTTAATCTGACACATCACATGATTTTAATCCTGTACAAAGAGATAAATAATTCAGATAAATTTACATTTGCTTTGATAATCATTTCACACTTGATTACCTGGTTTAATGCCATTACTCGTTATCACCCGCCACTCCAACACTCTATTTGCACCGCTAGCTCGTCATGTACCATTTATTAATATACACCTCGGGACATCACAAACGTTATTCTTGTCTGATTTGCTGTAGCAACAGATCAAAATATTTTCAATTTCATTTTCAAAAAAGGTAATTTTTTTTTGGTCCATTGATAAAAAAAAGAAGAGGTTTCCATCCTGACTGAAGTTTCCACTGTTCCCTCAGTATTACTTCAATGAATGCTGGGACGCGTAACATGCAGGCCGTGGCAACCATACTTTCCCTCCCTTATTCCTATAAAAGTCCTTTCACATAGTCCGATTTTGCTGCAAAAACATGCCGCAACATCTGCCGCAACAAATGTACCATCAAGAAAATCAAGGGAGGCTTGATTATTTTTTTCAATAGTTTTGCGGCGTTGCGGCGTGATTGTGCAATGTAAGAATAAAAGCCTAATACCCATTACCCCGCCTCGAGCTCCATGCAAGCTCTTATACTCTTATAGCTCTTCGTAAAAAATAAAATAATAATAAATACAAAAAAAAAAGTCATCTGGAAACAGTGAGAGATTACCCATGATGTCTCACAATCCATCCATGACTGCAAGATATAAACAACATCTTGAACAACATTTTTGTTCCTTTGTTGTATTCGTAGACAGTGATGTTTGACGGAGTATTAACCTACGCACTCAATTCTTCTGTGCCGCTTTCTGTAATCAATAGACTGTCTTTTATGTTTTCACCTGGAATATATTTAATAAACAACAAAACTGCTCCATTGGCTTCTTGATCATTGTCTGGAATCTCTTTGATCATTTCGCTTTGATCGCCGTAAACAAAGACGGACGATTTTCAGAAAACAAATTTATAATTTTATGTACATAGAATTTTTCCTTGAACATGATGGAATTTATAATTTTTTATTATAAGCTTCATTTTTTGTGGTATTGAGTAATTTTGAACTAATTATAAATGGGCCCGCGGTGTTTATCTGTCGACAAAAGGAAATTGTCTGGTCGTTTTTTTTTTTTTTATTTTGGGTTGTTCTTGATCATAACCTTACTGGTACGAGAAATCCAAGAAGGGGGACGGAGGGATGGAGCTAATCTCTCCCCTGAGCTTTTGAAATATAAAAACTATAAAAAGCTGGTTTCGTGATTCAACACGTATAATACATTTCACATCTTACTGAAAATTACAAAATAATCAAAGTATTAGTATATTATAGTAATTATACATAAGGCTGAGATTTATATTGTAAAATATTAAAAATGATTCTTTTTGCATATTTAAATGCGGACCTCGATGCGCCGTGATTTCAGCACACTGCCGTAAAATTTGTAACAGCGATCGTCGTAACAAAGATGGCTACCATAGGATTTTAAAGCAAGTGCGCAGTAGTTTGCCACTCAAAAGTTGTCCATGATGTAAATTTTTTCATTTTTTTTTCAAGCCATAATTTTTGTGGTCTCAAAGCGGTCTCTTGCAGACATGTAATTTTATTTAATGTAAATCGCATCACGTTACTCTAAAATATCGTTCATACAAATTCAGCACCTCTGACAAAGTGCGCCTTACATTTTAATGTTTCACCACAAGATAATGATCTCGAGACAGCTTGAACTTCATCCCTGCAAGATTTGCTGGATTTGTTCATAGTTGAACAATTTTTATCTTCACCTTATCCTTAAATTAACACGTCTAAAACTAATTTTATCGTGTATTTTTATTACTTATTTTATATTTATTACTCGTTTAAAGTGAGGATATTGTGGAAACAATGCTTCTTTCTTCTTTTATATCATGTTTAATGTTTAATGAGAGAAAAGAAGATGTAATCTCTCTTTTTTTCCTCGGAAATGGTGCAAAATAGGAGGTAAAAACCAAATGGAGTCCTTAAAAGTGAATAAATTATTAAATTTATTTTAACTTTAGGTTTATATACGAGAAGCAAAAAGCTGCGTATTTGCAAATTAGGGGAAGTACAAAGAGCAACCTGTCTTGCAATCCAAAAATTGTTATATAATTATGTAGTTTGCCATAGGCTGCGTGTCAGAGCCCCCAAATCGAGTTACGGTAAAGTTCATGACGTCTCTAGGTATTTGATTTAAATTGTAATGATATTTTGACGTAATCCCCCAACAGTGCGATTAATATCAAACAAGTTTAATTTGTACTTCAAGCAGCCGATCCTAGGAATTTGTAAGTGGTTGAGAATTGCTCCAAGTTAGAACATGCAGTGATATCGCTCCTTGGGGACCAATTACATAATACAACTTGACTCAAGTTTAATTAATTCCCAGCACAAGTTATTTTAATATGTTTTAATTAAATATTTATAATATTCCTTCTTATTGCTTTTAATTACTTGCGACATTTGTAAATCAAGAAATAATTAATTTGATTGCTGCATGTATTGCAAGAACTTGTAAACAAATAATATAATTATGTTAACTTTAAAATAACTTATGCAATGTTAAAAATACAATGAACAATAATTATATTTAACATACATAATTTTTTACCTCATTAAAATTACAATTATTTTTATGGAAATAGGTCAACGCTTCCATTACATTTAAAATTATATTTGACACATTGAGATTTGTAAAAGCCTTAAATCCACTCTTAAATTATGAAAAAAAAAAAAAAAGAAATATCTCCTTAAATCGATGAATTTATGACCTTTTCTCATTAAATTTCAATTCGCATTTGATACTAGTGGCGTTTATTTCAAAGTATATATAATTATTAATTTATAGTTTGAAGATTCTAATTTTTTCACCAATATTAATAGCATGCAAATCTTAAGTCGGGGGAGGGGCATTTACAAAGCTATTTAGTCCAACTTTATACTTGAATTTTAACCCGGATGTCCCGGATTAAATCGAGTACTAAACATTGGACTAAAACAGGGGCTAAACATGATACTACTAAAAAAAAATAAGGGTTAAATCAGTGCTAACAAAACATTAAAATTGCTTAGCACCGATTTAGACCATATTTTTTGGTACCATGTTAGCGAGAAAAGCGCACTTGCAGTGAAACCGTATGGCGGCCATATCGGCTAGGAAAAATCTCGAAGTGATTAATTAAATCGCTGCGAGAAAGTGATTTTTCCTCGCCAATATGGCTGCCATACGATTTTACTGCAAGTGCGCTTTTCTCGCCACGCCAAGCCTCGCGCGACATAGCTCCATGTGGAAAAGCGTCTATAACCCGGGATAAAAATTTAGAATTACGTGCATGGCACTACATGACTACATGGGGCTTAATTGCTATGTGAATACCCCCAAATTTGGCTATAATTCAAAACAAAAAAATTACTAGAATTTAAAATAGAATATGAGGGATGGAAGCTGAAATTGAGCGCATGAGGCAATTGTTAATTTGTTATTTTTCTCTAACATAGCAAGCGAACATCTTTGGAGCTTCTTCTGCCAGAAATTTTCTTAGTATAGTACTATAAAAGATAAATATTGTAGTTTCTAACTCAAATATTGAGAAGTTTTAGAATCGTATTTCTAAAACATCGAAAGCCACTCTCAACCAAAGAACTTTGCT
The DNA here is from genome assembly GCA_949825025.1 of Siphlonurus alternatus. Classification (NCBI taxonomy): domain Eukaryota; kingdom Metazoa; phylum Arthropoda; class Insecta; order Ephemeroptera; family Siphlonuridae; genus Siphlonurus; species Siphlonurus alternatus. The sequence goes on from OX463779.1 coordinate 43,021,729, forward strand.
CTCAACGCCTTCATATTTAACGAGTTGCATTCATTGCAGCTTTTGTGTAACAAACAATAAAAATACAAAATCTAGTTCATGACCTTTAGGAGCAGATGCCATTAAAACAAATGGGAGTTGTACAAGAGTTTCGAAGGACAAAGGACGGAGCGTATATACGAGGAGCCTGGATTATCCTGCTTGATGGGAACCGCCTGCCCTGCCAACTCACTACACTGTTAGAAAATCTCGCTAGATTTTCATTGGAATGACAAAAAAAATCGTGAAAAATAGGTGAGGAAATGTATGCCGTACATACGTGGCTAATGGCGTTGAAGTGTGTTTGGGGGGAGGGAGGGAGGGGGTCCTTATATCATGTGCTTTTTTTCTATTTATTTCTACAATATGACGTCATATTCAAATCCAGAATTATTCAATAAAAAAAAATCTCGACCAATCAAAAAATTCAAAATTTGGCCAAAGAATTAGTAGATATTAATTCTTTGATTTGGCTGAGCCAAGTTGCGGTCAATCAGAATTTTTTTCATATTTTTCCTGCCAATTTTGAACTTTATTCTGAACAGCTAACTCCAAGCAACCATATTCATGCAGCTAAAATACTAAAATAATTTAAAAAATGAATTGAAAATGCTGAGGTTAGCGCAGAATTTTAGTAAACAAAATTGTTTCAAATTAGTTTTTTAACTTCATTAATTCTTAATATATTATAACATTAATCAACTTTATGTTTTTGAATTATAAAATAGCTCATCAGCATAGCTGGTTGTTTGGTGTTTGCACTTATACCCTGTAAAGCTTAGCTGGATGTGTGGCAGTTCCATAAAACCAATATAACTTAAATTCAATTACCCTGTAAAGTAGACCGAGTGAGCAGGCTCATGAAAGCCTCTTGTACAAATATTTGGATACTCGTTGTAACGTTGTACACAACATGAAAAAAGTTTTTCTTGTGTATATTTGTAAAATTTCCATCTGCAAAAAAATAAGCATATATTATAGAAAAAATAATCATAAATATTTCAAAAAGCTACAAATCACTTTCGCTTTAATTGAATTAAAAGTGATATATTAAAATCACAACCATGATATGATTTTTTTTTTTTTATTTCCAATTTGATTCAATTTTATTTTAGTTATGTACTGTACAATTTTTTTAACGCCTCTAAAGCCGGTATTACACGATACAATTTTTCTAACTATTGCATACAATTTTTCCTTGCAAGAAAACTTCAACTCCATTTATTTGTATGGAGATAAAATTTTCTTGCAAGGAAAAATTGTATGCAAAATTGTATGGTGTAATACCGGCTTAACACTTTCAGAATCAGGATGGAAAATTATATTACGTAATATTCATGTATTTCCCTATCTTAGAATTTGCATGGCTATAATATCATGACATTTTGTATTACAATAATATAATAATATAGATTTTATTGAGCAGAATAGACAAGATGCATACATTGTCACATTCAAATAGGAAATACTTCCCAAGAGGGTGCAAAAAAAGGCAATGCCCAAACGAGATTTGTATCCTGAACGTTTTTTAATGGTGTTAGAGGCTACAAAATAATATTTAAAAATTTTAAAGGCGGATTCAGATGGCGACAGCGGCGATGCAACGCGATGTTGTCACACAAGCTGTGAAATCCTATGCGGAGAGCGAATGCCAAATTGCGGCAGCGAAATCGCGTTAATTGCGATACTCTTTTTTTTTAATCGCCAAATATGACCACCATGGATGTCATAGCAAGTGCGCATTATTCGCGTCGCGTCGCATGATAAAAATCGCTATGTGAATACGCCTTTTAACACAAATTGAGATTCTGTGTCGAGATTTTTATTAGAAATATATGCAGTTGTTCGTGGCTACACACACAATGGCGGGCGTGATGCAAAAGACTGAAGCACGTACCGAGCTCGGGAAAAAGACTGCGAAACAAAAATGATGTAATTGGAACGTGAGTAACGTGACATCTGGGGGAGATAAATGCTTGATAAAATAAATGATTGTAGAAAATATCAAATCATCTGATTTTCCGGTGCTCCTAATTCCGTCCTTTTAAACGTAATAGAGTGAAAAATTGATATTTTTAGTTTTTAACATTAAAGCACAATTTTATTAAAGTTTATTATTAATTAGAGAAAAAGGAAATACATTCCAAATCAGAAGACCTCTGTGAATTGGAGACGGCAGTAGAAAATGTGAATCTCTAAATTAGCAAATGAAGATAATTAAAAATATAACATTGTCATGGCTTGTAGAGAATTTGTATCGGAGAACACTGCTTGAGAACAAAATCTAGTTACAATTATGTAAGTTGAAGCTCATTTCTGTTAGATAAAATCAATAAAGTCTAATAAAGGAATGAAGTAGTGGGTAAAATTTCCAAATATATAATTAGAAAAGTAACAACGTATAAAACTTATTTTAAATCAACGTTTGATCAAATAAAATTTGAGAACTCAATTTGATTATATTCTTTCATAAAAAGAATTTAAAACAGTGTCAATTTACTTGAACGGTGATAAATTGTAGTAATCACCATAGAATTGAGTTTATATATTTTATTATCAAATACATCAAACTTTTCAATGAGCTTACAAATATAGAAAATTGACTTCATGAACGAAATTCGAAACTATAATTTAAATATTGAGTGGTTAAAAAAAATACCTACAGGAGGTATTATTATTAAATTGAATTGAAGACAAATCAATTATAAATGATTATAAAGAAAAAAATAGTTTTCATCAATTGAAACTCATTGAAAATATTTCAGTCGTTATATTAACACATAAATCTGACATATTTTTACTATCTCTGTTTTCACTTTTTTTTTTTCGATGGTGATTTGGCAAAATGGAGTTCTCTTTACGATAAAAGTTCCATCCCACATGCGAAGGTGTGATACATTGGGACGCTCGATTTTCTCGAAACGTTTCGCTCACTTGGCCAGCAGCCATGCCCCTCCTTGGGGCGGTTCACTATTTGTCCCTCCTTGGGACACTATTTGTCTGGTGGTCGTAAACCAGAAAGAGACAACGGGTCTTATGTTTTATTTATATGTAGATTAGATATATCGTCGTAAAACATGGTCCTTGCCAAAATACAAGAAAAGGGTATAAGTCAATCTGTTTACTATCTAGATTTTTTTTTCAAAATGGATTTTATTCATAATATATAAACAAAAGTAATGACATTGGATGTTTACTATCTGAAGATGCTAATTTAATTTTAATATCGACCTCTTTTCTGAATTGAATAGATCGTGGAAATTTATGCCATGATATTTTATTTTTTAATAAAAAATGTAATAATAATAAATAATAAAAATAATAAAGGGGAAATATTTAAAGTATTGGTTAGCATCAAAATGTAATAAATTCATTTCGTTCATATTCAGATAAGAAGCTGATTAAATATACGGAGCTTATTTTCGAAGTAGATATTTTTTATTTTGATAACAATCCACAATAATAATTATATTATATTATATTTTGTTTTATTTCAATTACTCAATTAAATTTCAATCATAAGGCATAATTGGCTAACAATAGATGTTCATTAATTCATCTAAAAATGATATTTTTAGTTTCATCAATATTGTATAACAATAAATAATTTAAATTATGTTCAATCATTCTAATATTTATATATATCATATTATATCCACTATAAATTAGTATATAGTATATGAATCTCTTGATAAATTAACTTGATAATTTGCCTTACTTATATATAGTTTTTTTTTATATTCACATTTTTTATAACAATTTGAATAATTTCATCAAACATTTTCGTTGTGGAAACGCCTCTTTTTAGTTATAAAAACTATTATTATTAGGAAATGTACAAAATATATTAATATAATAAAAATTGTAATCATTATTATAATAATTATTATGATGAGAATGTAAAATATTGAAGAGTTTAAATTTAAAAACATGGTAAATCAAGCGTAAGAATTTAATTTGCTAAAAGGTCAGAGTTAATATGATCCGGCCTGCAAACATTACAATTCTCCACTTGTCTTCAGGCTGTTCTGTGTACTGTAGCTCGTTAAGGGTTAAATGCAAACAACCACCCCCACCCCCACTCGACCTGTATACATATCTATAGTTCCTAACGTGATCAAAATGGCGTAACATAATTTTTATACATTGCCTAGGGGTAAAACCAATTAATTTCAAATCACAGCATGATTCAAATAATATTATTATTATAAATTTTATTTACTTAAAATGTATTTTAAAATATGAAAGTTATAATTTATTTCCATTACAAAAAAACAACAACATTTATTTCAATTATATTTGACTTGATTTTCGTAAACTATTTTATTATATATAAATTTTATACATAAAATTTAAAATTTGCATTGGAAAGTTATAGTACAAAGAAAAGATATCTTCACAGAATTTCTATACTGTCATGGTATTATTTCAATGTTATTATTACAATTCTGTTATTGAAGCAATATTTTTAGTGCTTGAATGTTGCGATTTGACATAAAATTTAACGTCTTCTGACATTTCGCTACGTAAAAACACACATTTTAAATATAGATTTTGATAAACATTTCTACACGATAAAAGAACTCGCGGTGGCATTGCCAGCTTACATGTGGGAGGCACGCTTGGCTCACACTGCAGCCTCGTGGGCTCCCCCCAGCCCCCCACCCCCTTGTGACGATCGAGAAATGCCAGCAGAAAATATTTTAAATTGTTAAATTATTATACATCGAGTTGTTTAAAAAAAAAAAGAAAGAAAGAAAGAAAGAAAGAAAAAACAGTGCATAAAATATGATGGAATTAATTCACCGATTAAAAAAAAAAAACTGTTTTTGTTTTTCTCTGAAGAAATATTTATAATATAAAAGAATTTCAGGTCTTATTATATATGTAGAGCGCGGAAAAAAATCATTTTGCCTATTTGTGCACATGAGGACTATTTTGTTGTCATTTAGGATGTCCACCGATCTCCGGAAGTGGATTAAAATGAGCGTATAAAAAAAATAGACCATTTAGACTATTTTTTTATTTTGAGACTATTTTGGCAAAAGATGACTTTTTGTGACTTTTTTTACATATTTTTAGTGCATTTCAGCTCTTTTCTTCATATTGTCAAAAAAAAAAAAAAGAAGAAGAAGAAGAAGAAGAATGACAAGCTTCAACTTAAAAATGCCGCAGCGCCGCATTCTGACATCGCTCCGTAAGGTTTGTTAGGAGAAAAATTTTATTTATTTTTTCATTCAAATTCTATGCTGCACAAAATCTCGAATATTTTTTATGTCGTGTGAAGTGATCTTTCTAGTGGCTCATATGAATTATTAATCTTGCCCTTCATAAGAACCGTCGGAAAAAATTAAAAACCAGGTACCGCTGGGTTAAAGGATAGGAAGCTTGATAGAACATGTCGTCGCGCGCAGTTCGCGCGCTGGATTTCCATTGGCTGAGAGAATTGTGTCATCAATGTTAAAGCTTCTCATTAAGTAAAGAAACAAAGACTTCAGTCTGTGTAAGGGAAGTCTGTGTAAAGAAATATAAAAAAAAAATAAAACTTTTAGACACACTTTCAAATAGCACTTTTAAAACGCCTTTTTGCTGCATTTTCTAAAAAAAAAGTGACTTTTTTATAGACTATTTTTAAAAAAAAAAAAGTGACTTTTTTGTAGACTATTTTCCAAAAGTAAGTTGACTTTTTAGGCGCCTATTTTTCGAAAAAAATGTGAATTTTTTCCGCGCTCTAATTATATGTAAATAATATTGGATATTGTCTAATATTTAAAAAAGAAACAAAATAATAATGCAGCATATTGTTTAACAATGAGCAATAACTTACTGTTCAGTCTGATACATCAATAAATTCAATATGAAACCATTAACTGTATATTTAATATGATTAATATTGAAATTAATTGGACATTTACAATACACGCCATTATCAGAATAAGTACATACTTCAATTATATGAAAGTTCTGCAATGTTATAATACACTAGGTCTGTTCGTAAGTGCACAATCGATTCATCATTGAGCTTGTATAGAGCTCAATGCGATTCATAAAACAATCAATAATCAGATGAACTTTCTGTATACAAGGACCATATAAAGATATTTAATTAAATAATTCATTATTTTCTGATTGTGTATTTACGAAAAGACCTATTATTATAATATAATATTATGTTTACATAATTTTTTTTATTTTAAAATTTATTCCTAGAAAGTTATAATTCATTATTTACTCCCGAACTCTTAAAAAAATATGATAGTAAATTGAAAATCCTGCATCTATTAATACAATTTAAAAATTACTACAGTTATGCATTGAACATTGCACTATTTCTGTAACATGTGCTTGAAACGTCGTTCTAACAATATTTATGTTTAATTTTGAACCCTCTATTGTTCAGAGTTAAAAATACATTGTTCTATAAATAACACGTTAACGGTCCTCACTGAGAGGTAAAATAATTAACGTACATTATTATTATTACCATTGCTTTTTCCATTGCACACAGTTTAAAAATAAATTTTTGTATTATAATAGAAATAAAATAGTAAAAGAAACGTCAGTATCTGTTACAAAACTACATACATGCAACGTACTGTGAACTATAACTGCATTCCATTATTTTATTCCATATGTTTTTTTGTTCTAGTATATTGTATACCTAACTATAGTCTACTTTACCCACTGGCATTTCGTCGCATGATACTATTATTTTTTTTATTTCTGTTAATAAAATGGATATGAATTCTGGAAATTTATAATAATATTATGAAAAATTGCTTGTGCTGGGATATTTGTACAGGTCTTGCATTTTTCCAACTGCAATGAATTAATCCTCCAGTATAAAGAAAATATAAATAGTGTACATGCCGCATCCTACTTTTTTCATCATCCAGTCACCTTGCTATACTCTCAAGGGTTGTTGGGCGAGGGTGTATGGGCTCCGGCTTTTCCTGTCCGTCCTCCGTCCCTGTCTAGGTTCTTCTCTTGAACAGACAGTTTATACGGGAAAGTGATTAAAGAAACATCTCATAATTAACGACTTTTAATTCTCTAGTTATTTTTTCACCTAATTAGCTACCTTTCAACGTATTTCTGAAAATATATTGAGGATTGAGGAAATTTGATTCCATCAGCATGGGTAGGGATTTCAACTGTGTCAGTCCCCGCCCCCCCCCCCCCGCCTCCCTCCACTTGATGTGGGACAAAAAAAAATCAATGTAATGGAGAACTAAAAATATTTTCTAATAATAATAATTGTTTATTGGGTTAAAAATTACATGCTAGGGAAGGAACAAAATAGCCCAATATAAACGGTTGAAAAAGTCAAATGCCCATATACAAAGTGAACACCATTTTCTTATATAAAACTCTTAAAAGTTAAATTTTTCCAGCATATCCTTCCTCAGTTCATAATGGGAACGTAAGTTTAATTGTACTGTACAACACACTGATGAACAATGCTTGCACGGACATGTCATGACTCCCAGGTGTAAATTGGCAAAACCCCACGTCGCGTGTAGTGGCTGATTGCAGATCGTGTCTTACGTGATGAACTGTGGCCTACAAACTTTATGTTATACATTTTCGACTGATCATATTTCTCCACACATGAGTCTAAACGTTTGATGTTTAATTAACAGTATATACCTTTGAGCATATACCTTCAATTATATCGTTCTATAGTGCTCTCTTTCCTCCTGCCTCTCTCTCAATCTGTATCCCTCTCTTCTCTCTTGAATCTGTCTCTCCCTATGTATCTCTCTCTCTCCCACCCTCTCTCTCTCTCTCCCTGCCTCTCTCTCTCTCTCTCTCTCTCTCTCTCTCTCTCTCTCTCTCTCTCTCTCTCTCTCTCTCTCTCTCTCTCTCTCTCTCTCTCTCTCCCCTCACTCTCTCTCTGTCATCTTCATATAATTACTTAAAAACCAACATGAAACCCCACTACCTCCTTATTTTTCGTTAATTAAGACACATGTGACGTCATTACTCTAATCATCAACTCTGGTGATCTGATGACGCCCCAATTACTGATCGACGTAGGTTGGACACTCCGACCCACACTACGGGGAAAGTTTCCAGATATATTATCATGACATTCAGCGCTGTGAAATAATTATAGCGTCATGTTGTTGATAAAAAAAAAAAAAATGCAATACTCCACCCAGTGCAATGCATTAACCTACTTTACCCCCCAGGCGCTATATAATATAAATACTGTATTATATTGGAATTAAAAGCATTTTTTTTATAATATCGTATTATTATTTTAATGTGCTATATTATGTACACATAGCGACAGTACGAAAGTTACTACTGCTTCATTTGATGATTTTATAGCTCCAAGAAATGAAGAGATGCAGATTTGCAATTTTGGGGGAGGCAAGAAGAGCACCTAAGTATAGCTCATCCATATAGACTGCGTGACAACGTCTACAAATGTAATATAAGGGTAACGTTTGTGGTTTCCCGAGGTGTACTTCTCATGACATTGCAAATGTTACGCCCCTGCTCTGTTTGTATATAGGGGCGTTGTTATGCAGAAATGGAGGTGATAACTTTTTATTAAGATTACTTTTCATATATCCCACAAATATCCCAAAAATCCAGAAATTATTTGTATATCGGAAATCTAGCTTGGATAACATTCCAATCTTAACGAATTGTACCAGACTCGATGATATATAATTTGCTATAAATATACGTATGGTGGTTATTTATGCATGTAATATTCTGTTACTATAATTAGTATTGCATGTTATAGCGATACAAGGCAATCAATATAACATGTTATATACTGAAAAAATATTAATAGCATCCAGCAGTGATTTAATGACACGCTCTCTTGTTTAATATGAATAATAATAATGATGAAATATTTATTATTAATTTAATATAAATACTTTATTATCTTCAGAATCTTATTGGCAAAACTTTTCTGAAAGCAAACATGGCGTATCTAAAATTAGATTATAAATCCTATTAATTATTCCCTTCTAAATTTTAAACTAAAAATCAATTTTCAATCACAATGCTGATTTAATTTATATAAACTTTATTGAAGTTTATAATCAAATTAATTAAATCAGTTAATAAATATCATATTTCTTATTAATATTTTATAATACTAAAAAACAACAAAACTAAAGAACAAAATCAACTTTCATTTTTTTTTTAATAACACAATATTTCACTAGACGCTAATCATTAAATTTGTTTTTTAGATCAAATTTATTGGAAACGTACGATCATTTGAAATTGCAAATGAATTGAGTAGCCCTAAAACTAACCATCATGATTTAATTATCGGATGATCGTGAGTTCAATACCAGACACCAATGAATTTTTAAGTAACGGTTGCTAAAGAACACCCACTCGTGCGTTCTGGAAGTGATTTGTGGCATAATATATCAATTACCGACCATCTTGACTGAGGTTTCCATGGTTTCCTCGGTGATAACTAGGCAAATGCTGAATTGAATTACTGAAAGCCATGGCCGCCATAGTTTGAAAAGAACCCACAAAATTCTATGATAAACAACATTAGGCCAAGTCCACACAAAGTCTATAGACTTCAGTATGTGGACACTATATAGATTTGGGTTCTGTTAAAGAACAAATTTATAATACTTTCTTTTTTATAAACTCGGTGTATTGAATTTTGTTTTATATGGTCTTGGATTTTGTTATTACGACTGTGGATGCATGGTGCCAGAAAGAGGGTGGCAGAGTGAAGTGCTTGAGTAAAACAATTTCTACTGTAAGTACATAACATTTTGCGAATGAAAAACTGAAAGTATACGAACTTGATGTAAAATATTTATAAAGTAACCAGAGGGTATGTTTGCCAAGTCGTCAAAAAAAGTACGACAACTTTTTATAACTTTTTAATAGAAGTTTTTCTCTTTTAACTCAATTCGAATAAATAATTACATTTTTATGAATTGACGTAGTGAAAATTATTTTAACTTTAAGTTAAATAAAGAACGATTCATATACACCAGTATGCTGTTTTGAACAATTTGAATCATTAAGATACTATTTTTTAATTAATATATATTATATAAGATGTTCATGATTTTCATATTTTTTTATATGCAACTCCCAATGCACTATTTTTTAATACGATAAGCTCTAAGCTGAGATCCATGCATGCAAGTTATAAGTATAATGTAAAACAGCTTATATTAAAATTGTATAGTGAAAATTAAAGCATTAAGTAAGCAGCTTTATTACATAAGCACACACTAGTAAGTGTAGACAGTGTATGATTTACTTCAAAGGCCCATTCTAATGTAAATAATATAATTATATAATAATTCTTTTGTAATAATTTTTTTATTGTTGTGGGTTTTGAAAGAATATAATACAAATACCACCTCTGCAGTCAATAGAATTACTTTGGCCATGAGCAGACGACGAATTGTACATTGTGACACGCGAGTAAGCTTAACACTGAAAAAAAAATCTTTTGTAGTGGATGCAGAAAAAATTACATCAGAATAATTTCTTTTTGTAATTTTTTTGGCTAGGAATAAAAAATAAGAAACACAAAATTTTATCTTTCTTCAATAAAATACAGGTTATGACATAATATTTTTAGAACACATTTTTAACACTATTTTCCTTGATATAGCTTCTTGAAACGTTTTTGTTCTACCTGTAAAAGAAAATGCATATTTGGTTATAGAGGACTTCGAGATATGTGTTATATTTTTTAATTTTTTTTCCCTAACATACTCGTAAAATCGTGCAGCAAAACGCCGTGATATCATACGCTCATACATGTCGTTGTTTAATACGGATTCAACCTTATAAGAATAACATTATCCGTCGTCAACATATCCGCTTAAACATTATCATTTGAATGTAGTAATTGTGATGCAAATAACAATTTTTTTTAAAATAATTATATATACAATCTTCTATCCAAATAAACAATAAAAAATCATTTTTTCCATTGCAACATAACAATAAATCTGATGTAAAAAAATACTTATGTTAGTAGTAATTTCTTTGCGTGTACATTGATTTGTTTGAAGTCATGACGAGAGCATGAATTATTTATCTTTTAGCTCGCGGCTCGTGGGAGGTGTGAGGCATGATATTATGTTTTATGCACCGCTCTAGGCGTCTAAGTGGAGATACCGACTCTCATATATTTGTGCAACGTTGAGAAACGCTTTTTCAATCGCAGGCAATAAATTATAATTTATTTCTACATTTTCTAAACCTACATGATAATCAATTAACATGATTTATAATAGCTTTAACAAATTAATGTAAAAAATCTTAATTTTGTAATAATTATATAGACATATTTATATATCAATGTAACCATAAAAGGAATTTGAATGTTTAAAATTAATGAAAATTATGTGTTAGTTTATTATGGGTTTTAAGATATTTGTATATATGTTTAAAATAAAAATATTTCTTAAAAGGTTTTGACTTTTATATAAATATTTCAAAATATTATTAACATATTTTAAAAATAAAAATTAATGTATTCTTGAGATATAAATAATTAAAACCCTGCATTCATTTCAACTTTCAACACTAAAATTACAACAAGGGGCAATTAAAATGTTTTCTTTGCTTTTGTGGGCATTTAAAATTATAAAAACGTGGAGAAGTTATAATGTTAAATAAATATGTATGATATAGAGTTGAGTGCTCTTCTTATACCTCTTTTAAAATTGCAAATCTGTAATTCTTGGAGTTGATTCAGTGCTATCAAATCAGACAAACGTAACGTTCAGGTCATCTTTAATTGCACACCTCTGACACCACAAATTTAACCCACGATCTCTTTATGGGCGTTCACATGCAGTCTATAGAGGCGTGGTGAACTGAAAAATTGAAAATTTGCATATCTTAGTCTCTAGGAGTTGCAGATCTATAACAAATCATGGATAACGTTTAGTATCTCCCGAGGTGTACATTTTGTACGAACAGCAACGCCATCTATTTGTTGAAGAAATTTTTAGGTGTGACGATTATACACCTCCAATCTGAGCAGCACGAACGTTACCACTTTTCTGCTTATAGACGTTGTCAAGCAATCTATGGAGGTGTCGTGAAATTAAAATTTTTAGAGTGCCCTCTCTCGAAATAGCAAATCTGCGTAATTATCTTTGCCTCTTGGAGCCGCATTTCAGCAAATTATTTATATTTTTTGAGATGTACGCTCGACACCTCGAAAAATTTCCATTTGCAGCCTTGTTAATCACTATTTCCCATTAAGATATCTCAGAGTATGGCGATTAACAAGGCTGCAAATGGGAAATTTTTTAAGGCAACACATACACTGTGTGCTATATTTTTGTGCAATAACAACTTTTTGTATTGCTTGCATTGTAGAATCATGTGGGATAAGGCCGAGAGTGGTGTAAGTGATCTCCGGGGATTCTCTCAAGATACGAGCGATGCTAAAGCTGCAGAGCACGCTCGCTGGGGCTTCCAACAAAAACAGCAAAACTATGGCCTAGAACTCGGCAGGAGATTCGGTCGCCGCCGCTCAATAGACTTTTGGCAGAGACGAATCGCAGCAAGGAAATAATCTGCCTTTAAAGAAAATGGTCTCAACAAACATAACATCAATATACCGCAATGCGTTGACCGTCACATCATCATAGTTAAGCTACTATAAAGTGTGGTCAGTATTGGGATAGGTGAGCGCAAAATAGTGAACTTTTGATAGAGATTGAATCTTAAGCCGGTATTACACGATACAATTTTTCTGATTATTGTATACAATTTTTCCTTACAAGAAAATTTAATCTCCATTTGTTTGTACTGAGAGGAAATTGTCTTGCAAGAAAAAATTGTATACAATAATCAGAAAAATTGTATCGTGTAATATAGGCTTTAGACAGGAAATAATCTGCCCCTGCAAAAAATCTGTCGCAACAAAACGAAACATAACATCAATATTCAATATACCGCAGTGCTTAGCTTTAAATCATCAAAGTGAAGCTACTAAACGTGATAAGTATTGGGATAGGTGAGCACTAAATAACGTACTTTTGGTAGAGCTGAATCATAGACAGGAAATAATCTAACGCTGCAAGAAAAAGGTCGTAAAGAACACGACATCAAAATAACAAACTTTATGTCATCAAAGTCAAGCTTCTAAAATGTTATCAACTTTAGGTTAGACGACCGCAAAATAGCATATACTTGTGGCAGAGATGGCTTGCAGGAAATAATCTGCTCCTGCAAGAAAATGATTGCAACAAAACGAAACATATCATGCATTGACCGCTTTAAATCATTAAAGTCAAGCTACTTTATATGTTCAATATTAGGATCAGTCGCAATGGACCATGATAATAATTATTAGAATACAAAGCTACGAGTTATTTATTGCATATATATATATTATTCATATTTTTTAACCCCTTATCACATTAAAAATTGTTCTGCAAAAAAAAAAAATTAAAAAAAAACTGTGACGTCATTGTAGCCATGCAAATATTTGACATGCAGACATATGCAGATGTGTTTTGCTATATTGTTTCTTTCATGTAGATTTTAATGACGTTGGGGAGTTAAAAAAAATATGAAATAAATTTTACATGATCCATTCGAGGTCTTCTATTTAGGTTTGCAATAATATAAAAATGTCTTAAAGGTTGAGATTTTTCTATGCTTATATATGTAACTTAAAAAATATGAAAGTTCGAATTAGGTTTCCTGCGTTCCTCAGTTACAGAAAGTGACCAAGTCCTCTGTATATAGTATTGTGTTAGTATACCTGCCAACTGCTGATGTTATATTATGTAACATGAGGAAAATATAATAAATAAATAAAATAAAAAGTCCTCATCATTTTATCGATATCTAAATTCTAACCTAGTTAAAATGCATTGGTATTTTTTTTTTTTTACATTGCAATGTATTATATTTTATACTAAACTACTATGATAATACTTGAACCAATGATCCATGCAATTATTTTTTATTTCAAACTACATCAGATATATATGCATACTTACGGTCGAGTGAATTTCAGTTTTATCATGCGGAATGATGATGATTTTTTTTTTTTACATTTCACAATGTAACATTTTATTTTATCAACTTTTTTTTTGTTATATTTTAGATATAAAGCAATTTTGTCACACGTGAAATTGAACCGACTTGTCTGTTTTGTAAAAACCTCTCAGATAAAATCTATAATAGCAACGCCAGAATATCTTTACTTTAACTCAATTGCTTTGTTTTAAAATTCAAAGTATCGTGTGGAAAATTGTAAAATATTCCGATCATGTTTACGTAATTTATCTTTCTATTCTTTACATAGTCTGCAAATCTCACTAATGAATTTGTCATTGCGGATATTTTATTATTTATAGTTTATACCCAAGAAGTTTAAATTTAATTTTATGATTTACATCAGTTACTTCCGAGTCAAAGGAAGTTTCTGTCAGACGCAATCAAATGAAATAAATTTAAATTAATATTTCGAAAAAGTTCAAATTTTTTTGACCCTATGGGGGATATTCACAAAGCACTTTAACCCCCACTTTAGCCCCAATTTTTAACCCTGGTGCTAAACATGGTGCTAAACTATGAGCTTATCATGGTTAGCCCCTGGTTTAGTACCATGTTTAGCACCAGGGTTAAAAATCGGGGCTAAAGTGGGGGTTAAAGGGCTTTGTGAATGTCCCCCATTATACTTTAATATTTTAGGTCCAATTTTTCTAAAAAAAAAAAAAAAAAAAAAAAAAAAATCAGATTTAGATGTGATTTAGAGACTTCATGTGTGAATGATGCCCTTTAGTTAATAATACAGAATAATAACAATGAATAATATATATATAATTAATTAATTATATATGACTTTCAATGATGGTTAGAAGAAAAAGCTATACTTTAACTACTACCAATGTAATTGGAGTCGTGGGGAGCGATCTCCTATCTTGCAATGTTATTTCACGGAGTGTTTGAGGAGCAATGTTTAGTAGTAAAAATACACCCCTCGTGGTCCTTATTACTAGTGATCATCCCCATCCCCCACCCCCTGGACCCTCGTGTATTTCTGGTATTAGTAAAGTTAATTTACACTAACGATGTATGTGCTTGATTCATGAATAGAAATGTACACTTTTATTGACATAAAATTCCCACCGGATGTAAGCTTCATTTTTAGTTTTACCGCAAATATTTTAATTTTGAAATTTTGCAACATAAAAAATTAAACTTTTATTAAAAGTTAGAAGTGAATATAAATATATAAAAGACGGTTCAAAGCACTTCCTGGTGGAGTCTCTTGCTCAAGTGACTGTATAACATATAGAGTTAAGGGCAGCTGAAATGTGACGACAGTAAAACACAGCGTGTCACGGAGAGACAAATTTCCCCTGGGGATAAAAAATTAGGCAGTGACGTCACATGAACAGATGAAAATTTACTCGTAATTTAATTTGTACATGATATCGTACTAAGTTTAACTCTGTAGAGTATACAATACATGATAGCGTACAATACTAAACTTAACTCTAGGGAGTGTGTGTATATTATGTGTAGTAACAAGCAACAAACGTGAAATGTAATGCAAGATTTACTTGGTACTTTATAGTATATATATATATAACAGCTATGCTATGTATTATATTAAAATGAACGCTACACTGTAAAAAAGCTATACCTATTGTAGGTATCAAATAACAAAGATTTGCAGCCTAAAATAGGGGTGCTTTACCCATTTCAGGTTTAAATGGACCTATTTTCATTAATTTACCTAAATATGTAATATGATATTACATATTTAGGTATGCAATAACGTGAAACGGGTATTTAGTTGCCTAAATTGGAAACAAAACTACCTGAAACTTAGATGTACCCAATAAGGGTTACTTAATTACCTAAATTTTAGCCTACCTACATTCTATATGTGCCCAGAATAGGTCTTTATATTAGCCTGATTTTTTGTCCGTTAAAATTTTAAATAAAAGACCATAAAAAAAGACTAGGCCAATCAAATTTTTATGGCGAGAGATGACTCCCACCACATGACATCATCATGACGTGTTAGCGTCGGTCTGCAGCTGGAGTGCAGTTTGATACAGAAACATCCTCATTTACTGGATAATTTCGTCAAACCAAGGTAAGATTAAGGAAATATAAAGACATAATTATAATCATGAAGTTATAGTGTACACGTTGATATGAAAATTTCTAACACTTGTGTGCAATTGCTCTGTAGAAATCGAATGCATCATAGAGGCCGGCACGAATGCAAAGAGGGAGTTTGAAGCTTGCCGTGTGGCCCGAGCTGTGAGCTACTGCGATCTGCCGAGTCGCCCGCCCGTCTACATTGTCCACATTACCACCCACCCACAGCCCATAATGATGCTCTGCTACCATATACCATAGGTATAGTAATTAAGAAGAGAACATTTACTGCGACATTTTATATGTAGAAGTTTTGCTGGATAAGAAATAAGAATCTCTCGTTCTCTTGTCTTAAAACACAAAACATTATGATTTTTTTTATTATATTAAAAGTATTTTTATTCTGAAGTACATTGTTACCTATAGTTCTACTAGTACAAAGTCAAATATGGTAGATCAAACATATATTATGCTATGCTTAAATAAAATAGCAATTATAAATTATAATAGTAGATTTAATATTTAATATTATTATTTTTACATTTTTTTACTGATCTTAAGTTAGAGATAACGTCGAACAGCTGTTCGACATAATCCCCTTTGATTAACATGTAAACCTTAGCAAATTGACAAAAATTCTGAAAATTTTTTGAGAGGCAGATATCAGTGCCTAAAAGCCATAGAAAAAGTTTCAAAAACATCTAACGAGCCGATTTTTTTAAATTAATTTTTTAGTTTGGCTCTCCATGGGAAAGCCCTATGCTGAAAATTAAAAAAATTAATGAAAAAAAATCGGCTCGTTAAATCGTTTTGAAATTTTTTCTATGACTTTTAGGCACTAATATCTGCCTCTCAAAAAAATCTCAGAATTTTTGTCAATTTGCTAAGGTTTACATGTTAATCAAAGGGCATTACGTCGATCAGCTGTTCGGCGTTATCTCTACCTTAATGCAGCATTTTTTTTTATGACTTAATTTAAGTATTACTATAATGTTGTACATAGTACACAGTATCTATTCTGTATGGGTGCAAAACAAAACTTGAAAAAAAAAAAATAATAATAATAATAAAAAAAATTAAAAAAAAATGTAAATGCATGACATGAAAGAAAGAAATAAAATAGAAGTTAATGCATGCAGCATCCTCGAGATTCTTAATTTCTTATCTCATATGTGCTATATGAATTTTAATCTGACTGACAGCCCAGAATAATGAGAGTGAAAAAACGTGAAAACGTTGCCAAGTTTATATGACCCTTAGATAAAAGATTTTAATCAGAAGAAACCGGAAAGCGAAACGTAAGGGGGGCTTTTAATCAGAAGAAACCGGAAAGCGAAAATCGGAAGGGGGACTTAATTGAATTTTTAATCAGAAGAAACCGGAAAGCAAAATTCGGAAGGGGGACTTTTTAATCAGAAGAAACCGGAAAGCTTACAGTGTTGCCGGTTCTGTCCAGATCACTCGTTTTTTCATCTCATCCTTCTTGGCTAAGGGAAAGAATCTATGAATTTTGATATATAGTCCTGGATATTCAAAAGACCCCTTTCTTGTAATGTGAGCGTGTATTAACATATATATAACCAAGACGATTGTTATGACTTTTTTACACTATAATAACATGGGATAATTTTACTGAAATATTAATATATTTTATTTTTTATGTTCCTTATAGTACAAGGAGTATTAAAAAAAATCAAGATAATTATTACACAAAAGTTCACTTTGTTAACATTAAAAATTTGCTGGATTTTTTATGTTTTTCTAATTGTAAACACATTATCATAATTATATAATTATATTATATGACAGTATATTAAGTAATTCTTGTGGTTCAATTTTTTTTAATTTGTATCTTTTTATTTAAACGTTTTTAATTTAACTATAATAACAAAATTGTCATCGATGCTAATTAAAATTAAACGTTTTATTTGTTCTATAACATTTCTTTTTTTTTTCATTGCAGACTTTGCTTCACCAGGAAAGATCATACTCTCAACATTGTCTTCTAGCCTTCAAGTCCATGCAGCCAAAAAGCAGTGGACCCACAAAATCCCGAACCCCATGCAAATAATATCCGTGAGTTTTTATATAAATAATCCTGACTGACTCATTAACTACAAAGACGATTATTATTTATTTTTTTTCAACCCCTACAAAAAAATTAAAGTTATATAGTTAACAAAAAAATTGTGATAAAAATTATGTTTATGAAGTGTTTTAAGTTTTTATTTCTGTTCTGCCCCAACGCCAAAACTACAAATATTCCATTGATATATGTATGAAAATGATTTTCATTGAATAAAAATTGTTTTATTTTATAATTATGTGTGTATTATTTATAAAAAATATATTTAGGAAATTATACAACCTAATTTTGAGTTAAAAATGTAACTTAAAATGGGCTGATATTAATACCTATTTTTAGTATTTTTGAATTCCTAGGTTAATATTTAGCTAAATAAAGTTACCCGAATTAGGTACATTAAAATTATATGCTCATCTAAAATAGGTAAGCAGGAATGCTACCCGTTTTAGTTTAATAAGTTGACCTAATCTGAAGACAACCTCTTGGGTATCTGTAATTACCCGTTTTAGGTTTTCCTTTTTTACAGTGTACTTGCATCATAGAACTTTTAATTACATTCTATGAACACTTAATAATGATAATATAAAGTTGCATCTCTTTGATTTGCTGGAACTGCAGCTCAGACAAAGAGATGCAGCCATAAAATAATTTTATTACAGAAGTTCTCTGAATACATAGACTTAAGTTTATATTAGGTAACAGACCACAAACAAAGCACAAAGCAGGTGCAATTCATGCTGTCCAGAAGTGTACAATTCTGTTCAGCACAAAAGTTACTGTTATGATAATAATCATCATATGGATATGAACTTGCATCACAAGAAAATGAGGCATGAAAAAACATTCAACTTACCCGATGCTTAAATAGGTCTGTTAGTAAATACACAATCAGAAAGAATCGATTTTTATTGGTGATCCTTATATAATATGTTTATGTTCTATGTACAGAAGGTTCATCAATAAAAATATTATTAAAAATTGATTTTTTCAGATTGTGTATTTACGAACAGACCTAATGTCGCCTAATATATTCATGCAAAAAACGGCGTCAAATTTTAAATTCATATGTTAAATTGTACATTCATTTAAATTTGCTAACTACAGAGGCCAAAATGGAATTTAATATTTAAAGAAAATGTTTCTCTCGCGTAATAAATTAGTGTTGAAAAATTGTTCAGCAGTTGCAAAGTTTCAAAGTTTTGCACAAAATTACAACTACTTCTTTCTAATTATCTTTTATTTAGGGCTGTAAATTTTAACCGGTTGATTAACCGTCCGGTTAAAACCCCACGGTTAATCGTTTTCATAAAACACTGTTACTCGATGTTACGGTTAATTTAACCATTTAACCGAACTTCGATTAAAATTAAAAATTAACCGATAGTCAATTTTAACTGTTTCTAGCCGTGTCATAATTTTAAGCACTTTAAACCGCGGTTAATTTTTTTTTAATAATTTTTTTTAAATGCAAAAAAATTAATTGACACATCGTGAACTGTGAGTAAACTTTCAGTTAGGTTAAAATATAATTGCACTGATGGCACTAATTGCTAATAAAGCACGTACAATTTGTTTTTAAATTATAACTATTATAAGTTTATTCAGTCTGTTTTTGCAGAAAATAATTTATAATATATATAACTATTTCGGCATGAATATATTTTTCTTTTTGTACTTTTTAAAATAATTAATACATTAGGTGAACGTTTTTGCATACCGTATCAGATAAGATTGTAAAAAATTAACTTTTAAAAACTTTTTTTATATCTTTATTTTTTTTATCGTTATATTGAACCTTGAAGGAAAAAGAATATTGAATTATATTCAGTTATGTATGCAATTGTATTAAATGTATCTTAATTTAACGTGATAATTGTAAAAAAATAACCGATGGCGCAGAGTAAGCCGTTTCGGTTAAATTTACCGATCAAATAAATTCAAATAACTAACCGATCGAATAAAATTAACCGATAACGATTAGACGGGTTTTTTAATCGATCAAACATTTTCAGAATTCTGAGCGGTTTTTTATCGAACTTCGGTTTGATTAAAAACCGGTTAAAAGTTGACGGTCACCGGTTAAACATTTTTCTCGGTTATTTACAGCCCTACTTTTATTATTAACATTAATTTATTATTTACTATCAAAACGAAAATGGAAAAAAAAATATCAGCATGTATTTTTTTCACTGCGTAAATAATATGAATCGAGTTATGAAAATAATAATTTTTTCGATTTTTATAGAAACATGTGAATCCAGGTAAAAAATGTTGTCACAAATTTTAAAATATTTACATGACTATGACGTAATAGAAAAAATACACAACTTGAGATCTGCTAATTCTGCAAGTTCATTATGGAAGAAATTTTTCCAAAGAAAAATAAGACGAAGTGATCTGTAAGAAAAATTATCTTTATGAATAAAATGATCGAATAGAACGTAAAACGTTCTATATCATCTCGATATTCCAGTATGATAAATTGAACATAAAATTACAATGCATTACATCATCTTTAAAATATGACAAATACAGTTTTTTCCCAGCTAGAAGCAATATATAAAATGCCTTGAGGATGTGACAATGATCTATGAAAGTCCAGAAAATCTTTTTGTCTTTTTTTTTGATGATCTAGTTTTCATCCTAAATAAAAATCCATCAATTTCTTCCCCGGCTATCTGGACGTCACTCTGAGCTAATATTGGTTCCACCTCTCCCGGGACTCCACACTCCAACATTGCAGCATCACACGTGCCTTTCAAACTGACACGTGTGCTTTCAAAGTAACACGTGCGTAGAGCACTCGGACCGGGCAATAAACGGACCGTTGAATCTCACTCAAAGTTCTTTGTACGAGGATTTGGTATTTTCTTAACGTACTTTTGTGAGGTTACTTCCAGGATTTATTGTCCTTACCAGCTTTTATAACACAACGTACGTGGTCACAGTCACTCATACATCGCTGTGTTACGGTCACACAGCGATGTATGAGTATACTGTTCAATGGAAGAATTCCAAACATACACTGCGTTTACATGACGGTGTTTAATACGCATCCGTTGAAGACGCCTCATAAGAATAACATTATCCGTCGTCAACGAATACGCATTAAACACCATCATGTAAACGTAGTGATAGTGTCAAAAATTTCAACTTCATTCCGGAAATAGCCGGAATGGACAACATTATATCATTATTGCATATTTGGATAGAAGACCTCGAATTATGTATTGTCAACACTTTTTTTCAGATTTTTTCAAACCCTATAATATATATGCTTCAAATCGTGTTGCAAAACTCTGTGATGTCATAGTCATACAAACATTTAAAATGTAAGTATAAGGAACTGTTATAAGGAATTGGACGAATAGAGAAATCAATTTTTTTTTATTTCAATTAGTTTAACTTGTTTCGTCAAATAACAAGGTTTGAAATACAATAGTAAATCAATATCAAGAAATGGAACAACAAACAAGATTTCATAAAATGATTGTTTTTCCTGCAATATATCAGTTACACCGGTCAAATAGCAAAAATAACATTAAGTACGAGTGCATTCGACTAGAAGGTGGAGGGAGCAATTTAGTGATAATTTGTTTGCCCTGGCCAGGGCGTCACCCCTCGCTAAGGTAACTCAATAACCTCCATCTCATTTCCTCCGTTTGCAAGCGCTGCTAACGTTACAACCGGGACGCCCAGTATTGCAATCTCCAGCTCAGAGCTATAAATAAACCGATGAAAATTGTTAGCCATTTCCAGGGTCTGACATGATGATGTCCCGATATCCATGACAACTTCAAAGACTTCTATATATTGTAATATTATGTATATATGCATGAGGCTCATTAATACAGTATACTTAGGAACTTAGAAAAGACTTTCTGTATGCTTCTTACTATAAGGAAGAAAAGCGATTTGCTTAAATTTACCTAAGTTATAAAATTCAATTTTGCATTAGGCAATTCGTATTAAAATAACGTTATATATGACAACATAAATTTATATCATATTTTGCTTAAGAAATGCATGTTTTTTTTTTCCTCTTATGTACGTTAGTATGAAATTTATATTGCATAAAATATTTTTATATGCATAAAATATATGAAAGCATATATAACATTTTATACACCTTTGAGTATTTGACACCTTAAGACGATGATATATAAAACTGTGCAAGAAGCATGTCTTTAAGGTAGGTCATAGCTTTGAATTTCCACCACGTAACTCGATATTAAAAAGGATGATAAAATTACACATTGCACTTCTATATAGTTTCAACATTTGCATAATGTAAAATTTATAACTTACATATTTGAATTGCATAACTTTATTTACATACAGTGTTTAATTTGTTAAGTACATGTTTTAACTGCATATTTGAAGCTGCTAAATTCAACAATGCACTATATACATTATGTTACAACAATGGCATTGTTGGTTTCTGTTTGCACAGGGGAATGTTGTGAATTATTAATGCTTCATAGAGACACAAATAGTTGATGACCAGTGAACTGCATATTATAGTGAATATTTAGGGTTGTAAATACCGTAGTAAATTGCATTGTGTTGCCTATTCCTTAGCCTAATCAATAGATCAGATATTTAATGTTAATTAAACAATACAAATTTCAAACATTTGATTACACATATTTTATTATTAAAAGATTCTCCTCTATTTTTTATATAATCTATGTTGTTTGTTTTGTGGAAATTCTGAAATTTACGGTTTTAAAGCCTGCATTTATAATCTGTTCACCGGTATTACAGCAAAGGATTATACATAAAATTTTCAGAAGTACAGCTTATTTATATTTAACGTATTATGTTGACGTAGAATTATACTTTTTGGTCCTTTAACGGTGATGTATGTTTTCAAGTTTTGAATTATGAATGTGATGATAAAGTTACAATGTGAACATTATATATTTATGTTACTTTCTCTCTGTGCCTATATAACTGCATAGATTGTAAAACTGTAATATAATATTTAGCAAGTTGTAATATTATATCATATCATATTAATGCATATCGTTGCAATTTCCAACTATTTTACCTCAACTGAGGTTTCTTCAGTTTCCTCAGTCAGTTAACAACTTTCATGGATTTTGTTTTACATATTTTGGTAGAGGACCTCGAGTTATGTATTGTCACTGTCATACAAAATTCTAAATCTTCTGACACTTCTAAAAAATTGTTCTTCAAAACCCTTTGACGTCATGGTTATATAAATACTTATCCATGGCATAAATAGGCAAAGGTGTGTTGCATACAGTATGACATCACAGTATTAAGGATGGTAAGAGTAGCATGATTTAAGGTCCTGTATCCAAATATATATTATACATAAAAAAATGCCAATTGGATGGTAAGATAAAAAAAAATATTAGAGAAACATGAATTAACGATAATGTATTTTTTTTAATAGTTTTATTAGTGAAAAAATAATACAGTCCTACCAAGGCCGGAAGCCTTGTGGGTAGGTGCTGGTGTACAAATTATCTTACATTATAGTGAGCTTTGCAGAAAATTACATACAGAAAAAATACAATATAAATTAACAATCAGCAAAAACATGCACATGAAAGGATTATAGCCCGAATGCAGAAATATAATAGGTCTGTAATTACATATAAAGCAGTCATTGACAATTCTTGCTTATTAAAAAAATATATAATTCAATTTTCATACCCCATAATAATATATTATGTATTAAAAAGAACTCTCAAATACTCGAAACAGTTTAAATAAATAAATGTTTTAAATTGTCAAAGCAAATCATATTCAATTAGTTTCAATTGAAGAGACTTGTGAAATTAAATTACACTTCATATAGATCAACAAACAGTGCAGATAATACGCCCCATTGATATGACACGGTTAATTAAGTTGATATTATTTGCTACTTCTTGCTTGGCTTGGCTGCTCCAAATAAACTGGTCCGACCAGATCGTTCAATGCAATCGCTTATAGAGTAATACAGTCACTTCAAGTTTAAAGTACAAGATTTCTGTCTCTGTATGACATAATTACTTGACCGTTGGTATTGAAGATTTCGAGTTAAGCATTATCGATTTTTTTTTAAAAAAAACTCACTCTTTAATAACAGCTTAAAAAAATTATAAAAAATAATGTGACGTCACAGTCATTGAGCTCCTTTCCATATGCTTCATGTTAAAGATTTACATGACTATGACGTCATATATATTTTACAGAATTACTTTAACAGTCTTGAAGGGTTAAAAAAAAATATATATATAAAATGGGAGGTCCTGTATTCAAATAATGATACATTAAATGCATTTAAAAAACTGCATGCAGGTTCTCCATGTTAAAATTTCATTCAGATTTTAATGTTGTTTTTTTTCTGTCTGTGCACACTCAAAGATTAAATAAAACGAGAAAACATGATGGACTTCCGGTTTGATGTATTAAATTAATTCGACTGTATTAACAAATCTCGAGCTTCGATCTCGAGCTCAAGTTAACTAAACTGGCTCGCAAGACACACAGAATAAGGTAGCAACTTCTAGTAAGGTAGCAAAGGTGTTCTATCTAGTAGCTCCGATCAATGATTCGATGCAAAAAAAAAAAAAAACTTTTTTCTTATTATTATTTTTTATCATAAGTGATTTTCTCCCCCCTCTGCTTCAATCTCTGAAAAATTGTTACTTTATTTTTATACAATATAATTCTTCCTCTCTACTCGTATAAAATTTTATGTTGGCTTCCTTTTATATTTTTTTTATAAAAGTTTTTATGTTATTTGATGATATTATTATATATTTTTATTTACTTTTTATTTGATCTAGATTTTCTTGAAAATCATAAACCCATAAATAATATTCTTCTTACTTTGCAGTTAATATTATAAGACTTTTATACATCAATCAGAAATATATGTCTGCTCTTATATAATTTAAACTCCCTATCTCAAAAGATTGTTATTTTTTTTACAATACTCCTGTGTCTAAATTAAATATTATATTGTTTATGGTTTTATGTAGGAAGAAGAGTTCATACAACGGCTGTTTTGTGGTCAGAGGTTGTTGTTGGTCGAGTTTACGTTTCCCAACTTTTCAGAAAGTTTGCATTAATTAAAATACTGATGGGCGCTGATGGGGATGCTGAACAACTTTGTATGTAGTTAACATGTTGTATAATTCCACCTAAAGTTCTTTTGTGACATTTTTTATTGGTTTATTGAAATTAAAACAATAGTGTTTCTAAAACAGGTACGTGTTTTAAATAATTTACACATTAAAACATGCAGTACTAATTTTCAATTAAACCTGAATTTATACATATATGTAAATTAAAAAAGGCAATATAATATAGTAAATTAATATCCCAAATACCACGTTTGGCAATTATAGTTACTGCAATGATGAATGGTTAAGTTTGAATATATTCAAAATGTCGCAATTTTTCAATGATAATAAATATAAAGGTGTACATTTAATATCAGTAAAAGCAACAATACACTGTTAGTCTTTGTTGTAACGTGAACTTTGAAACAAGTACCTAATTATATTTAAGCAAAAGTATCTCAATGACAAACTAAAAACATGTTATAATCATTATTTCATTTTCGCTGACGTAAGGATCAAAATACAATACATGCTTCTCAATTAAAAGGAACTATTTTAACTTTTAAATAATATACCAGCTGACACAAAAAGGTAAAAATCTTTAAAAGATGTCATTTATTTTCACTCGAATACCTTCAAAATTAAAAATTCAGATATATATTCCATCCAAAGCCTTGAACATAAACGTCTCTAAAATTGTACACACTCCTCGCCGCTGAAAAGTTCCCTTTTGCAGCCTTGTTAATCACCATGTCCCGTAAGAATAACACAGGGTATGGAGATTAACAAGGCTGCAAAAGGGAACTTTTCAGAGGCAAGGAGTGTACATTATTAGGATACATCGTAACCACGTACTTGTCCAATTTATAGACTCAACCACATGTATGTACTCGTCCAATTTCTAGACAGTGTTTACCTTTATTTTCAAATGTCCTCACATCAGTCTTACGTGCAGGCAACCGTAAAGATAAAAGACAAGTATACGAGTAAGTGTGGCTGCTGTCTGTTTTATTGCGGCTGTCTCCAGCAACATAAAACACACCTTTAAAAAGCTTTTACGCAAGCACATTCTTCTTCTTCCAACAATCTGTTTTCCCCCTTGTTTTCTTGTTGTTGTCTTGTACAGTATGTCATGAATTTTTAAATCTCTTCAAATTAGCGTATATAGAACAGTTTGAAGGTAAAAGCTTTATGCCAAGGAATATTAGAAAAGGGCATAAGTTCAAAGAAAGTTCATAAGACTTTCCAACTTCAAAATTAACATTTGTGTTTAAAAAATACGTGTGATTGGAAAAAAGCTCTTGTGAATTTTTGAAATGTCAATTTTTCAAGTTAATGCTCTCATTAGGACAAAAATTTAATATATATAAAGTTACTAATTGGTCCTTTACTAGTAGTGTACCTACGTCTTTTTTTTTTTTTTTTTTTGCCAGGTAGATTAACATATTTTCAAAGCAAAATAGAAATTACAGTAAAAAAAAAAAAATGACAGCACATAACATTTTTTTTTGTCATTTTTATTTCCACTTTGACGTAAAAATTCTCTTTAAAAAAATAAACACGAAACTGACATTTTTCCATTTTTTAGCAACGTCCTAAAAAAAAACAAAAACAGAAAGTGTTCTGCTATTAAATCAGTTTTAATTTAAAAACAAAACAACGTCAGATTAATAAAAATTAATTAGCTAGACAATCAGAAGCTAATCTTTGAAGCTTCGTTAATTAATTTCATCTTCAATTTTTACCCCAGACAAGACCCCTCGTCGCTAATGTTTACATTGAACTTTTGCAAACAACTTGGAGTTGTATTTAGCGGTAGGACTTCGTTTGATTAAATTATGTGTATTTTTCACTAACTTCATCATACATTTCAAAAGATGAAAAGAAATATTACATTTATAAACATAGAAGAGAAAATCCTTTGATTTCGTTATACATATATTATATAGAATCACAGTATATGATGTCACATTTTTTTTTATATATATTGAAAAAGAAACAGCCAAGCAGTAGCATTTATTTGCAAGTCGACTGAACGATGAAAGGTGAGCTACTGATAGATATCTCTCTTTTTCTCCCTTTTTCTGTGTGTGTGTACTGTGCGTCTCTCTCCCTCTCTCTTTATCCTCTCTCCCTTTATATCTCTCTCCATCCCTACCTCTCTCCCTCTCTCTCAACTCGTCAAATCTTCAACAAGAATCAGAATCGAAGCTACTTTCTTGGTAGTCGAATATTTGCTCCTCAATAGCAGCTCTGGTTCACCCCTAGGTTTCTGGAGAACGACATTTTTGTATTCGGCCTCTTCTATTGATCTGCAGTTCTCAGCTTCCCCCAGATCTGGGACACGTCCAACAATGCTGACCTGGACGTGTCCAAACGTGACTCTCCATTGGTTTTTTGTTGATGGACACGTGGTTTGAAATATAAATTTAGTACACTCAATTACAATAAAAAAGGAACACATAGTGTAAGATTTTTTAAATTTTTGGAAACGTTGAAGGAAATTATCATGTCCATGATTGAATGCAACGTTGCAACATAAACGTGTGACTCTCCATTGTTTTTTGTTGATGGACACGTGGTTAGAAAAAAATAAATTTAGTACACTCAATTACAACAAAAAAGAAACACATGTAAGATTTTTAAATTTTTGGCAACGTTAAAATAATATTGTCATGTTCATCAGTGAATAAATACAACGTTGCAATGTTTACGTGATAATCAAAATAATACACTGTCGAGATGTATATTATATAGTGATGTAAATTTAAATCATGTGTCATGTTTTGGAAGTGTCACTACAGAGATCATATTATGAGATATTTATAAACTAGTGTTATTCTGGAGACGTCGTAAAAAAAAAAACAAAAAAAACAAAAAAAAAAACAAAAAAAAAAAAAAAAAAAATACACGATTTGCAATGCATGTTTAGCCCAGCTAGTTAGTAAAGGTCTTGTTATACAGTATATATTATATATGTATAAAAATGTACGAACTACAGTTCAAAAATGTGAAATTCAGAGCTGTTTTGATCTTGTGTTATATCCTGTTTTGAAATTACTATCGCTTGCATGTTAATATTCTAAATTATGATATTGGCTTTTGTAAAAATTATCTTGCTATCATCAAATTTATAAAGCATTATAGTTTGTTATGATTTTAAATTATTATAGGGTTTCGGTTTGATCGAGTTAAGATCGTCGAAAATATTTTGCAGACGTCACTTTGGTACTTCAACTTCTCAGGTTGGAGGGCATTTGGTGAAGTGCAGTAATTAGATAATCAAGGATAATAATTATGTCATCAGAAACTTGAATATTACGACAAATTGACGGTAATATTAACGTAAAATTGATAAACTATTTCGTATCAACTTCATGACAGTGAAAAGTTAAAACATTAAATCTAAAAATAACAAAATTGGTGTTAAAGAACAAAAGAAGAAAAATGAGAGCTTCAATTTTAATGCTCGTGTCATTCTATACAGTCGGTGTAATTTTTCAACTCCCACTCTGCCTCATTATTATTGTATTATTACAGCACACTCATGTATCCGGATTGATGTGTTTTTCTGTCCGATACATCTCCCTCTTCTCCCTGCCTGTGTCTCTCTCGCCATCTCTCCTCTCTATCCCTGTCTGTGTGTACACGTCTCTCTCTCCGTTACTAGATTTACTTTCGAGTTAATTTAGTTTACAATTCAAACTGTACAAAACACAAGTTCCACGCTGTTTTATGAAAATATCAGTCTAGACCGAACCATGTCTTGCAAGGCGCTTTTCTTATCTTTGTATAACTTTGAACAGAAATTAATTACGTTGCACTGCAGTCATAAATAATTCTGTCTCTCTTTAATATAAGCGTGAGGTAGTTAAAGAAAAACGTGCAGCTTGATGAATTAAAATTTATGAAAATGTTGCACTGATAATTAATTAAGATCATTAATAATTAAATTACATGTTGTTTTATAATGAGAACTTGTAACATGACGTATTTAAGAAAAGACATTCTTAACCTTTTAAGTAACGAGAAATTGTTGCTTAATTTGATTTAAAAATAATTAATTCATTAATTTTCTTTATTATCACAAGCTTTGTCGAGAGCTTTTTGCAATAATGAATTATCAAGAAAATGTTTCTTTAAACAATGTTAAATTTATCTCCAAGACATCAAATATCAAGTAATAATTTTTATACTATTTAGTTCATTGAACTGAACATCAAAAGATGAATCCTGCAAACCTTTTTATTATGTAAAGTTGGCATTTGTTATTTTATCATTGTAATTTCCTGGAATAAAGTTTTTTATTTGTATATAATTTACTTGTGAGGGCATTGAGGGTTAATTATATTCACAAGAAACGTAATAATAGTTAAGCCTGTAGAAATATCCAGCACTACGTAAGTATTATTGTAGCAATCGATTTATTAAATCAAATTTTGCTATTAATTATTTGTAGGCTAAATTTAACCCAAACTTCCTTGGGAATATAAACATAACAATGTAAAATACAATAGTCATATTCTAATGTCTAATTATTTTATATAAGACTATTATCAAAATTAGGTATAGATCCTCTTTTGACATAGTTAATTTAGTTATGAACTAATTTTCTTAACAGAAAATTACCTTTAATTCTGAACCTGCTTTAATTTTACAACAATACCAATATACTAACTTAATTCTTCCACAGTTATATATTTTTTCAAGAAGATATAGGTTCCGTTATACCGACGCTCCTTTTTGATACATCATATATTTTGCAGACCTGCCATTGAGGTATCAGTAATCAATTAACAGAGCTAACTGGAGGCTGCGAGTTATTAACACCCCCCGATATTGATCGTGAGTCGAGCGACCCCCTCCCCCCCCTCTTCCGTGTGAGAGCGACTTCAGGGGCTGTTAGATAACGTGTATTGATCTTGTTATCGCTCTATTATGTTCCCATAACAATGTAATCGCCGCTGCCTCGATAACAGCTGATATATTTTATATGGGTGGGGGGATGGGGGGGGGGGTCTTGTGTGCCACGTCATGGTTGACCCCCCACGCATCATCTCTCCCTCTCTATCTCTTTCATAACACTCCCACTAACCAGCTGATAATTTTTATTTTTCTTTTCTAACAATTTTAGTTCAATGTTTGTCATTTAATATTAATACTTATCACAGCTACCCTTGAGTATATGAATTAATTAAGGACATTGAAAATTCAACAATACATAGTATACTTACTTATGATGAAGAAAATTGTATTATTTGATTAGATTTGATTTGTTTATTGGATCCAATACAGAAATACCATTTTATGGATACAATACATGATGTAGTACATATCTATTATAACAATGAAACATAATTATACAAATTTCACACAAAACGCACTTAAGGTATAACCTGAGAATTTGTCTGTCAAGGTCAAGAGGCGTGGCTATAGTGGCAACACTGTTTGCATTGGAATGAGCATAAATTTTTAGGAGGGGGTGGTGACAACAGTCCTTGAGAACGTTGCCACATTTCTCATCACATATAGGAAACGATCATCGCCACGGTTCAAAATATATGAAAACAATTCAGAAAAATAGTCTAAAAAATTAGGTTTTAGTAAAAAAAAAAGTAAAAGAATCTGTTGCATAGTTTTTTTGCAATGCTAATTAACAAATTTAACATTGGAAGGATACAAAATTCTCATTTAAATAAATTAATTATAATTAAACCAACGGTTAAAAAATTCCGAAAAAATTCAGAGCTAATTTGACGATTGTTGTAAGTCCACCAAATTAATTTGAAGAAAATCTGTTGTAGCGAATTTTTCGTCCAAATTTCTCAGGTTAAGCCTTCGGAATATTTTAACCGTTGGTTTAATTACAATTAATTTATTTAAATGAGAATTTTGTATCCTTCCAATGTTAAATTTGTTAATTAGCATTGCAAAAAAACTATACAACAGATTCTTTTACTTTTTTTTTTACTAAAACCTAATTTTTTAAACTATTTTTCTGAATTGTTTTCATATATTTTGAACCGTGGCGATGATCGTTTCCTATATGTGATGAGAAATGTGGCAACGTTCTCAAGGACTGATGTCACCACCCCCTCCTAAAAAATATTCGCATTCCAATGCAAACAGTGTTGCCACTATAGCCACGCCTCTTGACCTTGACAGACAAATTCTCAGGTTATACCTTAAAATAAGTCTAAAATATAATTAAATATATACATGTACACTGTTGTTTTGCTCATTTAAATATTAAATCATATTAAAATTACTCTATTGTCGAATAAATCAAATATTTTATTTTATGGTGCTTTTATACAACAAAAACAGTTTACAAATTCTAAGATATTGCAGTTTTTTTACTTGAATATAACATTAATTTATTGTTTTTACTTAAAACTGCAAATAAATCTGCATTGATATGAATAATAAAGACAGGTACTAATAAATACCCACATTATTGTATATAATGTGAAGCAAAAAATAATAATGAGAACATTTCCTTAAACAAAACTTGAATTACAGATGCTATATATAACGAGTCATATAAAAGCGATATATAAAAGAAGTTTTATACTAACCGGGATTCGAACCCACGCGTAATCCCACATTTCATAAAGACTTAACTTGTTTATGGTCATCGTTTGTCCAAGGTCATTTCATTGTGTATAAACTCATATAAAGTATAATTTACAAAGAAAATATAAATAATTTAATCCAAGAAAAATAAACAACTTGGCAAAGATGTTACCTTAATTGACTTAATTGTTAATTTAATTACTTTAATGTCTTAATACAATTACAAAGTTTTTAATTAAAAAATAAAAGTTTGTTCAAGGGTTAATTATTTCTCATTTAACTATAATTAGAAGTTAAGAAAAAAAAAGTGTTTAAGAAAAGAAAAAGTGCATCGTTTTTTGTTCTTATAATTGTGAAAAATGGTGACAGTCATCTCAGCAGAAAAAGCTATAAATTTCACATTAGAGAAAAAATATCTCTTCTTTTTATTTGATGAAATGTTTAGTCGAAAATCCTTTCATTCTGCGGTCTCTCTGATAGATTACTACGAGCTGTAATCCTCGTGTTTTACCAACCCTATAATAACATTGC
The DNA here is from genome assembly GCA_949825025.1 of Siphlonurus alternatus. Lineage (NCBI taxonomy): Eukaryota > Metazoa > Arthropoda > Insecta > Ephemeroptera > Siphlonuridae > Siphlonurus > Siphlonurus alternatus. Next base: position 43,054,147 of record OX463779.1, read on the forward strand.
TATCGTATAAGCTCGTGCATGGTATTACATTGTCCAGCCTGATCAGAGATCTTTACATATATAGTAAATTATACCAAGCTATACTTAGAATTTGTGCAAAAGTGCATTCAACCTGGCATGCTGCATTGCATGTAACATGTATGTTCAACGAACTAAATATAACATATATGACCTGGTTTATAATTCATATGCGTATATATTTAGATAATTTTCATAGTTGAACATGATGCTATATATATATATGGAAATTAACTAGCACGAAATTGAATTGTTAAAACCACTAATTTCAATTCATGTATAAATTTTCGTGTACATGAACCAATTTATATTAACAGTTTGCGGTTAAAAAGGCTTTATAATTAAATTTTTAGTACTATATTATTATTAAGTATTTTTTATTTTACATAATAAAAATAACACTTAAAAATAGGTTTTTATTAGCATTTTATTATATTTAATTTGTATTACATCGTGTTAAATATTAATAAAATGTTATTCATGCTTCAAATCACCTCTCTTGTATTAATTAATATAGTTATAAATATAAAGTACTCTATGTACATAGTACGATTATTTTATGCCATAAATTTTAATGTAAGTTTTTTAAATTTATAATTTTATAAATTGTATTAGCAAAAATACATTTCATAAATCAAATTTTGTTACAAATAATATTCATTTATATTTTTCACAATTGAAAGCGAGAGTTTTTATTTCATGACGAGGTATTTTGATGTTATTTATCGCTGTTATCCATATACTGACCATACAAGCTTGATTTATACTATAATCTCTTTCACTCTCTCGATAAATGTGACGTCACACCTGTGATTTCTCGCTTATTAGCAATAGTAGACCGTCTTATGAAAATGGTCAGCAGAGAACAGGTTATGATCGTGTATGGAATAATAATTATTATATTGAGAAAGGAATATACTATAAATTATATTTCTTTTTTCATTATGAAATATCTTTAAGACAAATTAGATGTAATATATGAGAAATAGTTTGAGGCAATACAAAACGAAGAAGTTCTATCAAAAACGTTTCATCTTTCAGTTTAAATCTACATGCCACAAAATTCTCATCTCTCAACTCACGGTAAGCCGTATCCTTGGGGACTGTATTACAAAGTTGGCTCAAAAATATATTCATATAAAACTATATCAAAACATGTCAAAAGGTTTTGTAACAAACTATTAACTATACATACGCGTCTCTCTTCTTTTTGTAAATTTAACTTTGTCAATTTTAAACAAAACATTTCGACTTTAAAAAAGATTTATTTGTTTTGTTTAAAATGTATCACCCAATGGTATGTTACGCTGCTTTATAATACTAAATCAGACTTAATTAAGTTTGTTTAATTTTTAGTACATTCATTATCAATACAGTATAAAAATAGTTATTATAGTAATATATCAGAGATCTTATAGTGTAATGTAAGCTCTTTGGTAATATGTATCATAATAATTCATAACATAGCCTTTGTTGTAAGATATTTAAAAAATAATGCAATAATGCTATATAATATTTTACATAAATTTAAAGTTAAAAACAAGCATTAATATATGCTATAGTATAGTCCAAATTATATCAAATGGACAACATACATGAAAATTTTTTATTGCAGAAATGAATAGAGGGTACCAAATTATGCTACTCAGAATTCTTTCAGATTTTTTTGAGACCCAGAACTATTTTTAAATAATTATTGAAAGTGCGGCCACGCCCCCTGGAGGCGTCAATAATAGGCGTCCAGTCTCTATCCTTTTTATTAAGGCTGCAGGGGTGCCAACTGAAATCACAGGACTTTCAATAATTATTTAAAAATAGTTCCGGGTTTCAAAAAAATCTGAAAAAATTCAGAGTAGCATAATTTGGTACCCTCTATTTATTTCTGCAATAAAATTTTTTCATGTATGTTGTCCATTGTTCAAAATAATGTTAACGCTTTTGTTTTATCAGGTTGGTACACATGATTTGATGACTACGACGGTCACAACTCGCAGTTTGATTGGTCGTTTCATTATAGATGTGTCGGTTTTAAAAAGTTATCATTGCTCTAAAAAAATATGAAATGAGAGTTAACAAAATATATACAATTACTTTTTATCATTAAAATTTCATTACAGAAAAAAAAACACCATCACATTAAATAAAATAATCATAGCTTATACGGAAATCATTGCCGCGAAAGAAATTACAACCAAGGATGTAATTTTTAATCAAGAGAACGGTAGAGAGGTGAAATAGCACTCAAAGTTGGCGTAAACTTATTCATCACCACACACCTCAGCCTTTTATATGCAGACGAGAGTCAGCGAACTGTTTTATCGTTTAATTACGAGCGAGCAAGGAGAACCTTTTAACCCCACACACCGCGGAAACCATTTTAATCCATCACCGGATTAACTTCATCACTCAGAATATCTTGGCGAGGAGTATCGATAATGTTTCACGTTAAAACTAAAAACAAACTTTATAATCAACTTAGAAAAAAAAATAGGAGTAGTGAAAATTAATACAAAAAACATTAGACCATACTTAGTAGTTTTGACATTAGAACAGTTTAACAAATTTAAGATTAACACCAGAAGTAGCCGGAAGTGAAAGGTTTCTGAACTCTCCACAGTCAAATTTATGTAGTATTCCTTCCGGAAGTAGTCTGAAGTGAGTGGTTTCTGGTCGTCTTGTTCAAATCTAAGTCTTGAAAATTTGCAAACATCTTACTTCTCTTCTTAGAAACCTGATGGGTAGTCAAAATTTCAAAATGCAAATACCAATTGGAAGGATAGAAAACCTCTCATGCTTCCGGTTACTTTCGGCAGGAATTTTAAATTGATTTGACTGTAGTTCAGTTTTGAACCTGAAATTTTGTAAAGAGATTTACATTAAAATTATTAGGGAATTTCAAACTATGTGCAAAGAGTTTTAGATTATTCATGTTTTATATTATATTTGCCAAACTCCTTCCATTTTCGGCTACTTCCATTTGTCGATATGTAAAAGAGGAAATTTTTAGTTGTATATTGCGTTGAGGAGAATGGTCAAACTTGGTGGCAAACAAACAAACGAGTTGTCTGGAGTTGCACAAGAGAGTGGGAGGGAGGCGCCACACCACGGGAGGGAGGGGGGGTTGATTTATAGCGGGGGGAGTGACCGTGCGCCGCGGGGTGAACCACGCGAGAGAAACTAAGGACAGGATGGATTATTAAGATGGAACGAATTATGGACAGAATATAATATATTGGTCGAATAGATAGATAGGGGATAGATACAAGGTAGGGGTGGAATGATGTCGGCATTATGGGCAAACGGGTACGGAATATGAAAAGAATAGGATTGTTGACAGGATGGGGATGGAAATTGGATAAGATGAAAGGGGTGGAATAGGAACATGAAAGTTACGGAATATGGGCAGAGTTGGACTAGGACGAAACGGGCATGGATGGAACAAAATATGAACAAGATGAAATGGAATATAGGTAATAAATGGATAGATAGAGCACTAGGAACAGGAAGATACAGAGAGAAAAACTGAGATAGAAGACTGAGATCCTATAAAACCATCTACATGATGAGAGACAGCCCAACTGTAGCGACAGCCTGTAAGAGACTGCGAGAGACAAGAGGGGGCGACAAGGAGCTTATCACGATACGATAACAAGCTTTTAGATTGATACTTAGCCCCCCCACCGTTACTAAAACACAAGCAGTAGTCACTTCAACAATGTCGTGACCTCTAACAACAATAAATATTTAACATAATAAATGTCAAAGGTGAAAGCATTATTTTACTTCTAATTTAAAACCTAATGGACTTCTTTTTTTATACCTACAAAGTACACCTATGGACAGCATGAATTTTACTCCAGCCTCACTTGCTAGAGCTGCAGTTCCGATATGCAGAGATAAAAATTTGCAATTTTTAGTGAAGTAAGAAGAGCACTCAGTCTATCAATATCAAATTAGTTTTGGTTCACCATGACTCCATAGACTGCGTGGTAACGCCTACAAAAAAACAAGGGTAAAGTTCGTGGTGTCCAGAGGTCTACGTTATGTTTTAATGGCGCAAGTTGGTACTCTATCTGGTTTGGTGAGACAGATCCCAGCTGTCTGATATCTCAAAAAGTTTTCCTGGAGTTTCTCTTTGACATCCAGTCTGACTTCTCGCTCTTTACCCACGCTTTTCCAAGTCCCCCCGCGCGTGTCGCCACCATCGCCTATCTTGTCAGATAAAATCAACATGGAAAACCTACAACTTTAACTTCTATTTTAACATGATCGTTAGTACCATAAAACATTCAGTTCAACTTTTACCGAAATTTCGGATAAAATCTCTGATATAGTATTTGATTTTATGTGCAATGCGAAAAATGGATTTAATTATACTTAGGTACTTTAAATGTTAGGTGGGTCGCACATAGCCTCGTATTTATACGATCGTACGCATGCGATCGTATAGTATATATACGTTTCTCATTTAGATCCGGTTCTAAATATCTTATCATACGGAGGCATTGCGATACGAAGCTGTGTGCGCGGCTATATAACCCTGATGGCAAAACTTCTTATTTTTAAATCATGCGCTGCGAAATCATATGATCCTGTGTGAGATGAGCCTTAGACACGATATACTTCAAGTTTTATTTTTTCATCCTTACTTCAAACGTTAGAAACGTTTAAATTCAGTTTATTGATAATGATCTCATGAAGAAAAATAACGCCGCACTTATTTTTCGCTGTGTTTTTGTAACGTATAAAAAATATCAAGTAATCAATATTTTACCATAAATTCAATTTAAAATTAATTAATTAGTTACCTACTCTATAATAAGTTAATTACGTGTATTAATAATTTATAAGATATTGGAGAACATTTATACAGCACTGAGAGGCTTATCAAACGACTTATTGTATTAATAAAGTGGTTTGCTTTTGAAATACGAGAACGGATTATCGAAACACGGACCGAGTGCTTTATTGCATTCTCTCTCACTGTGAGGGATTATGTGGAATAATTAATCCAATTTCAGAGGTATAAGGGTGCTAAAACATCTCCTTCAAGCCTCAGGCTGATTGTTCAGGTATTACAATTATTATATTCGATTGAATGCTTCATATAATATAATAGAATACATGCTTCTCGCTTAATAGTCTATTTCTAGCTATATATGAAGAGGTATAAGGAAAATAATTCTCTTAGCAAACACACCCATACTGAGCATATTATACAAACTGGGCACAGCATATAAGTAAAGGCTTGGTTATAGGCAACTTAATTACGACAATGAAACAGAACAATGAGTATTCTCTCTCTCTCTCTCTCTCTCTCTCTCTCTCTCTCTCTCTCTCTCTCTCTCTCTCTCTCTCTCTCTCTCAACTCTCTCCCGATGGAAACATCTCTCTCCGTCTCTCCCCCACTCTCCCTCCCTCTCCCTCCCTCTCCCTCCCTCTCCCTCCCTCTCCCTCCCTCTCCCTCCCTCTCCCTCCCTCCATCTCTAACTCCATGCTCCATCTCTGTACAAAGGGACCACGCCAGAGCCCTGAGGCCCCACCAGCTCCAACTCGAAACTCTTGGCGGCTCAGTGTTTACCTTTACAGAACCGCCAAGCTATTGTGTTACCTTTTTTTACGCTATTTTATATGTTATAAAAGATTTTCATAACTTTTTCAATTATCGGTTTTCAATAGAACAATGCTTTTTTATATATAAAAAATTTGATTTTTTTTAATATAAAATCATAACATATAAAATAATAAATAACGTAAACAATTGTTTGTGAAGTTATACAGGTGTTTTTATTGCAGAAAAATATTATTTGTTATTTTCAATGTGTTATAAAAAACAATAGAAAAAAAAAAACAAATTATATTTTAAGAGTCAATAAAATTATAGACTTGAAGAAGTAATTTTGAAGTTCATTAAAAAAAATACAGTAAATTAAAGTCGTATAAAACAGAAAAGAACTTTTAATTTTTTTTTTTTACATTTTGAACACGAAATAAACTGGCTCTATCACTTAATAATATAGAAAGGTGTGTTCCGTAAAGTACCTGTTATATTAAGGTCTTGCCAAATAAATAATTAGAAAAACGTGTTTGCGACTTTTTTTTTATATAATAAATAAATCTTAGAAAAGATTCAACTTGCTAAAAAATTACTCTTGAGCAATAACATTTTCTGGTGATTACTTTTGTACCACTTTAATATTTACTTGAAAGTTAACACATTTCTGTGAATGTACGACTTAATGACAGCATTATAACAAGCAATTCAACGAATGTTAAAAAAAGAGTATTTTTAACTTAACAACTTATTTTGTAATTTTAATTTGTGTTAAAAATAATTTTTTGAAGATTACTATTTCTTGGAAGTAATTATTTATTATATTGCTTATTTGAAAATAACATCATTATAGCTTAAAATGAATACATTGCACACAATGTCTTACTTTATTATTTAAAAAATTTATTAAAAAAGTTTCATACGTCCGTTGCAGATTGGCCCGTGGTATGAAATTTCTCTTAAAAGTTTTAAATTATTGCAAAAAAAAAAAAAAAATAATAATAATAATAATAATATCATTGCTCTAAATGTAGTTTTAAATTTATTTTTATGAATTTTACTATAGCATTGCAAATAATGGAGTACCGACCTCAATTTTTTTTCTTGCAGAAATGGATACAGAGGGTGCAAATTTATGCTACTCTGATTTTTTTTAGAGCCCGGCAACTATTTTTTAAAAATTATTGAAAGTGCAGAAAATTGCCACCTCTTGCCGCCTCTCTTAATAAAAGATAGGACCCAAAAGGGGACGTGGATTCGAACCCGACCTCGCCAAAACTTTTTAGCAATACTTCCCGGTCCCTAAAAAATCAGAGTAACATAACTTTTCATCCTCTATCCATTTATGCTATAAAAAATTTTGAGGTTGGTACTCCATTTAAAAAAAAAAAAAAAAAAAGTGTTGTGAATAAATAATTCTTTTCAAGGAAAATATCTTGAAAGTTATAAATTACAATGAACTTAATTTACTGATATTTTCATTTTTTTTTTATATAACTTACTACTACGGATACATAAAAAATCTTATTGTAAGTTATGTTGTAAATTATATTTTAACATTACATAAAAATACAGAAGTCATTTTATAAAATAAAATATGTTATTGCAAATAATTTAAACTGCAAGTGGGAAAACAGTTAGACGATTGAACGAGCTGGCATTATAGCAGAGAGATAACTGGCCTGACCCGGGGCTATATAGTGAAGACAAATTAGAAATGATAGAGAAATTAATATCGGTGTTGCAACGCAGACAAAAAATTCTATAAACATACCAAAACTTGGACCAAAGCCATCACATTAAATATCAGGAAATTTACTTTACAAATCACAGGAAGGGATATTACTTCCTGTAATTTGTTATAGAAATGCATCATGGAATGAGATAAAAAAAAAAAAAACGATCACAAAGATCTGCCGAGATATTTGGCTATAGTCGAGTTTCTAGACTAAATTTAGTTAATAATTCCACCAGTGGTGGCGTCAGTACATGTCCTATTTAAATATCTTGACCATGATGTTACATTCAGAGACACCCTCGAGTGAAACGTGAACCACAGATAAAAACTTGCCATAGTTGCCATAAGACATTTTGCATGACTTTTGCTTATTAAAAAAATAATGACATTTTCACTAATGATAGCGTAAGTTTACGTCCTATTTAAAAATATCATGCGCCTTCAACGGGAAAACTTGAACAACACATTTTTCTTTAACTTGCCATAAAAATCTGGGCATTTCTCTTTGATCTTTGCACTCTAAAAATTTACTGCAGCACTGGCAGTAGATTTGAGATTTACCATTGGAAACATAAGAATTTATGTACTTTTTTTACTATTATATTTTTTTTACTATTATATATATATATATATATATATATATAATGGAGAAAGTCTATTTAGTATTCAGGCAGTACAAATGATAGTTTAAAAATATAGTCTGCTTCATAAATGGATACGAAATAAAAATATTTTTTCATTTAAAATTGGATTTAATAATAATTTAAACATACATTATTTTGATATAAAATAAACAACTCATTACGCAAGAAAACGTTTTGAACATTAGATATTATCATTATCTTACGTTGATTCCATATTTGGTGTTCAGGAGGGTACTAACATGTGCTGGGCGTTGACGTCCCGAGGCAAATTAGTGACGTCACTCTGGACCAGTCTGTTCGCTGCTCTGGATTAAAAGAAAATGTTTTTATCAAATGATCTGCAGTTATAAAACCATAAAAAGGTAAAAATAGAAAACCACCTTTTTTTTTTGTAGTCATAAATTTTTTATGAAGTTTAAATTATTAAGTGATATTAATTAACTCTTACAATTGGTATCATCTCATCTTCATTCATGGGTCTTTAAATAACACGTCCATACAAGAAACTTAAATTCATTGATGACTTAAGTGTGTGTAAATAACCTTGACTTAACTCATATCACTTGAGAATTAAAATAAATTAATGTCGAGGATGCATTTACGTTCATTGATTGTTCGGATGAATCAACTGATTGATGTAACAGTTGTAGAGATATAATAGATTGTGTGATAAATATTATTATCATCATAATATTAAATAAATTTTAAAAATTGTAAATCGTCATGGTGGCGTATCAGACAGTTTTATATCAAGTGGAAACTTATTTGTTTTATGTTACGACAAAAATTGGTTAAGTTACCATTATACATGGTAACATAATGATCAGGAAATTGGCTCAATAAGTTCTTACCTTCGCTCCGCTACAATAAATAAAGATATACGATCATTATATAATTAATTAATTATTATAATATATATAGATGTAATAATAATTAATTATTTCAAATCTTATATAATTGTTTTTTTATTTTATTTTTGGGGAAAAATCAGCTATTCAACGCCAAAATGTACACTCGTTGCCTTGGAATATTTTCCACTTGCAGCCTTGTTAATCATCATGCCTTGTGATATATTTACGCGGGACATATTAGTGATTAAAAAATATACGCGTATAAATGGGAATTTTCCAATGCAACGAGTGTACAATGTATACAGTTTCATATAAACTTGATAGAGATAATTTATATTTGAAAGACAATTAAGTTGTGGTATTAAAAAAATAACTTTAGCACACATCATATCAAGGATTAAATAGAGCCCAGATTTTAGCTTTGAAGATATTTAATTAGTATATTTTATTTTAGCCTATATATTTAGTTTACTTTAAGGGGCATTCACAAAGCCCTAAGGCCACATTTAGGGCTCGATAATTTAAAGCCCGATTTTAGGCATGCTTTTTAGACCCAAAATTTCTGGTCTTAAATTATCGAGCCCTAAATGTGGCCTTAAGACTTTGTGACTGCACCTTTATATTTCTTAAAAATATACTTGGATAAATTGCGTCTAAAATTTGTTGTAAATATCTTCCAATGGACAACATACATGAAAATTTTTTATTGCAGAAATGAATAGAGGGTACCAAATTATGCTACCATGAATTTTTTCAGATTTTTTTGAAACCCAGAATTATTTTTAAATAATTATTGAAAGTGCGGCCACGCCCCCTGGAGGCGTCAATAGGCGTCCAGTCTCTATCCTTTTTATTAAGAATTCAGAGGTGCCAACTGAAATCACAGGACTTTCAATAATTATTTAAAAATAGTTCCGGGTCTCAAAAAAATCTGAAAAAATTCAGAGTAGCATAATTTGGTGCCCTCTATTCATTTCTGCAATAAAACTTTTTCATGTATGTTGTCCATTACTATAGAGAAATTATGAAACTCCAAAAACTTCCACTTTTTTACATCGTCTGTTGAAAAGAAACCTACTTAATTACTTAATTAGTGTATTTAAGTATACCTTAAGAGTGAAATACCAGTTCAGTGTAGACACAGTCTCGTTGACGTAATACCAACATTCTCATGTAACGCCGAGAGGAACATTCTCAGAGCATTCTCAACTCGAGATAAAATTCTCGCAATGTCAAAATTATATTAAATTTACTCCCAACATGAATTTTTTAGCACCTCCAAAGACATGAGAGTGTTGGTTATAGAATACGTACAAAAGAAAATATGATGAGAGAGAGAGAGAGAATAAGACACTTCCTGTCTTATTTTCAGATCAAATGAAATTTAAGATTTTTTTTTTCTCTTTACGCATGTTGAATTTTGAAATTTTGTTGCAAAAATATTAAATGTTTTTTTTTTTTAGTACTTTCAAGCTTCTTATTTATTTTTTATACATAATATAATATCAATAAACTGATTTTGTTGCTCCATATTTAGTCATTTAACTTTAAATGTATATTGAATTTAAATGTTTAAATTTGCATTTAAATGTTTGTAAAACTTTGAATGAATAAATCAATATTTATTGACTATAATATATAAGATTACAAATATAATTATAATATATAGTTCATTGTACATCACAGCTGTCAGTTATGAAATCATGGATGAAATATTATTCCTTATATACGTTCCATATACTTACATAACATTTTATATTCTTTTTCAATCTATAATCATGCAATTTTTCATCAATTTAAAATAAACAAGTGCTTTTACAAAATTCAGAAACACAAAACTCTCTCTCTCTCTCTCAGGATTTTGTAGGAATTTAGCATCCATCTCAGCATATGCCTGGTTGTGATTGAGGGAACCATGGAAACCTTAGCCAGAATGGTCGGTATTGGTAGAGAATGACATCAATCACCACGAATGAGGTGTTCTTTAGCAACCGCCACTAGTAAAAAGTTTGGCGGTGCCTGGGACCGAACTTAAGACTTTCTGATTACAAATCGAGTGCGCATACCTCTGCGTTAAGTGCATGTTATTGTTCCTTTAACTTTAGTCGATTATGACATGCTCAAATCGCGGCAACATATCAATGGTGCTCATTTTGAACTAAGGAATGAACGATATCAAATAATGCTCTACATTATTCATGACGTTAAACGGAGGAAGAAAAAATTCCCTCCCTTGTTTTCATTACGTTCGCTGACTGGTAATATCGGTAATGCTATTATGTATGCTAATTCGGGCGTGATTCGTTTTTACAACACGTCTCATAAGTGGCGCTCTCGGCGGGAGGATTAGCATCATGATGAACCTAATTCTTCTAATTTACATGATTTTTTTTATCATCAGTGATTCTAAGCGGCTCTCAGTGGTTGGTCATAAATATTCGGGCAAGGTAATTAGTTCAGTACGTAATACGCTATGACACTTTGACTGGAGATTTTATGATAATTCACTACGTCGAGCGTGATTAACTTAGATGGGTGACCGTTTCAAGTAAAAATTACGTTGCTCCCTCCCTGGGGTAAATTCGTCTCGCTTTCCACCCAGTGTAGTGATGCACTTGTGTGTGGTTCCCCAGGTTTTGGACATCGCTTTGGTCCATTGATTAAAAGTAGAGGTGTCCGTCCTAGCTGACTGAGGTTTTCCACAGTTCCCTCAGTCTCACCTCTGCGAATGCTGAGACGCGTAACAGGACGTGCATGGCCACCAACCTTTCCTTATATATCTTATCCCTACCCATTACCCCGCCACGAGCTGTATATAAGCTCTTAATAGAGGTGTATCCCATAATATGATAATCTAGGCATGGTTTTGAGTCTCTACTATATATAAAAAAATAATAACAAAAAAGTTAATTTTTGAAGCTATCTCGGAGATATAAAAACAAAGTAATTACAACGTATTGATTCATTGAACATTATATATAGTGCAATAAAATGTACAATGTACTAATAAGTACTTAAAATACGATCTGATAAATTTATAAAATGACGTATATATACTTTTACAAGTGGCTATTAACTCGTAAAACATTAACCACAATATAAAACATTGAAGTAAAAAATAACATGGGTTGAAAATCAAGTATTCCAGTCTGATGGTTTGTAAAATACATTAGGTCTAAATCCTGCATAGTATTCACTACATTGACCTCAAGTGTAGAGCGAATTGAATTTATTGACTGCCAGCTCTGTGAAACAGCATCCATTGTCCGAATAATAAAATAAAATGCAGATATTTTAAAATACACGAGTAAGGGTTTACGAATAGACCTTTTATTTAAATATCAAGAATAAACATTATTCAAGTATATTGTAAAATTTAACAATATTTATACAGTATGAAAATATTACACCATATAATTATACTGCATGCATGATTGAATGAATTAAGGTAAAAAATGTACTGTATTAATTTATCATTAACATTATTTAAAGCATGTGCCTATTAGAACAAGACATTATAAGATATTTTGTGTCATTAAATTATTTATATTAATTTTCAATTCTGAGTACTCTGAATTTAAAATTTTAAATTAATATTTTTTTTAAAGCTGGAATGGACACTGTCAGGCGACGTGAAGAGGGTTGCGAACTTTCTCTTTTTGTGACGTCAGGGGCTGAGGGGATTTAAATACCGTGGGATAGATTCCACCGTTATACACGCAGTATGCACGTGGATGCCACTGCTGCTTGACTTTCTGCTGTTCCTGCTGAGCATATTTTCATTATTATTTTTATTTATCATCATTATTTATATTTTGCAATCACGGGAATTTTATTTCCCTGAAGAACCATGCACGAATTAATTTCACAGTAGTGGCTGATAAAGATAAAACGTAATGAGCGGAGAGTACGAAGAAATCTCTTAAACACATGCGACTGTCATGCTCAAAATATTACAATATTGATGACTATAAAATCCTTGGCGAAACAAACAAATAAATAAATAAAAGGTAGTTACAGTTTCGATTCTGAAAAAACACGGAAACCCCTACGCCGTCGCATTTTTAATTGTATAATATACACGGATAAATTAATAAAAATACTAAATAAGGAAGAATGAATTATAATTAATTAAACAATATTAATATACTGTAGTTAATACAATGTGTGAAAAATTGTTAGATTTGTTACTATTTCCAGTGTTTTTTTATAATAAACTATTATATGCAGCTATATAGCATTTAAATATTAACCAATATAATATTATGTAATGGGGGACATTCACAAAGCACTTTAACCCCCACTTTAGCCCCGATTTTTAACCAGGGGCTAACCATGTTAAGCTCATAGCTTAGCACCAGGGTTAAAAATCAGGGCTAAAGTGGGGGTTAAAGTGCTTTGTGAATGTCTCCCAATATGTACTGTTGCCATTCATGTCACAGTGAACTGCATCTTTAACTTTAATTAAAAAGAAATACATTTAATACGATGTATTTATATTTAATTATTATAATAATATATACACACTACATAGTGTTGCATGTTGCATATGGTATTTTTACTGTAGAGAATTAAATTTTTCTTTCCATAAGGGATTTTTTTTTTTTAATTATCATATTAGATTAGTACTTTTATCTTGTTAACTGCACTGTATGGGATAATCAAGAATAGATTTACTTTAATGTGATCAAGGGTGCCATGGATCCAACGCGCGGCTCTGAGAGGGGGCGGGGCCCTAGGGGGGGGCATCCCCAATCGCCTCTCCCAATGATGTAAAAAAAATCCAAGAATATATATATATATATATATATATATATATATATATATATATATATGTAACATTTCATATCATTTCATCCTTTACTATTTACATGTTATTTACATATTATTTAGTTGGATTTTATGGTTAGATTTTATTTTCTTAGCTGATTCTGGTCTTCGTATACGCATGTACATATTATGTTGATAGTATATATACTGCACAATATGATTATATATTAATTTACTTCTTTTTCTATTGTCGTACTCCTATAAGTTTTTTGCCTATGTTTGAATTAAATACTGCAGTTACAAGAGAAAGTAAATAAATATGTTGTAATCTAAATCTAAAGTATGTAATAAAAAAATATAAAAAATGAAATTCATACCAAACCTTCTTCCGATCATTCATAATGATATCAGGTAATCCCATCATTGCAATTTCATCACTTAATTAAATATCTAATTTACTATATATATATGAACTTTATACAGTTTTAACTTTTGAGAGCATAAAATTGGAATACATTGGCTAGATCTAGGAGAAACAATATTTAGCCCATAACTCATGTAAAATAATTTGCTGCGCTTCTTCCGGGAAGTGATTTGTTCTTATTGGACTGTTTGTAAATCTCCTGCTTCTGACTTGTTATTTATGTATACTCATGAGGGAAATATAATAAAATAAAAAATAAAAAAATACATTCTAGGGTACAAACTTACCTTCAGGTGTTGGCCAAGTCAAGGGCTACTTACTTCGGGAGAAATTGTTCACGTCCAGTCATTTCCACCCCCTGCAGGGGTGAAAATGTGTTAAAATCAAATCATGCCCAAAAATTCTAAAAACTATAAGAATTTGAAATTAAAAATTATTTGCAAAATTTAATGGTGAATTTTTGAAGGATGAAACTACCCTGTTTCATCCCTAAACAACCCTAAAATAAACAAATATTAATTTAAAAAAAATTTAATTGTCAGATTCGTGTTCCCCATATTCAAATTTGTAAAAAGAGACACCTTCAGTAGGGGGTTGTCGGAGTGGTTGTTTTACCCCTTATTCTTAAATTTACATTTTAAATGGTTTTATATAAGTTTGATCATGGAAAACACTAATCTGACAATTAAAAAATTTTATAATGAAAAATAATTTATTTTAGGATTGTTTATGGATAAAACAGGGTAGTTTTACCCTTTAAAAATTCACCACTGAATTTCAAATATTTTTTTATTTAAAATTCTCACTTTTTAGAATTTTTGGGCATGATTTGATTTTTACACATTTTCACCCCTGCAGGGGGTGGAAATGACTGGATGTGAACAATTTCTCTCGAAGTAAGTAGCCCCTTACTTGGCCAACACCTGAAGGTAAGTTTGTATCCTAGAATTAATTTTTACCTGAGTAATGGGCCAAATATCGTTTCTCCTATCTAACCAATATGTATTCCAATTTTATACTCTCAAAACTGTACGTACAGTACTTATGCATATGTTTCTCTATAAGAGCTTCTGTGAGCTGAATTTTACTATAGTTTTGTTAAGTAATTTTGCATAGTAATTCAGATTTCATTAAATTACTATGTAACTATGGTTATAAACATGGGGTTACGGGATAACATTATATTATATGAATTTGGCTTCAAATGATTAAATTTTTATTTTACATTTGATTTTTTTTATCACATTATAAGAGATAATTTTAAAAAAAAATACATATTCTGATCTGCATGATGCTTGTGACCTCTGTTCTTTAATTGGTATGCAATATGATGTGTTGATAATATTTGAAGAAAATATAACAAAAGACAAGCCCATGCACTTACCTTGGGTCAAGTGATTTCTTTTACTTTACGAGTCTGCGATGAACGCACATACACAAGTTTTAGCATAAAAATTTATTTGCAAAATTAATTGATAATAATTATGAAAAATTGTTTCCATAAAAAGTGATAAATTGTATGTGGTGGAGTGTTTTCTACTACTAAAATATAACATTTTCAACAACATGGTCTTTTGAAACGTATATAAAAAAATTAAGGAAGGCCTGTTATATTATTTATATGATTTTCCCAACTTGGTCACTTTTGCTTACATTTCAGTATTAACTAGCATATAATTCGATAGAATAGAATATAGAATATTCTATAGTATTCTATATGAAGATGAATATTCTATATTCGTGCGTTGGTGATTTTAATGTTGACCGACATACTCTTTTTATTTTAAATACTTGAGAATTTCGCGTCATTAAAATCATTGTAATTTTGTTCCCAAAAAAGGCATCTCACGCTTTTTACATAGTCAACAAAACGTTGTAATAATTTTCATAGGTTCCGAACGTGTTGGGATCAAATTGTGATGATCCGAACGCGTTGGGAATTTTGCCGAGGTGCCCAATGCATTGGTATAAAAAAAATCGCGTCCGAAGCAAATTCTCTTCCGGATGTCAGCATATACAAAATATTGTATTATAAAAAATATCTTATTTAAAAGCACCTGTTTGTGTATTAATTACTAATTAAGGGTAAGATAACACGAAACATCGATTGTTGTAGTCCCATTTGATTAACATGTAAACTTTAGCAACCTCATAATAATTCTGATTTTTTTAGAGGCAGTTCTTAGCACCAAAAAATGTACAAAAATTTTCAAAACAATCGCTCGATCTGATTTTTTAAAATTAATTTATTAGTTTAGGTCTCCATGGGAAAGCCCTATACTGGAATTTAAAAAAAAAAACAATATTAATAATAATTTAAAAAAATTGGATCGAGCGATTGTTTTGAAATTTTTTCTACGTTTTTTTGGTGCTAAGGACTGTCTCTCAAAAAAAAAATCAGAATTATTATGAGGTTGATAAGGTTTACATGTTAATCAAATGGAACTACAACAATCGATGTTTCGTGTTATCTTACCCTTAAATAATAAATAATTCATTTCCTGTAGCATACAATGTGGTGCTTTTAATCCAAGTGGCTACAACTCTTTATTTGTTACTGAACAACGAGAATTTTTAATATTTTTTTTTTGAGTATATACTACACAGTACACAATACTTTTATGCTTCATGCAGGTAGGTCTCAGGTATTATCTATATATTTTTGTTATCTCGATCTAACTATGTATATCTTTCCTCTCTAATATTATACATTTTATATTTATAAATTTTCATGTTTTTTTTTAGCATAAAACATAATAACACATTTTAGAAAAAAACAAATTCTTAGCATTGTGCATATCTTCAGGCTTGGCCGCCCTTTAAAAAGCTGAAAACTACAACAATATGTGGCTCTTAAAATAAGCCATTGTGTAAACATTTTACGTACCTGGTACTTCTTTTGACAAAGTATACAGTTCTAATATCATGCTTTAAATTATAAAAACAAAAATTAAAAGTTAGTTGCTAATATAAGCTCCTCTAGCGGCATGCACTAACCATGCAGTTTTATGGAGAAAGCGCGCGGTATCCCACGGTCTTACTCCTGCCTGCTAGGCAACCCGCGCTAAAATCTCGCCTAACAGTGTCCATTGCGAGGTTTTTGGCCTACGTGCTCAAATTTCAATTTTAAAATTTTCCTAAGGGGATGGAGATCTACCAGTGCAAAACCCTTAGAAACGAATGAAATTTAAATAAAATCTATATAATACAGTCAAATTAATTTAACATTCCCATGGAAGTGTAAGGTTTGTGGCTATAACTCTGTAATTTTGAAACTTTGTAAAATAGTTTTGCACTGCTGAAATTTCAACGCTGAAATTTGAATAATACGACCAAAAACTGTACATTTCCGATTATTTCCAGAGTATAAATATATCATATAGATTAATAGATCATTCTGACTATATTAATTCGTTTCCGACGGGATCCTACAATAAACTCTACTGTACTTGGTTGTATTCACAAATAACATCTACAACGACCCCTCGAGCAAATGCTAACGATGTAAATGTTATGTTTCAGTCGCCAGTCCTCCGGGCAGTATTTCCGGTTCCAAAGACGACTCTGCTCTACCGTGCGGGAGCGGTGGCCACCAACATGGCGGCGCCGCGTCGCCCACATCGGCCGCACCCGCCGTGGGCACCCACCGTAATGGCCAGCTAGCGAGTGAGTGTTCCATCCTTAGGCTACTAGTAATTAGTTACCGTGGAAATTCAATTATGTCCTTGTCTATTTAACTTATGACGAACAAACATATACAATGTTTGTATATTTTTAAGGAATTTTTGTATAATATTTACATTTTACTCATTTATTACGTGTATGTTGATGGGAGTTTTGTAATGGCAAATTTTTTTTTAATGTTTATTTACTTAATTTTCATGCTGTGGTGAACTGTAAAGAGAAAAAATTTGTCGGAGCAGAAATTTTAACATTTATTGTTGTTATCCGAGTTAAATATTGTTTTACATAAAAAAAAGAGTCTCTCAGCCTACTTTACAGGGGAAAGCAGGGCGCCATGTTGGTGGAATGTAATTATAATTCAATACAAGAGTAAAAATTTAAGCAAAAATAATTACTTTTATTAAAAAAAAAACAAGACGGAAAAAAGTATTACCGAAAAAAAAATTGGTCTTATTTACGTTTCGTAAATATTTTAAAATTATTACAATGTTCTATGCTAAAAAAAGCTCTAGGTCCACCATTATGGATGTGACCATTGTAATTCTGCAAGACTTCATTTTGAAGAGCCTATTATTAGTAGGCTTAACACGCTAACTTATACTAGCCACGGCAGTAAATATTACGCTACACTTGTCATCATATACTGAAATTTCCACGGTTCCCTCAGTCATTCCGGGATAGATTTTGTAGATCGTAACCTCCATAACAACTTGCGAGGAGAAATTATATTAATTAAAATTCCAGTTCACAATCATGTCAATTTTCATCTGTTCAAAAAACAAAACATACATTATACGTAACGTATTGGCCCAGGATATGTATACGGACATTATCCGTAAATCAATCTTATATTTTTTTTAGCGGCAAGGTTTTTAAAGGGGTACCAAAGTGAATACTTTTTTACATGTTCGGGCAGCTAAGAATTATTCTGATATCCCTGTGTCTCAATATTTTCGTAAAATGCCTAGTTATTTTACAATTAATTATTTAGTTTGAAAAGTGAGTTTGATAACCGTTGGTTGATTCAAGTCGGTGCGCGCCCGCAGCAGCCGCTGATACGACGAGAATCTCCCGCGAATCGGGGGAACCTCCTCCCGCGCGCGCCCCCTTCTTGTCGTATCACCGGCCGCTGCGGCCGCGGCATGCTTGAATCAACCAACGGTTTTCAAACTCACTTTTCAAACTAAATAATTAATTGTAAAATAACTAGGCATCGTACGTAAATATTGAGCCTCAGGGATATTAGAATAATTCGCAGCTGCCCGAACATGTAAAAAAAGTATTCACTTTGGTACCCCTTTAAGGCAATATTCACAACTTTAAACAAATTGTAATATTTTGTACATTTATTTTCTTGCAGTAAGCATTTTTTTTTTGTTTTTTTACGCAAGATTATACAAGTCATTTGCAAGAGGATGCGAATTTTTTGCGATAATTTTCTATCATACCACACAGCTTTCGCTTGAGAAGAAATATATTATTCAGTCTTAAATTCACCAGACATAAAAGCAGACAATAAAGACAAACTCAATCTACTCAATATATTGATATTTACTATAGTAGAGTTCATATGACTGATGTCTTTAAAATAAATAGAACATTTTTTATGTTATTATTAATAGTCGAAGTTCATCTAATTCATTATAAAACACCATAATGTATCGTAAAATATGAAAAACGTGTAAACGCAGTCATGCAAAATTCTGATATCTTAATTAAAACAGACGAAAAGTGCACCATCAGTAGTTAATAAAGCCGCTCTGAGGGCGTGAAGTTGGCAACAAGTTCACACCTGATCAGCAAGTATTGTTGATCAGCCACTGGAAAGTTATTTACCCTCAACCTAATTCGGTGGTGACCGGAAACTGCTGATTCAGCTGATGCTATAATATCTGCAACATCAAAGATCTCGGCTACAAGTTGCAGAACAAACAAACCACCTAGTCAGCAATTAACGTGTTGAGAGCTGCAAACGAATACACTTCGGGACATTAGGAACGTTCAGCTTCATTTGTTGTAGCTTCAAGAAAAAGATTTGCAATTTAGGGAGGTTATTTTTTGTAAACAAGATTTAGGGTGGGAAAATTAGCAAACACGAGCACTCATTTTTAGAAATTCCAATGTTTTTGTTTTATTTCAACAAAAAAAGCAGAAGGTGTACATTTAAATGCTTGATTTTTTAAAAAATTATAAAGTGATTTCAAGGTATAAATTTTCTTGTACATTCTCTCGTCAGATAGAGCTGAAGTCAATATGACAAATTGCGTTTACTCGTTGGATGAGTGACCGTTCAGATGAATCAGACCCAGGGCTAAAATCTTTGCTATTTTCCCTTGTTCCTGCATGAATAGTATTATGACAATTTTATACATATTGCAGGTTAATTACTATTTAAATTAACAGTATTCTATTTAAACTGAGGTTTCCACGGTTCTCTCAGTCGTATATAGGTTAAATTCAGGAATGATATTGCTACACCACCGTAGCCACACTTCAAAGCAGAAAAACACACAAATTCTAATTACGTAAGTTTCAAATCTTTACAGTAAAAAGAATCATTGTTTAAAATAAAATAAAAAACGTGTTTAAAAAATTAACAAAGGCGTTATTGTAAAGATTTTTATGTGTGCTCTGTTAAAAAAAGGTAACGATATGAGGAGAGAGAGGGAATCACAGCACTCTTTGTTCACTACCTATTAAAGTTTGAAAAGCTATACAATTGATGTCAAAGATTAAAATGTTAAAAACTACATTGATCGCTATTATCCCTTTGATTACTTTTTCATCCACATCTCAATAAACAAAATAAAACTTTTATTATCTTTTGAACTTTATTGAGGCTATTTCCACTGGTATATATTAACTCTTTAATTTTTTTTATATTATTATAACTTTTTTTTTAAAGTTTGTACTGCTTATTATATAAACTATATAATCAGCTTTTTAAATTTAAGTTTAAATTAAAAGTCTTCATCATTGCTGCTAAAGAATTATAATTACCATCTCTCTCTCTCCTTGATGACATAGCTTTCGATATATACAAAATACCAATATTACAAAACTTTTCTGTTTGTATAGAGTTATTGAAGTTTTGATCAATAAAGTATCTGCTGACGGTGATTTGAATTTCATCAGCACATTTCCTGATGTGCATTTTACTGTACGTTCAGTTTTATAATTTTCTTTACGTTCAAAGGGAAAAAATCAACAGTAATAATGCAAAATATTAATAATTACGACAAAATTTAATTATGGATTGCAAATGAAGTATCGACCTCAATAAATTTTATTGACAGAAATGGATAGAGGGTACAAAGTTATGCTACTGTGACTTTTTTTTTCAAATTTTTTTTAGAGTCCGGGAACTATTTTTAAAAAATTATTGAATGTTCATTAAAAGTGACGCCTCTAATAGACGCCTCTGTTTAATAAAAGGATAGAAACTAAAAGGGACGTGAGTTCAAACCCAACCTCGGTAAAACTTTTTATATAGCAATACTTCCCGGCCTCTAAAAATTCTGAAAAAGAAAAAAATCAGAGTGACATGTATAACTTTGCACTCTCTATATTCATTTTTAAAATAAAAAATTTTGAGGTCGATACTCTATATTGTATTTAGATACATTTTTATTTTTACATTAAAACTGTGTTCATAATTCAGAAACGTTTAAACGTTAAATTATTAAATATAATAATACACTGGTCATCATATATATTCATTTTAATAAGTTTTTGATGGAGATGTGAACTTCGGCTCGTGTTCAGCCAATGAAATTACTCGTTACAAACTGTCAACCAATGACTAAAGACGTTACAAACACTACGAAAATCATGTTAAATGTGACGGACATTATAAATGCTAACATTATATTGTTGAGAACACAATATTTGTAACGTAAAGCAATTATATATAATATGAAAAAACTATTTACAGTATATTTATATCGTCTCTCGTCCGGAATAATGAGCTATCTGCTATTTCAGGTGAGCAAAATTAATATGAGCTTTATTTTATACCGACGTACAGCTCATAATTGCGTTCACCTGAAATAGCAGATAGCTCATTATTCCGGACGAGGGACGATAGTATAATCTTTTAGTTTGTCACATTTCTCAACACTTTTGCATTTTAAAGGTGAATTTACAAAAGCAATTTTTTTCAGCACGTGGCGTGATTTTGCTCTAAGGTACATTGGCAGCCATATTTAGCAATTAAAAATTCTAGCAGCGAAAGCACTGCCTCAACCCAACGAATTCGCTTGAAACATGGTATTTCACAACTTGTTCGTCAAAATTGCGTCGCTTTTAGTGAATCCACCTTAAAGGCGGATTCAGATGGCGACAACGGCGATGCGACACGATTTTGTCACATAAGCTGTGAAATCCTATGCGGAAGCGAATTTGACATTGCGGCGGCGAATATCGCGTTAAATTACGATGCTTTTTTTCTAAACGCCAAATATGGCCGCCAATGGATATTACAGCAAGTGCGCATTATTCGCTTCGCGTCGCAGGCTGGAAATCGAAGTGTTGATTTTTTTGTTCAGAAAGTTTAAGCATCCCTTTGATCCCCGAATCTTCTCCTTGTGTGTGCACGGTCTCGTGACTTGGTACACAAAAAGGAGAACAACTTTCGTGACAATAAGTTTTCAAAAGTTTACCTGCCTTTGACGGAACTCCGAGTCAATTTCGTCCCGCTTACAACTTAATTCAAGGCGGTAACTATAATATTACCAACTTTAATTAAACACTTTAAAGTGTGAAATGAAAATATGTAAAGTAATTTCTAGCATCTTTTTAACGAGTTAATTTAAGAAATAAAAAAAAATATATATACGGATAAAATAACATCATGGTTTTTAAATATTTTAACTATATATGAATATTTTTATTAGTATAAAAGTCGTTTGTTGTAATTAGTTTACAAAACGCAAGGATATTTTTATTCTATATAGTATAATTTAATATATCAATGTAAACTGAACGGTTTGTTATGTGAAATCAAGTTAAGGGCATTGGGTGTAGCACCGGTAGTTGGCAACACTGACCTATCTTCACCATGCTAATTTTTGGTCATTGCTCCTCGGAGTAATTTTTATGCTAGAGCTAAGCTGATTGCTGTAGTATCAAGATAATTAGTAGCCCAAGTGCACAATTTGGCTAAATAAAGCCTGATTTAAAGAAAAGTATTTTTTAGTAATTTTTTAAATTTACATGCATTTTTCTAAAATATAAAAAAAATACTTTTTTTTAAATCAGGCTTTATTTAGCCAAATTGTGCACCTGGGCTACTAATTATCTTGATACTACAGCAATCAGCTTAGCTCTAGCATAAAAATTACTCCGAGGAGCAATGACCAAAAATTTGCATGGTGAAGATACGTCAGTGCTGCCAACTACCGGTGCTACACCCAATGCCCTTAATTGTGTTTCGTAACTAATAATCCTCATCCACAGTACTATTGCATGTTTTTTCATTTATTAAGTTAATTATTTTATTAAAATATTTATATGCTAGAATCACCGCTTGAATTGGTACAAATTCAGGTTTACCATTATACATTTTAATTAATTCTATTCATAAATTTCCAGCTTCGATAACTTTAATTAATATAAATGATACAAAAATAATGTAATTATTGTAATTAATAGTATGTACCAACAATTAATTTCTTCATTGAAAAGTAGGTATATAGAATAAACGTATTTCATACTAGAAAGACTAAACCTTATTAGTGCGAGAGTAATTAATAATTTAATTAATGTAAAATTACCTTAGAACATAACATTTCTCAACAATTTAAACAGAGAAACCCATGATGTTTTGTTTCCAATTCGATTCATGCGAGTCACACATTACTACTCGACTAAAAATTAAGAAATATCATTTATTTAAAATAACCAGGTGTATTATATTATAATACAGTCAAATTTACATGATATTCCTTCCGGAAGTAGCCGGAAGTATAAGGTTTCTGGTCTTCCTATTCGTATTTCAGCGTTACGTTTTCACACATAGCTCAGTACTTCCACTTCAAACCACTCTGTAAAGTTTCAAAACTGAATTACAAACAGAAGAGCTGCAAATTTCCGGAAGGAATATTAAATTAATTTGACTGTAGTCTTCTAATTCCATACAAAAAAACGTATTAATCAAAAATAATCTTTGTAATAAATCTGTGGAAATGAAGCCGCTGCTTAACAAGTGAGAGTTGATGACTGAAAGTTTCCGGAAGTGACGCATTTTCTACTGATTTCCACTTCTGACTGCGAGCTAAATAAAAGCAGAACTACGTGATTTACGTCACTTCCGGAAATTTTCCGGCTTTCCCCAGGCTTTGGACATCACTTTAATTGGTCTGTTCATAAAAAGTAGAGGTGTTCGTCCAGACTGAGGTTTCCACGGTTCCCTAAGATTCACCTCAGCGAATGCTGGGACGCGTAACAGACCGTGGCCACCATCCTTTCCCTTCCTTATCCCTATACCGACCCTACCCATTACCCCGCCGTGAGTTCCAAGCTCGTAATAGTGTAACCTTTTGTAATATATATGTAGTATGTCCTCTATATTATATATAGACTAGGGGTGGGGTGTAAACTCGCCTACGCTCGTTTGGTTTCAAGTCTTTTAATTAATTTTGTCAATCATATGTTGCCATCTATATAAGTATTCAGTACGTGATATCATAACGGTATTGTAATGCAAAATGGACAACCTACATGAATTTTTTTTATTACAGAAATGAATTGAAGGTACCAAATTATGCTACTCTGATTTTTTCCAGATTTTTTTGAAACCCAGAACTATTTTTAAATAATTATTAAATGTGCTGCCACGCCCTCTGGAGGCGTCAACAGGCATCTCTGTCCTATCCTTTTTATTAACGATTCAGGGGTGCCAACTTAAATTACAGAACGTTCAATAATTATTTAGAAATAGTTGCAGGACTCATAAAAATCTAAAAAAATTCAGAGTAATTCAGAGTAGAGGTGGAGCGTGGCGTTATGCATTGACCGGTTCTCGTTAGATCACTGAAGTCAGGCTACGTCAAGCGTGGTTAATACTTGGATGGGTGAACATTTCAAGTATAAAAATACGCCGCTCCCTCCCTGGGATAAATTCGTCTTGCTTTCCACCCAGTGCAGTGATGCACTTCCAAAAATCTCTCAGCCATATGTTGACAGATATTATAGTGTTTTAAATTAGCGAAGATGAACAGGCTCAGATAACGACTCAGACGCAGTTGTTAGACCCCTACTATTTTATTATTATTTATTTCATTTTATTTAATAATTTTTTTAAGGAGTCAGACGCAGTTGTTAGGCCCCTATTATTTTATTATTATTTATTTTATTTTATTTTATTTAATAATTTTTTTTAAGGAGTTTGGGGAGATTCGAGTTAATTATTTTCTTAGCGTCCGGTCGTGTTCGAGCGAGCAAGGCAATGGGCTTACTCCGGACACTGCCCATCTTCAACACAAAGAGAGGTGGCCAGTTGTAATTAAACCTCGTAATGCTATGATGTACCGAACGCAAATTACCCCTGAAAGTAGGCAACCACAACCTACATGCCCCTGAAAGTATGCAACCCGCATTAATTACACCTTAATTTGATAACCCCCCTAGACCTAATTGGGAGATGATCCGAGCATTATTTACGAAAATATTCGTTTTTATATAAAGTTATTATAAGTTACCCCTAAAGGTAGGCAACCTTCACTTACATGCCCCTGAAAGTATGCAACCCAACCAAACTTCCCCTGAAAGTATGCAACCACAACCTACATGCCCCTGAAAGTATGCAACCCGCATTACTTGCACCTTAATTTTATAACCCCCCCTAGACCTAATTGGGAGTAAATCCGAGCATTATTTACGAAAATAATCAATTTTATATAAAGTTATATTAATTAAGTCACACCTGAAAGTAGTTTGCTTGGAATGTGCTACCATATATGGCATCTCCATCTATGGGAAAAATATCGAACTTCTGAATGTCTACAATATCTGTGCTCACGTGATTCCATTTGTGGGCAGCCACCATCTTGAAACTATCTTACGCACATATGCGCGCACTTGCGCGGATATTCGCATGCGCATTTTCGCGGACCAATCTTCGCGCGAATTTCACATCACTGCACTGAGCAGTCAGATCCCCTTTTGCAATGTTGCCTCTAAACAGAAGCAGCCAATGGGATGGCAGCAGTCACACAAAGAAAGTTAATAAAGTATAATAATTTCAAAGCATTGACGATATGCAAAAGCTTCAGTCAATCCCAGTTAGCAGAACTCTTTCTACCAATGGTAGACTTGCATTTTTCCACCAACATTCAAACTTGAACGACAAAGAAGCTGTTGAAGTTGGTAACCATAAACTTTCCAATGGCAGGAAACACTGTATGTACAAAAAATGGAAAAAGTAGCACTAGTACGTTGTGCGTTACATGTCTACGTATCAGAAAACACAAATCGAAACCAACGAAAAGATGAACTCAGGGAGGAGATCCCCTAGCCGTGGAGTCACGCGGCACAAGGTCACCCCGTGTCCACAATGTCCACATTTGTGATTCAAAGTGCATGATAGAGGGCCATAACACATCAAAGTGACACGTAATACGTCGCAATAGCATGACGTCCTCACTACACGGCCACGACAACACACCACGCACCAACACTCGAACACACGGTGATTCGAAACACAGACCACACGACACCGAAGAGCCCAAATTTCCAAACGTAACCTCACGGGCGGCGCGCGCTGCCGAAACGGTGTCCGGTGTCCGGAACCGAACACGACTTGGCAGCAACAAAAGTTCACCGGGCAAAGACCTCTACCGGCCAAGGCCAGCGCAGGGCACCGGAAGAGCTCGGAGGCCGAAAAACCCCAAAAATCTAGATAAAAAAATTCACCCCCAGTCCCCCCCCGGACGTGGATTTTTTATTATTTTCCTGGTTACGGCGGCCACCCCCGGGAACCCCCAGGAAAAGTTTCGTCGGGTTCCGACGAACCCAGACGCTCGCCCAAAGGAAGTGCGTCCCAGCATAGGAAAACGCTGGTTAATTTTGGGGTCCCGAAAGTGATGTTTAATAATAAGGACTAGGGGTGCGGGGTGGTTGCCGGCCTTTTTTTTTTTTCTTTTTTTTTTTCTTTTCTTTTTGAGAAGGAGAGTCGCGACGACGCGGTGGTGGCCAAAATTTGCACGTGTCATATAGATGGATTTGCGCGCCATCTGTGAACTTAGTGTAGAAGTATTTCGACGGCGATCGCCACTATATCTGGTGATTTTCCGAGCCATGCTGCCACCTGGCGGCCTTTTCTCGTACCGCCCCGGAACCTTCCAGAATGTATAATAAATAGTGCACCGCTTGTGTCGGACCGGCCCGAGACTCCCCCAGGAAGTCTCTATCGAGAGTCCCGTTTCCGCCTCTCAGATGAAGCGAGTGAGACGTAGACCTAGCGACGACGCGGCATAACGCCCTGTCATGGCTGTCAAGGTCATGTAGATCCATCCGTATGTGAGCGCGTCTGAATGCCACGACCTAACTTTTTTCCCGTCGACCGCACGGTCAGCTCGGGAAACGGAGCGTTTCAATCGAGTAAGTACGAAAAGTATTAAAATCGCGACGTCATTCTCGCGAACACGCCCCTCGAACGGAGGCAGGATTTCAAATCGCGAAATGGCACCCGAAGTTGCTCAAAGAGAGGTGGGCCCGACTTTGACGTCCCCGTTGACGGAAAGCAGGCCCGCTTTCGAAAAAAGCTCTCTGTTCATTTGTGGTCCCCTCGATCGGCCGTGTCCGTCGACCGATGTCGGACCTAACCTACTCTCGTGCCCGGATGAGTTAGCAAACGTCGGGGGCGACCCCGATGATAAAGTTTCCGCGGTTCCCCCGCCCCGAGCGACCCCCCGACGGAACGCGCGTTCGCGGCAAGAGGCGCGAGAGACGCGACGGATCGGTCGCTTCGTCTCGAGGCGCGTCGGCGGGGCGCCGGTCGCGTGCCACGAGAACCGCGAGGTCCGATAGACGCCGCACCGTCCCGCGGGGTCGGGGGCGGTCTCGGCCCCGCCCCGTCGGAGGAGGGGCGAAAGTGGGAAAAGGGCTTCATGAACCTCCGAGAGGACCGGTCCGCCCCTCCCGCGGCGCCGAGGACGGACGCCGGGGAGGGCCCCCGGAGGCCCGCAACTTCCCCGAAATCTCGTCCCCGGCTCGAGATTTCCGCCCTCTCTCGCCCTCCGGCGCCCCTCCCGAACGGAAACTCGATTTTAGGGAGGCGGTTCCGGAAACCTCGGGAGGCCCCCCACCCCGCGCCCCCGTCTCCCGGGTCGATTCCGGACGGGAACACCTCTGCCACGCGAAAAGAAAATCTCGCGGGCGTTTCTTACGAGGATCCCTACGCGCGAAAAGTGCCGCTTAACTAAGGGTTACTAGGGGTGCGGGTGGTCGCCGGTCCTTTTTTTTTTTTTTTTCTCTTCTTTTTGAGAAGAAGAGTCGCGACGGCGCGGTGGTGGCCAAAAATTGCACGTGTCATATAAATGGATTTGCGCGCCATCTGTGAACTTAGTGTAGAAGTATTTCGACGGCGATCGTCACTATATCTGGTGATTTTCCGAGCCGTGCTGCCACCTGGCGGCCTTTTCTCGTACCGCCCCGGAACCTTCCAGAATGTATAATAAATAGTGCACCGCTTGTGTCGGACCGGCACGAGACTCCCCCAGGAAGTCTCTATCGAGAGTCCCGTTTCCGCCTCTCGGATGAAGCGAGTGAGACGTAGACCTAGCGACGACGCGGCATTACGCCCTGTCATGGCTGTCAACGTCATGTAGATCCGTCCGTATGTGGGCGCGTCTGAATGCCACGACCCAACTTTTTTCCCGTCGACCGCACGGTCAGCTCGGGAAACGGGGCGTTTCAATCGAGTAAGTACGAAAAGTATTAAAATCGCGATGGAAAGGTGTCGCGACGTCATTCTCGCGAACACGCCCCTCGAACGGAGGCAGGATTTCAAATCGCGAAATGGCACCCGACGTTGCTCAAAGAGAGGTGGGCCCGACTTTGACGTCCCCGTTGACGGAAAGCAGGCCCGCTTTCGAAAAAAGCTCTCTGTTCATTTGTGGTCCGCTCGATCGGCCGTGTCAATCGACCGATGTCGGACCTAACCTACTCCCGTGCCCGGATGAGTTAGCAAACGTCGGGGGCGACCCCGATGATAAAGTTTCCGCGGTTCCCCCGCCCCGAGCGACCCCCCGACGGGACGCGCGTTCGCGGCGAGAGGCGCGAGAGACGCGACGGATCGGTCGCTTCGTCTCGAGGCGCGTCGGCGGGCCGCCGGTCGCGTGCCACGAGAACCGCGAGGTCCGACAGACGCCGCACCGTCCCGCGGGGTCGGGGGCGGTCTCGCCCCCGCCCCGTCGGAGGAGGGACGAAAGTGGAAAAAGGGCTTCATGAACCTCCGAGAGGACCGGTCCGCCCCTCCCGCGGCGCCGAGGACGGACGCCGGGGAGGGCCCCCGGAGGCCCGCAACTTCCCCGAAATCTCGTCCCCGGCTCGAGATTTCCGCCCTCTCTCGCCCTCCGGCGCCCCTCCCGAACGGAAACTCGATTTTAGGGAGGCGGTTCCGGAAACCTCGGGAGGCCCCCCACCCCGCGCCCCCGTCTCCCGGGTCGATTCCGGACGGGAACACCTCTGCCACGCGAAAAGAAAATCTCGCGGGCGTTTCTTACGAGGATCCCTACGCGCGAAAAGTGCCGCTTAACTAAGGGTTACTAGGGGTGCGGGTGGTCGCCGGCCTTTTTTTTTTTTTTTTTTTTTTTTATTTTCTTTTTGAGAAGGAGAGTCGCGACGACGTGGTGGTGACCAAAAATTGCACGTGTCATAAAAATGGATTTGCGCGCCATCTGTGAACTTAGTGTAGAAGTATTTCGACGGCGATCGCCACTATATCTGGTGATTCTCCGAGCCGTGCTGCCACCTGGTGGCCTTTTCTCGTACCGCCCCGGAACCTTCCAGAATGTATGATAAATAGTGCACCCCTTGTGTCGGACCGGCACGAGACTCCCCCAGGAAGTCTCTATCGAGAGTCACGCTTCCGCCTCTCGGATGAAGCGAGTGAGACGTAGACCTAGCGACGACGCGGCATTACGCCCTGTCATGGCTGTCAACGTCGTGTAGATCCGTCC
Source organism: Siphlonurus alternatus (assembly GCA_949825025.1). Taxonomy (NCBI): domain Eukaryota; kingdom Metazoa; phylum Arthropoda; class Insecta; order Ephemeroptera; family Siphlonuridae; genus Siphlonurus; species Siphlonurus alternatus. The sequence goes on from OX463779.1 coordinate 43,084,012, forward strand.
GTATCTGGGCGCGTCTGAATGCCACGACCTAACTTTTTTCCCGTCGACCGCACGGTCAGCTCGGGAAACGGAGCGTTTCAATCGAGTAAGTACGAAAAGTATTAAAATCGCGATGGAAAGGTGTCGCGACGTCATTCTCGCGAACACGCCCCTCGAACGGAGGCAGGATTTCAAATCGCGAAATGGCACCCGACGTTGCTCAAAGAGAGGTGGGCCCGACTTTGACGTCCCCGTTGACGGAAAGCAGGCCCGCTTTCGAAAAAAGCTCTCTGCTCATTTGTGGTCCGCTCGATCGGCCGTGTCAATCGACCGATGTCGGACCTAACCTACTCTCGTGCCCGGATGAGTTAGCAAACGTCGGGGGCGACCCCGATGATAAAGTTTCCGCGGTTCCCCCGCCCCGAGCGACCCCCCGACGGGACGCGCGTTCGCGGCGAGACGCGCGAGAGACGCGACGGATCGGTCGCTTCGTCTCGAGGCGCGTCGGCGGGCCGCCGGTCGCGTGCCACGAGAACCGCGAGGTCCGACAGACGCCGCACCGTCCCGCGGGGTCGAGGGCAGTCTCGCCCCCGCCCCGTCGGAGGAGGGACGAAAGTGGAAAAAGGGCTTCATGAACCTCCGAGAGGACCGGTCCGCCCCTCCCGCGGCGCCGAGGACGGACGCCGGGGAGGGCCCCCGGAGGCCCGCAACTTCCCCGAAATCTCGTCCCCGGCTCGAGATTTTCGCCCTCTCTCGCCCTCCGGCGCCCCTCCCGAACGGAAACTCGATTTTAGGGAGGCGGTTCCGGAAACCTCGGGAGGCCCCCCACCCCGCGCCCCCGTCTCCCGGGTCGATTCCGGACGGGAACACCTCTGCCACGCGAAAAGAAAATCTCGCGGGCGTTTCTTACGAGGATCCCTACGCGCGAAAAGTGCCGCTTAACTAAGGGTTACTAGGGGTGCGGGTGGTCGCCGGTCCTTTTTTTTTTTTTTTTCTCTTCTTTTTGAGAAGAAGAGTCGCGACGGCGCGGTGGTGGCCAAAAATTGCACGTGTCATATAAATGGATTTGCGCGCCATCTGTGAACTTAGTGTAGAAGTATTTCGACGGCGATCGTCACTATATCTGGTGATTTTCCGAGCCGTGCTGCCACCTGGCGGCCTTTTCTCGTACCGCCCCGGAACCTTCCAGAATGTATAATAAATAGTGCACCGCTTGTGTCGGACCGGCACGAGACTCCCCCAGGAAGTCTCTATCGAGAGTCCCGTTTCCGCCTCTCGGATGAAGCGAGTGAGACGTAGACCTAGCGACGACGCGGCATTACGCCCTGTCATGGCTGTCAACGTCATGTAGATCCGTCCGTATGTGGGCGCGTCTGAATGCCACGACCCAACTTTTTTCCCGTCGACCGCACGGTCAGCTCGGGAAACGGGGCGTTTCAATCGAGTAAGTACGAAAAGTATTAAAATCGCGATGGAAAGGTGTCGCGACGTCATTCTCGCGAACACGCCCCTCGAACGGAGGCAGGATTTCAAATCGCGAAATGGCACCCGACGTTGCTCAAAGAGAGGTGGGCCCGACTTTGACGTCCCCGTTGACGGAAAGCAGGCCCGCTTTCGAAAAAAGCTCTCTGTTCATTTGTGGTCCGCTCGATCGGCCGTGTCAATCGACCGATGTCGGACCTAACCTACTCCCGTGCCCGGATGAGTTAGCAAACGTCGGGGGCGACCCCGATGATAAAGTTTCCGCGGTTCCCCCGCCCCGAGCGACCCCCCGACGGGACGCGCGTTCGCGGCGAGAGGCGCGAGAGACGCGACGGATCGGTCGCTTCGTCTCGAGGCGCGTCGGCGGGCCGCCGGTCGCGTGCCACGAGAACCGCGAGGTCCGACAGACGCCGCACCGTCCCGCGGGGTCGGGGGCGGTCTCGCCCCCGCCCCGTCGGAGGAGGGACGAAAGTGGAAAAAGGGCTTCATGAACCTCCGAGAGGACCGGTCCGCCCCTCCCGCGGCGCCGAGGACGGACGCCGGGGAGGGCCCCCGGAGGCCCGCAACTTCCCCGAAATCTCGTCCCCGGCTCGAGATTTCCGCCCTCTCTCGCCCTCCGGCGCCCCTCCCGAACGGAAACTCGATTTTAGGGAGGCGGTTCCGGAAACCTCGGGAGGCCCCCCACCCCGCGCCCCCGTCTCCCGGGTCGATTCCGGACGGGAACACCTCTGCCACGCGAAAAGAAAATCTCGCGGGCGTTTCTTACGAGGATCCCTACGCGCGAAAAGTGCCGCTTAACTAAGGGTTACTAGGGGTGGGGTGTAAACTCGCCTACGCTCGTTTGGTTTCAAGTCTTTTAATTAATTTTGTCAATCATATGTTGCCATCTATATAAGTATTCAGTACCTGATATCATAACGGTATTGTAATGCAAAATGGACAACCTACATGAATTTTTTTTATTACAGAAATGAATTGAAGGTACCAAATTATGCTACTCTGATTTTTTCCAGATTTTTTTAAAACCCAGAACTATTTTTAAATAATTATTAAATGTGCTGCCACGCCCTCTGGAGGCGTCAACAGGCATCTCTGTCCTATCCTTTTTATTAACGATTCAGGGGTGCCAACTTAAATTACAGAACGTTCAATAATTATTTAGAAATAGTTGCAGGACTCATAAAAATCTAAAAAAATTCAGAGTAATTCAGAGTAGAGGTGGAGCGTGGCGTTATGCATTGACCGGTTCTCGTTAGATCACTGAAGTCAGGCTACGTCAAGCGTGGTTAATACTTGGATGGGTGAACATTTCAAGTATAAAAATGCGCCGCTCCCTCCCTGGGATAAATTCGTCTTGCTTTCCACCCAGTGCAGTGATGCACTTCCAAAAATCTCTCAGCCATATGTTGACAGATATTATAGTGTTTTAAATTAGCGAAGATGAACAGGCTCAGATAACGACTCAGACGCAGTTGTTAGACCCCTACTATTTTATTATTATTTATTTCATTTTATTTAATAATTTTTTTAAGGAGTCAGACGCAGTTGTTAGGCCCCTATTATTTTATTATTATTTATTTTATTTTATTTAATTTAATAATTTTTTTAAGGAGTTTGGGGAGATTCGAGTTAATTATTTTCTTAGCGTCCGGTCGTGTTCGAGCGAGCAAGGCAATGGGCTTACTCCGGACACTGCCCATCTTCAACACAAAGAGGTGGCCAGTTGTAATTAAACCTCGTAATGCTATGATGTACCGAACGCAAATTACCCCTGAAAGTAGGCAACCACAACCTACGTGCCCCTGAAAGTATGCAACCCGCATTAATTACACCTTAATTTGATAACCACCCCTAGACCTAATTGGGAGATGATCCGAGCATTATTTACGAAAAAATTCGTTTTTATATAAAGTTATTATAAGTTACCCCTAAAGGTAGGCAACCTTCACTTACATGCCCCTGAAAGTATGCAACCCAACCAAACTTCCCCTGAAAGTATGCAACCACAACCTACATGCCCCTGAAAGTATGCAACCCGCATTACTTGCACCTTAATTTTATAACCCCCCCTAGACCTAATTGGGAGTAAATCCGAGCATTATTTACGAAAATAATCAATTTTATATAAAGTTATATTAATTAAGTCACACCTGAAAGTAGTTTGCTTGGAATGTGCTACCATATATGGCATCTCCATCTATGGGAAAAATATCTAACTTCTGAATGTCTACAATATCTGTGCTCACGTGATTCCATTTGCGGGCAGCCACCATCTTGAAACTATCTTACGCACATATGCGCGCACTTGCGCGGATATTCGCATGCGCATTTTCGCGGACCAATCTTCGCGCGAATTTCACATCACTGCACTGAGCAGTCAGATCCCCTTTTGCAATGTTGCCTCTAAACAGAAGCAGCCAATGGGATGGCAGCAGTCACACAAAGAAAGTTAATAAAGTATAATAATTTCAAAGCATTGACGATATGCAAAAGCTTCAGTCAATCCCAGTTAGCAGAACTCTTTCTACCAATGGTAGACTTGCATTTTTCCACCAACATTCAAACTTGAACGACAAAGAAGCTGTTGAAGTTGATAACCATAAACTTTCCAATGGCAGGAAACACTGTATGTATAAAAAATGGAAAAAGTAGCACTAGTACGTTGTGCGTTACATGTCTACGTATCAGAAAACACAAATCGAAACCAACGAAAAGATGAACTCAGGGAGGAGATCCCCTAGCCGTGGAGTCACGCGGCACAAGGTCACCCCGTGTCCACAATGTCCACATTTGTGATTCAAAGTGCATGATAGAGGGCCATAACACATCAAAGTGACACGAAATACGTCGCAATAGCATGACGTCCTCACTACACGGCCACGACAACACACCACGCACCAACACTCGAACACACGGTGATTCGAAACACAGACCACACGACACCGAAGAGCCCAAATTTCCAAACGTAACCTCACGGGCGGCGTGCGCTGCCGAAAGGGTGTCCGGTGTCCGGAACCGAACACGACTCGGCAGCAACAAAAGTTCACCGGGCAAAGACCTCCACCGGCCAAGGCCAGCGCAGGGCACCGGAAGAGCTCGGAGGCCGAAAAACCCCAAAAATCTAGATAAAAAAATTCACCCCCAGTCCCCCCCCGGACGTGGATTTTTTATTATTTTCCCGGTTACGGCGGCCACCCCCGGGAACCCCCAGGAAAAGTTTCGTCGGGTTCCGACGAACCCAGACGCTCGCCCAAAGGAAGTGCGTCCCAGCATAGGAAAACGCTGGTTAATTTTGGGGTCCCGAAAGTGATGTTTAATAATAAGGACAACAAATCTCGCTTTTCAAAATCAAAGATAAAATCTGCTGAGAGAAGCAATGTTTTTAGTGTTTTAATTATACGCCATTCATGATTCAATAACTAGCTAGTCTAGCTACATTTTAATTACATAACTAAATAAATTTAAATATACATATATAATTATATAAAGACCTGCTTATTATTTGATTATGAAGCTTGCAGTAAAACACAAAGGCAGACACAAAATAAACAATGGTTTCATTAATTATTAATAAGCATGAAAACTAAATATTCCACAGTTCGTAAAACATTGTTGTTGTTTTGTTTTGTTTCAAAGTTTGTAAATATTTAGCCGGGAAATTTATAAATTGTGTTGTACAAAATAACGTTATTATGCAAATTTGGTTTATTATAACCGATTTGTAATTACGTGCCACGCTAATTATTGTTGATGTGTCATCCAATATCATTAATTACTAATAAGGCTGTTACCACTACTGAGGCCTAGAGCAAAACCTACATTAATATAATAATATACATATTTGTTTTGTGAGACATTATGTACTGGGTTGCTTTTTTCATAGGACGAAGCAAGCAGTGCCTTTTTTTTATTAATATTTTTTTTAATTAACTTTTAAAACTTCTAACACCCGTGCTGCAAAACGCTCTGACATTATATTTACTCGTATTTAACATTTTTCCATCTATCGTCTCTCATCCGCAATAATGAGCTATCTGCTATTTCAGGTGAGTTTTATTTTAACCTATTTACAGCTATTAATTGCACTCACCTGATATAGCAGATAGCTCATTATTGTACACGAGAGACGATTTGTTTGTGTGTTTAATTGTTGCATGACTTTGACGTTTTGCAGTATATGCGATTTTAGGGGTGTAAACAGAATTTAGATAACAAAATGACAATACATACATGTCCTATTATTAACCAAATAACAAGTAATAAATATTCATGCAGGTTGTCTATTGGCCTCACATCACTGTCTGAAATTAGTCAAATTAATTTAATAATTACTCTGGAAGTAGCTGGAAGTTAGATATTTACGGTTCACTTTTTGAAACTTTGCAGACAGTTTAAAGGATTATTGTCACTGATCTTTGGAGATTGTGAATTACTCTGAAAATTATAGTAAACCTTCCTTACATTATAAATTATATAATTCAGCCCAAAAAATGCAGCAATAATCGATCTAGTTTTTTAGATATACAGAGGATATAAATAGTGAGAATCATTGAGAATCTGGCGGCCATTAGTCAAATCAGCATCTTTTTCAACTAAAAAATTAATATCTCAAAATCTGAACTGAATAATAACTTTTTTACTTTAGAAAGTGAAGTCATTTTGTTCTCTATGTTCTGATCTAAATTTTTATATATTTTTGCCATAAAAAACAATTACCATATATATAGTGACAATAATCCTTATAAGCAAAGTGAGAAATTTCCAGACTGAAATACAACCAAGTTGGTCAGAAACTTTTAAATTAGGGAAATTTGAACTAATTAGAGTTAAAAAAAAAAGCATTCTTGCCTTAACTCTCGCTATGTAAAGACGTTTTTAAATAAAATAAATAATTTTGCTGCAATTTTAATAAAAGAGGTCACAGTGAACAAAATATTTTTGTGTGAAAGAAAAAACAAAGAGTGCTTCTGCAAATATAAAAGCTATAACCTGTAACGTTTCCAGGAATATAAGATTCTAGAGTCTCTTATCAGCTTATCAGTTTTGTTTATTTGATCGGGAGAACAGATCTTGCATAATTTGCTGCGTTGTAAATTTCAAACTAGACAATGATGGTTTATTTTTTAATAAAACTACACGAAATTGCGAAAGGATTGGATGATATATAGGTGGGTGATTTTCTGATCCCTTTAGGAGTTAAAGGTTCCGCAAACATACCAGCTCATCATTAGGAGTCTATTGAACAGAAAAAAATATCTGTGGTTGAACTGGCTATATATGAAATCCTCCACGATAAATCTTTCTATAGAAAATACAATCAAATTTATTTTACATTAAAATGAGAGTATTTTGTTTACGTCTTCGGAATTTTGCAAACAAGTCAGTACGAATAGGAAAGACAGAAACTTCTTACTTCCTTCCGGGCATTTCTTGGCGGGAATTTTAAAACTATTTGACTGTAAGAAGGTTAATGCACCTAAAACCACACTTATCTACTTAAATTATTAATATGCAATGGGGAATTCTCTTACAACTCAAATTTTAATTTAACTACTATATTATGATAGGGTACATATTAAAAATAAGTTTGACTTAAGTTTCAATTTTTTTAACTCAAATTTGGGGACTCTGAAGGGATTATTAGAATAGGGGTAAAGAATGCAACACGCGCGCAAACCTGAAAATTGTGACGTAGAAACTCCCTAGTTAACACACAACAACTGCCTGATATCATAGTTTGAGCGTCAAGGAGTCATTGGCTATAAATTTTAGTACCACGATCGAAATCAGCAGGTTTTTCTACTCTAGTATTAATAGTTTTGTCTCTAATATCAGTTTACTTTAAGAGTGATAATTGAAAATATAAATTTATTGCCGGAAAATTTCGCCTGCTAGGCAGTTTCTACCAGGGTTATACTTATAAGAATCGGGTATACGCGCTCCGTTCTGGTATATGAGACCACTTTCCTAATTTCTGATTGGCCACAGAGAGTTTGTTGATGTTTTCGCGGCTCTTAATTGGTTGCTAAGCAACATGATGAGCCAATCACAGGCCAGAAAAAAGTCCACTTTTCGAATGGGCATTTAAGTCCATTAAATGGAACTGACCAATCAAAAGACAGGAAGTTTTCAACCTCAAAAAGTAGGTGTTATCGTTAAGTGGTCGACTTCAACGATTCAAAAATCGTAATTTTCAGCACAAATTACCACCAGACAGTCTCATCTTCCACCATAATTCCTCAGGAGCTCTGGAAATTGGCACCAAAGTTAGTGGAATTCCCATAAGGTTACCAGGGGGCGTGGCCTAAAAGGTCCACTTTTCTCGAACTGCGTATACCCCCATCCCAATAGAGCATAGCCCTGGTTTCTACGTCACGTTTTGGCGCTAAATTCAAAAGGAGGAAGATTTTTAAAAAATTCCCATGCCTCCAATTTTGAAAATTGAAACTTTTTTGTTTTAGGACATTTATGGCCGTAAGTTGCAGCCAACTTATCCTAGAAAAATCGGAGAATTATCCGAGAAATTTAATGTTAATTAATAAATAATCCACGGATAATCCTCAGATTATTCTCGGATAGGTGGCTGCAACTTACAACCATTAGTTTCAAGGCATAGAGCATCTGAAAAAATATTAAAATAAATGTAGGAGAATTCCGCATTCAATAACGAACGTGATTCACGAAGCTGAAGCGAACCGTCGTTAGTAAGAAATCTGCTGGTTATATTATTTTGTGAATAACGCTTTTTTAATATTATTTGACAATAAGACAAAATCCAACAGAAAATGTTTTTTTTTATAATAAAATTATTAATATGTATTATGTATAAAAAAGTAAAGAACTTACAATCAAATTTATGTGTTATTCCCTCCGGAAGTAACCTGAAGTGTAGGGTTTATATGGCCTTTTTATTCGTATTTCAGCATTACTATTTCACACATAGTTCAGTAATTGTATCTCTCTGCAGAGTTTTAAAACTAAACAAGATATTTTTATATTTTATTTTACATAATGTAAACACTCGATACAAAAGTACACAAAACAAACAAGCTGTTTACAAATCGAGAATGACGCGATGAATAATTGCTTGAATTGCGGTGTAGTAAATGCTGCGGTCATCTCAATTAGCAATGCAATTGACCCAATTTCTCCCCTAACAATGGCACGTGCTAAGGGGCGAATTAATAATTGCTGCTGCCTGCACCGACTAATGGAGGTCACTTAATGTGAAATTGTGGATGAAATTCATAATTTTTAACCGGGCATTTGACGCAATGTATTTGCGGCTTTCATTTTTAATCGAATGGTCGTGAGTTCGATCCCAGACACCACCTAACTTTTCACTCATTAAATTAATTAAAAACAGGATAGATTGTATCTTCTATCAATTGATGACCATTCTGACTGAAATTTGCATGATTCCCTTAACCAAAAGTAAGCAAATGCTGGGATGGCCTATTTTGGCACCCAATTTTCGGAAAGAAATACACAAATATTTAGCTTATATAAAGTCGACTCCATATATACTAAAAGTCGGGAAGTTAACATCTAAAAAAAAAAAAGCGAATTTTTTAAAATGGGTTCGTATATAAGAAAAATACTTATTAATTTTATAATTACAATTAATAATTATAATTTATTCATTTAGTGATAACATAAAAAAAAATAGCGATTTAGAAATTAAGACAATCAAAGATATTCCTCATTCAGAATTATGACAAAAATATTTCAATTTAAAACAAGTAGACAATAATTTATAAAGGAATTTTACTGTAACGCTAACATTCAATATATTTCCAGTTACAAAGTGAAGCTCCGCCCCAAGCTCTGTTCTCCAAACGTAAATCACTCTGACAGCTCCTCATGTAAAATGACTTCGTGAGCCTCTGAGGGGGGGGGGGATCAACCCTTTCTGACCCTTCTTGAATGAAGTGCTCAATCATCAATCCCATCGAGGTTGTAAGCAATATTTGCCAACTGGTGTTTAGGAAGTACAACGGCAATTTGAATATGTGATTGAAAGCTTTGATTTTTGTATTGATGTAATGTCATTTTTGTAATTTTTTTGTACTTTAACAAAAATTGATGATGAAAGCCCGTAATATTTTTCCAGCTCTGACAACAACCAAGCCGGTTAATACAAAAGAAATTTAATAAAAACAAAAAAAAAATAAAATATTTATTGTAAAAACATAAAAAAAATCCTCTGAATCTTGAATATCTCATTTTAAATACATACATTTTCTTGAAGTTTATATTTTTATATTTACATATTTAATTAATTCCATCCGGAAATAGGAGTTTTTTTATCCAACAAATTATCGTATTATTTTATTATTATAAATTCTCAGAATCATATCTACATTCCTAACTGCAAACTTATCTGCTATATAATAATTACAGTTTTTCAAGCCTAAGATTAACCCTGAAAATATTTAATTTCTTAAATGTAAGTGACTTACATGATAATTATGTTAATTTAGTTAATTATGTTTGCGCCGCGAAAGGTCGTCTGTTTCCGGTTGTGATTCGGTTTACATTTTTATATTAATAGCGTACATATTACCTGAAAACTGCCTAAACTATCACAAGAAAGTTGAAAAAAAATATATATAATTTTAGGTGGATCCACATGGTGACAACGGCGATGCGACGCGATGTTGACACAAAAGCTGTGAAAATAGTGAAATCCTATGCGGCGAGCGAATTCGCCAGGTTGCGGCAGCAAATATCGCGTTAATTTTGATGCTCTTTTTTTTTTTAAATCACCAAGTATGGCCACCAATGGATTTTACAGCAAGTGCGCACATATAATATGTATTATTCGCTCAGCGTTGAATGATAAAAATCGCTATGTGAATCCGCCTTATGAACAATTCTACTCCCGACTACTTTTCATTCAACTTGGCTGCAGTAATAATGTGTCATTTGCGGTAATGAGGCGGTGGAAGAAGGAAAGACCAATTAGGAATTATAATGACAAATTAATCAATGTTCGTTGAGACTGTAATAAGAATTTATTTTTAGTTGATGATTCCAAAATGTAAAATTATTAAAAAAAAAGTTTTTAATTAAAAAATTAACTAATCCAATTAATAATTATAAGGGGAAAAAGCGTAAAACAAAAAATATTTCAAATCATAATTAAAATTTTATATTTCTTTTTATTTGGTTTGGTTGAGGGAAATTTTCGTTTTTATTTAAAATTATTATATTTTAATTATATTTTCAATTATAATCCACATAATCTACATCCACATGAGGAAACCCCACTCACTATAATGATATTATTGCGTATGTAAATATATAGTAGCAGTATTATAAAATCAATTTAATTATATAATGTAGGAATATATCATACATTCCTTAAAATTAAGTATGTCACATTTAGATGCAAAACAGCACAAATTACATTTGCGACAAAGGTCACTTTAAACGTTTAGAGATATTTTCAAGTTTCGTTTTAAAGGAAAATATATTATCAGATTGCATAATAATTTACCTTTGGTGGTCTCATTCACTTTTTTGTCATTACAAAAACTTAAATAATAAAATAATTAACAATATTTTATAATAATATAATATATAATTCTGTAACATTCTCGAATCTTACTATACTTTAAAGTTTACAAGACAAATAACATGAATATTTATGGTTTAACAATTTGTGTGGGCTTGCGGTTTATTTTAAGACGATATTTTCACACAAACAGAGGCTAAATTAATTATGTTCCAAGTGTTGTTTTTTATATCGATAAAAAAATTATGTGTATAATATTATTATAGTCCTTCATTAAATTATGCGGTCAGTATAAGAGAAACTGCTCGCGGTAAATTTAGATATAAAATTGTAACCGCAACGTTCAAAAATCGTGCCAATAACAATTTGCTACTACCATCAAGATCTGCACCGACGACGGCTCTGTATTATAGGCCTTCACGCCCAGCAGACCTTACAGCGTTCCTCCTATAATATATACATATATGATGATATATGTTTTAAGGAGATTCAACACGTTGCAATTAACGATAAAAAAAAATCAAATATGGGCGTATACGTAATTTAATACGTTAAGTGCACAATTTTTGTCGCTGTAAAATGTCACTCGTGTAGGCTCGCCGTAATTCGGTGTATCACTCAGTGTAAATCCACCTTAATTCAAATGTTTCATTCAGAGTGGGCGCGATTCACGAAAGACGTTATCCAAGTTTCTCATGAAACATGCAGTATCGTATACATCATTGAATTAAGTTGGCTCTAACCGTGATTAGTGAGAAACTTGTATATAAATTTCTGTATAACCCTATTGTGAATCGTCTCTGACTGTTTTCGGATTCAAGAATCACCCCCCCCCCTTCTAAACGTTTCATCTTTTTCTTTTTCTGGAGTCCCGATAAATTTATTATGCTTCTCCAGTACACATAGAAATTCATAGAACTCAGAAGAAAAGAATCGCGATCAGATAAAATAAAATGCAAGTTGTATGTATGCTCATCATGCAGTAGTGCTGATAAATTGTGTATGAAAGAAATTGCATGGATGTGTAATATTTTGAAATTATCAACGAGGGAGCAAGACGTGATGTGAAGAGCAATTGAACGATAACGAGATCAATAAAATAAATCATCTCATCGGACAATCAGCCTCTTTTTCCGCTTCTCTAGTCGCCGGTAATCGCATCACACCAGCCCCGGGTGACTTTGTCTCAGTCTTCGCCTCTAGCAACTTGCTAACTCAATTGGCTTAGCGTCAGAACAAGAAGAAAAATATAGTAAAAAACCAGTTGTAAAATCGACCGCAAAAAGACATTATTTTAGTAAGAAAGAATATTACAAAGAAAAATGTAATCCAATAACTTTTCTCAAGACTCAATTTCTCATCATTGCAAAGAACTATGTCCTTTTGCCTGGTGGGCCTAGCTTTTGAATTAGGGGTGGGGGCTATCTCGTATTTTTTTTTCTGGGAAAATAAGAGGTTATGGGGGTGGTAAGATAAAATTGTACTGTGGGAAAACCGTCATCGTTCAATGGAAAGTTCGATTCGATATTAAATATAATGGAAATTAACTACTCTAGTAGCTAATATTAGCTTCACACGTTTCATCAGAACGTCATTTAATGTAGTTTTTGTCGTGCCTTCAGCCAATTGGATATAGACAGTTTGTAACGAATTTCCTCTTTGTGGAACATGAGCCGAGGACTAACGACGAAAACCAAGTTATAACGGCATCATCTCTATTTTGTAGTAGGTGTTAATTGTAACACTGTTTCAACGCTTGTGGAGAACTTTAATTTAGTAATTTAACATTTTGCAATTTAACTTTTTCCTTTAAGTTACAGCGCCAGGAAATTTAGCAAAAGTAATTTCACTAATAATATCTCATTGTAAACATGCACTTATTTTGTGAAAAATATCTAGACAGCTAGTTTCATGTCATATATGAAATCAAACTTAGGATAAATTTAAATTAAAGTTAGTCCTTTGACATGCTGATAAACTGAGATCCATATTAATTGTTTTATTAATTTTATTTTTTTTTTAGAATAATTAAGTTTTATTATAAAAATGCAATATATATACTATACAATATTATAGAAAATTTTATAATCATTAAATAAGGAATTTAATTAAAATTTTAATACTCCAAATATATTGACAAAAAATTTATGAAAATATATTGCAACTACTTATAGTTTGATAAACATAAAATTATCCCCGGAATCAGCCGGAAGTTCTTATTTATTTATATATTATAAATGAACTTGTAAATTATAACAAGTTATATTGCAATGATGAAATTTATACAAAATTTTCAAGTTCCGGACTTGACTCCCCACACTTCCGGCTACTTCCGGTTCTAATTCTTAATTTCAGTGAAGTGTATTTGTCTCGTGGCGTGCCAAGATGACGTTTGCCTGCGTGTCTGAGAGTAAGATAGTCACCGCACAAACTATTTTATCTTCTTTTTATAATTATTCCTCTCTTCATGAGCTTAGAAATAGCGTTGAAATTAAAGCTAATTTTAAACTGCAAACCTCAGATAAAGTTAATCAATATCATTTATGCAGTGGCATAGCAGAGAAAAAAAATCGGAGGTGCTTTTAATACTGAAAAAGTGTTACTATAAAGCTGGTATTACAAGATATATTTTTTTCTAATTATTGCCTTCAATTTTTCCTTGCAAGAAAAATAAACGTTATAATTATATTTATAGTTTATACGGAGATGAAACTTTCTTGTACGGTGAAACTGTAAACAAAAACGTATCGTATAATACAGAAAGTGGGTGAAAACCCCCAATTATTTTTATATAATACTTACTGAGCTAATTTAGTTGGCTTTAAAATTCAAAGAAACAACCTTTTCACTACTTCAAGGGACATATGGAGGAAAAGGGGGCTATTCACAACGAATTTAATAAAAAGTATTTTTTTAACATATGTATTGAGCATGTATGTATGCTAATTTAGTACTAAATTTAGAAGTGGGACTTGATACCATATATATAATACGATATAATAATATGATGTTTATATATTATAAAATCTTTGCTATATACGTACGTTCTTCATGGATACCATTTATTAAAATGTATTATTAATGCCATGGTCAATTTTCAGTTTCAATTTGTTATTTAATACTATATTTAATATATATATATATATATATATATATATATATATATATATATATATATATATATATATATATTATACTATTTAATACTATTATTCAATTTATTAAGTCGTATGAAATTGACTTTGCAATTAAGATGTTAAACGGCAATCAGAATAAATAAGTCCACACTGAATAATTTATACATTAATATTGAGTACACATGCATTATTTATAAATAGTGCCACAGGCTTTTAATTTTAAATATTTAACTATAAAACTTTTGCGTAAACTTAATTTTTACATTGTTTTTTTATATAATTCATATTTTGTGTTATATAGCAAATAATATTTCATAAATGTTTTTGCTGGGCTCTGAAGGATTGAAACTATTGAATAAATCTTCGTTGTATTCCCTGCTCAATTGACTCGCACCAAACTAAATCCATTACAACTTTGGCACACAAGTGCTCATGGGAAACTTTGTGGCCGTACGTCGGCTGTTATATAGTCGCAAAAAAATGTTATCTGTTACCTGATTGGTCAAAACTGCTCGCAATGAATCTTAATAATTGAATAGTTTCGTTATTATGACAACACTCTTCAACATTTTAGTAAAAAGTGCATGTGTTTGTTTTTGCATTTAAGAGTCATACACATTCTTATAAATATTAAATACTGCAGCTGAATGGGTTTTCAGTACTTTTATTTTCAGATTTTATAATAAAGATTTTTTAGGATTCAGTATTATAGTAAATTTAATGAGCTAATTGAACCTTATTTCTACTTCTCTCACAATTAATTACAAATTCTATTGTCATTAAACAAGGTCAACACAAAGTATAAAATTTGTATGTATGTCTAAAATAAAAATTTCTAAAAATTCAAAAGGTTATAGAATTTATAGAGAATGGAATTTTTTATTATTTACACCATACTTGCTTGTATGATCATAGGACGAACCCAGCAGTGCCTCGTTTTTCATCAAATGATGCCAGACTTTCGGCCATGGTGGTTTCCTTCACGGAATCACACACATTAGATCCGGGTCCATATCTCCGAGCATGACGAATGGATAGTGTCACCGCAGTGACCATCAGCCCTTATTTGCGCTGAATAAAGTCTAAACCAACAATCAATATTATACATGCTCAACGAGCCGTTTCATGATCCTATCATGTGTTTTAATACTGTTACGAAGTTAATGCTAACAGGCTTCAAGTGCTCCTTAGTGCAAAAAAATCTGCATTGAAAACCACAATGCTAACTTTTTCAAGAATTTAAAATTTAATTTAAATTAAGAATTTGAAAAATTTAAAAATATCTTCTACCATTTTCTGATTTTGGATCAAAAACTTAATTGTTAGTTTTTTTCTAAACCTTACTTTATTTCTGAAAAGGGCATTTTCCCCCTTAAGTTTAGTGGGAACACGGTAAAAATCATTTGACTTGAACCACCAAAACTTAAATAGAAATGTTTCGCACTAACTTTTCAATTTTCCTTATTCAGTTTTATTGAGCAATTCGCAAATCACCATGTTAATTAAGTTTTTATTTTGATTAACTCGGTAGTTAATATTACCTGTTTTATAATAAAAGAACCGATAATCTTAAAATTTGCCTAGAACCGTGCATCAATGGCATAAATGTATGTAAATGTAATGGATTGCAATATTTGCAATGATGCAATATTATACTTTTACTGACATGAAGTAGTGTGAAGTGAAGATTGTTAGCATCTATAATATGTGTCACCTCTAACGTTCTCTGTTCTTCTGTCTGTTCCAGAACAAGGTTCACTCACGATCGTTCGCCGCAGCAGTCAAAAGACTTCTCGGCAGCAGTCCTCACTGAACTCACCACCCCCCTGCACCCCCAGCGCGCCGCCCCCGCCCCCCACTGCCCCGGACAGCCCTGACAGTGGGGGTAGCGGCGGCGAGGAAACCGCCCTGGAGACGGTCGATCTCGGCGCGGACAATTTACCCCCCGTGGACACACCCGACGCCTGCGACAAGGCCGCCCTCAGGTTGGTACCATGTCATTTATACCCGCCAAGTACCGTTATGTTGGTACCTTATCACCACCTTTGTGGGCGATTATCAGCCTGCGACGCGAAAAATGCACACTTGCATGCTGTAACAGACATTGAGGACCATATTTAGCGATTATAAAGAGCATCGTAATTTATTCAGATTTTACTTTCATAAAGGTGCTTTTTCCATGGAAAAATGTCAAGTGGGAAAAGCGCACTTGCGTCAATATCGTATGGCAGCGATCTTATAGCTAACATGGCCGCCATACGATATTGTACTATAAATTATAGCCTCGGAAAATTTCCCTTTGCGGCCTTGTTAATCACTCACCATAGGGCATGGTGATTATTGAGGCTGCAAAAAGTGGGAAATGTTCATAGGCGACGAGTGTACATTTGTTTATGGTCGATATTTGCATGCACAAAAATTGAAGTCTAGTTTTACTTATAGCCATTACCCACAGTGCTACAAGGTTCAGTAAAGAAAAATGTATATTTTAAAACTATATAATTTAGAAGAATTTTGAACATAACAGGTTAATCAGATATAGTGCCATCTTACCGTAATGTTTTTATATCAAACAAGTAGAAGTTATTAGTTTAATTTTTTTAAATTATGATACTGTTGCTACAGAAACTGACTGCAATTTAAAAAATATTTTTTTAGTTGCTATTTCAAAAGGTCAAAGGTTAATTAAAATATTTCTCTCTGAGAGCCGCTGAGAAAAAATATAATTCTTTCCCTGTCTTATTTACATTGAAAATATACACTTACTGCTGTTTCGCAGTTTTATTTCGTTTTTGCACTTTAAAAATATTCTATAATTAGAAATAATATTTTAACTTTATAACCTCTCACAAAAATGAACCACCTGCATGACATTGCATATTTAGATAGAGGACCTCGAGTTAATATGTATTGTCAATTTGTTTAATATTTTTTAACTCTCCAACATCCTTAAAAATCGTGCTCCTAAACGCTGTAACGTCATATAGTCATGTAAATATTTAACATGTAAGCTTAAGGAAAACGTTGATTGACTATTTTACGTCACATAGTCTTTCCCCTCGATTTAAAATACGGAACTCGAATTGTTTTATATGCAACAAAAAATTCATTCATTTTCTCCATTAATAAAATATAAAATTTAATTAATTAAATTGAAACTATGGTGATGTAACATATCGAAGCAATGACAAAAAACACCAGTTTTTTTATGGCAATCAGATAATAAATTTTAATAGTATTTTATTGAGAGAACTGCTTTAAGAACCCACATGGATGCCGTAAACTTAAAAAGATATCAAAGTTCACATCCATATATTATTTGCATTTTACTACGCTCTAGAATGTTTATTAACTACTCTACTAATTAGTTGGACCCCCGTCGGCTGCAAATAAATGCCAGCATAAAACGTCAATTCCACTCCACACCTGAACGACGCGCTTCAATTTTCTGTCAATCACTCTGTGACACTTCGCTGCCTCGATGTCAATAGCGCTGTAAAATAATAAATAAATAAATAAATAAATAAATAAATAAATAAATAAATAAATAAATAAATAAATAAATAAATAAATAAATAAATAAATAAATAAATAAATAAATAAATAAATAAATAAATAAATAAATAAATAAATAAATAAATAAAATTATAAGTAAACAAAAAAATTGGACTTAAATTTCACGTACTCACTCAATTAGTTAATAAAAATATGGTGAACTTAAATTTTATTAATAAATAGAATGCGTGCTCTTCTTTCCTCTCCCTAAATTGCAAATCTGCATTTTTTTTTTTCCCTCCCTCTCACTTAGAGCCGCATTTCCAGAAAATCACTCAAGGTTCGCAGTGTCCAACTCGGGACTCTCTGATTTGATGAAGATTTGGGAGAAATATAATTATGAGAAGAGCACCTAAAACAATCAAGTTTATCTATGAAGACCCCCATAGACAGAGCAGAGACTTGCTGCTACACCTCAAGTCAGTAAGAACGTTATCCTAGCTGTCTGTACACATTGGGAGATTAGAGAGTGGTCATTAAATTTCAAGTGTGAGCCGGGGTAACGTTGATGCAACCCCGAAGTGTTTAAATCAATAATTTGAGGCGAAACATCAAACTTTGATTAGTGAAGTTGTTCAGCTTTAAAAAGAGTCCCAAGGCAAACGTTGTAATTTTTAATACGCCAAGTTATAATAAAAACATGTTACATGCTGAAAAAATTGTCTAACCTCAAGGCGACATGTAATTTTTAAATTCACTGAATGCATGTCACCACAAGTCCAAATTTAATAGTTTAAAAATCAGCCACTGTAATTCAAAGGGATAATGAGAGGTGCTAGCCGAGTTAACAAAAACTATGTAACAAGTCCATTTACTTGCAGGGGTAATCAATGCAAGAGCTAATATTACATATTATTACATTATATTACATTACCCGCATTACATTAGTATAGGATTGCACTGATATAAAGTACATAGGGGCGATTAGGAAACCAAATTTGAGGATTTCCATTGTCCAAATAATTTTATTGTATTTTTCGGAATTTATTTTTCACAAATTCAACACGAAAACGCTCAATTTTACACAAGAACGTACGCTGCTGCGAGGGTTTCATTTTGTAGCAGCATTGTTGTTGTTGGCAATGTTGGCACCACATTACTGGCTGTCAGTCAGCCCGTCTAATTTGACCACAACAAAGACAATGCGGCGGTCTACAGTCATTTTAATTTTACATTCACCGGAAGTGAGAGGTTTCTCTCCTTCGTATCTGTATTTGAAGTTTGAAATTTTGAAAGTAGGTTTCCAATAAAAATATGACTTGTTTACACAATTTCAAAACTGAGACATGAGCTCCTAAGTATTCACTTCCGACTATTTCCGGTGTAAATATAATATAAATTTGACTGTACCTTAATTTGGTCACGAAGGAATTTTGATAATTGCGGAGAGAAACCAACTCTTTGGCTAGAAAATTGCTGTTGTCAATTATATATCGTTATCAGTAACCGCGGACACTTGATGCAACTTACTCGAAAAGTCGTGAGTTCGATCCCAGGGGCCTAGACGCCTATTGACGCCTCCAGGGGCGTGACCGCACTTTCAATAATTTAAAAATAGTTTTGGGTCTCAAATAAATCTGAAAAAATTCAGAATACCATAATTTGGTACCCTCTATTCATTTCTGTAATAAAAAATTTCAAGCAGGTTGTCCATTGCCACCTATCCTGACTGAGGTTTCCATGGTTCCCTTAGTCACAAATGCTGGAATTGATTGCTAGATCATGGCGACCACAAATTGGAAGTGACCAAAAATATTTTAGGTCATATTCATGCAAATATTTAACAAACAAGAATAGGGAAAGACGTTGCATGACTATGACGTCACAGCGTCTTTCTCCCCCTATTTATACATTTTGAGGGTTTTAGAGGTGTTATAAAAATAATCAGAAATAAATTGTCAATACATCCTCGAGGTTCTCTCGCCACATATTCAACAAAAATGTCATGAAGGTTGTCCATTGTGTCTACTATACAATGCACATTTCAGCTTGATCCAACTTCATCTTTTTCTGTTACAGACTCCGGTGTTTGCTGAAACAGCTACACCGAGGGGAGGTGCCTGTCGAACTTCTGCAGAAAAACTTACAATACGCCGCTCGAGTTCTTGAAGCCGTCTATATCGACGAGGCAAAGTAAGTACCTCCAGCCTTTATTCTCGTATAATAATCACAATATGTAGCCCCCGTATAGCCAGATTTGTCGCAATTAATTCGGCTAGTCAGAAAACAATCCCATTTAATTTAGTTATAGAGTTTTAAGTAATCTTTTCCTATATATAGTATTTTTTTAAAGGTAAGTTTATTACGAATTTAGATTCCATGTTTTAAAACTAATTATATCTCTCATTTCTCTGAAATTTAGGAAAAGTTCAGCATTTAGTACGTATATTTTATTTGGAATGATATTTTGTTAAAAAAAAATAGAAAGAGACTTTTAATCTTTTTTTTAACTTAATTGAATGTTTATAAATAATTTTATTTAAATAAAATTTGGTATTCAAATTTGTCATAAAAGGGTAATAGAAAATTTAAATTTATAGATTATGCAAATTAAGTTATAGTAATTGCTTTATTGTTTGATTTAAATTTTTTATTAAAAGATTAAAGGTCTTACAAACTTTTCTACGATATAATACAATTTTATAAAATAGTCTATAATATAGGCATGGTGACTTTATTTTATTATATATAGAATTTCTTCTTTAATGAATAAATTTAGAAATTATTCGCATGAACAATTGTAATAACAAAAAATAATTATATTTATAGATACCTCAATATAGTAAATTTATGCGCTTTTTTATATATAAAAATCACTTCATCAAAAATTGTATATAAATAAATGAAAAAAAGAATACGTCATAGTTAAGAGTCTTAAAAAAATTATTAGTGTAGTTTTATTGTATATTATGGATATAGTCCACGAGGAAAGATAATGGGCGCAATTCACGAAGCAGTTAGCCAGGTTTCTAACCACGTTTAGCTTAACCACGTTTAACTATACCTGCTTTACGTGTTAACGTGTTAAATCACCTAGTTAAACGTGGTTAAGCTAAACGTGGTTAAGAAACCTGGCTAACTGCTTCGTGAATCGCGCCCAATCAAGTTTTTCACCATCTACGGTTAATACCATTGAGTTTAACTGCCGTTAACCGTGGTTAGAGAGAAACCTGGATACTTTTTTTTCGTGAATTGCTCCCGAATTAATGAAGGAAATATAACCAGGCTTAGCACTAACCACGGTCAATACCATTAAGCTAGGCTGGCAGTAACCATGTTAATATCATTGAGATAAACTGTAGTTAACCGTGGTTAGGGAGAAACCTGGATATCTTCTTTATTAAGTTATGGCTATTATATTTTCATATTAAGCGCATAAATTTTCTAACTATGTAATTAACTAGCCAGTATATTGCTCGTTATTAATAATATTATATATGTTTATTAAAAGATAGAAGCTATGATTACACAATATTACGCCTTTGCGGTACTTTTATTATTATTTATTATATTCTAATGGATTTACTACAATTTGAAAATAGGGGGATAAGAGTAATAATGATAACGCTTATGCTATATTTATCCCATTAAATGAAACAACTGTGGCCTCCATTAAATTATAGCTACGTAGTATATGCGTGTGTTTGTTATGGCTAAATGCTTTGGTGTGGCTGTATTCGTGAGCGTGGTAAAAAAATAAAATCATACCCTTTAGCATCAATGTTAGCACCCTATCACTTCCTTTTCCTACCCCCATCAAACCATTTTATATTAAGTATAGGATGGTCTTTTTTTTATATAATAAAGGGTTAGAAAAAAAAAAGATGCGCATTGGAAGGAGTCATGATAAAAAAAAATTGTGTAAAAAAAACATTTTTAGAATTATGTGTGTATTACTTATAATAAACCAACTTCATTACCTACTTTATTTTTGTGGTTACAGAGAAAAAAAAAAAGTAAAAATAAATGGACTTTTATAACAATCTTTATTTAACACATGAATAAATTTGTTACATCTTATTGAAGGAGTAAATAAAAATCAACAATATGTGTTTATTTTTTCCTGAAGGGCTGTTTGTTTTTATCTTGAATGATCGGATAGTGCTCATTGAAAAGGAAATATATTAAAAAAGTAAGAAACAGATGTCTAAACTTGTATAAACTTCTGAGAATACATTTCCTATGATTTTTTTTTTTTTGCCTTCTTTGTAAGAAAAATTTATTGAATTTAAGGAGGTTCAATTTATTATTATTTGAATTTGCATCGATTTATGAAAAATCAATAAAAATTTGAATGACATACAAATTGAAGAATTCCATTCTGATTTCTTTGAGGTTACTCTAAGGTTGTTAAAGTACATCTCACTCAAAACAACACTAAATTTACCCTCATTATTTTTCTGTGCAATGTTAAGTTAAACGCAAATAATAGCTAGAGCTCCGAGCAGACTTATTTGGGATAGTTAAAAACCTTCTTCTCTTTTTTTTATTGGAGTTTCAGCTCCAACAATTCAAGAAAAAGTAACTTTTGTTCTATCCTGAAGTGTAATTGAATGTAGATACACTTCGGGACAGCACGAACGTCACTTGTCATTTGTAGGAGATCTTTTTGGAGGTTTCGAGTGCACATTTTGGTGACATTAAAATTAATGAGACAATCAGTCTGTTTTACTGTTAGAGCAACAGGACTTAACTAATTAGAATAATTAGACAAATATTTCTACAGCTGGTCAGAGGTACTTTCGGTCGTATAAAAAGGATATTTCTTTTAGCTCATGAAAGCCGAGAATTACGAAATTTTAATCCTGGGTGAAAATACACCCCTCCTATAAAATATTTAAATACATTCAAAACTAATCTGCATCTCGTTTTCTTCAAAGACCTGCTCTTTGGCAATAAATAATGCACCACCTACATAAAAAAAATTATTAAAGAAATTAATTATGATACATTTTTTGTAGACTGTTTTTGAGTCCAGAAATTATTTTTAAGAAAATATTGAAAGTGAGGCCACTCTTCCTGGAGGCATTAACAGGGGTTTAAGCCCTATCCTCACTGAATTTTATACTGCCTATCCTTTTTATTAAGGATCTAGGGGGGCCAAATAACTTGCAGAACTTATAAATAATAATTAAAAAAAGAAAAACTGAAAAAATTGCTAGTAGCAAAATTTGTTTGGCAGTTGGCACCCTTCATTCATTTCTGCAATAAAAAAAAATGTCATGTAGGTTTTCCATGTTACAAAATATAATATTTAGAATGAAAATTACAGTCGTCGCCTCGGAAAATTTCCTTTTGCAGCCTTGTTAATCACCATGCTCCGTAAGAATAACACAGGGCGTGGTGATTAAAAAGACTGCAAGAGGGAAATTTTCCAAGGCGACGAGTGTACATTAAAAACTAGCTGTCACATCTATTATACAAATATTGCTGAAGAGAGAGCTAAGGAAACAATCTCCAGAATATTTAATTCCGGTAAGGGTAACGTTTCGCGCTGTCCCAAGGTGTACATATTTGATAATGAGTGTAGAACAAAGAGAGACGAAGACAAAGAGCTGAAGGGTCAGCCACCTGAGATCCACAAAGGCTTGCTTGACTTCATACGATTACGAATTACGGGGGTGTCTTTCACCGAGGATTACTTTCAGTACTTCTCTTTCAGGAAATTATCCTGCCAGCTTGCTTGTAACGTGGCTTTGTACGTACAGATAATCTCTGACCAGTCAGAAAACCATAATACGTCTAATTAGCAAGTCCTGTTTCTCTAATCTTCATATTTTATAATACGAAATTCATTAAAATAATGAAATACATGCAATGACTTTTTTCTCAAAACTTTATTCTTTATTCTGTTATATAAATAGACATTAATAATAGGAAATTCAATTATATAATGAAGTACGATAAGTTTTTTCTCGAGATTTTTATTCTGTGTAGACAAAACTTTATTTAATTTATCCATATTTCCCTTATTCAAGTAAAAAACCAAAGAAAATAGCATTGAATTTTAATTATAATATTGGAACAATACAATACAAAGACCCTAAAAAATGCCCATCTTCTCCATACCATGGTATTTAGCTTTGAGATTGAAAAGACCATTTTCTGTGCTATTATCCATTCATTCTCAGATATTAATTTCAGATACACAAAGTTTATGATATAACAGCCATAGCAGGAAACCGGCGAAGCTAGAGTTACGATTTTACTTCAGTTAAATTTATACAGAATCCATTCAGCTTCCACTGTCAGAACTTCAAGCACAGAGAGAGAGAAAGAGAGAGAGAAGAGAGAGAGAGAGAGAGAGAGAGAGAGAGAGAGAGAGAGAGAGAGAGAGAGAGAGAGAGAGAAGGCAACGTCAAGGATTGGGTCAATATAATCCCATTCTGACCTGACAAATTCCAACTCTATGCCTTCTTTTTTTTTTTTCTAGACAGATGTCGGCTGATTTTATATCAATGGTATCACTAGAAGTTTATTCCCATCGGAAAATGCTTTAATTTATCAATACCAAATTCAGTAACTTTTATTAAAGGTAAGACAACGCGCCCAATGTTAAAAAATTCCCAAACATGAAAATTATATATACTTAAAATGTTCTCCTCTACATCCCCTATCAGTAGCTAAAATATTATGCATTCGAGCTAGTTTTTAAGTTATGAATTTTTGAAATTGAGTAATTTAACATGGAGAAGTGGACCTCCAATTTTAAATTAACCAAATTTAAAATTTAATAACTCAAAAACTAGCTCGAATTTGTGTACCTGATAATTTAGCAACTGATAGGGGATGTTATAGAGGAGAACATTTTAAGATTATGTTTCTTAATGTTCATGTGTGAGAATTTTTTAAAATTATAATTGGGCGTGTTACCTCACCCTTAACTTAATATCTGCATGCATGACAATAACTCGTCCCATAAGGCTTGAAATAATTAATAACCAACTAGCTATGACGTATCCCAGTTGAAAATTTTAACTCACAATCAGATTAATTCAAATTCAAGTTATTTGCTTTATCTCATATCTCATTCCAAATATCCTTAACATCAAGTTCTCAGATCCAATATTTTGACGTCAATTTTCCTCAAAAACATCTTTATTTACGTTCTCGCTAAAATGAGGATATAATGGAGACATAAACCTAACACTTCATCTTCATTGAGACATAATATCGTCTTCTTTTATCTGAAATGTTACTCCATAATAACATGAAAAGATGAAATATATATTTCAACTCGGGTATATTATTTTGTCTCTCGTCCGGAATAATGAGCTATATATATCTGCCTACCCATGATTTCGTTGCAATAATGAGCTATAGACTGTTATTTCAAGTGAATGCAAGTATGAGCTGTAAATCAGTATAAAATAAAGCTCATAATTGCGCTCACCTGAAGTAACAGATATAGCTCATTATTCCGGACGAAGGATGATTCTTAATTGATACCGAAATTTTATTTCAAAGTACCCAAGTCATTTTTCTACAAATTATACTATTTTTAAAGCTCCTCTCATATATCTACGATATTATATACTTAAAACTTAAAAGATCATTTGACATGACAAATCCAATGCGCATTATGAATCAATTATATAGACCTGACACCTCTTGCATGATGATCCTCCTTGGCCGGGGCTGATAAAGAACTGGTTGGGCTAGTTGGCTGCATGGTTGTCAAATTTGATGGCGAACTCCTCCGGCCTGCTTGGATGGTTGGGCTGCAGCAATAGTGGGCGGCCGCTGCTGTGTACACAGGGAGTCTGCTGAGGAACCTGCAGGCTGCAAGACGAGACTCCTCTCCAGGCAGCGGCCCTTCCTGAGACAGCAGTCTTCACCCCCGGTACCTGGGGACCACGGACCCCCGCCGCCGGGACAAACCACACAACCACCACAAGGGGGATTGAGACGAAGGAGACTTCGCGCTCCCGTATGGGCCAGGTTATGCCCGACTCTTCTCTCCCATGATGATACTGCGATGATTTTTTTTTAACGTCGCAGCGAAAGACGTCGTTTTTAATTATTATTTTTTGACGTCACCTCTTTTACCGCACTTTTAAAGGTGGATTTAAATGGAATTTCATAATTTTTAATTACGTGATCAATTTAGGTCACGTAACTTATTTAAAAAACAAAAATAGCAGTGATTATAATATGACGTCATTTCATGGAAAAACAAAATGGTGGTGCTTATATGAAGTCATCCCATGGAAAAACACAATATGGTAATGGTGATTCTCATTCGGTCATGTGACTCATTGGAAAAACAAAATGGTGGTCGTCATATAACGTAATTTTACGGAAAATCAAAGTGACGAATCAGTACGTCACGTGACTCAATGAAAAAACAAATGCCGTTGATTTACGTCATTTTATATGAAAACGAAATGGTGGTTCTCACATTTAATATTTAAGTTATGATACTCCATCTAAATCCATCTTTATATCTTCTATTATGACTCTGTTATGCTGCCTCTATTATTATTACTGTCAGTATTCCTTCTTCTTCCAATAACACACTGAAATACCTTTTTGCTACGTTTGTATAGCACTCGCTGCCTCGCTGTTGCCGCCTCCATCCTAAATCACTTTTTTTATATATCACGTTTGTAATAGTATTTTTTTACATCTGCATTTCGTACGTCCGTCCTATCATATTGTAGATTATATTACGTAGTTTTCTTAGATAGAGTAATTAATTATTCCAATTAAATCAAATACTTAATGGTGGTGGTTTCATTAAAACTTATAATATAAGGGAGAATAGTTTCTTTTGCAGTTTTAAATTATTTTTCATAATAGCAACTTCATTTAAATATTTTTAATAATGTGTTTTTTTAATTATAATGATTATATTTTTAATGATATCACAATGTCATTATAAAAAAGTAAAATTTTATTCAAGAACTCATTTGCATTTGAAGTAAAGTTGTTGTTTTATGTAATAAATTATTATCTTGCAATTAAGGAGATGAAATTTATGTCATACTCTGTGCTACTTTGACTATGTAGAGTCCCAGAGGCTTAATTATCCTTATCTTACCGAGCAGTTTCATCTAATGAACTACAACATGCATTTTTGTTATTCCACGAATATATTATTATAAGAAATATTGTAAGTTTTCCTACTTTATTTTTAATTAATTTATTCACACGTCTTAGATTTTCTAAGATTTTTCTAAAATATTTCATGACGTCATTTGCATGTAATTAGATGACATAATAGTATAATATACGTTCAAGTATAATCTTTAATAAAAATTATGAAAAATTCAAATTCGGGAGGAGTTTTTCGGGGTGGTAATGACCTAAGAAGTTGATGGGGGTAAAAGGTGACCCCCTGGTATTTCCCCAGTACTTTCAATATTTCGGAGGCCCTCCATTGTCTACGTACATCACAGAATTTTTAAATTTGCATTGTGAAATAATACAAAAAAAAAAAAAACGGGAGATTTGCAAAGGTTACAAAGGTTTTAAGTTTAAAAAAAAATGATCCTAGAAAACTATTCTTAATTTTAATCCCGAATTTTCCAATTTTAAAATATTTTATTCTAAATTTTGACCTAATTCTTTGTGAATCACGTAAATAATTTTTACCTAATTCTATAATTCATGATCTTAAAATTGTCATGGGTATTTTTCTCCACCAAAAACATGAAAATAAAATTGTACTGTGTAATTTAATAGACTCTCATTATTATTATAAGTATTTCAACCTTGTAGTTTTGTAAGAATTATTGTAGAATTTTGATAGCATGGGTTTTCTAATATATTATAGATTACAAGCATGTAAAAGTTTTTTTTAATAAAAAATATATTTAGTCAATAGAAAGCCTGTATAATTATGCATTTTAATTATTAATAAAAATAATAATATAAACTACTGTACTGTACATATAATATTTCACATTGATTTTGTTACAAAAATATTGTACTTTATATGTGAGCAGGTTTTAGCGCCATGTTTCCATCGTTTATGTCGTAACAGTGCGACCTAATTTTTCTGCAGCGCAGTTTGCAAGCAATTTTACCACCAGTACATGGAGTATTGACATGCATGTATTAAATTCTCTGAGGACTGCAAAATAAGTCACCTACTTTAATGTTGCCGTTAAATATTTTATGTAACATTTTACTTGCTAATTAAATTTATTATATTCAAGCTTCTATTAAAAAGTATCTCACGTACCGTATACTATATTAACGATTAATCTCACAATCAGTTACTACGGTATCATATAAATGTTGTATTGAAAATTTCTGTTTATAGAAGGAATTGAATGAAATAAATTTTAAAAATTCGAAAATATTCTGAAAATTGATCGCTTATGATTTGTCCAAATTCAAAAGGGTAAGTTTCTCACACAGATCCATTTCCGGTTTCCGTCCATAAGGCCAATGTTAAACTTCAAACTCAATTTTCATAAAACTGATTAGACAGATGCACTTTAAAATTTGTATGCCACTTGATATGCACTTGATGGCAAGTTCAAAGTTCCCTGCAAGTCTTGTTGCATACAAGGGGGCTGATTCCGAGATCTCAATCAACTGAGGTTCATCGTTAAGTCAAAAATATGTATCGTAAATGCTACGATTTCTGTTGTGATTAGAAATGTTATGCTTCTCATATTTGAATTTAAATTACGTGGTACGACACTGTATTCTGAGGTTATGAGTTGTAAAATAATATTAATTAAATTTATAATTTAATTTTATATTAATTTATTAAGTCTCCAAAAAACTATAATACGTGATTTTAATTAAAAAAAATTATATTTTGGGGGGGACTAAGTACATTACTAAAGACTAAATCGGATCTGAATCCATAATTACCCTCAATTAAGCCAACATTTTGACCTACTTACGATTATTTTGGCAACTGCAAGAATAGTATAATTATTAATTATACTTGCAAATAGACAATAATGGTTGCATTTTTTTATTTCATAATTAGAAAATATACCTAAAATTATGCTTTTCTGAATTTTTTCGGATTTTTTTGAGTGCGGGAACTAATTTAAAAAAAAATATTTAAAATACCTGAATTTGGGTGGTACACCTGATGGGACAACCGTGACGTCATTTGTCGTGCTGTGATTGGCTGTTGATGATGTCACGGCTGCTGTGATTGGCTGTCGATGACGTCACGGTTGTCCCATCAGGTGTACCACCCAAATTCAGACATTTTAAATATTTTTTTAAAATTAGTTCCCGCACTCCAAAAAATCTGAAAAAATTCAGAAAAGCTTAATTTAATGTATATTTTCTAATTATGAAATAAAAAAATGCAACCATTATTGTCTATTGTCAAACAGGGAAGAAAGCATGACAGTTAACGTACCAAATTTTCAGATGGAATTTTATTAATGAGTTTCAGTATAGAACTTCATAGTTGGAGGATTCACGTAAAAATGAAATACGAAACTCGTAGGTGCTTCTTGGGGTCTTGTGTCTTTTGTTAGTTTCATTAAAATACTCTAGTTTTCATGGAAAATATACACAATATCATGTTGTACATGAAAATTTACACCTCGAAACAAAGTAGTCTTTGAAAGCGTGCTAGAATGACGTTCTTTTAAGATGAAATTTTTAAGACAGAAGAGTACAATTTTTCGTCAACAAAAGAGAAATATTTATAATTGCAAGTAAAATAAAAATTAGAAACAAAAAAATAATAAACATGCAGATTTCTTGTACTGCATATTATACAAATCTCTTACAATAGAAGTTAAGATTGTTTTTTAAGAAAAATTTGCATGCAATCAATAGCACATCAATTGAACCATGGATATAACTGCACTGACATTTTACCGAAGAAACGGCGAATTAGACATAATAATATAACTCTCGCGTTAGAAATCTCTATCACTTTTTTTTACTTGCACGATCATAAAACGTTAAAACCTTATCGATTGTCTCTTATATAATTTTGTAGTTACATATATATGATTAGTTAAAAATTACTATAATTAAGAGTATAAATAATTTGGTCTAAAAACAAAATTTTCATTGCATGAAAGTCAATTTATAACATGTAATTAAATTAAAATACCACCATCCATGTCATTAAATTTTTAACCAAGATAATAGTTATCTATAAAAAACATGCTTTAATTTTAAAATACTTTGATACAAAACTAGACCTTAAGCACCACGTTAATAAGGTTGATATTAATCTTTGGCTAAACCCTGCAAGCACCTTCTTGCTCAAATGCTTTCCGTGTCCAAGATTGGTCCTCAGGGACAAATGGGACAATGTACTCTGCATAATACTGGGGGCTACTATTGTTGATGGTGGGACCTCGATGTTGCAAGGTAATTAATTGGAAAGACGATCGCGTGAGACACGACACTGCTGCCATCTGTCCAGAGAACAATCGAACGTCACTTTAGTTTGATGTTCTTCATTTTAATGGTACAAGGAAGAATGTGATAAAATTCAGGTATAATCTGAGAAGATTTTATATAAAATTGAAATCCTATAATCAGGGGATTTTAACACCTTATATCATGATTTGAAGGTGTTTCATGTGTATTTTCAGTAGCCAGTATAATTATATACTGTATCATTATAGCAGAGAATAGGTATTTAAATACTTATTCTTGAATATAGTACTGAATTTATTTATTATACTGAAAATATTATACGCAATGAAAATCATGATTTAAGGTGTTAAAATCCCCTGATTATAAAATGTCAATTTCAGCTTCAAGAATACACTGACATTTAGATAAATTTTATTAAGAGTGAAAAGCAAGAAGATTGACATATATATTGCTAAGAAGTTTTTCAATACGAGTAGCGTACACCTCTGAACAGCATAAATGTCACTCCTGCTTAATTTGCTAGAACTGCAGCTCCAAACTATGCAGATTTGCAATTTGTGGGGATTTCAGAAAGAGCATCAATCCCAAAATCATTCTAGTTCACTTCCCCCCCCCCCTCATAGGCTGTGCTACAAACAGAGGAGCAGGGTAACGTTCGTGGTATCCCGAGGTGAACATAAAAGGTTCCTGATGTCCTGTCAAAGCATTGTCAAGTACAGTCACCGAGAAGACTAAGAAAAACTTTTACAGCGAGAAAGTGTTTAAATTGTAAGATCAGTCAATTGAATTGCTTCTCAAGTGAAATAGAAGTGTCTTACAGTGTCATTTCCAGAACGAAATGGGAGAAAGGTTTTTACGTCTCATTTATATGAGCGATGACACGCAATTATCATGTACACCTTGAAATCTTATGCATTAAGGATAAGATAACACGGAACAGCTTATCGACATAGTACCATTTGATTAACATGTAAACCTTAGCAACCTCATAGAAATTTTGATTTTTTTAGAGACAGTCCTTGCAGAAAAAATTTCAAAACAATTGGACGAGGCGATTTTTTTAAAATTAATTTTTTATGTTTTTATTATATGGCTTTCCCATGGAGAGCTAAATTAAAAAAAAAATAATAATAATTTAAAAAAATTAGCTCATCCCATTGTTTTGAATTTTTCTCTGCAACTTCTTAGTGCTAAGAACTGTTTCTAAAAAAAAAAAAAAAAAAAAAAAAAAACAGAATTCGTATGAGGTTGCTAAGGTTCACATGTTAATCAAATGGGACCATTACGATCAGCTGTTCCATGTTATCTTACCTTTAAGCGAATTCACCTCATTGCAAAAGAAATATTGCACGTTGGATTTCGATGCTCTTTTTAATCCCCAAATACAGCTGCCTGTAGAAATTACAGCAAATGCGTATCATATTCACGTCAAGTCTTGTGAGTGATGAAAATCGCTCATTCATATAAGTAAAATCATAAATCCATCTAAATCAATCTTTAAATATATATGAGCGATTTTCAAGACGCGGCGTGAATTATGCACACTTGCAGTGAAATTCAATGGCGATCATATTTGATTATAGTAAGTAATAAACTCACGAATCGTGATGCTGCAACCCGGTGAAATAGCTACAGCTTGTGTGTGAAAAACGCGTGGTATTCGCTCATGTAAATCCACCTTAACGGTGAGTAAATTTATCCAACTGTTTTACTGGCTACAACGGAAGCCCCCCCCCCCCCGTGCATGCACGTGACGTCAGTGTGGTACACGACTGCACGCACCCACACCACATGGGGCCGCACCGCTGCACGCTGCACCGAGCAGAGATGTGCTTCACAATCGATCTGCTGTCAGTTGCATGCGTCGACAAAATCAGTCTTGCTGAAGCCAACTTAGTATACAATCCGCGGATGTAGTAGTTCGAGGAAAAAAATCGAATAAAAAAATACACAATAAAAAAGTTTTTTATATATATTTAATATTTTTATATAATATGATGTTTGAATAAGCTTTACTACTCTCAAAATATTTACTACATTTTATATCATTGTACGCAATTCCAATATGTCAACTACATTCGTTCTAGTGGATATTGAAGTGAAGAAAAAAAATCATGCTTGTTTTTGTGCTTTTACTAAAGAGAGAGAGAGAGAGAGAGAGAGAGAGAGAGAGAGAGAGAGAGAGAGAGAGAGAGAGAGAGAGAGAGAGAGAGAGAGAGAGAGAGAGAGAGAGAGAGAGAGAGAGAGAGATTAATTTGCGCTCTTTCAATAACGTTTCAATTAGAACTTTTTGTGGTTGTATTATACTAACAAATACGTCGTTTACAATGAATTCAAAAACTATCTCAACCAATGTTTTCAGTCCTACGATATTGATTAAACTGCTGCATTCATTTTATTAATCCTATAGCACAGTTAATCTAATATTACAAGTTGATTTTCTTTTTTATCCGTGAATCAAATAGACAAATTGCATCATTTTTATTGGTATATTAGGATTCTGATAAACAAACTGCGTGTATTGACAAAATTTTCAAATTTTTTTTAACCATCTTACACCCTTAAAATATTCTGTAAAACTTTGTTACATCATGCAAATATTTAACACGCAAATATTAAGAACGACATAATAATATAATATAACATCGCAGAGTGGAACATGAATTTAAGAATGTTTGAGGAATTTAAAAGAATTTGAAAAAAATGTCAATACATAACTCGAGTTCACACTTAATTTTTAGGTACTTACTCAAAGGACAATTTTCGTACTTTTTATTGACTCTTTTTTCAGTACAGAATGTGTACTTAGATGAAGTACTTATGTGCGAAAATTACGAGTAATAAGGTTCAATAAGTACATTTAATGTGCTAGTGAGTCCTTATGGTAAGGTAAAATTAATTGTACTAAAGTCAAATTCAGCATATAATATTTAATTGTGTTTCTTTATCTGAATATGTAGTAAAAAACATACAAGTTCATGTGAAATGCGTAATAATTTTAACTTTAAATTATATATATATATATATATATATATATATATATATATATATATATATATATATATATATATATTATTAACAACTTGAATTTAATTCAGGTCATGAACCTTTTTAAACTCTAGGATAAGAACGACATATTAAATATTAATATATTAAAGATAAAATAGGTCACATATATCGATAAGATTTGCCATTTAGTTCGGTCCCCGTGGGCTTGCAGAGTAACAAAGACTAATCTGACGCCGCAGTTTAGATTGTTGTATATTGAATACGAAAGCACCTTTATTGTACTTTATTTACCACGCCATCGAGATTTATTCTTGCAGTAAAAGTAATCTTTATATACAGTTATTGTCATTGTAATAGACTTGTTTGTCGAGATATAGATGTAATATCATTTTAGATTTTCACAAAATTAGGTCAATTATATACAGGGAGCTTACGGGTAAATTGGTTTTGTTAAGATTATAGTAGGTAGTGTAGGTACATAAATTTATAAATGAATAATAATGAAGCCTATAGTTGTCCATTAGCAATTTTTTTAAATTCATTTATTCATAAAGAAAACAGAAACAGACATATTACAATATAAATGAGATAGATCCCAAGAGTTTAGAACTCGTAAACAGGCCGGGCAGTATTATTTTTGAAAACATGATCGATTGAGATATATTACAGGATATAAGAAACAATAGAACTCAAATTGAATGATAAAATAACAAACGTTGCAAGATAGACGGTGCATATTTCCGCTTTGAGTCAGTAGGCCGAGCAGTTTATCGATTTTGATTACGCTTACTGTCTTTCCTCCTACATGCAGACAATCTTGCGTTGCAATATTTCAGCAAATACACTGCAATCGCAACAAGCAAGCTCAAAAGTTCTGCCTCAAGGAATTCAAAATGGGACATTTTAAGTTTCTCTCAGAGATATTCGTGTCTAATGGCCAGAATGTAAATTAAAATTTTCCAAAAAAAATCACTTATTCCCGAGAGAGTGGCAAAACTGTGGGAAACTCTGGTAATTTTTATCTACATTTAGCTTATATGTCATGGACCTATCTGACAGTATTTGAATTCATATATACGTTAAAAACCTTGAGCCAATTTCCTTTAAGTCCAAGATGATTGTTCTATAAGTTGATTCCCTCGCTTCAATAAGAGCGTTCCTTGGTACAGATACTGAAATATTCTCTTGAGTATTCCCATTTGCGATTGCTTGCAATATTTTCTCCTTCCCCCTCCTTCCTCTCTCCTTTTTCATGCATCATTTATTCACAGCACGACGTGACAGGTGTCAAAGTATCAAAATGCACTGCAAGACATTCGGGTTTATGTTTCTAATAAAAATTGCAATTCGTATTTCCTCGTTGTTGGCTTTAAATAACGTTGGCATACTCCATGATCGAGAGAAACGTGAGCTACAGTTATTTCAATAAAGACTCGAACGTCTGGTATGTTTTTTCTAAATATACATCCACATCGTTTCGATTACCGTTTGTAATAGCGGATTTACATGGTCAATTTTCAGCATGCAGCGCGAATTGTGCGCATTTGCAGTTACTTCCATTGTTGCTCATATTTGGAAAATAAAAAAACGTCGAGATTTTACAACGCGGCGAATTCGTTTGCGGCATTAGGATCTCACAACTTGTGCGTCAAAATCGCGTCGTTCATGTGAATCTGCCTTTTTTAAGACGGAATCTTACGGTCACATTAATAGTTTAAATATCCTCTCCCACAGATACAGTAAGTCGACCGCGGCCTTTGTGAGATATCCGTTCTTATAGTTGCGTTTGCCGTGTGTAAAATGGAATTTTGCGGGCGCAGTAGCAGTGCGCCTCCGTGCCAGATACCGAAATATCCTCTCCCTCTTATCACATCACACAACCGTCTTCCAATTATCGACCGCAGCGCACCAAGCTGACACCTTTCTAACTTCTACCGCTCAAATTTTAATATTTGAATATTAAGAAAATATCACCAAAAAATTAAATATTTATTTTAAATATTACTATAATATGAATTGCTGTTATTAAAATTGTACAGGCCTTACTGTTGAATCCAATCAATTTTATCTAGAACTTTGTGGGAAATTGAAATTATTAATTATATTGGTTTTGGTTATGAAACCATACAATCAGAATATAATTAATTAAATATTTGTTAATTAAATTAATATTATATATATATATATATATAATATAATATATATATTGGAGAAGGGAGTTGTATTTCAATTAAATATGAGACAGCTGATTAAAAAACAACTATTAATTAAATCGACGAGGAAGCAGATTTCTTAAAGTAAAATATTTACTAACTTTATTCTTTATTTTGCTTGCGAATCAAATTTAATCAACAGTAATTTCTTCACTTGCAAAATTATTCAGTAAGCTCTTTGCATTTCACTTCAAGTTTGCACAACTGCACTCTGAAACAGCTTCTAACAGTTAAGTTTATGATTCATTAAAATAGTTAATAAGAACTGAAAAAAAAATATATGATTATATATTCTAAAGGAGAAATTTACATGGAGATTAAAACGTTATTAAAAGTTTTAACAATTTCAACTCTTTATTTGCTCTCACCGAGTTTGCTGTAGAATTCGTTTTGTCAGTTTTCAACTTTAAACTTTCAATTCGTACTTTTTTTTTACGATAAAGTAATAACTAATATAAATTCTAAAGAATATCATTGAAGTTTATTTTAACCTAATTTATAAATAATTAGATTCAAACTTTGTTGCAACTATTTAACCTAAAATATTCCACACTTTGATGTATCAAGTCTATAATCTTTCGTTACATTACGATATTATATCATTAATCAGGAATGACGTCACCGATTTTCATGATAAATGATGTCAGGTAACTCATGCGGCACTGCTAAGCGAGGGTAGTCGATATAAGGCCATTGTTACCTCGCAATGGGTCCGTGTCGAGTACAGTCGGAGTACGGAAAAACGAGATGAAATAGAATTTGTCGTAAAGGTAGATTCATATGTGACGTGATTTTCACGCAATTGCCTTAATTTCCATGCTTCAAGAGAATTTTCCACGTCATAACGATGAATTCATCGTTACGGTAACGATGAATTCATCGTTATACGGTTCATGCAACGAAATCGCAATGTCAACAAACATGGTCACTATAGGATTTTACAGCAAGTGCGCAATATTCACTCTTAAATATTGATATAAATTCAACTTTACTCTTCAAATTAAAAAGGGGGGGGGGGGTAGAAATAAAATTATGAATGAATTTCTTCATCAACAAGCAGCGTTTACAAATTTCAAATTTTATAAGTTTGAAATACTGACCGATCTACATTTATTTGTATACTTTGAATGGAAAAATGGGGTGGAAATAACTAATGAAAAGTTTCTAACTTCTTCTGAATTTAGTATGGCTCAAACGAGAAACGTATATTATTTTACTATTAATTGGATGGTAGCATCTAAATACGAGACATTAATTCCGAATAGACATTAGCTTTATTATAGTTAGGTTTAGGCAAGTCTATTTTCTAGCCGCCAACATCTACCTCTAAAGAGAATGTAATATATAATACGTTTCAAAGTTTTGTGGGGGTGAAATAATAAAAATATTAAAAACGCTGAAATGCGGTTCCCAAGCGACTCCAAAATTTTAATTGCTATAAATTGGAAAATAAACGTTTTTATGGTAGAAGTTGCATTTTGAAAGCTGAAGTACAAAAAAATAGTGTAAACACTTTTTAAGTACTTTTAAAAGTTCTAATAGTGTTTTTTTCTCGAACTAGTGCTATAAATTATATAACTCACACAATTCCGTGAATATGTTTTGATATATTTTTTAACATGCAAACAGATATTGACGTTTTTTCATATCATGTATTTTTCTTTAAGAGGAAGAATAAATAAAAGGGTTATTTGTTGCAAAAAAATTATGAGAAATTATACGCTAGAAAATTTTTGCATTGAAATTAAAGTCAAATTCCATTACTAAATCTGGTACTATATAATTATTTAAATAATGTTATGGGTTATAATGAACTAGTATTTATCACAACATATAATCCCAAAAAATACAAAGTATTAATAAAATAGGATTTTCCTTTACTCCGAAATACAACATAATGTTAATACTCCATGTATATGTATACAAACTATAATACTTTAAACAAATTTTCAAAATCATGCTTACGTTTATAAATAATACATAATTAATAATTAATTTATAATTATTATAATTGGAAACAAGCGCTAAAATCTAAATAATATTAAGTTATACACAGATAATTATGCATATTATAATTTATTAAAAAAAATGTAAAATAAACATAATATGTAAAATTAGGTATATGATTATTATTTCTGATTTATAAATAAAAAAAGTTTCAACATAATGCCAAGTCTTCAAAACATCATCTGCAACAAACAATAATTGTTAACAACAATCACTTGCTAAAGATAACAATGGATCAGGTAATGGTATCAGAAACTGACCTTCACAAAATTAACAACATTGAAACCAATATACCTCAATCATCATAAAATACTATGTAAAAATATCACACCTTAATTAAAACAATAAAAGCATGTGTAATATACAAACAAAATTTGTGGCTATATTGTGGAGACGAGCGCTTTAGGATTTGTTGTACAGTATTATTTGACATTAATTTAACCAAGACAGATGGAGATTTTTTATTTTGCTTAAAAATTTCTTTACTTTTATCTTATTTTTCTAACTTGCAACTCTTTTTAATGAAAGAAATTGTGACGTCACGGGTGTCACTTTTCAACAAAAATGCAAGAGTCTCTTTCAAAAATTATACTTTTAAAGTTAGTAGATTTAATAATAATGCTTTAAAAATGGTTCCTGAACTCAAAAAAAAAGTCTGAATAATATATTAATTTCTGTATTAAAAATATCCGTTTCTTTTGTCAAATTTTGATAAATTTTAATAAACTTCCGTCAGAGCGCTCGTATCTTCTCGCCACATGACGTCACATGATTACGCACGTCTCACTGTGAATGTTGGTTTCGCGCGCAGGCGGTTGGCGGACGAGGATGACGAGCTGAGCGAGGTGCAGCCTGACGCAGTGCCACACGAGGTGCGAGAATGGCTCGCCTCCACCTTCACCCGACAACTCGCCTCCCAGAGACGACGTGCAGATGAGAAGCCCAAGTTCCGGTCCGTCGCGCATGCCATTCGCGCAGGGATCTTCGTGGACCGGATCTACCGGCGTATGTCTTCTGCGCCGCTCATGCAGTTTCCTCCCGACGTCGCCAGAGCACTCAAGGTACGTGCCCACAGAGTCACGTGACCATTCGTGACGTCATATGATAGAGGAATCTCGTATTATTCAATCTTGACGTTATCTGGGACCGTTCAGAAATAAAGAACGTATCAGGTTTTACCTTGGTGTGCAGTCCCTGAAGTAAAACTGCGAGATAGACCAGCCGCTGCAAAGCCCCTGGAAGTTATACTTTATGCAACACAAAAACGCTCAAGTAGTTGCATATCTTACAGGAGTTAAAATTTTTTGAGCATAATTTATTATCATGCAATGATTATATTCATTTGTTTCCATAATAATAACAGTTTATTTACTTTTAAATTTCATTTCTTTATAGGTTGGCATTCACAAAGCACGTTAGCCCCACTTTATACTCGAGTTTTATCCCGGGATAATTCAAATACTCTAAACATGGCACTAAAAATACTAGTTACTAGAAATTTTAAAATGCTACAGAACAAATTTAGCTTTTTAACTAGCAATTGATGGTTTTTTAAAGTGAGAGGCTAAACATGGTGTTAAAAATATTAACTAAATCGGTGTTAAGCAATGTTAAAGAGGTACCTTGGCACTGATTTAGCCCACATTTTTTTGCACCATGTTTAACCCCTAGTTTAGTAAAATCTTATATTATATGGTAAAATGTTTAGTTCTTAATTTAATCCATGCAGGATAAAAATCAAGGCTATGGTGGGTCTAAAGTGCTTTGTAAATGGGGGTCCAACGTCTCTTCTATAATTTCCTTAAACAAGGCTTTCTGTGGCGTATTATACGTTAATAAATCCAGCGCTTTGATTGACCTCAAGCAGTGTATCATGTTCAAGTTAAACTTTTAATTTAAAAAAAAAATCACTCTCAATCGCACCATGTATATTTATAATAAAGGGCATTTACAGAGGCTTAAGGCTCGATTTAAGGTCCGATTTTAGGCTCAACTTTTCATTTTTCCTTATCAGAATTTAGTGAGCCCTAAATCGGGCTTTGCCTTTGTGAATGTCCCTTATTATAAGCACTCTGCATTGCGCTACTATATAACAGTGATATAATATTTCATCTTGTCTCACTGCTAATTTTACAACACTCGTAACAAGTGTGTATTTACCAAGTTCTCTCACGTACGGTGAGCCGGAGTGGAAAAGTTTCAGATCATTGCTATGACATTTGTCCCCGAGCCTGTGTCGGCTTAACTGTGACAAGATCCAGCCATGCAGCCTGGCTCTTAATGCTTTTCTCGGAATTTGAGAGGATCGAGAGTTGTCTTTCCTTGTCAACTTTGTTTCAACTGTCACTTTATCAGGATATGTTTCAAAACTAGTTATTACAAGTTCAAATCTTGGTGACCTGTACAGTAATGGCCAATAAAACTGGAACAAGTCACGTGCTGGAGTTTTGGCTCGATTGGCTTACAATTAAAGTGACTCATAGTCACTTCCTCCGAGCGTACAGTCTTTGAATATGAAAATTGAACATTTCGCTTTGCACATGAGCTCGAATGACCAGCATACGATGAAAGCCGCATCGTGTAATGTAATGCTACAACACTGCGTAAGATGTATAAGTATGATTGCTATGAAAGAGTACAGGGAAAGGAAGTGTTCTCCTCAAACTCCTCGAGGCCTGGTGTGCTCGCTATCACTTCTCGTACGCAGTGTTGTCGCATTACACGGCACAGCCTCAATCGTATCGTGGATACTCGAGTTCACATACAAAGCGAAGTGTTCCACTTTCATATACAAAGACTGTACATGGTCAGCACTGCGAGTGAACTAATGGTGCTCATTTCAACACTCCAACATGTGAAGTGTTCCACTTGTATTTACCATAACTGTACCTTCAATATTGTTTTTTGGTTTCTAACACATTGATATCTAGCTTGATTCATGTTATTTTTTTATATTTTCTTTATGAGTTAATGAATAACAACTTAGCAGTTGGAGATTAAAAAAAATCTCACTTTATTTCACTTTCAATGGGTTGTGTATGAAATTCGTGTTTTATTCAGACGTTAATTTTTAAATAGTACCGACTACCGTAACTAAAGTTTCCTTGTTCCCTCACTTATTTATGTAATGAATATTACTTGGTGGTGTCCGCAAAACCTTTCATTATCACCTGGATATGTATTGTGTAAGACTGGGTTTATAGTTTCAGGTTGACCATACACATTAATTAGGTGGCCTCCTCTGTATCTTGTGGAGCTTGTCCTTCAGCAGGGTTCAAACTATTTCTTCATATTACATCTCAATAGAGGCTTTAAAATACTACGCACCACGATTCTCATTTCATTTATGTAAGAAGAACCATCTCAAGTTTCAAAATGCATCAAATTGATTCTTTTCTGCTTGTATTTATTATATTTCCTTCATGCATATAAAAAATCAGAGCCTGGAGACTCACAAAAAGTCCAATAAAGACATTTCACTTCCCAAAGTTTGTGTAGTGAACCCTGTATACACAATACGAAGAAAATAAACGTATTAAAATGAATAATACAAAATAAAGCAAGTACGAAAAATACTATATTATATGGAATAAATATAATTAATAAGCATAATTATAATTTTACACAAGTTTCTCTTATTTACATTCTTCAAATGTATGCCTTTAATTTTGTGTAAAATCATGGTATACTAAAATTGTATGAAAACTCCCATATAACTTGTAAACACTATGGGTGCGATTCACGAAGAAGTTAGCCAGCTTTCTAACCACGTTTAACTATACCTGTTTTACGTGTTAAACCACCTAGTTAAACGTGGTTAAGCTAAACGTGGTTAGAAACCTGGCTATAACTGCTTCGTGAATCGTGCCCTATATTTTTGGGACCATATTTCATATCTGAGAATGCATTTTGCCTAAACGTTTTAACTTATTAGGAAATCGGCTATGCTCCTTATTAAAAGTTACAGAAAAAGGAACAATAAAAACACTTTATAACTAAGATAGTGTTGTGGCGTCATTTGGAGCCATTTTATACATATTCAAATATGGATAACTGGTAGGAATAATTTACAGTCAAAATTAATAAAAATATAATATTGGAGCAATCTTGTATTAGTTGATTCTGATCAGTCTCGAACTGGCCATAAGGCTGTAAGTCAGGGATCTCCGACTAGCCTCTCCACTTTTTAACACAGAGAGCGTACAAAAAGTGACCTCAGAGGACCCTGCTGCCTGTAATGCCATATGACCCTGACTGGCCCCTAGCTTCCCAGTCCGAGCCTGATCGTATAAATGGTTCTATCACCATAGTACACAGAGATGCTTGAAGTCTCGTTTGCTTGCGATGCTCCACTAACCCCTCCCTGACGTGTTGTCCCCAGACGCTGGACGACTGGACGTTCGACGTGTTCAACCTGAGCGAGGCCGCCACGGGACAACCCGTCAAATACCTCGGCTACGACCTCCTCAACCGGTACGGCATCATCCACAAGTTCAAGGTCAGTCCAAGGACGTCTCAGTAAAATAAAGTTTCGGCTGCGTTTTTCTATTCCTCGGGCTGATATCAGAAGCTTTCTCCAAATGCACATCTATAAGCATGAGCAGCTGCCCCAGTACAGCCATATATGTCTCCTAGATCTGAGACCAAGAATAGAAAAACGCATAAAGCAAATAGTATCGGAATTCTGTTACTGATAATAATAGGACGGAGTTTTGCAATATAACAAATGACTTATTCATTTTATCATGGTTGTTCAGAAACGATATAATTATAACTCATGAATTTTTTTTATTGAGTAAGTTGTTTTCTTTTGAGGTTTTCCATGGCATATATAAATCGCATTTTTCATGATAAACGAGTTAATCGTTTAATTGTTTTTTTTTCAGCCAATTTTATTAATTAAGTTTATGAAGGAATGCCATCAAAATATGCAATGTGGATTTCCTTTGACAATTAATTGGTTTCCACGGTTTTCTTATTGTAAAAGTAAGATTTCTGCGTAAATAATGTACAGTTTGTTTCTTTGAATTTTTTGCATCAGTTGTTCCAATGTAGTTCAAAGTCTATTCACCGCCATTTGTTTGATATTCTCGAGTTACCTGACGTTCTCTCTGACCATTCTGTTACTGCAGGTAGTCATCGAGTGATGATTATAGTGATGTAAACATTTCAAACAAACTGTACAAAGACTTGAAGTAACATTTGAAGTTTATACCCAGAGTAACCCAGACGCAAGTTGAAAATCTTCGTTACCCCGAGGACATGAAGTTGCAACGTCACTTTCAACTGATGTTATCAATGTTACCAACTTTTCCTTTGTGTGGCCAAGCAGGGCAACGTTGACAACATGTAAATAGACGCTCTCTCGTATTGTCTGTGAATATTCAATTCTTTCCTTGCACGGAATATTATGATTATATATATATATTTTTTTTTTTGCGAAATTTTCTTATTTCAGTACTTCGCGTCATTGAAATCATTTTCATTTTGTTCCTGACGCGTTGGAAACTTTTCAAATAGTTCACAATGCGTTGGAGTCATTGGGGGGCATTCACAAAGCACTTTAACCCCAACTTTAGCCCTGATTTTTATCCCTAGTATACTAAACATGGTGCTAAACTAGGGGCTAGTCATGTTAAGCTCTTAGTTTAACACTATGTTTAGCACCAGAGGGATAAAAATCGGGGCTAAAGTTGGGGTTAAAGTGCTTTGTGAATGCCCCCCATTCTCTTTTACCGAATGCGTTGGCAACAAATATGCTTGATCGCAACGCGTTGGGCATTGTGCTGAAGTGCCCAACGCTTTGGGATAAAAAAAAAATCGCGTCCGACGCGAATTCGCTTCCGGACTGTAACATATATAATATATAATTAATATAATATATCATTCAAGCATGAAATAAAGACGGAATTTTACTTATTGTTTAAGAGTGAGTGAAAT
This sequence comes from Siphlonurus alternatus, assembly GCA_949825025.1. Taxonomy (NCBI): domain Eukaryota; kingdom Metazoa; phylum Arthropoda; class Insecta; order Ephemeroptera; family Siphlonuridae; genus Siphlonurus; species Siphlonurus alternatus. The sequence continues at coordinate 43,127,181 of OX463779.1, forward strand.
TTTAGGTGCAATGATTTCTCTCTAGTTGATAAAAGTTTCAAGCTTTAATGTGAAACGTCTTTTATGACGTCACCTATAAGGCATGTCATGTGTATTGAAACTTTAAAATTTCCTACTTACATTCCATACATTCATGGTAATAATATAACTTGCATCCCAATTAAATAATTCAACATAATCATGTGACATTCTTTATAACATTTGGATGTCTCTTATGGAACCTATAAGCAATGTATTAAAGTGAATATAGGAGGAATACATAGGTGGGAATATATTATTATTTCTTAAAAAATATTTTGTTGCTCAGGTCCAACCCCAGACCCTGGAGAACTTCCTGAGTCGCGTGGAGGAAGGTTACTGTCGCTACAAGAACCCCTACCACAACAACCTGCACGCCGCGGACGTGGCGCAGACCGTGCACTACATGCTGTGCCAGACCGGACTCATGGTACGTCAATTGACTGCATTAATTTTCGATAATAAAAAAATAACGGTCCGTATAATAAACAACCTACAATTAATAATGACCTTAAAGCTCTAAATTGAACTCTCGCTCAAGGCAAAGTGACCTTTATTTACCTTTGCTATAAAGGTGAATGTTAATATTTACTGCTCTGATTGCTACTGATGCTAAATAGAGTATACTTGAAGTACTGCTAAACATGCAATTTGCAAAACATAATAGGAGGGTCGCGACGTTGAGCGCTTGGTCTGGGAATTAGCCTGCCTGGAGCCGCCGTCGGTGCAGATCTTGATGGTAGTTGAAAATTATCTACATGATAGCCGAGATAAAAGTTATAGCTGGAAGTGTTGGCTAATATTCGGGGGCTAGGCACAAAATGGTGAATGTCGTTTTAATTTTATTTGAAGACCATGGCATTGTTCCTGATATGGGTCAACTGCGAGATGGGTTCATTGATACATTTTTAACTTCTCTTCTATTTTTATTTTTACTAACTTATCTTCAAATAAACATTAATTTTCACGTGTTTCAGAACTGGCTGTCTGACCTTGAAATCTTCGCGACCTTGGTGGCTGCGGTGGTGCACGACCTCGAGCACACGGGCACCACAAACAATTTCCACGTGCAGGCGCAGTCAGACACAGCGCTTCTTTACAACGACCGCGCAGTCCTTGAGAACCACCACGCCAGCGCCACCTTCAGGTACGTACCTTTTGAGCACCAACAGACGGCGTTCATCCGTCGCCTCACTGTGGATCATTGACGCTTTCTTCCCTGTGTGGACTTGTGTGTAGTTCCCCAGGCTTTGGACATCACTTTGGTCTATTGATATAAAGTTATAAAGGTGTCCGTCCCTGACTAAGGATTTCTACGGTTTCCTCAGCGAATGCTGGGACGCTTAACAAAAGCCGTGACTATCATCCTTTTCATCCCTTATCCCTACCTATTACCCCGCCTTGTTAAAAATAAAAGTGTTCTTCATAATAAAAATTATAGGAACCGTTGTCGAGCCCTTATATGACGAGTTTGGAAGGTTAAATGTAATGTCACTTGAAATCAGGGTTCATTTTACAAAAACTATTGTTATATTTATTTATTACAAATAAAATACATAATAAATGTAATGTAAATACGCCAATGTTCAAATATATTGTAATTTTAGAGAAAAGCGGAAGTAAGTTCCACCATAAATTCTACTCTTCTTAATTAATTTTAATTGAGTGCCACTTTGTTTTCTGTACGTTTCCATTCGAAGTTCTATACTAACTAATATTCCCTCTTAACTTTCTTCCCTTAATATCATCACTGTTGGAATTTCCATCACAAATTTCCACAGCCTACATTATATATTATATAGCTTCAACAAAGATATCACTGTCAATTTTTTATATCCATAACATCATTAATTAATCCTAAACTGTAGTCATTAGTCATCTTATACAATTAAAGCCCTTAAAAAAACTTGTGTATGTAATTTAGTAAAGCGAACATATGTGCATTTTCTTGGGATTAAATAATACAAGACCTGTCTCATGATTTATTATCAAATTTTGTTGCCTGAGGGGCTCCATTAATAAACTGATGAAAATATTTTAAATACTTCAAATTTGACAGCAAGTTTCTTACTAAAGGTCAAATTCCTTACTAAAAGTTACATCAGAAAATCATTACAAAGTCTGAAAAAAATTACGCTGAAAAATGTAAATTCCACCCAAAAGATCATTCAGTAAAAAATTGTTGCAAGTATGCTCGAGACAACCTGCGATAAATACTATAACAACAACAAAATAGTATTCGAATCAATGAACAAACTGCATGATTTATTTACTGCATTTTTAGATAGAAAGAAGACCTTGATTTAAGAATTGATAATTCCTCAAGATTTTTTAACCCTCTAACCCTTCTAAAATCATGCTGAAAAATGCTGTGACGTCATAGTCATGCAAATATTTACTCGTTGCATGCATAGTCGTATGACGTCACATCCGAACGATTTTATGTGAGTTTGAGGGTTCAAATTGGTCTGATATAAATTTGAAAATAAATGAATTTCAATATTTCATACAAGTTGCCTAGGCTCCCAACTATGATGAAATTTTATTGGACTCGCGTTTTAGGATTTGGTAAGAGCCATGACTTGTAGGATTCTATTTTTGTACCAGAGACATTTAACGACCAAACGGTCGTCAATTCTTTTTTTACGTATTTTATTTTACTTGCATCTTATCTCAACTGTAATTTTTACAGCCAAGGAGGGCATAACTTAGATAGATTCATAGGTGGGTCATCTGCTAGGATCACTACATGGAATAGCACCATTTTTTCTCAGTGCAAAAATAAAACTTTCTTCCATATGGACCTGGCCGGACTTCTCTCATGTATATTATGTTTATTTTTTCTTAAAGGCCTTATGAACCTTTTCAAAGTATTAAGTACACGGTTAGCTTAGCTTCAGTGTGATTCAGCTGCATAAATTTTTTTGTTTCAGTAGCACAAATATCAGATATAATAGCCGATGAAAAGGATCCTGTGACGTCACTCACGCACATTCAACGGCGACAATATAGGGAAATCCCTGCAAAAGATAGGTTCACTTCCGCCGCAACCACGGCCACAATTTTATTTCTGAAATTTTGAAACTTTACCAGGGCAATCTTGATAGTATTTGTCAAATAGCCTGAAAGAATTTTTTTGGTGGCATGTGTACAGACTGAGTTATTGCGGTAGCAAGATAAGCCAAAAATTTAACATTGTTTTCCTATACAACATTTTTGCTCCTCTTTCTACCGCAATAACTCAGTTTGTATGAATTTCATAAATAAAAATCTTTCAGGCTATTTGAAAAATACTATCAAGACTGCCCTGGTAAAGTTTCAAAATTGCAGAAGTCAAATTGTGGCCGTGGTTGCGGCGGGAGTGAACCTATCTTTTGCAGGGATTTCCCTATATTGTCGCCGCTGAATGAGCGTGAGTGACGTCACAGGTTCCTTTTCATCGGCTATTATCTCTGATATTTGTGCTGCTGAAACAAAAAAAAAAATTATGCAGCCGAATCATACTGAAGCAAAGCTTACCGTGTACTTAATATTGTGCAAAGTTTCATAAGGCCTTTAATTGTCTTGGATCCAACGTAAAAATATGAAAGTAATTTTATAACCGGAAGTTATGATTTAAAGTTAACACAAGGTTAACCTATGGTAAAAAAAATCCCAGAAAAAATAGTGATGCCCTACTCAATCAATTATTTTGAATTGACTATCGATTGTTTATGAAGATCGATCTATCGGGATGTTTCAAACTGCTGCGAGACGAGGAGAACAATATCCTGCTCCACCTTGGTTATTTTAACGTTATCGATTGTTTCTGAAGATCAATCTCTCGCGATGTTTCAGACTGCTGCGAGACCTTTTCCTTTGTTATTTTAATGCTATCGATTGTTTCTGAAGATCGATCTCTCGCGATGTTTCAGACTGCTGCGAGACGAAGAGAACAACATCCTGTCCCACCTGTCCCGCGAAGAGTTCCGCGAGTTCCGTACTCTCGTGATAGACATGGTGCTCGCCACGGACATGAGCTTCCACTTCCAGCAACTCAAGAACATGCGCAACCTTCTCACCCTCGCGGAGCCAAGGTGAGTTCAAGATCACATGGTCTATTTTATGACGTCATGACAATACAGAAACTCCGTGTTATTCTTGTGTATTATAACGTCATAAAGATGGCAGTAACAGTTATGTTCAAACTTCCTGCGTTGGGTCATCTTCTCTTCATCTACTCTGTGTTTTGTAGCATTTTTTAATTAATTTTTAAATTGTTTTTTTTTTATTGATTAGAGACAAAAATAAAAGAAACACTATGGATAATTAAAAAAATAGATCAAAAATAGCAACAAAACAAAAGAGAGAAAGAGTAAAAAAAATATATTTAGAAAAATTGCTAAATTTGCTAATTTCTAAATGGTATTACCCAGGTGTAAAGAATTTCATAAAACCTAACCAATAATATTAATAATAGTATAATATAAAATTTAACTCTATATTAAATTACTAAGACAAATGAACTTTTTTTCAGTTCTATGACTGTAATATAGACCTAAAATGAAATATTTAGTCTTGTGAGAGCATATAGTTTTAACTTTGAATGAGATAATGTTTTTTGTAATTATCAATGAATGACTCGGAGTAGTTTCTTTAGCCTCCAAACAATAAAGAAAATCAGCCTCCCCCCCCCCCCCCTCCACCCCAGGCGATCTGCAAAGAACGTGCAATCAAAGAGTCTAAACAGCAGAGAGGGTCAGGTCCCTGCGGAGGTAATTTGACGTCGAAAAGTCGGCCGCAGGGAAATTCATCCGTTTAGCTTTCTGACCAAAATTTAATTAATTTTGAACTGTTCGTGTATGTGATAGTAATCTACTGTAATTATATGTTGTCAAGGCTATAAAATATTGTTATTAAGTTACATACTAAAATTATTTACGATGAAATGTCAGTGATATAAATTTATCTAGAATTTTTGAAGACAAATTATAATTTTTATTTTGAAACAAAATTTAAAATATCTTCCTCATGTATTAAATATATGTTATTTTTATGTGACTTTTAGTTGTTTTATGTATAAAGTTTTGATTTGACTCATTATATCCACGCAATCAAGCAGTTTTGATGAAATATTAACATTAATTAGAGACATGCAAATGGGTAATTTATAAAATATATTTTGTAATTATCAGTGATTGAAAATCTAAGTTAATTATTTCTGACATGAATTTCGATTTAAATTGAAATATAAAATAATTACAAAAGTTCTGCTTCTTCCAAAAAGAAAGCAGCTAATGTATACTTTCCCACACCGTGCCACTGCAGTAATAATATAATAATAGAACCACACAATCGATACTTAATAGATGTTCCGATATATAACTTCGTGAATAATTTTATTTACTTTTTAGTACTATAATAATATATGAAATTTTAGATCAAATTTTAAAATAATTATCATATTTGATTCAGTGAGGCCTTTGGTATAGCGATAGGAATCATACAGTATGAAAGTTCCGTACAATATAATGATATTATAATAAAATAATATTAAAATCGTTAATGAGAATTGTGTATTTTCATATTTTGTACTTCCAAATTTTTGTAATGTATCTAACAGCCTTACAAATAAGTAACATGCCGTGACATGATGCACAGTCATATCCCTATTTATCATGTCATTCTATATAGGTTAACATTTTTCATTACTTTGTCGTCACAACATAATTATCTCTATCTTAATTTGAACCTTGCAATTAAAGAATCATCAAAAAATATAACTTAACATATATTTAACGAAATTTATATTTTCCGCCTTGTATTATAATCACATAATTAAAAAAGAAAAAGAATGATAAGTCACTAAACCTTATTTCAATTACAGGACAAGGTTCCATAAAAAAATCTATTAGATAGGCTTTCTCGCTGGTGCTACACTGTTGCGACATCTCCTACCCCGCCTATTATAATAGTGAGCATCATGACCCTTGACTCCGTCTAAAGACCCTCTTTTGTTTCAGTGTGGACAAGTCCAAGGCCCTCTCGCTGGTGCTACACTGTTGCGACATCTCCCACCCCGCCAAGCGCTGGGGCGAGCACCACCGCTGGACGTCCCTGCTGTTGGAGGAGTTCTTCCTTCAGGGTGACAAGGAGCGCGAGCTGGGACTGCCCTTCAGTCCGCTGTGTGACCGCAATAACACCCTCGTAGCTGAGAGCCAGATTGGTGAGTCATCTTCATAGTTTCATCATAGTTAAATGTGGCAATAATGGTTAAAATGTAAGCCTTTTTTGACGTGAGATCAGTAACTCGCACTCTGATTGGCTAACTGGTTTTGCTAAGTTTCTGAAAACTCATCACAACTCATCACAGTGATGTTAGTTGCTAGCAACGTATGAAGCATTATAAAAAATAATTAAGTTAATACAGTGTATAAATATATAATGTATTTAATAATATAGAGTATTCAATACTGTTGTACTTTGTTCTTATTAATTGTAAATTACCATCAGTAGAACTTTTTGTTTAATAACCTGCATGTCAATTAACTTGAAAGTAAAAAGATCAGATTTACAAAATATTAATTTCCCTGCAGGTTTCATCGAGTTCATCGTGGAGCCCAGCATGGGGGTGTGCAGTGACATGCTCGAGTCCATCCTGGCGCCGCTCCACGCCTCCTCCTCCAACACCACCTCGAGTTCATCTGTCCGGCAGCCGGGCAGCACATCCAGCATCTCCGAGGAGCCTAGTGAGACAGGTCTGTAGGGGATATTTGTACTTAACTCACGTGTAAAAACCTGATAATAATGTATTTTTGACTATGTTCTTAAATCGCATTTTTATTGGAGTATCGACCTCAATTTTTTTTTTATTGCAGAAATGGATAGAGGGTGCAAAGTTATGACACTCTGATTTTTTTTTTCATATTTTTTAAAGTCCCGGGAATTATGTTTTTAAAAAATTATTGAAATTACAGAGAAAGTAACGCCTCCATGGACGCCTCTCTTAATAAAAGGATAGGACCATAAAAAGAGCGTGAGTTAATTCGAACCCGACTTCGCCAAAACTTTTTAGCAATACTTCCCAGTCTCTAAAAAATCAGAAAAAAATCTAAGGTGCATAACTTTGCATCCTCTATCTATTTTTGCAATATAAATTTTTATGGTTGATACTCTATAATTTAGGAACCAGTCTGGCTTTTCACTAGCCACGGTTAACGTTTAGGAAATTGATTAACTTCTTAAAATTGAGCTTGATTCACGGTGCTGGAGTTAAAAATATATCCAGGTATTTGCTGATTAGTGTCATTGCTCTTACGTTGTTAATGAGAAACCTGAATAAATTTTCTTTCGTGAATCGCGTCCATTATGTTTTGTAATTACAAGAACTCCCTGACGTCAGCTGTCATAGAGGTCTCACGTATGAATTTCATCAGGTGCTGCGGAGGAGAGCTCCTTGAGCACGTCCTCCCCCGCACCCTCCCCGGCGCCCTTCGTACTCAAGAAGCCCTGGGTCACGTGTCTGGCCGAGAACAAGAAGGCGTGGAAGGAACAGGCCGTCAAAGGTAACTTCCTAACTTCCCAGGGTGGTCTCGGGGTGTGGTGTATTTCGCGCGAGCTAGACTTATGTGAAGGTATTAATACGCATGAGCAGAAGTCAGGAAGCTGAGATCTGGATTTTTTTTAAAAAAGTAAGGTGGATTCACATGTCGACTTTTATCATGCGATGCAAATAATGCGCACTTGCTGTAACATTCATTGGCGGCCATATTTGGCGATTAAAAGAAAATGAGCATCGTAAATAACGCGATTCGCGGTCAATTCGCTCGCCGCATAGGATTGTTGCCGTTGTTGCTATCTGAATCTGCCTTTAAATATGCTTTTTTTTATTTAAAAAAAAAATGACAAACAATTAAGATTATCTTTCATTGACAAAAATCCAGATATTTTATATTTTATTAAGATATAACAATTAAACGGTAGTAAATGAATGTCTAAATGAATAAAGCAGGAAGGTAGTTTACTGAAATATTTAATAGATAACCTGTTTTGATTTTTTGCTTATTTTGTAGTTAATATTGTAAAATGATATTTTCAGATTTGTGGACTTATTGTTAGTGACATCAAGGGCTAGTTATTTTAAAAATTTTAATAGATTTAATAATTTCTGACTAAAATTCACTAAAATACAGCTTTGTAAAATTCTATGTTTTTTCTTTATTATATATAAAAATATTATATTTACTCCATATCATGGCAATGTTAATGTAATTTCATGTGATAATTTATAATGTTACTCTAAAGTTAACTCGTGCGGAATACATCACCGAGTCTTTTGAGAACTCCCAAAATTTGACTAAGTAAACTGTAAATACCAATATTTATGTTCTCAGAGCATTCCTAATTTTAATTGTAATGCGCATGTGTTTGTTTTGCTTCGGTTTGTTGTAGAGTTCATTCGTGGTTGCATGCTAAACCAAAATCTCTCTGCACGAGGTGAGATCATACACACAAACCCTCTCATGTATCGCTATATCATAGTGTTATAAGTTATAATCTTATAATGATATCAAGTTAATTACTCCCTGACTTCTATTTAGAATATATTTTTCATGCAAAATTTAAAAAAATAATGACTTAATATAATTATCATGCTTCGCAGTATAAGCCACAATGGACAACTTGCATGACTTTTTTATTGCATATTTGGATAGAGAACCTTGAGTTTTGTATTGTCAATTTTTTTGAACCCTCTGATTTTGTTTGTTTTTTTAAAGTATTTTTTCTTGTAATTATAATTGGATAGTAATTTTACCTTAAAATTACTTGCCAAATAGAAGCAACGAAAAGAGGATTAATACTATCTATACTTTCCCAGTTTGCATGTGAAACTTCCTATAATGCTGAAGCAGACTGCTTTTGACACATTCGCGATAAAACTTATTTTCAACGCTTAGAGATAAGGAAACAGCTCTTATCGCATGTCTTCTTTTGAGTCCCTCAGTGTCATAATATACTGCCAGAAAAATAATACTTTAATGAAACATGCAGATTTTAGAGTATACAATCATAGAATAAAAATATATGATATAATATAGGAAATCAAAACATATTATTTATTAATAATAAATAATCATGATATTATAGTTAATCTATTGGGACTTTATATTCTCATGCAAAGATTTCAAGACGCCTATATAAAGGTGAATTTACATGCACGATTTTCAGCACGCGGTGCGGCGTGAAATATGCGCACTTACAGTGAAGTCCACTAGCGGTCATATTTGGTGAATAAATAAAAAACGGCGTGATTTTGGTGAATTCGCTCGCCGCTTGCATAAAATTTTACAACTTGTCACAATCGCGTGGTATCGCGCCGTTGCTCATGTAAATCCACCTTTATATTAAAAAGTATTTTCGTTTGAAAGTTGCCTTGTAGTTAGGCAACTTGTTAGGCACCACTATGACGCAGGTTGCATATATGACAGGGGACAAAATGGTCGTATTTATCAAATAATGTGTAAATTCAGATGCTTTTGAGTAAGAATAAATCCTTAAGCCTTAAACGCCATAAGCTTTGATATAAATGCATGAAATATTGTAAATGTGATTGAGAATTTGAGAGTTGCGGATGATTTCAGAGGCCATAACTTATAAGAGACATCCACGCCAGTCATATCTTATGGTGAGTTTCTGACGAGAAATCTGTACTTCAGCATTTCTACCAATCAAGACATAAGCATATCGGCCATTTAAATAAGATTGCGATGCTGAAATACAGTTTTCTAGTATTGATACTCGTCATGAGCCATGGATCGACGTGCGCATGAATTCAGAGACTATATAAAATCTTATGGTCAAAAAATTTCAGAGTTCCCCAGAATGGTAATGATAGTCGTAGAATTGTCTTTTATGCTCGACAGTAGCGCTGCCATCCGGGGAAACTTTGAACCTTCTGAAAATTTTGTTAATTTTCAAGCCATAAGACGCAGAGTTGTCTGATCTAGTTTCTGAGGTGAATGGACAACCATCACGAAATATTTTAATTTAATATTTGGACGGAGTACCTCGATTTATGTATTTTCATTTTTTTCCACGTTTTATTTAACCCTCTAACACCCTTAAGATTTAGGAAAAATATGTTTTGACGTCATAGTTATGCAAAGCCTTTCATTATGCGTTTGCGTGTTAAATATTTGCATGACTATGACGTCACATTGTTTTGCAGCTCCTTTTTAAGGGTGTCAGAGGGTTAAGAAACTGAAAAAAAAATGACAATACACAACTCGAGGTCCTCTATCCAAATGTGCAATAAAGAAATCTTGATGGCTTCTCCACTGTGGTGAAAATTTGTAGAACTGTAACTAAATTTTGACCTTTCAGATGCGGAGGCGCGCGCCCTGGCTCTGGCGAAGCAACAAGAAGAAGAGGAGGAGAGACTTCGAGAGGAGGGAGAGAAAGTCGAGGAAGGAGGGGAGGGAGAGAAAGAGGGAGGCGGAGGGGAAGTTGAAGTTGTCACCGAAGAGTAGGAACGGTGAACATGTGACTCCAAAAAATGTTGCCCAGTGTCAAGAAGATAAAAGGTACTTCCTATCAGCACTAAATTTGAAACCTGAAGTACCCAACAATTCTGCTCTTGCTGTATCATCCTTCATATTTAATGTTGATTTCGTCGTGGACTGAAAGGAGAATCCTCATTGGTTGAACACAAGCCGAGAATTTACGAACATACACGAGTAAATTTACAATAAATATGACGGCCTCAGCGGAAGGTGAAACGTGTTTTTTTTTGTATCTAGCATTATGATTGGCTACCACAGGGTCACATGACGTGCGGTAGCCAATCAGAACGCCAGATTTCTGTTAAAAAAAAGCACGTGTTTAAACGTCATGACGTCAGAATTCGCCACTAAAGCAAAAGCTCCGCTCGGCTCCCAAGTGCGCCAAAATTTAAAAAATTTAAAATTTAAGTGACCCTCCTTGAACATTAGTAAAAGTGGTACCAAGTTACCAACACACCAGAAAGTGACACAAACTCATGAGTCTCATTGTAATTAATAATTGTGCATTTTGTACAAACACTTTATTGTTATTATTTATTTTTATTACTTCAATTATCACTGCTATAATTAAAAAAAATAGTATAAATATATTTTTGCTAAAAATTGGATAAAATTATTGTTATATATTATAACTATAATAAAAAAACATGATCAAAACTATCATTAAATATAAAAAATAGCAGTCATAATTTTAGTAAAATATTGTATATTATGTTGTACAGACTATAGATGTAAGTATGTAACAGTAGCAAATCAAAACTAGCTTCAGAAATTATTTGAGCTTATTAATTAATTGGCTACATTTATGTTAATTTATAGCAAACGTAAATTATAAACCACCTCTTCTCTTAATGAGAGAGTTACAAACCTAAAAACGAGAAATGATATTCATGCATTTACATAGCTTTAAAGACCTCAAATTACAAATTAGGTAGTCATCAAGAATTGTTAAATTTGATAATCAATATTATGGCTTTATTTTTATTTAACGGTGCATCTATGCATTTTTTTTTAAATATAATTCACCTCTATGAGCTTGAAACTTAGGCGTGATAATGACTGGATAGGGACAAGGGAAAGAAAGGATGGTGGCCACGGCCTGTTATGCATCCAAGCATTTGCCGAGATGAGACTGAGGGAACCGTGGAAAACCTCAGTCATGACGGACACCTCTACTTTTTTTTTATCAAAGCGATGTCCAATTAGCTTGGAGAACCACACATAAGTGCATCACTGTACTGGATGGAAATTAAGTGAGATAAATTTACCTCAGGGAGGGATAAATGCAATTTTTACATGAAACGGTTACCCATCCAAGTATTAACCACTCTCGATGTTGTTTGACGTCGGTGATCTAACGAGAACCGGTCAATGCATTACACCATTTACACCACGCTGAGGTGCACGTCATAAGTGATCTAATCAGCTGTTTGCAGTGAGTTTCGTGACGTCACACCTCACTTGATTGTTTATACTTTGCAGCTGCATGCAAATAGTACAGTGGGCACTTGAAAATATTATTATATTTAACAAGTCATGGTAACTGCCTAATTTGTAATTTGAACCCATACTTTATTATATATGTCCAGAGTTTTTAGGGAACGGAAGAAGACTCAACCAATCAGAATATTTTCATTTTCCATATTAAATTTCAGCCAATCAGAAAATTTTCCGTTCCAGATGTTTCTGGACTCCTCTTCAGTTTTAAGGTAGAGATAATACGGATCAGCTGGCCCAATGCTAAAAAAATCCCATTCATAAAAATTATGAAAAAAATTTAAAATGTTCTCCTCTACATCCCCTATCAGTAGGTAAAATATCAGGTATACCAAAACGAGCTAGTTTTTGAGTTATTAATTTTTAAAGTTGACTAATTTAACATGGAGAAATGGAACTTCCATGTTAAATTAGTCAACTTTAAAAATTCATAGCTCGAAAACTAGCTCGTTTTTGTATACCTGATATTTTACCTACTGATAGGGGATGTAGAGGAGAACATTTTAAATTTTTTTCATAATTTTTATGAATGGGGTTTTTTTAGCATTGGGCCAGCTGATCCGTATTATCTCTACCTTAAGTTGTGAAAATGATTCTTTTTTAAATATGTATGAATATTTTTCAATATTGAGCATTGACCAAAATAATAATATTTAAAAAAAAAAGTCTTGGAAGTAAAAAATAAAATCTGATTGAAAATGTAATGTAATCGTTGGACTTTGCGGGTATTTTTGCTTCATAGAATTTCAATCATGTGAATTGGGGTGTAAACTGTTGTTTGATAATATTAATATGAAATAACACGATATACCAATAATAATAACATTTAACTAACATATTTAATTATCCGAAATCACACATTTGTAAATAATTAAATTCAGCATTAAATTTTCAAATAATTTTCTTTCATCAATTATTTTTTTTTAAATGCAGAGTAAAATACAACAACTAAATTTGAAATAAGTTCTTTAATATAAATAAATAAAAAAAGTGTTGTTCCCTAAAAAATATAATGGTATCATGTTTTTTTTAAATAGTTTAGAAAATTTTAATTATATAATTATATTGAAAAAAGCCGTAATTGCTGCACAAATTAGTTTTAGAATTTAGCTTTAAATTAATAAAAAAATATATATAAATATAAATAATAATATATTCAAAGTCCATGACCAATATGTACTGAAAACTTTTTCTTATTTATTTATCTCACACCAGCAGCTGGTTTGCTGTTTCTTATTAGAATTAGAAAAGTTAAGAGAGATACAGAATCACATCATTCACGTCAGATACACACACACACACAGATGTGGATGAAGGGACCATAATTAGAGCACTTATTTAATAACAATTTTTGCACTATTTAAAAATTTTAATGCAAAGTCGTAGAAAAATTGTTTTCCTCAATAATAATACTAATTAATATTAAAAAAAAATTAAAAAAAAAGCTTTAAAAAAAATCTGCTAATCACAAATATTATGTGCTCCTCAAGAAAAGAAGCCCTGTAATATTAGATTATTAAATAATTAAAAAATGCCACTTCTTCAATAGCTCATCATTGTAGGTAAATATATTAACTATTTTCACCGTCATATCAAAAACAGAGACCTGCAGTCATCAAAAAAATATGTATTGTAAGTAATTTAATAATAATTGTCAAATCAGTTACTTGGTTTACCTGTAATTAATTAGAAAATAATGGACCATTATATTCAAATCAAAAAGAAAATTTATCTGCCTTAATAAATATTATTAAAATTTAAAAAATATCTAAATGGTCATAAAATATTTTGAAAAATGTGCATGATTATTATCTGAAATTGTTTGAAATTTCAAATTTTTTCTTTAAATATTGAATTTTTTTTACAGACTCAATGGTGGTAACTTATTGTTAGTAACAAAAATTGTTTTTCATAAAAAATTTATTCCTGTGACGTCATGTACAAACAATAAATTTAAACAACTCAGAAAAATGTAAAACAGATTTACACGAGCTCGTTTTTTCAGCGTTACGATTGCAACAAAATGCGCACTTGCTTTGAAATCCTATGGCGGCCATATTTGTTGACAATGTCACTGTCTTAGCAACACGGCAAGTGCACTAAATATCACAATGCTCGGATGCAAAATTTAACTCTTTTCGAAATCATGCAAATTTTCTAATCATATATTTTATAATAAAATTAAAAACTGATTTGACATAAAAAAAACATACACATTATAATATAGAAGATAGAATCATAATTATTATGTTGGTATAAAACTCTTTTAAATGTAAACATGTAAATTTTAAGTGTACAGAAGAATATTAAGGAAAAATAATGAGTGATAGCACCTTTCATTAATTAAAAAGAAAAAAAAAAGAATATGACGCTTACAATATCATTAATATAAAAATTTAAAGGAATTAAGATCATTATATAAACCTTACAGTTCCATGCAGGTTTATATGTAAGAACTGACGATGAACTTTAATTGCTGTTGTTTGAGGATTGTTGACTGTAATTGTGATATAAAATACACTACTGTGGTCAAAATGAGGAAAAACAAAACAGAAAAAAATGTCACTGAATAAGGAAACGATGAAAAAGTGTTTAACCCTAAAAAAGGATTATCTTTCAATATCCTTTAAGGGGTAGGATCACATTTTATTTAAATAAAGTAAAAATTATTGATTTCTGCAATCTGTGTTTTCTATGAGGCTTTTTGAATACTTAGAAATAAAAAGCAAAATTTCATTTTTGTTTTTTTGTTATTTGCTGGCTGTATTGGCATTAAAGTTGAGAGAACATAAAAAATGGTGTTGGAAAAATGCGTTGACAGCCTTTGTTATTATTATAGAGTCCAAATAAAAGCTCTTAGGAGAAAGAAATTAATAAATTTTTGCTATATTTAAAAAAAAAAAAATGCTAACCTACTCCTTTTTAAAGGAGGGAAACGGCTTCAGTTTTTATATTTTTATCGTTTTATAAATAATGTCAAACTATAAAGTATTGCACAAAAAAAAAGTCACTACCTATAATAGTTGGACTTTCTGCAGTAAACATTAGAAAAAGAGCGCCGAGCAAAAGTGGGGTTTATGACGTCACGCGTAACGCCATGAGTGTCCCTGACATCATGGCTTCATAAGACCAGGGCAGTCTCTTAGCAGACTGCCCTGATAAGACCCATTTTGCTTAGCGCGTTTTTTGAATGTTGACTGCTGAAACTCGTAGAAGGCAGAGGATGGTAACTATTTTTTGTGCATTAATAAGTTTGACATTATTTACAAAATGATAAAAGCTGAAGCCGTTCCCCTCCTAATATAAAATTAAGTTTATTTAATAGCAAATAACAATTGTAGATATAATTATATTATAAAATTTCTCTTTCAAACAGCTTGTCTTTTTATTTATTGTATGGCAAACTTTTTTAAGACAAATCTTCAAAAATAAAAAAAATATATTATGAAAATAAAATCTGGCTATGTAATAAGGAAAACATATTTATTGTAATTTGCTCTAATATGTTACAACTTGAATAAAATCACATGAAAGAAATGTTTTTTGGTGTTTTATTGAATGTTTTTGTACCCATGTAAGTAATTTAATCATATATTATATACTATATTTATTTATTTATTTATTTATTTTTATTTTGGAACTTCTTTTTGGTTGTACAAGACAAACATATGTTCAAGTCAAAATTGGACAAAATACAACATTGATCTAACGGGTAAGAACAATGAAATTTATATACATTTATATGTACATAAGTGTGTATCTTGAGATCAGGGTAAGATTGAACATGCTTTATGTTTTTTTATCAATAATTACAATTGTAGTACTAAAATAAAACTAACGCCAACTCAATGACCCCAAATATATTTATTTAATATTTTCTAAACAACTTAACAACAGTAGAATGCTCTTTCAAATATGGAACTGAATTTAAAAAAGTTCTATCTTCCATAGACCCTCCAGAAAAAAGAAAAAAAAATCAAAGGTCGATCAGACTGAACGCGTCTATTATATATGCCTTGACCGTATTATATATATACAGCTAGTATACCTGACCACAGACGTGACCTGACAAATTCACCTTTATTTACTTGAAGAAAAGTCATAAATAGATAGTATGAATAAAATATTGTGATATATGCTCCATTACTCAAGATTTATACAAAAAACTTTAAAATAATTTTATTTCCAAACTATATAATTTCCGATTTGGGTTATACAACATATATTCATTTTGCAATCTTTGCATGTTATATAATCCCCAAACACAATTCCCCTACTCCCCCTTTTTCTCTTATGATAGTTATGTATTCCTATGTCTGACTCACCTGCACGACCTTTGACTATGATCGGATCGTCGTCAGTTCATCGTGAGCGGGCGAGGTGGACGGAACGTTGTACAGTTTGCAGCGCTTCACTTGCATCACTTCACATCTCTTTGGGCATTTCAAAATATTTTTCATTAAATCAAATTGCATAAATTTGTGGGAGTGCGAATTGCAGCTAAAACGGCCTCGTCACGGTAAGCTATATTTTTTTTTTTTTTTTCTAATTACGTTTCGTAATTTTTTTAATTTTGCGATTGAATTAATATTTTCAATGTTCAAACATGAATGCATGTTGATTATACGACTTTTCATTTTTTTTTTTTAATACACCCCCAGAATTGCCCCATTTGACAATCGATAGCTTTTCAATGACGATGCTCTCCGTTTTCTGCAGATTTTTTTTTTATATATAATGATGGATATGTGAGAGAGGCGATAGTGAAAAATAACATTGCTATGTTAGCCTATGTCCATCGTAATATGCATAATTATTTATTTATTTTTGCTTTAAATCAGAAAATAAATACAAGCAGCACCAAATTACCAAAACTCGTCATAATCAAATGGGACTTATATGAAGGAATGCGATACAATATATCATAAAATGGCAGGTGAAATATTTTTCCACGTTTTTGGACATTTTTGGTAAACAAACATATGACAATTTTTTTGTTTTGTTTTGGTGAATATTTTAACGCTCTCATTTTCGCTCTTGTTGTAAAATAAAACAAATAATTTAAACTAAATAAAACAAAATTTAAAATCGTTGTGGGACTTCGTTGCGTATAACAATACGTAATAAAAATCATACTGTACGTCACCTACTAAAATATTATTTTATTATTCATTATTAATTATCATTTTATAAGCCAACAGCTTTTTCATTCAAATTCATGTCCCTGCAAGCTTCGATTGTCCCAAATATAAAGGTCTGCAAGAATTTTTATCGAACTCGTTTATTTTTTTATGTTTATTTTTTTTTTTAAATAAAATTTTTAATTTTTTTACTGGAACATTTCTCTGAATATAATTATGCAATATATGTTAATGTATAATTATTATATAATACCGATAATCATGGATCTTTATATAATATAAATATAATAAATACACCACTTACTCGTTTAATGTATACCATTTTCAATTTGTTTTGCTTTTCGTTTCGTGGCATTTAAATATTTTAAAAATTAATATATTACTTTAAATGCTTGGTTCTATAAAACCAAGCATTTAATTGAAACAATTGGAACACTATCTATTTGGTAATTAAGCTGGTATTTAATATATTATTTCATTTTGTATTTTACTTTGCTTTTTAAGGGGTGGAAAAAATCTAACGAGTCACGTCAGTCACGTGAACTAACATTTGTCAGATTGAGTGAATCAATTGTATATAAAATATATATTATTGTCATAGAAAAAATATATAATTAATACACACCGTTCTTGTAAAAAAAAAAGTTATTTCATATTTAATTATAAAAAGAAAATCTCAATAAATTTAATAGATTATACAGGGAAAAGATCATTCCCTGATAGATATACGATAAAATGTATAAGATAAAATAAATAAAAATAATTGTTTGGTCATTATATTTTTTTCCAATCGGAAAAATTGATGAATGAAATTGAAAATTTTTAAAAATTGATGCATTGGTAAAGATTGACGATCGATATTTTTTTATTAATTTTTTCAGCTAATTTCTTGACTGGGCTTTTGCACTTGTTTCTGTGAATGCATGTTTTGTATTTTTGTACGCCCGGGGAGTGCAAAAATACGGCCATGTATTTCCGGGTATCGGGTGCGAAAGCCCCCCTTGAAAAAGAGTACATGGCTTTTTGCCGTGTATTTTTTTTCAGGGGGGTTAAAAATTTCAATTTTTTTCAAAATTCCCCTTTTTCGGCCCTCCTTTTACAGCCCTAACTGCGGCCAGAATTGTTTAAAAGCCTTGCTGTCTGTAGCTTGGTATTGAACCTGGGATTTCCTCATGGTAGACAGACACGCATGTTCATGGTAGACAGACACGCATGCACTAGGCCACGACGCCTTATCTATGCAATGCTGAAAGTTTGAGCTATTTGTACTGCTGGAGAGTGATGACGTCACGAGCTGATAAGACTGACAGGCCTCCAAATGTAGTACGTCCCCTGGCTGGTGAGAGAGGAGAGAGAGAGAGAGAGAGAGAGCGGCCCGTGATGCACGTACTAACCAACAGTTACATATTATTTTGAGTTGATAATATTTAAGTGATATTAAAATTATAATTCACTGGTTTAATTAACTTCTCTTTTTTCATTAATATATATACATATATATATATATATATATACAGCATGTAGCTCGGTAACGGACCCCTTTAAGACATTTCGCACTTTTAACAGTTTTTATCTGCCATATTTATGGTTCTTAAAATTATGAAAAAATTATTAACATGTTCAATAGAATGTAGCAATTGAATTTATCATAATTTCAGTTCCATATCAGAGCATCTCTTTGACTCTTTGAGTAAAAAAAAAAATTGTGTGGAGGGACATGAAAAAAAAAAGTTCCGTTTTTTTTGGTCCAGGCCTGCTTTTGGGTCTTTCACCATACGTCACAAAACAATATGACGTCATAATTATGTAGGCAAAACATTGTCAGCGGCATAGCAGATACGTGTTAATTAAAGTTGGTCTCGAAATTAATTTCTCCTGACGATTCGTATCATTTCTCGTAGACTTTTCTTTCATAAATGGTAACAAGAAGAACCAATGCAAGTAAAAAAAAATATTTGGCGACCAAAACCGTTATGAGAATAGAGGTGTTGTGAGTTAAAACGTTAACACGCACAGCATAGGATTTTAGGGTTTTCTGCCTACATCCCGAAGATCTTCGGGCGGCTTCGGGCGGCTCCGTCAGTCTCCGAGCTACCCAAAATGTAAACATGAAATTAAAAAAATAAAATTGTAACCCATTAACCAAATCAGCCTTTTCATAAAAATAACAACTGCAATACCGTGATATCTTTTTTTTACTAGCTAAGAAAAAATAAAAACGAATTATTTGCTAAAAACCCTGTTTTTATTTGTTTTTTGATTATTTTTGATCCAGTAAAAAAATTATCAAGGTATTGCAGTTGTTATTTTCATGGAAGGGAGGGTTTGGTTAATCAGTTACAATTTTCTTTTTTTTTTTTACTTTTTTTTTTGCCTATTAGTCCAGTAAAACTAAGTTAAAATCCTATGTTGACCCGGAAAAAATTATTAAAGTTTTGAAACTTTCAGGGTCGATGTAGACTAATGTTCTAGATCACATACTCAAAATCCCCCAAAATCCCCCTGGGGCATTTCCGGTTACCCTTAAAAAATGGCGACCAAAAAGCACTTTTTTAAAAAATTCGTAATTAAATCCCTAATTAAGCTAGGTTAAAAATTTTAGCAGATAATTAAAGCCAAGAGTTGACATTAACAGGAAAATTAAAAACATTTTAAAATTTAGAAGTTAATCGGTGTTTAATCGGTGATTAAGTAAATTTTTATCCAACGCTCGCAGATAGATTGTAAAAAAAAGAACAGAAATAATTTTTTTATGAAAAAAAGCTTCAAGTAAAAAACGTAGCTTATGTTTTCTAGTTTTCGTAACTGTCATTAACTTTAATTTACGTTTATATTTAACGGAGTTATGAGCGGATCAAGAAGAGCGCGCGTAGTCGCTCGGACGTTCAAACGACAATACAGCCGCCCGTTATGCATGCATTTCGGCTTGCGCGCTCTCTTGTCGCCGGCTTTACTTATGTCGTGCAAATATTATATGAAGTATGGGCGGAGTATGGGGGTAGTAAAACCCAATTTACCCCCTTCCCCCCCCCCGAAATCTGCATAATGTGAATTAAGATTATGATATCTATATTATAGACAATGAATGCCATGTTATGGCATTTTGTAAAACATTAAATTTATAATTTTTGTGGAAGGTATGGCGTAGTGCGTTTGACCGGATCTCGTCAGATCACCGAAGTCAAGCAACGCTGAGCGTGGTTACTAGTTGGATTGGTGATCATTGCATTTTCAATAGAAGTAACGTTTCTCACCCTGGGGTAAATCATTGCTGTTTTTCACCCACCATGTGGTTCCCCTGCATGGCTTTTTACCTTTTACCATTGTACTTACAGTCCATTGACAAAGCATCTTATTTTAGTTGAGGTTTCCACGTTTCCCTCAGTCGTAGGCAAGGGCTGGGATAGAATGCATGGCCGGGGCAATCCCCGCTCTTGAAGACTCCGCGAAACGTAAACTTTTTAGTTTTTGTTTTTAATGAGTGAACTGCTCATCAATCTTTTAAATCTTTTTCATTTGCCACATGGGCTGTTATAGAACGGAAATTTTTACTTGAATAATTAATATAATTATTAATAAATGTTATATTATCGTACCATATGAGAATTTTGCGTCAAATGCGTATGTATAATATATGTATATATTATTTAATAAAATTGTCTTGAAAATTTAATTTCAATACATTGTTCTCAACTAAATAATGCATACCATTTTATAGTGAAATAATTTGCAATGTAACGTTTAGTGAAATAACATTTTGATTGATGAATGGGGATATACAGTACAATAATAATATATAATAAATATGGTACATTTCTTGTAAAATTAATTTAAATATTAGGTGTTTGGCTCTTATATAATCAGTTAATCACGTAAATTATTAATGTAAAACAAATATTTTATGTATCAATTTTTATACTCTAAATTTAATTGAATGCGAGTATAATTAAAAGTTTAAGGCCTGTATTAAAGCCGGTATTACACGATACAATTTTTCTAACTATTTAATACAATTTTTCCTTACAAGAAAATTTCATCTCCATACAAACAAATGGAGTTCAAGTTTTCTTGTAAGGAAAAATTGTATGCAATATTTAGAAAAATTGTATCGTATAATATTCTTTTAATAAATGATATTATTTATTTAACTTTGATAAGTCAATTTTATTTTACATACAGTAATACGCTTACATATATGGATTGCATGTATTTCTCGGAAAAGTTATCACAGGTTCTCAACAATTAATGTATAGTAATAAAGTATTACTTATTCCGTAATCGTGTGAGATGTGGCCTATGGGACAGCATGATATTTGATATTTAACCCACAATCTTATTTGCTGGAGATGCAGCTGAAAGAGATGCAATTTGCAATTTTGGAAGGGTTAAGAAGAGCACCTAGTTTGCTTTCCCAAAATCGTTCTAGCTTAAGCCGGTATTACACGATACAATTTTTCTACTTATTGTATCCAAATTTTCCTTACAAGAAAGCTTCAACTCCATTTGTTTGTATGGAGTTGAAATTTTCTTGCAAGGAAAAATTATATGGTGTAATACAGGCTTTAATAATTTTTCATAGGCTGCGTGGCATTGCCCCCCATCAGTAGGTATAATTAATGTTCACTGTGTCCGGGAGTACATACACTACTATCACTACCTACAACACCTCCTGTGAAGTGCAGTATATATTAATATAACAGTCGATCCCCATTGCCACCAGAGACATAATATGTTATCATATTATGATAACCACATTTTTAGTTCTTTTTTAATTTTAACACTTTATATAATCGTATAATGTATAATTGGATTGATATAGTTGTCAAGAACTATGAGTGTATCGTGTATGACACTTCTTCTATATATAGAATAAAAATCTGTTGAATGCTCAGCTTGACAATTTTGACCCCTTTATATTTATATATATTAACAAATTCCTTAAGAACAATTTTCCCTGGCAATTAAAATTGCAATGTTACTCTTCATTTTGGACTCTCAATAACTATATTTTATTGTGATATTTTATTTTTTCATTAAATCTAATTACATCAAATGCATTATCATGGCACCTATATGTTATTATATCGTAGATTTTTTTTTCTAGGTCTGTTCGTAAATACACAATAAAAAAACATTATATAGAGGAACCATAATTATGTTCCCTCGGTAGAAAATGTTAACTCCATCAATAATTTCTAATTTCATTATTGATTCATGAATCGATTCTGCATTTACGAACCGACCTATTGTTACATTTCAAAAAGCATTTTAATAAATTATTATGAGGCAATAAAAATAGTAAAATTTCAACATTAATGCATGATGCAATTGCTTTTAAAGTGTTAATTTGTTTTATTCTTAAATAAACAAAATTCAAAATATAGCATTCCTCGTACAGGGATGTTTACTTTTCGGGGTGGAGAAGGGAGTAAATTGGGTTTTACTACCCCCATACTTCATATAATATTTGCACGACATAAGTAAAGCAAGCGACAAGAGAGCGCGCAAGCCGAAATGCATGCATAGCGGGCGGCTGTACTGCCGTTTGAACGTCCGAGCGACTACGCGCGCTCTTCTTGATCCGCTCATATCTCCGTTAAATATAAACGTGAATTAAAGTTAATGACAGTTACGAAAACTAGAAAACATAAGCTACGTTTTTTACTTGAAGCTTTTTTTCATAAAAAAATTATTTCTATTCTTTTTTTTACAATCTATCTGCGAGCGTTGGATAAAAATTTACTTAATCACTGATTAAACACCGATTAACTTCTAAATTTTAAAATGTTTTTAATTTTCCTGTTAATGTCAACTCTTTGCTTTAATTATCTGCTAAAATTTTTAACCTAGCTTAATTAGGGATTTAATTACGATTTTTTTAAAAAAGTGCTTTTTGGTCGCCATTTTTTAAGGGTAACCGGAAATGCCCCAGGGGGATTTTGGGGGATTTTGAGTATGTGATCTAGAACATTAGTCTACATCGACCCTGAAAGTTTCAAAACTTTAATAATTTTTTCCGGGTCAAAACTTAATTTTACTGGACTATATAAGGATCGAGCCTAAAAGCAGGTCGGAACCAAAACAGGGCTAAAATCCAATACTGGGCTGTGCACTGTATATGTCAGCGTGGCCGAGCATGTCATACATGCAGAAAAAATATTTTGCAAGATATTTTAAAATATTTTAGAGAAAGGGATCAAGAGAGAGAGAGAAAGAGAGAATAGGTAGATGAGAGCTTTTTTAGTATTGTACAAGTTGTTATTTTTTTTATTTTTTTTTTTTTTTACAAGGACCCCTAAGAGCTTACAGCTCGCGGCGGGGTACTGGGTAGGGATAAGGTAGAGAACGGATAGTGGCCACGGCCTGCATGCTTACGCGTCCCAGCATTCGCTGAGGTGAGACTGAGGGAACCGTGGAAAACCTCAGTCAGGACGGTCACCTCTACTTTTTCTCAATGGACCAAAGTGATGTCCAAAGCCTGGGGAACCACACACAAGTGCGTCACTGCACTGGGTGGAAAGCGAGACGAATTTACCCCAGGGAGGGAGCAGCGTATTTTTTACTTGAAACGGTCACCCATCCAAGTACTAACCACGCTCGACGTAGCCTGACTTCGGTGATCTAACGAGAACCGGTCAATGCACTGCGCCACGCTCGACTTCTAATTGTTACATTATTGCTTAAAATAGGCCCGTGGTCACGATCCTTTCCCTCTATTATAGAAATTAGAAAAATATTTATTTGATCGTTAGGCAGTATACAGTGAGTAAATCACAATACAAACATGGATCTTGTCAATATAATATATAACACCTTATATACCTAACCGGCTAACACATTGTCCAGCAGCGATTTGTAAGCTCTTTATAGGGGTGAATCCCTGTAAAAAAATTTATATATATATATATATCGTGGAGAAATTCGTGTTAAAATAAATTTGCGATTTTGTTGATTTGAGTAAATGGTTTTCGCGATAAAATATATATTGTCATTACGTTCAAAATTGTTTTTGATTGGGATACTTGGGGGAACACGGTTCCTGGTTTGGACGAGGCTGGGGATCTTGACGTGTCGTGCAAATGAAATCTACGTTTGAGCTGCTTCGCAACTCCAGCGGCTCGACTGAGGTCCGCTCCGACCGCATGGGCGACGGTACTCTCCTTTGCATTGAGCAGGTCGCCTTCCTCGTGGAGGAGCAGGCACTTTGGTTCCTCTGGGACGTGTAACAAATTATCACCATTACAGATGTCAATATACCTGTTGTATAAAGGCGTGTGTGGAGACTTGGGGGGGTTTTGTGTTTTCGGGGTGTATTAATTTGTGAGAGGAAGCCTCTGGGATGACTGGTTTAGTAGGTTGAGGAAGTGGTGATTCAGATCCAGCTTTGCTAAATATAATAGCACGTAGATATTCGTTCTCCGCTTTAAGTTTCTCAATAATGACGTACAACTTTTCTTGGTGTGGATCGAATAACTTTTTGGCGCCATGACCGCCTGAAGGCGGGAGACGAGAACGTGGTTTCGATGGTTGCTTGCTTGCTTTTTGTAGAAAGACTGGTGATCATATTGATTAATCGTCCTTAGTAATTGCTAAAAATGTTTTAAATGTACACAGGCCTACAACTGCTATTTGCCTCAAGGATTTTCACAGATTTGCGGGAGCTATTGTCACATGTAAACAAACGTCGGCCGACTTGAATAAAACCAAATTAAGATTTTATGTTTTTTATGTTTATGTAATATATAATATGTATACTGTAAGAGTGTTCAATAAAAACTTTAATAATATATATATATTATTATATATCGTGATATTTTGTTCTTCTCGATCGTGGTAAATGAGTTCACGTGCTAATTTTTTGCGTGCCGTTTCATTTTCATGGTTTATGGTTTCGTTGCAATGTACTTTCGCTAAATGTACTTTCGCTATTTTTGTTTCCGCGGAAATGACGTACGTGCAACCATATATATAATTAAAAAATTATACAACATAAATGTTTTTTTTTTGTATGTGTTGAAGTATTGAATTCGTAGTTTAGCCGCGTAAACTAAAAAATGGAATAACGAATAACATGGACCAATCACATCTCTTTCTGGGAGCCCACGTGATCATTGTGATCAATCAGCTGTCTTTCTTCCTCACGTGTGGTAAACATATAATCTGACCCCTAGAAGATAACGTTGAAAAAAGTCCAACCAAACTTTTTAATCAGATGAAACCGGAAAGCGAAACATAAGGGGGGCTTTTAATCAGGGACCGGAAAGCGAAACGTGGAAGGGGATCCAATACAAAAATCCAATTAAGCAAAAAAAAAATCAGTAAAAAAAAGGCCTTACGCGGACTCGAACCCACTCCCGCCTGCATGCCAGGCAGGCGTGCATACCCCTGCGCCACGCCACTGCTACGGCGGATAGGAGAAAATAAAGTTTATTTGAAGAAAAAAAATGGACTTTTTTCAACGTTATCTTCTAGTAGCGTAATTCGGTAAACATAGAGTTAATATTATTATTAGTCTTTTATTAAACACAGAAAGTGTACATATTAACAGCACTAGAAACATACATTATAGAAAAACATTACAATAGAACACATAAAACATACATACAAAACATATATAATAGTTACAGAATAATAGAACAATAGAAAATGATAATAAAACAATATAAAATAAAATAACAGATGATACTAACAGCCTGTTACATCATAATAATAATATATCATATATATAATCACATATATAAAACAAAATATGACATAGAAAATAGATAGAATAAAAAACTTATTGCTTCATTGCTATTCAAAATCTATAGACTATATGAAATCTCCCCTGGCATAATCGCTAATAGGCTTAATTCTAGATTTACAGATATTTAAATGATATTGGCTACAATATTCATTACATAATTTACATACACAAGATTGTTCAGCTTTATGATAACCAGAAGATTTACAAATTAGATGGTGGAAGCCGTGAACAGCCTGGCGAGTTAAAACATTTCTAACATTGGATCTATCCAATTGGGGCAGACACCAATGTTTACATGTCATATATAGCATCAGTGCTGTAAAACTCAGGATTAATATCCTGAGCTTTTTGATTCCTGACAGCTATAAAATTGGAATATTGATCTGTCGTTGGAAGTTTAAACATTTCTTTGATTTCTGTAATAAAATAATTGGAATCTATCAGTTTATAGGCCAGTCTAGTTTCGATAAATTTTGACAGACACAGTAATCTTTTAACAAACATGGCTTTTACTGATTCTAATTTATCAAAATCGGATACAGATAAATGAGGCCATACAATTTCAATACCATAAGTAGCCACAGGGGCGACTTTTAAATTGAATAGTTTGAGCCCTGTTTTGACGGATAGACCAGACAGCCCTGAGATAGTGTACATAACAGTGATAGCGTTCTTACATCTTTCTGTTATATGTTTAGAAAAAGAATGCCCTGTCATTTGAAGTATTATGCCAAGATATTTAAATGAATTTAGAAATTCAATCTTTTGACCGTCACAATAAATTTCATCGTTTTTGCATAACGGTCCGCCTCTTCTAAACTTAACAACCTTGGTTTTCTCTGTGTTAATTTCTAGACCATTTGTTTTGGCCCAGATGGATAGATTGGTAAGCGGAAAAAAAACCCTCGGAAAAAAAACCCTTGTATTAAAAAACCCTTGAAAAAAAACCCTAGGAAAAAAAACCCTTGGGGATAAAAAACCCACGGAAAAAAAACCCTTCGCTGAAGGAGCAGCCCCAAGGAGCATTCGTGGCGTAGTAGCGCGGTAGCGAGGTTTCACGTTTTTTTTTTTTTTCCTATTTTGACAGATTATCATTATAATGTTCCAATAATATATATTATATTACATAAGATATCATATATCTGATTAGTCTCATTAGTCATGTTAATAATAATTATTAAATCACTTAACCTATTAGATATTATAATTTTCAAATGTTCATTTTATGTCTTTATGTTATATAATAATAATACGAGTAGGACGACGACTTTTTTTGTTTTATTACTTTTTTATTTTTAATTATTTTATATCCAATATATAATATTCGAAGTTAGAAAAAATATGTTTTTAAAATAATTTTTAACTAAAAACACAGTTGGAATTACTATACAGATAATAGTTAACTTCCACAACATCGCCGCGTAGACTTCTACATTTTGATGAGCTCCACCCACACCGTGAAACCTCGCTACCGCGCTACTACGCCACGAATGCTCCTTGGGGCTGCTCCTTCAGCGAAGGGTTTTTTTTCCGTGGGTTTTTTATCCCCGAGGGTTTTTTTTCCTAGGGTTTTTTTTCAAGGGTTTTTTAATACAAGGGTTTTTTTTCCGAGGGTTTTTTTTCCGCGATTCGGATAGATTATTTAGCGCTTTTTGTAGCTTGACTTTGCTCTTTGAAATAATAGCAAGATCATCTGCATATAAATTTAGTCCGACTTGATCATTTTCATTTTCACAGTTTATATCTTTTGTAATCTCGGTTATATCTGCAGTAAAAAGATTGAAAAGAAGAGAGCTGCTCGGGTCTCCTTGCAAAACTCCGTTAGATTGAATAATATTACTAGAACATGATAAGCGATCTTGAACACATACATAATTGATATTTAGAATAACAGCTAAGATATTCAAAATTTCAGAAGGAATTACTTTAAGTGACTTCAGCTTTTCAATGAGCAAATTCCTATTGACCGAATCAAAAGCTTTTCTGAAGTCTACAAAAGCAATATATAAATGACCCTTTGGCTTCTCCAATGCTAGTTTAATTTGATTATATACTGTGGATACAGCTTGTATTGTGGAACGTCCTGGCATAAAGCCGTATTGCTCTTTTGGAATAAGATAGTGGGTGGAATCAAAAAGCCTGTTTGCAATTAATCTCGAGAAGAGTTTGTACATGGTATCACCATGGATAATACCTCTGTATGAGTCGGGTGACATAATGTTACCCTTCCCTTTGTATAATACCATTAGGTATGCGATCCGCCACAATTCCGGAATATTAATATTATATTTATATTAATATTATATAGAGAGGCTATCCAGTAGGTGGCGCTCGTGTCCTCGGCCGAGCGCGAAATGCTACTGATGTTTGAAACGGGGGTTGATGACGTCACTATAGGAACTAACAATGTTAACTTTAATCGGTCAATATTGCTCCAAATATAATGAATATTACAAAATAAGCATAACAACAGGTTAATAATCATATTATTTTTATTAAATATTTTTTTAGTAGGCGATATGAGAGAAATAAACGTAAATGGAAGTGTTAAAGAAATAATTATTTTAAGTTGGTACTCGTACAGTAACGAAGTAAAAAAAAACGAACAATAACAACACAGTATTATTATTATGGAGGTAGTGGAAATTCAGTCGGAGTTCCCCTGAATATAATTAAAATACAATCTACATTTGTGATATAAGTGTAATTACACGTTTTCTATACAGTTTAATATGAATTTTAGATATTATGTGAATGAAATGAAGCTAGTGAAGCATGTGAAATGCCCAATAAATGCGCTGCCTGTGGCGCTGCCGATGAAGGATGCAGAAACCACACAAAGAAAATGGCATAAAATCCTTTCATAAGTATAAGTAAGTAATATGCAAACACAAACCTTTACGTACGTAAGCTAACAAGTAAGTATGCATACTATATGCATACTATCCAATCCCCTTGTTTATAATATTAGTGCTGTCAGATAGGTTTTTTGCAGATTAAGTTTCATTTTAGGTATGCATCAAATAATTTTTATTATTTGCATATATAATTATTAAAATACTTTGCATGCCACATAAATTCTAATATATATTTTATAACTTATAAAACTTATAATTTATGAAGTTAGAAACCAACATTTATGATGAAACAGTGTTGTAAAACTTGGTTGTAAAACACATTTTCTAATTTTCAGGGGCGATCACCCCTACGTACCTGACTGCCCTCACCCTGGCTGCGGTGATCCTTTGCTAGTAGGTGAAGGAGGCAATCATCGGTCCCCTGCTGCTGTGCTGCCTCTTTGTAGGCGTCAACATGTATCGAGCTTGCTGATGAGGGAGAGCCCTGGCGATCGAGGAGAAGGAAAGAGCGCAGGTCATCACCCTGCGGCACCCACACAGGTAGGAACAGACAACAATAATTGGTGTGTTCCCCGGGAAAAAGAAGAGGAGGTTTGGCTCATGAGGGGGGGGGGGGGGGAGGAAGATATATAACTGCATGCAAAAAAATGAAGATAGTTTATATCTTCTATTAATTTAGCGACAATATCATACACATAGTTATTTACTAATATTTATCTAGTACTGTACATTATTTAAATACTTAATTGATATATGAAATGTTTTTTAGTTTTCTTTTTTTTTTTTTTCTTTAATGCATACCTTGCTTCCATAAAGACCTTTCATATTTCATTTATCCTGTCATTGATATATGAAATGTTTTTTAGTTTTATTTTTTTTTCTTTAATGCATGTACAGTACACCTTGCTTCCATAAAGACCTTTCATATTTCATTTATCCTGTCATTTTTATGTATTATATTATTATACATATCATTATCATTTTTTTTTTTTTTTTGTTTGGGGGGGGGGGCATATAAATTTTATTCTTTATACGGGTCTTTCACCATACGTCACAAAACAATATGACGTCATAATTGTGTAGGCAAAACATTGTCAGCGGCATAGCAAATACGTGTTAAAGTTAGTATTGAAATTCATTTCTCCTGACGATTCATATCATTTCTCGTAGAATTTTCTTTCATAAATGGTAACAAGAAGAACCAATGCTAATGAAAAAAAATATTTGGCGACCGAAACTGTTATGAGAAAAGAGGTGTAGTGAGTTACGTTAACACGCACAGCATAGGATTTTAGGGTTTTCTGCCTACATCCCGAAGCTCTTCGGGCGGCTTCGGGCATCTCCGTGCTACCCAAAATGTAAACATGAAATTCCCGTATACGCCAAATTAAAACTTAAATTTGTACATGTTTGAGGAATAGAATTGAAACTGGCTGCCAATTAATATTTCTGTGAGACAAAAGACAGCCAAAAAATAAACCTGGTCAGGAAGAAAAGAAAAAAAAACTTTCACAATGCAGCCAGCTGAAAGATTCAGTTTTTGTTTAATTCTTTTTTCATTTCAATATTTTCTTCTCAGTTAAACTTACGGATTCTCCACATGAGCAATATCAGTAGCTCGGCACAGGTTGAGATTCACTTCCAGCTCACCTCACATGTTCTGCAGCATCGTGGTCCTCAAGCAGTGCATTGGAGAAACCATCGACTTTGCAACACCGTGGATGCATGGAACGTGTAGTGTGAGCTGGAGGGGATTCGAATCTCGACCTGATGTGCCGAGCTACTAATGGTGCATATGTTGAACCCGTAAGGTAAATTGTGTAGAAAAACTTGAAATGATTCAAGGATGCAACAAAAAAAAAATCAGCTGACTGTATTGTGGAAAGGTACATTTTTTCTTCTGACCAGGCTCATTTTTTTTTTTTTTTTTTTTTTTAATAAACAACCCTTTTTTATTGATTGATTGGTTGAATGGTATTTTGGGGCAATTGACACATTTTGGTCATATATGCCCCCAGCTTTTTTTTATGCCCCCGCACTTTTTTTGTTTCATTCATTATTATGGGGGTTGAAAATTAAAAAGTAGGCACACTCTTTAAAAATTAGTCAAACATTTTTTATTTTCATATTGGTTTTATAGAATTTATGTTTAATTTTTGAAAAATGGTTAGCAAAACTTGCCAATAATGTTGTCCTTGTTTGTTAATAATTTTTTTTTTTTTTTTTTTTTTCAGAAGAAGAAAGGAAGAACCTCAGCCCCGAATAATGTTCATCGTCATGAAGCAACTGTCATCTGCGACACCAGTGTGGAAGGCAACAAACTGCAAGATGAAGATTCGTTCAGCTTGTTAGCCTCTTGGCTCTCTCTTCACCCTCTCTCCCCCTTCTCAGTATGGCGCCCATGGCTATAGAGATATGTATGTATGTATATATTCATATATATCACAAATTCCTGTTGTATATATGTTTTTGTTCCTTGCAATATGTATATTCCTTTATAATTACATTAATCTTATATTTTTATACATTAATTTACGGAAGAAAAAATAAAATTATTTCCAAAATTTTTTTACGCAATTTCATTATACATATAGAATACATATATACAGTATATAGATAGTTTGTATATATATACCTGTGTTAGGTTATAATGTCCTATATCAACAGAATTAATGCAGTAAATGTCATTTATCAAAAATTTAATTGCATGGAACCTGCAGCTATATACATGATATAGAAAAAAGTTATTTCAGTTCCTTATTTTTATTATTACGTATATATATAGCTAGGTAATTTCATAGAAATATTGCATAATTAAATTAATATATTAATTATATATAGGCTGTATCTGCCTATTCTATAATATAAAAATATAATAAAATTTATTTTGCAAAAATTTAATTTCGTATACGTTTAATTATCATTCTATAAATATTATTAGTCTTTTATTAAACACAGAAAGTGTACATAGTACATATTATATTATACATAATAATAATAATATATAAATATATTATTATTATGTATATGTCATTAAGGGTATAATAAAAGGTAACTTGCTGAATGTTAAAAATAGCTAAATGTACAGTACCTATATTTATCAGGCCGGTGATTTTGTATATCTGATATTTTAGCTACTGATAGGAAATGTAGAGAAGAATATATATATATATATATATATATATATATATATATATATATATATATATATATATATATATATATATATATATATATATATATATATATATATATATATATATATATATATATATATATATATATATATATATATATATATATATATATATATATATATATATATATATATATATATATATATATATATATATATATATATAATAATATATAATATTTTTTTTTTATAAAATTGTCATGTCAGGGATTTTTTTTGCTAATTTTTTTTTTTTTTTTACAAGGATATACATCCCTTTAAGAGAGCTTAATAAACAGCTCGCGGCGGGGGGTGGTAGGCCGGGATAAGGTATCTAGGGAACGGATAGTGGCCACATGCACGGCCTGCATGCTTACGCGTCCGTGCATTCGCTGAGGTGAGACTGAGGGAACCGTGGAAAACCTCAGTCAGGACGGATACCTCTACTTTTTCTCAATGGACCATATATATATGCAAAGCGATGTCCTGCAAATAAGCCTGGGGAACCACACACAAGTGCATCACTGCACTGGGTGCCATGGAAAGCGAGACGAATTTACCCCAGGGAGGGAGCAGCGTATTTTTTACTTGAAACGGTCACCCATCCAAGTACTAACCACGCTCGACGTAGCCTGACTTCCGTGATCTATAACGCGAGAACCCGGTCAATGCATGCATGATAACTGCGCCAGCGCTCGACCTATTACAGCTATATTTGTATTATAGTATATTCACAAATAACGTACTAACATATTATATAGACTTAATTACACTACTGGTTTACATGCAATACATGGTACATAAAATTATATATGTGTGTGCATGGCATAATATATATATATTACATTAAATTTCATGTATATTAATTTTACAAGAGATTTCCGTCTATACGCATCAATGGACCAATAAAGCTGAAACATTGGAAAAATCACTAATTAAACAAATAAATAAATAATGCTAATTCGAATCCTTCGATCATCGTTCTACCATTCACTTATTATTTCTTATCTAAACGTTGTATTTATATACGGGTCAGGGTTCCTATAGCTGAAGCTGTATCAAAAATCAATTTGAAGCTTCGGCGCTCAAAAAAATTTAGCCAATGAGAGCGATGAGAGCATGGGGGTGATGACGTCACACAACGCATGCAACCTATGAAATTGAGACATGCGCTTTCCATAAGGAAGAAAGCGCGTCGCCCCCCCCTGGTGGTAAATTTTTAGTTTTGGTCAAATTTCTAGTTTTTAGCTTCTTAGTTCAGTTATTTCATGTTAAAACGATGAATGGCCATGAAAGTGTTCGGCAGAATATTCGAGGAGTTGAAATTCAAAAGAAAAAGAACAGGTAAGGTGGTAAAATCACATAGCTTGGGTTTCTGGTCAAGCACATTTGGTCATTTCTAGCTTTCAAGTATTATACTGTACTGCAGTTGTGTACATGTACACATATGTCTACTGTATGTACGCCGATTAATTTGCATTAAACTTGGCTGTAAAAAATTGCTTTAAATATCTTTAATTTTCAGGGCTTGCACGAAACCAGGATTTATTGTTACTGAAATCAATGAGTCACCAAGCACCAGCCAAATGCAGCGGAGCCGCAGAAGATTTACCAGGTTTTCACCCTGCGTATCCACTGTCGTAAACGTGAGCGACTCAGACTCTAGTGAAGTACAGTCAGCAGTTACGTCCTCTCCGCCTCTGGACTCGACCATGGATGTAATAGAATCAGATTCTGAGCCAAGCTCTTCTGTAAGCTCCGACCAAGAATCTTCTGTTGTAACTTCTAACAAAATTGAAATGAAACGAAAACACAGAAATAGTACATCAGAAAGTCAAGAAGATTGTATGGTTACAAAAGTTGATGACACTCCAGCTATTACATTCAAGTCAATTGGTCCTAAGAAATTCAAAGTGTATTTGTTACCTGGTGCCAAGTTTTATTTCCACGGTAAACTTTCAGTGAAGGTCGTCGAAGGTCACGTCAAGGTGCTTGGATGGACGATGAAAGAGGGGGAAACGAGGCAGGTGTTCTCTCCTCAGAGCAGCAGCTTGTTGGGACTTGAGAACGGAACGGAGAACAGCACCATCGTTCTCCAGCCGTTTGACTCTCACCTCGCCTCGGCTCTTCACAAGTTGGTGCAACAACAGCTGTTCTCGACCTGCCGTGAAAGTGACTTGGATATGTTGCCAGCCAAGAAAGCAAAAGTGCAAGCAGAACGGAGCCTGCAGTGCAGGTTTATCACCGGAAATACACCATCAAGTAGTAAAGTTACACTTGTGGGAGATGATTGGCAAAATGTGATTCATAAAATTATCCATGATGCAATTTTTACAAGTAAGTATGCTTACAGTACATTATTATATACCGGTATTTAAAATGTTGTTTTTAATCAAATAGAAGAAATTTAATTGAATTAAAATTAAATCTTGAGGACGGATAAGCCTGCGTTATTTTCTAGGAGCAGTCTATGTTAAAAATTTTACTTCATATTATGCAATCTTATCTGACTAAATTTAAAATCTGTATAACACTCATCTTATGAAAATCAAGTTATGCATAGTTCTGACACTGCCTAGAGCTTTGGAGTCGAGCAATATGAAACTGAAACGAACTACTGTCTGTACTTTTAATTTCACTTTGAGAACTCACAGAGTTTAGCCTTGAGTCCAGTGGACTTGATAGTTAATACAGATACATTGATAACGTTAATATTTGTTACATTTTGCACCACTATCTCTGCCCTCAGGGAAGCGCACGGTGCTGGCCGGAGGGAAGGGGGTGGGCAAGTCCACTCTGCTGCGGGTGCTGGCCAACTCGATGCTGACTCGCCACCCCGGGGTGCTGGTGCTTGACTTTGACCCGGGGCAGGCTGAGTTCACCCCCCCGGGCTGCCTCAGTGCCACCCTGGTGACAAACCCCCTGCTGGGGCCCGGCTACACACAGCAGCGAACACCAGAGAGGTAACATGGCAGACTGTGAAAATGTTCCTCTGTTGTACTTCTTGCCAACAGATTTATTATATTTCCCACAGCTATTATTATTATATTTCAGAGGCAGATCTTTCTTGTAACCTCTGCTCGTAAGTTAGCTTGAAGTACAACCTGAAACTCAAATTCCTTTAAATATCTTCGGTTCCAGTTATTCTATCTATACACCCTATGCATCCTTCTACGTTTATATTTTTTGCAATAAAATTGTTAATAATTACTTTGTGAAAAAAATGCAAACAAGCAATATTTTTTTTACATAAAAAATTGGTGCTCATATTCTCAAACTGTGAAAACTGGAGAGTACTGCACTGTTCATCACTGAAGTACAGTCATTTCTCCTGAAAACTTCCCTCACTGCCATAGCATTTTGCTCCTACAATGTTTTGGGTGGTAACACCACTCTTTCTACCTCCCCCAAATTGAAACTTACCATGGAGCTGCAGTTCCTGCAAATTAGGCCGTGTTGTCTCCAGGTCTTTGAGTGACGTCCCTGTGTTGCAGGATGATGTTCCTGGGGAACATTGACGTGAGCCGGTGTCGTCAGGAGTTTCTGGATGCTGCGGAGGAGCTGGTACAGTTCTGCACGTTGAAACACCCCCGGGTGCCGTGGCTCGTCAACACCATGGGCTTCAACACAGGTAAGCTCTGTCGATCTGTTTTACACTACGAGTCTGAGGTACAGAGTTATAACCAATGTCAAATACGAAAATCTCGAGGAATTAACCCTTTCTTGTAACTCTCATCATCATGATGAGGGTTGACATCGCTGGTGTCCTTTGTTAGGTACTGATAATAAGTTAATTACACTTTTATTTGACACATTGTTCCCCAAAAAGTGCAAGAAAAGATGTGAAGTTGAAAAAAATATTAAGAATGCATAACTCGAGATCCTCTATCCAAATATGCAATAAAAATTTTCATTAGGTCATCCATTCAATTAAAAGGATACTGTACATCACTGACGGGACTATGTGAATCTTATGTACTAACTGCAAGCTGTGTGCAGGCCTCGGAGAGCAGCTGATGGCGGACATTCTGCGCATGCTGGGCAAGGAGGTGCAGGTGGTGGAGGTGCGCAGCCGTCACCTGAGGAAGAACT